>CM029668.1:17811265-19036265 GCA_017311315.1 Dendrocalamus latiflorus | reverse complement strand
TAAAATGAAAGACCAAAGTTCTACCATGTGAATGCATTCCTTGCCCGCCCTTGACCGTGGGCACAGCTATTCGAATAGTTTGACACTCTGCAGAGCATGTACAACTTTACCCCCAAGAGATAAATTATCCTAATAATCACCATGCTTCCTTTGGCATGAGACCCAGATAAAATATCACAAAGCCTTTACCTCACTCTAGTCTAGCTAGACACCACCCGCTAAGGTTTTACCGCTGAAGGGTTAAATCCACCCAGTCAGAAGCCCCCTCATGCACCATATGAGTACAGTAAATCCCTGTCCTTCACTGTAAATAACCAGTAAATCCCTGGCACTCATTTTCCACTGGTGGCACCTAAACTAGACTATCGTACCCATATAAAAAGAAATTATTGTTTTATGTAAATAGCAATGCAATTAAATTTAAAATTTAAAATAACAAACTCTTCGGCTACGTCAGGTTCTACGCGCGAAACGACAAAACAAACAAATAAATAAAAATAAAATCACAAAAATATAAAATATGTACTGCAAGAAAGTTTATGATTTATATGAATTTAGAAATTTGAATCACTGGATTCGGAGTTCGGATGACGGAGAACGAGCGATTGGAAGTTTGAATGAATTGGAAATTCCAGAAAATGCAAAACCGAGGGAATATTCTCTGGAATCTTATTTTTGGCTGATTTTTGGATATATTTGAGTGTATGACGTGTGGGGCCCGGCTGTCATTGAGTACAGATTTTTTATTTTAATAATATATGACAAGTGGGTCCCGCTTGTCATTGACTAAAGGTGGAAAATTGGCCAAGGTCTAACCCAAAAATTGCTTTGCCCAGGATTTGAACCCACCACCTCCCACATGCATGCTCTAGCTTGCCTCCACTAACCAAGTGAGCATCTATACTTTTGTGACAAAGAAGTATCACCAAGGAATAAAAGGAAGGAAGATGCTATTTCCTAATGAAGACATACACGCAGTGGACAGAGAGGGTGCGGCCATGGAATTTGGGGGCGCTAGGGAGGGAATAGAGGGGCGGCGCGGGAAGGGGAGACCGAGGGGGGTGCGGCTCTTACCGGCGGCGGCTCGGGAGATGGCCGGAGAAGGCAGCGGTGGCGAGAAAAAGAGACGGCGCGTGCGTAGGAGAGAGGGTGTTTCGGAGGCGGCGGCTTTTGGTGGCACGGCGGCGACTCCGACGATCGAGGGTGGCGGCCGGAAGGTGGAGAAGGGCGGTGGAGAGAGGAAGAAACGGCCGGCAATTAGAGCTTCTAATTCGGCTCTAATGGAGGAGAGAGAGAGAGTGAGAGGAGGAAGAAGAAGAGGTAGAAGAAACATATGACATGTGGGGTCCATGTGGCGGTGAGAGAGAGGGAAGTGAAGGGGTATGGGCCGTCGGATTGATGACACGTGGCAAGTGAATTTATCAAGGTCTTTGGATTGAATGAAGGGGTAAATGACTTTGTATGGCTAGGATTAAATCAAAGAAAGTGATGGATTTGATCTGAGAGTGACATGTGGCAAGCTGAGATTAAATTGATTTTTATTTTCGGATTGCTTTTCAGAAAATACTAGAAACACTATAAATACTTAGAAAATAATAATTAATGTCTAAAAATTCCAGACAATTCATAGAATATTCCTGGAGCTATTTTTGTAATATCCCAAAAGTCTTTTGGGAAATAATTGTTTAATTGCAGAGGGGGAACCTTAAAGGAAAGAATAAAATAATGTTTCGGGGGGTTTTCTGAATTTTTCGGGCAACCTGGGCCTGGGCCAAGGCCCAGGGGGGAAACCAGCCAAAGTGGGGGGAGAGGCGCCCACCCCCCTCCAACCCTAGCCGCCCCTCCCTGCCCCCATTGCGCCGCCCCTCCAACAGTTCCCCCCCTCTCCCTCCCCCATTGAAGCTCTTCTACCGGTGGGAAAAATCTTCCTTTGGCTGCCGGTCGAATGGAGAAGGGAGATCAAGCGCAGCGAGGCGATTGGATCCGGAGGAAGGGAAGAGGAAGGGAAAAAGGGGAAAAGGAGAAGATGAGGAGTTCGTAGGGCATTCATCGTAATCTACAGCGGTTCGTCAAGGGTAATCCCCGTTGTTTCCCCAATTAGATGCATTTTTTTACTAGTTGTTTCAATGTCGGTATTCTGGACTGCTAGGACAGATTTCATTGGACGGCTATTTTGGGGTAGTTTCATGGGAAATCAGATCTGGACTTCTCCTAGAGAGTTGTAGAGGACGTCTTTATATTTCCATGAAGTGCTAGAACACATCGATCAGGCCTTTGTAGCAGAAGTTATGATTTTTCTTGTAAGACTGTTCTGCAGATCGGGAGATTTCTGTCAGATTATGGTAGATTGGATTGGGAGATTAGAAAACGGGAGAATCAGAGGATCTACATATTATAAAAGTTGTAGATAATTGTCTAAGCTTTCCAGGAAGGTCAAGAAATCATGATTCGAACACTCGGGCTGGAAGTTATGGCATTTTTAGTGCTCTGTCCAGAGGACCCGATGTGAAATTGATGTTTTAGAAAATTGGATGGTGCGGGTGGAAGATGGCCCAATCAGGGAGTCTCACCAACTAAATTTAGTTAGATAATTTAATTATATTTCCAGCAAGTCTAAGAACATCCTATTCGGACTCCTGTACCAATAGATATGAATTTTTGAAGTTGACTGTCCATAGAGGTAGGCGGGATGACCTGTAGGATTTGGGAATTGGAACCAAGTTAGATGAATTTATTAGTTCGTGATTGTTTTTATTTGGGCAAAGGTCCGCTACTATTATCTTAGCAAATATTATAATTATTATTCAGGTGGAGGACGGATCCCAGAGGCGACACCTTCTGCACGTCCCCCGTTTTCTCGCGGTTAAGGCAAGTATAATGATGGTTTAAAATTGATAGTGTGGAATGCCGATGTTTGATCTATAATATGAATATATGTGTTCATGGTTGTGGTAAGGATGTATTGGTGCTGTTTATGGGTGATTGCAATTTACAGTGTTCATGAGTATTTCTGGTGCATGGATAATGTGAATGCAAGATTTATTTATTTGAGACATTCACGCATATGCATCATGTTGATCTATTGAAGTCTTAGTCACGAGATGACTAAGGGCCTGTTTGGGACTGCTCCGCTCCAGCTTTTTTAACTCTGCTCCAAACTTGTCTAGCCAAACGGATCCAACTCCAAAAACTCTGCTCCAAGAAAAAGATGGAGTTGAAGGCCTACTCCACGTTTTTTCTGGAGCTCCTCAAGGGGTACTCCAGAAACTGAAGTTTTGTATCTCCTCATGGAGTTGGGGAAAAATTACCCACCACTGCCATTACACAATTCCTCTCCTCCGTACCGATTGGTTTTCTTTGCTCCCCCACCCGCGCGACTCTTCTCCCCCACCCGCCCGTTCGTGCGCGTTCGTGCTCGGGTCACGGTATCCTCAAGCAGCAAAGAAGAGAAGCGGCCGTCTCCCCCAAACAAGACATCGGACCAATGTTCCGCGAGCCACCAGCACATTCTCACAGCGGAGAAGAAGAGGCGGCGGCGGATCGAAGAGAGGAGAGGAGAGAAGATGGGTGGCGGCATGGAGGTGCACAAGAACCGCTGGATCGAGGAGTGGAACGCCGGCCGTGAGAACCTCGAGTTCAACTTCCGCTGGATCCGCCGCAGCCTCGCCGTCGTCGGCCTCTTCGGCCTCGCCGTCCCCATCCTCGTCTACAAGGGCATCGTCCGCGAATTCGTAAGCACGCGTTTCCGCCAGTCCCTTGAAGAACTTTTCCACTAATTACCCTCTTATCCAGATCCTAAGACAATTTTGTGCGCGTTCGTGTCTGTGTTTGTCTGGCTGCAGCATATGCAGGATGAGGACGCCGGCCGGCCGTACAGGAAGTTCCTGTGAGCGCCGCCCTCCAGTGGATGTCGAGCCGTCGGCCTGGCTTCGATCGGGGAGATGGAATCTCTGTTCGGTTTGTGCCCGTACTGCTTTAATTAGACTACGTATTTTGGAATGCTGAACTGTTGTGTGGGATCCAACGAATAAGCTGTAATGACTTGTTGTCTTTTCAATTGTTGAAATCTGAGGTGCTTGATTTGGTTAATTTGGGGGTGAAAAGCAGTGCTATGTGATTTTTATGTTCCTGGTGCAATGGGGATCGATGTGAGGGGATTGGGTTATTCGTTTTCCTTCTGAACTGAGCATTTTAGCCTTGTGTTCTCAATAAAGAGAGAGAACATTCTGGCCTCTTCCAGGACTATAATGTGTCCATCTCTGTTATGTTTAATTAGTCATGCCATGCGCTTCTGGGATTTGCAAACATAGTGACATCGGAGCTTTGCTCTGTAAGCTAGAGATGCTGTTCATGCTAGGACTATAATTGTGAATTTTAAATGCTTAGTTATAGTAATTGGTAAAGAAAAAGCTTGTAAACTCATACCTGATAAAGACACTCTCCTTTCTTCTGAAAGAATACAAGCAGAAAGGTTAGACAACTGGCTGTACAACTATCACAAGCAAATCAGGTATTTCTTGAGCATTTTGATTTTCTAACTCATACAGTATGCAAGAGCATAACTGAATGTTTCCATTGGCAGGAACACAAGGGCCTGGAAGTGCAGTATCTGGGTAATATTGTGTACCTCGTCAACAATAAGAACTGAGAATTCAGGAGACGACCCTTAGTGCTAGGTTAAACGGCAACAGAGAAATGCTTGATTTTCGGTTGCACTAGGAAAGGAAAGGATAGGAAACCTGTGGGATTTCAGTGGTCTCTTAAGTGAGATTTTGTTTGACTTTCCCTAAACATTGCTTGCATTGAGAATGTATTCGAAACTACACCATTGTATTGTACAATTGTGGGAATAAAAGGAAACGAGCTAGAGAAGTATCCTTCTGATGTTTTGTTATGTTTTCCTGGCCAATGAGCAAGAGCCCGTCCATGGGGCACATTTGTTGTTTGTGTTGTACATAGCCAGTCAGTGTTTACTGACACTAATCTGCAGCTACGGTATGCTTCACAGCCTAAGGCGCTGTATTGGACTTGGGCGATGCATGGCAATGACATGTGACATTCTAGCCATGATTCATGTTTTTTCGTCCAAATTGCTAGGATTCATGTACTAGGAAGCAACTGAAGCTGTTGAAATGAAAAAACTAAAACCGTCGAATAAAACAAGTTGTTATTTATGGGACAAAACCGTCGACATATATCTGATATGTTGGATGATACTTATCTATCATGGACTTTGTTAATTATCTATCATGCACGTTGCAATTTGTGGGACAAAATGATGGAATTAATTGCGATTATAATATTTTACATCATATTTCAATTGGCAACAAAAAAAATTCAGTACATATGCTCTGCAGACATCAAAACATACACCAAACATCATTCAGGGGCACATTGGACCTTTCTCAGGGAAACCCCACATTTCTTGAGCTGGAGCTAGCTGCGTGCCAAACAGGACCACCTGCTCCAAGAACTCCACAGTGGAGCTGCTCCATGGTGGAGTTGGTGGAGCAGAGCTTGAAAAACTGGAGCAGAGCAGTCCCAAACAGGCCCTAAGCGCCGAGGTCCCCGTCATGTTGATGACATGACGGGCTAAAGGTCCTCATACTTGTGGAGTATGGGCAATTGGTCCCTGTACCGGATGGTACAGGCATGGGTGTGCATCGACGGATGCACACTTTGCATTACTGATAAAATGCAAAAGAGAAAGAGAAAAAAGAGATTTTTGATCATCTTGCATAGCATGGCTTATTCATATGGTTGATGGATGAATGTGTGAAGTGATGTTCATGAATGTTCTTGTTCTATCTATTATATTTGCTGAGTCGTTGGACTCACTCTTGTTGTTGTTGTTTTTTTAGGTACCGTTATGAGGTCGGCATGCATGGGGAAAAGGAAGGATTAGTTTTGTTGCACTTGCACGTTCCACCCATAATGGAAATAAAGGAAGAAAAATTAAATATAAGACGCAAGGACTATTTAAGTACCATTTGATTATTACCCTTGGATTTTAATTGTAATAAGAGTTTAGAATATTTATGATGCTCATGGTGCTTCTCTAGGTATTATATCCATGAATGGTTTAGTAATCTTTAATCTATTTGCTTAGCATTGAACTTATTACTTGAGGATTGTCTATTATAATCGATACTGCTTGTGAAATCTCTGATTTAGAAAGATAAACAAAGGAGGCTCTGCCGAAATTTTGTATAACGCAATTAGTTAACATTGCTTTACTTCTAGTTGGGTAGCATTCCAGGTCATTGTTTGGCTGGGGTGTTACAATTTTAGACTTAGGAAAAATATTTTTAATTTTAGATTATAAAATACTTTTTGACTTTTAAAATTGATTTTTAATTCCAGAAAATTCTCAAAAAATTATTTAAAAATTCAGGGAAGGTTGGGAAAAATAAAATAAACTCTTTTTGGCTTTAATAAAATATTTAAAATACATTTTCTAGCTTTAGACTTTGAAATAAAATTCAGATAAATCCAAATAAAGTTCAAATACTTTAAAATAATTAATTTGAAATTAATTTTTTTTTTCAGAAAGCGAACTTTGGGATGTTACAGTTGAATAATTGGTAAATTGATTGTAGAAAGGATGATGAATAGTACATATTTTGTAGAGCGTGGATTTCTGGTATTGGTATATTAATATACCACTTTGATGCTGAACTGGTTTGTAATGCGAGCTGACCTGATGATACGTAAAAAGTAAGCAATATGTGTTAGTGATGCAGGGGAGAAGAAAAGCAAAACAATTTAGTTTTTTTGTGTATAATTGATAAACGAAAGAGGTTATGATATAAACCTGAGTATGTACCAACAGACATGCCTACAAACAAAGCAATGATCGGTGTGCTTTGAGAGTTGGTGGAGAAGAGTTCAGCATTAAATGATTCAGCATGCTTGCCCCATAATGTTATAATTCCTGCCTCACTGTTAATCAAATATAAGGTATATTGTTTTATGAAAACTGTTGTGCCAATAATATTGGTATAAATTATAAACGGTAAGAAAATTGTCAAAAAGTAAAAAGCTGCAGAAAGTTTCTATACCTTCCATCCGTTATTTTCACGGTGTATTTAAACCGTTGGACCTAGCTTTGTTGTTGTTTGCATAATTGGCGAGACAGCAGTTATGAGGACAACAATATCTGATGCATATGGAAACCAAATGAGTAAACAAAAAAGACGACAATTCAAATGTATAAAAATAGCATATTATTTGTATAGCTATAGGCGTAGTTATACCTGATAGCAAATCTTTTTTGCCAACACGATTGTTCAGAACAGAGAAAGGCACTGCATCGTATGCATAAAGGGGAAAACCATCTAGTTCTGGTAGTATTTGGTTAACCCTAGTATATTTCGAAAATCTAGCAGAAATGGTATTATCAATTGTCTTATATGTCTGCTTTGCTTCAAGAACTTTGAAATATTCAAATTCATAAATAGATCCTTCCTTTAGCAAAGATGTAAATTTATGAAGCCATCTTTGGGGGACCACTCCTTCCATAACATGTCCCTAAAAAAGATTATAACTATTTTTAATTGAAAAGAAATAATTGTATTGTATATGCAGAAAAATAGAAAGAGGAGTAGTAATGTGATAATAGTACTGTGTATATTAAGGACATAATCATTGTAAAAGAAAAAAGGACACAGTTTGTATAGAGGAAATAGGTAAATGAGTTGAGGATTAAAAACCTGTTCATCGAGCATGATGAAGTCTAAATGGTATACATCTGTTGGATCTTGTGGATTCTTAAATTCCCAAAGCCGTGCTAGACGAACAAGGATTTTCCATTTGTGTGAACTTCGATTGATATGATTTAGTGGTGTATACATATTGTAAAATCTGCATAAGACATGAAGTTATAGAGTAAGTATTATAGAAACAGATGTGTATTACAAAATGGTAAAACATATGTGTATAACAGGCTGGTAATATGTATGTTGTATTATTGAAGGAACAATTAGATGTGACAATAGAGAGTATAGAAAGAGTTACAATAATGTGAGTGATGTATGTAACAAAAATAAAAAAGACCAAAGATGTATGTAATCTTTGTGAATGAATAGCTTCATACATGGTCCATCATTTGGTATAAAGTTATATAAATGCATTTGGTAAATTTTTTTTAGGGAATATGTTAAAATAGTAAAAGAATGCAGATAAAATGGAGTAAAAAGTATGTGTTTCATATGTCTAAAAACGAAAGACAATTAAATATAACGGAGTAGAAGGTAGAATAAGAGAAAAAATATGTGAATTTAGGAATTGTGAACAGAAAGGAAAATATAATAGTGTGAACATTGTATATAAGAAATTAAAAAAGGAAAAGAATATGCACACTGTTTATAAAAACATAGTTGCATTGTGATGCACTATTTGGTAGGAAATAATGTAAGTACATTTAGCTAAGGTTAGTTGTGCGTAGTTTTTTTGGGAACACATAGGGGTAAAAAGAGAGCAAATATAAAATGGCAAACCATTAGCTATTTTCTATATATATAAAAATTGGACACAATCAGACATGTGGTAAGAAAAGGCTGCAAAAGAAGTAAAGTATGCAAGCGATGTATACATGGAAACAATAAAGTGAACAACGAAGCTATGCTATGTATGAGCAAATAAATATGCATATATTGTGTTTTTTAGTAAAAGATACAAATTTGAAACCACTAAAGCCCACCTGTGTTGAATTCTTCTAAGAGCACACTGAAGTAGTAGGGAAGTGCACACATCAGGAACGAGCGAGTATCTAATTTATGTTTATGATAAATTATACACATATAGATTGATATGTGGATTACATAAGGAGAGATTTATTTGTTAAAAGGCTTTTGTATAACTGGTCTGGTTATTCTATATGAAGGGACTTGGGGCAGTTTTTTGAAGGACTAAGGTTAAATAAGAAGCGGAGGAAATACTAATAGCAAAAAGTGTTATATAGAAGTAAGCACTTCTTTGTATACTGTTGTGGTTACAGACCAAACAGAGAGAGGAGGTATGGTAGTGGAGAGTTAGGTGAGCAATGCTTAGGGTTTTCCCCATGGCCTGTATCGTGTATATATATCCACATGGGGAGTGTTTTTACAACCTTGCCCTTACACCTGAGTAACCCTCTTAGGGGTATTTATGTCATTACATATGTCCCGTATTGGGCTTTACAGCCTTCTAATAGGCCGGCTGGGCTTAGGTGGGGGCCACCCCTACAACAGGAGCCTCTCATGGTGACGGTCTTCACGGGCCGAAGCCATGTTGTCGAGCCATTTGGCCCCCTCCATCCCTACAGCCTGTGAACTTCTGTATTGTTTGATGGAGCCTTATTGCCTTTTGCAGTCCTCGCCCCGCAGTGAGCATTAGCGCTGGGCGGGTTACTGAAGCCGTCCTCGCCCGCAAGGCCCTTCAGTGACGGGGTCGAAGTCGCAACGGAGACGTGCTCTTATCACGGACAGGTCGAGGCGTCAGGCGAGGCAGCTCCCATGCTTGACGCCGCAGCCGAGTGCGAGGGTTCCGCCCGGAGACGAGTCTGAGGCGAGCTCATCGCGGGGGTGCTGCTTGAGGTCACACTATAGATGTGAGGCCGACATGTGACCCATCTGACTCGTGGCCCGGGGTCGCTGTCTTGATTCCGGCGCGAATTGTGTGACCATGCATGTTGTCCCAATAGAACGGTATACATGGCGAGGCGCGATTGGTGCGTCGTTGTCTGCCAGCAGTCGCACAACCGTGGTCCTTTCCCGAGAGAGATGGGATGCGTGGTGGGACGCTATTGGCGTGTCGTGCGCTATCGAGCGGCTTGCATCCGCGCTCCCTCGCCGGTGAGCGGTTGCGCTCCTCGATCACGGGGAGCCGAACCGCCAGGCACATGCCGGTTGCGGTCCCGTCGATTGGGATGCCGCCGGTTGACCTTCCGCCAGCCTGACGACTCCCCGCCGGGTGAGCATAGGTATAAATACATCGGTACCACGGCTTGTTCCTCCCTCATCCCCGGTTGCTCATCTTGTTCTTGCACACGGTTATCTTCTCACAAATAGGCCTACTGTTGTTCATTTGCGTTTGATGATTGCGTCTACTGACGCTAATATCAGCGAGCGTTGATGAACAAAAGGCGGCCTATTTATGAGAACACGTTAAAGCTTGTTGTAGATCGGCAGTCGCGCTCGCCGATTATGGGGGGCGCGGGGGTTGGACCCCCAATGGTCAGGGCCGGGAAGTTGTTGCGCGAACTTTGGAGTCGCGGTGGCTTCCGGTGTCACTGTGCGGGCTTGATCGGGGTAGACTCCAGAGTCTTCGCGCGGACCTAGGATCGTATGGCCAGATGGTATCCCGCGGCTTGAGGACGGTGCTTGGATGGCGCTGTAAGTTAGACCGGCGTCTGCTCGTCTCCGCACTCCGCCCGTCGGGGGCGTCCTATCAAGAGGAAGCCAGATCTGCGCGAGACCTCACTATATGGACATTATTTGTGAGATGTTAAGCGCGTAAAGTAAAATATTTAGAATGTTAGGAGCAGGGTACGAAGCTGCCCCCGGTGTGTGAGGCTGAGTCGAAGGCCCGACTGGACCCCAGAAATATGGGTCGAAGTAGGCACCGGGCTGTCCCGAGCCATCAGAGTCGAGGTGGTCTTCGAGCTTGCCGCACAGACCAGTGGCGGCGTAGCGAGGTGTCCCTTTGTGGGGGCGGGGCTGAAGTCGGAGCTGGAGTCTCCCTGCTGAAGCGGAGACCCCGTCGAAGCTACTGTTGAGGTTGACTGGCCCATGGCCTACCTCTGCTGCATTGATGGCCCCAAGAATCGCGTTGACACGTGCCGGAGGATGCGCCACGTCATGCAACTTGTATTTATTCCTACGGGAGCAGACGCGTGGCGGGATGCTATTGGCGCGTCGTGCTCTGTCAGACCCTTGCACGACTGCAGTTGTGCGCGACGTGCGTGGGCGGCTACGGCGCTTCGGCTTCGATCGTGGGGAGGCGAGCGGTTTGTCTCCCGTCGGTTACACTTACTGGCGGTGCAGGAGATGAAGGGGCTTTAAATACCCCCTGTGGCACCATGTCTGTGTCTCCTTCGCACGCCTTCTGGTCCCTCTTCCTGCGCCCTACTCTCTTGCCTTCCTTGCCGCCGCACTGCCCCCGTCGTTGTCTAGTTCCCGGAGAGCGATGGCACACAGGGAAGAACACACTCAGAAGGTCGGCGATAACGCCATCTCCCGGCGGTCATCGCCGCTCGAGGTGGAGTACATGCTCGAGAGGCGCGATTCAACGCTGGTAGACAAATGGTGGGTGGCGACGGAGAAGATGGAGGGTCTGTGCTCCCACGTCCTGGGCCCCACGCTTGCGACGGAGGAGATGATCCGCACGCTGCTGCGCGAGGGGAAGCTGTCGGATCGCCGGGAGGTACGACTGCCCACCAGCAACGAGACAGAACCACGCCTTGAGAAGTCAGAGGCGATCGTCTTCGTCGCTTACTTTGAAACCGGGCTTCGTATCCCGGTCGCCATGATTGTCGGTGACATCTTGCAGACCTTCGCGCTGGAGCTAGCATAGCTGACTCCGAATGCGCTGGCCCACCTTGCTGTGTACAGCTGGGCCTTGCACACGGAGGCATGCTAGCCCAGTGCCTCGATGTTCACATTTCTCCACAACGCGCGATGCCAGCCAAAAGGGCGGAAAGACGGGATGTTTTCCAACTTCGACAGTGTCAACTTTGTCCTGCGATCATCATGCGGGAGATCTTCCCTGCCAACTCGACCCGGGCGAAGTGGGAGCCAAACTAGATGAGACGGTGGTTTTACCACCGTGTAGCAAGCGGTAGCGGCCTCGAGTGCTCGGGCCGGCCGATGGCGTTCAACACCACGCCCGGCATACCAATCGACAATGAGGACAGACAAAGAGCGCGGAGGCTCATGGGGATCACCGCCCGCTTCAACATGCGTGACCACGCCGAGGAGTTCATCATGTATGGTGTGGCGCCGCTCGCCCATGAATGGCGCATCACGGTTGGGAGCCTTTGGCGCGACAATGTCCGCCCATCCGTGTCTTTACTGCCGGGACCCTCCGACCTTCGTAAGTCTTGGCGTAGTCTTATTTTCCACTTCTGCCTATTGGACTGTCTTTTTGACTCCGCCTCTTGCCGTGTATAGGAATTCGGCTGGAGGATGCGGAACGCGCGGTGAGCGTGTTCCTCGGACCGTACACGGCTAGGGAGCATGACTTGCGCACAGCTGCGACTGCCGAGGCGGAGTTGGGGTGGATAAACCGTGTGTGCGAGGCCCTGGGCATTCGCATGCCGGAGCGCGCCCCTCCGGCCACAAGCCAACCTCGCCGTCGAGACGACAGTGCCAAGGGGAAAGGACCGCCGTCTCGTCGGAGGGCTCAGTCCTCTGCGACCGCACCCGTTGCGTTGGCTGTCATTGCTCCCATCAGTGCGACGGATGTCGACTCCGATTCGACGAAGTATGCCGACTCGGACCTGGAGGCGGGCGCGGAGGACGAGGGCGAGGGGTCTCTAGGCGGTGCCAGGGACCAATGCATCGCGGATGATAGGGAGAGGGAGGCTTCGTCGCCCGCGGTGGTCGCTGAGATGGGGTTATCATCCGTGGATGATGCCGGGGCGGAGTCCTCGCCCGTGGCGGCTACCGAGTCGGAGCTGCCACCCATGGAGGTTGCTAGAGCAGAGCTCCCGCCTGCGGTGGCTGCCGAGGCGGAGCTGCCACCAGTGGACGTTGCTGGAGCGGAGCCCCCAGCTGCGGTGGTTACCGAGGCGGAGCTGCCGCCCGCGGATGTTGGTGAAGCGGAGCCCCCACCTGGGGTGATCACCGAGGCGGGGTCCCCGCCTTATTCCCCCAAGGCGAAGCGGCCGCACCTGCCATCACCTCCTCGCCCGAAGAGGAGGTTCGCTGTGGCGACCAGAGTCAGGAGCCTGTTGGACTTCGATTCTGACACTAAGGCCCCCCGGCCACACACCCCCGCGGCTTCTTCCAAGGCTGCGGCGGTTGGGGCCCGGGGCCTGCCGGTATTGGAGTCCGACACGGAGGCCCCCCAGCCCAGAGGGCCGGCATCGTCACAGCTCGCAGAGCACGGACGATCTACGAGACACGGGGACATTCCTTTTGGAGGGGTGCCCGACGTTCCCAAAACTGTCGTTGCGGATGCTGCGCGCCCAAGCTTGGTAGATTTTGTCCCTCGACTGGAGGTGCTGGGAGCATGGCGGGGGTCGTGGATAATGCGGCCGCGAACCTGGATGACTAGGTGCTGCTGACCTATGGGTCGGAGCGCCTTGGAAGCGCACTGGAGGTCTCGGAAATGAGGGTGAGTATATGACTTTTTAGCGACATGTGGTCCTTTAAAAGTTTATACAGACCCACGTCCTTGGTCGGGTGTTGTAGGCAGCTCACGCCCGTGAGTGGAGGGCACTAGAGGACCGATTGTGCGCCGCCGAATAGGCGCCTCACGCAGCCGAGGGGGCGCATTCCACCAAGGATGACCGCATCCAACGCTTAGAGGTAGAGCATGCGGAAGCGACTTCGCACACTGAGGCAGCGGCACGTTGGAGGCCACAGAGGCTACGCGGCGAGCGGCTGCAGAGGAGCGGGACAGCCTGCTCCAGTAGATCGCTACGCTGGAGGAGGAGATAGTCCGCCTCGCTACGCCTCTCGGAGAGCGGGACCGCGCTCTAGGCGACGCCTCAGTGGCAGCATGGGACGCCATGCTGGCCCTTGAAGGCTCCCTCGAAGACCTTGTCACCGAGGTGCCACCTCGTTCCTTTGGCCCCGAGGATCTGCCGCGGACGCTCCGTCAAATCGCGGACGCGTCCAACCTTGTGCTTTGTGCTGCCAAATCCTTCGGCAACCACTGCTCCTTCGTGACGTCGCGCCTGGCCTTTGCACTACTGCACCACCGGGGCTGCCGGCATGTCGACGAGCTAGCTGACCCCGAGCTGGAGATGCCCGCTGGAGCTGGGGTGATGTCGGGCGCCGTACGCTCCATCCGTCGGGTTGCCCGGGCCTTCCATGAACGAATTGGGAGTACATCGGGGAGGCCGAGGTGAAGCTAGAGCTACGACGGACCATGGGCAGCGAGGAGAACTTCGGTCAATGGATTGACAAAGTCCCTCGACGCGGTGGAGGCGGTGCTACCGCCGTAGGGCAGAGCGCGGACCCACAGGTGTGACGCCAGGGTTTCGGTGTGTAGGCGTGTGTTGCCATGTGTGTACCCCCTTTGCTTTCGTGAATAAAGTAGAGATTGCCGCGTTATTCTGACCTTGTGTGTCGCTATGCTTCAGCAGCTACTTGATAGGGACCGGCCGCTTGTTTCTGACTACATGGCCCGGCGACGTCTTCGACGTTGGTGGCAGGCCGAAGAATCACTGGATTTCTGGGTGGCTTGGGCCTGCTCGAGCGGGGCTTCAGCGCGGACACATGCTAAGGATGAGTCGGCTGAGTAGCGACGCTGAGCATCTGAGGACGCTTGTACATTTGATTCATACTGTACCCTCTTGTATGCAACCACTGATTAATGCAGAGAGGGCTTCGGTTGAAGTATGTTTCTCCGTCATTTTGTGCGACCGCGCTGATCTTTGGTAAGGTCGTAGAGCTTTGTTTCGCCAACACTTTTACGCTAGGTGGGCCGCCGCGTGCTCCGTTCTCCATCCCTCGAAGGGGTGGCAGCAGAGCTGGCGCCTAGTCGAGGTAGACACACGAGCGTGGCATCTAGTCGAGATAGACACGCGAGCGCTCCGTCCCCTACCCTTCGAAGTGGTGGTAGCGGAGCTGGCGCCTAGTAGACGCGCGAGCGTGGTGCCTAGTCGAGGTAGACGTGCGAGCGCTCCGTCCCCTACCCTTCGAAGTGGTGGTAGCGGAGCTGGCACTTAGTAGACACGCGAGCGTGGCGCCTAGTCGAGGTAGACGCGCGAGCGCTCCGTCCCCTACCCTTTGAAGGCGTGGCAGTGGAGCTGGCGCTTAGTTGAGGTAGACGCGCGAGCGCTCCGTCCCCTACCCTTCGAAGTGGTGGCAGCGGAGCTGGCACCTAGTAGACGCGCGAGCGTGTTGCTTAGTCGAGGTAGACACGCGAGCATTCCGTCCCCTACCCTTCGAAGTGGTGGCAGCGGAGCTGGCGCCTAGTCGAGGTAGACGCGCGAGCGCTCCGTCCCCTACCCTTCAAAGCGGTGGCAGCGGAGCTGGCGTCTAGTCGAGGTAGACGCGCAAGCGCTCCGTCCCCTACCCTTCAAAGCGGTGGTAGCGGAGCTGGCGTCTAGTCGAGGTAGACGCACGAGTGCTCCGTGCCCTACCCTTCGAAGCAGTGGCAGCGGAGCTGGTGCCTAGTCGAGGTGGACGCGCGAGCGCTCCGTGCCCTACCCTTCGAAGCAGTGGCAGCGGAGCTGGTGCCTAGTCGAGGTATACGCACAAGCGCTCCGTCCCCTACCCTTCGAAGCGGTGGCAGCGGAGCTGGCGCCTAGTTGAGGTAGACGCGCGAGCGCTCCGTCCCCTACCCTTCGAAGCGGTGGCAGCGGAGGTAGACGTGCGAGCGCTCTGTCCCCTACCCTTCGAAGCGGTGGCAGCGGAGCTGGCGCCTAGTCGAGGTAGACGCGTGGGTAGGGCTGCTTCCCGACGCTGATGACTCCCCTACATGCTATCATGGGGCACGTGCAGGGAAAGCGGCCACGCGCCTAACCCGTGCTCCACGGGGTGCGCGTGGGGGCCAGCCTCTACTGCGCCCTATCGGCGCCCCGTGGATTGCGTATGGAGTCAAGCCTCTTTTGCGTGTTATGCGTACTTCGCGGGGTGCGTGGGACCATCAACCACGTCTCCTTTATACTCCGGAGAGTACGCACAGGGATAACGCCCATGCGTGCGCGGGAACATCCGCGTCTTATTTATACTCAGTAGAGTGCACAGGGACAACATCCACGTCTTATTTATACTCCGTAGAGTACGTGCGGAGGCAGACCTCGACGCTATGTATCATTTATACTCTGTAGAGTGCATGCAGAGGCGGACCTCCAAAGAGTGCGTGTGCGAATGCGTGTCTTTGTTTATACTCACGGAGAGTGCGCGCGCGAACGCGTGTCTTTGTTTATACTGACGAAGAGTGTGTGCGCGAACGCGTGTCTTTGTTTATACTCACAAAGAGTGCGTGTGCGAACGCGTGTCTTTGTTTATACTCACGGAGAGTGCGCGCACGAACGCGTGTCTTTGTTTATACTCACGGAGAGTGCGCGTGCGAACGCGTGTCTTTGTTTATGCTCACAGAGAGTGTGTGCGCGAACGCGTGTCTTTGTTTATACTCACGGAGAGTGCGCGCGGAGGCAAGCCTCCGCGCGTTTTTGCAAGTAGCAAGATGAGTTTCGCAAACGATGAACTTTATTGAATTCTCGTTTGCGCGGGTGAGCGATTACAAAAGACAAGGTACTAACCACTGATCGCTCCAGGGCGGGAATTGCAGTGGCTGTCGTTGCCGTGGCGGCGAGGCGGGGCACGGCGGGAGCCTCTACTGCCGGAGCAATCCACGTGGGAGCTTGGCGAGGTGCTTCCTGAGGCCACCGAGGATCCTTGCGTTCGCATGCCCAGCCTAGGCGTCCCGTTGAGCCTCGTGGTGCGGACCTCTGGTGCCGAGTTCTATGCGCTGGGCCATATCCTGGTCGCCGTGGGCGGTGATGATGCCCTGCGGGCTGAGGAGCTTCATGCATAGGAAGTCGTGGTGTGGAACTGCCCCGAAGGAATTGAGGGTTGGTCGCCCCAATATGGCCTTGTAAGGGTACGGGATATCAACGACGTCGAAGGTGACGTCTTCCCTCCTCACGTTGTCGTCCCGACCAAAGGAGACCTGCAGGCATATCTGGCCCAGCGCCCTCAGGGGCTGGCCTCCGAAGCCCTATAGCGGGATTCCCGAGGGGCCCAGGCGACTTCGGGGGATCCCCATCTGGTCGAAGGCCGCTGCTAACAAAATGTTCGCGGAGCTTCCTCCATCGACTAGGACACGCTTGACGTCACATCCTGCGATGGCAACCTGGATGACCAGGGAATCTTGGTGGGGGAACTCCACGCCTTCAGCGTCGGCAAGCGTGAAGGTAATTTTGTGTTGCGCCCAGTCTGGCGGTGCCTGTGCCGGGTATGCCGCCACGTGGTGTAGTCTCCGCGCGTAGGCCTTTCGTTGCCGCGCCGAAGCAAACTCCAGCGAGGAGCCCCTGGAGATGACGTTTATTACTCTGCGTTGCCCTCCCTTCGAGGCTTGGATCCGTAGGGGCCCTCCTGGGGTTGTTGCACGTGGGCTTGGATCCACAGGGGGCCCTCCTGGGGCTGCAACCCCTGATCCTTGGATCCGCATGGGGCCTTCCAAGGGATGCTGGACGTGGGCTACGACGGGCGGCCGCACCTCGGGGTTTCTATCCCTGGCGATGCTCTGCCAAAGTGCTACGATGGTGGTGCATGCGCGTGTGTCGTGGCTGCCCCGACCATGTACCTCACACCACAGGCCATGATGCTGGTCGTCGTATTCCGCACGGGTCCTATCGTTGCGACCCCGACCGCGCCCTTGGCCCTGGCCCTGGAGAGCTCTGCCGCCGCAGCCGGCAGGGGCGTTGTCTTCGGAGCCACCCTCGATTCGAAGACATAGCGGGCTCTCCGAGACTTTTGTTGGTGGCGGTTGGGCTTGTCGCCCGAAAAGTCCTTGTGTTGGGCATCCCTGTGGTCGGAGGCATCCTTCGCTGGCTCCTGCTTGCGCTTGCCCTTCGAGGAGCCTTCCTTCAGTGGATCTTCGTTCTTCGTCGCGCCTTCTGCTTGATTGGTGTCAGAGTCGTCACCTTGGCGCCGCCGCGCGTCTTCCTCCACTCTGGCGTACTCTTCCATCTTGTCAAAGAGCTTCGCCACCATCTTGATTGGCTTTCGCACATTGTATTCGGCCAGCGGCCCTGGGTGAAGGTCCTGTACCGTTGCGTTGATGATGGTTGTCTCGTTGACGTCCTTGACCTGGCAGCGGACCTTCGCGAAGCGCTTGAAGTACTCTCTGAGCTTCTCCGAGGGTTTTTGCTTGACCACGAAGAGCTGATCCGTGTCGACGTGCTCGACGTAGTTCCCCTGAAAGTTGTTGTAGAGTCGATCGCGGATCTGCTCCAATTGTTTTATCCTTGGAGGAAATGATAGTGTGAAATTTGGAAGAATAAAATTGGTGGAGCCTAAATGAAAAGATTGATCAGATAGATGAATTAATTGATTCTTGGAGAAATAGAAAATGTGAAAATAATTAAAGGATTGAAACATTGATAAATGGTATAATTTCTAGAAGAAGTTTACAATAGTGGAATATGATCGATTACTGGAAGGGTTAATCGAATTTTTGAAAAATTGGAGATAGTAAAGATTTAGTTTGATCACTGGGGAAGCAAATTATGGATTTGAATCAATAACACCAGACTGGATTATTAGGAAGTCCTGATACAAAAATCATCGGTGGATAAAGAATACTAGATTCTCATTGGACTGAACAGCTGATCAAATTGGCAAATAATAGATCTAAGATTGGGATTATATAGTCATATTGAAATTTGAGATTTGATTTATAAATTTATGGTGGAAATTAGGATTTATGTGAGGATTAGATACCTATGGCTGGATTAATGAGATGGTGGGTGACATAATAAAAGGAGTATGATCGGTGGAACAAATAAATGATGACACTTGTTGTTTGGAGTTTTAGACAGCAATACTACCATGACTAAATAATGGAAAAGGATAGCCTAAGTGCAATTTGCAAAAGTGGGAGTTAAAATATCGAGGCCGTTGGATTCTAAGCCCTATGTATAAAAAAAATCATATAGGAGTGAATTTGTTCATTGATGGATATTTGAACATTGGAAGAGATTAGGATACCTTGACAAAAAAGAAGACATTACGAAGTTTTGTATTTCAAAAACAACTACAAAAAAAGAGGAGAGTGAGTACTGATACCAATCAAATTACCTTTGAACACTTCCTCTTCCTTCTATCGATTTTAAAAGGAAAATTCTGCTCCCTTTCCCTTACCCTCACTCCAAAATTTAAGATGAGGATCGTCGAAGATGGTCATGAAGATAAGATGGTTTCGTTTTAAATGGACTATGTAGATAAACCCTGTGCCCTCTTATGTGTTCCCCGAGTAGATGTTGTATTGTCGTAAGATTTTACTTGGGCCCTGTGTACTGCCTTCTTGCCCTCGGGCGTTATATTTCGCTGTCATAGGAAAAGATTGTTTTAAAAAAATGATTTATGTGCCACCCTGGCTTCCGAGGGATACTCTCTTAAAATTAGAATGGGTTTAGATTATCTTATTCCCGCCACCTAACCTTACCTCATGCTATTCCCTCTCACCTTTTGCTGAAAACCCCATCGGATCCACAAGAGCAAAATAACGGATAACCCAAAAACCAGGGCAATCAAGAAGAAGTGAAGACTCTACAATCTTCCAGTATTTAAGGAAAACAACATCACTATGAAGAAGACCACCGCCAGGAAAGTGTCCATTGAGCGAGGTCACTTGTTTCTGCGAAGGACAAGACTCCTGCCCAAGGATTAATCCTTGAATTTGTTGCTGACCAAGATAGCTACAGTACAATGGATGAATAATAACAATCATCATTTATTTAAGGGGGGTAGCACTATGAGACAAAAAAAATCAAAAAACTACGGCAAAGTCAAGGAGCAAGCACCTTGAAGTCTACAACCTATCCGAAAGAACAAGTCTCTCTTCCCTTTTAACTTCTTTAAGCATTAGCCCTTCTGGTGCGGACTTACTTCCTACCTTTGCGAGATGAAGGCCATCATGACAAGCTAAACTCTAGAACCTATTGCTAGCCAATTTAACCCCACTTACTTCTTTCTACTTTACCTGAATCTCGGGGTCGAGATTCTTTTTAAGGGGGGTAGGTTTGTAACGTCCCGAAAATTGAAATTTGAAAATGTGAAGCACTTGAATTATTTTGCAGCATATTCTATTTGAATTTGGATTTTTATGGTGTTTCTCTAAATTTCAATTGAGGTTCTAATAAATGAAGAAAATCCAGGAAGAATTGAACAAATGATAAATTATGACGGACTTATGAAAATAATAGAAATTTGTGTTTTAAAAGTCGAATCTGAAAAGATGATCCAGCATAAGAAGGGAGAAACCTGAGTTAAAATATAAAATCTCATTTTGGAAATAAAGGCATAAATAGCAATAAAAGTGAATGAATAAAATACAAACACATATACACATATAAACTAAATAATAATATTAATAAACTCACAATTAAATAGTTGAAAATTTAAAGTTTAAATTCTAAATGTCATGCAAAAATTAAAATCAGAGATCATAAACACAAAACAAAAATTCAGATTAGAAATCTGAAATTTCAAAACCAAGCTCAAACATTTTATCTTCTTCTCTTTTCCATTCTACCATTTCCTTTCCCGTGCTATTAGTGCCCTGTGGGCCCAATCCCCTTTTCTCTCTCCCCTCTCCCTTTCTCCCCTTTCTGCCGCGTGGCCGAACCCCCTGCTCTCTTTTCCTTCATCCTTCTCCCCTTTCTTTTCTCTGCGCCAAGCTGCGCTTAGCTCCCTTCCTCCTCGTGGCACCCATGCACTGCGCCGCCCCCTGCCATGCGCTGTGCCTGCTCCGCCACTGTCATGTCCCCTCCACCCAGACCTGTCGCGTCGCCCGTGAGCCGCCCACTGTTTCCGGCTGTCGTCGTACCCTGTTTCTTCCGCCACCCGAATCTCCACGGTGCCCGCCTCAACTAGCGTTTATAAAAGCAAAAGGAGGCCGCCATAACCTTCCTCGCATCCCACCGAACCTCCCACCGCGACGAATTGCCTCCAATCACCCCAAGCTCACCGGAGCGGCCATCTTCCCCAACTCTGGCCAATAGCGCCTCCCCCTCAGCTACTTCGTCTACGACGCCCCTCTGCCCGATTCTTCCGGGGGAGAGCACCTCCACACCAGCCCGAAGCCAACCACGGCTCCACCATCAGGTTTCCTTCTCCCTGGTGAACCTCCCATAGTGACCCCCCTCTGCGCCACCACCGGCCATCGCCGCCGGCCCGACTCGGCGTCCCTCCGGTCGCACCAACAGACTGGGAAAGCTTTAGTGGTTCCCTTCATGCTCATTCTTCTCTCCGTCTTCCTCCCTGTCCCCTCCGGCGCCATTTCCCCCGTCGACCCCATCCCCGCTGCCGCCAGGTAAGCCGCCGGCTGTCGCCCCGGCCAAATTGGCCGGTGAGACTTTGCCCACGGGTAGGGGCAGGCGGGAGCACTCCATTTTATGGGTTCCCAAGTCCGACCACCATCTCTGTCGCCGACGGCAGCACCAGCACCGAGCGCCGCTGGGTTCCCCTGTTTTGACCCCCCGCTACCCACGGCTCTTCTCATTTCTCTGCGCCATCTCTGTCAGCCCAGGCTTCGGCCCATTTGGCTAATAGTACTCGCGTTAAAAACTAACAGCCTTAGGTCCCGAGTTCGAACGCCCCTCCCTGCACATTTTATTCCCTTTTTTGTTTTATTGTTATTAATCCATTTTAATTAAAAAATAGGAATAATTAGGAAATAATCAAAGGGAGCTAATAAAATTTTATTAAGATTTTAAAGAGCTTATGTATGATTTAAACTAGGATTAGTTGTCATGATAAATAATTAGTGTGCCTTTACTATTTAATTTTAAATCTAATTATTTATTAAAGTCATTAATAAGGAAAAGTGACTTTGGATGAATGTCCAAATTTAGTAAAGATTACACTTAATTAAAATATAAATATATATGCCCTAATATTTATCATGCCGCCATGAAATGAATCGTAGTGGTAGACTTTTGCTAAATGGCAAATATTGAAATGTGACTCTGTAAAACAAGCTTTGCCCAGATAAATAAATTAAAATTAAAATAAAACTAAGCCTAATAATAACTAAAGTGTAGACAAAATAATAATGTGCCATTAATTAAATCTTAACTTTAGAATTAGTTGGGCATTATTGTATATAGCAAGCTAGGCCCGTATAAATAGATCCTAATCCAAATTAAACTAAGCCTAGTGACAACTAAGGATACATAAAATATCGTACTACAAAATGTTATAAGCACAAACTATAAGATTAACTCGGTAAGCTAAAAATTGTATGCATCGCATAAAGCATATGTCCTGAATATTAGCGCTCGATAAAATCATGCTCCACCGATCTCGTACATCAATTCATAGATCTAACCTGACTCATGGAACTTCCTTGATAAATACAAAATAATAAAAGAGATTATTAAAAAGATCGAGTCATCATATTCTACCACTGACCATATCTCAAAAATACTTGAATCACCCATTAACTCACAATAAAGCTAAACCGAGTTTATTCGGATTTATTTGGATCTTTTGAGTTATTTGCCTTTATCTATATTCAGTCATTTAGCACGTAATTAGAAATCAGAGTCCTGAAGAATCAAGGGATCAAGCGTGATCAAGAGCGAAGTGAAGATAAAGACTAGAAGCTCAAGAGAAAGCATCGTGTGAGCTTAAGACCGCGGTAAACCGCGCAAGACGAGTCAATACTTTGATCATATAGAACCTACCTTTTCTGCAAGTTATTTTCATTTTAAAATTACGAAATTGCATGCTGTTATTTTATGTGCAAATGCATATTTGATTTTAAGCTTCTAGATATATGTCCAATAATGAACTTGTTAGTATTACACTCATTTGAGACATTTGAATATCTGAGCCTTGTCACCTTAGCAAAACTATAATGGTACGACTTTCGAAAATAAGTCTGTAATCATATGATACTGCTTGGTATTTAATAGGTACTCGGGGCACCAAAATGCCTCAAGCATCACTTTTAATCATGAATAACATATTTGGGAAGTCATGGTAGAAATGACTAGTGTATTTTAACATGATTATTTTAGGCTCCCAAAAACCCCAACTTGCTTGAATATCTGGGCGGATGGTATGGGGGCTGGTATGTGGTGCAGTGGAAGCACAAATTATGAAATGTGGTAGAACCGCCCAGGTAATCCTAAGGACCGAATCTTGTCATGATACCCTGTGTAAAACAGTACAACCACAAGTCTGTAAAATACAACTTGGCTAAGTAAATTTATCGAAACTCCTGGACTCATCTCACCGGTAGTGGATAGGAGTGGATATTGCAAGGGCAAGGGGAGGCCTAAAGGGACACCGAGTGGAGGGTAAAGTTTTCCAGTCGTACAAGCGTTGCAGGGAGTGGAACCCGAATGCGCTAGTAGCCGTGGTAAACATCCCATGCAACGTATGGGACCCACCGCAAGTGGGAGTAGCCCATAGGGTGAGATGACAATGGGAACTAGATACTTTGAAAAGTCATTGTGATGGTCTACTCAACCACATGACTAAGGAATTGTGTGGGGGCAGCGAGCAGATTGTCTCTTGTGGTGAAAGTGTACAAACTCTGCAGAGTTAAAACAATTCGAATAGCCGTGCCCACGGTCAAGGGCGGACATGGGAACTTAACCAGATATAGTTCTGTTTCAAAATATTTTTATGGGTGGAATGGAAAAGTGGAGGGCAGTGGAAAGCCCTAGTTTAAATTGCCCTGGGTGTCGTCCCAGTGATAATGTAAGCGGCTATAACGCTAAAAGCTGGCATATGGTGCGGATGCCATGTAACGGTGGATAGAATCTGGATCACTATTATTATTGCATTTTTTCAGACAAAGATAAAAATCTGTTTTAGTTAAAGCTGCTAGTTCTCAGGAAATTTCTAAGTATCATATTTCAAATGCAATTTATGGCAAATAAAATAACCCAAGCTTTCCTTTGGTAAGCCATGCATGAGATCTATTTGCACCCTGCGTATTGGCTCGCGGAGCACGGTGGTTTGTGCTCACCCTCGCTCTCACAATTAATCCAGAACCAGGAGTCAGATCACAACGCTTCAGCAATACACCTGACCATGAGGATGAAGAAGGTGAAGATGTCAAGAACTAGGTCGTGAACCTTCAGTTGGCTACCTGTGGGCATATCCTGAGGGTCTCACCTGTGTGCTTCGTTCTTCCGTTGCTGCAACTTAATGATTTCAGCTTGATCGGCCCATGAGTAAGTCTATTATTTCAATTATGCTTCCGTGTGATATGTATTTTGATGACCAGTACTGTATCTGTGAGTAGTATCTACTAATCCAGGGAATGGTGTGGTGGAATCACAGTGGATTCTAGATTGAAAAATCTGGGTCCTACAGTGAAGCTGGAGATGGTGCTCTAGGAAAACTAGTCCCTGGGGTAGCTGCAAGGTGGGTAGGGTGGTGCAAGGTATCTCCTATAGCTGTGGAGTGATGGGACTCTTGCAGGGTCTTCACCTCGCTTCCTAAGGCCCTACACCATCTCTGCCAATAGTCTGAGCTCTCCTTGGTTCTTGCTAAGGATCCTTGAGTGCTACTATGTAGCATGGTGCTAGATAACAACATCGTGGCGGTGGTCTCTCTCTAAAGAGCTGAAGTGGGAGGTGAGGGTGGCTAATAAGAATGGATGAATGGAAGGCTAGGGCCGAACTGTATCCCACGGCTCCTTGGGCTATGGGTGGGACCTCTCCACACTTCAAACCCCCATAGCTAGTCACTAAAATGGACTCAGAGTGTGCGAATGGCCTTGCGGGCCACCTCCTGCAAGGGTAGGTAGTCATCTGCTGATCACCACTTCTCTACAATTTCTAAACTGTAGGCTAAGTTCAAGAGAATCCCCATCACTATGACCTCGATAAGCGTTGAAACATCTCCTCTCCAGACCTCCTAGAAGTACTTTGGGAAGGGAGCCCCTAGGTACTGCAGCAGCCTCCCTAAGAGTAACACATGCTCTCCTCATACTCTATCAAGTGGAAGGCTAAAATGAATCATACTGCAAAGGGAAGTGTTAACATAATAATTTTGAGATGTGAATGGAATATAAAGTGACATGTAGAACAAGAGTTAGTAAGGTACTTAGTGCCATATAGTAAGTGAGAAAAGTCCACTTATGCTCTGCAACAGTATCTACTTATTAGCATGGCCCTAATTATTGCTCTGATACCACCTATGATGCCCTGTGTTATTACCAAGGGGGAATAACACTTAGGCAACCGATTATTATTCATTTGCTCACTAAAACACTGCTCTAATGAATAATAAGCCATGCAAGAGTAGCGCAGTAGAATCATAATTAGATAATATGCTTTATTACAATTTATTTAGATAAGGAGATATGGACAAGTATACTTGTCTCTCGATGACCTGGCTCCATCAGCTGTCTACTTGTCCCAACTGCTGTATAAGGTGTCCATATCTCGCCATGGTCCTCCGTGTAGTTGCCCTCATCCCACATGGCTTCATCAGTGCCTACATATCCCTTGTCCCACTCAGGGTATTCCTCGGTCGGACTGGGTCTAACAAAGGAAAGTAATAGCAAGGGTGAGAACTAATGTACTCAGCAAGCGGTAATAGCAAAAATGCACTATATGACTCTTCCCTTTTTCTTTATCGCAGGTTCTAGATTCGTCTCTTTTTTAGAAACTACTTTATCAAATTAAGTTGCAAATTTTAATTAATGAAAAGACTACTAGTCACTCGATAAGAAAGACCCCTAGTGGTCTTCGTAGCCTCCAATCTAAAAGATAGGCATGAATTAATAATTTTATTTTGCACTGTGCAGGCTTGTGCCACTGTACCCATAGCTACTCTAAGCTCTCTTAAAACTAGGTATCTTGTATTTTCTTTGATGTGGTGCCAAGTACAAAGTACAAAACATTTTCCCATGTTGTGTTATTAAATCTCCACCTAGGTATTCTCCATCGGTGATCTGGAGCAGTTTTTCACCCTCACCTCACACCCACTGACCTCAAATAAATGTTTGTTGAGCCAGTTATCCCTTCACCAAACATACACCTACGCTAATATGTGCGCCTTGGATTCAAACAGCCCAGCTATTTATTTCAAAATTCCTAGTAAGAAAAATAAATTAATTTTGTTTAAAATAAAATCCAGTGTTCTCAGGTTGCTTGAATTTTGGAGATTTTATTTGCCTGTTTTTAGCTTTTAAAAAGGCATTTGTTAAAAGTAATTTAATTACAAAATAAAAATATTAATAAATAAAGGGTATTTTGTATTTCTTTAAAAATATCATCAAATTAATTATTTTAAAAAGTATTTGGCTTTTATCTGGATTTTCTGTGCTTTTTTAGATTTTAAAAATCAATTTCAAAGCTAAAAAGTATTTTTTTAAATTAAAATACCAAATTTAAGTTGGAAATATCTTTTAAGTCTAAAACAATTCCAGGAATTTCTGTGAATTTTTCTAGAATTCTTATATTTTATTTGCTATTTTCTAAGTGTTTTAAAGCTTTCTAGTATTTCTGAAAATTTAAAAGGAATTTTAAAACCATCTCTTTTCTTAGGCTGACGAGTGTCATGCTCAAATCCAATCTTCCGCACCCAATTTAATCTCAGCCGCTCTCATTCACTTACCCCTTTATTCTTAGCCGACAGTCTGGATTTATCCACCGCCGCCCGATCCAATCCCGTGTGCCCATCTTCATTTAACCGTGCCAACGGTCTTGATTTCTGTCTCGCCTCGTGGCATTCATTCGACCGTCTGCTCTCTCCCTTCTCTTTTCTCTCTCACCGACAGCCTGATCCCACCCGTTAATCTTCTTCCTCTGTCTGTCGCCATGGCCGCTCTTCGCCGAGCTTTTAATTAATAGCATTAATGCGGGCATTTGATGCATTGTTAACTCCCGTCGCTCCCCTCTTTATTCCGCATTCATCTCTTCCATTTTCCCTCCTTTAAACCTCCTTAAATGCCTTAACTGCACCACCCTTAGCCGCTTTTACTCCGGAGAGGACGTCCTCGGCCGTTAGCCCCCCCACCCCTGTAAAAACCAATGGAGCATCCCCTCTCCTCACTCCACCCAATTCCACACTCAATTTCTCTCCTCTTTGGCCAAGCTGTTTTTGCGTCGTGCGCTGCCTCGTAGAGCTTCGGCCGAAGTTCCAATGAGCCATTCTGGCCACCCTGAGCCACGCAAAGCATCATCGGCGCCATGTTAGTCTTCCTCGTGCCCCGGTGACCATCCTCCACCCCATCGCCAAACGAATCTGCCGTAAGAACGTCTTCACCGTCGACACCAGCACTCCACCACTGCCTCGTCTCGTCGCCGACTGTCCTGGGGTCATCGCCGAGTAGTGCCAAAGGCACCTAGGGACTCCCCATCACCTCCTCTTCCTCTTGAGCCCCTCCCTAGGCGCCGCCATCCGTCGGAGCGCTGGCAACTCTCGGGTCCCGTGCGTGGCCACCGACCGATGAGGCTATGTCAATGTGTGCCTACGTGGTAGATGTGTGGCAGCCATGTGGCGCCACGGCCGAGCCACGTCGGCTCTGGTTGCCCAATCAACTGCCATGACAGTGCCACGCCACCTCCCCATGCCACCTCAGCCTCTATCCTTGTGCATGGACCCAGTCCACCATAAACCCGATCCCAGCTGTCAGTGACCAAAATCCTTTTTCTGTTAAAAAATAATTTGGCTGAAAAATCAAAATCCTTGCTAACGTCACCCTAACATCATAAATCTCTTTTTCCTGAAGAAAAATAATTCCACCAAAAATCAATTTCTTGCAGACATCATAATCTTCCTTTTCCAGTACAAAAATAATTCCAGAAAATCCGATTTATTCTTTTTCTCTCTTACAAACTTAAAGAAGCCCGTTCTCCTTCAACCTAGCTCTGATTGAGCCCTTTCAAATTTTTAAATTCTTCAAAAATTCTAATCTATTAATTTTTATCCTCCTTTAAAATTGTTGAAGCCTGTTTGAATTTATTGGATTAAATTATTGCTCAGAAAATAAAAATATTTTAAATGGTTAAAATAAACTTCACTTAAATCCTTAATTATTTTATTTTATATTTTCAGATTCTAAGAATTTTTTAAAATTTTCTTGAATTTTTGAATTTATTTTATTTTTAGATTTTTCCCCTTCCTTATTCTTTTTCTCTCTCCTCTCTTTCTTCTTCTTCGAAGGTTTATGTGTCCCGTGCGAGCGTTACCATGAACGATTGTTGGAGCTCCGCAATCCACAAGATTTTCTCTAGCATTCTTCGCACAATCAAGTGCATTCATGCCCTCTCTTCAAGACTCCCCCATTCCTAATGGTTCCTCCCCTCCATGCGCATTTACACGAAATTGAAACCGTCGCTCGAATTGACGTCGTCGCTTGATCTCCCTCTCCAGTCCTCCTCAGCTCCTATAAAAGAAAGCCCCATGAGCCCCTTCTCATCCTCATCTATCCCCGAAAATCTCAGGTCCTCTCTCCCTTCCTCCTTGCCGCAATCGACATTTTTCTCTTGCCAACCGAATGGCGTTCCTCGGCCATTTGCACCACCTACAGTGGAGTCCTGCCACCATTGACCACACTACAGGCTTCACCTTTGTGTGTTCTACATGGTGTTTCCCTCGCCTTTGCCGGAGATTAGCCAGAGCATCGACGCCACCGTGGGCCAAATCACGCCGCCGCTTCTCTCATTGTCGTCGGGCGACCGTGCATGTTCCACCACACCGAGGTGAGCATCAAGTTCTCTATGTTCCTTTCTTTGTTTTGACGCAAACCCCACCCGCTATCTCCTTTCTGTTTGCCAGAAATGCCGACGCCAACCCGTTAGTCGCTGAAGGTCTTCTCCACTGCATTCTGCCACCATCCGATGTCCTTTAGCTGAGCCGTATATACCATTGAGTTTGCCTCAATGCATTCTACATCATGCTTCTGTCGCTATCACCTGAAGATCCCCGAGTCCTTGCCGACCTTGTCAAGCCATGACACTAAAACCATTTCTTTGCGTACACTACTTTTTTGGTAAATTATTTTATTCTTGTTCTTGTCATGTCGTGTCCTAGCCTCCAAGCAACTTATCAACCATTTCTATTTAATTTTTCATGGAGTTAACTGTCAAAAATTGAGCTTTTCACAGAAATGGTCGTTTTTGCCTTCCGCCGTCGATGGTGCCGTCTCCAGTGGATTTGTCGCTTAGCCAACAATTTTCCTAGTTTCACCATACCGTGTTTTACCAAAGCTCACCCTACATCTCCACATTCCATACCTAAGTACTATCTCTGTCCACCCTGTTGTTCACTACCACGCCGTCACTGCCATTTTTCTCTCACTACTGGTGATTGCCGCCATTCCTCGCCACCGTACCCAGTCACCACCTTTGCCTCATCGCCATGATTCCATTTTGCCCATTCGCTGGCCACCTCACAGCCTACTGACACTGTACTATTCAAAAAGAAATTCTCGGATTTTTATCATTTCATGTGATATTCAAAAGTTCCAGATATTCGTTCTCCCTCATACAAGCTCCGAATCCATTGATTCTTTCTCCTAAATTCATCTAAAATCAAAATCTATCCCTCAGTATATATTTTATAATTTTTGGATTTTTTTGAATTTATTCGCTTTGGTTCTCGTGTGTAGACTACGACGAATCCGGAGAGTTTGATTTCGGTAATTCGCAGCATTAAGTCTTCGAGCAAGGCAAGTTACACCTTTGACCATGTTTCTCCCAATGATTTAAATTAATTATGTTGTTTTTAAAATTATTATGCATGCATACTTTTATTCAATCTAGTTTAAATTCAATTTAAATTCTAGTTATGCCCAATTCCTTTGAGTATAGCCAAACTTGACTCTAAGCAATCATGCCTTATCACCTTAGATAAAAGTCTAGTTAATACACTAGTTGGATTAGAGAAATTTTGTATCAAATGCTTAGACCTGCTTATACATAATTTTGTTTTTGGATAACTTTTTCACATAAAATGATAAGCTTTTGAAATGTATTCTTGACTTCAGTGAGTCAAGAAAGATTGTGAGTTATTTCAAAATAAAATATAAAAACTTGGTTTAGACTTAGGCGAATGGTTTGGTGGTGGGTGCTTGCTGGCATGCATTGTTGTTTGGTGACACGATGTTGATTGCCAGGCACAATGGGTATGTGGTTAGGCCTAAGTCAAATTAAGAACTGGTATGTGACCTACTACTGCAAAACCTTATCGTACTACCATAAGGCTGGTATGGGACAGTCCTAGCTGATTAATTTGCTGGTCCCAACCTGAGTCTCACTATAGGATGAAAGTAAGCGTGGCCTAGGCCATGAGAACTCTCACTCGGCTCAAAAGGAGGCTCCAACTTGTGGATTCAAATTGTGGTGAAACCTCAGTGTTGGCTTGGCCAAGTTGAAGGCATTGCATTGTAAAGGCCTTGTCATGATCTCCTCGCCGCACTCCAAAGGATATGTGTTTATCCAGTGGCAATTTGGAATGATTATGTCTTGTGCGTAAAGCTGTGCAATCTCTACAGAGTGTATAACCTATCCTGGATAGCCATGCCCACGGTCATGGGTAAGATGAGTAAAGTTTTTCGTGGATTAGATTTTGTTTTCAAAATGGTTTAGGAAAACCTTATGGATGGATGGAATCCATATGAGATCTTTTTGGAAAAGATGATCTAGGCGGGATACTCGTGGATAGGTTAGTGTTTGTTTGGAGCCCGCACTGACGATATTATTTTGTTAAAATCTTGTTTCTATTTATTGTATCAAATTCAACTTTTGAATTTACTTACAATATTTACTTCAATTCTACGTTTCGCTCAATTAACCTTATTATGTCTTCCTTTGTCAATCCTTATGCATGCATTAACTATATTAAACCTCCTAGTGTAACTTGTGGAGTACTTTATGTGCTCATGTTGCTCAGTTCATCATTTTTCAGATGACAACTTCGACTTCGGTGTGGATCAGAACGTATAGGCTGCGTCTTACTATCGTTTGCCTATGGGCAGGCTCAGTGAGCTTCTTCCTCTTCGGTTTTTTCCTCCGCTGCTTATATTTAACTTTGGCTTATGTGTCATTGATGTAAACTTTGGCCATCAGGCCCATATTCAGTTAAATAAAGTTTATCATTGTGCTTGATATGTATCCCTGTTATTACTGTATGCACTAGCTAATCCTGGACTAGTGCGATTTACACAGAGGGTTTTGGAGTTATTGCTCCGGGATCCGACAGAGATGGTATCAGAGCTATGATGACCCTAGGATGTGACCGTAGGTTGAATAGAATGGTCAGACCCTAAGGACTTATTTTTAACAATCAATAATTCCAAAAAGTTATGCTTACCCTTACCTCTCAATCTTTGCTTATCCTTATCTTTCATTCCTTTCTCATCTTTATGTCATTTTTGAAAAACCTATTTCTATCTCTTCCCTTGTTGCAACGGAACTATAGATGGCAACAGCTGGAATTCTTCAATTCTACCGCCACTTCAATCTTTGCATCGAAGGATCACGCTTTGTACCTTGACAGCCATGAAGGATCACACCAAGACAACCCTTGCCTCGTTAGGTTAAGTTGTTAAGCTAGACAGTAGACAACGTTATGAGCTGTCAGTTTCCTCTTTTTGTCGGTAGTCGTAACTATTGCTTGTTATTTGCTTAATAATGGTTTTGCTAGATTGGTGTTTTGTTTTGGGTTGCGCAAAACGTCCGTTGTTCCCCCCTTTGCCTTGAGTCTCCTCTATCCTAATATTTGGAAGCATCAAGCTGGAGCACCAACTGCCAACAAACTCCAAATAGCAAAGAGAAGGTCACAGAAGTTTGCAAATGGATGTCTAAACCAGATCCCAGCTCAAGCCACACAGAGTAAGATCAAAACCTATTTCTTTGCTAGCTCGTGCGAATCTCGGGGACGAGATTCTTTTTAAGGGGAATAGTTTGTAATAGCCCAGCTGTTTATTTCAAAATTCTCAGTAAGAAAAAATTGTTTAAAATAAAATCAAGTGTTCTTAGGTTGCCTGAATTTTGAAGATTTTATTTGCCTGTTTTTAGCTTTAAAAAGGTTTTTATTAAAAGTAATTTAATTAAAAAATAAAAATATCATTAAATAAAGGGTATTCTGTATTTCTATAAAAATTCTATTTCAAATTAATTATTTAAAAAACATTTGGCTTTTATCTGGATTTTGTATGCTTTTTTGGATTTTAAAAATCAATTTCAAAGCTAAAAAGTATTTTTGTAAAAATTAAAATACCAAATTTAAGTTGGAAATATTTTTCTTAAGTCCAAAATATCTCCAATAATTTATGTGAATTTTTCTAGAATTCATAGACTTTATTTGCTATTTTCTAAGTGTTTTAAAGCTTCCTAGTATTTCTAAAAATTAAAAAAGAAATTTTAAAACCCTCTCGCTTCTCGGGCTGACAAGTGTCACGCTCAGATCCAATCTTCCACACGCGATTTAATCTCAGCCACTATCGTCCACTTACCCCTTCATTTTTAGCCGACGGCCTAGATTTATCCACCGCCGCTCGATCCTATCCCGTGCGTCCATCTTCATTTAACCGTGCCAACGGCCCTGATTTCTTTTTTGACTGATGGATTCATCCGACCGGTCACTCTTTCCACTCTCTCTTCTCTCTCGCCGACAGCCTGACCCCACCTGTTAGTCTTCTTCTTCCTCCTCCTCTTCTTCCTCCGTCCGTCGTCATGGCCGCTCTTTGCTGAGCTTTTAATTAAAACCATTAATGTAGGCATTCGATGCCATTGTCAACTCCCGTCGCTCCCCTCTTCATTCCGCATTCATCCCTTCCATTTTCCCCTCCTTTAAACCTCCCTAAATGCCTTAACCGACCACCCTCGGCCGCTTTTACTCCGGTGAGGTCGTCCCCGGCTGTTAGCCCCTCCCCACCCCTATAAAAAGCCCCTGGAGCATCCCCTCTCCTCACTCCACCCAATTCCATGCTCAATTTCTCTCCTCTGTGGCTGAGCCACTTTCGTGTCGTGTGCCACCTCGTAGAGCTTCGATCGAAGCTCCGGTGAGCCATTCTAGGCAACCTAAGCCACGCAAAGCATCACCGATGCCATGCTACTCTTCCTCATGCTCCGGTGACCATCCTCTGCCCCTCTGCCGAGCGAAGTCACCATCGGAACGTCTTCGCCATTGACACCCTCACTCCACCGCCGCCTCGTCTTGTCGTCGACCGCCCTTCAGTCATCGCCGAGCACTACCGAAGGTACCCAGGGACTCCCCGTCGCCTCCTCTTGCTCTTGAGCCCCTCCTCATGCGCCGCCACCCGCCGGAGCACCGGCGACCCTCAGGTCCTATGTGTGGCCACCGGCTGGCAACGTCAGCGTGTGCCTGTGTGGTAGATACGTGGCAGCCATGTGGTGCCACAGCTGAGCCTGTAACACCCCAGCCAAACAATGACCTGGAATGCTACCCAACTAGAAGTAAAGCAATGTTAACTAATTACGTTATACAAAATTTTGGCAGAGCCTCCTTTGTTTATCTATCCAAATCAGAGATTTCACAAGCAGTATCAATTATAATAGACAATCCTCAAGTATTAAGTTCAATGCTAAGCAAAAATATTAAAGATTGCTAAACCATTCATGGATATAATACCTAGAGAAGGAACATGAGCATCATAAATATTCTAAACTCTTATTACAATTAGAATCCAAGGGTAATAATCAAATGGTACTTAAATAGTCCTTGCGTCTTATATTTAATTTTTCTCTCTTTATTTCCATTATGGGTGGAACGTGCAAGTGAAACAAGACTAATCCTTCCCTTTCCCCACGCATGCTGACCTCATAACGGTACCTAAAAAAACAACAACAATAACAAGAGTGAGTCCAACGACTCAGCAAATATAATAGATAGTAACAAGAACATTCATGAACATCACTTCACACATTCATCCATCAACCATATAAATAAGCCATGCTATGCAAGATGATCAAAAATCTCTTTATCTCTTTCTCTTTTACATTTTACTGGTAATGCAAAGTGTGAATCCGTCGATGCACACCCATGCCTATACCACCTGGTACAGGGACCAATTGCCCATACTCCACAAGTATGGGGACCTTTAGCCCGTCATGTCATCAACATGACGGGGACCTCGGCGCTTAGTCATCTCGTGACCAAGACTTCAATAGATCAACATGATGCATATGCGTGTATGTCTCAATAAAATAAATCTTGCATTCACATTATCCATGCACCAGAAATACTCATGAACACTGTAAATTGCAATCACCCATAAACAGCACCAATACATCCTTACCACAACCATGAACACATATATTCATATTATAGATCAAACATCGACATTCCACACCATCAATTTTAAACCATCAGTATACTTGCCTTAACCGCGAGAAAACGGGGACGTGCAGAAGGTGCCACCTCTGGGATTCGTCCTCCACCTGAATAATAATTATAATATTTGCTAAGATAACAATAGCGGCCCTTTGCCCAAATAAAACAATCACGAACTAATAAATTCATCTAACTTGGTTCCAATTCCCAAATCCTACAGGTCATCCCGCCCCCTCTGTGGACAGTCAACTTCAAAAATTCATATCTATTGGTACAGGAGTCCGAATAGGGTGTTCTTAGACTTTCTGGAAATATAATTAAATTATCTAACTAAACCTAGTTGGTGAGCCTCCCTGATTCGGCCATCTTCTACCCGCACCATCCAATTTTCTAAAACATCAATTTCACGTTGGGTTCTCTGGACAGAGCACTAAAAATGCCATAACTTCCAGCCCGAGTATCCGAATTGTAATTTCTTGACCTTCCTGGAAAGCTAAGACAATTATCTACAACTTTCATAATAAGGAGATCCTCTGATTCTCCCTTTTTCTAATTGTCCAATCCAATCTACCAAAATCTTACAGAAATCTCCTGATCTGCAGAACAGTCTTACAAGAAAAATCATAACTTCTGTACAAAGGTCCGATCGACGCGTTCTAGCACTTCATGGAAAGATAATGACGTCCTCTACAACTCTCTAGGAGAATCTGTCCCAAAACAGCCGTCCAACGAAATCTGTCATAGCAGTCCAGAATACCGACATTGCTACCACAACTAAAATATACATCTAATTGGGGGAAAACAGGGGTTACCCGTGACGAATCGCTGTAGAACACGACGAACACCCCACGAATCTCCTTCTCTTTTCCTTTCCCCTTTTTCCCTTCATCTTCCCTTCCTCCGGATCCAAACGCCTTGCTGCGATTGATCTCCTTTCTCCGCTCGACCGGCAGTGAATGGAGAACTTTTTCACCGGTAGGGGCTTCAATGGAGGAGAGGGGAGGGAGAGGTGGTGCTACTGGACAAGGGAGGCGCAAGGGGGAGAGGGAGCTGGTGACTCAAGGGAGAAAGAGGAGGGGGCAAAGGGGGTGGCGGCTAGGGTTTGGGGGAGGGGCGCCTCCCCCCTTTTTGGCTGGCCACCTCTTGGGCCAAGGTTCAGGCCCAGGTTGCCAGGAATTTTCAGAAATCCCCCTCTAAAAATCTCTGTTTAACTCTTTTCTATTTGGTCCTTCTCTCCAATTAATCGATTATCTCTCGAATCACTTTTGGGATATTACAGAGCCACGTCGGCTCTAGTTGCCCAGTCAACTGCCATGTCAGTGCCATGCCACCCCCACGTGCAACCTTAGCCTCCACCCTTGTGCACGGACCTAGTCCACCAAAAACCCGATCCCACCTGTCATTGACTAAAACCCATTTTCTGTTAAAAATAATTCGGCTGAAAAATCAAAATCCGTGCTGACGTCACCCTCACATCATAAATCTCTTTTTCCTGAAGAAAAATAATTCCACCAATACTCAATTTCTTGCTGATGTCATAATCTTTCTTTTCAAGTACAAAAATAATTCAAAAAAATCTGATTTATTCTTTTTCTCTCTTTTCAAACTTCCAGAAGTCCGTTCTCCTTCATCCAAGCTCCAATTGAGTCTATTCAAATTTCTAAATTCTTTAAAAAATTTAATCTATTCATTTTTATCCTCCTTTCAAATTTTTGGAGCCTGTTTGAATTTATTTGGATTAAATTATAGCTTAGAAAATAATTTTTTGAAATGGTTAAAATAAACTTCACGTAAATCCGAAATTATTACTAGTTCTGTTTGTCCATCTGTCTAGGGATGATAAGTTGTACTGAAGTTAAGCTTACTCGCTAACTCTTCATGAATTTTCTACCAAAATCGGGAGGTGAATAGACTTCTTCTGTCTAACACTATCTTTCTTGGAACTCCATGCAAACACACAATTCTAGACATGTATAGCTCTGCTAGCTTGCTTCCAGAGTAAGTAGTTTTGACGGGTATAAAATGGGCTACTTTAGTTAGCTGGTCAATTACCACCCAAATGAAGTCATAACAGGATTGAGTTTTGAGAAGTTTAGTTATGAAATCCATGCCAATGTCTTCCCACTTCCAATCTGGTATAGGCAAGGGTTGCAAAAGTCCTATAGGTTTCTAATTTTCTGCTTTGACCCTTTGGCAGGTGTCACCTGCTTCAACAAACTCTGCAATTTTCCATTTCATACTAACCCACCAATATCTTTCTCTAAGGTCCTGGTACATCTTGGTACGACCTAGGTGAATTGAGTATGGGGTTTCGTGTTCTTCTCGTAGAATCATATCATTGATCTCTTCATTATTGGGTACACAGATGCGTTTCTCAAACCAAACGGTTTCATGATCATCCTCACTGAATCCAGGGGGCCTTACCTGTTCTCATATTCTTCCTATTTTCCTAAATATCCTCATCAATCTTCTGGGCTTCCTTGATCTGGTCAAGTAGAGTAGGTTGGATCTCTAAAGTTGTGATAACACCTTGCTCTATTGGATTTATACTCAGACGGGACACTCCCTCCTGTAGTCAGATCTGATCTTCTTCTGCTAAAACACACTTCACATAGGACTTCCTACTTAGAGCATCGGCCACAACATTTGCTTTGCCTGGATGATAATGGATTCCAATATCATAATCTTTTATCAACTCTAACCATCTTCTCTGCCTTAAGTTGAGTTCTGCTTGGGTGAAGATGTACTTCAAGCTCTTATGATCTGTGTACACTTCACAGCGGTTACCAATGAGGTAGTGACGCCAAATTTTCAGAGCATACACTACGGTTGCTAGTTCTAAGTCATGGGTAGGATAATTGCATTCATGAGGTTTTAATTGGTGAGATGCATAAGCTATCACTCGGCCTTCTTGCATCAATACACATCCTAGACCTTGACGGGAAGCATCACAAAAAATTTCAAAGTACTTACGCACATTTGGTACTACAAGTACCGGTGCTGAGAATAGCTTGTTCTTGAGGGTCTGAAAACTTTGCTCACGGGCTTTTGTCCATTCGAACTTCTTCTCTTTCTTCAAAAGTTGAGTTATTGGCTTGGCTAACTCTGAAAATCCTACTATGAAACGACGATAGTAACTGGCGAGTCCAATGAAACTCCTAACTTCGGTTACAGACTTGGGCTGCTTCCACTCCATCACTGCCTCTACTTTAGAAGGATCTACTGCAACTCCTTCGGCTGTCACAATATGACCCAGAAATGTGACTTCTTTGAGCCAAAATTCACATTTACTAAACTTGGCATAAAGCTGATGCTCTCTAAGCTTTTCCAGAGTTATCCTAAGATGTTTCTCATACTCTTTTTCATCTTTGGAGTAGATAAGTATGTCATCTATGAAGATTACCTCGAACTTATCCAGGTACTCCATGAATACATTGTTCATCATACTCATGAAATAAACAAGTGCATTTGTCAATCCGAAGGACATGACAGTGAACTCATACTGTCCATAATGAGTGGAGAAGGTAGTCTTGGGAATGCCTTCAGCTCGAATCTTTAACTGGTGATAACCTGATCTCAAATCTATCTTGGAGAAGATGCTTGCTCCTTTTAGCTGATCAAACATATTATTGATCTTGGGCAAAGGATACTTGTTCTTAATGGTAACATCATTGAGAGCTTTGTAATCCACACACATTCTCATACTTCCATCCTTTTTCATAACAAACAAAACAGGTGATCCCTATGGTGAAGAGTTGGACGAACATAACCTTTCTCTTCCAACTCCTGGATTTGCTTTTTTAACTCGGCTAACTCATTAGCTGGCATTCGGTATGGTCTCTTGGAGATTGGGGTAGTGCTGGGGACTACGTCAATCACAAACTCTATTTCCCTATCCAGTGGCATTCCTGGTAACTCTTCTGGAAATACATCTTGGTATTCTCGCACCACTGGTACTTCTTCTAAAACTTGAAGCTGATTAAGAGCACACGCTCCTTTTTCAGGGATCTTAGGGGTGAAGATTACTTCTATTCCTTGATCATTGGTGAGGGCAATGGATTGGTTAGTGCAATTAATTTGCCCATTATTTTTGGCTAACCAGTTCATTCCAAGAATTACATCCAAACCCTATGATTCCAACACTATGAGGTCCTCTAGGAATAGAGTCCCATCTATGAGCAACTCTACCTTTGGACACATGGTGCTTGCTCTCATTTTTTCTCTAGGGGAGTGAACGACCATAGAACTACCCAAAGGCACCATCCTTACCCCATTCTTAACTGTAAAAGCCTTTGAAATGAAAGAGTGGGAAGCTCCGGAATCAAAAAGAACTGAGGCTGGTATCGAATTTACAAGAAACATATCTAGCACAACGTCTGGTGCAGCCTGAGCTTCTTCAGCTGTGACGTGGTTCACACATCCCTTGATAAAGTTCTTCGGCTTCTTAAACTGCTGCCTTGGGGTCTGACTTCCGGTTGCACTGGTATTAGTTGCGGCTTGGAGCTTCTTTGGACAAGACTTGGCATAATGTCCTGTTTCCTTGCAATAGAAGCAAGTCACTCCATCAGGTGTAGTAGTACTCTTCTGCACTTGACCATGACTTGCTTGAGGGTTAGGGTGATTAACTTGCAGAGGTGGGCGGCTCACTATTGGCCTAATGTTACTTGACTGCGGCTTGAAGTTGCTGGAGTGCACCTTGAATTGGCTGGTCTGCAATGGAGTGCTGCAGGCTTTAGGAAATCCCCTGGGTTAACCTTTTGTATAGCCATCCTCCTTTTCCTATTTTCCATTTCCACAAACTTGCCCTCTTAGTGAATGGCCTTGCTAACCAACTGATAAAAATCGACATTGTCACGTGATATCAACTGGTTAGCAATGTTGTCATTCAGTCCTTCCAAAAACTTTCTTGCTTGGCTTCATCAGTAGCCACATCTTTTGGTACATAACACACCAGTAGATTGAACTTCTACAGATATTCATTCACTGTGCAGTTTCCTTGACGTAGAGTTCTAAATTCCTTCTTCTTCAAAGTAATGGTGCCCAATGGAATGTGAGTCTTGCGGAAACTTTGCACGACTCATTCCATGAAATGGCCTAGGGGTTGGCATGAGAGGTGGTTAAAGTATCCCACCACTCTGATGCTAGTCCATTTAGTTGGTGACAAGCAAATAGGACCCTTTCTTGGTCAGTACATTATAGGATATCCAATTTCTTTTCAATCGCGCGGAGCCAATCATCAGCATCCATTGGCTCTGCACTACTGGAGAAGGTTGGAGGCCTTATCCTTAGGAATTCCGACAACCTGTTCTGGGAGCTTGGGCTAGCAGCTGGTGAAACTACTGAGCTGGGTTGTTGATAGCTTGAGCCAAAAGCTGAATCAGTTGAGTCTGATTTGCCATCAATTGAGCCCAGTCAGGTCTGACTGCTGGCGGAGGTGGAGGGATGGGAGTGGACTGACTTCCTTATGCTCCGGCGTTGGCATTGGGGTTGTTGTCACTGATGTTCCTCCTGGTGTTCACCATCTGCCGGCATACTCCAGATTTAGAGGAAAGAAAGAGAGACCAACACGAAGCACAAAGCATGAAAAAGCTAAAGAACTCAAATAACATCCAGAAAAATATGTTCATTAATAATTATAACCTTGAGGCTGTTGACAAAGGAATAACAGCTCACAAGTAGTGTTCTATGATTTTAAACTTGAGTTATGGCTCCTATGGGCTAGTGCTGCTACCAGACATCTGGATCCTATGCTTCTTTGGGGGTGGTCCTGTAACGGAAGATCCCTCATCTTCTGCCTGGTACTTGGCCAACTCCTCCTCTGCGGCCTGAAGTCTCTGCGCCACAGAGCTAAACTTTTTTAAGGTGGCTTGGTACATGTAGTCCAAGGACTTGGTGTACTGCACCTGATGAACGAGCCGTGGGGTGCTTTCAAACCTCGTGGAGGACAAGGTGCTGTTGGAGCTGACAGGAAATCAGCTGGGGTAGTATCGAAAGGAGGTGCATTGAAGCTCCTGAGCGTAGATGTCCCTCAGCTGGTGAATTGCTTCACAGGCTACGTCTTGGATCCCGTTGAAGAAGGTGTCCTGGGGTAAAGGGGCGTCGAAGGTGTGGAATGCCGCATCATCTCCAATGTTGGCGTAGATTAGCACTTCTACGCTCCAGCGTTCTTGGTCTCCATAGGTGCTCAAATACCCCTGGTATACAGGGCGTGCCTAAAATCCCAACTCTCGGAGAAGGTTCCAGAGACAGTCAGCTAGGTGTCCAGCCAGAGTTCTGTGGGTGACTTGGGTAGGACGTTCAGCCATCTACAATTTTGATGAAGGAGAGGAGTTAGTAAATAATTTTTGTTAATAGGACATGGTTGAGTGAGAGAGTGAAAAAGATTAGATTCAAGAATTTCCAAAATATATATATTTAAAATATGTGCTTAAGGTTTGCTCATTCTATTCTATCTACGGTCACGTCTTAGGGTCAACCTGGCTCTTATGCCATCTCTGTCGGATCCCGGAGCAGCAACTCCAGGACCCTTTGTGTAAATCGCACTATCCCAGGAAAAGCTAGTGCACACAGGGTTAACAGGGATGCATATCTCACATAATAACTACACTTTATTATATAGCAAGGGTATGAGCCTTATGGACAAAGTTACAATAACAGCATAAAGTTGACAACGGAAGATAAATAAAGCCGCAGCCCATCCAGCCTTCCCACAAGCGAATGACTGTAATACATGGCCTATTTGTTACAATCCTCATCGTAGTCATCAAAGGCTTCCTTTGGAAAGAAGATAAATTGAGCAACGTGAGCACATAAAGTACTCCACAAGTTACACCAGGAATTTAACAGAATTAATGCATGCATAAGGAGTATCAAAGGAAGGCATAATATGGTTACTTGCATAAAAGGAAACATTGGTGTAAATATCGTAAAGTATGAACAAAACCTGAATTTCGTACAATAAATAGAAACAAGATTTCAACAAAATAATATTGTTAGTGTCCTACCCACACCATCTTTCCAAAAGATATCTAATTTTTCCATAAACCAGATTTTATCAAACCAAAGCCTAATCTGTGAAAAACTTTACTCAGCATGACCTTGACCGTGGACACGGCTATCCAGAATAGTTTGTTACTCTACAGAGGTGTACAACTTTACCCACAAGACATGGCCTCCCGTATTGCCACGTGATTAGCATACTTCCTTAGGTGTGCGGCTGATCCGTTGTCAACTAGATCACACCGCTCCTAAGGTTTCACCACAACATGAATCCACATGTTGGAGCCCCCTCTTGTGCCATGTGAGACTTCTCGTGGCCTTCGCCACACTCACATTCAACCTATAGCGAGATCAAGTTGGAACTTCACAAATTATTTGGCCAGGTCTATGTTATATCAGACTTGTGGTAGTACGGTGTAACTTTGTAATAGTAGCTCATAGACCGGTCCTTAACTTGACTTAGGCCTAACCACAAACCCCTTGTGCCTAGCAATCGACATTGAGTTATCAAACCACAATGCATGCCAGCAAGTACCCACCACCATACCAATGCCTAAGGCTAAACCAAGTTTTTTTATATTTTGTTTGAAAAATATTTCATAAACATTCTTGACTCACCAAAGTCAAGAATACACTTCAAAAGTTTATCATTTTATGTGAAAAGTTATCCCCACCTATAATTATTCTAAGTATGGCTAAGCAATTCTACCAAATGTCTAGTTAATACTATTGTACTAACTAGGTTTTCATCTAGGGTGACAAGGCATAATTGTGTTCAATGTCAAGTTTGGCTATACAAAGGATTTAGGCCTAGCTTGAATTGAAACTAGATTTGAATACAAGTACTCATGCATAATAATTTAAAAACAACATAAATAATTTCAGACTATTGGGATCAACATGATCAAGGGTGTAACTTGCCTTGCTTAGGGTCCTGGTGCGAATCGTCGAAGTCGTGCTCTCCGAGATCGTCGTAATCTACGCGCGAAGAACCAAACAAATAAATTCAAACAAAATACAAATAAAATTTGAAAATTCGAAAAGAGTCTATAAATGGGTATATTAGGATTTTATAAGAATTTAGAAATTTGAACAGGTCAAATCAGAGTTAAAATGAAGGAATACGGCCTTCCGGAAGTTTAAAAAGAGAGAAAATGGAAAAGGCTGATCTCTGGAATTATTTTTGTACTGAAAAAGTTATTTATGATGTCAGCAGGGAAATTAATTTTTGGCTGAATTTTTTTTGCAAGGGAAAAGCTAATGTGGCGAGGCCAGCTGACATGGCGGCTGTGGCATGCCACTAGGCTGCCACATGGCTTGGGCCCGATGACGTGGTCGGGCTAGTGTGTGGCGCATGGAGCCCGCGAGCTCACCGGAGCTCCAGTGCTTGGCTGCGGCCGGCGAGGGGCGGAGGAGGGAGAGGAGGCGGCGGGGGTTTGGATCCTACCCGGCGCCGGGCTCGGGGAAGACCAGAGGCGGTTGGTGGCAGAAGGGGAGCGGTGGCGGTGGCACCTCTCGGGGGCGGCGGTGCTCCAGTGGGCGAGGGGCTCGGCCGAGGAGGGGAGAAGAGAGAGCGGAGAGAGGCCGTGCGGGAATGGGCGCTCGTGGGGTTTATAGAGGAGGAGGGTGGTGCGGCTCACCGGACTCCCCGGGGAGGAAGCCGATTCGGCCGTGTGAACGCCAGCGGGGAGGCCTTTAATGACCGGGAGGGTGCGGTGGCGAAGGGGGAACCCGAGGCAGCATTTTTGGGAAGAGGAACGGCCAAAAGCGGAGCTCAGTGCGGCGGTCGTGGCGCATGGCCAGAGGTAGAAGAAGGGAGAGGTAGAAGACAAAGATGATAGGTGGGGCCCGCGAGTCGGTGAGAGGAGGGGAGAGGAAGGGGTGGACAGCCGGATAAACACTACAAGAAAACCCCCCTCTAGGCACGCTTCCATAGTAACGCAGGCTAAAAGCGTCTCTACATGGGCACGTAAAGACGCTTATTGACATGATTTTATTAACATCTCAACTTGACACGGCATTAGACACACTTTTATTGTCAAGAGACGTATAAAGACACTTTTTAACATGATATTAAAAACATCTCAAAATGACACGGTGTTAGATACGCTTTTAATCGTCAATAGCATCTAGACATGACGTAAAACGTATCATACAATCGCCCATAGCCACCTAAATATGCCTTTTGACACGATACTAAAAACGTCTCAAAATGGTACGGAGGTTGACACGATTTAAATCATCAATAGCATTTAGACACATTGAAAGCGTATCAACAACCGTTCATATACATGTAAAAATATTTTTTCTATGATATTTAAAACATATCAGTATGTCACAAAGTTAGACACGCTTTTGACCATCAGTAACATGTAGACACGTCGTAAAACGTATCAAACAACACGTCATAAAAGTTTTAGTAATTATACCCCCAAAAAAATTGTATAGTAGTTGGGCCCGAGGCTTGTTGGGCGGCCCGAGCAGCCCCATTGCCATTGCCATTAGATATCAACCCTTATGAAGGATTTTATGTATTAGTCTAAAAATATATGAGCCGTCCATGTCAATATCTTTACCGTGACTGAAGTAGAGCTAAGTTGCATAATTTTATTTTAGCCTAATTTTATTTTTCTTCTCTTCTCATTTTTTTCCTTTTCCTTTTCTTTCCTCTTTTTTTTTGTTACCTCGGCCGACTCTCATTTTCCCCCCTCCTCTCCACCTCCCTCTCCCAGCCGCCTCCTCCTCCCACCTCCCGCCTCCTCCGGCCGCCTCCTCCTCCTGGCCGCCTACTGCCTCCCGCCTCCTCTTCCCGCCTCCCGCCTCCTCCTCCCCGCCCCCCGGCGCCCTCGGCCGCCTCCTCCTCCCCCGCCGACACTGGCTGCCTCCTCCCCCGCACGGGTCCCCCGCCGCCCCCTCCCTCCCTCCAAGCCTCCCGCCTCCCCCGCCGCCGCCTCCTCCTCTCCCCACCTACCCGGGCGGCCGGGCTCCTCCCTCCTCCCCCAGCCCCCCACCGCCGCCCGTGAGCCCGTGACGGCTCCCCCCCGCCTAGGCGGCGTCGGCGCCTCCTCTCCGCCTCGGCTTGCGGCGGCGCGGCACCGCCCCCGGCCCCCCGCCGAGCGCGCCGACCGCCTCGGTGCCTCCTCTCCGCAACTTCGCCGTCGCCTCCTCACTTCCTCAGCGAATCTCCACCTCGGCCGGCGCCTCCTCTTCGTCTGCTGTGATCTCTGCCGATCCGCCAGCCCCACTTCTCACCGCCGTCCGCCGGTGCTGGCTCTCTGCCTCTCCCTGTGAGCTTCTGTGACTGTGAATTGTGATTGACTCATTGACTGTTCATTGTTCATACAGATTGTTCATAGTTTCATACAGATTGTTCATAGTTTCATACAGATTGTTCATTGTTCAATGTTCATTGTTGATTTGTTGTCACTTGTGAGTAATTCAATAGTCATTGTATGATTGTCACTTGTCACAGTATCTGTAAGACTGTAATCTGTTTGAATGACTGATTGTTCATCAATTCATTGTTGATTTGTTGTCTGTTCAGTTCAGTGATAGTGTGATTTGAAGTCTGTGAATTGTGATTGACTCATTGACTGTTCATTGTTATTAGTGTAGTATGTTTATCAGACTAGCAGTCTATTAACTTGCTATTTAAATTTTTGCGATACTAGAATTAGAAATACATGATGCAATCTATTATGTATTTGTATTGTACTTTCGTTATACTAGTGTGTTGAGCTATGTGTTGATGACTGATCTGCTATGCGACTATGCTATATACTTAATTGCCTATGTGATCTGGTGCTACAGCCTGCAGTGTGATCTCAATAAAACGTTCACAATTGTACCTCGTAAATATATGATTTTCTGCCTGCGAATATTCTGTAGAGGAGCACTAAGATTCCTCTGAGCCATTTACCATATGTGAATGCTTGCAGAACTTCATGTTAACAACTTGATTACATATGAAAAATAGAATGGGCCGGCAAACTTTGCTAAAGGAAAATGCAAAACTAATGTTTACATATCACATTAGTTCATTATTCCAGATGTCATGTTTAATCATTTACTGATCTTAAGAAGCATGTAAAGCTATGAAAAATCACACAAGCTTCTTGTGAAACAAACGTCTGAAGCTCATTTTTCAGATAAACAAAAGGATGCATGGAAAAATCATTTGAAATATTGCTAGTCAGGAATTTCTTGTCAATTCAACACTGTAATTGATAAATCTATACTGTCCAACAGCAGAATAGCTAAAGTCATGATCATAGGTTCATAGTAATATATATCTAAAAAATTCACAGTAGCATAATTGGGTTCTTCTATAAACAGTAGATTGAAAAAAGCAGGGTAGATGTTCTGTTCCTTGTAAGACCAAGAGTTGTGGGAGAGAGAAATGGCAGTGCCATTGGCATCGACCAGCTTAACCAGTCCTCAGCAATGCCGGTGGGCATCAGCTCAAACAAAGCTCAGTGGTTCTGTTTGGCAAATGAGGAATATTGAGTGGTTCTGTTGATAGCTTTTTCTGTTATAATATTGAGTGAAGAAATCCTTGAGTATGGTGTTGTTAGTTCTTGGGCCCAAAATTTATAGAAGACTCTTGGATATTTCTCTTGATTGTTGCCAGCGTTCTATTTCCTTCCCAGCTCATGTTTGAATCAATTTCATATTGCTACTACTCTTCTGTCCAGTAGCTTGTGTGCACAGGATAAAACGCTGCTTAGTTCATCTGGCTAAAAGATGGCTAAACTAATTTTGATGCTCACATTCTAAGTAATATTCATCATCTGAGAACATGTGAGTTCATCTAGTTGAAAAGGGAGCTTAATCAAATTTGCTGATGCTAGCCAAGTACTATACATCCTCTGACAACTGTGCATTGAAAAAATAAGAAAAGAAAAATCTGATTGATTTTATTTCATTTTGACAGCTCGACATATATAGGGAGATGGATCGAAGTTGGATGAGTAGGCCAAAACGAGAGGCTGCATATCAAGATGGCGTTGAGCAATTTTTGGCTTTTGCTTACCGGGACATTCCACATGATAGGGAGATACTTTGTCCTTGCAAAAAATGCAAAAACAGATTAAACCAGAGTCATGATGAAGTTAGGACACATTTGAGATGTGATGGTATTATTCAAGGTTATACTACCTGGGTTCATCATGGCGAGAAGGATGACAGGCCATCATTTGCATTTGTTGACGTGCCAAATGACACTAGAAATTTGCCTACTTCGGGTGTCCCAAGGGCTGCTGCAGTACAAGATGGCATGCAAGAACTTCTACAGGCTGCGTTTGGTTGGGCTGAAGCAGATAATATTCAATCAGGATCTGCAAATATGGAACATATTGTGGATGAGGATGTGAATCCAGCAGAAGATGATGCTATGGGGAGGGAACAAAATCCGTATGAAAGATACTTGAAGGATGCACACACAAGGTTATATCCTGGGTGCAAATTTTCTAAGCTGTCATTTTTGGTCACCTTATATCACTTAAAGTGCTTACATGGCTGGACACAAGAATCTTTTACATCACTACTAGTTGTACTATCTGCTGCACTTCCTCCTGAGGCAAACCTACCTAAGACATATTATGAAGTGAAGAAAATCATCCGTGCTTTAGGCCTTGACTATGTGAAAATCCATGCTTGCCCTAAAGATTGCATGCTCTTCCGAGGTGCTGCAGCTAAACAAGATTTTTGTGATGTGTGCAAGAGCTCTCGTTGGAAAGATGATAAGAAGAATGGATCTACAGCTGAATGTAAGAGGAAAAAGAAACCAGCAAAAGTGCTGCGTTATTTTCCATTGATACCAAGGCTGCAAAGGTTATTTTCAACTAGAAAAACTTCAGATGACATGCGATGGCATGATGAGGGCCGTACAAAAGACGGAAAACTGCGACATCCTGCAGATGGTGAAGCTTGGAAAGATTTTAATGGTAGATTTCCTGATTTTGCGGCAGATGCTCGTAATGTACGCCTCAGTCTTGCAAGTGATGGATTTAACCCTTTCCGTAATATGAGTTCAAAGCATAGTACATGGCCAGTAATGCTTGTTCCCTACAACCTACCACCTTGGATCTGCATGAAGCAAACATCTTTAATGTTTTCAATGATCATTCCTGGACTCAGAGAAAATGCTTTTTCAACCAACCTGCACCTGAAACAATGAATGGTACTTCTGTTTTGCGAATGTTAGAAGGCAGAGTGTTTGTGTTAGGGAAAAAGGGGTGCATAGCAAAGAAAACGGAGGACACAGAGAAGGCAAGAGCAAGGAAAAACATGATGAAAGCCATAAAAAGCGCAAGCGTAAGAGTCGAGGAGAAAAGAAACAATTAGATGGGAATCGTGGCAAGAAGGAGAAGAAGCCAGAAGATTGGTTGAAAAAGAGGTCGATATTCTTCAAGCTACCTTACTGGGAACACAACAAACTAAGGCACAATCTAGATGTAATGCACATAGAGAAAAATGTGTGCGAAAACTTTATTGCAACATTATTGGATATCTGTTCTAAAACAAAGGATGACCTTAATGCACAACTAGATTTAGTGGAACTTGGAATTCGACAGAATCTTCATCCTGTGGTAGATGAAGAAGGGAAGGAAACTATGCCTGATGCACCTTTTACCATGTCTAGGGAAAAAAAGGAGATTCTTTGTTCAGTAATTCAAAGCATCAGGACACCTGATGGCTATGCATCAAACCTTTCTAGGTGTGTCAACATCAAAGATTGTACATTGAGTGGACTAAAAAGTCATGACAATCATGTTTTACTACATCACATTCTTCCGGTGGCACTTTGATCCTGTTACCCCAGCAAAGATGTCATGGAAATAGTTATTGGAATAGCTAATTTCTTTAAGAAGTTATGCTCCAAGGTGATAGATGTTGATGAGCTGGGCAAACTTCAAGAGAGTATCGTGATGACACTTTGTAATATGGAGAGAATTTTCCTGCCATCATTTTTTACTGTGACAGTGCATTTGATGGTGCACTTGGTAGAAGAGGTTAAACTCGGTGGCCCCGTTCATTACCGCTGGATGTACCCCATGGAGAGGTATGCAATTACCTATTGCTCGTTCATTACCAATATTTTTTGAACTAATATGTCTTCATAATTGCATTTAGATTTTTTGTTCGGCTAAAGGCACTCGTGAAAAATAGAGCTCACCTAGAAGGTTCGATTGCTGAAGGATATTGCATGGAGGAGTGCATGACCTTTTGTTCGAGATTTCTTGAAGGAACTACAAGTTTTACAAAACCAGCTAGAAACCCTGAACCTTCAGACAATATGAAAGACATGTACTTGTTTGATAGTGCTGGTGAACCAATTGGAAAGGCTACTACTGTAAGTCAATTTGATAGCCAGCTTCTTGTTCAGGCACATCGATACGTATTGCGACACTGTGATGAACTTGAAGAATTCCGCAAGTGCGTAATATAGCTCTCCCTCCTATTTTTTTTTCTTTTTAGTAATTTGGTGCCCTGACATTGTATAACTGATCCTATTGTTTTAGAGAATTTGTGGATGAGGAGAAAAGAAAATTATGTCCTTCAACGACTTTAACACATGCTTCCATCGAGAAGTTGATCAATGAACACTTTCCTGACTGGTTGGAACAAAAGGTGCAGTACCATTGAAATTGCTTATCAGGCCATGAGTTTAATATGACGAATGGATACAATAACTTCCTTCTATGCAGGTTATCCTAGGCGATGGACTAGGAATTACAGAAAAGATCAAAGCTTTGGCTGCAAAACCAAGCAGATGTGGTGTGAGATACATCGGCTATATTATTAAGGGTTTTAGGTTCCACACTATGAGTCGTGAGGCTGTACGGTCGACACAAAACAGTGGTGTAGTGAACATTGCAGATGATGGGGTTAATTATTATGGTAGATTATCAGATATAATAGAATTGACCTATAGAGACTACAAGGTAGTTCTTTTCAAATGTGATTGGTATGATGTCCATCATCATGCTGGTTTACGAAAAGATCAGTTTAGATTCACCGTTGTGAATTTTTCTCGAAAAATACACACCGGAGAAAAACTAGAGCATGATCCTTTTGTCTTTTCTTCACAAGTGGAGCAAGTATTTTACGTTGAAGATCCAAAAGCTAAAGGATGGAACGTTGTGGTGGGAGTTAGCCCACGAGATACTTTTGACATGGGCGATGAACTGTCAGCAGATGAAGCGGATTAGACTTGCCTTGGGCTTTCAGGTACTATTAGCTTTCTTTTTAATATACTAGTAAGCTCCCATGCAAGTGCTCCTGCTGTGATTTAATTGATGAATTTTTCTCCTGTAGTCAGACTATAATCTTGGTCTTTCTATTGTAGTCATGTCCCAGTCCTTTTCTCCTTGACTTGGTAATCTTGTTCCATTTTAGTTGCTTATAATATCAGTAATCTTGTTTCATTGTAGTTGCTTATAATATCACCTTTCTATCTATGCAACTAGTTTTGAATTGCAGTTTGACACTATCCTGCTTCATCTATTATGTGCTTACATATTGGATCTTTGATTTCAGTGTGCTGAGTCAGCATTAAAATCTGTTCTTGGAGGACTTAACAATACATATTTTGTTGGCAATGCTCCAATGGCTCATATGGTAGTTGAGCAAAATGAAGATTCAAGTCTTTCATCATTCAAGGTGCCTATTTCTTGTTTCACCATTAAAAAAATGGTTTCTGTACTAATTCTAGTTCTTTGCATGCTGCAAGGCACCATTGCGGATTCTTGCCTGAGTTTGCTCATCACTTCTCAGCATTGCTTTTTCACCATTCTGTTTAGATTTGTCTGCTTGAAAAAATATGTTAGTTTGATGCACTATTAGGTAACTGTTTCTTAATCCTGTTATGCTTCTTGCAGCGTTTCTTTTTCAAGTCACAAGTGATCGGCGCCACAAAACTCAATATCGGAAAATGCCAAGACTATGTATGGGTGACCAAAGATGAGTTGCTGGAATATTTTCCGGAGCACAAGGTTCTCTTCAACAAGATGATCATCCGCATAAGATAGCTCTAATCAGGTTGGGGACTAGCTGGGGACTATCTGAACATCGAGCGTTACATCAAGCATTATGTTGCTTGAGCTGTGTACAAGTTTTCCACCACTATTTAAAGAATCGGCAGGAAAAGACTGCTGCAAGCCTTTCTCGAAAGAGAGCACCAGACATGCCCATTTTGCCTTTACTTTTTGTTGGCACATTTAGATCGATGTATGGCACTGCTGTAGGCCTGAATACTGATAATGCTTTCCCTAACAGCCGATTCTTTCTTCACAACATGAATCAGACACAACAATGTTCCTGATGTGTTTAAACTCCGTGGACCATGGGTGTCTCCTGATTGTGTCGCATATAGTTCCAAAATGATGGAAGTAATACGAATTGTTGTATGCTATCTGCTTAGAAAGACTGTTATTTTAGGTTATGGTTGATGAATTTTGGAGCCAAATGTGAAATTTTCAGCTCATTCGGAGAACGACTGCTCGCTTGTATAGATTGATACAACCAAACGGTGTACGTACTGCCTTCTACGATTTTTCATGTGCAGTACGAAATGAACTTTGGCGGCGAATTCGAATGGCATGTCAACGGTATAGATTGGAGCCAAATGTGAAATTTTCAGCTTATTCAGAACTAAGTTGCATAAATTTATTTTAGCCTAATTTTATTTTTCTTCTCTTCTCTTTTTTTCCTTTTCCTTTTCCTTTTCTTTCCTCTTTCTTTTCTTACCTCGGCCGACTCTCGTTTTTCCCCTCCTCTCCATCTCCCTCTCTCGCCTCGCCAGATCCGGATCTTCCCCCCTCCTCCCGCCGCCTCCCTCTCCCGATCGCCTCCTCCGGCCGCCTCCCGCCTCCTCCTCCCCCCCCCGCCCCGGCCGCCTCCTCCCCCGTCTCGTTAAAAACTAGTTGAAATTGAATTAGTTGCAATAAAACTAGTTGAAAATGTTTTGGCCGAATTTCTACAGCAATACAATGGACATGTTCTCGTGGATTTGTCTTTTGATTTCTTTGAAAATCAAAATAAATAGTGTTTTTTAAAAGCAGTGTTTTAAATGACTTCTTGAGTCTAAAAATATATGAGCCGTCCACGTCAATATCTTTACCGTGACTGAAGTAGAGCTAAGTTGCATAATTTTATTTTAGCCTAATTTTATTTTTCTTCTCTTCTCATTTTTTTCCTTTTCCTTTTCTTTCCTCTTTCTTTTGTTACCTCGGCCGACACTCATTTTCCCCCTCCTCTCCACCTCCCTCTCCCAGCCGCCTCCTCCTCCTCCCACCTCCTGCCTCCTCCTTCTGGCCGCCTCCCGCCTCCTCCTCCTGGTCGCCTACTGCCTCGCCGCCACTAGCTGCCTCCCCCCGCCCCCCCCCCCGCCACTGGCTGCCTCCTCCTCCCCCGCATGGGTCCCCCGCCGCCCCCTCCCTCCCTCCGGGCCTCCCGAGTCCCGCCTCCCCCACCGCGCCCTCCCCCCTCCAGGCCTCCCCCACCGCCCCCTCCCCCGGCCACCTCCTCCTCCCCCCACCTCCCCCGCCGCCGCCGCCGCCTCCTCCTCTCCCCACCTCCCCGGGCGGCCAGCCCCTCCCTCCTCCCCCCCACCTTCCCCGCCACCGCCGCCTCCTTCTCACCCCACCTACCCCACCTCCCCTCTCCTCCCCACGCTTCCCGCCAATTGCAGTGCAAAAATTAACTTGCCGCCTATTGCACTAATTACTTTCATTTGCCGCCAATCATCCCTATGCCCTCTGAGAAAATAGCCAAACTGCCGATTAATCTACCTCTCCCTCTCCGTAGAAACTTCCCCCATCTGTTCCATCTCCTAGATCCAGGGGCCCTCTGCATGCGGCACCAAAACATATCAATCTCCCAATCCTCTGCAGCGCCGTGGACGTCGCCAGATCAAGCCACCGCCGCCCCAAGCATCGCGACGACATCCAGAAGCCCGCCTGAAGAAATCCGTCGCTCTTCCCTTTGGCACTGAATCGCCCCATCTCAAAGGCCAGGCCGTGGTGACCTTCCCTAGGTGCCGCAGCTATCGGTGAGTCCGTCTACACCTGATTCCTCTCTTCATCTATGCCGGCTGCCTCTCCCGTTCAACTCTGTAGCACCACCATGTTAATCTCTGTTTGTTTCTTTGTTGCATAACTAAAGTCGAAAGGAACGGGACCATTGATTTTGTACAACAGGGAGATCACAAACTATACACATGTACAAAAGTACTAACCAGCAGAAGAACACAATACATGGCAAATCATATGTAGAGCTCGTTGCCTAATCCTGATAATATATTGCCACAACTTTGGTTTCTACACTAAAGATTTGTTGTATTTGATTCTATGAATTTTGTGCACCACACTACCACTGTTTATTCACACTTATTCCATTACCTACTACTAGACTGATGCTCAAGTGAATGGGATCGTCGCTTGGTTATTACCAATGAAAATCATTTTCAAGTGTTGTTTAGCAACTCTCTTGTTAATAATTTTCCAATTCCAAGTGGAAGCCAAACACCCCAATTCTTAGAATTCAAATGCAAATCCATAATTCCATTTCTAATTCCTAGGAACCAAGCAGGGTGTTAGAGTTTTTATTCCAGGTGTTTTATCAAGTTCCTTTTTAATATCAGTTGGCTCGCTTACTTTTAGGATTAGGCTTGATGGGCAGTCTTCTGTGTACTCAAAAGTCTAGACTGAGAACATATATAAATTGTAGTCCATGCTAGTTGCTAATATTGAGCCTCATCGAATGTGTCATTTAAATTTGGGTTTAAGTCAACATGCTATGCTGCGATTCTAACAATCTGAACTTGAGCACGTGACCTTTGTTTGGTTCAAAACCAAAGCTGAACTGCGTACTCCTTAACTTTGGCTGAGTTGAGATGAGTCAAGCTCAGCTAATCTGAGATTGCCTAGGTTACAACCCTATCCATATATTGTTCAGATCCTGTAGTTTCGAAAACTGTTCTATTGCTCTACCTAGTATAGGTTTCATCTGATACACAGGTGCCCATGTTAAATGGTACTATGGTAGTCCTCTACATCTTTTTATATTCTATGTTTTACGAGCTTCTTTTTATATTTTTAGCACTACTTATTTCTCTGGACACTTTCAGTATGTACCCTACCCTTATTTATGAAATCCAATTAAAGCATGTAGATGCATAGAACCATTTTTAATGTTCAAATAGAACTGTCCGTTTTAAGGGTGTTTTTCATTCTTTATATCTGAACCAGGGCCTGGCAATGTGATACTATACTAGCTGCTTATTTGCAGCATGCTAGCTCTTTGCAATTCGTGTCGCTTGATCAAATGATTTCATTCTTTCCCTCCAGACCTTATATGTTTTACACATCCTATTTAGCCAGTTGATGTATACTTAACTGAGAGATTACTTCTTTAGGGTGCTTTCATCCGTTCAACTCTGTAGCACCACCATGTTAATCTCTGTTTGTTTCTTTGTTGCATAACTAAAGTCGAAAGGAACGGGACCATTGATTTTGTACAACAGGGAGATCACAAACTATACACATGTACAAAAGTACTAACCAGCAGAAGAACACAATACATGGCAAATCATATGTAGAGCTCGTTGCCCAATCCTGATAATATATTGCCACAACTTTGGTTTCTACACTACAGATTTGTTGTATTTTATTCTATGAATTTTGTGCACCACACTACCACTGTTTATTCACACTTATTGCATTACCTACTACTAGACTGATGCTCAAGTGAATGGGATCGTCGCTTGGTTATTACCAATGAAAATCATTTTCAAGTGTTGTTTAGCAACTCTCTTGTTAATAATTTAGCAAGTCTGCTTCCTAAATTCTGCTACTTATGCTCTTAGCGCAAACTCCAACCGTCAACATGAAACATTTTGCTGTATAATTCTGTTCTTTTACTACGTAACCCATCTCTGGTCTATTGGCTAATTTTTCCTTTTTGAGTTTGTTTGCAAGATAATCATGGCAAGAGGACCTAGAAGATTAAGGAACTTGAACCTTGAAGTACAGGATACCGAACCTATGCAGGAGGGGCATGAAAATTTGACGGACAATGAGGACGAAGACAATTTACAGGGCCCTCCAAACATTGATAATATATTATCCCACATGCCACATAAGCCTGCATGTCCAATTAAGATAATATGTAAGATCGATAATGTTTCATTACATATCTAAATATGATATTATGTCTTACAATTTTATATATTTTGGGCCAAATGGAGAGGTGCGACAGGTTGTAGGGGATTTTGGAGTTGCTAATTTATTGGAATTACAAGGTGGAAAGATAGTTGTCGGGACTGATGAAAATGGTGTTCCAAATGAAAGGTCAGCTTCCATTCTTGGGCAACACCTTGGAGATCTAGCAGAAAGCCCAACATTTGCACCATTACACATTCCAAGATGGGACAACGAGCTATTCAAGACACACAAGGAACAAATAATCAAGGATGTTGAGGTAAGAAGTATCTCAACTGTGCTATAATGTACCGTCATGTTTGTTCCATAGATTAATGTTTAGCTTTCCTTTGTACAGGCAAAGTTTGTGTTCTCCCGCCAAACGATACAACTTACAAGGGATTGGATCCTAAGGACTGTAAACAATAGGTGGCGAGCCTACAAGTCTAAGTTGAAAAAACAATATTTCAATCACGAAGAGAGAACTCTAGATCAAATCATACAAGGTAGACCAAGAACTGTTAATGAAAATCAATGGAAGTCTCTTGTTGGATTTTGGTGTCAAGAAACACATAAGGTGATATCTTTTTATCTAACATTTGGATCAAATCTTAAAGTAGGTTATGTAACATACATGCTTTGTCACTTCTCTATATTCGCAGAAATTATGTGCAACAAACTCCCGGTGTGCAAAAGAACAGAAGAATGCACACACAACAGGGAGGAAAAGCCATGCTAGACTTCTAAAAGAGATGATAATAAATATTCTAACTGTATGGTATTATCTGTCAAATTCAATGATCATCTAATAAGAGAATTGATTGGATCCTGAAATTTACTCCGTTGTGTAGGAGGATCAAAAGAAAGCAAAGGTTCATAGAATAGAATTATAGGATGCTGCTCATAAGAAAAAGATGGTACATACAGTACCAACAAAGTGAAGATAGTAATGGTATATTTTTTACTCCTAATAATTTATCTTAGATTTGAATTTCAGATTGCATTTGTGACCTCCCTATATGCTTATTTCAATAGGATGCATCGTTTGAGGAATTATAGAAAAGGAAAGAGCAGAACAATGGTAATCTTTCTGCTAAAGATTTTAATGAAGTGTTCAATGAGGTGGTTGCTAAGCAGTTAAAAGCACGTGGGTACTATGATGATAAGTATTGGAGTCAAGTCCAAGTTTCTCACGGTATAACTTTTGTTACTCAAACTGAGGAAGAAAAAAGGTACCAAGAGAAAGTAAATGTGATGGAAACTAAGATGCAACGCATGAGTGGCGTCATGAAGCACTGGCTTGCTTTTATGTCACAAAAGTTTCTAGAAGAGGATTGGATAAATGACATGGAATCAGCTTTAGATGATGAAGTAAGTATCTACTAGTCTTATATGTGTTCTTACCATTTTCTTGCTGAAATTTTATGAAGACTAGTGTGTTGAGCTATATGTTGATGACTGATCTGCTATGCGACTATGCTATATACTTAATTGCCTATGTGATCTGGTGCTGCAGCCTGCAGTGTGATCTCAATAAAATGTTCACAATTGTACCTCGTAAATATATGATTTTCTGCCTGCGAATATTCTGTAGAGGAGCACTAAGATTCCTCTGAGCTATTTACCATATCTGAATGCTTGCAGAACTTCATGTTAACAACTTGATTACATAAGAAAAATAGAATGGGCCGGCAGACTTTGCTAAAGGAAAATGGAAAACATATGTTGGTGTTGACCAATGGATCCTGTAACTTTGAAGTGACGAGGAAAATCTGCCACCCACTGATTTTTATCTATTTTATGGTGTAATAAGAATCGTGTGGAGCGATGCATAATTGGCGGTGACCTCAGTTCTTGTACTGAACAAAAAAAATCTAAATTTACATCTTTCATACGTACGCGGTTTATGCTTTTATCTGGCATTGTGTTGTATTATGACAATTTTGTTTGATAGGACCATTTATCAGATGCTTTGGTGCTAGGTTGGCTGTTCCAGTTTAAGACACTTTCTTTTTTAATCCACGTTGAAAAAGAAGATATTGTCAGGCTCTAAATAACGATGACATCGAGTAGTTAGCTAAGAAAAATTAATGTGAGAGGAATATAGAATGATGTACTAGTACATAATAGAAATTCTAAACTATAATCTAATTGCTAAACGTAGTATACATTATTCATAGTTATTTTCCTAACAGCTACCTTTGGAAAATAATCGCATCACAACGCACTACATTCATGGCAAGTAGTGATAGACCGTACACGTAGACCCAGCTCACGGAGTGTTCTAGTCTAATGCCGAGAGGCCCGCGCGAGAAAAGGTTTTTGTGCTATCATTGTGACATAGAGGACATTGTACGAAAAGCTTGATCTTTACAATTGTAGAGGCATAGGGCATGGTAAACTCGAGGCTGTTTAGTTTGGTGTCCTTGCAAACTTAATTATTATTTGATTTATTACTAAAAGAACTAAATTCTCGTAAGTTTTTTTAAATTTTGTAGTTATGATAGGTTCTTAAGGCATGATCTAGTATTCAAGTTTCATGTCTTAGATCTATGAATTAAAAGTTTAATGGCATCCTACAAATGGAATGGAATTGTAAGGGATGCATATGTTGGTGTTGTCATGATCAAGGAATGAGATTGTAAGAGGTGATGACGCTCTTCTAAGTTGTAGTTAGTAACTACTACTTAATTAAGTTTACTGTTTCTTTCTTCATATTTTTTCCTTTTATAACCATTAATTTAGTCTTGTTAGACACACTTTTCGTTGTACTTTATATGTTTATCATTTGCCATGTTTTGGTCTTGTTAGTCACGCATTCCTTTGTACTTTAGATATTAATTAATATGCATATGCTAATTTCTTGTATAGCTTTTTGAGAGAAAGGGACATTGCAGAGACATTATTGTAAGAAATCACATTACTATATTTTCTACTTTTTACTCTGTATTTGTGTGCATGACTTGGAGCAGAAGTAACTATTAAATTCTGCTCAAATGATTGTTGGCGAGAAGATCGTGTGTTGTCTTAAATGAGTACAATATTGATGATGGTGATGTTACTTTCAATGGTAGGTGATGCTCTGTAGGGGTGATAACGATATTGACTATGATTGTAGTGACAATGATATTAATAGCGATTATGGTGACAATCATTCTGATATTAGCCCCGAAGACACAAACTCTAATATGTACTCTCCCCCAAATTATGTGCAGGTAATAGAATTTCTATTTTATTTCTATTTTCCTCATCTACAAGTATAGATGTAAGTTCTTGCCAATATCTTAAAACTATGGCTAATCCCAAGTTGCAGCATACACATGTCAAGAAAAATACTAAAGCCAAAGAGGATTTTGCCCAGCCATCTTTATCTCGAGAGAAAATGATTGCAAAGGTATTAGAAAGGACTACTCTATCATATTTGTGAACTGTACCTTTACCTCATATTAGTCTCTTGTGTCTATCTGTACCACGTTAGAGTCAACACATATTTTACTTTTTCTATATTAATCCTGACATGAACAGATATGCATATTTGACCTTTATAGCAAGACTAAGAGCAAATTCTATGGTTACTTGTTGAAAGTGAAAAGAACAGATGCTATACATGACAAGTAGATGAATAAATATTTCTTTGTTAGTAGAGCTAGGTGATAACAGTTAACAATTGAAACTTGGGCAATGTATTTGTGAAAGCAAGAGGTCCTATTTTACCCTTCCAACAATTTTAGTCTTGGACAGCACAAGGCTATTTAGAAACCATAGTCTTTCAGTAAAAAAAGATATAGAACTATATACACTACTCTAATAGACAGATCATGAGTAGTGAAGGCTTTGTTACAAGGAAATAAAATCCTGGGGCCAACTAAGATGGGAAAGTTGAGAGCAAAATTCATTATAAAGCATATTGTTCAGTTTTTGCTCATTGCTGTTTATGTTCATTGTTCATTAATTAGTACTAATCATTTTGTGATTTGATCTTGGAATCCTCTTTCTTGCTTTCAAAAATCAGAACAAAAGTGATACATATAACAAAAATGAGGTGAACTATGGTTGCAGGTGGGACATATTGAGGAGTGTCATGGGCAAGCAGATAAGGATTATGTAGGCACGACACGTGATAGCATATTGGCTAGCATGGTATGTCTTAGTTGTGATTGTGTATTATTACTTCAAACAGAAAGTTAGATTAAACATTCTTGAGTGATGATACATTTTGCTAATTAAAATTATGTCTACTGTAGAGATCTCGAAGAATCAAAGCTCCAGCTGTTAATCATCCAGAATCAGTATGATTTTGTTTGCTATGTTACTTTTTAACTTAATTTAGTCACAAGTTCAATTATCATAGCTTTATGTTTTTTTTTCAAAATGGTAGAGGCAAATCGAAGTCATTCTTATTTCACTAAGAAACAAAGGTAAAGTTGTGGCCAAAGGAAAGTTAGTAACTACTGATGGCACACGAGTTATTGGAGAAAGCATGCTTGGAAACGAGTTCGTTGGGGTTCATGTTGACAGTCTTGAAAACGTAGCCAATGGAAATATTGGAGATGAGGCGTTGCCTAGGCCATTGTTCGATATTCAACTATTAAGAGATGCTATTGGCTATGTTATTGCATGGCCCCATTCACATGTAAGTTAATTTTTGTTGTTTGAGTGCTTCGATTTTTTAATTTCTTCATATTATGATTTTCATCTAAACCCATTCCTTTTTAGGTGAGAAAACCTAAGAGTTCAATTCAGTCCCGAAACAACATGGTATGTTTTATTCTTTAATTATGGCCGTCATGCAATTTTTTTGTCTCAATGCTATTATCAACTGCATCTGTTCAATTGCAGGGCTAGATCCGCATCCAGATCAGGGTCTTCTTCAGTGCCTTGCTGCTGGTGTGGAGCAGTGGTGATAAAGATGGAGCCTTTGTATTTCTCTGCTACTAGGACTAGGAGTTTCTGGTTGTCCCACATATGTTTGATGAACCATTCAGTTTGATATAGTTACTAGTCTATATGATGTCCAGGGAGTGAACTAATTATTATCTTGTTTTGTGGATGCTAAAGAGATGATTTTACAAATGGAATACTATTGGTGATTTGCATTGTCATTATCTAATCATACAGATATTATCTATATTTGGATGTCCATTTTGAAGAAAACATCATAGTTCTTAATACATAAGGTGTTATTACAAAGCGTGTATATATTAATATATACACAAAAAACATTACTGACACGAAATATAAATGTACATATGAAACCGTCTCTACATATCTTGAGACGCAACAAGATGTTACTATACGACGAATCTATATTGATACACACGCAATGTAAATGTATCATCATATCGTTTCTACATTTCTGAGCACGTGGCTATGTTACTATACAACGTGTCTATATAATTAAACACGTAATATAAATGTATCTATTAATCGTGTCTATACTTCTTAATACACATTAAAGCGTCATTATAAAGCGTGACTATACTTCTTAATACACATTAAATCGTCGTTATAAAGCGCGACTATACTTCTTAATACACATTAAAGCGTCATTACAAAGCGTGACTGTATTAGTAGACACGTAATATAAATGTACCTACGAGACTGTCTCTACAACTCTTAATACAGGATGAAGCGCTACTATACAACGTAACTATACTGATAGATGCGTTGTATAAATATGTCTACAAAAGTGTATCAATTTGTGTAGGCATGCATTAAGCGTCTCTATAAAACATCTTTTTATCTCATAGATATGCTTAAAGAATTCGTCTCTACAACTCCTGACACGGTCCATACGAAGACGCTCCTAACACGCTTTACAAAAACGTGCCTATATTCCTGTAGAGACGAAATAAAGCGTATCAAACATAACAATACAGCATTACTATAAGGGGGTTTTCTTGTAGTGAAAGGACACGTGGCAAGGAATCAAATCTCGGCCATTGACGCAAGACGAAAGGGTAAGTGATGGCGGATGACAAGGATTAGATCAAGGGGTGGGGGATTTAATCTATGAGTAACACGTGTTAGCCTGAGGTTAATTCGGAATTAAATTTTGTTTTAACTTTTTAGAAATACCAGAAAGTTCAAAAATACTTAGAAAATAATAAATAAAGTCTAAAAAATCCAGAAAAATTCATAAAAATTCCTTGACCTGATTTATAAATAGGAAAAATATTTTAATTTAAATTGGACTTTAAATTGTTTACAAAAATAGCTTTTTGGCTTTTAAAATTGATTTTTAAATCCAGAAAATTCTCAAAAATTTCTATAATTTTAGGGAAACTTAAGAAAAGAAATATAAACTCTTTTTGGCTTTAATAAAATACTTAAAGTAAATTTTCTTACTCTAAGCTTTGAAATAAAATCGACACAACTCCAAATAAATCCCAGAAAAGCAATAAAAAGCAATTAAAAAAATCAGGACGTTACAGTAGCTCTCCTACTTCTACCCGTTAACCCCCTACCATCGATTTTTCTACCCGTTAACCCCCTACCATCGGGTTTTCTGTAACATCCCAAATTTTGTAAGTTCAAAAATATGAAATTTTTAAAATTTTTCTTGCATTTTGCTGGCATTCAAATTTTTTCTAAATAATTATTTGAAATCTTTTGGGTTTGGTGTCGTGCAAATGAATATAATGAGAAATATATCCAAGTAAAAAAATAATAATAGTGTTAATAAAAGAAATGGAAAATCCAGGGATCTGCACACAAATTAAAATTAAAGCAAATAATGGAAACAAAATTTGAAATTCAATTTACCTAGATAAAGAAAAGCAATGGCCAAAGGAATATTAAAGACTCGCATTTAAATAACTAAACTGAGAATTCAAAATTTTGAATATCATGCAAAACTACAAAAAATAGTAAATTCTAATGCAAAAATCCCAATTTTCAAAATAATGCTTTAGCCCTTTTTTCCCTTTTTCTTTCCTTTCCTTTTCTCCCTCTCCCTTACATGTGGGCCCAATCCCTTTTTCTCTCTCTCTTCCTCCCTCTCTTTCTTTCTCCCTTTTTCCCCCTCCCTGCCGCTGGTCCCACCCTCCTCCCCTTTGCCTTTTCTCCTACGCGGCATGTCTTCTTTCTCTTCTCTCGCCTCACGCGCTCGCTCTGCGTAGGGGTGGATAACGAGCTGGCTCGGCTCGTGAAGGCTTGTTAGGAAAGAGGCTCAGCTCGACTCAGCTTGTTAAGCTAACGAGCTAAAGACAAGCTCGGCTCTTCTCGTTAGGCTCGTTAGGTGGATATGCAAATTGCATCAATCCTATGACTCGTTATGTGTCAGATTTGTATTGCTGAATGATAACTTCTATGATTCTCTAGAGTGACAGTGAAACCTATACAACAGTAATCCTATGACTGAATTACATTAAAAAGGAAAGAGCATCTGATGTAATAGGTTTATAATAAAGTAAGAAAAACGTGTCAAGAAAACTCCAGCTCCAGTATGAGCAAATATGGCATCTGATGGTTCCTTTCCATAGGTGAAATTAACAGAGAAAAGAGTAACGTGTACTTTAATAATACCTCTCAATGACTAAAGATGTGCGAAAATTGGCATGCGTACATACTACTGCTGCTGTAGTGAGCCGTTCACGTCGTGATGGGCCGAAGGCACTATCGAGATGGGCCGACTGAGCCTATCGAGCCTAGCGAGTGGCTTGCGAGCTGGCTTGGCTCTACTCCTTAACGGACTAAGCTGAAACCCTGGCTCGGCTCAACTCGTTTGTGCCACGAGCTGAGCCTTCAACAAGCCGAGCCAGCTCACGAGCCTTGAGCTTTTTTGCCACCCCTAGCTCCGTGTCACCTCCTTTCTTTTCTCTCCTCGTTGCTCTATGTCTCGCTTCTGACAGCCATGTGCCCGCGTAGCCCATAGTTCTCCCGCGTCGCCCACAGCTCTTCTACCTTCGCCCACAGTTCTCCCGCCACCGCCCATAGTCTCCACCGCCATCGCCACAGCTTTCTGTCCCGTCGCCGTCACTCGTTGCCGCTCCACGCCAAGAACGGTTCCCCCACCGTTCCTTGCGGCTATAAGTAGCCAGTGACTCCTCCCATTGTGCATGCACTCCCCCCTTCCTTCGCTGTTTCTTCTCCCGTCTGCGCCCGTGCGCCAGCCGTAGCTGCCTCACGCTGCCCCAGCCGCTTCGGCGAAGCCCCGCCACTCCGACTGCGTCATGGCGTGCCCCCACTCCCCATCTACCTCCTCTTAGGCCTAACTAGAAAATGTCGCACCGAGCTTGCCAGGATGCCCCTCTTCCTCACCGCTGGCCGAATGTGCCTCCACCGCCGCCATTTCTTCCTTGAAGCACCACCGTCCGATTTTGTGCTCTGGGAGCATCTCCTCGGTGCCCTGATCCTTCCCCAACCACTGGCTGAGCTTCTCGTCGCCCGAGCTTCTCCCTCCACAATAGCTTCCCTACATCGCCCCTGGTCTCTGCCGCCGGTCCACCTTGGCACCTCTCCGGCTTGGCCAACTGCATGGTGAGGTTTCTAGCACCTTCCTCCAGCTCATGCTGCGCCCAAGCCCACCTCGCCGTCGGCCGCTTCGAGCTGCCGCCACCTAGCTTGCCACCGCTCCGGCCAACACGCCGCCACCCTTAGCTTTCCCATCCTCGGAGCAACCCATTTTGCCGGTCACAACCACCTCCCCAGCCACCACCTACCGCTGGCAAGCCTGGTGCCGAGCGCCGGCCGCCTCCTCTGTTTTGGGCTCCCGGCCACACCTTATCTCTTCTTATTTGCTGCATCTGTTTTGTTAGCCTAGGGCCTCCGCCCGGTTGGCTAGCCGATGCAAGTCTCATGCGCGAACGCACAAGTCTCCGGTTTGAATCCATCGACTGCACCTTTTTCTTGTACTTTTTATGTTATTTTCTTTAATCCATTTTAAATAAGAAAAGTAAGGAAAATTAGGATATAATCTAGGGAAGCTAATAAATTTAATTAGGGTATAAATAAGATTATTTTGAGATTTAATATTGGATTAAAAGTCATATATTGGTAACTAATGTATTTTGCAACATTTAATTAAAGTTTAAATATTGCTTGTAGGCCATAGTAAAGATAATCCGCTAACACACCAATAGATAGTAATTTAAAAGAATAGTAATGCACATACATAACAAAGAATTGCATTTTTTCCATGGTACGTTTAAACCCTGAGTGATGGTACAGAGCGAATATGCAAAAGATGAAATGTGTAATAAATAATTATGGAAATAAAGTAAATATACAATTCCTATGCAATGATGCGATGTAAACATGATTTCTACTATTATTATTAATTTTAGTTAATTTGGACGGTAGTTTATAGGAAATATTAGTGAAGACATAAGCAAGGTGGACAATAAACACGAAGCATTTTGGATGTATCATCCACCCACCGGCAAGACATCCATGCAAACCGACAACATATTAAGATATAAAACCAGACCATACATTAAGTTTCACGGATTAATCGTTATTCTCAGCTAGAATATGCCTACCCCGTTGTTACTATAGGTTGTCAGTTTGTCCATACCTCCTGTCTACACCTTGCGGATGAAAATTACTACAATAGATCGTAATGTTCAACTCTCTCCCAGTAATAGCATTAATGATAACACGAAGATATATAGAGAAATGATTGCTACCAACCCAAATTCATACTAAATTGCCATTGACTTGCTTAAGACTTAATCAATACTCATGCATTGGCGGTAAAAGACAACGTAATAAATTCGAAAGCATGCATTGGCTTAAGTATGATGTTCATGAGCAACTGAGATGGAAGATGCAAGCAATGGAGAAGATGGTTGTCGTCATCGATGATGGAGGGGCCGGCGGTTGGCCTAGGGCTGGCGCTGGTAGTAGTGAAGCCCCTTCTTCCTCTTTTGGGGATGTTTGTAAATGTGTTCTTGGTCACTACTACAGAAATCGACATTACAGACGGTTCAGAAACGTCATCACAGACGGTTTTCTGAACCGTCTGAATTTATGGGTCAGTGATGATCGAAGGTTATCACAGACGGTTTTCGAACCGTCTGTGATTATTAGATATCACAGACGGTTTTTAATTAAAAACCGTCTGTGATTATCAGATATCACAGACGGTTTTTAATTAAAAACCGTCTGTGATATCTAATAATCACAGACCGTTTTTAATGAAAAACCGTCTGTGATACATATCACAGACGGTTTTTACTTAAAAACCGTCTGTGATATTCCTTCCTCCTAAACCAAAATCTATTTCTGTTTATTGGCTAGCCTCAGGAAATGCTAGCCATGCCCTCTGAAACAAGCAGATAATCACAGACAAAAAACATACAATTCACACATCTCATTTGCTTTCAGGTACATTTCGCAGACATAAAACATCCAATTGACATCGCACTTCATCTCACAGACATAAAGCATGCATCCATTTCGCAAATCAATTAATTGAATTGAACTGAAATATCCATTAACAAATGCACAGTTACAAAAGATCTACACTGCATTTACACTTAGTGATAAGACCAATAGGAAATCAGTGTGCGCAGTGGAACCGTCCTTCTGGCTGTATGACTTGAGTCAGCAAAAAGAACGCTAACTCTGATTGAACCTCTCGAAGCTCAGACTGTTTCAATGCAGTTGACGGGATTGATACAGCCTGTCGATAGGAATATCAATGTACATATATATGTAACGTGATAAGTATGAAGTAATTATGGGAAGAGTGACAAACCTTGCGATTGGTGACCCTCGAGGAATCGAGGAGTAGTTCCATATGTTGGCAAACGTAGTATCCACATGTGTTGCCCGGCTGCTGCTGGTGGCACTGCAAAAAATGGAATGTGTTAGTTCAAAAGGCATTAGTACCATCTGTTGCATAGGATTAATTAATGTGAAATAGCGAATACCTTAAAATCTCGAACATGTGTCAGCAGGCCGTTGGCCCCGCGCTTCGAGTCACCTCCCTTTTCAATGTACATCGCGAACGCCCTACGTAATTCGAAAAGGTTAACCTTAATCATTCGGAAGGAAAGAAAGAGTACAATGTAGATATGTATGGGGAATATGTGCTTACCTATCGATTACTTGGCCGACAATTGTGAAGTCCATTTTATTCTTACTTAGGGAATCAAGGTAATATACCTTGTTCCATTTTGGTACAATTACTATTAAAATCCAATGAAAGCTCTGATTGAAGGGCATAAGTACATAGTCCTTATTGCGACAACTCAGCAGGCCTGATGCAATGTACCTCTCGACGAGGGATGCCTCCACGTCGATGGTAGTCTTGGCGACCAATTGTGGGTCCAAGAAACCAGCTGATGAGTTCGATACTCTAGCTTTAATCAGCATGTGTCTATATATATACACACGAAAGCAAAAAATTAGATATGGCATTTATCGGTATGACATTAACGGAGACTGTGATTGTACACACTTACAGCGTCCAGCATCGAACGATTGAGACGTCAAGAGCGTTGAGCATGAACAGCTCGAATAAATCCTCAAAGGCGACCACGAATGTACACTCTTGAAGATTGTGGTGTAAATCTTCCTCGGAGAATTTGACAGTGATACTTGAAGTCCGTTCTCCCTCTGGCTTATTGGACTGCTGCATATACCACGTGTGCAATTGCATGCAACTATATGGTAGCTTTTGGAGGGCTTTTTGCTCGAGCAACGGCTCGCCAAGCATGAATTTGCGGGCCAAAGGGTGGTACGGAAGATCATCATTGGTCTTCTTTGCTTTGCCCTTGCTGGCCTTGCTGCCTCGGCTATGGGTCGACTTCACGGAAGTCGACTTTGAAGGTAGCAGCGGTGCAAGTTGCTCTGGCGAGAATAGGGCCCGTGGAGATAGCACCGTTGTAGTATCCGGTGGTGGAACCGACTGGTCTTGTACTGGAGATGGCACCAGTGCATGTTGCTCTGGTCCTGCCACCGGTGAAGAAGCCTCCAGGAAGATGTCGCTTTTGGGCCACTGGATGAATGTTCCAATGGCCTGTCCTAGAGTCACGATCTCGTCGTTGGGGGGCTTCGGTAGCGGGACCACCTCAAAATTGACATACACACCATCCACATTAACTTTTGCGAAGCCTGGCGCTAAAGCTTGGCCGTGCACCATGGCCCCGTTACCAGACGAATATGCCTGGCCCCAAGCAGCGTACAAGGGAATGGCGCCATATCTCACTTGGAGCTTGCAGTTCGTAGGCTCCTACATAACGATACAAAATTAGATGTCCTCTGCAGCTGCCAGCTCATCCTCCAACCTCCACTGCGGGATTTTACCCGCATACCCAGCTGTGCCAAGTCTGTGGGGGTGCGTGTTTTTTGCCTGGAGGGCCTTGTGCGCCACACTTGTACTTTTGAATTCTTCGGTCGTTTTCATCGCCTTGAACTCTTCCCATTGTGATTCCAGGAATGGGTATTTAGTAAAAGGCGTTTCGTCCGTCTCCACGTATTTCCTGACAAGCGTGCTCTTGAAGTTCTTCCATGCTTTGCACGCCGCTTGGTAGGTTTGTCGTTCCACAGCGTGTAAGTGTTCTTCTGGGAACTCGAACGATGCCAAGATTTCGGTCCACAGGTCACGTTTCCGAGTGTCAGGCACGTTCTTCCACGAATTGTATGTGATCTCAATTCGTTGTCGTGCAACTATTCCGACCATGGTTCGGAATGCGTTTACCGCTTGCTTAGGAAGGATAGGGACCCCAGCTGCGTTTACCGCTGTGATGGTCTGTCGGCTCTGAGGCTTCTTTGATAGCCCTCTTCCTTGGCGTCTTGATGTTGGAGCGGACGCCTCCGGCGATGATGATGAAGAATGCGCGGGTGACATGTTGCTCATTTTGTGGGTCTATTAAGATAAGATGAGAATGTTCAAAGTGAGGAAGCACGAAAAGTCAAACATGATGCTCAATGTTCGGAAGAGAGGAGAGGAGTAGAGGGAAGGGGGAGAAGGGAGGGGGTGATGTGGACACAGAGAGGGGTTATGTGCCTATACTATATACTACATACTATATGTGTATATACATACATATACATATACATACCTACATATATACATATACATACCTACATATATACATATATAATGGTAGCAATATGAAGCAACAAGCAACAAGCATCAATAATAGAATCAATAACAGTCTCAACATGAATATGTGCTCTCAAATTGTAGGGTTGCACAAGATTAATCTTGGCCGTCCCGCTACTAAATCATATACTCTTCCTTGATTGGTTATGCCAAATAATGAATTCAGTATTTTGAGCTCTAGATACAAACTCTAAAATCTCAAGATCAAGATATATTTAGCATGCATATATTCAAACAACAGTATTCATACAGATCAAGACCACACAAGTTAACTTTGCCCAATAATTCAGTCTTTTAACTTGTCAAGATTAAATCCGAACAGATCAATTTAATAACATGCTATAACCTGAAAACTGCATGAACCGACAGCTATTAGAGCTCAAGCACTGAATGAACCAATCTCAGTATATGATTTTATCATCATCGAGCAACTGTAGTAAACAATTAATGTACCAAATAGCAAACTAATTAAGCTACTGCAGTAAACCCTAGTCCATCACAGAAAGTGCTCACAATGCAGTCGGTAATCGAGGGGAGGTGGCCGGCGAGGGGCTCGACGGAGGCGGCCGGCGAGGGGCTCGGGGAGGCGGTCGACGAGGGTTCGGGGAGGCGGAGGCGACGAGGGGGTCGACGGAGGCGGTCGACGAGGGGCTCGGGGAGGCCGAGGCGACGAGGGGCTCGACGAAGGCGGCCGGCGAGGGGCTCGGGGAGGCCGAGGCGACGAGGGGCTCGACGAAGGCGGCCGGCGAGGGGCTCGGGGAGGCGGTCGACGAGGGTTCGGGGAGGCGGAGGCGACGAGGGGCTCGAGGAGGCGGAGGCGACGAGGGGCTCGACGGAGGCGGCCGGCGAGGGGCTCGAGGAGGCGGCCGACGAGGGTTCGGGGAGGCGGAGGCGACGACGGGCTCGGGATTTACTTGGATCTAGATCGAATAACTGCGCAGCGCACAGGGAAAACCCTAGCCAGAGGGTATATATAGGGAGGTTATCACAGACGGTTCTAACTCAAAAACCGTCTGTGATATTAATATCACAGACGGTTCCAAGTCTAAAACCGCCTGTGATAGTATAAATATCACAGACGGTTCTAAGTGTATAACCGTCTGTGATAGTCATATTATCACAGACGGTTTTACACTTAGAACCGTCTGTTTTATTGATATCACAGACGGTTCTAAGTTTAAAACCGTCTGTGATAAGCCTTTGCGACTGTAGTTATTAAGACAACACCAATAACCACAGCTGCATTCATATCCACCACCAAACAGCTGCATTCATATACAACACCAACCAGCTGCATTCATATCAACCATCACATGTGCATCACACATATACATAAATGCCAATACTCATATACATTTTGTCACACATTTTCACATATACATCTCAAAATCGACTACATCACACATTTTCACATATACATCTCAAAATTGACTACATCATACATTTTCACATATACATCTCAAAATTGTCACACATTTTCACATATACATCTCAAAATTGACTACATCACACATTTTCACATATAGATCTCAAAATTGTCACACATTTTCACATATACATTCTTATTGTACTTGCTTATTTCCTTTAAAAATTAGCCCTTCATCATGATCAATGCGTACGTAACTAGTTTCGTCACGTTGTTCATCGTCGACCCTTATGCCATTTCCAAAAGGAGGTAACTCGTCAAATTGATTGTATTCCTCCTCGTCCACTACATTCTCCACTCCGACAATTCTCCTTTTTCCATGAAGAACTACATGGCGTTTCTTATTTGCCGGGTCGGTTACATAGAAAACTTGAACAACTTGATTGGCAAGTACGAATGGTTCGTCTTTGTACCCGACACGTTGGAGGTCCACGGTCGTGACACCGTACTTGTCAACCTTCACCTGTGGGAGATGCACCCAACGGCAGCGAAATAAGGGGATCTTGAAGACGGTTTTTAATTATTAACCGTCTGTGATAACAAGGTTATCACAGACGGTTTTTATTTAAAAACCGTCTGTGATAATCTGGGATTATCACAGACGGTTTTTAATACAGACCGTCTGTGATACAAACGTATCACAGACGGTTCATAGTTAATAACCGTCTGTGATAATCCATTTTCCCGCCACAAATACCACAGACGTCCTCCAAATTACAACCGTCTGTAATAGTGCTCATTAGAGACGGTTTCACAAAACCGTCTGTGATGAGGCGTCTACTATTAGGCTTTCTGTAGTAGTGGGTGTTTTCCTTTGTTCTTGGGCGTCCCCCTTCTGTTCCTCACAAGCTAGGACCAGCTGGGAGGTGGAGAGGTGAAATCGTCATGGGCCTCGATCCGATTCCTCTCCAAAACCAATCAGGGGATTTCCATGCTGAAAATATCTTCCAAAACCACCTAAGAACTTTCCTTATCTAACCTTTTGAAAGCACCCTAAAGATGAGCAATACGAGCTTGTGTTGGGGAGTACGGGTTGAGTGAACGGCATATACGCTGTACGCTTGCAGATGATAAGGCAGCACATGCATATATATATGGAGAACCATATGTTGTGAATTAGCAAAAGTAAATATGTAGAAAGTTTTTCATGCATGATTACTTTGTATATCTCAACAAAAACATATAGCTTTATTTTACCGTTCCGTGGATATGTAGAATGGGTGATAGCCTAAAATTACATGTTGCACAGCAATTAGACGATAGCCAAGGAAACAAAACAGTAAAGCATCGGGAGATACACCGAAGTCACCATGTAGTAAATTAATTGCCGCATGCTTTCCTTTTTGCTGCCTCAATAACTGCTAAATGTGATCAAGATTGCTTGCTTTGTTAACATTGGTAGTAGAGAACGGTAGCTCAAAAGTTTTGTGCTTCTCAAAATTGTCGTCTTGATCAATTTGATTCACATGGTCCTTGCTCTTGCCCCAGATGAGAGAATAGAGGCCAACCACAATAACTATTGCACCAAGCACCCTGTGTGGAAACAAATTAATGAGATGTTAATTTCGTGCTTTTGCAATTAGCCATTAGCAATAGAATGTAATTAATTTAGGAGCAGACATATATATACCTTCCCAAGGTGATCACCTCAGAGAGAATGAATGAGCCTAGCACAGTCACTATGATCATGCAGAGAGGGCTAAAAGCAGTGACAAATACTGGCCCCCTCTCCTTGATCACTATCCCTTGCACATAGTAAGCAACCCCAGAACACATTATGCCCTGCAAGAGAGTTACCAACCATTATATATAGTACCATGAACAAAGGTAGGGTTTGATTTCAACTGACAAGTGGACCGTATAACTTACAGAGTAGACAGCCGTGAACAGCCTCATGTCGAACCCGATCAACCAAGCCTTGGAGTCACGCTCCATGACCAAGGCGACCGCCCCACTCTGCACTACGCCCATGGCGCATATCCATGTGGTTAGAGAGAGCTCCGCCGGGTAACTCCTCAACGTGGGTGACTGAAAATTGCAAGCGGTCGATTGTCGCATATACGTCAGTAACCACAAATGCTTCAGGATCTACGCAGTTCTATTCTAGGGAATAGTAAAACATGCCCTCAGACCAGGCCCAGTGGTAACGAAATATTGTATCTACAATAGAAATCAAATAGCATGTGGCATAGAAGCCAATTGGGTATTGGTTGATTACTTGGAGTATGAAGAAGGCAGACCAGCAGAAGCAGCTTAACAAAATCATGAAGACGCCCATGAGCCAGTGGCCGCTGTGGTGGACACCAGTGTCAGAGACGGTGTGGCTGACGTGCTTGCTCCATGGGAAGTTGACGACAGGGCCCTTGAAAAGTATCATGAGCAGCGCTCCCCCGACTGTTATCAATGTGCCGGCGATCTTGGCCTGGCTCCTTCGTTCCTTTATGTTTATTCTCTCCATCCTTATCATGTGGACAAGAAATTAACAACTTGAATAGGAACTTTTTATGGATATGATCTGTTTTCATACAGTTGAAAATGAACCCGTACAAATCTTAATGGTTTGGAGCTTCACCTGAGTATGATAGCATTTACAAATGTTACAGTAGGCAGTACGTTGGTGAGCGCTGAGGAGAAGCTTGCCGACGTGTTGTTGGCTCCCATGTAGAAGAAGTTTAGGTCAAGCACAGGCCTTGAATAATTTAACAAATAATTATGAAAAGAATAGATTAAAGAGAGAAACCATCAACAAAATGTAATTGTGTTGGATCATTACTCCAGTAGTCCCAGAGCGAGGATCTTCAAGAACACCGAGAGGGTCATTTTGGGCCTTGTTTTCCTGTCATACAAAAGGTAGATACGGTCAAGGGACAAGAAGTCGCTTTCTTTCCGTTATCTATCTGGGGTTTTGTCAAAGAAAAAGTTGACAACGATAGACAAGGTGAAGTGCTAGGTTTCTGAATGGTCACTAGTGCTAACTGATAGAGCGAACGTTTGTCTTACTGTACATCTATTTCATCAATATGCTTATTATATAAGGGTTTGTTTCATCAGTAACCGAAACATCCACTTTAATCAACTTTTCCAAAATTTTCCTCTGTTTTTATTGTTTAATACTTCTTTTTGTTTAGGTAAAAGTCACACTTTGGCTAGTTCTGTCTCTACTTTAATTTTGCAGAAGCTCCCGAAAGCACCTCAAGTTTTGAACTTGGTCAAAATACTAAAACCGTGTTGTTGACAAGTGGGTGTGCGACCTACAAGCCAATCGCACGAAGATTTACGAGTGCTTTTAATATCTTCGGTGGAAGGTCCGTTTTAGACTAACCAAAACGTACGATATTTCTCGGGGACAGTTGCAAAGTTGACGCGCATGGTAAATTAAAGACATCTGGTAGAATGAAAAACATGTCGTTGTTTTTACTGGTGGCGTGTTGTAATATTTTTCCCTGGTGCCGTATTTTCATGATGATGCAATGTAGTTAGAACAACAGAAAACCAGTAGAACCCTAAACCCTACTAAATTGATTTGAAGATTGATAACCTTAATGCCTATTATATTATCACTGTCAATTGAAAGGAAATGTGAGAAATGTGCATGAAACTAAGAGGGTGATAAAATGGGCTTCTTTCCATCCCGTGTAAGGGGATCACCTTAATTCGACCCTTTTTAGTTTGGCTTCTTGCTTTGTTTCATGTATACAATAATTCAAGGCCCCACTATTGTGAATATCTGTCCTGATCCCAATACCAATCCATTTCCTTTCTGAGCCATATATTTTTTACTCAAGTTTGTTCCTAATGTTTCTTATGGAAAGGTGGGACTCTGGACGGAACACGGTCGCAATAGCCCTTTTGTAATAGTAGGCATATTTCCATTGCACGTATAGCACTGCCCATGACTATCATAAGATTCCTTCAAAGCTGGCTGAGGGAAAGTAAAATAAGTGTTATGCACCTTGGCATATATAGGACACGTGGACAAGATGAGGCTCCAGGTATATTCCACATTGGAATTTTGTGCAAGATCCATGTGGCAAATTTTAATCTATCCTTAGGATCATGGCAGTTTGTAGATGGTCATACATCTTGTTTCATTTGATTTCAGGAATTCTGGTGCCTGAATAATCGAGTCTGTTCAGGAAGAATTAGTTGCAGCAATTCTTCAATCTTCAAAGTAATTCTAGAGGAATCGAAGGTTAGAGGATATATAAAAGGTCAGATGTACTCTTAATTTACCTTAGATTTATCTGCACCTGTATTTTAAGGTAGCTCAATGTTCAACTATAGGAGTCATGCGATGAAAACTACATTTACTGAATGGCCCAGCTCGAAAAGTTTCAACGGACCCTACAAAAAGGACAAAATGTGGGAAAAGGCAATACTATATTTCTCGTGTGTTTAACCTTGTCTCACTTCTTCCCTTTCTATGTTGGCAACTTGGAATAATTTGGCTGGTCGGATAAAATAAGTTTATTTGTTTATAAATTCAAAATTGTTCATCTTCATTCCTGTGTTTTAGTTTCTTCCACTTGAACCATTGTAATCATTCAGATAGTTTAATATAAAGAGGAACAGAGTAGTATATTGTAATTCATTACTTTCCGCCTTTTTCTTGAGGAGAGGAATAACTTTATTATAAAAGCTTGCACTATACCACAACCAATCTGTAGCGTCAGATAACAGTCGCTAAAACGTAATATTAACGTCCAACCATCGGTCGCTATAAATTTGTAACAAATCATCGGTCGCTCTTTTTACATGTATCGACGGAACATCGGTCGCTACATATATTTAGCCGTTTACGTCAAACAATCGGTCGCTAAAAACAAATGCTAGAGTCAAACGATTGGTCGCTATAGCCCATTTTCATTTTTGGCGCGCTCAGCCCAGCCCACTCGCGCGCACTGAAATTAGCGCGGCCCACCAGTCAGTGTGACCCAAAACCCTAGAAATTTTGAGGGCTAATCTGCAAAATGGGAAATCCTCATCTCTTTCAATAGCCAGCCGCCGCCAGGGAAGAACTCGGGCCGGCCACTTCTTCTGTCCCTGTCTCCCCTTGCTCTCTCCTCCCCCTTCCTCTTCTCCGGCGCCGGCGAGGGTCGGCCAGATCGCCGGCGGCCAGCCACCTCTCCTCCTCCACCGCGCCTCCCCTCTGCGCCCCCTCTATTCCTCTACCGCGCCACCCTACTCCGCCTCCTCTCTACTGCTCCACCTCGGCCCCGCCGCCTTGCTATTCTCTCTGCACCTCCCTACTCCGCAACGCCTTCAGCGCCCCCTCTACTCTATCTCTTCCACCTCCGGCATCCCTTCTCCACCCGAGCGCCGCCACCCCACAGCACCTTTCTCCGGCCGCCGCTCCAGATCCCCTCTCCGGCCACCTCGTCGCCATCTACCACCTTCAACCGCTCCCCTTCTCCGCCTTCCTCCACCGCCTCTCATCCGTGCGCTTTGATTTGGTGATACACGATCGTATATTTAATTATTTTTATTCTAACTAGTCAACATCAGTTAAGTGATAAAAATGAACATCTGAGAACCTGACAAAAATGTAATAGTATGATTTGTGAGGAAATTTAGGCCCTGTTTGGATGGACTAGGACTAGTTGTTAGCTAGGACTAGTTATTAGCTGACTAGCAGTTAGCTGGCTAAAGATTAGCCTAGTCCTGTTTGGATCCAAGGACTAATAAGTGCTACTATCTCAGTGCAAAGTCTGTTATACCCCTATGCATGGTGGTCTGGGAGGGTTGGCGTGGGTATCAACGTCTTTTTTCCATCCGGCTGATCCTTTAGCCCTCATTAGCTGGGTTTGATGGACTAGTTGGCTAACAACTAGTTGGGGCTTTGGCTAAACTTTAGCCCACCCATTAGCCCTCCTGTTTGGATCCTCAAGGGCTAAAGTTTAGCAACTAGTTGTTAGTCCAAGGAATCCAAACAGGGCCTTAGTATTGTTCCTTTAATTGCGTGTAAACAAAATATAAGCTAATCTCAAACCTAGAACTTATCGGATTTGAGGACGTTTTTGGCTAGACAAGTAAATCTAAAAGACAACTTTCGAACCATTTAGAAGTATAAGGACACTATTGACCAATTTGACTCAACCATAGTTAAGCATGCACCAACATGCTATTCCCATGAAGGTATACACGTAGTTAGCAATTAATTAGGTCAATAAGAGAAGGGGTGCATGGATCGACCTCTCAAACCACAGCGCGAAGGGCGCCATGACGACGGCGGCCACCGCATTCCGGTAGACGACGAGGACGTAGTGGCTCATACCCTGCCGCAGCGACGCGACGGAGATGAGGACCATCCCGGCGAAGCCGAACTGGAGGAAGACCATGGCCATGTAAGGCATCACCTTCCTCCATTTCCCGGCAAGTTCCATGTGATCGCCCTTTTAAGCAAGCCCCAACTAACTGTCTCTATATAGCTCGCTCACACCACTGGCCTGGTACGCCTGCCTGCTTGTCACTCATGCAAGCCCAGCACACACATCCTTATATACACACTCAACGGGCCTGGCCGGCCGACCAGGGTTGCCCCATACGCCATTGCTGCAGGGCAGCTAGGTAAGTACGTACGTGACACAGTGTTGGTGACTTGGTGGTGATCAATATAGTTCTTTCCAAACTTTGTTATCTGCAAAGGCCACAGCAAGATCCCAAAGTTGATAAAAGCCTAGCTAGTGAGCTGCTGCTGGGAGGGTTGCGATCGCTGGTGTTTGGGCCATCCGATCACGCAACGGACGGTCCAAAAAAACGAAACAACCCTATTTTTCCACGCTGGTCTATCTCGAGCGTCGATTCGTGATCGCAGCTCGTACATACATTGACATCTAACTGGTCCCACCTAGCTAGGTACGTACATACCCTCGTTCAATTTCCTTTTACTCTCGTCTTCCCTTTTGACGGACAGTGTCCAATGAATGCTGCGTTGTGTTTCGCTTTGATTGAATTGGGGCATGCATTGCATTAGGGATGTGGAAATGCATGGTGCGTCGGTCACTTTAAAGTTGCTGGAGGTAGTGGGGATAAGTGGGAGCCGAGAGTGAGAGCGAGGTTGGTTCGATGATCTCGGCCTAGCTAGCCAGCTATAGCTCAGATGGTGGCAAACAAGCGTACAAGATTTGCCTGCTTGCTTTGGCTGGTGGTGCGTTCATGTTAGGATTCGCAACGGAGGACGCCCGCGAGCTTATCCGGGGATGGGCGATGGATGATGCATGCTTCAGTATCCATGGACAACAAATTTGCTGATTTGTTTAGTTAGTTGAGCGTGCACCTGCCCAACCGGATGGAGCAGCGCAAGCGCAAATTAAGAAACAATTTTGCTATTGCACAGACCAGTCACCTGAAATTGCACTCTCAATGAACTAAAATTGCAGCCATCCTTAAAAAAAAACAGCTGCAACTTTAGGTGATTCAGAGTGCAATCAACTAAAATTGCAGCCCCCTAAAAAAACATGTGCAACTTCAGGTGATTCAAAGTGCAACTTTAGGTGACTGAAAGATAAAAAAATTTCAGTCGCCTGTGCAATAGTCTATCCCATTAAGAAATCATTTGACCACCAGATCTAATGCAAGGAGCACTGGCAGTGCTGATTGATTTCCAGGACATTCTGAACTTTACTAAACTTCATATTAAACTATCGAATGATTAATTAAGAGTTCGCAAGTTTAAATGATTGTGACGGAGAGTAAATTATAGTTACTCTTAAGTTTTAAGCCTCTGACAATTGCCTAAAGTCCATGAGGAGAACCTTTTTGTACCTGTTGGTGAAGCGGCACAGAAAGACGGTTGCTGCCGCAATTAACGCTGCTCCCGTCTGTAGTACTAGTATAGAGGAGGGGGCTAATTGCGTGCTTTGCTTCACAAGAGATGCTCAAAACATAACAGATTCCATATGATACTGCTCGAAATTCGACATGACAACAGTGTGGGCGCATGGCTAATGGATATCCTCCGACACAACTCCAAGGACATCGATGGCTGCTCCTGTCTTGTCACCAGATCTGCTGTTGGCTTCCATAGACTGATCGATCACAACGATGATATTACAGAAGGACAGAGAATACGTTCGTAGAGGTTAATCAGTGCGTAAACATGTTTTTCGGAAATGATACAGTACAGCGCTGATGCTAATCTCTCTGAAGTTACCAGGTGCTGTTATTAGGCAAATTTAGTCAGGTATGATTGACTTGGACGCATACGGTTTAAGTAAATGTTTGTTATACGTTGCGATGTATGAAAAACTGAATGTCGGAGGGCGAAGAGCCAAGACCGTGATTATCAGCAGCAAACTCAAGTCACCTCGCCCAGTTGAGTTGACCCGTATTGATCAGAAGCAGTGGTCTGAGGTTCAGAGTTTTGTCTCTGCACGCAGGTCTAAAAGAGTGTGCATTGATTATAACTGCTGCCTGGTTACTGATGCTCCACACTGCCTAGGAGAAGTTTTATTCCAACAGCACAACATGAAAAAACAAACAGTGCTTGTTTGTGAAATCTGACATTCACATCGAATTCACTAAATAAAAAAAAAGAAAATTCATCTACAGCATTTGATAAATTGCACATGGTAGCGAGGATGTGGACGATGGCGAGGATGAAGGTAGGAGCGCCATGGAGGTGCCATGGTAGCAGCCTGACAGCTAGCAAGTGGAGAATAGGAAGGAGCTCGAAGAAGAGATAGGAGATGTGAAAGACCGAATATAGCAACAGAAGAGGGTGAATGGTGCATTTAAATTCAATACGCCTCTTCAATAGCTACAAAGTTATGAAGATTGGAATAAGAAACCAACATCAAACAAGCAAAACAAGCATCTGAAATTTTTGAGAAAAATCAGGAAAATTGAAAGTATCTATGTTATACCTGTGGTACTACCTAAAATAGGAAGTAGCTTTGTTATAACTGCGGTACTACATTTCCTCGATAAACAGTAAAAATAGCCCAAGTTCAAAAACTAAAATTGATGGAATTTTTGATTCATAAATCCAAATGGCAGGAAATTTTGTAACGATCTTCTCTAGGTTATCAAAAACCTATTCCAATAAACGATCATGAAAATCATGGCCAAAGTTGAGACCTTTTTTAGTTTGAGGGAAAGGTGCATCAAAACCGAGTCAAAACCAAAATTGGTAAATACAACTTGCTCGTGGATGGACGCTGGCTAAGATGGCTTTAGATATGTTCTCACATGTCCTAGTAAGCAAGAATAGGAAAGAAATCACATCAAAAACCCTCGGATCAAGAAATCACATTTTGAGGCCAAATCAAGTAAAAATAGGTTTTCTTGATAAACTTACTACCAAAGTGCCTAGATGGGTAAAGGTAGATTCTCAGAGGTTATCTCCATCTCTTACACATCCTTGCATAGCAAGATAATGAAAAGGAAAGAGAAGAAATCAAAACCAATCCAAACAAGAGCAAATCAATTAAAAACAAGAGATAGACATGGAGAGGATCAAAGATTGATGCATTGCCACTTTAAGAGGTATATTTTACAGCCACTCTGCCTTGCAGGACAGAGAGCACACCAATTGCTCCACTGTCAAACCCTAACCCTAAACAAGAGAGCACATGAGAGAGAAGTTGGATGGTTAACCTCGTATGTTTCCATCCCAACCCTCTTTTATAGGTGGGCAACCAGCCACTTATCACTTTAGTGAATACTATCCACTGTTATAATGGGGGAAACCCGTTAACCCTACACACACAAGTTTTATTCACACAAGTTCACTTACGCATGCTTTTCAAAGTATATAAGTGTGTATTCGCTAAATCCTTAGTCTTGATCCGCCTTGATCAAACTAGCTCCATCTTGACCTAAACCGTTCTCTAACACATCACCCATACGCTACGGTTTTAATCCAAAATGGTTTTTGGTATTTTGGTCAAACTACCAAAATACAATTTCTTGACCCGGTCATAACGAACCACTACAAACAATCACCATGTTTGCCATGTGTAGGTGCACAACTAGCTTGCCATGCATCGCCAAGTCTCTCCTATCTCGGTTCTACCGAACCACGGCTCACTTGACCTGTGCAAGCCACATGGCGCCATTCCACCATTCAAACTTGGCTTCAACATTTTCCGCCTTTCTCGTGCCATGCTTAAGCTCACCATCTCACCCCGCATCCTCAAATCGTTCTGGGCCTCAACTCCTCCATGAGCCTAGCCTCCCCCCCAACATCGCCTTTGACAACAGTTGACTCTAGCCAAGCCTGTACATCGAAAGACAAAGAAATCGTTTTTAGGCACAAGTTCTTCACAATTTAACCTACAATAGCCAAGACATGCATCATGCAACCTTAATGCAATAAACCAGGTCAACCCAACCAATCCACGACTCAAATCTCAAAACCTTGTTTTTCTGCGAAGATCGGTAGAACCAAACATACCATACTGGTACTACCGCACCTTGCAATCCCACACTGGACTTCTTTGAAAAAATGTACCACAACTCAGACCGAAACTACCGTTGTACAGTATGACCGCGCTCACAACGTCGGTACTACCACTCTATGGTACTACCGCATAAACACCTACGGTATTTTCGATTTTCCTAACACTTCCAGAAAAATAGCCCAAAATAAATGCCATATTTGCAATGGTTCATCACAACAATATCTTGAACCTTCTCACATAGTCCTTCAATCTCCCCCTTAATGAACCCATTGGAAATTCTCCAAAAATACAAATTGGAGGTGGTTTTAGAAATGAAAGGAAGAATTTTGCAAAGACAGCTCCAAATGGTCAAAGAAAGATTGCAAAGAGCTAAACATGACCATTTGAGACAGAGATAGATAGAAGTTACTAAAAATCATAATTTTTCACAAAAACTTCATATCTATCAAAAGTGTTGGGAAATCTCACTCTAGGCCCATATTAAAGAACAAGTATTCGATGTGACCTTAGTCATAGTGAGAAGTGATCTAAAAATCAAGAAAATCACAATAACACAAAAATGCTCCAAAAAACAAGATTTTGCATAAAAACTCTACATCACGCTCAAGATGTGGATTTTTACCTTTCTCCCCTTTGACAATGGAATCATCAAGATGCATGAAAAAAGATAGAGCATGAATGAATTGAAGTGGCTGTAATTTATTTATTTTCAGCACTTAGGAGCCATGAAGATGATCTAAATTAACTTTCTAAGTATTACACCAAGCCATAAAAAGTGAATGTGCTATCTAGATCATGGTAAAATATGTATAGCCAAGGTAAAGCCACATAAGCAATTATCTGAAATTAAATAGATTGTTAACATGTCTAGGTGTTCAAGTTCATAATTTAGCTAAGAGTATCCAAAGATGAGCTAGGCCATGTCAAAATGCTAAATGGAACCAAGAAACTACTATTAAATCAATGTAGAGTGCTACAAGTTCAAAAATAAAACATTTTGTTCAAGCACTTGATATTGCTTGCAGTTGAGTAAATATAACACATTTGGCAAATTTTGAATTCGTTTTTGGTTTTAGCTGAGTTTCAATCATCTTTCATAAAATTTAGCTTCTTTAGCCATGTGCTAGATCTCAAGTCTTATGTGACCATTCCAAGCAAGAAGCTTAAGGAAGTGATCCTGGTCATTCAAAACTATCCCTGAATTCATGTATAGTTCAATTGTAAGTAGTCTCATGAGAAAGTATTGGTGAGAACAGTTTTTTTTTGCACAAAAGAGATCTTTTTGTGTTTTCTTGACTTAGTTCAAGAACGAAGAGTTAATATTAACTCGTGCTTCACTAATGAACTAGTATAGCTCAATCTAAGCTCAATGCAGATTTAAAACTTAAACTTAGCTTATTTGACATAGCATAAATCATAAGAGGAATCAATAGAGCAAGACATAATTTAATTCAAGTTTTTCACATTTAAAGAAGCTAGCATGGTAAGAGCTAAGCTACACATAGAAGGTCATGATAAATCTAGTAATCTAGCACAAGTCATGCAAGATGTAAAGCAGTTTTATCATGTCACACAAGGATAATAATCAGGACTCCATGCATTTGTATTACAATGCATATTGCTGAATTTAAATATGATGACATAAAGATTCTAGCTCCCCATCGGCAACTGAGTCAGTTTTAGAAGCAATTTAGTCCAAGTTGAGTTATGTCAGTATTAAACTTAAGAAAATCTCAAACAAACTCTTTTTGAACCAAAGCAAATAGCATGAGCGAAGAAGCTTGGAAAAAAGAAGAAATGATAGTCCTTAACGCATAGACAATATAGAGGGATTGCTATAGCTCAAACTTGCTCTCGTCTAGGACTATTAGCTGGTCATCTAAAACACAAGAGAGTAAACACATTCCCTATCTACCCAAGAGGGTCCAACTCTGCTAGATCTAAAAGAAGTGAGTGAACTCAACCTACTAAGAAGAGAATTAACTAATAAGCAGCATCCTAGGATCACAAGATGAGAGGAAAAAGTCTAACTAGCAGAGTATGATAATCTCTATTCTATGCTAGAGGGACTAACCCAAATGCACCCATAAACAAAGTGCAACAGAAAGTAAATGTACATATAATACAGAAAACACGTGATGCTTCCCTCAGGTTGAGCCATAAGGACAAACCACCCCAATCTCTCTCTGCAAGGTCATGAACCTCGAGCTATATAAATGCTTGGTGAAAATGTCAACCAACAGGTGGCCACTTTTGAGAAACTGAAGCACTATATCACCCTACTCCACATGGTCTATAAGAAAATAATATCGGATATCTATGTGCTTGGTCCTAAAATGCTGCACCGGGTTCTTAGCAATGTTAATGGTAGCAGTGTTATCACAAGAAGAGGAACACTGTCTATGGCTAACCCAAAGTCCCACAAGGTTGAAACCATCCAAAGCACATGACTACAGCAACTAGCAGCTACAACATACTCGGCCTCTATGGTAGACTATGCAACATTGGACTGCTTCCTAGAAACCCAAGAAACAAGGAAAGTGCTAATAAATTAGTAAGTGATATAAGTGCTCTTCCTGTCTATCCTATAGCCAGCAAAGTCTACATCGAAATAGGCTCTAAGGGAAAGATAGGAAGTAGAAGAGTACCATATACCATAGTCTAGAGTAGCTCAAAGGTATATAAAAATACGCTTCACCACCTGACGGTGAGAGGCGTGAGGAGAGGCCTGAAATTAAGTGCACAGACACACAACGAAGTGTATGTTCATCCTCGAAGCTGTGAGATACATGAGGGAGCTAATCATGCTGCAGTACTCCTAATCTACAGGCTCACCATCCTTATCAAGATCAAGTGTAGTCGAGGTTGCAATTAGAGTTAACACCGGCTTGCCATCACTCATGTCGAAGCACATCAGGAGGTCTCGAGTGTACCTGTCTTGACGCAAGAAGGTATCCACTCGAGTCTACTCGATCCGAAAGCCGAGGAAGAAGCTCAACTCATCCACCATGCTCATCTCCAACTACGAACTCATGAGATCAAAAAACTAGGAAACAAGAGCATGAGAGAAACCACCAAAAATATGTCATCCACATAAATCTAGACGAGTAGAAAGTCATTGCCATACCTATGAATGGACAAGGTCTTTGTTGTAGGGGTGGCCCCCACCTAAGCCCAGCAGGCCTGTCAGAGGAATGTAAGGCCCAAAATAGGGTATGTATAATGACATAAATACCCCTGAGGGGAGTACTCAGATGTAAGGGCATTATTGTAAAAGTACTCCCCATATGGATGTATATATGCAACACAGGCCATGGGGAGAAACCCTAAGCCATTCATTCACCTAACTCTTCACTACCATACTTTCTCTCTGTTTGGTCTGTAACCACAACAGTTGGCGCCATCCGTGGGGAGGACAAGAGCAAGCCTCCAGGTCTGAAAGAGGATGGCACCAAAGAAAGCTTCACCGTCGGCGGTGAAGAAGAAGAAGGCGGAAGCGGCGAAGTCTCGCATCAGCACCAGGGCTTCGGCTTTAGCAGCTGCAGGTACGGGCGGCGATGCAGGTGTGACGACTGTGAACACCGACGTTCACGACGCGACGCCCAACCCCGCCATCGATGCGATGCCCAACCCCGCCACCGCCGCGACGAACAACCCTGCCACCAGCGGCACGACGCCCGACCTCGCCAACATCGCCGTGCCGCCAGACCCCGCCAACACCGCCCCGACGACCAACCCCGGCGATGGCAACGCATCCGCTTTCCCACCCGGCGTAGAAGCGGTGAATGGTCCCAGCGGCGACACAGACCTCATCACCGGCTCCAGGGTCCTCCAGGACAACGCGGCGGGCAGCCTGGGCGCGCAGGCCGTGGTCACCGCTGTGCCGGTTGTACCGCCGGGCGCACCGACGACCCCGGCCACGTCTGCGGTGGAGACTACCCTGCTGGCGGCCCTCAGTGCATTTCAGCGGGAGCTAACAGACCTCCGCGGAGCTGTGCGAGACATGCAAGAGGCTCGGGGCCAACACGCCCCCCCGGCGGTGGCATTCGAACCCGCTCCGGAGAGGGCGGATAGTCGCGACGCCCCTATGTCTAGTCGCGTCCCATTGCGGCGCGTAGACCCAGAGTCCCCGCTCTCCGCGGGCTTACAGCAGGTGACATGGCCTGAGGACTTCAAGTTCCCGAGCGTCATCAAGGCGTACAAGGGCGACTCTGACCCGCGAGAATTCGTGCGCGTGTATGAGACCGCTATCGAAGCCGCTGGCGGAGACGACACCACGAAGGCAAAAAGACTCCCTCTCGCGTTACAAGGGGTGGCGTTGTCCTGGTTCTTCACCATTGAACCACAGTCCATCTACACGTGGGAACAGATCCGCGATCGACTCTACAACAACTTCCAGGGAAACTACGTCGAGTGTGTCGATGTGGACCAGCTCTTCGCAGTCAAACAAAAACCTGAGAAGAGGCTCCAGGATTACTTCGAAAGTACGTTGCCAGGTCAAGGACGTCAACAAAACAACCGTCATCAACGCAGCAATACAAGGCCTCCGACCGGGACCGATGGCCGAGTACAACGCGCGCAAGCCCATTAAGACGGTCGCGAAGCTCTTCGACAAGATGGAAGAGTACGCCAGAGCGGAAGAGGACGCGCGGCGGCGACACAGCGATGACTCCGACACCAACAAGGCGGAAGGCTCGGCAAAGAGCGAAGGCTCGTCGAAGCAGGGCTCCTCGAAAGGTAAACGCAAGCAGGAACAGCCGAAGGGCGCCTCCGAACACAAAGACCCCCAACACAATGACTCGTCAGGTGATAGGCCCAAGCGCGACCAACGCAAGTCCAGGAAACCTTGTTACGTCTTTGACATCGAGGGCGGCTCCGAAGACAACGCCTCCGCAGGTCGCGGAGGCAGAGGGCGCCGGGGCCGGGGACGGGGGCGTGGCCGGGGTGGCGACGACAGAACCCGCGAAGAGTACAACGACCAGCACCACGGGCAGTGGTGCGAAATCCATGGCCGAGGCAACCATGACACGCGTGCTTGCGCCACTATCGCAGCGCTCCGGCAGAGCGTCGCTAGGGACAAAAACCCGGAGGCACGCGCGCCCGTCGTGGCCCACGTCCAACACCCCCAGGACCAAGGAATAAGTTCCACTGCAACAGGAAGTACATGTTTGTCACGGGGCGTGGAAAAATTGTGCTAAAGGAATGCCGTCATAGCCTACCTTCGGTGGCGGATGGGGGGCTTCGCTGAGACGCCTCCCTAGCCCCGGGCGGGGCCGCAACGACTTCGGCCCCAACGAATGGCGTTGACTCGTGAGGCTGGGGGACCTCCGAGTCGGGACCTAGCGCCAACTGATCCTGCGCCACGGTCATGGTGGCCTGAGGGGCGGAGAGGACGCAAGGTAGAGGAACTTCGGCGCTCAAAGCGGAGTCCCACAAGCTCCCAACACCGGTCGCCATGGCGAACCCTCGCGAAGTCCGCTAAAGGGGAGACCGTAGGCGTGGCCGCTTCGCCTGAGGGGAAGGCCCCACCTCGGTAACCGCTACGAAAGGAGCCCTTGTGGCAGCAATATCCGCCGAAGGGGTCTCCACAGCTACAATGACAGCGGCCGGGGGCGTTGTCCTCACGACCTCTACGGGGGGCACCTCCGTCTCGACCGCCGCTACTGGCAAAGACTGCGCTCCATATACTCCCGCGGAGGGCAGCCCCCCACGACCTTGGCCGCAGACGAGGACCCCGCACCGGTGCCGCCAGCCAGCACCACCTCCGCCTCGATGACTGTCGCGGGCAACGAGACCTTGGCGGCGTGCCCTCCGCCACCGGCGCCTTCGCCCTCAGTACCTGCGCCCTCCAAGTCTGAGTCGGCATACTTCACCGAATCCGACTCTGGGCTCGCCGCGCCGGCAGGAACAGCGGCAACCGTCGTACAGGGCGTGGTCGCAGAGCTCTGTCGGGCCTCCGGATTATCAAACCCGGACCCTCTGTGTATTACAGCACTAGTCCCAGATCAAAGCTAGTGCACACAGTCAAACAGAATGGAAAACATCACCATCAACGATTTATTACAATAAATAAGAGTACTGACCACCGGGTCTCATTATTACAAAGGAGGTTTAAGACCTCGCACACAAGAAATAGAGCGGAAGCAAATAAAACTCGAGGACGACCCATCAATTCGCCACAGGCAATTGACTGGGGAAGCGCGACCTAGTCCTCCGGGAAGAATCCATCACAGCCACAAGCGAAGCAGTAGTCGTAGTCACCTTCTTGAGCTTCAACTTCCTCTGAGATTTTATTTTTAAGTGTAGCATGTGAGTACATAAAGTACTCCGCAAGTCTTGGGAAAAATGCATAGATGCAAGGCTTAACAAAGGAAGGCCATATGGTTCTTTTGCACAAAGCAATATTTAAAATCTCCATTACTACTAATTATTTTCGAAGGCATCACTTTAATGAAGTAAATGTTTTAACAGAATTAACTTTCTAGTGAAGGTTCCAACTACCAACACTAGCTAACCAATTACCATTGGTCAAATTTTAAACTTCGGGTTCCATCCACCCTCTCTGGCTCCATCCGCCAGGATTCCCTTCCGAGAGTTCCCTCCACCCTCGGAATACAAAACTTTTGATTTTAAATCAAAACCAGAAATCTACCATGTGAATGCATTCCTTGCCCGCCCTTGACCGTGGGCACGGCTATTCGAATAGTTTTACACTCTGCAGAGGTTGTACAACTTTACCCACAAGAGATAAATTATCTTAATAGTCAACATGCTTCCTTTGGCATGAGACCCAGATAAAATATCACAAAGCCTTTCACCTACTCCAGTATAGCTAGAGACCACCCGCTGAGGTTTCACCGCAGAAGGGTTAAATCCGCCCAATCTGAAGCCCCCTCTTGCGCCATATGAGTACAGTAACCCTGTCCCTCACTATGAGTAACCAGTACGCCCTGGCACTCAATACACCACTGGTGATATCTAAACTACACCTTTATAGGTTAGTTAGCTAGGTCGTACCCATATAGACTTGTGGTTGTACGGTTAATGCTCAGTTTGGACAAACACAAGCGTCGGTCCTTAATTGACTAGGGTGGAACATACACTTAACAAGTTCTCGTGCTTACTGCACCAACCCAAACAGCCATCCACCCTAATCTAAACCAACTTTCACATTTTTATTTTATTTTAAAATCACAGTGACAACTCCAATTGCCACTTCACTTTCAAACACAAGGATTTAATAATAAATCATAATTTCCCATTTTCAAGATTTTCCAAAGTTATTAGATAGCATGACTAAGCATTATCCTACCATACTAACATCAACAAGTAATTATAATACTCTCATTAATGAGACAAAGGAAATTCTATGGTGACAAGGGTACATGACAATCAATTCCAATGGAGGGCATAACAATGTTGGATTAACTACTACCTTAAGATTTGAATTATCATTTTATGTAAATAGCAATGCATAACATTTAAAATAATTAAAACATTTCAAAATCATAGGTTCAAGATGATCAAAGGAGACTTGCCTTCTTGCAGGGTTTCTGGGTCTTCTTGCTGCTGTGAAGAGGGATCATCGACAATGTTGGAATCTACGCGAGGAAAGACGAAGCAACAAAACAAATAAATACAAAAGAAAATTCAAATAAAATCCAAAAATTCAACAGAGGCCATAATTGGGTAGATTATGATTTTAGATGAATTTAGAAATTTGAATGGCTGGAATTGGAGTTAAAATGAGAAAGTTATGCTCATTTGAAAATCTCAGATTTGAATAAATCGAGAAATTCGGAAATTTCTGACAGGTGGGACCCACTGGAGAATTAAATTTTAATCTTTTATTTTAATTCTGAGAGACTGACAGGTGGGGCCCACTGAACAGTAACCACTGGCGGTCACTGACATGTGGGACCCACTGGACAGTGAGCCCAATGAGTCAACCTCTGACACGTGGGACCCACTGGTCTTCGGGCCCACTTGTCAGAGTCCAGCACAGAGGGGTGGGACCCAGGCGGCAGTGGCCAGCGCAGGCCGGCGGCCGCTGACGGGTGGGACCCACTTGTCAGCCCGGAAATTAAACGAAAAACTCAACCTCCGCGCGCGGAGCCGGAGGCTCGAACGCGCGCTGAGGGAGTTACGAGTGAGCGCTGCTAGCCAGGGGAGCGGGGAGGCGTTGCCTACCCAATAAGGGTAGGTAACCCTCTTGAGGGGTACCTTCGGGTGTCCCGGGCAGAGATGATCGGGGGCGACGGCGCCGGCGGCGAGGGGAGGCCGGAGGTGCCCGGGTGACGCGTAGAATGTAATCCTGGCGCGGAGGGGGTTCGGTTGGAAGGGTCGGCGAAGCTTGGGGACGAACGGAGACGGTCGGCGACGAGGTGGCAGCGACGACGGCTCGGGAGTTCCGATGCGACGGCGCTCCGGTGACGGGGAGGGGCGGCCGAGGGGTCGGGGAGGACCGTCCGGGCGTGAGGAAGCTCGGGGAGGCGACGACGGGCTCCGGGGATGACCGAGGCGGCGAGGAAAGCTCGCCGGAGTTGGGCGGAGCTCGAGGGGAGGAGTGGCACGGTGATCGGGCTCTAGAGGGCTCGGGAGCTGCGGTGGAGTGCGCTGGGATGCGGTGCGGGAGAAGGCGAAGCCGATGGGGGCATTTATAGGGGCTGAGGGGGAGCAGGGGCGCGGCAATAGCTCGCCGTTGCTGGCGGCCGGAGAAGGAAGGTTTGGGGGAGGAAAGGAAAGAGGGGGGGGGGGGCCAGAAGGAAGGGAGGCGCGGGGATTGGGGGATTTGGTCGCGGCGGCGTCCGGGACTTCCAAAACCGAGGAGGGCCGGGTAAGGCAAGGCGGGATCCGGCGCGGTCTCGGTCGGCCGGCGAAAAAGGAAAGAGGGGGGAAGAGAAAGGAAGGGGCGATTCCGCGGGGGAGACGGATCCGACAGGCGGGGCCGGGGTGGCAACGAGAGCGGGACGCGTGCGGCTGACAGGCGGGGTCCGCGGGTCAGCGAGGCGAGAGAAAGGTGGGAGCGGGCGGCTGGATGACCAGCACGGGGACTCGGCTCATCCGAGCCGTCCACGCGTCGGGCGGGGAAAAGGGGAAGGCGGGGCTGGCTGGGCCGGGCCCGCTGGCAGCGAGGGAGAGGGAGGTGCGGCCTGGATCAGGCCGAGCGGCGACGTGGGCGGTCCTGGGCCGTCCACGCGTCGGCTGGAGGGAGAGGGGAGATTTTTATTTTTCAGAATTTGATTTCTAATTTCAGAAAAGGCTAGAAAATTATTTAGGCCTCAGAAAAAATATGAAAATACCTCCAAAAATTCCAGAAAAATTCACAGAAGCTCCTGGACATCTTTTGGACTAAATAAAATTATTTCCAACTACTGTTGATATTTAATTTTCATATTTTGAATTACTTTTTAAGCTCTAAAAATAGTTTTTAAATTCCAGAAAATCCAAAAAGGCAAATAAAAGCCAAGTAAAATCCAATTACCTTAAAATAATTTATTTGAATTTAAATTTTTCAAAAAGCCAAATTTTTGGGATGTGACAAACCTACCCCCCTTAGAAAGAATCTCGACCCCGAGATTCGGATGGACTGGGAAAAAGGTCGGGGAACTCTTCTTTTAGATCCTCTTCACGCTCCCAAGTTGCTTCCGATTCTGAATGGTTACTCCACTGCACTTTACAGAACTTGATAACCTTGCTGCGTGTACGGCGCTCTGCTTCCTCCAATACCTTGACTGGATACTCTGGATAGGTGAGGTCCTCCTTCACGTTTATTTCATCTAGAGGCATCTGCTCTTCTGGAACTCTGAGACACTTTCTTAGCTGAGACACATGGAAGACGTCATGCACCTTTGACAGCTGAGGTGGAAGCTCCAACTGGTAAGCCACTTCTCCTCGTTTCGCCACAACAGGAAAAGGTCCGATGAATCTGGGAGCTAGCTTTCCACTGACTCCAAAACGTCTCATTCCTTTGAGAGGTGACACCTTCAAATAAACATGATCCCCAGGTACGAATTCTAAGCTTCTACGTCGATTGTCTGCATAACTTTTCTGTCTGGTTTGTGCTGTTTTTAATCTGTCCCGGATTAGACGAACTTGTTCTTCTGCTTGCTTCAGCACATCTGGTCCAAACACTTGTCCTTCTCCTGTTTCCTTCCAATACAATGGAGTCCTACACTTTCTGCCGTATAGGGCTTCGAAGGGAGACATTTGCAAACTGGATTGATAACTATTGTTGTAGGAGAACTCTGCATAGGGCAAACTCTGATCCCAATTACTCTTGTTTGCCAGTACACAAGCTCTCAACATGTCTTCCAGGATTTGATTTACTCTTTCTGTTTGACCATCTGTCTGTGGATGATAAGCTGTACTGAAGTTTAAGTTTGTGCCCAAAAGTTCATGTAGTTTTTGCCAAAATCTCGAAGTGAACTGGGTTCCTCGATCTGACACAATCTTCTTTGGGATCCCATGCAAGCACACAATTCTTGACATGTATAACTCTGCAAGCCTATCCCCGGAGTATGTGGTCTTTACTGGAATGAAATGGGCGACTTTTGTCAAACGATCCACTATAACCCAAATTGAATCGTGCCCTGTTTTGGTTCTTGGTAATCCAGTTATAAAATCCATACCAATTTCTTCCCATTTCCACTCAGGGATCTGCAATGGCTGCAGAAGTCCCGCAGGTCTCTGGTGTTCAGCTTTAATCCGTTGGCATACATCGCACAAGGCTACGTATTCTGCAATTTCTTGTTTCATACTTGACCACCAATACCTTCCCTTGAGATCTTGGTACATCTTGGTGCTCCCAGGATGAATTGAATATCCAGATTCATGGGCTTCCTTCAATATTAGCTCCTTTACCTCTTTCTTTTCAGGCACAATAATTCTTTTCCCAAACCAAAGGGTACCTTTTTCATCCTCTGAAAATCCCGAAGCTTTTCCTTTCTTCATATTATCCCTGATCTCCTGGACATACTTGTCCTCCTTTTGAGCTGCTCTGATTTGATCTTCTAAGGTTGGTTGAACTTCCAAAGTGGCTAGAAATCCTTCCTCCACTACTTCTAGGTTGAGCCGTTGGAACTCTTCTTGAAGGGCAGGCATACTGTCCTTAATCCACAGCTTGGCACAATAACTCTTTCTGCTCAAGGCATCTGCTACCACATTAGCCTTTCCCGGATGATAATGTATTCCAATATCATAATCCTTTATTAACTCAAGCCATCTCCTTTGCCTCATGTTGAGATCGGGTTGAGTGAATATATATTTCAAACTCTTGTGATCCGTGTAAATTTCACAACGGTTACCAATCAAGTAATGCCTCCATATTTTCAGTGCATGCACTACGGCAGCGAGCTCTAAATCATGCGTTGGGTAATTTCCTTCATGGGGTCGCAGCTGCCTTGAGGCATATGCTACTACCTTTCTTTCTTGCATCAGTACACAGCCTAGTCCCTGCCTTGACGCATCACAGAAGACTTCGAAATCCTTCCTAATGTCCGGAAGCGTCAACACTGGTGCAGAAGTTAACCTCTTCTTCAACTCTTGGAAACTATCCTCACATGGTTTACTCCATTCAAACTTCTTTTCCTTCTTCAGCAACTGGGTCAGAGGTCTTGCGAGCTTGGAGAATCCTTCAATAAATCGACGATAGTAACCAGCCAATCCAAGAAAACTCCTGATCTCGGATACTGACTTTGGTTGTGTCCAATTGAGCACATCATTAACTTTTTCCGGGTCTACGGATACTCCTCCTGCCGAAATCACATGGCCCAAGAAAGCTACTTTCTTCAACCAAAACTCACACTTACTGAACTTGGCGTACAACTGATTTTCTCGGAGCTTTTCCAAAACTATCCTCAAATGTTCGGCATGTTCTTCCTCATTCTTGGAATATATCAAAATGTCATCGATGAATACAACCACAAACTTATCCAAATATTCCATGAACACCTTATTCATCAGATTCATGAAGTATGCTGGGGCATTGGTTAGACCGAAAGACATCACTGTATACTCATACAATCCATAACGGGTGGCAAATGCGGTCTTGGGTATGTCCTCTGGTCTTAACTTCAATTGGTGATATCCTGATCGAAGGTCAATCTTAGAGAATACACATGATCCTTTCAACTGATCAAACAGATCATCTATTCTGGGTAAAGGGTACTTGTTCTTAATAGTCACATCATTCAATGATCGATAGTCCACACACATGCGAAGACTACCATCTTTCTTCTTTACTAGCAGTACTGGTGCTCCCCAAGGTGACGAGCTTGGCCTTACAAATCCTTTATCCTGCAGCTCTTCAATTTGTTTCTTAACTTCCGCCAAATCATTTGCAGACATCCGATAAGGTCTCTTGGAAATTGGAGCTGTTCCAGGTACTAGGTTGATGACAAACTCTACTTCCCTGTCTGGCGGCATTCCGGGCAAATCTTCAGGGAATACATCTGGGTACTCACTCACTATAGGTACTTTTTCCAGAGTCACTCCCTTTACACTGTTCAAACTACACCTGCTCTGGGTAGGGGAGTTTGACTTATACCTTACTTGAATCCCATCAGAGTTAGTGATTGTAACAGCTCGATCAGCACAATCTATCTGCCCTTTATACTTGGTTAACCAATCCATTCCAAGTATTACATCTAAACCCTTGGAGTCTATTATAATAAGATTTGCTAAGAACTTAACTCCATTTATATCCACAGTTGCGTCAAGGCAAACTGTGTTAGTCCTTATTTCCTTTCCAGGGGACTGGACTAGCATGGGGTTCTGTAGTTTACTCACATCCCAATTATACCTTTCAACCACATCTTTTGACACAAAAGAATGCGAAGCTCCAGAATCAAATAATGCTGATGCAATTACTGAGTTGACAAGAAACTTACCCAGAACTACGTCAGGTGCATCCTGGGCTGCTTCCGCGGTCACATGGTTGAGATGCCCTCTGCTCACCACTTGTGGAGTCCTTGGGGTTTGTGGTGCCCCACGGCCTTGACTTGCAGTCGGAGCTCTTGCTGGTGTAGTCCCCAGATTGAAACGAACTGGAGTCATTGCTGGGCGTTTCTGGGGACAGTTGCTGGCATAGTGCCCCATGTTCTTGCAGTTAAAGCACTGCACTCCTGCTGCTGAAGTCTTGTTCTGCGGGGGTTGGCCACCATTGTTTGCCCGGGGAGTTTGTGGATTTGGGCGGGGTCCTGAAAAGGGAGTCCTCGGCACGCTTGACTCTGAGAGCTTGTGATAGTGAGGTGCGTTGGGGCGGAATCGAGAGCTGCTTGCTCCTTGCTGGGCTTGAAACTTCCTCTTCCGATTTTCGTACAGCTGGCGCTGAGCATCTTCTTGGACAAAGGCCTTGTTCACTAGGTGCTGGAAGGTTGGGAAGTCATTGGACACCAGCTGCACCTTGAGGTTGGGGTCAAGTCCCTGCGTGAACCTCCAAATCTTGGTCGCCTCCGAGGTGACCTCTTCAGATGCATACCTGGACAGTTGGGTGAACTTGTTCAGGTACTCGGAAACACTGAGGTTTCCCTGCTGCAGTTGGTAGAATTCTCTCTTCTTCATTTCCATTATCCCAGTAGGGATATGGGCAGTGCGGAAAGCTTCGACAAACTCCTCCCAAGTGATGGCTTGTGCATTTTGATGGGCGGCGCGGTAGTTTTCCCACCAGTTGGCAGCCATTCCCTTGAGCTGATGAGCAGCGTACAACACCTTTTCATTATCGTTGCACTGAGCTAGGACCAATTTTCTTTCCACATCCTTGATCCAATCATCTGCCTCCAAGGGATCCACTGATCCAGCAAAAGTGGGAGGCCTTGTCCTCATGAATTCCCCCAATCTAGACTGGGGTGCCTGGTTGGGTGCCTGCTGGGCTGGCTGCACTTGGTTCTGGGCGAGAGCTTGAAGTAACTGCAGCTGCATAGCCATCATTTGCTCCAAGTTGGGGGCCTGAGCGGGAGGTGGTGGAATGTTGTCCTCCGGCTGGTTGTTGGCGTCACGGCTGCTGCCAGGGTTGCTCCTCGTGTTCACCATCTGAAGCGGTTTAGGTTAGCAGAAGGTAAGAGGGAAATAGCAAAGGTAAGAGATTAGGGGAACTAAACCACATCCCAAGCCAACACACAAGAAAGAACTAGCAACCACTTAGGGGAAACTTTTTATTAAAAACAAGATAACTCCAAGGATGGCTGTACCACAAGTGCGCATAGGCCTGGTACAGTCCATCTAGCACACCAAAACATAACAATAAGCGTTCTAAGGACGCGGACATTTTATTTGGGTACTACGGACTCAAAAGACTACTAATCCTCTCCAAAGATGCGCTCCTCAGGGTCTTCTTCCGGGTCCTCTTCTGGATCCTCCTCCGGGTCTTCCTGGCGCTCTCTCACGTGGTGACGTGAACAGTCACACTCGGCCGAGACACGGTTACGACTGGAGGCAGTCGACCGAGAACGGGAAGGAGAAGGCTTGCGCTTCTTGAGAGTAATGACAGGTGGCGGACTGGGGCGTCGCACCTTCTTGCGTGCTGTCATCCTGATGCGGAGTCCCGAGAGTCGAGCTGGTGCCGGGTTGTTGGGGATGACAGCTGGTACTGGAGAAGACGGCGTGTAGTCAACTACGGGTGAAGACGGCGTGTAGTTAGCTGCGGCCCTGAGACGTCCCAGCTCAAACTCAGCTGCCTGGCTCTGGAGAAGCTGTGCGCGAAGTGTGTCCGAATGCTGGTAGCTGGAGGTGAGAAGCATCCGAAGTTGTCCAATCTCCTCCTGAGCTCTAGCATAAGTGACGGCCATTGCCTGGGTGAGCTGCACCTGATGTGACAGTCGAGGATCGTCAGCTGGAATATCAAAGGGATCTGGATACCTCTGTCCTGGGCGAGGGTTGATGAAGAAGCAAAAGGGGGACTGATGTACAGCATCTTTGTGCAGGTGGCACAACTCGTCAATGGCGAGGCGTGCTGCGTCCTGGACAGCGTCGAAACAGCGGGACCGAGGGTGCTTGATGGGGTAGGTGTGGGACTTGAATTCCTCTTCCCGTGCATACAGGAATACCTCCATCGTCCAAGAGTCTCGATCCAGGATCCGCGTCTTCCGACCCCTGAAGATGGGCGGCTGACGGTACTCCAGACACTGCATCAGCTGCCGGAGAAGGCTAGCGAATGCTCTAGCATCCTCTCCATGTGAGTAGCAGCGGAGGATGAACCAGCCATCTACAAAGTTGAGAGAAAGAAAAGATTAGTAAAAGTTTTAACAATTGGAGTTGGAGACAAGAACGAGATTCTAGGTAGGAAGAGAGTAGAAGCAAAGAAGCTTACACATTTTTAATATACTCTTTTTATAAATATAAGTCCTTATGGTTTGCCATTCCTAATCTAGGTCACGTCCTACAGTCAAATTGGCTCTGATACCATCTCTGTCGGGCCTCCGGATTATCAAACCCGGACCCTCTGTGTATTACAGCACTAGTCCCAGATCAAAGCTAGTGCACACAGTCAAACAGAATGGAAAACATCACCATCAACGATTTATTACAATAAATAAGAGTACTGACCACCGGGTCTCATTATTACAAAGGAGGTTTAAGACCTCGCACACAAGAAATAGAGCGGAAGCAAATAAAACTCGAGGACGACCCATCAATTCGCCACAGGCAATTGACTGGGGAAGCGCGACCTAGTCCTCCGGGAAGAATCCATCACAGCCACAAGCGAAGCAGTAGTCGTAGTCACCTTCTTGAGCTTCAACTTCCTCTGAGATTTTATTTTTAAGTGTAGCATGTGAGTACATAAAGTACTCCGCAAGTCTTGGGAAAAATGCATAGATGCAAGGCTTAACAAAGGAAGGCCATATGGTTCTTTTGCACAAAGCAATATTTAAAATCTCCATTACTACTAATTATTTTCGAAGGCATCACTTTAATGAAGTAAATGTTTTAACAGAATTAACTTTCTAGTGAAGGTTCCAACTACCAACACTAGCTAACCAATTACCATTGGTCAAATTTTAAACTTCGGGTTCCATCCACCCTCTCTGGCTCCATCCGCCAGGATTCCCTTCCGAGAGTTCCCTCCACCCTCGGAATACAAAACTTTTGATTTTAAATCAAAACCAGAAATCTACCATGTGAATGCATTCCTTGCCCGCCCTTGACCGTGGGCACGGCTATTCGAATAGTTTTACACTCTGCAGAGGTTGTACAACTTTATCCACAAGAGATAAATTATCTTAATAGTCAACATGCTTCCTTTGACATGAGACCCAGATAAAATATCACAAAGCCTTTCACCTACTCCAGTATAGCTAGAGACCACCCGCTGAGGTTTCACCGCAGAAGGGTTAAATCCGCCCAATCTGAAGCCCCCTCTTGCGCCATATGAGTACAGTAACCCTGTCCCTCACTATGAGTAACCAGTACGCCCTGGCACTCAATACACCACTGGTGATATCTAAACTACACCTTTATAGGTTAGTTAGCTAGGTCGTACCCATATAGACTTGTGGTTGTACGGTTAATGCTCAGTTTGGACAAACACAAGCGTCGGTCCTTAATTGACTAGGGTGGAACATACACTTAACAAGTTCTCGTGCTTACTGCACCAACCCAAACAGCCATCCACCCTAATCTAAACCAACTTTCACATTTTTATTTTATTTTAAAATCACAGTGACAACTCCAATTGCCACTTCACTTTCAAACACAAGGATTTAATAATAAATCATAATTTCCCATTTTCAAGATTTTCCAAAGTTATTAGATAGCATGACTAAGCATTATCCTACCATACTAACATCAACAAGTAATTATAATACTCTCATTAATGAGACAAAGGAAATTCTATGGTGACAAGGGTACATGACAATCAATTCCAATGGAGGGCATAACAAGGTTGGATTAACTACTACCTTAAGATTTGAATTATCATTTTATGTAAATAGCAATGCATAACATTTAAAATAATTAAAACATTTCAAAATCATAGGTTCAAGATGATCAAAGGAGACTTGCCTTCTTGCAGGGTTTCTGGGTCTTCTTGCTGCTGTGAAGAGGGATCGTCGACAATGTTGGAATCTACGCGAGGAAAGACGAAGCAACAAAACAAATAAATACAAAAGAAAATTCAAATAAAATCCAAAAATTAAACAGAGGCCATAATTGGGTAGATTATGATTTTAGATGAATTTAGAAATTTGAATGGCTGGAATTGGAGTTAAAATGAGAAAGTTATGCTCATTTGAAAATCTCAGATTTGAATAAATCGAGAAATTCGGAAATTTCTGACAGGTGGGACCCACTGGAGAATTAAATTTTAATCTTTTATTTTAATTCTGAGAGACTGACAGGTGGGGCCCACTGAACAGTAACCACTGGCGGTCACTGACATGTGGGACCCACTGGACAGTGAGCCCAATGAGTCAACCTCTGACACGTGGGACCCACTGGTCTTCGGGCCCACTTGTCAGAGTCCAGCACAGAGGGGTGGGACCCAGGCGGCAGTGGCCAGCGCAGGCCGGCGGCCGCTGACGGGTGGGACCCACTTGTCAGCCCGGAAATTAAACGAAAAACTCAACCTCCGCGCGCGGAGCCGGAGGCTCGAACGCGCGCCGAGGGAGTTACGAGTGAGCGCTGCTAGCCAGGGGAGCGGGGAGGCGTTGCCTACCCAATAAGGGTAGGTAACCCTCTTGAGGGGTACCTTCGGGCGTCCCGGGCAGAGATGATCGGGGGCGACGGCGCCGGCGGCGAGGGGAGGCCGGAGGTGCCCGGGTGACGCGTAGAATGTAATCCTGGCGCGGAGGGGGTTCGGTTGGAAGGGTCGGCGAAGCTTGGGGACGAACGGAGACGGTCGGCGACGAGGTGGCAGCGACGACGGCTCGGGAGTTCCGATGCGACGGCGCTCCGGTGACGGGGAGGGGCGGCCGAGGGGTCGGGGAGGACCGTCCGGGCGTGAGGAAGCTCGGGGAGGCGACGACGGGCTCCGGGGATGACCGAGGCGGCGAGGAAAGCTCGCCGGAGTTGGGCGGAGCTCGAGGGGAGGAGTGGCACGGTGATCGGGCTCTAGAGGGCTCGGGAGCTGCGGTGGAGTGCGCTGGGATGCGGTGCGGGAGAAGGCGAAGCCGATGGGGGCATTTATAGGGGCTGAGGGGGAGCAGGGGCGCGGCAATAGCTCGCCGTTGCTGGCGGCCGGAGAAGGAAGGTTTGGGGGAGGAAAGGAAAGAGGGGGGGGGGGCCAGAAGGAAGGGAGGCGCGGGGATTGGGGGATTTGGTCGCGGCGGCGTCCGGGACTTCCAAAACCGAGGAGGGCCGGGTAAGGCAAGGCGGGATCCGGCGCGGTCTCGGTCGGCCGGCGAAAAAGGAAAGAGGGGGGAAGAGAAAGGAAGGGGCGATTCCGCGGGGGAGACGGATCCGACAGGCGGGGCCGGGGTGGCAACGAGAGCGGGACGCGTGCGGCTGACAGGCGGGGTCCGCGGGTCAGCGAGGCGAGAGAAAGGTGGGAGCGGGCGGCTGGATGACCAGCACGGGGACTCGGCTCATCCGAGCCGTCCACGCGTCGGGCGGGGAAAAGGGGAAGGCGGGGCTGGCTGGGCCGGGCCCGCTGGCAGCGAGGGAGAGGGAGGTGCGGCCTGGATCAGGCCGAGCGGCGACGTGGGCGGTCCTGGGCCGTCCACGCGTCGGCTGGAGGGAGAGGGGAGATTTTTATTTTTCAGAATTTGATTTCTAATTTCAGAAAAGGCTAGAAAATTATTTAGGCCTCAGAAAAAAATATGAAAATACCTCCAAAAATTCCAGAAAAATTCACAGAAGCTCCTGGACATCTTTTGGACTAAATAAAATTATTTCCAACTACTGTTGATATTTAATTTTCATATTTTGAATTACTTTTTAAGCTCTAAAAATAGTTTTTAAATTCCAGAAAATCCAAAAAGGCAAATAAAAGCCAAGTAAAATCCAATTACCTTAAAATAATTTATTTGAATTTAAATTTTTCAAAAAGCCAAATTTTTGGGATGTGACAAGCTCCGGGTCCTCTTGCGGGATGACGCTTTCGTCTTCGCGGCACCGTCATCCTCATGTTGCTGGTCTGGAGGGGTGCGATCCAGCACAGGAAGCCCTAAGGCCTCGCACACGTGGTTTATCTGCCCCAATCCCGCCTTCGCAGTCGCAGCTGCGCGCTGCCCGTGCTCTCTGGCGGTGTATGGCCCAAGGAACACCCGCGCGGCGCGCTCCGCGTCCTCCAGGCGAGTCCCTGCGCGGGGTAGAAAGCACATTTACACAATGCAATGCGTACGAATGCAGAGGAGGGCACGGTCGAGGCTTACGAAGACCAGTCGGCGCGGGCAGCGAGCAAACGGACGGGTGAACGTTATCATCCCGATGTTCCCCGGCCGTGAAGTGCCAATCGCGGGAGAGCGGCGTCGCACCGAGCATTATGTACTCCTCGGCGACCCCCACAAGTCTTCGCACCCTCCGCCTATCTTCCTGGTCAAGTGTTAAGCCGGGTGTGGTCTTGAATGTAATCGGCCCGCCTGCGCACTCAAGGCCGCTACCACTCGCCACACGATGGTAGAACCACCGCCTCGCCCAGTTGGACTACCATTTCCCTCGGGTCGAGTTCGCAGGGAAGAGCCTTCCACATGACGCCCGCAGGACGAAGTTGACGCTGCCAAACTTCGACAGCGTCCCATCCTTCCGCTCCTTCGGTTGGCACCGGGCTTCATGCAAATACGCGAACAAGGAGGCGCTGGGCCAACACGCTTCCGAGCGTAGGGCCCAGCTGTACACGGTGAGGCGAGCCACCGCGTTCGGAGTCAGCTATGACAACTCCAGCTTGAAGGTCCGCAGCACGTCCCCAATAATTGCTGCGGACGGGATGCGAAGTCCAGCTTCGAAGTAGGCGACGAAGACGATCGCCTCCGACTTCTCAGGGCGCGGCTCCGTCTCATCATCGGCGGGTAGGCGCACCGCTTGGCGGTCCGATAGCCTCCCCTCCCACAACAATGACCGGATCATGTCCTCCGTCATGAGCATGCGACCCAACTCGCCGGAGTACGGACCCTGACTCTTCTTCGCCGCCCACCACTTGTCTGCCGCCGCCGGATCGCGCTCCTCGAGCGCGTATTTCACCTCAAGCGGCGAGGACCGCCGGCGGATGGCGTAGCCGCCCACCTGAGTACGCTCGTCGCAAGTCACCATCAGCGTCCACGGGGAACTCGACGGCAAAAAGGAGTGCAGGAACAGGGCGAGCAAATGCGGGAGGTGGCATGAACAACTAGAAAGCGTAAGGAGAAGGCACAGGCACAGTACCACGGGGGGTATTTAAAGGCCCCTCGCCTCCCACCGTCGGTAAGCACAAACGCCGAGCGACAACCGCTCACCTCCCCACGTGCGAAGCTGAAGCGTCGCGATGGTACACGTAGCCCGCATACGACCGTGGTTGTACAGAGTCCTGTCACCACACGACGCGCCACTAGCGTCCCACCGCGTGTTGGTCAGCGCAGGGAATAAATGCAGGTCGCGCGACCCGACATAGCTTTCGGCGCGCGTCGGCGTGGCTCTTCGGACCCTTCAACCGCAATAGTCCAAACGGGGTCTTCGCCCCCCTGACCCTGGCCGCACCAGTCCGAAGGGACACCGCTGCGAAGGCACCAGACTGGACCATCTGGGGCGGAGTTTGGGTTGCGAGGTATCCCCTACACCAATTTGGGCTCCGGCCTTGGCGCCGGCCTCGGCCCCGACCTTACGCCCGAGAAGCAACCTCGCCCCTGATATCGTAAGGCAAGGAGGACTTCGCCATCCTGTATGGGGGACAACCGCAAATCTGCGTGACAAAGGCAACCGAAGGTCGGCAAAGCGCGCCTACAGCGTCGCGCCACGTGCTCCGCCCCTCTAGGGAAGGGGCTTGACCGCTGACAGCCCCTGACGCGCCAATCATGGCCCGCCGCGTGTGCACCCCGAATGGACAAGCACGTACGACCACAGAAGCCTGCTCCTGCCAGCCCAGGCGTCGACGCGATTCCCGAAGCCATTAAGGTGCACTACCGCGGGGTCGCGTTCACCTCAGGGAGTGCCTTGCTTTAAGAGGCGCACCGCTTGGATATAGCGCCCTCGCGCGCGTGGCATTAGGGAGTGCATCGCCACTACTTTTGAAAGTAGGGGAACGGCGGCTCCGCCTCCCTGTCTCCGCGCGCGTAGCGCCTTCGGCCTACCCCGCAAGTGCCCGCTTTTCCGCGGGCACTGTCTTCGGAGGTAGGGGAACAGCGGCTTCTGAGCGCCGCCTCGCCGTCCGCCTTGTAGGCATTGCCTCGGCGAGACGGCATGGCTCTGGCGCAGGACTTCACCGCCTGCCACCAACGTGGCCACGGTCTCGACCTCGGCTTCGGCTTCGAGGAGCGGACTCGCGCGCAGGGACTCGTCTGTCGGCATTCCCCACATAGGGTACAGGCAGGAGTCACGTCACACCAAGTTTTGGCTTGTTCTCATAAATAGGCCACCTTCAGTGCATCAACATTCTTTCAAAGTAATGCGGGTGGGCTCGATACGAAACCCCGACTGAGGGTGGGCCTGTCTAGGAGAACAGGGCAAACCTTGTCGTTATACGCAGAGACGCAGCACGAAGGCAGGAAGTGCGACCAGTTATCGGTAACAGACGCTAACCAAGCTCCCAAGAAAAACAAGCCTCCATCAGTGCATCAACATCCCCCAAGCCGCGTAATGCCACTATGGAATGTGGATGCACTGAAGAGGCCCCTTTTAGGGGAGCAGCATCTATCCGAGTGCACAATGCAGGTGCAATGCCGCGCCAGCACCATATATATACTCCATCTGCGGGGGAGCCAACCGGCAGAAGTCCAACCGGCAGGAGTCCAACCGGCGGAGGAGCGCCGCCGCATCGTACCACCACGATGCTTCAAGACCCGCGCCGCGCCAAGCATGTTTCGCCACGTGGACGGCCAGGAGAAGGAACGTCGCAACGTGGTATGGCCACGACCCCTTAGGTCTCGCGCCGCGTCAACCAAGCCTTGTTGGGCAGGCTGGTAGTCACCTATCGTCAAGGGCACTTGACGCTAGAGGCGCGTGCGCGACGACTTAGGGACCCACTCCGCTTACCTATGCCGACGCATCTGACTCCGCCAACACCTCCAGTCCGGCCCGGGCAACCACCGACCCCGCCAAATCGGAGGCAACTTCGACCTCCAATCTGCCCCCTACGTCGACGTCGGCCCTCGGTCGCGATGCCAACCTCGACTTCGACCTTCGCTCTGGACGGCAACCCCGACCCCGCCACGGCAGGACTCTGTGGATGACGAAGCCTTCGCCAAGCCGCTCGGCGCCATACCTTCGCAACAAGGCGAACACTACACTTCGACGAACGATTGCATAAGCTCACAGGCCGCAGGGACGGAGGGGGCCAAAGGGCTCGGCAACATGGCTTCGGCCCGTGGAGCCCTTCACCATGAGAGGCTCCTGTTGTAGGGGTGGCCCCCACCTAAGCCCAGCAGGCCTGTCAGAGGAATGTAAGGCCCAAAATGGGGCATGTATAATGACATGAATACCCCTAAGGGGAGTACTCAGATGTAAGGGCATTATTGTAAAAGCACTCCCCATATGGATGTATATATGCAACACAGGCCATGGGGAGAAACCCTAAGCCATTCATTCACCTAACTCTCCACTACCATACTCTCTTTCTGTTTGGTCTGTAACCACAACAGTCTTATCTACCTTAACCATCTCAAACTTATGACTCAAAATATAGGACTTAAACCTCTCATACCAAGCTCTAGGGGTTTGCTTAAGTCCATACAAGGCTTTGCAAAGTTTGAAAATATGGTATGGGTATTTAGGATTCTCAAAACCTAGAGACTATCTAACATAGACCTCTTTCTTAATATACCCTTGAGGAAGACACTTTGACATCCATTTGGTATAGCTTAAAGCCTTTAGATGTCACGGATGCAAGCAAAATTCTAATAGCCTCTAGTCTAGCTAAATGGAGAAAGGTCTCCTCAATGTCATAACCCTAAATGTGGAAACAATCCTGAGCTACTAGTCTAGCATTATTTTGAATGACTACCCCATCCTCACTCTGCTTGTTCTTAAAGACCCACTTGGTTCTTATGACATTATGACCACTAGGGGCCTCAACAAGCAAACAGACCTTGTTCCTCTTAAAATTCTTTAACTCCTCATGCATGGCATTGACTCAAGATTCATCAGATAGTATATGGCAAATATCGTTTGTTTCAAAAGCAGCGACAAATGCATAGTGTAGCCAAAAATGAGATAAGACATCTTCTCAGAGAGATGACGATGATGGATGTGTCAGGGAGATTCTAGATGAGCAGAAGAAGTGACCTCTACCTCATTAGTTGTGGAGGTAGGATAGAGCTACAAGCTCCAGAAGAACTAGAAGGTAAGTGCTGATCTCTCTGAGGCGTAGTAGAGAAAGCAGGTGATACGGGGTCGCCCGATCTTCTCGACGTAGGCTGGATACTCACGGGACTCTTGATGAATCGTAATGATCCTCCAATGCCAGTGCAAGGGACGAACACTCTTTAATCCGCCAAAACACACTTGTGTTGATTTCACCGACCACCAAGCGAAGATCTATCGTGCACCCAATTCCCAGCGGAAAGACTGAACGATCTTGATTGAAGAAGACACTCCTAATTCCCTAAGGAATTTCGGCAGCAATGCTAAACTCGAAAACTTTAGTAGATTGATTTTTCTCAAACGTGGTCTGTCTTAAACAAAAGGGATACAAGGGGGTTTTATAGTGCTTCCCCGAACTCACGCAAGGAAAGCCTTGGCCGAATCAATCTCTAATTCGGTCAAGGTTTCCTATTCTAATTCCTAAAATTTAGCAAGTCTGTTTCCTTTAATTTCGGGCTAAGCCCCTATCCTATTACAAGACCGAGATTGAGGTGGATTCGGTCGGCTTTTAAGCACGCAGGCCACATCTTGTGCACACCATGAGATTTGTGATCACGTGGCCTTCCATTGATTTGATGGCTGCTTGGTTGAGACTTTCTTGGACGCATATATCTTAGTTCCTTGCTCGCATAGACTCTCGTCTTCCTAACTCGTGGCTAGTTGGACCATCTCCACTTGATCTTCCATTCACTACTAGGGATGTGTTCAACAATGACGCTTCGCTTTCGTCACTGAAGACACCAAATTCGTCACCCAGGCTGTTTTGTGACAATTTTATGACGATATGGGCTTCGTCATGGAAAGCGCGTCCCATTTGGCCTAACGTGACGAAACGACAATTTTCGTCATTGATGTGCACTCTTTCTATGACGAAAAGGTCACCGTCGTAGAAGTGGTTTCTTTCTATGACGATTTATTTTCGTCATTGAAAGAACACCTTTTTCGTCATAACCTGCCGTCTGTCAGGCGGTCAGACGGCGTCTGCCACGCTGGCTGCTGACGTGGCGTGCCACGTGGCAGCTGATGTGGCGTGGCACGTGGCAGCCGACGTAACGTGCCACGTTGCAGCTGACGTGTTTGGCGGCGTGGCAGCTGACGTGTCCTGTGACGTGGCTGTTGACGTGGATTGTCCACATGTCCACTCGTTTTCGTCACAGAAGTGGTTACAGATTCGTCACAGAATTAGTTTCAAATTCGTCACAGAAAGCTCACAGAATCATCACAGGTGCACCATGCTGATTTCATTAGAAAATGCAAATAATATTCAAAGGACCAAAAGCTTCCATAAATTAACAGATCCGGTATTCCAGTGACCATACAACTTAATCAACAATACTAAACTTGGTTCACATTAACATCACATGCAAATAATAAAAAGTTCACTACTAAACTCGGTTCACATACTTGACATCACATTCCACCAGCAACATAAGTTATTGCATACACAAAATCACCAGCACGGACCAGCAGCTACAAGCAGCGCTCATGTCGAAGAAGCATTGTTGAGGGACAAGATACGCTTGAGCAGCGCATTGTTCTCCTCCATTGCCTTGTTGTTTGTCTCTGTCAGCTTCTTGTACTCCTCCACCTCCTTTTGTGTCCTCGCCAACTTTTCCTCAGCTTCTTCACTTCTCTTCTTGAGATCTTCGAGTTCACCTTGTACAGCAGCCCTAGCTTTAGCTGCTAGTTGTTCCCGAAGCTCGCTTTCATTTGATGATGATGATTTGGAGGGTGCCACTGGTTTGTTGCCAACACTCTTTAGGAAAATGTGTGAGCTGTTCTGGGACAGCACCTGGGACACAACCTGCACACTGGAAACCGCTGGCTCTCCTTCAGCAATAGGTTGTGCCCTCAAAGCTTCCATATTTGACTGAAACAGCAATGACCCATCATTAGTCGATACTTATTGCATTAATTCGAGGAGGAAATATCACACAAGATGTATTTTACAAGATTAAAACCTATGCTGATCTCTAACCACAGTTGTAATATAAATAGGCCGATTCATAAAACATCCTGAAAGAATAAGTGTTTGAACTTTGCAGAAAATAAATAATGTCTTTTGCAAGCATTACAAGCTCAAAAAGGACCATGAGGCTGCTACTTTCCACAGAAAGCTACCAGAATAACGTTAGCAGCTAGAGACATAGCTAAAGTTTCAGAAACTGCACACTGGTTTGACAAGTACAATGAAAAGCTGATAAGATGCAAATGCTCTACACAGAAACTGCTGCAATGAAATGCAATGTGCTCTACACTGGTTTGCAACGCTGGCTAGCTATCTCTTGTTAATACAAACAGGTTTGCACGTTGCAATGCTAGCAAGCAATGTCCTGTTTACCTGTTTATAGAAACAGGATCTGCACATCTACAGAATGTCAAAGTAAAAAAAACAGGAGTACAGCAGAGTAGTGCTTCCTTCCTAATCTATTGGGTGGGGGCACTCCTACTTGGGAACTCACAAACCAATCCTCTGCAAGGTCAAAATGCTTGTCTGAAGCTTTGCTTAGCAGCAGCACGCACTAGTGTTTACTGTCCAAGAGTAGTGAAAGCTGATTTCATCCATGGATGCCTTTCTCTGCTTGTTTTTCATCCCATCTTTCATGAGCATCTGTCCACAGCTAGCATCTAAGTACTAATTAATGGACTACTCCCAGTGGTTAATTTAATCCTGGAGATGTATTGACTTTACTAAGTATTTGTATTTTGAAGGTGTCCCAGGCCTATCTATGTTGAGCCTATGATCTAAGTAGCATTTTAGTTAAGAATAGACACCCAAATTTGCCTCCATAAGCACTTTAACTTAGATGGTCAGGTGTACAGTTACGCCCTCAACCAACTAAGATAGGTTTCTTATCAATAAGAAAAAGAACTAAGGTAGGTTTAGTTCCTAGGACTGCAAGTACAAGCACATGCATGTAGCAGATGAACTTATATGCTCAACAAGCTGAGACAAAAAAAACAGGCTGACAGTAACTATATAAGACTGGAAGCCATCCCATATAGCTCCGGCTGGGGTTAGAACACAGGTTCTGTTCTTCAAGCTAACTGGCCTAACATTCATATTGAATATGCATACTCCCTAAGTCCCGAAATAATTGCAATTCTAGGAACTGGCACAGCAAGCAATGACAGACAGGAAATTGCAAAAATACATGAGGCCAAAAAGGTATGCAATCCATGTCGGGACTTACGACTGCTTCTCTTGCTGGTTCACTCAGACCATGTTTGGAGCTGGTATGACAGGTCTTGAAAGCCTCCACCGCATCAAGTTCTTCATTTTGTTCTAAGCTGGGTTCTGCATTGTTTCTCTTCTGTTTCTGTTTAGTAGATAATCAATTGCAGCAAAGTTTTCTCAGATGAAATGCAAAATAAGTTGTTTAGTGCATGTATGTACAAGGTACTCTTTACTTACATATGCATGTAAGTGTGCCACATAGCTGCGAGAACCCGTAGCCTGATGATACTTGACTTTACGGCGATTCTGCTTGTTCTTTTCACTTGATTCCTACAATAAAATGAACATGTCAGATGACATCATAGGTTTTAAATGAGAATATCATTTGGAAACTAAATGAGATAGAACATATGACAAGATACCCATACCATGTTCTTTGGATCAGACCACTTTGCAACTAGTGCCCTCCACTGTGCATCAGTCATGCAAGCAACAGGAGAAGTTGTCCTAATCTCATTTGCAGGCACACCATTGAAGTATTTCTTCTTGAGCCGATAACGCATTTGTCGCACCCCAGAGCGCAGCATATCGGTGCAAGCTTCCTCTGTTGGCTTGTCCTCTCTGTTAATGGCCAAGCGCCCCTAGTCACATGACAATTCCACATTTAGTTAGTCATTTCAGGTTAAGCAGATGTACAAGTTAACCATAGAAACAGTAATGCACTTACAGAGAGCTTTCCCACAAAGTTGTTGTAATATTGTTCGTCTTTCTTGTAATCTTTCCAATGAGGTAGGACAGGAACCTTATCCCGAATGATAACACCAGCCTCAAATGCAAACTTTGCAGCTTGAACAGGTTCATGAGGCCTTCTTTTGCCTTCAGTAACAGCTATGGGCATCCTCCTTCCCATAGCTTTTGTCATCCTGTCCAGCAGTGTTCCCTTGGTGGGTGGCCTGGGTCTCCTTGGGGCTCGCTGTGCATGAGCTAGAAAATAGAAATTGCATTTAAATGCTTTAGGTTCATGCAAATCAGCAAAAGAAATGACATTTGAATGACAAAGAAACTACAACTTGCCTTCATTGTCTTCCTCTCCAGCTAAATTGTCTTCATCAGCACCTGTACTGTCATGAGCTGCTCCACTGTCTTCCTCTGCAGTAGTGTCCTCACCACCACCTCCATTGCCTTCCTCTGCAGCAGTACTGTACTCACAACCACCTCCATTGCCTTCCTCTGCAGCTGTATAAGACCATTGTGGTATTTCATCATGATCATCTGTAGGATCCTCTACATTCTGCCCATCTCTCGCTGAAGGTTGAAGCCTTTTTGATTGTCTTCTTTGGGGTTGCAGCTGTGATCCTTCACATGCCCTCACTCTCTTACTATTCCTAACTCCTGGCGGCATGTTGGGATTTGTCTTCCTCTTCTTTGAAGTGTGGACTTGCAGCCTATACCCTGGAGGATACTGTGGGAAAAAAACAAGTAAGTCATGTGCATTAATAAGCAAGACCATATATTACAAACAGGTATGAACGAAAGAAGGTGCATCTAGAAGCAAGGGCATATATTAAAGAACAGATTAAAAACATTCAAATGCAATTCAAATATTCCCCATCTAGTATTTTGAAGATAGAAGAAACACCTTTATTGCTAGGGGCTGTGGCTGGTTATCCGATTCAGTGTCATCATCATCACTATCTCCTTGATCATCATCGTCAAGGAGATACTCCGATGAATCCAAATCTTCACTACTTGTTTTCTTGTTTGCTGATTTTTTCCCGTCTGATGCAGATTGTGGTATAGAATTATTAAAATCAGTAGATAGTGTTTTCAGTTCGAGGTCTTGCATCTTCTTTAAATTGTCGGCCACGCGTGCATCCCGGATTCTCTCATAAACAGTTTTTGGAGGTTCTTACAAGAACAAGCAAATTGTGTCTATTAGAAAATAAAAAGGAGTGAACTAAGAGCTAAGAGGTAGTAATACTAGATACTAGATAGATAAGAGGTAGGAGCTAGTAGTGCCTGCTGAAGAGCTAAGGGATAAGAGGTGATAGGATATAGGCAACAAGTAAGAGGTCACAGCTAAGAGCTAAGAGCTACAACTTTTTGTGTACTGAAGGACAAATACTCAAAATGGTATATATATATACTTATCAATGCAAATTAGATTGTATATTAGCACACAAAACTTTATAGTGACCAAACATTTACAGGATAATGGCAAATAAATGCTAGGTAACATTAGTTATCGATGAACTTGATCACTTGGAGACGGTTGCACCCTACATATCAATGTCAACAGATGACAAATGGATCATGCTAACCTGGTTATTTAACATGGGACACTGAGTTTAAGAGTAACAGATACTCACAGAGCAACTTCTAGAGCTACCAGGATCTGAACACATGCTAACCAATTGCAAACAACAAGGCTTGATTTAATCTAACGAAACTAAATAGCAAACCAAATATTGGGGCTTGCAGATCCATGAGCACTAACAAAATTAGCTCAGGAGCTATCTTTTGACATAGATTGGGGGTAACAAAATCTTGAGTGTCTAACAGAATACTGAAAGGAGATTGACAACAGCAACTCAATTGTCAGAAATGTTGCCCAAAGTTAAGACTTAAAACAGAACTTATTCATTTTTTTCTATAGTTGCGCCAATCCTTCATTAAAAAAATTCTGAAACTCTGTGAGTATACTATAGCCTCCAAACCTACAGGTTTGTAAACTACTGATTTCTAATTTGAATTCATCCTTATCAGGTAAAACCGGTAGGGGTAAACACCCTCTAAACTTAGCTGAAATCACCTGATCACAGATTTCCACCCCTTAAAAACAAAATCATATAAGGACACAGAGAAAAAAACAATAAAAAAATGGCACGGACACTATCCGCCTCCATATTTATCTAGCTCCGCCACTGGCACAGACAACTCCCAACTAGCAATTAAAGTGTACTACTACTTCAACATACAACAGCATACATGAATAGATAAAAGACAGAAGATTTTTTTCTTACCTTGTTCTTGTTGTGAAGGTCTCTTCCTACCTTGACCCCTTGTTGCCACCATTGCGGTTGTGGCTAAGATGTGGATGTAGACCAGGTGCTCGTCGACGGGGAAGTAGCTACAGCGCGGCGAGGACCCACAATCCGGCGGTGGTTAGGGTTAGGTTGGGGCGAGAAATAGGTGGATGGGGCGAGATAGGTGCATGGGGTGATGAGCGAGAGGGGGATGCGGCGATTGATTTCGGCGACGGCGCAGCTCGACGACGAGGAAGCTGGTGGTCGACGGCGGTGTGTTCCGGCGGTGGCGGCTAGGGTTGGGAAATGGGGGGAAGAGAGGACGAGTGGCCGAGGGGGTGAGGAGGGAGTGGGGAAATGGATAAATACGTGACAATTTTGGCGGATTTTTTTGCGGGGTGGCGCCCTCCAAATGATTTTTGGCGCGGCCCGAGAGGTTGCGGTTTTCTTTTTTTGTTTTTGGCGATGCGGGATCTTATGAGTTAACTAAAATTGCGCTCGAGATCTACTGAACCCACTTGAATAGCGCAATGGAAAGGCACATTGAGTTGGATCTTGAGCTCCTGGGTTCGAAACCTATGGAAGCTATTTTTTTGGTTTTGCCAACTATTTTTGTGTTTTATTTTTTTTCTCTATGTTTATATTTTTTGCCAGATTTGTAATTAGTATAATATTTCTTACTGATTTACCTAATTTACATTTTAGTTTCAAATGTTTTTGACATAGTGGTACTATACATCCCCCGCTACCATGAACATCTCTCACAAGGCTATATGTGAGACATGTATGCCCTTGTGAGGATGTGCATGACCACTTTCTCAGAATCAATTGAAACTTTTTTTGTCGTCATTATACACCAAAATGAGGTATCCATCCAAGTTTGAGATTTTTCTAGCAACCCTAGGGTAGTTTAACATTTATCCTTCACTAATCCAAAAAAAATTACAATAATAGGTAAACTTGGTCCGAAAATTGCACAGATGCACACAACATCACAGTTTGGTTCCATAAACATCCCATTAAAGTTTCAAATGATTCTGAGAAAGTGGTACTATACATCCCCTAGAAGCATCAACATGTCTCACTTAGTCACAAGGCTATATGTGAGGCAAGTATGCCCTAGTGAGGATGTGCATGACCACTTTCTCAGAATCAATTGAAACTTTTTTTGTCGTCATTATACACCAAAATGAGGTATCCATCCAAGTTTGAGATTTTTCTAGCTACCCTAGGGTAGTTTAACATTTATCCTTCACTAATCCAAAAAAATTACAATAATAGGTAAACTTGGTCCGAAAATTGCACAAAAGCACACAACATCATAGTTTGGTTCCGTAAACATCCCATTAAAGTTTCAAATGATTCTGAGAAAGTGGTACTATAATCCCCTAGAAGCATCAACATGTCTCACTCAGTCACAAGGCTATATGTGAGACAAGTATGCCCTAGTGAGGATGTGCATGACCACTTTCTCAGAATCAATTGAAACTTTTTTTGTCGTCATTATACACCAAAATGAGGTATCCATCCAAGTTTGAGATTTTTCTAGCTACCCTAGGGTAGTTTAACATTTATCCTTCACTAATCCAAAAAAAATTACAATAATAGGTAAACTTGGTCCGAAAATTGCACAGATGCACACAACATCATAGTTTGGTTCCATAAACATCCCAATAAAGTTTCAAATGATTCTGAGAAAGTGGTACTATACATCCCCTAGAAGCATCAACATGTCTCACTTAGTCACAAGGCTATATGTGAGACAAGTATGCCCTAGTGAGGATGTGCATGACCACTTTCTCAGAATCAATTGAAACTTTTTTTGTCGTCATTATACACCAAAATGAGGTATCCATCCAAGTTTGAGATTTTTCTAGCTACCCTAGTGTAGTTTAACATTTATCCTTCACTAATCCAAAAAAAATTACAATAATAGGTAAACTTGGTCCGAAAATTGCACAGATATACACAACATCATAGTTTGGTTCCATAAACATCCCATTAAAGTTTCAAATGATTTTGACATAGTAGTGTCCATCTAAGGTTTTAGTTTTTTGTAGCTAGCTAGAGGTATTGTAGCTTTTATCCTTTAGTCATTCAAGAAATAAGTACAATAATGTTGGCAGAACCAAAAAAAATTGGCTCATATCAGCCCAACTGGTTCGACTCCACCCTTCCTCCTGCAGCTCCCCTCTTTGGTCCTCGCCGGCGCTCTCCTCCCCCACCAGCACCACCGCGCCCCAATCGCCCAATCCGCGTGCATCCGTCCGCCATGCCTCCTCCCCGCCTCCCTGCCTCTGGGCGTCGTGAGGCCGCGGCGGCGGACGGGGCACGACGCCGGCTGGGGCCCCTGCCTGGTGACGCGAGGCCGCGGCGGGGCGTGCTGCCTCTGGCCGTCGGGAGGCCACGGCGGACGGGGCACGACGCCGGCTGGGGCCGTTGCCTGGCGACGCGAGGCCGCGGCGGGGCGCGCCGCCTCTAGGCGTCCGGAGGCCGCGGCAAACTGGGCACATACTGTACTGGGTACTCATGTTGCCAAATGGATTGAATCCATCGGTGGCTAAGGCAAGCCTCAGGTTCCTCGGATCAGCTGCAAAGGTTGGTTCCCTCCTGTCGAACTCCTTCCATGCTTCCCCATCAGCTGGATGGCTCATTACATTGTCGACTGGCATCCTCACTTTCTTGTGCCATTGTGTTTCCTCAGAAGTTCGCTTTGCAGCAAAAATTCTTTTCAACCTTGGCAAAAGTGGAAAATGCCTCAATACCTTGTGTGGAACCTGCTTGGTCCCAATGTCATCTTGCCATCTAGACGCCTTGCATACTGGGCACACATTCTCTTTAGCATACCTCTTACGAAACAACACACAATTGTTCTTGCATACATGGATGTTTTCGAATCTAAGGCCCAATTCTCGAAGATATTTCTTGGCCTCATCATATGATTTTGGCAACTCACTCTGAGGGTATCCTGACGACAGCAACTTCATAATTGTGGAAAATCCTGTATTGGGGATTCGATAGCGAGACTTGATATACAACATCCTCACCAGAAAAGAGAATATTGAATGGCTAGATCCCGGGCTAAGTGACTTCTTCGCATCTTCAAGGACTCTTGCAAACCTTGGTTGTTCTCCATCAGCCTCTGCCGCAGCATACAGATCTCCTATCATCTCTGGTACTCTGTGATCCTCATCATAATCATCATCGGCCACATCCACATGTATCCCAAAGTCATGATCACCTCCTTCGACCTCCTGCTCCAAATTGTCAACTACTGCAGTATCTGCCGACTCCCCATGGTGAATCCACCTGGTGTATGTAGCTGACATTCCATAAATGTGTATATGGTCACTTACATCATCCTGAGGCCACAAACTTTGATTAAGACAGTTGCGGCACGGACAAAGTATGTGGCTGTCTTCGGGGTATCTTTCAGTAACAAATTTCATGAACTCTTCAACTCCTTTCACATATGCATCTGTGAATTGTCTCCCGAAAATCCAGCTTCTATCCATCTGTTTTGACAATAAAATAAACCTTGTTCTCAGTCCTTAAATTAGAGTAAAATCAACAAAATTCAATAACATATCAAACACATGCATATTATATGTAACAATATTAAAAATCAATTCAAACCTTGTACTATGCCCGCGTAAGTCGCGTCGCCGCAGCTCTGTCCCACGCGCGCGCAAAGCACGCACTGATTTGCAAGAGAAAGGAAAGAAAATGAGAGCTGCTGGCAACTCAATTCGGGCAAGAAAGGGTGGGGGCCACGGCAGAAGCAGAACTTTAGATAAGCCGATGCGAGCAGCCTCGCACTCGAACTTTCGGTTCTGGCTACAGCTACCTACCTCCTCGGGTCCGACATCCCTAGGAGGCAATCCAGGGGATTCTTCGACGATCGTAGCCCTGGCTGTCGTTTCACTTGAAGAGAATAGCATGCCATCATCTCCTCCACTGAGCATTCCTGATATCTCAGGAGCAGTGCTCCAGAATATGGTGAAGGGAGACAATGAATTGTTACAGAAACTGGTGAGCGAAGAGTTGGGAAAATGTGTTCTTTGAATTATTGCTTACTGTCTGTTATATGGTTATGTGTCTATGTTTTGTTGTCTTACTGTTGGTGAATTGCTGCAATTGTTAGGATAAATCTGCAGCAAATGGTCATCAATTACAAGCATCATCTTTTGACAATGGCCTGCATGTGGATGAGGTAAACCCAACAAGGGCCATGAAGCTTGGACAGAGACAAGAAGGGGTATAAAACTGTTGTAAATATTTTTTCTTATAAACTGAAATATGATGTTGGATACTAGGCTTTACAAATATATATGTATTGGCATTCATTTTGTAGGACGGTAAGGAACTTGCTTTGTGCTCACTAACCGGCTATCCAGCTCCAACATGCCCAAGTGCAACAGGTAATAATTATTGCATATTGTACTAAATTTGGAGTGATTATAAATTTAGGAAAATGTCACTTAGTCTTTCTACTCTTTTCTTTTCTTACCCAGATTCTCGCAAATGATTAGGTGATCGATGAAGTTAGTCTTCTGCTGGAGGAAGGATATAGTAATGATGCCAGTCTAGATTAATTGTGATAGATAATATGTGATGAGATAGATGTTGACTTTATTTTGTGGGCGTAATGTTGCCAAAATGATTTAGTAACTAGCTTTTTCTATTAAAAACTTTAGCTAAGTTTGGGAAATCAAATTACGGGACTCTAGCAGGAAGGTACCAAGAAATTTTATGTGGCTTTTGCTACCTAGACTTCTTTATTATGGAGGAAACATTAGTATTCACATGTATGAAAGTAGTGTGACATGTAATATGACATGGGCATGTCTTATGGATCATCTACGAGAAAGTTCAAGTTTTCTTTTTCTCCTATTCTGAATGTTCAGATTGCTTGAGGTGGAGCTGTGTGTACTCAGTTTTATTTCTGGTACGTATTCATTGATCTCCTACTCTGAAACCAAAATTGTCATACACTCATATCTTGTGCTTCAAGATAGTAACATAAGCACTGATACAGAACATAAAAACAATGCAGTCGAGGATTTGAATCTGCATGGAATAGATGCGATAAGTGGAGTTCGGTATCTAGCAATTGGAAAACATTTATGCAGACCCGCAATAGGTGATTCTATTCGAAAATCATGCGAGGATTTCATGTTCAGATATACTGATGCAACAATGCATGAAATTAGCTGAATGTATCTAAGAAAGCTTGTGTTTTCTCTTGAGACATGACTATAATGTGCTATCTTCATGAACAATATAATGATTACATAAAGGATAATCGATGGACATAACGAGTACGACCAATATCTTCAGATATAACAAGTACGACCAATTAGGCCTTAGCTCTAATCCGATGGACGTAAAAGATAGAAAAGAACACACGCCGATGAATTGATGATGCCTGAACGTGTGCCGCTGCTGCGGACCTGCAGTCTCACTATCTCGGGGACGATCGCAAACTTGGGACGGGTCTTGAACCCCGGAGGCCGGACGGACTGACGGACGATCGGAGGTGCGGCCTTGCCCTCGCGGCAGGGCACGTGCTGGCGTGCCGTGCGGCGGCGGCAAGAACAGCAGCGCGCCGCCCTCCGGCCACGACTCGCGAGTTGGACTACGTACGTACATGGGCTTGGGCCATATGAAACAGAATGACAATTATCATGTTTTAAAACAACAAATACAAAAACATGCTTACCTATACCACGAACGGTTGAGTGCTCTAGTGGTAACGCTCCAACTTACCTAGCGGCAAGTCGCAGGTTCGAACCTCCGCTGGGAGGAAATATTTTGCCAAAAAAAGGGAGGGAGAAGGCAGCTGTCCCGCATTGGGACCCGCCTGTGGGACCACGGCGCCACGTCATCACGGTGGGACCTGCTGGTGGACCCCGCTGGCCACGTCATCGAGGTGGGATCCGCTGGTGGGACCACGGCGCCACGTCATTGAGGCTGGGACCCGCTGGTGGGACCGCATGCCCACGTCATCAAGGTTGGGACCAGCTGGTGGGACCGCATCACCACGTCATCGAGGTCGGACCCGCTGGTGGGACCACGGTGCCACGTCCTCGAGGTGGTGCACGAGCCAAAAATCTATGACGATTTAGTTTTGTTGTTTTATGACGCTCCGTTCGTTTTCGTCATTATTCTTCGTGCCAAAACTCCGTCACTTGTGACTAATGACGAAACTGTAAGTTTCGTCATTGAAAGCGATAGTTCTGTGACGAAAATAGTAAACGTCACGAGTGAATCGTCATTGATGAACACATTTCTAGTAGTGATTGCTTCGAATCTGAGAAGGCACAACATATTTGCATTAGGTAATATGCCATTCTCATCTAACGTAATAGAAGACTCTCTAAGAAACAAAAGCACCTGTTGTTGAAGTAGTTTAGCTCTTGCTCTTATCATAGGACCTTTCGGAGCCTCATCACTAGCTTTGTCATACACACTTGGAGTGGATGATGAATGTGTAATAGAGATGTTCTCATCAACAGGTGCCTTAGGGATAGATAGGACTGGATTAGGTAAGAAACCTTCATCTCCATCATCTTCATCATCTACAAATATAGTCTTGAACTGCATAACTGGACCTGAGATGTTGGGCCTAATGCCAGGACTGGCCTCATCGAAAGTAACCTCACAGATCTCTATGATCCTACTAGCCTCATAGTTCTAGACCCTATAACCCTACAAAGAAGTTGAATAACCTAGAAAGATACCATCAGATGAGCATGACTCAAACTTATCTACATTCCCAGACTTTATAATAAACACTTGCAACCAAAAACACAAAAATGTGAAACATTGGGCTTTCGCCCATAACTCAACTCATAAGAAGTGTGATGCAAATGTGCCCTAAGAAAAACTCTGTTTGAAACATGGTAAGCAGTGGCTATAGCCTCAGCCCAAAATTTTCTAGGTGTAGCATACTTATCTAGCATAGTCCTGGCAATTTTGATAAAGGTATGATTCTTCCTCTCCATGATGCCATTTTGCTAAGGGATGTGTGGATAAGAGAATTGATACCCTACACTTATCTTATCACAGAACCTCTCAAAGTAGGAGTTCTTGAACTCCATGCCATTATCACTGCGAATCACTCGTAAGGCACTAGAGAGCTTAACAGACAACCTACCAAACAAACCCCAAAAATGACGGAACATCTCATCCTTCGAGGCTAAGAAAAACACCTAAGAAAATCTCGAGAAATCATCAACCACAACAAGAACGTACCACTTTCCACCGACCGATTGCGTTCTAGCTAGACCAACGGTGTCAATACGAAGAAGTTGTCCTAGTGCATCGGTCATAGTCATGGCGACTAGTGGTGAGAAGCAGCAACCATCTTGCCATGCTGGCAAGGAGTACAAAGTAGGTGCTTGACCATCTTGAGCTTAGGGAGACCACGAACGAGGTCGTGACCACTTATTCGGGTCAAATAATCAAAGCAAATGTGACCAAGTCTCCTATGCCAGAAGGAGAGATCATGAGACTCAGAAGCAACTAAGCATCGGAGAGAATCACTAGAAGACTCAATAAAATTAGCATGAAAGATCCTCCCAAACCTATAAATCCTGCAAACTAAACTTCTCGAAGAATCAAGGTTTTTACAAGCATTTTTTTAAACTTACCTCGAAATAATCAGTGGTAACCTGAGAAATAGATAGCAAATTATAATACAGCTTACTCACTAAGCAATATTCTTAAGAATGAAAGAATCATTAATGCGCACAATACCTTTAGTGATGACTCGACCTGAGGAAACGTCTCCAAAAGTGATCATCTAATCACCTAGAACTCAAACTAGGGAAGAGAACCAAACCTCATATGGTGAGAACAACCGAAGTCCACAACCAAACCTCTCCCTTCCTAGCCCAGTGAACCTAAGTCAGTGAGAAGATAACATTGGTGGCTCAGTACTAGAGTAAATAAGAGCAGATCTAGCAACCCCATACTGAATCACACGACGAGCAAAAGATCCAGTCCCAGAAGCAAAAGACTAAACTCTAGCAACACTACGCACCTCGTCTCTCACGGGAACAACAGGTCTAGGTGTAGACTACAAGCCTCTGCTAGGTATGACCGCTATTGAAGGGCGGGTTTGACCTTTAGTAGTATGCTGATCATGCCGTAGATAACTACCTTTACAGGAAAAATGAGGTCTAACCTCAGGACAATACACACCCTGACCAAAAGCATCTCGAGGACCAAAATCAAAAGGAGCCTAAAAGCCAAGTCCCCAATGCTGCCTAAAACCAAAGAACTTAGAAGAGCTACCTACGACTCTAGACCTCGTGTTGATCTTAGGAGCACTCTGAGTCTGGGGCTGACCCTAAATAATCCTAAGAGCATGAACATGGGTCCACATGCAATCTTGGCATGCCTGAAGTAGAACTCAACCACATGTCCATCCTTCTAACAGAAGATACAATGATACTTTTCTAAGAGGTCAAAACAACAGGAGGATACTTCGCCTTCTGAGAGGTCAAAGCTACAAGTGAAACAACCTTACTGTTAGAAATCCCCTGGAGAAAACCCATATATTTAAACACTATATTTTTAGCCTTGGGTGCAACTTCAATCATGCCTCTAGCTATAGCTCTAACTACTGCAGGTGGATGTTTCCTCACATTCTCTAAGAAATCATATTCTAGACTTTGATTGAACTTACAAAGCTTGGATTTATCCAAGATAAGATTAAGTCTTTTCTTGCCTTCAACAAATTTTTTGAGAGTGTTCATGAGGTACTCACACTCTTGAAAAAGAAAGGCACATGAAGAACAAGGAGAAGGAGAGGATGAAGAACCACAAGGAGAAGATTGAATAGCACGTGTATATGTCTCCTTATGCACAGTTGCCTCAACATTGAGGGCTTCGCAAGACACACATAGGGCAGACCTAATCCTAGCTATCTAGGTCTCATAACTCTCCCTAAAGGTCTCTTGCATATCCCTTATTTTCTCGTCAACTTCAGCACAGAACAAGCAATCAACTTTTGGCTTCTCTAATAAATCCTTAGTTTTTTCATCCAATGCAATCAACTCAGATTTTATTTTTTTACAGTTATTACATAGTGAGCTAACAGGTGCCTTAGAATCATATTGAGCCATTTTTTTTGTTATGATCACACATGTCTGGAAATTGCTTTGAAACAGATTCAAGTTTAGTAGTTAATTTTGGACAGTTGGCACAAAAAGCAATAGGTTCAATCAAAGCAGCTTGCATTTCACCGATTTTGTGATCTGCCTTCTTTAAATTAATGTTCAAGTTGGTACAGCTATCACAGATTTTAGTCAAACAAGGAGCATGGTATATGAACCTTTAAAAGCATTATCCTTATCCTCACATAAGGTGCACAAGGTAGTCTCAATAAAATTAGAATGTAAAGAAGCAACTCTAGACATCTCTAATTCAGCTAATAGACAAACTTTCTCCACCTTAAGCGAATCAGCTCAGAAATCACACTGTAATGAGAGGTCCTTAGTTTCTCCATATCGCCAAGCAAGAAGCACATATATCGTAATGTCACAGGCGGAAGCAGATTGTAGGTGCACCACAAGCTTGCCATGCATCAACAAGTCTCTCCTGTCCTGGCCATCGAATGATGGCTCACTTGGCTCGTGCAAGACACATGGCGCCATCCCGCTATTCGAGCTCGCCTTCAATATTTCCCATCTTTCTTGTGCCATGCTTGAGCTCACTGTCTCACCTAGCATCCTCGATTATTCTAGGCCTCAACTCCTCCATGAGCATAGCCCCGATCATCGCCGTTGACTACGGTTGACTCTAAGTGATGCACATCCCAAGACAAAGAAATTATTTATAGGTATAAGTTCCTCACAACTTGACCTACATTAGCTAAGACATGCATCATGGAACCTTAATGTAATGAACCAGGTCAACCCAAATAAATTCATGACTCAAATCCCAAAACCCTATTTTCTGCGAAGATCGGTAGTACCGAACGTACCATGTCGGTATATTGCTCTATGGTACTACCGCAATTTGCAATCCTACACTGGATCTCTCTGGAAAAATATACCACAACTTAGACCGGAACCACCGTTGTATGGTATGAGCGCGCTTGTAATGTTGGTACTACGGCATAAACTCTGTGGTACTTTCAATTTTCCTGACAGTTCCAGAAAACAGCCCAAAACAAATGTTATCTTTGCAAAACCAGTTGACCACTCCATAAAATTTGCAATGGTTCGTCACAACAATATCCTGAACCTTCCCGTATGGTCCTTCAAGATGAGGTAAATCTTGCTTGCCCTTTTCTTATTCAATCCGCTAACCCCTTATAATCCGAGGCAGCCTGCCTAACTAAGACGAAAACTAATATGCAAAAAGGAAACTAACAAGCTATATAAATAGGAACTGATAACTATTAAGGAAATGAATTAAGCATGCACTATTTCACGTCCGACACACTGGCTCTCGCTTCAGGTTGCGCCGTGTCTGGCTGAGCTGACCCGTTGTCCATGTGATTTGCCGCAGCAGCTCCTTCATTTGCACGGCGGTGGTATACATGACCAAAGCGTTTATAAATAGTATCCACAACAAAAATATAGCAATTGACAAAATATAAGCCATTGTCTGTGTTAGACCATGTGGTTAGGTTTAGGATATTTTGTTGATGAATAATTGACAATGATTAATTTATTATGATGAATAATTGGTGATTTTGTTTAGCGATGTTATGCGAGTGTGTGGTGCGTGCGTGAACTGATGTTGGTCAAGTTGGGACGAACTTGTGCCGGAAAAATATTCTTTGGTCTTTGCATGTGCAGGTTAAGCATGGAGGCGATCATAGTCGGTGACGAGGAGGACCGGGACTAGGATGGGGAGATCCGAGGTTCAGACGGTCGAGGATGTCATGGGATGATCGGGCTCATGCTTGGGGCGCATGGAGATGGTACGTGAAGAAGCTACGGGAGATGCGGTCCTGAAGACTTCGACACGTGATGGGTTAAAAAGTCGGAAGTGTGAAAAACCCGTGTTAGGAAAAGGCTAGTTGAGGATTAGTTGGATGAGTTGGATTAGGATTCTAAGTAGAGATTGAATAGGATTCTGAGTTGGATTATGATTCTAAGTTGAGATTGAATAGGATTTGTAGTTGGCTGTATAAAAAGAACAGAGCGTAAGGAGAAAAATGGTATAGAGCAGTCGTGGAGGAGAAAGAAAAAAACGGCGCGTGAGGCACGGAGCGATCGGGAAATAAAAGAAAAAAGGCGGCACTGCATGGCACGAGATGGCCTGATGGATGAACAGTTCCCGTGTGTTTTGAATAAAGTTTGTGAGTTTTTTTAATTCGTATCTATTATCCTTTTTCTTGGTTTTTTGATTCCTATAAATTCTCCATGCACTGATCTATATCTAGGTATTTTTGTTGCTTACATACATGAATTAGTTTTAATTAAAAATTAATTGGAAGATTGAGCAAAAATGTGCACGTTTCGCTGAGCGATCGGAAGTTTTCACCGCTACAGTAATTTGCTACAGTAACCGCTACAGTACTTGCTACTCTGCGCTACATTGTTGCTACAGTAAAAATCAGGAAAAAATTGGTTTTTTTGTTATTTCTGGTTTTGCACATTAAAAGGTAAAAAAAAGTTTCCACTGTGTGTTGTAATCATTCACCCCCTCTGATTGCTATCAACGATCCTACAGTCTGAAATGCATGTTTTCAAAAAATAAACTTCCTTTTTACACCTTCAGTAAATGCCATGCCCAGGTTTAGCTAGAGAAAATTTAAAAGGTTCAATGGTAAAGGAGCTCTACGCCTTCAAGTAAGTGCTCTAACTAATTTGCACTACCCTAAAAGGAACTAATTTACACTTTCAATTCTAGAAGGAAAAAAAGGATCTTGAATGGATTTTTTCCTGTTGCACTAAGAAGAGACTTTGCATACGTACCTTTAGATAAATCATGGTAAACTCTCAGGGGAAAAAGTAAAGGTATGAGTTTGATGCTCTGTCCTGTCCTGTTCAGCTTCTCCATGGTTTCTGCATGATCCTTGCAAAAGCATACATTGCACAGCAGGCGAGCTCGGCACGACACACCCTTTCATAACGCACTTGAGACAGCAAAGCATGCACTAGAGCGGCAGCAGCTGCTTTTTTATCCTGTGGATGCTCTGATACGCAATCACTTTAGGGTGCATCTCTCCTCCACGTAAAATATTAATGTGCCAATTGTATTCCCATTCTACAAGTGGGCGCGCAGCTGATTTTTACTACTTATGGTGTAGTGTGGATAATATTCTTAGCTAGCTGGTACTGCAGATGAGCCACAAAACAGCGCGATCCATCCATGCATCCATCGAGGAATTGCTTGTTCAAAAATCTTGCTGTAAATTCTCCGTAAAGCTTGGAGCACGGTTGATTTGATCCAGTCTCTTCTCTGTTTTTCGTTTTTGATCTCAACATTATTCTAGCTAGCTCAGATTACCATTGTTGAATTTTTGTCATGTTGCTCATGTGTACATATGGCCACTGATGCTTTGGTTGAAAGAAAAGAGGGTGAAAGTATTTTAAAGCTCAATCATTTCGCCCCATCAATATAAAGTTGAGATTATTGCTGTCCTCCGTCGACATTGGGTCACTTTAATGGAAATGGTGATTTGATGTGTTGCTTGCCATGTTGAATTACGGAGCCAACTGAGTGATGTCGCGAAACTGGTATGTTAATTAGCAACTAATATTAAAGTTATGAATAGACCAACACGGTTAACCCATATAGGCACCGTGTTCCAGTTTCCTTCTCTAGGCTAGCCCATCCAACAAACAATTGCTCTGAAAGTTGCAAAACGTTTTCAATTTGCATTGCCCTGAACCAGAGAGTTATGAAGTTCCTAGTATATCACATTGTATTGGTTCTAAGCTAGTTAATTATGCTGCGATTAGATGATCTTAAATTGGCCAACTGAGATCATAGGTTGCTGTCAGTGTTACCTCATTGCACCCAACATTCACGTGAACCATGACATGCCCATCATAATAACACCCGTTGAATACTCATATCCTCTATGGGCTATTACTTGTCTGTTCAGTAATTGTGATATGTTCACACATCCGCTCGAATCCATTTGCGTGAACTGTGATGCGCTGATCCGACAGAAATCACGCATGACAAGACCTATTGCAAGCTTCATATCTTCACTGACAAATATACCGAATGACCAAAGTGGGAGCTTCAGAAAAGCACTGATCTCATAGCCTTGTAATATTTCCATAAATTCTACTAGTTGGTTGACTGAAAACATGCGACTCTGAAGGCCAAAGAGTGATTGGAACCTAAAAGGATTAGAAATACGAGAGATCATGATATATTTGAAATTCTGGATTTAAAGCGTCTTATCACTGTGACAGAAGGCTGAATTGAACAACCATGAAATTATGAAGAATTGCAGGGATTTTTTTTCATTCAGTTTAGTTGTCGCTATTACTCAAAGAAAAAAGAATCACGATTCGCAGAAAAAAGAAAAAGAAAAATCTTCTGTAGCGTAGTCTTGATCTGATTGTACGCTCTGATTTGAACATTATCCTCTTCTTTACACACTTCGTGCAATGTCCGAAGTAGTGGCCGCATTGCAGAAAATTCAGGCGTATCCATCCATCTAAATCACGTGCAATAATGCACTCGATTCCCATCTTTTCTAGAAAAGCACATTCTTCTTTCAGTTGTGTTCGGCCTGAAGAAAAATTGCATTCAGAATCCGAATAAATAGATTCACTTTACCATGAACACGAAGTAGCGTGCATACGTAAAATAGTTACTCAATTGACTGGGCAAAAGATTCAGATGTTCAGATGAACTTCTCTTCCAAGTGAGCTCAAAGTTTCAAAAAGAACATATCCAAAGGTAGGGTTAAGTGACCCCTTTTCCTATCAGGGATACGAACTATGAAGTGACACTTTCATACATGATGTAAATGCGAGATGCAATCTTTATGAAACCTAAGTTCAGATATGAGTGTCATCAAGGTACTCTGCATCATAGACGTTACAAGCTCAATACAACAAATGTAACAGTTACTTTCATAAAGGAAAAGGAACATTTGAGAGTTATCCAATACATCTCCTTCGACGCTTCCTCTTTAACAGAGCTCATCCGGCATATAAACTCAGCAACTACAGCCATCGCATTATCAGTAATCCAAAGTGTCTCAGATATACCAACCGAACACATAATAAAAAACGGTCCCCTAATCCATAGCGTGTCTGAGCCTCAGGTATAGCAAAACCCAGACAATTATAGTTCCTTAAAGCCTCAAAAGAGTTGTTGTTGTTGTAAAAGACAGCATTCCGATAGGAGATAGGCATAAATCATATACCCTTCTAGCCATTACATCTAAGACTACAATTTGCGTTTTGTGCTTTCATATTTGATATAATCAGTAGGCACTGCGGCCACTGTGCAAAATTCAGAAAAACACTAGCAGTGCAACCTAGCATAGAAGCGAGCTGAGCTGTATAAAGTGTGGCAATCATTAGAGGCGTCGCTAACTGGAGTTATATGCTCAAGTTGTAAGATGGCAACAGATTACAACACTACACCAAGACAATGTGTAGGCTCATATGGCATGTAACGCCCCTATTTCTGAAGGCATTACGGAACCCCGCAACTGTACAAAATGAACAGTTACGGCGTTCTAAACATGAGCAATCATCACAACAGCACAAGCTTACAACAAAAGTTCCAACTTTTATTACAAGATAAGATTTATCAACCAGTTTTGCTTGCAGGTGCCCAAGCCCAAAACCACAGTACAATACAAAAACTCCCAAGCAGCCTGAGCGAATCTGAGACTTAAGACCAATCCTCCTCAGAGAAGAAAGGCTCTTCAGGGGCTTTGACCTCATCTGGAGCCTCCTGGTTCCACTGGTCTTTTGTTGTTATTTTAGCAAGTCATGAGTACAATCATACCCAGCAAGTTACAAGGGTAAACCCTAATTTACTAGCAAGGAACAATCAAGGGTGGGGATATACTGGTTTTATTATAGGGAGTGGATGCAACTTTATTTGCAAACAAATAAAATTAAAACAGTTCTCCTTAAGATCAGGGGGTTTTTTGTTAACAGATAAAACTTATCATTATTTCCCAAATTAACAACTTCATAAATTCTACTTATGCCTCGTTGTTGGAATCACCCAATTAACACAACTTTATTAACCAGAAGCACGGTGTATTCGAATACCATTAATTTCACTCTGCAGAGTTGCTCAGCTTTACCCACACGATTTCTTAACTCCCATGACAGAGTTAAGAAAAACTAGGTCGTTTCACTGCTCAATTCTTTATATAGACTCTACCCAATAGAATCACCCAGACACGGCCAAAACTAAACCTAAACTCCCTTGCCGCTCTGAGTGACCTCTGCCATTGTTAGGTACCATTCCGCATACCTCCTGTAAAGTAGCTACTAAACAAGGGTTGACAAATCAACTCCTGTGGTTGAGCGTTCACTGTGTCTTTTACTTACCATAAGGTTCTTATCCTTATATTTTCACCTAAGACACCAACCACAACTCCACTGGGCTCAACAGCACCACCACCACCATTCCAAACCAGCCTCTACGCTAAGGTAAGGTCGTGGATGGAGGTCACAATGGTGGCTTTCCACAACGCACCCTTACCCTAGTACCAGTTTTTTCCTAGGATAAGGTCATGGACGGAGGTCACATCGTGGCTTTCCACAGCGTACCCTTATCCTAGTCCATTTTTTAAATTCTACCGGCCAATGGTCAAAATCACTTAGTAGTACAAAATGTTGAATGAGATGATCTATGAATATTTATACAATATTTTAATTATTACTAAGGCTGTCAAGGTGAATGTGGCCACAAGTTAAACAGGGCATTTATCAGTGGTAGGATTTATCTAAATAGCATGGCATTCTAAACATTTATTTTTAAGCAATTAACATTTCACAATTATCAATAATGGAAATATATTAATTAAATACTGTAAAATTTATGGGCTTCAATATGATCAAAACTTGCAACTTGCCTTGCTGCACGGGGATTTCGACAATCTCGTCAACTTGAGTGCATCGGCTCTGGGTCTTGAATTATGCTTCAACGAAGTCGGAAGCTAACGTAAACACATAAAATAACACATAAGTCCATACTTGATTCTAATCAAGTTAGGAAAAATAATCTAATTAAAAAGAAGTGAATTGCATAAAATTTCAAATGGAGGAATTTGAATTTATTTGGAGATGAATTTGGTGGAATGAAGGTCAAATATGAATTCAAGGTGTCGAGATCAAAATTGTGTATTTTTGGGATTTTTGGAATCTTCTGGATTTTTATTGATTTTTCTGAATTTTGACGTCATATGAACAGTAACGGGCCGACCCACTACACAGTGCGGCCTGGCCGGTTTCGCGCCCGTGCGGCCAAGTAGGCCAGCTGGCCTGCGGCCCACGCCGCAAGCGGCCGAAGCCTAGCGCACACGCGCACCCGCATCCGATGGATGACGCGCGGACAGCGCGGACGACGCGGGTTTAAGAGAACACGAACACCCAGATGAAACAATTGAAACAACGCTAACGACCGCGATGCGACCAACGTCGCCCCCGGGAGTCGTCTTCAACCTCCAGACGTTCCCCTCTCGGCAGGAAATAGAGTGCGGCGACTCCATTGAAATGGGGCCGTTAGGGCATCTTAGGCGAAATGGATTGAGCAAAGGGGTGTGACTTGAGTATAGGGTTCCATTTTGGGGCTTTGGGGAGCGAGTGGATGGACGGTGGTAGCTAGTGGCGGCCAAGAAGGCGACGGCCCTCACGGTGGCGCCATGGTTCTCTAAAGGTTCTCCGGCCGAATTGGAAGGGTTTTAACCATATGGGGAGCTTCAGGATTACTATGGTGGTGGTGTTTTGGGTCGGGAATGGCTCAGTGAAGCTGGCCACGAGAGGGTCCTTTCGGCCAGCGGCGGTCTCAATGTAATACCCCAAAAGTGATTCAAGAGTTAATCGATTAATTTGAGGGAATGACCATATAGAAAAGAGCTAAATAGGGATTTTTAGAGTGGTCAGATGCTCTACTGTGGTCGGAAGGCAAGAGTGGTCGGAGAAACGAGCGATCGGAAGCTCTATAGTGTAGTCAAAAAGCTATGGTGGCAGTCAGAAGCTACAATAATCTAAACTTGGTCGAAAGACACAGTAATTTGTGTGTGGTCAGAGGGATCAAGATTACAACATGGTCAGTGGTTAAACCTCGTGGTTGGTGCTCGAGCAGCCATAATCGGATGGCTGAATGTGGTCAAAATTCTATACGTGGTCGAAGGTGAAGCCGAAGAGGGCCGTCAAAGTCAGGAGCAGAAGTGAGTGGTCAGAAATGGCGAGGTCTACTGAGTGGTCGGAAATGGATTTGACAGCATGGAGTTGTCAGACGGATTGGACAGTTGGGAGCGGTCGAATGGTATCTGCAGTTGAGCGACGGTGGTCGAGAGTGGCTGTGCTCATGTGTGGCTTCGCCAATGTGGTGGCGCATGGTGACACTGATCATCGGCACTCGATTGGTGGCTTTACCGATGAAGGCCGGTGACCGGGGAAGGGGCGTATGTGGTAAAGTAGGTGGTCGAGGAGATGAGGAGGCCAGGGGAGGCGTTAGCTCAAGCCTGGTCAGTGCTGAGGAAGGATCGATGGCACATTGGTCGTGGTCGTAAGTAGCTGAGTGTGGTTGGAGGCGCTATGTGGTCTTAAGCTCTGATTGCTATCAGTCAGAAGCTTGGGCGTTGGAGTGGTGGAAGACTTTCGAGTGCAGAACAGTCAAACTTGGAAGGCGCTGAGTGATCGTAATCCTCAACATGGTCGTAAAAGACATTGAGTGGTCGTATACGATTTCGTGGTCTTAAGCTCGACAGCGTGGTCGTAAACAACTACATGGTCGTAAGTTAGACTACGTGGTTGGAAACGACTACATGGTCATCGATTTGACTGCGTGGTCGTAAACGACTATGTGTGGTCGTAACAACCATGTGTGGTCGTAAATGATTATGTGTAGTCGTAACGACCATGTGCGGATGTAAATGACTATGTGTGGTCGTAACGACCATGGGTGGTCATAAACGACTGAGTGGTCGCGTAATGACCATGGGTGGTCGTAAACGACTATGTGTGGTCATAACAATTGTGTGGATGTAAACGACTGTGTGTGGTCGCAACGACTACCAGGTACTCGTGCATCATCTTCCTCCGATCGACGCTTGGTGAACTCGCCGCTAGCAGAGGAGACGGCGGCCGGAGTTGAGCACCCCCAAAATGGGTTGCTCATGCCTGCGCCTACCTGTGAGCGATGCCTCGCTGGCCAATTTGGCTGGGCGTTGGCCCGCGACGACTATGGGTGGTGGCGGAACATGGGAAAGATGGCCACGGCGGCGCACATCACAGAAGCTTAATTAATTTGTAGGAGAGCATCTAGGTGAGCATGGGAAGCTACCTCGGGGGTCGGCTCGGCTCAGGAGAGATGGTGGCGAGTTGGCGGCATGCGACAGCGACTAGCGGAGGAGGCGCATGGTGCGGGCTTTGCTTGGGCAGTGAGAGGTTCGACTGAGAAGGGGGATGGTGTCGTGGTGCCCTCAGGATGCTCCGGAGGGGAGGAATTGGACCATTGCGGTGTTAGGCTGGCGGATTGCTCTCCAGCCGGATTTAGGGAAGAAGGCGACGCCGGTGAGCTACGATGCACGGGAGACCGATTACTCAAGGTGAGAGATAGAGTGGAGTGTGGTAGTGTGAATGGAGGCTTGTACGAGGTTTTATAGCCTGCGGGGGAGGGCTGGCAACGGGTGAGCGGCCGTTTGGTTGCGTCAGTGTCAGGCGGCGGCGACAATGTGGCGAACTGTAGCACTCGTGACCAGGCGTGACTGCGCACTGCTATGGCAGTGGCCTGGCATCACATTGACCGAGGCAGATGTGACGGGGCGGGGTACTGTGGGCGGTGACGTGGATACTATGGGCGGTGGCGTGGTTACTGTGGGCGACAGCGTTCCTCCCAAAGTGTTGACCGGGGCGACGCGATGGGTCAGCAAGCTGTGGGTGGGGGTGGTGGAGAGGAAAGAAAGAAGGAGGCGGGCAGGAACCGGGCTCGCTGGGCAGCAAGAGGGGCTGGGAGGGAGGAAAGAAAAAGGAAGGAGAGAGAAAAAGGAGTGGGGCCCACATGTAACAGAGAGAAGGAAGGAAATGAAGGAAAAGAAAGAGAGAGAGAGAAAGGCTTAAGCATAATTTTAGAATTTGGATTTCTAATTTAAATTTCTATTTCATATTTAAGATTATTGATGTTTTATGAATTACATATATAAATTTTTGAATGTCCAAACTTGGGTTTTGCATGCTAATTAAAAGAATGAATTTTTGGCTTAACCATTTAGAGATTTGTTCTAATATTCTTTTTGGTTTTATTTTATTGACTTGAATTTGAATTCAGGGTTTTAGTATTTTGAATTTATGTTCTGTAATGTCATTTTCCATTTTTATTATTAACATGATCATTATTTGCATTTGAGATTATTCTTGATTATTAATTTGCATGCCACAAAACTCAAAAACATTTCTAATAAATATTCAGAAGAAATTAGAATGTCATCAAAATGCAAGAAAAAATTTTAAATTTTTCATACTTCTGAATTCTTGAAATTTAGGATGTTACAATTCCCTAGTTGGACTTTTTCGGAATTAATAAAAGCTTAAATTGAATTCTTTATTAAGTAAAAGGATTTAATATGACTAAAATAAATAATAACATTTGTTGGAAGTATTTTATTTGGGTTTCCTGAGTGTCAAGGATGTTTCTAGAATTTTCTTGGTTTTTCTGGATTTATTTGCTATTTTCTAGAGCTTAGGGGATTTTATTTAAATTTATAAAAATAGAAAATCCCAAAATTCCTAAAGGCCAAGTGGGCCTCCTGACCCAACTCGTGCCTTAGCCCAGCCCACTTCCACCTGCGCCATGCGTCGCTCATCCGCGCCACCTTCACTCGGCGGATGACTGCCACGTGTCGGCCATCAGCCTTCTCTCCTCGCCCATGCCCCTGTATCTCGTCCATCTGCGTGTTGCCGCGTGCATCATCGTCTTTGTTTTGGTCTCTCATCGCCGCCTCTGAGCTGGAGTCCCAGCGTTCATGCCATCTCTGACTCGGTCTCCGTGCCGTGAGAGCCCTGGCCTACTCGGTGTCCGGGTATAAAGCCGCGACCGCACCTCGGGCTCCACATCTCTCAAAGCAGTGCTGCCCTTTGCTTCGCCAACTTCTCTGCCCTCGCCTTCATCATCGTCTTCAGCATCGGTTTTTGCCGTTGTCTTCATTTCCAGCCATCGAGCTTCGCCTTCGTTCGCTGTCTTTCCATCGCTGTTCACTAGGCTGTGGCACTGGTGAGTCGTCAGTCTGCTGCCATCGCCCATCGTTGACCTCTCACCGGTGAGCCCCACCTCGCCACTCTGCCCTCATCGCCGACCAGCCGCTGCCCCTCAGCAGCCCATCCCACACCGTTCGTTCGTCGAAACATCACCTTGATTCACGCGCCTGGCCAATGGTTCGTCTTCTCCGTGCACCTAGTCCATCGTGCACCATGCTGCTAATAGCCAGGGCCCACAGGTCAAATGCACTATGCTATAGATCAGTGGATCGAACCTCATAAACCCTAGCTCAGTCGTAGATCCGACGTGTCAATGCCATGTCAGCGTTACTTGGCACGTCATTAGCACAGTCACACGTGCACTGTTCTATACACCGAGTCCACCGTAAACTAGCCTTTCCGTGCACCAGGTTCACAGTACAGTAGTTTTTCCAATTTTTAGCCTTTTCATTCAGATTGGATTTTCCAAGAGCTCGTTCTTCTTCGTCCTAACTTTGATTGACCCCATTCTTTTTCCTAAATTCATCTAAAATTGAGCTCTACTATTTGGTTCTTGTTTTGAAGTTTTTGGAGTTCATTTGAATTTATTTTGTGCCTCATTTCATTTTCTCTCCCGTTAGATCACGCTTTCGAAGGAGCTGAAGTAAGATTTGAAGATCAAGAGTCATTAACTGAGCAAGGCCAAGGTAAGTTGTGTTCTTTGATCATGTTGAACCCATATTTAATATCTATTATGTATTATTTTGTTTTAAATTATCATGCATCATTATTTTATTATAAAACCTTTGTATTGGTAGTTATTGTCCAAATTGATTAATCCCTCCTTCATAATTTGAATACCATAATACCATCATCACCATAGGATGGGTAATTATATAAGTGATGCAATATTAGTTGTCACTTGGGGTTGTACAGTTAATTTGCTTAGCCATACTTATAGTTACGATTGGGCTCAACATCACATGTAATCAAATAATTAATTTTGACTTAATGAGATATTAAATCATGGTTGTAGCCATGGTTATAAAATTTGGGTACCATGACATGGGAGGTGTCATTGGTGTTGGTTAGACAAAATTGATTTTCACTTGGGCGAGTGATGTGGCCAAGAGTGTGAATGCTACATTGATTTGTGCTTCATCCATGCAATCTGAAGTTACAATGCTTAGTAGTGCTGAATTGTGCAAGGAGAAAGAAGCAATCGGTTATGGAATTAGAGGTGTGGATGGAGAAGAAAGAAAGCTAGTTTGGCTAAAGAGGAAGACACAAGATCAATCAAGTTCTCATGATTGCAGTTCAATCCATAATTTTCATGAAGTTTTCAACACCAATTTTGAGGTTTCTAATACATACAAAGCACATATTTGGAAAGCTAATGAAGTCCACTTTCCAACGAATCAAACGGCGCTTGATTGGAGCTTCCTACACAAAGTTATGGCAACTTCATTGGATGCTACATGAACTGTTCGGAGAGACGCGTGAGACCTGCCAAACATAAAGAGTCTGAGTATTGCAATGCAAGTAAGGGTAAAATCTGACCACACCATGGCTTTCGAAAGGTTGAGAAGGATTCCTTTTTAGGTTCCAAATGGATTTGGAAGTCCCTTGAACAAGAAAAGAAAACATATAAAGATTTTAATTAAGTTCGGATTCGGTTCGGGTCAGAGGTCTAACACTAAAACGCCCATAACTTTCACAAACAGAGTTCGATTTGGGCGTTTTTGGACTTATTGGAAAGATAATTCAAAGCTCCATACAATGGATAAGGTGCCAGCCATGGAATTCTCATGGTCACATGGCAAATTGAGAGAGAATCCGGTGATAGCTGTTTAGATATTTCCTTTTTAATTCGTATTGGAGTTTGTTTCGGCCTTAGGCCAGGTTGTGCATGAGTTTTAGTCAAGACCATGCATTGTGCACCAATATAACGCCAGGGCCTTAGCCCCATTGTAACTTAGGCTATGATATGATAAGTTTTTATACTTGTGAAATAAAGGAGAAAATCGCCATTATGGTTGTTGGCGGCTAGATTGCGTGATTGCAAGTTTTTCTCGTTTGGAGTTTGCTGAGTTGGTGCAAGGCAAGAATAGGAGATTCTTGAGATTGCCCATTGAATCTACAATGTTCATCACTTGTAATTCGTGTCTTTTTGCTGAATTCACGGTTTGGGGAGTTTGGCGAATTGTTTTTAGTGTGCGCCTTGCATACTAGTGCAAATTGCCCTTATCAAGATTATTGGCTATGTCAAAACAAGGAGAAGACTCTATCTGTAGGAACCAAAGGAGAAGGAACCTCACTGAACGTACCGAGAAAGATCGGGCAAAGCATTTAAGTAGGGAGTCCGCAAATAAAAGGTTCATCGAAGATATTGCTTTAGATCCTCCAACTACTATCGCTGAACTCTTCGAAATGGCCGATTGATATGCAACTACCGCTAAATCAGTCAAGTGGAGCAAAACCATCGATCAAGCTGATAAAAGTCACAAAGAGGTAGGTGATGGTAGCAAAAAGGAGAAGAAGGTCAAGAAATCTAAGAATAAGGCAAAAGGCCAAAAGCTTCAGGCCAATAGTTCCAAGGAGTTCTTGGCCGTAAGTGATAAGGAGCCACAAGGTTCCAAATATTACTCTGATCGAGGCAATGGCAAATTCCCTATATGGAAGGATAACAAGCCTAGGTGGTGTCCTCTCCATAAAAAGAAGGACATGACCTTTGCAACTGTCAAGTTTTCTAGTGAAAACTCAAAGACTACTACTCCAGCAAAGGGCCACTTCCTGTAACTCAAGGAGTTAGGACAAACAAGTAGTCGGAAGTAGTCAGATGATGATGAAGAGATGCCATTTCATGATCCGAAGCACACCATCGAGCATATCTATGGAGGATCTTTAGCATACGAGTCAAATGATAGTATAAAGCTGTCAACCGAGAGGTAAACTCCACTGACCCTCCTCTTCTCAATAATTTTCCTAAGTTGTTAGAAGTCACCATCTCCATTGAGAAAAGTGACTGTCTGATCCCTTCAACTCAGCGGAGTCAGTTTCTGAGTGTGGTCGAGCCCACCATCAATAACTGTCAAGTGAATCGAGTGTTGATTGATGGTGGTACTTAATTAAAAATTTTATTTATGAATGCCCTGGATTTGATGCAAGTTCCTTGAACTAGAATGAAACCTGTATGATATTCATTCCATGGGATTGTACCAGGATCTTTGGCCAAGCCAGCTGGCTAAATTTCTCTTCCTATAATGTTTGGTTCTCTAGGCAATTTTAGGATAGAGAAAATCTCGTTTGATGTGATCGATTTCAATACGACATATAATGACATACTCGAACGACCAACTCTAACACAATTCTTAATTATTGCTCACTATGCTAATCAAGGTCTTAAAATGACAGGTCCTAAAGGAATAATCACAATCCGCTGTGATAAAAAGATGGTGCTTTCATGCGACCACAAGTCCCTTGACAAGCAAGCAAGGCATAGCCTTCGACCAAGTACTCGAAGCCCAAAGCTGCACCAAAGCAGAATGAACAGGTCAAAAAAAGTTCCACTGGATATAGGGAACCTTTAATGAACGTTCGCATCGAGATTATTTTTGATCTCACATTGGAAGACGCCCTCATCATCTTCCTCCAGCCAAACGCAAATGTCTTCGCATGGCAACCATCTGACATGCCCGAGTCCCTAGGGAGGTGATTGAGCACAGGCTAGCTTTATAGCCTAACAAGAAACCCATAAAATAAAAATTACAGAGATTTGCACTTGATCGACAGGAAGCTATTAGGTCAGAATTAGACCAGTTAATGAAAGTAGGTTTTATAAGAGAAATCCGTTACTAAGAGTGGCTGGTTAACCCTGTAATGGTTAAGAAATATAATGGTAAGTGGTGTGTGTGTAGACTATACTGATCTTAATAAAACTTGTCCAAAAGATGATTTTCCTCTTCCTCATATCTATCACTTGGTTGATTCTACTGTTGGTTGTGAAGTCTTAAGTTTTCTAGATGCATACTCTGGTTATCATCAGATTAGTATGTGTTTAAAAGATAAAAAATAACACCACATTTATTATGCCATTTGAGATATTTTGTTATATCAAAATGCCATTTGGTCTAAAAAATGCTGGTCCTACTTTTCAATATCTGATGGAATTGACTTTTTCACCTCAACTAGGCCAAAATTTGGAAGCATATGTTAATGATCTAGTAGTAAAAAGCATCAAACGACTTGATCATATTTCTTACATGCAAGAAACATTCAACAACTTCAGAAAACACCATTTGAAACTCAATCCTGAGAAGTGTGTGTTTGGAGTTTCTTTAGAAAAATTGCTTAGATTCCTTGTTTCTATAAGAGACATTGAAGTAAATCCTGAAAAGATAAAGGCCATTCAGTAAATGCGCCCTCCAAACTCTAAGAAAGATGTCCAGATGCTCACAGGGTGCATGGTGGCTTTAAGTTGTTTCATCACATGACTGGGTGAAAAAGAACTCCCTTTCTTTAAACATATAAGGAAACACGAGGGTTTCAAGTGGTCAAAGGAGGCTAACGATGCCTTCGCGGATGTTAAGAGGTATCTTTCAAGTGCACCTATTCTGGTTTCTCCAAAACTAGAAGAGACAATATAAATATATCTAGCTACCACACCATAAGTAATGAGCGCAGTACTGGTTGTAGAACATGAAAATGTCCAACAACCATTTTACGATGTAAGAAAAGTTTTACACGGGCCTAAGGGGCACTACCCTTAGGTTCAAAAACATTTCTATGCCCTCCTTATGTCTTCAAGGAACTAAGGCATTATTTTTAGGTGCACAAAATTATTGTGCCATGACACTAAAGAGTTGGTTAAGAAATATGTACAATGCCAGTTTTATAGCAGAAAAATATACCAACCGGCTCAAGCTTTACAAATTATACCTCTTTCTTGGCCTTTTGCGACCTAGAGTTTGATATTTTAGGACCGTTCCCAAAAGCACCAGGGGGCTTCGAATTCCTTTGTAACATCCCATTTTGAAATTATGAGTTAATGCAAAATTCAAGTTTATGTTCTAAAATTCAAAAGATTTATTTCTCAATCTAGTAATCCTTTTTGCCTTTCAAAGTGAAGAAGTGCATAAATTGGTCAAATAAATACCTTGCTTTAGCCCAAGGGAGAATTCAAGGTCATCCTGCAAAATCAAAAATCTCAAAAATTTCTTTTATCTTTCAAAAAGAAAAGGAAAGGAAAAAATAGTAATTCATGAAATCTTAGCCGCTCATCTCCCTCAGCTCCTTCTTCCTTCTTCCTCCTTCGATCCCGCAGCGCCTTCTTCCCCCTTCTTCTGTCGCCACCCGCCGCTCGTTGCCTTCCCCTTTCTCCCTCCTCCTGCCACCGGCGACCAGAGGAGATGCCGACCACCTTGTGTTCAATGCCGGTGACCTCGCTTTCACCGCCCTCGCCTTCAGTGCCCGGCCATGGCAGACCTCGGGCCTATCTCCCCCGCCCTTGCCTTTAGCACCGCCGTAGTCTGGCCTCTGCCGGCACGTCGGCTTGTCGTCTGTCATTGCCGGTCGAGGAGCAGCACTGGCACTCTATCGCGTCCCCGGTCACCTCCCGCATGGCACCCTGCCCGCGTTGACCACGCCTCACCCGTGCACCTGCTTGTCGTCTTCTCCCGCGCTGCGCTGCCGTACTCCTTTGCTACCACCCCACACCCCTCGCTTGGTTTTCTGCTCCGCCCCCACCTCGTTTGCTGCGCTCAAGTTTCTTCACTTCATTGTCCTAAGAGGTAGCATTGTCTTTGCACCGCTCTTCCCACGACCTAATCTTTTGATCTTTCTCTTTGCTGAGATGAGTGAGCTCACCGATCGCTACAACCTTTTGTTCGACCTTAGTATGGAGCTTACCCATTTTAACCCCTTATCTATCAAAGGAAAAGAGTTAGAGAAAGATAAGAAAGTTATTCATATAAAAAATAGTAAGTTCAAAACTTATTGTTTATTTCATCTTGCAACTTGTTGCTTACAAAATTTGCCTTTAGAAGCCTTATTGATAAATTTGCAATTTCATTCCTTAGCTTTTGCGTCTCGAGCCTCTCATTGTCGTGTGCATCTGCCATGGACATTTCATCGCTCTTAGACCTGCAAAGGTTAAAGATAGACATGAAGAGCTAGACAAGTAGTCAAAACATAAAAGAGTGCTTGTAACTTACCATTTCTCTGCCTTCTCGTGGATTTCACCATTTTGCTATCATAACAGTATAAATTGTCTGTAGTACTCAGCCATAGTAATAATGTTTTCCAAGTTCTCTGTATAAAGATGGATAGTGAGAAGCCAGAAAAACCAATTATAAGAATGGTTAAGTACTAGATGCTTACATTCATTCTCGTTCAAGCAAACTTGGCAAGTACCCGCTGGGGATCTTTGAGTTGCTCGAGCTCTTCAACCTTGTCCCACCACACCTTCTCAAGGTGCTCATCATCAAAGACATTCCCCTTGTTGGGAATATCCTTGGGGTGAGGAACTCGATTTTGAGATCGTTCCGAAGAAGATCCCACTACAAAAGCAGGGTCAAAAAACTTAGAGAAGAAATTGGGGTGCTCTTCTCCTTCTTCAATGTGGGCAGTCTCAATCGCTCCCCCATCAAGATTGGGACGAACATCCTCGTTGATTTCTGCCCAACACTATGGTCGAAGGTATCTCCAACTTCTTGGTTAGATAATCTACTTCTATGACCGCTTCCATGGTTATCGTCGCTTTAGCTCCAACAGCTACCTCCACCCCTAGGGTAGAGGTCGATTCTTCAACCATTCCCTTGGTCGTCTCTATGACTACAAGAAGAATGGCTAGGGCTAAAATAGCAAGAAGGAAAGTACGTCAGCATTATAGAAAACAAAAGGGTAAAATGTTATTCTTATGCTTTCAATTACACACCTTGTTTGCTTAGCTTTGATCTTGAATTTAGAACAAACCTTCCCTAAGGAAGATTTCTTTGTCTTCTTCTCTACGACCATGTCTAGTCACTAAGGAATGAGGTCTCCTATGACTACGTCTACTGCTGCTCCATGTTCTTCCTGCCCCTCCTGATGATCGAAACTAGTTTCGACCACCTAAGAGGTAACACCTTTTTCGATCATAGCCACTACTGATGCAGAAGTTTTCTTCATAAAAGATACAAAGCTTTTCCAGTTCTCCTTTTCTAGTTGCTTAATAAAGCTGTGAGAAGCATTGATTGAAAATATTTTGTCATCAAAATTGTATGATACCTTGATCTTGGGGGCTTTTTGCTCTAATATGACTGGCCCTCTTTCCTCTGCAGCAATCACATCTGCAAAGAACTACTTGATGGGGCTAGACAAGGGAGGAGCAACAGTCGAGCTATCGACTTGCTTGTCGGTATCCTTCCTTAGCCGATGCCTTTTGGTCAAAGGAGCTTTAACATCCTTCGTCCCTTTTTCAACAACCATCGGTTCAACTACCTAATCATCCTAATGGTCTATCACACCTACTTTCTATGAGAAAGAAGAATATTACTTAGTCATTCCCTACGACTACGGGATCATAAAGAAGAATATTACTTAGTCATTCCCTACGACTACGGGATCATAAAGATGAAATCGATTTTTGATTACCTTTAGGTGTTCTTCTCTCTCTTCGGTGTATACATTCACTAGGATACGAGGAACCACACTACATCAAGTGGCGGAGTTCTCATAAATGAGCTTGACTTGGGCATCAATCTCTACTAGTGGAAGATCTGCATAAACAGATAAAGCGATCAACGATCAAAACTCAAGATTTACCAAAAAAGAGTTTGATTGCCATTTACCTTCCTCGTAGTCTTTTGTCGTATCCTTAGCCCCCGAGTACAACCACATCAGATGTGCTCATTTCTTCAGGGGACCAATGCGGCGTGTGATAAAATCCTTCACCACATGCCAACCAGTAAGCCCCTTATCATTTAAGGGCGTGTTCTTTTCGACTGCGGCTTATGGCTTTTGGCTGAAATTTTTGAATTTTAGCTATTTACGTTACAAATTACGGAGAGATAGATATTTACTTGCAATTTTGACTGATACAGATGTTGGGCTTTTAATGTGTAGATCGTTTAACTTGTAGACCCCGCTTTGAGAAAATACTCCGTTTAAAAGTTAGGTACTATAGCAAAAGCCAAAAGCCGCCGGCTTGTGAGGTAAAGAACAGGCCCTAAATCTTTTCTGGCTTGACTGTGGGGGGCTATCTGAGTAAGGTCCTTGGGAAGCGAATCTCATGAAGAATTCTTCTCTGTAGCCTTCCCCACAAAATAAAGGCTATCTTCGTTGTTGTTTCCTAATAGAACCATTTTTCTTCTTTAACGGCCATGATGACTGAGTAAACATCTAGATGTGTTCCTTTGTCTTGCCATCATATAGCTTCAAACCCAACTCCCAGCAATCCCAGTTTGTCTGCTCATTTCATAGTAGTATCTAAAGAGCTCCAGATTTGGAGGAATCTCTAGATAAGCTTCGCATAGGTATACAAATACGCTCAACATTATGATAGAATTGGGAGGAAGGTTCACCAATTCCACTTCGACATACTCGAGTACCAATGTGAGGAAGGGATGAAAGATAGTCAGAGGCTAGAGTTACAATAAGCTTAAAATACTGGAATCTTCCTGATCTCCCCTGATGGCCAATACTGTATAGCAGCCACAGTCCACTCCACAAATTTCCTTGAAGGGATCTTCTCAGCAGCGACCAAGGCCTTCATCTTACCAACATCTAATGGACAAATTTGTGAGAGTTGCTTCGAATTCTTAAATTTTTCTGTTCAAAACCATAATGTCTTTACAACTCAAACAAAATTACCTTCTTGACCAAGTGTACTTCTGGTCAAATAAAGTCGAAAAATCTTTGCTTTTGATATTTGCTCGTCTATGACCTCTCTTTCTCAAGTAAGTTATTTTCGCTTGAAGTTGGGGGGCTAGATGATGAGGATATAATAATCTTCAATTTATTATTAGCATTATTACATCATAATACTTCTTAAATATACCCCTTATATTCATAAGAGAGAGACCTAACCATGCGGTCATAAGTCTTTCCATGACCACTCTATGGTCTACAACTACCCTGTGGTCAAGAGCCTTTCCATGATCGCTTCATTATCATAAGTCTTTGATGACCATGTGGTCATGAACTCTTCTATGACTAGCCTAACTTCGACCAACTTGCCTACGACAACCTGTTACAATATGAGTTTGTCTAACAACGTAGTTAGCATACGCAATTGTTCTCAAGAATAACCACTCATAACTTCTTCTTGCCTCTAGCGATAACTGCTAGCGACGAAGAGGTACCACGTCTCTGATAATAACTTCCGTTAGACAGTTATCGTCTAATACATTGAGGCATCTCTTGGCATGGAGTAACCGCAACCTCTTCACATGCTATATAAAGGCTGATGTCAGGTAGGACAAAGGGGTTAAGAGATGCAACAGAGGATCAACTAGCGCAAGCAATAGTGATTCTCTTTATTGTAATTTGTACACACAATGTAGTCATACAGGAGTAGAATTGTTATTCTCTCAGAGGAAGGCCTGAACTTGTATAAAATACATGTGTCTTTTTTCTATGTGCTCAAGTCTTTGAGAGATCACCGAATCTAAACAATCATACGTAAGATTGATATTAGAACATCGATAGTTTTTAACGATGGATGATGAAACCCTACAGCTATGAGAGTTATCGACTGGCCCTGAACGGATATCTCAATGAGCAAAATGCCCACTTTTATGTCTAAACTAGGGTTCTGGTGGCAAATCCTTTTAATTTCCTTCTATTGTTCGGTCTTTGTCGATATTTTCATATTAGCTTAGGTAACCCCCTAATGAGATCCGTCCCACTAATCCATGTAAGGTGGTCAAAACCAATGTGTCCCAATTTACGGTGCCAAAAGAAAATATCTCTAGATTCAGAGGCTACCAAACATCTAACATCGGGTGAAAAAGTATGATCAAAATTAGCTCTAAAGACTTTTCCTAATCAAGATATATTGAATACAAGATCCCAGAAGCATCTAAAACCCTACAAGCATGTTTCCTAAAGCTCACCTCAAGGTTATTGTCTATCAACTGTGAAACTGAAAGCAAATTATACTTCAATTTACTTACCAAAGCAACATCCTTGAGAATGAATTTATCATTAACGCGCACTATACCTTTAGCCATCACAATACCTGTCGAAGCATCCCCAAAAGTAATCAACTCATCACTGGATGCCTTAGTGAGGGAGGAGAACCATCTTGAATCACCGTCATATGCCTGGAACAACCTGAATCCACTAGCCACGTGTTCCCCTTCCTCATCAGTTGTACCTATACCATAGGAAACATCGGTGTCACAGTACTGGGGTTAGCGAAATAAGATCTAGGAATCCAGTATTGAGACACACGACGAACAGGAGCAAGAAAGTTAGAACCAAAATCATGTGCATGTGGGTGATCAAAATGCCAAAACGAACGGGAATTATTTGAATTAGATCCCAATCTAGCATGTGAAGCAGATTTAAAGCCATCATGAAAGTTCTCTATAAACATAGCTTTCGCATTTGATCTAGAAACAAAAGACAATGCACGTTTTTGTTTTAAAGCATTCAATCTTTCCTTCTTCTCTTTCTTAGCACGCTTAAAGTAAAATTCATGTAAGTGCCCATCTCTTCCACAGTAGGTGCAATGGAATTTAACATAACCAGAATTCTTTTGAGATGATGAGCTAGCACCTACAGAATTATTTGATAATTTTTGCACAAAATCAGCAGATTTAAACACAATTTATTTTGGTTCAAGTTTATTTCAATTTTTCTAGGTTCAAGAAGCTTAATAACCTTAGGAGGATTATTTTTGGCATGCTCAACAAAATTAAATCCTAGATCACGATTTTTCACACTTATTTTTGACTTGTCTAGAATCATATTCAAAATTTTCTTGCCAAAAGAGAATCTCTCTAAGGTGTCCTTAAGGTACTCATTTTCTTTAGTCAAAGAGGGACAAATTGTGCATTTAACAAGTTCATTCACAAGATTCTTAGAAGCACTAGACTGAGCCAATCTTTCTTTTTCAGCAAAATCACTAAGTTGTCTAGTCAAAACTTCTATTTTAGTGTTAAGCTTAGGACAATTCCAGCAAGAAGACATCTCATGATAAAGCATTTGTTGAATTGTTTCTTGTGGTAAATTAAGTCTAGCTTCTATCAATCCACATTTAGAGTAAGTTTTAGATTGAACATTTGAAATACTTGACTCTAAACAAGTAGAAGAATTAGACTTGAGCTTTTCAATTTCATTCTTTGCGAGTTTTAACTTTTCATCACACGAATCATGTGCCAATCTTAACTCCATCATGTCTAGTAGTTACATCACTAAGTTGATCTAGGTTTGATGCATTAATTTTTCTAGCAGACTCTAACTCAGTATGTAAAAATTGACAAGACTCACAAGATTCATCATCAAGAATAGAAGCTCTAAGTCTATTGATTTCAGAATTTAAGCCCTCAACAACGAATTCATGATTTTTAATTTTCTTTTTATACTTCTTAAGCTCATCTGTCAATCTAAGCATAGCACGAGATAAATCAGCATAAGAAGGTTTTACCTCATCAGGATCACTATAAAGATCATCACTGTCGAGCTCCTCACTGTTTACCATGAAGCACATCCCTGTGAAGTCCACCTCCTTTGCTTTCTTGCCATTGTCCTCAAATCAATCTCCTCAAGTGCTGAAAGTACTTTGTTGACCGCCCTGCGGTAATTGCACTTCTTGCTTGGATCAATTTTGAATTGAGAGCGATGAGTCGGTGTCTTGTCATCTTTAACCTCCTTGCTTCTCAGTTTGAGGCAATTCATCTTTATGTGGTTAAGCTCACCACATTCATAGCATCTGATTGGTCCTCCTCTCCGCCTTAATCTGATATTATTAATTGCATTGGTTAACCTGTTGGAGAGAAGTACAAGCTGTTCTTTTGGAATCTCCTCTAATTGTTCATCTGAAATAGAACACAATGCAGACAAAGAAACAATAGAAGAACTAGAAGAACTGTCACCTTGGTTAGTCACTAAGCCCAAAGAATTAGTCTTATTTATTCTAGCCAAAACATCAATCTCATGCGTTTTCATCTTGGAATAAAAATCATTTCAAGTGAGTGTTTCCATATTAACAGAATGATTGATGGTAATGACTAACACATTCCAAACAAACATATCCAAAGCATTTAAAATTTGGCGAGCATTGTTAGAATCAGAATATGTGACATCAACAGATTGCAAATCACTAATAATTTTATTAAAGCGATCAAAAAGAGCATCTACAGATTCTCCAAGTTTCATCTCAAATTTAGAATACTCCTTTTGAATTGATTCTGATGCACACCTTTAACAGATTTAGATCCTTCATGATAATCAACTAGAATGGTCCAAATTTTATTTGCAGATTTAAGGTGAGCAATTCTGACAAACTCATTTCTACTTAAACCTTGCAACAAAATATTTCTAGCCTTAGCATTAGCTTCAACATCAGAGGAATTTTCAGTTGTAACAACAGAAGGCACTTCATATGCATTTTTAACTTTTTACCAAATAGAATTACCTTGTGCTTGAAGAAAAACCTCCATGCATGTCTTCTAATAAAGATAATCTGATCCATAAAAAATGGTAGCTTACTTGAAAATCGATCTTGATCTGACGCCATTGGAACCTGCTCTGATACCACTTATAGGATCGTCGATGGTAATCAAAGGGGGGTGAATGATTACAACGCACAGCAGAAACATTGTTAAACCATGTGGCTAGGTCTAGAATATTTTGGTGATGAATAATTGACATTGATTAATTTGTTTATGATGAATAATTGGTGATTTCGTTTAGCGTTGTTATGCGAGTTGTGTTGTGTGTGTGCGGATTGATATTGGTCAAGTTTAGACAAACTTGTGCCGGAAGAATGTTTTTTGATCATTGCATACGCAGGTTGAGCATGGAGGCGATCATGGTCGGTGACGAGACGGACCGGGACTAGGATGGGGAGATTCGAGATTCGAACGGTCAAGGATGTCACAAGATGGTCGGGCTCATGCTTAGGGCGCATAGAGATCAGAGATGGATGATACATGTTGAAGCTACGGAGGTGCGATCCAGAGGCTACGACACATGATGGATGATGCGTGGAGAAGCTACGGGAGGTGCGGTCCTGGAGGCTTCGACACATGACGCGTTAGAGAAGTCGGGAGTGTGAAAAACCCGTGTTAGGAAGGGTTTCGGGTCCTTTATTTGTTGAATTGGATTAGAATTCGTGGGCTTACGATAAGCCCAGGTTTTGGACCCTAGACTATAAATAGAGGTAGGGTTGGAGGCTAACGCCGTGGCTTTTGGGAGATACTAATTTCGTATTAGGGTTTTGGGGTGCGATGAGAGCACTTTGTAGCCACCATGATTCAGAAATAAAGTTTAGATCTCATCCGAAAAATTTAGGGGAAAGAGCGCTCTCGCCGGTTGATCTCGTAACATCTTACGTGCGACGCAATTCATCCGTAGGCGCACGTTGGTGTTGTGGCTGTTTCTGATCGTCCGCCATCTGCTTTTTCGATCGCCATGCAGAGAAATCGCGAAAGGCCGAAGGCACATCGGCTTCGTTTTTCCCTCGCCTCGGTAGGAAAGCATCAGCTAGCTTTTTCTTGCCTCAATCCTAGCGCAAGGTAACACGGTAAGTCACCAGTAGCATCGATCTCTCCTCGCCTCGTTCTGTGTGCAACAAAAAGAAATTAATTTGGTCATTTGAGTGTTGTTCGTAGTAGGCAACAATAGTACACGAAAGCACATCACGATTTGCTTTTTTTATCAAAACATCTATGCATGGTGAAAGCATCATCTGTCAACGTCATTGCACACAAAAAGCAACTGGTGCTACATACTCATAGTCCTGTAGCTACAGTACTCCAAGACAAAGTAATTGTTTTTTCTCTTGCTGGTTGTTTTTTTGGTTTTATTGTCGCATTGCAGGTTTGAATGACTAGAAAATAGTAGGGTGCTAAAAAGAAGGCCTTCGCTAGGTGTTGCAATCATTCACCCCCCCTTTGATTGTCGTCGACGATCCTACAAGTGGTATCAGAGTAGGTTGCAATGGCATCAGATCGGGATCGCTTTTCAGGTAAGCCACCGTGTTTTGATGGATCAGATTATCTTTATTGGAAAACACGCATGGAGGTTTTTCTTCAAGCACAAGGTAATTCTGTTTGGCAAAAAGTTGAAAATACATATGAGGTGCCTCCTATTGTTACAACTGAAAATTCTTTTGATGTTTAAGCTAATGCTAAGGCTAGAAATATCTTGTTGCAAGGTTTAAGTAGAAACGAGTTTGTCAGAATTGCTCACCTTAAATCTGCAAATAAAATTTGGACCACTCTAGCTAATTTATCATGAAGGATCTATATTTTTCAAAGGTGTGCGTCAGAATCAATTCAAAAAGGAGTATTCTAAATTTGAGATGAAACCTGGAGAATCAGTAGATGCTCTTTTTGATCGTTTCAATAAAATTGTTAGTGATTTGCAATCAGTTGATGTCACATATTCTGATTCTGACAATGCTCGTCAAATTTTAAATGCTTTGGATATGTCTGTTTGGAATATGTTAGTCACTACCATCAATCATTCTGTTTATATGGAAACACTCACTTTGAATGAACTTTATTCCAAGATGAAAACACATGAGATTGATGTTTTGGCCAGAATAAACAAGACTAATTCTTTGGGCTTAGTGACTAACCAAACTGACAGTTCTTCTAGTTCTTCTATTGTTTCTTTGTCTGCATTGTGTTCTATTTCAGATGATCAATTAGAGGAAATTCCAGAAGAGCAGTTTGTACTTCTCTCCAATAGGGTGACCAAGGCAATTAACAACATCAGATCAAGTCGGAGAGGAGCTCCAATCAAATGCTATGAATGTGGTGAGCTTAACCACATCAAAATGAATTGCCCCAAACTGAGAAGTAAGGAGATCAAAGATGACAAGGCACCAATTCGTTGCTCTCAAATCAAGATTGATCCAAACAAGAAGCGTAATTATCGTAGGGCAGTCAATAAGATAATTTCAGCACTTGATGAGATTATTTTGAGTGATGATGATTCTAAAAGCGATAATGAGGGCAATGAGAAGAAGGCAAAGGAGGTGGACTTCATAGGAATGTGTTTTATGGCCAACAGTAAGGAGCTCAATGATGATGATCTTTACAGTGATCCTGATGAGGTAAACCTTCTTACACTGATTTATCTCGTGCTGTACTTAGAGCTTCTATTCCTGATGATGAATCTTGTGAGTTTTGTCAAGTTTTACATACTGAGTTGGAATCTGCTAGAACCATTAATGCATCAAACTTGGTTCAACTTATTGATGTAACTGCTAAACTTGATGAGTTGAGATTGGCACATGACTCTTGTGGTGAAAAGTTAAAACTTGCACATGATGAAATTGAAAAGCTCAAGTTTAGCTCTCCTAAATGTTTAGAGTCAAGTATTTCAAATGTTCAATCTAAAACTTGTTTTAAATGCGAATTGCTAGAAGCTAAACTTAATTCATCACAAGAAACAATTCAACAGATGCTTTATCATGAGATATCTTCTTGCTCTAATTGTCCTAAGCTTAACACCGAAATAGAAACTTTGACTAGACAACTTAATGATTTTGCTGAAAAGAAATATTGGCTCAGTCTAGTGCTTCTATTGTGGAAGAGATGGGCACTTGCACGAATTTTATTTTAGGCGAGCTAAGAAAGAGAAGAATGAAAGACTGAATGCTTTAAGACAAAAAACGTGCAACCTCTTTTATTCCTAGAACAAATGCGAAAGCTATGTTCTTAGAGAACTTTTATGATGGCTTTAAATCTGCTTCACATGCTAGATTGAGATTTAATTCAAATAATTCACGTTCTTTTCGGCATTATGATCATCCACATGCACATGATTTTGGTTCTAGCTTTGTTACTGCTGTTCGTCGTGTGTCTCAGTACTGGATTCATAGATCTTATTTCACTAACCCCAGTACTATGAGACCGATGTTTCCTGTGATGTAAGAACAGCTGACAAGGATGGAGAACATGAGCTAGATTGGGTTCCAGTCTTTTATATCATTGCTTCATTGGAACACTTGATGGTTCTTCACTCTCTTTGATGGCTTCCAAGAAATTTTACTCTTTGAGAGACCATGTGGAAAAGGTGATGTAGTCTTACACCTTGTTAAGACTGATTTTCAAATGGCTGATATTCACATGAAATCACTTGATACTTCTCGTTTTGCTCATGTGCGAAGTGAGTTTGGTGTGTTACATCTTATGGGGTTATTTTGAGGGGGAGGTTGTTGTTTAAAAATTTCAGAAGCTTTGTTTATTATACTTGTCAAATAAATCAATAAGTCCAAGCCATTGAAATTAAATGAGTTGTTTGAATAGAGCTTTCTTTATCATACTTACTCATATACTATGTAGCTTTGATCATGACTATTTATAATTAATTTGCTATATTTGAACTAAAATATGACATGGCGGAATACTTTAACTAGATTATTATAGATAGTACTTTACGATGTTCATAAAAAAGATTAGTTTGATTGTGAGTCTTATTTTAAATCTTGGCTATGAGGCTCGCATGTTTCATATAGCAATCTTTTTATGACCACTCAATTTGGCTTGTTATAAAAAAAATGAGAAAAGAATTGAAAAGATGTATGCTTCAAGCATGCCATGGTATACAAAAAGAAAAAGGCACAAAAAGTGCACAAATAAAAAGAAGTATGCTTCAAGTATGCCACCATCTAAAACAAGTATGCTACAAGCATTTCATTATGAAAAGAAGTATGCTACAAGCATGCCGCATGCCTATGAATTGAGTGTGGAGCAATAGGTTGTTATATGAGACTGCTAGTTTGTCTGGATTTAAAATTTGCTTCACTTTTAGGCTTTGACTTTTTGTTTTGATATCTCATTATGCCCTTTATAAATGATTTGGTCATTGTTGAGATGTCTGTTATTAATATAAACTGCTTAATCATGTTCAAGACTGGTTTTGACATTGTTATATGATATATGATTTTATATGATCAAGATAGCTCTACTAAAAAATATGGCTTGGTTCCTTTATTAAATCAATGCACAGTGACTTGAATAATCCACAAAGCTTCTTGATTTTTACTCTCAGTGCTCCTTCTTAGAATTTTTCCTTCTTTGAATATTCTTGATGATTACACTGCCAAAGGGGGAGAGATTTGGTGTACTTGGTGAGAAATTAAAGAGAATGGCGAGATATTAGAGAAATTTGCGACTTTGCGAACTTTGCCTCACTTGTGTTGAGGGGGAGAGTTTTTTAAGAGATTGAGATTTGTGGCTTAAAATGCTTTTTTGGCTTCAGTTCTTCACTTATATCAATTTGAAGCTAATTCATCATGTTACCTTGAGGTGTTGTTAATGTATTCATCAAGGGGGAGGTGTTGAGCGGCGGCGGCGCGGCCAGGCGAGGCGGCGACGGGGCGGCGCGGCCAGGCGAAGGAGGAAGGAAGGGCAAAAGAGTCATTTCGCGTAGATAAAAAGGGCTGAAAAATAAAAATAAAATTAAAATGGGAAAAATCCTATATTTGCAAGAAGGTGCTCAACTCAGTCCTATATTTACAAGTCCAAATAACTTGGTCCTATTTCACAAAAGCACTCTCAACTTGGTCCTATATATTCAATTTTCCCACTTTTTCTTGGCTCAATCCTAGCGCAAGGTAACACAGTAAGTCACCAGTAGCATCGATCTCTCCTCGCCTCGTTTCGTGTGCAACAAAAACAAATTAATTTGGTCGTTTGAGTGTTGTTCGCAGTAGACAACAATAGTACACTAAAGCACATCACGATTTTCTTTTTCATCAAAACACCTATGCATGATCAAAGCATCATCTGTCAACATCATTGGACACAAAAAGCAACTGGTGCTACATACTCATAGCCCTGTAGCTACATAATACGGATACGCACATGCTTAGAACATTTCAGTCAAATACATTATTTCACTGGAAAGAAGTATTGAGCCGCACTAAATATTCTCAAGTGAATTTGTTTCTTAATGAATTTCCTTCTATTCGTGGGAACGATATACTACCTTATGCCAAATTCTTGTTTATTATTAGGTTTAAATATTATGATGATTCTGGGTCCAAAGCAATGGAGAAGCACAAGGAGGGTAATCATATTTTCTACCAAGAACATAAAGCTCAAAGCCCATGGGGATGGAAAGGAGAAAGCCAAGCAGCCCATGTAGCTAATCAACGAGAAAAGAAGCCCATGCAGTGGGAGAGCAAAAAGGGAAGAGCCCAAGGACATAAACTACAAGTTTTGGATAAGATTTTCAAGTCAAATTCGGACTTCCCACGTGCTCAACCCAATTAATACTCGGATTCAACTCAGAATTCAATTCGGATTCGGTTCGGGACAGCCTGACAGGCAGTTACTAAAAAGGCCATAACTTTCACAAACGGAGTCCGATTCAGGTTTTCTTGTACTCGTTCGAAAGATAATTTCAAGGTCTACGCAATGGATCTGGCCCACCTTCAAATTCATCACGGATAAAAAGTTATGACCGAAACAATATGACGGGTGAAAAATATAGTTTCCTTTTTGTGAGAATTCATATCTAAAACCATATAGGGTTGAGTTGTACTTGGTTTGGGGACCATATGGATGTACCAAGGGGCTATATAAGCCTATATTGGCAGCCTTTAGGGCTCAGACCACGTTTGAGAAAAATCAATCTACTAAAGCGAGAGACCATGTGGAGGTCATCCCATGTGTGTGATGAGTAATTGACATCGGTTTAGGAAAGTCGAGTTTGATTTGGTTGGTTCAAACCTTGACGTTGCGTGGTGCAATCGGGCTCGGTCGGACTTGGTCAAACCTGGTCAAAGTGCTTAGGATGCATATTCTGATGATTCGATAGGTTTGGGCTCTTTTCATGCTTAATGTTTTCACTAATGCTATTTATGCTTATATGTGTCGAGCGGTGCTATTTGACATGTTTCTTGTTTATGATGGCTGCAGGACGTCGAGGTGGAGTCGTGGTGAGACACGAGGTGACAGGACTAGACACAGACGGTGTCGAGGTCAGAACGGTCGGATGTGTCGAAGACGGCGGAGATTCGATGTGGTTGTGAGTCATGGATGACAAGGAGCGCGGAAGCTTCCCGGAAGGTGCAGGAGGGGCGAATTGGTAATTTCGCGAGGCTGCACAAGTGGGAGACGGCTCCGTTCGGGTTTAGCGGGCGTAACGGGTTGGAGACCCGTTAGCCAAGGGCTATAAATAGGTGTTGATGGCTGCATGTATTCCCATGGCTTTGGGAAAGAGTTAGGGTTTGCTAGAGTCAAAAGAAGCTTTGTGAGTTTGTTTTGGCTTTAGGCTTTAGTTGTTGGGAGTTGGTAGAAGAGAGCAGGATATGTCTCCTTCGTAGCTCACTGTGGGTGTGTTCATCTCCTCTCCAGGAAGAATGTAGAGTTCATGTGTTCTTGAGAGTGGGAGAGGTTTGAGAGGATACTCCTTGTAATCATCCTTGTTCTAATGTCCATGCGTATGGTGCCTCATCTGTAATCCTCTTTTGTTTGGAATGAAATCTCTGAGTTTTTCTCCCGTGCTCCTGTTTTGCCTTCGATACTCTCTGTAGTTGATTTCTGAGATTTTCTTTTTCGCGTTGTTTCTTGCCTTGGAGGTGTAAAATGGATTGCTCTATGTTGGGATAGTGCCTCAAGGTCTTTTGATCGAGTTGTCCCAAGAGCAAATCAAGTTTAATCTCAGATTTGGCTGCTTGAGCTCCTCTGTTCTTCCTCTCATTTCTAGGGTTTTGGTGTATTTCTTGTTCCCTCTTGGAGATGGCATAAAACTTGGCATGTAGAGTCTAGAGGATATTAATTAGCTATCTGCAAAGTTTCATGGACAAAGGATCAAAGATTGGGGAGTAATTTGGGTTTTGGCTCAGATCTTGCAAAGTTTCAGATTTTTTCAATAATCTGAAATTTTTGCTTCTTGGTATGATTTCTTTGTTTCCCAAGCCCTCCTTGCTATTTAGAATACTGCTGTAGTGCTCTGGGACAAAAAGAATGGAAGAAACCCACTTTGTTCTTTGATTTTCGAAGATCTGAAATTATACTCAGGTTTCAGAATTTTCAGAGTACTCTCGGGATGCCTGGTACCAGGGGAGCGGTCTGACCGGCGTTCATTATGCGGTCAGACCAGACCTGGCGATCATACCAGCCACTCAAGGGCGGTCAGACCGGCGGCCAGAGAGCGGTCAGACCGGCCCTCAAGTGGCGGTCTGACCGGCCCCCTTTGGCAGCCACTGTGAATTGTTGTTTTTCAGTGAGTGTTTTTTGGCTCCTTGGTTTCTCTGTTTTTCTGTGTGCATTTCCTCCGATTGCTCAAGTTTCCAGAAAGTATAATCTTTCCCCTTTATAGCTTTTCATAGCTATTGGAGAGGCGATTTGTGAGTGGAGTCCTTAGGGGGTAATTTTAAAGAGGCGTCATTCACCCCCCTCTGTCGCCATTTCGGTCCAACAATTGGTATCAGAGCCGGTTAGCTCTTCTTCATAGATCTTAACCGTTCTCTAGAGCCATGGCGATAGACAAGTACTCGACCTAGCCTCCCGTCTTTGATGGCATCGATTACCCCTTCTGGAAGAGCCGAATGGAGACATACATCCAGGCTAAGGGGTATGCCATCTGGCGTAAGGTCAAGGTCCGGTTTGTTGTTCCTGCCGATGAGAACATCAACGCCGGGAATAAGGCTGATGTTGAGGCAAACGCTAAGACAAGAAACATCATAATCCAGGGTCTGAGTCGTAGCGAGTTTGACCGCATATCTCATCTTTTGTCTGCCTTCGATATTTGGGAGACCCTCAATGCTTACCATGAGGGCACCACCCAAATAAAGATAGTGCGACAGGACCAGTTCAAGCGAGATTACAACAAGTTTGAAATGCTCACTAGCGAGTCCCTCGATGAGTGTTTTGCGCATTTTCACAAGATTCTGAGCAACCTCCGAGCGGTCGGTCTCACATACCCTGACTCGGATAACGCTCGACAGATGCTCACTGCACTCGACCTTCGTGTTTGGGAGATGTAGGTGACTACCATCAAGGACACCATGGACCTCTCGACTTTGACTCTTGATGCGCTGTACTCGCGCCTCACGACTCACGAGATTGACATTGTCTCTCGCAAGTCGAAGTCACAATCGATGGACCTAGTCATTGATCCCAGTTCGGCTTCTGGTCTTTCTTCTGATTCGCTGTGTGGATTCTCCCTTGCTGCTCTCTGTGACATAACTGATGATCAATTAGAGTAGCTTGCAGATGAGCAGTTAGCCCTCCTAGCTCGGAGGTTTTCCCATGCTTACAAGAGGAGGAGGGACGGAAAGAGAGGAAGACCCGTGATTTGCTTTGAGTGTGGTGGCCCCAACCACATTCGGGAGAACTACCCCAAGCTGGAGAAGGGCAAGAACGACTACGGCGGTTCGGGCAAGAATGACTACACCGACAAGAACCGCAACAAGAAGCCTCCAGTCCATGCCCAAGGAAAAAAGAAGTTCCGCGACCTTGGCAAAGCCAAGAAGCTGTTCCACCGCGTCCTCACCGCGTTCGACGACCTCGACCTCAGCGAGGTGGAGCGACGACGACGGGACGGGTGACCAAGACCCCAAGAGCGGCGACGACTTCTCCGGGATGTGCTTCATGGCCCTTGAGGGCGAAGTGAGCGACAGCGAGTTGTACTCCGACTCCGACGAGGTTTTTCTTTCCTACGACCAGCTCAATCATGCTTTTCTTAAGCTAGGTGGATTTCATGCTAAGTCTAGGGCTAGGTGTATCGAGTTAGAGAAGGAAGTAGACAGACTATCACGGGAGCTTACTTCACTTACATCTGCTGCCTCCCGTTATGATTGTGATACATGCTGTGCTTTGTTGAGTGACATGGAGAAACTAAAGACCTCGCATGATAGTCTATCCTCTGAACTTGATATTGTTAAGGTGGAGAATATTAGTCTCTTGGCTGAGCTTGAGATGAGTAGGGTAGTTCCTATTTCATCTACTTCTGTTGAGACTAGTGCTTGCACCTCATGTGAGGATAAGGACAATGCTTTTAGAGGTCTATATACCATACTTCTCGATCAGCCCGAGACTTGTGAAAATTGCAATAATCTGAAGATGAACCTTGTTGTAGGGGTGGCCCCCACCTAAGCCCAATAGGCCTGTTAGAAGGCTGTAAGGCCCAAAACGGGACATGTATAATGACATAAGTACCCCCAAAGGGGATACTCAAATGTAAGGGTACTATTGTAAAAGCACTCCCCAAGAGGGTATATGAGTACAATATCAGCCATGAGGGAGGGGCGAAGCCATTCACTCACCTAACTCTCCACTACCATACTCTCTCTCTTTGTTTGGTCTGTAACCACAACAGTTGGCACCGTCCGTGGGGAGGACAAGAGCAAGCCTCCAGATCTGAAGGAGGATGGCACCAAAGAAAGCTTCACCGTTGGTGACAAAGAAGAAGAAGGCGCAGGCGGCGAAATCTCGCGTCAATACCAGGGCTTTGGCTTTAGCAGCAGCAGGTACGGGTGGTAGCGCGGGTGTGACGACTGTGAGCACCGGCGTTCACGACGCGACGCCCGACCCCGCCACCGTCGCCGCGCCGCCTGGCCCCGCCACCACCACCCCGACCACCAACCCCGGTGGTGGCAACGCAGGCGCGTCCACTTCCCTACTCGGCGCGGGAGCGGTGAGCGGTCCCGGCGATGACGCGGACTTCGTCACCGGCTCCAAGGTCCTCCGCGGCAGCACTGCGGGCAGCTTGGGCGCGCAGGCCGTAGTCGCTGCCGTCCCGGTCGCTCCGCCGATCGTACCGACGGCCCCAACCACGTCCACGGTGGAGACCGCCCTGCTGGCGGCCCTCAACGCGTTCCAGCGGGAGCTATCAGATCTCCGCGGGGCCGTGCAAGACCTACAAGAGGCTCGGAGCCGACGCGCCACGCCGGTGGTTGCGTCTGAGCCCACCTCAGAAAGGGCGAATAGCCGCGACGCTCTTGCGTCCAGTCACGTCCCACTATGGCGTGTAGACCCGGAATCCCCGCTCTCCGCGGGCCTGCAGCAAGCGGCATGGCCCGAGGACTTCAAGTTCCCGAGCATCGAGGCGTACAAGGGTGACTCCGACCCACGAGAGTTCGTGCGCGTGTATGAGACCGCTATCGAAGCCGCTGGCAGAGACGACGCCACAAAGGCAAAAGGACTCCCCCTCGCGTTACAAGGGGTGACGCTGTCCTGGTTCTTCACCATCGAACCACAGTCCATCTACGTGTGGGAACAGATCCGTGATCGACTCTACAACAACTTCCAGGGAAACTACGTCGAGCATGTCGATGCAGCCCAGCTCTTCACAGTCAAGCAGAGACCCGAGGAGGGGCTCCGGACTTACTTCAAACGCTTCGCCAAGGAACGCTGCAAAGTCAGGGACGTTAACGAGGCAACCGTCATCAATGCAGTGATGCAAGGTCTCCGCCCGGGACCGCTCGCTGAATATAACGCGCGGAAGCCACTCAAGTCGGTGGCAGAGCTCTTCGACAAAATGGAAGCGTATGCCCGAGCCGAGGAGGACGCGCGGAGGCGCAGCGGCGGCCGCTCCGATGCCGGGCAAGCGGAGGAGTTGTCGCAAAAGAGCAGCACAAGAGACAACCCGAGGACAAAACACAAGCAAGCATCCGCGGGTGACACTCGTGAGCGCGTCGACGACGGGGTGCACCAAAACTCGCCATACGACAGGCGCAAGCCCCGGCGTAACTGGCGAAGACCCCAAAAGGCCCGCCACGTCCTCGCTGCGCAAGGCGTTCCCCGGGAAGCCGCTTTAACCTCACGCGCCGGAGGGGGACGCGAGGGAAGCCGCGATGAGAAGCCGCGTGCGGAGCAGGAAATCCAAGAATACGGCAGATGGTACGAAGTGCATGGCTACGTGGGCCATTTCACGCGGACATGCACCACAATCGCGGCGTTGCGGCAAGCGATGGCCCACGTATGGGCCTTGGAGACACTGACCCCCGCAATAGCCCACGTACACCGTACGCAAGGCAGTCCCTCGCGCGCTGGGCCCCCCGGAGAGACCCAGTGCCGTGGTGTTAACGTCATCATTGGAGGCTCTTTGTTGAGCACTTCCCCAGCACAACTACCTCTGCGGGCGTCCCATCGCAGCATCACCTTCACGTCAGCCGATGCCCAGGGCGTGGAATTCCCCCACCAAGATCCCTTGGTCATCCTGGCCAACATTGCAGGTTGCGACGTCAGGCGTATCCTCATTGACGGAGGGAGCTCCGCAAACATCTTGTTCGCGGAGGCCCTTGATCGTATGGGAGTACCTCGGAGCCTACTAAAAGCTTCGGAAGCCCCCCTCCAGGGCCTCGGAGGGCAGCCGCTGAAGGCTTTGGGTCAGGTACACCTCCAAGTCTCCTTGTGCCAGGCCGACAACGCCAGGACTGAAGATGTCATCTTCGACATCATGGACGTATCGTATCCATATGACGCCATACTGGGCCGGCCTGCCATCAACTCCTTCGAAGCGGTCCCACACTACGCCTTCCTATGCATGAAGCTCCCAGGCCGGCGGGGCGTCATCACCGTCTTCGGCGATCAGGATATGGCTAGGAGCATCGAAACCGGAGCTAGACACGTGCACCGTAAGGTGCACGTCCTCGCCGACAAGTACCTGGCGGACACGCCATCCGCCCCAGGATGGACACCTAAGCCCCACCCGGAAGGCGGAGTGAAGAGGGTGCCACTCCAGGCGGTGGGGCAGCTCGTATCCATAGGCGAGGGCCTCCCTCCGGACGTAGAGCAAGACTTGCTCCGAGTTCTTCGGGCCAACATAGACGTCTTCGCATGGTCCCCGGAGGATATCAAAGGTGTGGACCGCGCCCTCATCGAACATAACCTGGCGATCCGCCCTGACGCCAAGCCAGTCAAGCAGAAACTTCGTTGTATGTCCATGGACCGGCAGCAAGCGGCCAAGGTGGAGGTGGCGAAGCTCCTTCGGGCGGGGGTTATCCGCGAGGTCCAACATCCGGACTGGCTCACCAATCCGGTGTTGGTCAAAAAGCCCAGCGGCGCCTGGCGCATGTGCATCGACTTTACCACCCTCAACAAGGCATGCCCGAAGGACGATTACCCTCTGCCGCGCATAGATCAACTGGTCGACGCCACCGCCGGATGCGAGCTCTTGAGCTTCTTGGACGCCTACTCCGGCTACCATCAGGTCTACATGGCCAAGGACGACGAGGATAAAACCAGCTTCATTACGCCGGTGGGGACCTTTTGCTTTGTCAGGATGCCCTTCGGCTTAAAGAATGCGAGCGCAACCTTCACCCGCCTCGTCGCGCTGGCCCTAGCCGTTCAGCTAGGAAGGAACGTGGAGGCCTACGTGGATGACATGGTAGTAAAAACCAGGCAGCTCGCCTCCCACGGTCGGGATCATCAGGAGACCTTCGACAACCTCAGGAAGGCGGGCATTAAGCTCAATCCGGACAAATGTGTTTTCGGTGTGCAGGCGGGCAAGCTTTTGGGCTTCCTCGTATCCGGGTGAGGCATTCAAGCGAACCCCAACGACATGGGACCGCCCAAGACGACATGCGCTATCCTGTGCATGGAACCGCCCAAGACGACATGGGAGGTCCAGAGGCTAGTAGGCCACATGGCAGCCCTGAGTCGTTTCCTCTTCAGGGTAGCGGAGCGGGGCTTGCCATTTTTCAAGACTCTCCGCGGTTGCGACGGGTTTCATTGGGATGACGACTGCACAAAGGCCTTCGACGACCTCAAGAAACACCTCGCAACCCTTCCCACTCTGGTGGCCCCAGCACCAGAGGCTCCCCTTCTACTCTACCTCGCTACCTCGGCAACGGCGGTCAGTGCCGTCCTCGTCCTCGAAGAGGGCGTTCTCCAGCGACCAGTGTACTTTGTCTCTGACGCCCTCCAGGGCGCCAAGACGCGGTATACTGAGCTCGAGAAGCTTGCTTACGCGCTGGTCATGGCCTCAAGAAAGCTCCGACATTACTTCCTGGCGCACCCGATAACGGTGTCATCCTCGTTCCCTCTAGCGGAGATGCTGCACAACAAGGAGTCCACGGGGCGAATCAACAAATGGGCGACCGAGCTTACCCTATTCTCCCTAACATACGCCTCCCGAACAGCGATCAAGTCTCAAGTTCTGGCGGACTTCCTCGCGGAATGGACCCCTCCAGCTCAGCCTGTCCTCCAGGTCGAAGACCCGGTGTGGATGCTTAACATCGATGGAGCTTACGGCGTTGCAGGCGCAGGAGTGGGCACAATTATTACCACACCTGAGGGGCAGCGCCTGTTGTACTCGGCGTGCCTAGCGTTTCCGGCTACGAACAACACGGCCGAGTACGAGGCGTTACTCTTCGGCCTCGGAAAGCTCAAAGCGATGGGAGCGAGGCGAGTCCTCGTCCGCACTGATTCACGGTTAGTGGCGGGCCATGTGGACAAGTCATACCAGACCAAGGACCCGGAGCTAGCTAAGTACCTAGCAGCCGTACGAGCGAAGGAACGTCACTTTTTGGGTGTCACGGTGAAGGCCATCCCTCGAGCAGACAACGAGCAAGCCGATGTCCTCGCCAAGGCTGCCAGTCAGCAGCTCCCAACTCCTGAAGGGGCATTTTACGAGGTCCTGCCAGCGGCAGCCATCGCGTACGATAACCGTGATGTGGCCCTCGTCCACCAGATCACCCAGCAGGGTGACTGGCGGGAACCCCTTTTCGCTTTTCTGTAGGGCATCGCGGAACCGGATGACCCCTCCGAGCTCCGGCGTTTACAACACCGCGCTAGGTCCTTCCAGGTGCTCGATGGGGTGCTCTACGAAAAGGGGGTCTGCGCACCGCTACTGCGATGCCTCCCGCGCGAAGAAGGAAAGCGCCTCCTCGCCGAAATTCATGCGGTGCTCTGCAGCTCGCACCTCCAACCAAGGTCTCTAGTGGGTAAGGCATTCAAGCAGGGATTTTATTGGCCAACAGCTGTCGCGGATGCCCAGGATCTCGTGTGCCGTTGTCAAGGTTGCCAGTGGATGGAAGGGCCATCTGCAGGCCCCCGACAAGCCTCCATCCCATACCCCCGGTATGGCCACTGGCGCGGTGGGGCATCGACGTCGTGGGACCGCATCCCAGGGCCCCAGGTGACCTGTGGTTCGTAGCGGTCACTTTGGAATACTTCTCCAGGTGGCCGGAGGCAGTAGCCCTGGCCAAGATTACCTCGGCAGCTATGCAACGCTCTCTCTGGCAGAACATCATATGCCGATTCGGTGTGCCCAGGGAGATCACCGTCGACAATGGTCTGCAATTCGATGCAGCCCCATTCAAAGAATTCTGCGACAACGTGGGCATCACCCTCCGGTTCGCCTCGGTTGGACACCCACAGTCCAACGGGGCGGTGGAGCGGGCGAACGGAGCTATCTCCGCCGCGATCAAGAAGCGCCTTGTCGGGCTACCAAAGGGGAAGTGGCCGGGCGAGCTCCACAGCGTCCTCTGGTCCCTTCGTACAACAGTCACACGCCCAACGGGGTTCACACCTGAAGAAATAAAGGCTAGTTCGCGAAGGGTCCTCGTCCAAGCACCAGACGAGGAGCGCCAATTGTCCATGGACCTCCTTGACGGGGACCGGGCAAGTGCAACACAGCACGTCATAAAGTACGCGCAACAGATGGTGCGCGGTCGCGATCGTTCGTTGTACCCACGCGAATTCAGAGCAGGAGACCTCGTCCTTAAGATGGCACTCCACGCGGAGACGGTGGGCAAGCTCGAATCCAGGTGGGAAGGCCCTTACATCGTCGCGGAAGCCCTACAGAAGGGAGCATACCGCTTAGCCACCTTGGAGGGGCAGACGCTCCGCCACACGTGGAATGCAGACAGACTGCGGCAGTATTACGCATAAGCCGAGTATGCGAGTGCAAGGACCTTCCACGGCTTCGGCGGGCGCAAGCGGCCAGCGGTTAGTGCCTTACCTCTTGTAACTGCTCACCCGCGCAAACGGGAATTTAATAAAGTGCACCGTTCAGGTAAATTTTCTCGTTTCATACCACAAGCGCGCAAAGGGTTACCTTCGTGTGCACTATGCATGAGCATAAATAAAGACGCGTGGGGGACGCCTCCGCGCGCAGTCTACGGACTCTAAATAAGACATAGAGTTGAGGTCCGCCTCCGCACGCACTCTACGGAGTATAAATAAGACGTAGCGTCGAGGTTCGCCTCCGCACGCAATTTCACCGCCCGCAACGCGCGGAGGCTCGCCTCCGCGTGCAGTTTACGGAGTCTAAATAAGACGTAGCGTTGAGGTCTGCCTCCGCACGCACTCTACGGAGTATAAATAAGACGTAGTGTCGAGGTTCGCCTCCACACGCAATTTCACTGCCCGCAACGCGCGGAGGCTCGCCACCGCGCGTAGTCTACGGACTCTAAATAAGACGTAGCATTGAGGTTCGCCTCCGCACGCACTCTACGGAGTATAAATAAGACGTAGCGTCGAGGTTCACCTCTGCACGCAATTTCACCACCCGCAACGCACGGAGGCTCGCCTCCGCGCGCAGTCTACGGACTCTAAATAAGACGTAGCATCGAGGTCCGCCTCCGCACGCACTCTACGGAGTACAAACAAGACGCAGCAGAGGGACGCCTCAGCGCGCACTCTAGGAGTATAAATAAGACACGGATGTTGTCCCTGCGCACTCTACAGAGTATAAACAAGACGTGGATACCCCCCACGCACATGCAGGCACTGTCCTTGTGCGTACTCCCCGGAGTGTAAATAAGACGTGGTCGAAGTTCCCACGCATGTAACCACTAAGGCGCCAGCTCCGCTGCCACCACTTCAAAGGGTAGGGGACGGAGCGCTCGCGCGTCTACTTCGACTAGGCGCCAGCTCCGCTGCCACCACTTCGAAGGGTAGGGGACGGAGCGCTCGCGCGTCTACTTCGACTAGGCGCCGGCTCCGCTGCCACCACTTCGGAAGATGGGGGACGGAGCGCTCGCGCGACTACTTCTGAAGCCCGGGGTCCGCGGCGCAAGGCGTTCGCAAGTCTGCTCACTACTATCAGCACAAGGGACGATGTCAAGCCCAAGGACCCGCACCTTATATGACACCCCAGCTCATAGCATATTACATAACAAAAAGAGCACAGGAGAGTTGTCGCTTAGCTCGTGTAAGACAGAAGTTGCATTACAGTAGCAGACATACACACGACGCGGTGCGCACCAAAACCCAGCTTTATTCCTACGAGTCTGCGCCATCTTCGCCGCGACGAGTGCCCGCACCGCCTTTGCTACGCCGAGGAACCTCTTCGAGCCAGCGGAGCACATCCCCCTCGTTGTGCAGCGTCCGCCGCAAAGCAACCGTGGCGGCACCCTCCCCGATGTAATTCCAAATCCGATTGTGGAAGTTTCGGATGGCGGACTGGGCAGCGCGAACCGCATCAGATATCATCCCGGGCTGGACGGGCAAGTCAAGCTGGGGGTATGCCAGCTCATTGACATGCTCACACCCACCAGCGTGCAGCAAGGCAAGGGCAAGGCCAGCACTCATGTAGCCGCAGTGGGTGCCGAAGGCCTTGGCGCCGCGAAGGGCGACGCTCGAGCCCTCCTCGATTCGCCCAAGCGTCTCCATCAGGTCTTGACGGCTATGAGTGGCGTCCTCCACGTGCACGAAAAGCCCCCGGAGGGCCTGCTCCAAAGACTCCATCGCCCCCCACGCGGAGGCAGACGCGTTGTCCCAGGATAAGGCCTTCTCCGTCGCGACGCGCTGAGCCTCCTCCATCGCGCGTTGTGCGGCTAGTGCCGCGCTCTTCGCGTTCGCGCCTACCAACTGCGCGTCGAAGATAGCCTCGTCCCGTTCCGCCATCAGCACCCAAATGCGCTCATCCTTGGCGGTGTGGGCGTCGTCAGCGACACGCAGTTGGTCCTCCAGTGCCCTCCGTTCACGCGCGCGGGTCTCCTCGAGGGCTTTGCTGATCGCAAGCGTCTACACGGGCGCAAGAACAAAGGTTACCCATCAGATAAGCAAAGGACATGCAACGAGAGCAGAGATCGTTACCCTCATCTCCGAGGCACCCAGCGTGAGCGCCAAAAGGTCGCCCCCGCAGGACTGCAGTGCCTGCAACGCCTACTGATCTAGATGGCCGCTAGCGTACTCCGCCACCTCACTCAAGGTGCGAAGTGTCTCCCACCGAGGGATGAAGTCGGAGACGCCAAGCCCTAGAGCCCCCGCCCCAGCGCCTTCGGCAACAGTTGGGGCGCACACAGTCCCCTGCTCAATTAGGCCAGAGACATCGCGGGCACCCCCGTTGCTTGATTCTTGTCCTCGTCTGGGAGACCTTGTCTATGTCGATGGAAGAAGCGAGCAAATCGGAGAAAGTTTCACGAAGTCGCGGGAGGAAAACGAACCACACCTACCTCCAGTACCCTCTACCGCGGTACTTCGCTGGGCCTCTACCTGGGTCATGATCACCTCGCTGGCTGAGGAGCGACAACCCTCTCGGTTTCAGTAACATCCCCGCTAGGTGCCAGGACCTCGGTCACTGGGCCTGCCATGCTAAATCGGCCCCTCGAAGATGGTGGTGACTGCACCCGGGGGCGTTTCGCCTTTGGAGTTGCAGGTGATGCTTCCGTGGTTACCTTGGCAGCCGCGGAAGCCATCAGCGACAACGCCGCGGTTGCCGCTGGAGGCGACGAGGCATCATCTTCAAGAACAACAAGGCTCGGGCCCGTCGCCTCGCCACCGCGTAAGGCCTCGTCGGGGATAGTGTGCCTCTCCGAACCGGTCGATTCGAGCTCGGCGCCCGTTCCGCCCCCGTCTCCACGGCCTCGACCGGTGGCACGTCCGGCGAGCTGAAGACAACGGTCTCTGATCGGACCTCACCTCGAGAGGGTGGTGCCACCACCGTTGCGCCGCTCGGCGGTTCCACAGGCACCAGGCGTTTCGGAACGGGAATTCCCAGAACCTCGCATACCCGATTAATCCGCCCTTGCTTTGCCAAGGAAGTTGCGGACCCACGAGCCTTGTGCTCCTTCACCGTGTACGGCCCAAGAATCGCAACCACCGCGCGCTCCGCATCTTCTAACTGGCGCACTGCACGCGAAAACAGAATGCCATACGTAAGGGTTTGCAACCACCCAGGCAGGCTTATGGAGCGAAGACACCCCCAGATGGATGCCGTCCTTCCGGTCGGGCCCCCGCCGCTCGTACTTCCAGTTACAAGAAAGCGGAGATATCCCGTACATGGTGACTCCTCGGCGAGGTCACGCATGTTGAATCGGAGGGCGATGCCAGCAAGTCTTCGCACCTGTTGTTCGTCGCCGGGTCGAGGCCTCACATCCGGATAGCGGTTGAATGATATCGGCTCCCCCCAGCTTCGAAGACCGCTCGTGCTCGTCACGAGGTGGTAGAACCACCGCCGGGTCCAGCCAGACTCCCACCTTCCCCGCGTAGCCAACGCGGGGAACAAGTGCGCACAATCCGTCCTCAACATGAAGTCCACGCTGCCAAAGTTCGAGTATGCCTCCCCTTCCATTTTCTTCGGTTGGCACCGTGCGTCGTGCAGGATGGCGAACAAATCGGCGCTGGGACAGGTACCTTCCGTCCGTATCGCCCAAGTGAAGATGGCCAACCGGACGATCGCGGTCGGAGTCAGCTGCGCTAGCTCCAACCCATAGGCCCGTAGCACTTCGCGAACAAAGAATGTCGACGGGATTCGGAGCCCGGCATCGAAGAACGCCACGAAGACGATTGCCTCCGATTCCCCCGGTTTCGGCTCCGTCTCATCAGGCCCAGGCAAACGAGCCCCGGCGTGGTCCTCCAGCTTCTTCTCCCGAAGAAGGGTTTGGAGGGTCTCCTCCGTGACGTGACTTCGCCCCAGCACACAGGAGCAGTGGCCCTTTGACTTCTTCATGGCATCCCAACGATGGTTGGTTTGCTTTTTGTCACGCAGAACTAGGCGATACTCCGCCGGTGGTGGCGTCAGGCAGCGCTGGCTCGACGACGCGCTCTCGCTAAGGCGGCCCGCAGGATCATTGAGCGTGGCGCCGCTGGCAGCGGGGCGCTCGTCGCGCGTAGCCATTCCTCCCTCCCCGCTACGGCGATGAGCAGGAGTGGATGCGGAAGCAGCAGCGGGGTGCGCAAGAAAACAGAAAGGAACACGCAAGCACAAGCAGCAGGCAGTCAAGGGGAGCGTTTGCATGCCCATGGTGATGACTTATAATGTCCCCCATCTCTCCTGCAAGTAGAAGATCAAGCGACAGAATTACAGCGGTTCGGCTACCCACGATCGGGCAGCGCAACCGCCGACAGTTGTGGCAGGCGGCCGTAGGTGGGCGATCAGCGCGTAACGCGCCAATGCATTCCTGCCGCATGGCCACTTTCCCTGGGGAAGGGGCGAACGGCCGCGGTCGTATGACCACTGACATCCCACGACGCTCCAATCATGGCCTGTCGCGTGCCCCCACCCACCCAGCGTGGAGCAGATAGAGCGGCCGCGACAGCCTGCCCCTGACAAGGGCCGGCGCGATTCCAGGCGTCATTAAAATGCACTACCAGGCCATGCAGCCACCTCCCGGGGCAGCCACCCAAGCTTTACTTTGCGCCCGCAAACGTCCGAGACACGAGGCATGTCACACCCTGACTTTGGCCCCGTCGAGACCCTGCCTTTGGCCCCGTCGAGGCCTTCGGCCTGCCGGATATCCTCAACCTCGAGGCCGCGCAGCTCCGGGAACGGAAGACAACCCGGCTCTCGCCACCATCAGCACGAAGCAAACTGTATCCAGTCCATCAAGGGTCACAGGCCGATGGGATGGAGGGGGCCAAAGGGCTCAGCGGCATGGCTTCGGCCCGTGAAGCCCTTCACCATGAGAGGCTCCTGTTGTAGGGGTGGCCACCACCTAAGCCCAATAGGCCTGTTAGAAGGCTGTAAAGCCCAAAACGGGACATGTATAATGACATAAGTACCCCCAAGGGGGATACTCAAATGTAAGGGTACTATTGTAAAAGCACTCCCCAAGAGGGTATATGAGTACAATATCAGCCATGAGGGAGGGGCGAAGCCATTCACTCACCTAACTCTCCACTACCATACTCTCTCTCTCTGTTTGGTCTGTAACCACAACAAACCTAAAATGGGCGGATCATAAAATTGTTGAATTACAAGCTTTTCTTCTTGAGCCCATTGCTTCGTGTGTGAATTGTCCCAAGCTTACTGCTGAACTTGATTCTGTCTCCAAGCAGTTTCAAGAATTAGTTGATGACAATAATAGATTGGCTCAATCTGCTTCTAAGGACCATGTTAGCTCACCATGCATTAATTGTAACAAACTAAAATCTAACTTGATTGCATTGGATGAAAAATGTGTGAAGCTAACTAAGGTTCTTCTAAAGAAGCCACTTTCTGCTTGTAATGTGATTGCTAAGAAGGGGGAGGAGCCCAAGGGTAAGGTGGAGACGCTTAGCGACGTGAACCAACTGGCTAGTAGTAGGACTGTCCCCTCAGAGTCGGCTGTGCATGCACAAGCCATTCTTTCCTCTACTGTTGGTTATTCTTCTGCCCCCTTACCTTCTGCTGTCTCTTCTTCCCCCTGCTCTTCTTGCACCTCTCTCTTTTGGGAGTGTCAGTATCTTATGAACACTCTCGAGAGATTTGTAGGAGGCAAGAAGAAGCTTAATCTTATTCTAGACCAATCCAAGATTTGCAGATTTAATCAGGGTCTAGGATACGATTTCTATGAGGACATGAGGAAGCATCCACCTGCCGTGCTCAGACCCATAGCACCAGGTGTGATCGAGATTGAGCCCAGGACCGAGAAAGTCCAATTTAAGTCAGCGGGCTTTGTCCAAGGGATTTCTGACAGCAAGGTGACTCCCCCTGCAGCTTCGGCCTCTCAGAAGGCGAAGCCTCACCGTGTTACTTCTACCTCTTAGAAGGTGAAGTACTACTGCACCTTCTGTCAGAAGGATGGGCATTTGATCGATCGATGCTTCAGGCGCGCTAAGATCATGCGTAGAGACCGTGTTCGTGATCTTAGGCGTATTCAGGGTCAGCCCCAAACCTTGAGTGCACCTAAGACCAACACGAGGTCTAGGCTTGCTTCTGTTGATGGGTTTGGGCAGCATCGAGGACTTGGTTTTTCCGAGTATTCTGGTTTTCGTCCTCATGCTCCCTTTGGTGGCGACTTCCGCTGTTCTAAGGGTAGATCTTGTTTTCCTCTTAAAGATGGCTACCCGCGGCGTGATCAGCATGTTGCCGGTGCTCCGACTTGCTCTCCCATAGCAGTCGGACCCAGCAACAGCTTCAGGTCTACACGTAGACCTTCTGCTTCTTTGAGCAACGGAGAGTGAAGGGTAGTTAGAGGTCAGTCGTGCTTGACTACTTCTGCTCGACGTGTTACTAGGGCTAGGTGTACTGAGTTAGAGAAGAAAGTAGATAGACTATCACGGGAGCTTACTTCACTTACATTTGCTCCCTCCCGTGATGATTGTGATACATGTTGTGCTTTGTTGGGTGATATGGAGAAACTAAGGACCTCACATGATAGTGTGTCCTGCGAGCTTGATATTGTTAAGGTGGAGAATGTTAGTCTGCTTGCTGAGTTAGAGTTGAGTAGGATGGCTGTTACCCTACTTACTACTGATGAGACTACTTCCCCCACCTCATGTGAGGTTAAGGACACTGCTGCTAGAGGACCTTATGCCATGCTCCTTGATCTGTCTGAGTCTTGTGAAAATTGCAATAACTTGAAGATGAACTTAAAACGGGCAGATCATAAAATTGCTGAACTACAAGCTTCTTTACTTGAGCGGATTGATTCATGCTTGAACTGTCCTAAGTTAACTGCTAAACTTGAAGCTATCTCCAAACAGTTTCAAGATATGATTGATCTTGATAGGAAGTTGGCTCAGTTTGCTTTAAGGACCCTATTAGCTCACCATGCATAAATTGTAACAAACTAAAATCTGACTTGATTGCATTGGATGAGAAATGTGTGAAGCTAACTAAGGACCTACTAGAGAAGCCACAATCTGGTTGTGTTGTGATTGATGGAGTGGGGGAGAAGCCCCAGGGTAAGGGTGAGACGCCTAGAGACGCGAACCAACCTGCTAGTAGTAGGACTGTCCCCTCAGAGTCGGCTGTGCGTGCACAAGCCATTCTTTCCTCTACTGTTGGTTCTTCTTCTGCTCCCTTACCTTCTGATGTCTCTTCTTCTCCCTACTCTTCTTGCACCTCTCTCTTTCGGGAGTGTCAGTATCTTATGAACACCCTCGAGAGATTTGTAGGCGGCAAGAAGAAGCTTAATCTTATTCTAGACCAATCCAAGATCTGCAAGTTCAATCAGGGTCTAGGATATGATTTCTATGAGGATATGAGGAAGCATCCACCTGCTATTCTCAGACCCATAGTAGGAGGTGTGATCGAGGTCGAGCCCAGGTCTGATGAGGTTAAATTCAAATCAGCGGGTTTTGTCCAAGGGATTTCTGACAGCAAGGTGAGTCTACCTGCAGCCTCGGCCTCTCAGAAGGCGAAGCCATCTCATGCTACTTCAGCCTCTCAGAAGGCGAAGCCATCTCATGCTACTTCAGCCTCTCAGAAGGCGAAGTATCAGAAGGATGGACATACGATCGACCGATGCTTCAGGCGCGCCAGGATTGCGCAGAGAGACCGTGTTGCAGCTCTTAGGCGTATTCAGGGTCAGCCCCAAACTTTGAGTGCATCTAAGACCAACACGAGGTCTAGGCTAGCTTCAGATGCTTCTGATGGGTTTGGGCAGCATCGAGGACTTGGCTTTTCCGAGTTTTTTGGTTTTCGTCCTCGATATGCTCCTAGTCGTGACTTCCGCCGTCCTGAGGGTTGATCTCGTTTCCTCCATCGAGATAGCTACCCGCGGCGTGATCAGCTAGTTGCTGGTGTTTCGACTCGCTCTCCCGTAGCAGTCGGACCCCGCAACAGCTTCAGGTCTGCTCACAGACCTTCTGCTTTGAGTGACAGAGACCGTAGGGTAGCTAGAGGTCAGTCGTGTGTGGCTACTTTTACTACTCGACGTGTCGTTCAGTATTGGGTGCCAAAATCACTCTTGATTTACCCTAGTACTGAGACTTTACTCTCTGTTTGACTCAGGTTCGCCGGGAAGGGAAGGGAAAGGTTTGGCTCGTAGACTCCGGGTGTTCACGACACATGACCGAAGACTCCCGTTGGTACAATGCGTGTTAATGATTCTTTTATTTTGAATCACCTTTGGAGATGCTTCATCTGGGCGCGTCATCGCCAAAGGTACAATGCGTGTTAATGATTCTTTTATTTTGAAAGATGTTGCCTTGGTTAGTAAGCTGCAGTATAATTTGCTTTCTGTTTCTCAGCTTAATGATTTCGAGGTGAGCTTTAAGAAAAACGCTTGTAAAATTCTTGATTCTTCGGGTAGTCTGGTTTGCAGGATTTCTCGTTTTGGGAGGATCTTTCGTGCTGATTTTTCTGAGTCTTCTGGTGATCCTCTCTGGTGTTTGGTTGCTTCTGAGTCCCGTGACCTTTCTTTCTGGCATAGGAGACTTGGTCATATTGGATTTGACCATTTGACCCGAGTTAGCAGCCACGACCTCATTCGTGGTTTGCCGAAACTCAAGATGGTCAAAGATCTAGTTTGTGCTCCATGCCGGCACGGCAAGATGGTTGCCGCTTCCCATCCTCCGGTCACAGTTACTATGACCGATGCACTAGGACAGCTGCTCCATATGGATACAGTTGGACCAACTCAAGTGCAGTCAGTAGGAGGGAAGTGGTATGTCCTTGTCGTGGTCGATGACTTCTCGAGATACTCTTGGGTGTTTTTCTTAGCCTCGAAGGATGAGACGTTTACACATTTCTGAGGTCTTTTTAGTAGTCTTTCTGTTGAGCTTCCGGGTGCCTTACGAGCGATCCGCAGTGACAATGGCACGGAGTTCAAGAATTCCTACTTTGAGAGGTTTTGCAATGAGACGGGTGTAGAGCACTAGTTCTCTTCTCCGCACGTCCCACAGCAGAATGGCGACGTGGAGAGGAAGAACCGTACCTTGGTCGAGATGGCCAGGACGGTGCTCGATGAGTACTCTACACCGCGGAAGTTTTGGGCTGAGGCTATAGCTACCGCATGCCATGTTTCAAATCGAGTTTTTCTTCGGCACACTTGCACCGCACTTATGAGTTGAGATATGGGCGAAAGCCCATTGTATCTCATTTTCGTATGTTTGGTTGCAAGTGCTTTATTCTGAAGTCCGGGAACCTAGACAAGTTTGAGTCACGTTCTTGTGATGGGATCTTTCTAGGTTACTCGACTTCTTCGCGGGCTTATAGGGTTTAGAACTGCGAGTCTAGCAAAATGGTAGAGACCTGCGAGGTGACCTTCGACGAGGCCAGTCCGGGGACTAGGCCTGATGTCTCAGGTTCTTTAGAGCAGTCCGAGCCCATCTTTGTGGATGATGAGTATGATCGAGATGAGGGCTGTCTACCCGATCCAGTCCCTCATCCACCCCTTGAGGTGCCTTATCTTATTGGAGACCTCTTTGAGCAGTTCGAGCCCATCTTATTGGAGACCTCTTTGAGCGAGTCACTCGTTCAAAGTCTGGCATGTCGCATTTCTGTCTCCATTCTGCCTTTGTTGCCTCCTTTGAGCCCAATGACGTTTGTCATGCTTTATCTGATGAGTCTTGGGTCAATGCCATGCATGAGGAGTTAGAACATTTCGAGAGAAACAAGGTCGGGTCGCTTGTTGAGCCCCCTCGAGGTCACAATGTCATTGGGACTAAGTGGGTGTTCAAGAACAAGCAGAGTGAGGATGGGGTGGTTTTTCGGAACAAGGCTAGACTGGTAGCTCAGGGGTTCTCCCAGGTTGAGGGTCTAGATTTCGAGGGACCTTTGCCCCTGTAGCTAGATTTGAGGCCATTAGAATCCTGCTTGCCTTTGCAGCTTCTAAGGGTTTCAAGCTTTACCAGATGGATGTCAACAGTGCCTTCTTCAATGGCTTTATTGAGGAAGAAGTCTATGTGAGACAGCCTCCAGGTTTCGAGAACCCCAAATACCCAAACTGTTGGACCGAAATGGCGACAGAGGGGGGGTGAATGTCGATCTTTAAAAATCGCCCCCAACAATTATCTTCTTCTCCAATAGCTATGGGAGCTATGAAGGAGAAAATAAACCCTTACTGGACATCACAGAGACAAGGAAAAACTAGACCCAGAAAGAAGCAATCAAGAAAAACAAATTCAGCGCAAGTCTGGCTGCAAGCGGTAGTACCGCTGGGACGAGCGGTAGTACCGCTGAGCGGTAGTACCTCTTCCAGGAGCGCGGTAGTACCTCTCGAGGAAAAACAGCAAACAGAAATTTTCAGACAATGAATCTGAAAACTGAGAAATTCGCAAGATTCTTCGATTCTTGGCTTGGGAAACTTTGAGGATAGCTAGGGAATACTCCCAGAAGACTAAGCCAAGAGCCAATTTCAAGAAACCACTTTCAAGAAACACGAATTTCAGATTTGGGTAAAAATCTGAAATTTTGCCCGAGCTGAGCCAAAAAATCCAATTACTCCCAAACCGTTGATCCTTTGGCTATGAAATTTTGAGGGTAGCTATTTAATAGCCTCTGGACTCTTCATACCGAATTTCAAGCCATCTTAACAAGGGAGTCAAAATCTGGACAAAAACCTAGAAAGAGAAAAGATGAACAGAGGAGGCAAACAATGAAAATCTGAGATTAAAACTTGGTTTGCTCTTGGAGTTAACTAGCCAAATGGCTTTTAAGCATCACCCATGTCATAGCAACCCATTTTGGCACTCTCCAGCAATCAAGAACTCGAAAATCAAAAGAGAGCAAATCACCCAAAATGAAGAACGAAGAACAGAAGCTACGACAGAGAGGAACCAAACTTCAGATCTTCATTTCTTGGATCACAATGAATACAGAGGAGTCCCGATGACACGATTGAATACAGAGGAATGATTACAAGACTCTCAATCCATCTCCTCACTCTCTCAACTCAAGAACACACACTCATCCATGGAGGGAGGAAGAACACCCACTAGAACTCACACCTAGAAACCATCGTAGAGGACAACAGAGGGAGCACACTCTGCCTCCACCAACTCACACCAACTAAAGAGCTAAAGGAAACAACCTTCCCAAAGCCTCTTTTGACTAGTGTAAACCCTAATTCCTTACAAGTGCTCAAATGGGCATGCAGCCCCTCCTCTCCTTTTATAGCCCATGGCTAACGGGTCTCCGCCCCGTTACGCCGGCTAAATCCAACGGAGCCCGCTCCCGCTTGTGCAGCCTTGCGAAATTCCCGTTTCGCCCCTCCTGCACCTTCCGGGAAGCTTCCGCGCTCCTTGTCTTGCACGCCTCGCAACCACCTCGAGTCCACGTCGTCTTCGACACATCCTGACCGTTCTGACCTCAGCGCCACCTGCGCCTAGTCCGGTCCACCGTGTCTCGCCACGACTCCGCTCGATGTCCTGCAGCCACACAGACAAGAAACACATCACATAGCACCGCTCGACACATGAAAGCGTAAAATAGCATAAACACATCATGCTTACCCATGATGAAGTCCAAACCTGTCGAAGCATTAGAATAAATGACCTAAGCCCAAACGACCAAGTTTGACCAAATCGACCGAGCCCGTTGCACCACGCAACGACATGGTCAAAACCACCCAAACCAAACTCGACTAACCTACACCATTGTCAATTACTCATCATTCTCATGGGATCACGACCACATGGTCTCTCAATCTCCCCCTTGATGAGTATATTGACAAACTCGGAAAAAGCATGAAGAAGAGTTTGAGTTTGACGAATCCAACATGGTCCAAAGAAGAGAATGAAACAAATGACCATGTCGACAGAAGGAACACAAGAGCAACAACTGAAAGAGCAAATTGATCTCCAAAGCTCTAAAATGATCCCAACTAGCTTTTTCTTCTCTATTCTCCCCCTTTTGGCAATAAACGCATCAAGGATGCAAAAGAGAGAATATGACATGTCAATGGATGAATATGGCTGAAGTTTGTTTATTCTAAGCATTTAGAGCCATGAGAATTATCCAATATGACCAACAAGTACTACATCAAGCCATAACTCAATAAAACGCTATCTAGATCATGACAACATATATATAAGCCAGCTAGAACACATAGATAACAATCTAAAAGTGAAGTACATTAAGTGAGCAAGTCAAGTCATCAATGAGCAAAGTTTAACTAGAGATATCCAAGGATGATGCAGGCCATGTCAATAAGCTAAGCGGAACAAGGAAGCTAACATTGAGTCCAAATAGAGTGCTATAAGCTCAAGATTGAAACTTTGGTTAAAGTACTTGGTTCTTTTTGAAGCTTAAGCAAATGGAGCACAAATGACATATTTTCTTTTGAAATTCATGGTTGTTGCCAACCAGATTTTTGTTTTATCATGTGCTAGGTCTCAAGCCTTATGCGACTACTCCAAGCCATGAGCTTAAGAAGATAGTCTAGGTCATCCAAAACTCCCCCTAAGTTCATGCCAAGTGCAATGGCAAGCCGTCTCATAGGAGAGAATTGGTGAGATTAGTTTTTTCGCACAAAACAGATCTTTTTGCTTTTTAACATATTGTACTAACTCATGCATCATCAAGAGACTAAACAGCTCAATCTAAGGCTCAATATAGATTCAACGCTCTACTCAGCCTATTTGACATGGCATGAATCATAAAGGGATAGCTCAAGAAAGACTAAACTCAAATGCTAGCATGACAAGTTTAATTTAAGTTGATCAATTTTACTTAACTTATCATAGCAAACGCTAGTCTACACATATGAAGTCATGATAAATTTAGCAAGCTAAGCACAAGTCATGGCAAGGTGTAAAGCACTGAAGCATGTCATAACAGGATAATAATCAAGGCTCAATGCAGATTGATTATAATGCTAGAATGCTGAAAATGCAAGAAAAATCTAGCTCCCCCTCAACATGACATGCAACTTTTAGTTCAAGTTGAGTTAAGTCACAATTAAGCTCCAGAAGCTCCCAAATGAACTCTCCCTGAACCAAAGCAATAAATTGAGAAGCTGGCAAATAAAACCAAAACAGGCAGTCCTTAAAGCATAGATAAGATATAGAGACAACTATGGCTCAGACTGACTCTCATCTACCCCATATGACTCCAGGACAATCAGCTGACTGTAAATCACACACTAGAGAGCAAACACGTACCCTGTCTACCCGAGGGTGGCCCAACCCTCGCTAGAACCTACAAGAAGTGAGTGAGCTCGACCTAGTGAGATAAGAAGCAGCTAATCCTGGAAGCACAAGATAAGGGTTAGAAGTCTAAGCATCTCGGCAAGAGAAGCACTCTAACCTATGCTGGAAGGACTAAACCCAAATGCACCCCGAGTGCAATGCAATAGAAATGAGACAGAAGCATAATCAATATAGTAAAGCAATAAAGCCCAAAGCTCCCTCTCACTACAGTCCATAAGGACACACCACCCCAAGCTCTCCCCGCAGAGCTGAAAACCTCGAACTATCCAAAGGCTTGGTGAAGATGTCAGCCAACTGGTGGTCACTCTCCACAAACTGGAGCACTATATCACCCTTCTCTACATGGTCTCTAAGGAAGTGGTATCGGATATCAATGTGCTTGGTCCGAGAGTGCTGCACTGGGTTTTTAGCAATGTTAATCGCAGAAGTGTTATCACAGAAGAGTGGAACACTATCTATGACCAACCCAAAGTCCCGCAGGGTCGAAGCCATCCAAAGTACTTGGCTACAGCAGCTGGCTGCAGCAACGTACTCGGCCTCTGCGGTGGACTGTGCAACTCCGGACTGCTTCCTCGAAGACCAGGAAACAAGAGAAGTGCCAATGAATTGGCAGGTGCCAGAGGTGCTCTTCCTATCTATCCTACAGCCGGCAAAGTCTGCATCCGAGAAGGCTCTCAAGGAAAGACAGGATGAGGAAGAGTACCAGATACCATAGTCAATGGTAGCTCGAAGGTACCGAAAGATGCGCTTCACCGCCTGACGGTGAGATACGCGAGGAGAAGCCTGAAAACGAGCACACAGACACACTGAGAAGTGTATGTCTGGTCTCGAGGCAGTGAGGTAAAGAAGGGAGCCGATCATACTTCTGAACTCTTTCTGATCAACTGGCTCGCCATCCTCATCTGGGTCAAGATAGGCTGTCGAAGCCATGGGAGTTGACACCGGCTTACCATCACTCATATCGAAGCGCTTCAGGAGGTCACGAGTGTACTTTCCTTGATGAAGAAATGTACCCTCCCGAGTCTGCTTAATTTGGAAGCCAAGGAAGAAGGTCAACTCACCCATCATACTCATTTCAAACTCGGTGCACATGACATCCGAGAACTGGGAAACCAGAGTATGGGAAGAGCCGCCAAAGATAATGTCATCGACATAGATCTGGACGAGCAGAAGGTCAGCGCCAAGCCGGCGGATGAACAAGGTCTTATCAACTTTACCCATTTCAAACCCATGACTCAACAAGTAGGACTTAAGCCTCTCATACCAAGCCCTGGGGGCCTGCTTAAGTCCATACAACGCTTTGGAAAGCTTAAAGACATGGTTTGGGTATTTGGGGTTTTCAAAACCAGGAGGCTGTCGGACGTAGACCTCTTCCTCAATAAGGCCATTGAGAAAGGCACTCTTGACGTCCATCTGGTAAAGCTTGAAACCCTTAGAAGCTGCAAAGGCAAGCAGGATTCTAATGGCTTCAAGTCTAGCTACGGGGGCAAAGGTCTCCTCGAAATCTAGACCTTCAACCTGGGAGAACCCCTGAGCAACCAGTCTAGCCTTGTTTCGAATAACCACTCCATCCTCGCTCTGCTTGTTCTTGAACACCCACTTAGTCCCAATAATATTGTGACCTCGCGGGGGCTCGACGAGCGACCAGACCTTGTTCCTCTCAAAATTTTCTAGCTCCTCATGCATGGCATTTACCCAAGACTCATCAGATAAAGCATGAGAGACATCTTTGGGCTCAAAGGAGGCAATGAAAGCCGAATGGAGACAGAATTGAGATAAGCCAGATTTTGAGCGGGTAACACGCTCGAAGAGGTCTCCAATGATCTGCTCTGAAGGATGAGCTTTCTGATATGTCTAGGAGGTCCAGGATGAGATGAAGAAGTGGCCTCTACCTCGTGAGCTGACGAGGTAGGAACAGAGCCACCAGCTCCAGAAGAAGCAGAAGGCATGGGCTGATCGCCTCGAGGTGCGGTGGAAGACGGCACCTCAAGGGGTGGATGAGGGACAGGATCAGGTAGACAACCGTCGTCTCCATCATCCTCATCATCCACAAAGATGGTCTCGGACTGCTCTAAAGAACCTGAGATATCGGGCCTAGTCCCCGGACTGGCCTCGTCAAAGGTCACCTCACAGGTCTCTACCATTTTGCTAGACTCGCAGTTCCAGACCCTATAAGCCCGCGAAGAAGTCGAGTAGCCTAGAAAGATCCCATCACAGGAACGTGACTCGAACTTATCTAGGTTCCCAGACTTCAAGATAAAACACTTGCAACCAAAAACACGAAAATGAGAGACGCTGGGCTTTCGCCCATATCTCAACTCATAAGAAGTGCGGTGCAAGTGTGCCCTAAGAAATACTCGATTTGAGACATGGCACGCAGTAGCTATAGCCTCAGCCCAAAACTTCCGCGGTGTAGAGTACTCATCAAGCATCGTCCTGGCCATCTCGACCAAGGTACGGTTCTTCCTCTCCACAACGCCATTTTGTTGTGGGACGTGCGGAGAAGAGAACTGGTGCTCTACACCTGTCTCACCACAGAAACTCTCGAAGTAGGAATTCTTGAACTCCGTGCCATTGTCACTGCGGATCGCTCGTAAGGCACCCGGGAGCTCAACAGAAAGCCTACCAAAAAGACCTCGGAAATGTGAAAACGTCTCATCCTTCGAGGCTAAGAAAAACACCCAAGAATACCTCGAGAAGTCATCGACCACGACAAGAACATACCACTTCCCCCCTGCTGACTGCACTCGAGCTGGTCCCACTGTATCCATGTGGAGCAGCTGTCCCGGTGCATCGGTCATAGTGACTGTGACCGGAGGGTGAGAGGCGGCAACCATCTTGCCGTGCCGGCATGGAGCACAAACAAGATCTTTGACCATCTTGAGTTTCGGCAGACCACGAATGAGATCGTGACCGCTAACTCGAGTCAAATGGTCAAAGCCTATATGACCAAGTCTCCTATGCCAGAAGGAAAGGTCGCGGGACTCAGAAGCAACTAAACACCTGAGAGGATCACCAGAAGACTCAGAAAAATCAGCACGAAAGATCCTCCCAAAACGAGAAATCCCGCAAACAAGACTACCCGAAGAATCAAGAATTTTGCAATTGTTTTTCTTAAAGCTCACCTCAAAACCGTCATCGGTAAGCTGAGAGACTGAGAGCAAATTATACTGCAGCTTACTAACCAAGGCTACATCTTTCAAGATGAAAGAATCATTAATGCGCACAGTACCTTTGGCGATGACGCGCCCAGATGAAGCATCTCCGAAGGTGATCGTCTCATCACCTGGAGCACGGGCAAGGGAAGAAAACCAACGGGAGTTTCCGGTCATATGACGAGAACAACCGGAGTCTACAAGCCAAACCTTTCCCTTCCCTGCCCGGCGAACCTGAGTCAAACAGAGAGTAAAGTCTCAGTACTGGGATAAATCAAAAGTGATTTTGGCACCCAATACTGAACAACACGTCGAGCAGATGAAGTAGTCAAGCACGACTGACCTCTATCTACCCTACGCTCTCCATGACTCAAGGAAGCAGAAGGTCTGTGAGCAGACCTGAAGCTGTTGCGGGGTCCGACTGCTACGGGAGAGCGAGTCGGAACACCGGCAACACGCTGAACACGCCGCGGGTAACTGTCTCGACGGGGGAAACGAGATGCACCCTCAGGACGGCGGAAGTCATGACCAGGAGCAGCATGAGGACGAAAAACAGAAGACTCAGAAAAACCAAGTCCTCGATGCTGCCCAAACCCATCAACAGCAGTAAACCTAGACCTCGTGCTGGTCCTAGGTGCACTCAGGATCTGGGGCTGACCCTGAATACGCCTAGGAGACTCAACACGGTCTCTACGCGCGATCTTGGCGCGCCTAAAGCATCGATCAACCGTGTGTCCATCCTTCTGACAGAAGGTGCAGTGATACTTCATCCTCTGAGAGGTAGAAGTAGCACGGTCAGGCTTCGCCTTCTGAGAGGCCGAAGCAGCAGGTGCAATCACCTTGCTGTCAGAAATCCCTTGGACATAGCCCGCTGACTTAAATTGGACTTTCTCGGTCCTGGGCTCGGTCTTGATCACACCTGGTGCTATGGGTCTGAGCACAGCAGGTGGATGCTTCCTCATATCCTCATAATAGTCATATCCTAGACCCTGATTAAATCTGCAAATCTTGGACTGGTCTAGAATAAGATTAAGCTTCTTCTTGCCGCCTACAAATCTCTCGAGAGTGTTCATAAGGTACTGACACTCCCGAAAGAGAGAGGTGCAAGAAGAGCAGGGAGAAGTGGGAACAGCAGGAGGTAAGGGAGCAGAAGAAGAACCAACAGTAGAGGAGAGAATGGCTTGTGCATGCACAGCCGACCCTGAGGGGACAATCCTACTACTAGCAGGTTGGTTCGCGTCTCTAGGCGTCTCACCCTTACCCTGGGGCTTCTCCCCCACACCATTAATCACATCACAACCAGATTGTGGCTTCTCTAGTAATTCCTTAGTTAGCTTCACACATTTGTCATTCAAAGCAACGAGTTCAAGTTTTAGTTTATCACAACTAATGCATGGTGAGCTAACAGAATCCTTAGTCGCATACTGAGCCATTTTCTTGTTGTTGTCAATCATTTCTTGAAACTGTTTTGAGACAGATTCAAGTTCAGCAGTTAACTTTGGACAGTTCAAACATGAATCAATAGGCTCAAGTAAAGAAGCACGCAACTCAGCAATCTTGTGATCTGCCCGTTTTAGGTTCATCTTTAAATTATTGCAATTTTCACAAGACTCGGGCAGATCAAGGAGCATGGCATAAGGTCCTCTAGCAGCAATGTCCTTAACCTCACATGAGGTGGGAGAAGTAGTCTCATCAGTAGTAAGTAGGGTAACAGCCATCCTACTCAACTCTAACTCAGCAAGCAGACTAACATTCTCCACCTTAATAGAATCAAGCTCGGAGGACACACTATCATGCGAGGTCCTTAACTTCTCCAAATCACCCAGCAAGGCATAGCATGTATCACAGTCGTCACGGGAGGGAGCAGATGTAAGAGAAGTAAGCTCCCGTGACAGTCTATCTACTTCCTTCTCTAACTCGGTACACCTAGTCCTAGCTCTAGCATGAAAACCTCCTAGCTTAAGGAAAGCTTCATTAAGTTGGTCATAGGAGGGACATACCTCGTCCGAGTCGGAGTACAGCTCGCTGTCGCTAAGTTCGCCCTCGAGGGCCATGAAGCACATGCCGGAGAAGTCGTCGCCGCTCTTGGGATCTTGGTCACCCGTCCCGTCGTCGTCGCTCCATCCCTCCACCTCGCTGAGGTCGAGGTCGTCGAAGGCGGTGAGGACACGGTGAAACAGCTTCTTGGCCTTCCCGAAGTCGCGGAACTTCTTCTTTCCCGGCGTCTGAGCTGGAGGCTTCTGGTTGCGGTTCTTGTCGGTGTAGTCGTTCTTGCCTGAACCGCCGTAGTCGTTCTTGCCCTTCTCCAGCTTGGGACAGTTTGCTCGAATGTGGTTGGGGCCACCACACTCGAAGCAGATGACTGGTCCGCCTCTCTTTCTGTCTCTCCTCCTCTTGTAAGCATGGGAGAACTTCCGAGCTAGGAGGGCCAGCTGTTCATCCTCTAGCTGCTCTAACTGATCATCAGTTACGTCACATAGAGCAGCTAGGGAGAACCCACAAAGCGAATCGGCGGAAAAACCAGAAGCCGGACTGGGATCGGTGACCAAAGCCATCGACTGTGACTTCGACCGACGAGAGACAACGTCAATCTCGTGAGTCTTGAGGCGCGAGTACAGCGCGTCAAGAGTCAGGGTCGAGAGGTCTGTCGTGTCTTTGATGGTGGTCACCTTCATCTCCCACACGCGCAGATCGAGTGCCGCGAGCATCTGACGAGCGTTGTCCGAGTCGGGGTATGTGAGACCGACCGCTCGGAGGTTGCTCAAGATTTTGTGAAATCGCGAAAAGCACTCGTCCAGGGACTCACCAGCAAGCATCTCGAATTTGTTGTATTCGCGCTTGAACTGGTCCTGTCGAACCGTCTTGATCTGGGTGGTGCCCTCATGGTATGCGTCGAGGGTCACCCAGATGTCGTAGGCGGACGACAGGTGAGATATACGGTCAAACTCGCTACGACTCAACCCCTGGATGATGATGTTCCTTGCCTTTGCATTCGCCTCAACATCAGCCATGTTCCCGGCATTGATGTTCTCATCGGCAGGAACAGCGAATCGTACCTTGACCTTCCGCCAGATGGCATACCCCTGGGCCTGGATGTATGTCTCCATTCGGCTCTTCCAGAAGGGGTAATCGATGCCATCGAACACGGGTGGCTTGGTCGAGTACTTGTCCGTCGCCATGGCTCTTGAGACCGGTTAAGATCTATGAATTAGAGCTAACCGGCTCTGATACCAATTGTTGGACCGAAATGGCGACAGAGGGGGGGTGAATGTCGATCTTTAAAAATCGCCCCCAACAATTATCTTCTTCTCCAATAGCTATGGGAGCTATGAAGGAGAAAATAAACCCTTACTGGACATCACAGAGACAAGGAAAAACTAGACCCAGAAAGAAGCAATCAAGAAAAACAAATTCAGCGCAAGTCTGGCTGCAAGCGGTAGTACCGCTGGGACGAGCGGTAGTACCGCTGAGCGGTAGTACCTCTTCCAGGAGCGGTAGTACCGCTGAGCGGTAGTACCTCATCCAGGAGCGGTAGTACCTCTCGAGGAAAAACAGCAAACAGAAATTTTCAGACAATGAATCTGAAAACTGAGAAATTCGCAAGATTCTTCGATTCTTGGCTTGGGAAACTTTGAGGATAGCTAGGGAATACTCCCAGAAGACTAAGCCAAGAGCCAATTTCAAGAAACCACTTTCAAGAAACACGAATTTCAGATTTGGGTAAAAATCTGAAATTTTGCCCGAGCTGAGCCAAAAATCCAATTACTCCCAAACCGTTGATCCTTTGGCTATGAAATTTTGAGGGTAGCTATTTAATAGCCTCTGGACTCTTCATACCGAATTTCAAGCCATCTTAACAAGGGAGTCAAAATCTGGACAAAAACCTAGAAAGAGAAAAGATGAACAGAGGAGGCAAACAATGAAAATCTGAGATTAAAACTTGGTTTGCTCTTGGAGTTAACTAGCCAAATGGCTTTTAAGCATCACCCATGTCATAGCAACCCATTTTGGCACTCTCCAGCAATCAAGAACTCGAAAATCAAAAGAGAGCAAATCACCCAAAATGAAGAACGAAGAACAGAAGCTACGACAGAGAGGAACCAAACTTCAGATCTTCATTTCTTGGATCACAATGAATACAGAGGAGTCCCGATGACACGATTGAATACAGAGGAATGATTACAAGACTCTCAATCCATCTCCTCACTCTCTCAACTCAAGAACACACACTCATCCATGGAGGGAGGAAGAACACCCACTAGAACTCACACCTAGAAACCATCGTAGAGGACAACAGAGGGAGCACACTCTGCCTCCACCAACTCACACCAACTAAAGAGCTAAAGGAAACAACCTTCCCAAAGCCTCTTTTGACTAGTGTAAACCCTAATTCCTTACAAGTGCTCAAATGGGCATGCAGCCCCTCCTCTCCTTTTATAGCCCATGGCTAACGGGTCTCCGCCCCGTTACGCCGGCTAAATCCAACGGAGCCCGCTCCCGCTTGTGCAGCCTTGCGAAATTCCCGTTTCGCCCCTCCTGCACCTTCCGGGAAGCTTCCGCGCTCCTTGTCTTGCACGCCTCGCAACCACCTCGAGTCCACGTCGTCTTCGACACATCCTGACCGTTCTGACCTCAGCGCCACCTGCGCCTAGTCCGGTCCACCGTGTCTCGCCACGACTCCGCTCGATGTCCTGCAGCCACACAGACAAGAAACACATCACATAGCACCGCTCGACACATGAAAGCGTAAAATAGCATAAACACATCATGCTTACCCATGATGAAGTCCAAACCTGTCGAAGCATTAGAATAAATGACCTAAGCCCAAACGACCAAGTTTGACCAAATCGACCGAGCCCGTTGCACCACGCAACGACATGGTCAAAACCACCCAAACCAAACTCGACTAACCTACACCATTGTCAATTACTCATCATTCTCATGGGATCACGACCACATGGTCTCTCACAAACTATGTTTTCAAGCTTTCCAAAGCGCTGTATGGACTTAAGTAGGCCCCTAGAGCTTGGTATGAGAGGCTTAAGTGCTACTTGTTAAGTCATGGATTTGAGATGGGTAAAGTAGACAAGACCTTGTTCATTCGCCGGCATGGCACTGATCTTCTGCTCATCCAGATTTATGTGGATGACATCATCTTTGGCGGCTCTTCTCATGCTCTTGTTTCCCAGTTCTCGGATGTCATGAGCACCGAGTTTGAGATGAGCATGATGGGTGAGTTGACCTTCTTTCTTGGCTTCCAGATCAAGCAGACTCGGGAGGGTACTTTCTTGCATCAAGGCAAGTACACTCGCGACCTCCTGAGACGCTTTGACATGAGTGATTGTAAGCTCGTGTCAACTCCCATGGCATCTTTCGCCACACTTGACCCATATGAGGACAGCGAGCCAGTTGATCAGAAGGAGTACCGCTACATGATTGGCTCCCTCTTGTACCTCACTGCCTCGAGACCAGACATACACTTTGCTGTATGTCTTTGTGCTCGTTTTTAGGCTTCTCCTCGCGTATCTCACCGCCAGGCGGTGAAGCGCATTCTTCGGTACCTTCGAACTACCATTGACTATGGTATCTGATACTCTTCCTCATCCTGTCTTTCCTTGAGAGCCTATTCGGATGCAGACTTTGCTGGCTGTAGGATAGATAGGAAGAGCACCTCTGGCACCTGCCAATTCATTGGCACTTCTCTCGTTTCCTGGTCTTCTAGGAAGCAGTCCGGTGTTGCACAGTCCACCGCAGAGGCCGAGTACGTTGCTGCAGCCAGTTGCTGTAGCCAGGTGCTCTGGATGGTCTCGACCTTGCGGGACTTTGGGTTAGTTATCGACAGTGTTCCACTCTTTTATGATAACACTTCTGCGATTAACATTGCTAAGAACCCAGTGCAGCATTTTCGGACCAAGCACATTGATATCCGATATCACTTCCTTCGAGACCATGTAGAGAAGGGTGACATAGTGCTCCAGTTTGTGGAGAGTGACCACCAGTTGGCTGATATCATTACCAAGCCTTTGGATAGCTCTAGGTTTTCAGCTCTATGGGGAGAGCTTGGGGTGGTTTGTCCTTATGGACTGTTGTGAGGGAGAGCTTTGTGCTTTACTGCTTTATCTTATTAATTATGCTCTTGCTCCTTTCTGTTGCATTGCATTCGGGGTGCATTGGGGTTAGTTCTTCTAGCATAGGTTAGATTGCTTCTCTTGTCTAGTTGCTTAGACTTCCTTCTCTCGTCTTGTGACCCTAGGATGCTGCTTATTAGTTGTTTCTCCTCTCACTAGGTTGAGCTCACTCACTTCTTGTAGGTTCTAGCGAGGGTTGGGCCACCCTCGGGTAGACAGGGTACGTGTTTGCTCTTTAGTGAGTTAGATGATCAGTTGATAGTCCTAGAGTCATATGGGGTAGATGAGAGTCAGTCTGAGCCATAGTTTCCTCTACATCTTGTCTATGCTTTAAGGACTGCCTTTTCGGATTTTTGTGCCAGCTTCTCGTATTTATTGCTTTGGTTCAGGGGGAGTTCATTTGGGAGCTTCTGGAGCTTAATGTTGACATAACTCAACTTGAACTAAAAGTTGCATCACATGTTGAGGGGGAGCTGGATTTTCTGCATTTCATTCTGCATTGTAATATAACTACATGGAGCCTTGATCATTATCCATTTATGACATGTTTACAATGCTTTACATCTTGCCATGATTTGTGCTTATTTGCTAGATTGATCATGACTTCATATGTGTAGACTAGATTTTGCCATGATGAAAAAATTAAAATTGCTCAACTTAAATTAAAACTTGTCATGTTAGTTCTCGAGACTAGTCTTTCTTTGGCTATCCTTTTATGATTCATGCTATGTCAAATAGGCTGAGCTGAGTCTTGAATCTTTGTTGAGCGTTAGATTGTGCTATGCTAGTTTCTTGATGTAGCATGAGTTAGTACAATCATTTAAGAATGCAAAACGATCTCTTTTGTGCGAAAAAACTGATCTCACCAATTCTTTCTCATGAGACGGCAGCATGAGTTTCTTGATGTGCTATACTCTCATGAACGCACATAAACAAAACTTCTAATGGATCAAGACTTAATAAAACTCACGAAAAATACCAGATGCGAAGCTAGGGTTTGGATATTTTTGTGCGTTTTCGGTTTATGGACTATAGGACAACAAATAATAAACTGAAATTTAAAGGGATAAGATCCTACCGAGTAAACCGCGCTCTGATACCAAAATGATACGTCCGATCTTCTCGACGTAGGATGGATACTCACGGGAGTCTTGATGAATCGTAATGATCCTCCAATGCCAATGCAAGGGACGAACAGTCTTTAATCCGCCAAAACACACTCGTGTTGATTTCACCGACCACCAAGCGAAGATCTATCGTGCACCCAATTCCCAGCGGAAAGGCTGAACGATCTTGATTGAAAAAGATACTCCTAATTCCACAAGGAATTTTGGCAGCAATGCTCAACTCGAAAACTTTAGTAGATTGATTTTTCTCAAATGTGGTCTGAGCCCTAAAGGCTGCCAATACAAGGCTTATATAGCCCCTTGGGACATCCATAACTTTTTAGATACGAAAGTACAACTCAACCCTATATTGTTTTAGATACGAACTATCACAAAAAGGAAACTATATTTTCCACCCATCATATTCTTTCGGTCATAACTTTTTATCTGTGATGAACGTGAATGTGGAACCAGATCCATTGCGTAGCCCTTGAAATTATCTTTCCAACGAGTATAAGAACACCTGAATCGGACTCCGTTTGTGAAAGTTATGGCCTTTTTAGTAACTGCCTGTCAGGCTGTCCCGAACCGAATCCGAATTGAATTCTGAGTTGAATCCGAGTTTGAATTGGGTTGAGCACGTGGGAAGTCCGAATTTGGCTTGAAAATCTTATCCAAAACTTGTAGTTTAAGTCCTTGGGCTCCTCCCTTTTTGCTATCCCACGGCATGGGCTTTTTTTCCTTCTTGATTAGCTGCATGGGCTACTTGGCTTTCTCCTTTCCATCCCCATGGGTTTTGAGCTTTATGTTCTTGGTAGCAAATATGATTACCCTCTTTGTGCTTCTCCATTGCTTTGGCCCCGGAATCATCATAATATTTAAACCTAATAATAAACAAGAATTTGGCATAAGGTAGTATATCGTTCCCACGAATAGAAGGAAATTCATTAAGAAACAAATTCACCTGACAATATTTAGTGCGGCTCAATACTTCTTTCCGGTGAAATAATGCATTTGACTAAAATGTGCTAAGCATGTACGTATCGCATCATCCTCCCCTTCTTCAAGAAAAGCCGTCCTCGGCTTTTGGTAGCCTGAAATTGTACTAAGCAAAGAAAACAACGTATATGCATGGTATATATATTTGTCATCAACACTTCTTTTACTTAGCATATCAAGAACATCTGAAGGCGTAGTAGATAAAAAGAAAAACACATATGCATGGTATATGTATGAATCAATTATTGTGTTATTCTCGTTGTTCCACACAAACCAGTTAATATAACAACAACCATAAGGTGTATACATTGCAATATTGTCTTTCATATCATCCTCCCTCCCATGAGAAAAAGTTGTTCTCGACTTTGCTAAGCACATGGACAAGTCATTAATGGGCCAAACCAAATTAAGTTGTTCAAATATGGGGGACAAAATTTTTAGTTCCTTCCATGCTTCAACTGCGCTACTCTGATTATTTGTACATGATTGTACATTAAAGGATGAATAAGTAGGCTTAAGAAATCTTTTAAAACATGAAGCACTACTGTTGAAACTCATCTTATTGTGATCATGATATGGCACAAAAGTTTGTTTATCCAAAATATGCAATTTCAATTCAGCAAGCTTATCACATGTAATGCATATTCGGTAAACATAAAACTTATCATCTATACCATAATTTCCAATCAAATTGAACTTATATGTATATGCATAGGTATTAACTAGTGATTTTAAACATGAAATGTCAGCAACATTCTCAATCACACTAGATAGCTCTCTAGGATCATCAAACATGATATAGCACAAAGAATCACTAGGAGATATTCGAGTAAGAATTTCCTTATGAGTAATCAATTCCACATTATGTAAATTGAGCAAAGAAATTTCAGAACATGGAATTTTCATTCGCACATATGAGTTCTCACAAGTACTCACCGTTTCACAATTAATTTCAGCGCCAATATTGTTACCTTTATTGTTCTCCTCAGTTGATATAGGTGTTGTAGGTATTAAATCATCATGATGTAACAACGGGACAGCAAGTACTTCATCTTCAACCGTGGTTATCTCGTCATCTTTGACTTCCAATGATGCCGGTTGTTAAATGTTTAATTCCTCATCTTCAATTTCAACCTGCACAATGTGAGAAACAACACTAGAAGTAGACATTAATGTGTTAGTTTCAAAATCAACCTCACTTTATCCATCATCTACCTCTTTCTTCTCTTTTGGTGTTCCTCTCACACTCTCAATTTGGATGCCCTCAAACTCACATATGATGGGATCACACAGCTCACTTTTTTATCACTCTCACTCAATTTGGCTATATGGCTCTCATTCGCACATGGGTTTTGACGCATCTCAAATATTGTATGTGTCATTGGGGCAGCACAAGATGTCTCCTTGACCGAAGGGAAAGTCCCATGCTCGGTCATCTTCTCCTCCTCAATAGCACAATTCACAAGATCATGCACGCTACTAAAATATTTATGTTGAAGTGCAGCGGCGATCTTAGAATTTAAGCCACTCCTGAAGTATGCCTTCTCCCTTGATGGACTAGTGACACCAGCACGACGCATCGCATCTTGTAGTTCAAAATAGTAATCTTGGACAGTATTACTCCCTTGTGTGATATTCTCCAGATGGTGAAGCAATTTCTGCACATAATAGGATGGCACAAACTCGCTTCACATGAATGCCTTCAAATCTGACCAAGATTTAATGAATTGTTTTCTAATTGATTGTTGCCACCAACTATAAGCATAGTCTTCAAACTCCCTCGTGGCACGCATCACCTCTTGGTCTTTGGAAAGTTTCTGAAATCTAAACACTTTCTCCATTCGCCATTCCCACTCAAGATACTCCTCTGGATCATCACTGCCATAGAAAGGAACAAAGCTATCTTCTTCTTGTTGGGGACGAAGTGCATGCACAATATCATTCACGATGTTTTTGTGTAACACCTTCATTTGTTGATTGAGTTCAATACGGAAATGCTGCATATCCGCCTTAAGTTGTACATGCTTAGCAGTGGTGCCTGATTGGAGCTCTTGTTGCAATGTACTTTTTGATGCCTGATGTTGAAAGCGAGTCACCGCGGAATTCAGACCATGCTCCTCTCCCATGTTGTCGTCTCCACCTGACATGGTTAGTAGCACAAAGAAAACACAAAGCCACAAATATATGGGTAATATGTGGAGTCACTCAATCTCACTTTTCCTCTCTCAAGTAAAGTTCTTATCTTTCCGAAGTGAATTGAGGCCAAAAGAAACTTACACTTGGAGGTGGTTTCAATAACAAGTGATGATCAAGCGGATTTAAAAGTGACTCACAATTGCACGGCAAAGGATATTTTGTGGAGCTTCGTTAGGAAGTTTTTATCCTACATAATCTAAATTTCACGATGTTGTAAAATTAAGTAATAATCCAAGCTAGAAAATATTGCCTATGTGCTGATCCAATAGATATAAGTGATGTGTATGAACGCACACGCAATGATCAATGTGACTCAATGCAACAAAGGAATGAGCTAAATAGTGTAACATCCTGATTTTCAGAGCTTTTTTGAAGCTTTCAAAAATAAAATTCACCATTTGAATTTTTCCGGAATTAATTAAAGCTTAATTGGAATTTTTATTAAACAAAAATATTTAATATGATTAAATTAAACATTAACATTTGCCAAAAGTATTGTATTTGTGTTCCTTCTGTCACAAGGAATTTTCCTATATTTTCTTGGATTTTTTGCAGTTTGTTTGGGCTCAATTTTAAATTTTTTTTAAAACGAAATTGGAGAGAGAATGAACAGTACCCCCGCGCGGTACTGTTCATGCATCTTCAACCTCCAGCGCGCGATCATCCAGTTGTTTCTGTACACGTTTCCTTCCGTTTTTCTCTTTCTTCATAACTTCCAATCCGGATATTATTTCAATATCTTCTCAAAAGGAAAGTTGTGCCAAATCACGCAAGGAATCCATCCCAATTGGCCTCTTTCCATTTCGTTTATCCGTTTGCCTTATATCTCCTATTTTCTGAAACGGACTCTAAACCAAAATCCGCGAATTGGAGTCAGTTTCTATCTCTTCTAAGCCTATAAATACGACCCCTTGACCCCTTTAAACCCATCCCAAGCCATGGCAAGTCCCCTCAAAGGTCAGGATGCCATCGGCATCGAGGCCCTTCGGTCCCGAATTTGCTCGTCGCGTCTCGAGCTATTCGGTGAGTTTTTCCATGATCCTTTTGCATCACATTATGCCATTATATGCCATCTACCTCCTTGCCAAGTTAATTTGGTTTTGGTGCAGCCAATCTCCCGGAATCGAGTTTTCCCCAATCTAGGCCAAGATCGCTTCCCGACGTTGATTCGTCGCCTCCGGTAAGCTTCAGTCCTTACCGTAATTTTTCTTAGACTTGTCTCATCGCGTTCTACGCTGTGCTCACTTCCTTTTCCCCGAAAAGCCTCCACAAATTTTTGCCTCCGAACCTCGCCATAGCCGCCAATGGCATCTCGTGTCCCCATCTATCCGGTGATGTTTTCTCCCAATCCGTTCGCGTCATATTGTGCCAAACCATCCCAGGTAGCTACCCTCCAAGTGGTTTTAGATTTCGTTCACCGAGCACCAAGATATCAAGATTTTGCTTTTTCCTTCCCGACGTCGTTCAAACGTCGTTTGCGTCGTCTTCGGTGGGTTTCTGTCTGAGCCGACAATTTTTCTAGCTTCGCCAAGCCACGTTCTAGCCCGTGCTCACCCTACCTCTCCATGTTTTTGAAGGAATGCGCGTAGGCTACGATAGCAGAAAACAAAACTTTTCTACCGCGCACACCAGGACATCATGCTAAGGAGGGATCATGGATCGTTACCACTAGACGCGCAGCGCAGCGGAAAAAGAGTTGGAGAAGCCGATCCAACCACGCGCGTCGAGGTAGTAGTGGAATTAGTCGATCGTCCCGAACAGATCGTCTCCTCCACGCGATCAACCACACCACGTGCAAGATCCAATCTGTAGATTGTTGATGCCGATCAACGCCGCAACGAGCAGCGCCTCCACCAATATCCACACGTCCGGGGCTGGAACGCCGATCGCGAGTGTACCAGCACTCGCGAGCGGCTAGGGTTTGGCTCGGGAGGTGGCGGCTAGGGTTTCGCTCGGGATTAACAGAAGCATACACCCCTCAGCCCCTCGCCTCCATATATATAGACCTCCTCACTTGGGCCTCATGGACCGAGGCCCAATAGGAGTCTATCCGGATCTCTATCCGAATTGAGCCCACATCCGAATCACATTCGAATTAGTGTTCCAACCCGTTAAGTGTGCGACCCTGTAGGTTCACGTATACTTGGTCGCGACACGGAAATGCCTTTCCGGTCACTCTGTTAATAGCGGCCTCTAGTAAGACATATTAACCCCAAAGTATACGTAAAGATCATATCGGCTGAACCTGTAATATTCTCAAGTACGAATCCCTTTGCCTCACGATATAGATTGAGCTCAAGGCGAGACCTATGTCATCCTCTTAATAGCTCAATCACTCTCTCGATTCCGTGATGGATTATAAACTTGTAATTGACTCCTCAATCACCTTGGCATGGCCATGCACTTTCATAATCCATTACATCGAGGGGCCCAGAGATATCTCTCCCATAAGGAGGGGCACATTCTATCTTGATCATTCACATCCCACTACATGTTTCATGGCAAACCTGAAGACTACTTTTATGACTACCCAGTAACGGAGTAGTGTTTAGTAGTCCCAAAATAAGCTACTACGCATGTTGGGAACCATGATGATCTCAAGTCTAAGGATTCCACATAAACACTACTTGAGACCAACTGATGACACATGGAATCTCTGTAGTGTCTCATGGCTGGTCTATCCAACATATGTTCACTAACACATGTCCATATTATTGATTTGGTATCTCCATACCATGATCCATGAGACATGATCATCAATCAATACATATGCTGATCTTTGAATCATATTTGTTCCTCATATGATATATAATCAGGGATCATTTAGAAATCGCAACATTTTGGCATTAAGAGTCTCATGAATAAGTCACATACTCATTGATCAATAATGATAATGTCTATTTCAAGAAACAAAGCAATGTATCTTAAACATAGTATGTGATATATTCAACATCTCCATGTTGCCTCTAGGGCATATCACCAACAGTCTCCCACTTGCACTAGAGTCAACCATGTTGGTATCTAATACCCATTGCCCTAGTGTGAGCCTCATGCTTTGGCTGGGGAAGCGGCTTTGTCAACGGATCTGCAATATTCAAATCCGTTTGTACTTTGCATATCTTCACATCGCCTCTCTCCACTATCTCGCGGATGAGATGAAATCGCCGTAAAATGTGCTTGGACTTCTGGTGCGATCTAGGCTCCTTGGCTTGCGCAATGGCCCCACTATTGTCACAGTAGAGGTCCATTGGGTTGGAGGCACTAGTCATCACACCAAGCTCAGAAACAAATTTCTTAATCCAAACAGCCTCTTTAGCAGCTTCAGAAGCTGCTATGTACTCGGCTTCTGTTGTAGAATCAGCAACCGTCTCCTGCTTGGAACTCTTCCGGCTCACCGCACCGCCATTCAGGCAGAACACAAATCCAGATTGCGATCTAAAATCGTCTTTGTCAGTTTGGAAGCTAGCATCGGTGTAACCATTTACAACGAGCTCTTCCTCACCCCCATAGACAAGGAACACATCTTTAGTTCTTCTCAAGTACTTCAAGATGTTCTTTACGGCAATCCAGTGACCTTCACCTGGATCTGACTGGTATCTACTCGTAGCACTTAAAGCATACGAGACATCTGGACGTGTACAAAGCATGGCATACATAATGGACCCAATAGCCGAAGCATATGGAATCGCATTCATTTTATCCCGCTCATCAGGTGTACTAGGACACTGATTCTTGCTAAGATTTATACCATGTGACATAGGTAGAAAGCCTTTCTTGGAATCCTGCATGTTGAACCTTTTCAACACCTTGTCAATGTACGTATCTTGGCTTAATCCAATTAGCCTTTTTGATCTATCTCTATAGATCTTGATGCCCAGAATATATGCTGCCTCTCCTAAGTCTTTCATAGAGAAACTATTTTTCAATGAAGACTTAACAGATTCGAGCATAGGAATGTCATTTCCGATCAGTAATATGTCATCCACATATAAGACCAGAAATACCAGTGCGCTCCCACTAGCCTTTTTGTAAACACAAGGCTCTTCTTTGTTCTTGATGAAACCAAACCCTTTGGTTACTTCATCAAAACGAATGTTCCAACTCCGAGATGCCTGCTTTAATCCATAAATGGTTCTTTGCAGCTTGCATATCTTTCCAGCTGATTGCGGATCGACAAAACCCGTGGGCTGTGTCATGTACACATCCTCACTCAGATTTCCATTAAGGAAAGCTGTTTTGACATCCATTTGTCATATTTCATAGTCAAAATATGCAACAATCGCTAGAATGATCCGAATAGACTTTAGCATTGCGATGGGCGAAAAGGTTTCATCATAATCAACACCTTGAATTTGTTTGAAACCTTTGGCCACCAATCGCTCTTTATAGATGTGAACATTTCCATCCAAGTCTATTTTTTTCTTGAAAACCCATTTGCACTCAATGGTTTTAACACCATCAGGTGGATCAACCAAGTTCCAAACTTGATTACTGTGCATGGATTCAATTTCGGATCTCATGGCTTCAAGCCATTTCTCAGAGTCTGGTCCCACCATCGCTTCTTCATAGGTCTTAGGCTCATCGTTGTCTAACAACAATATGTCCCGTTGTTGAGTAGTCAAGAACATGTACCTCTCAGGTGCACAACGTGACCTCTCTGACCTACGTGGTGCCGGTGTGTCCACAACAGGTTCTTCAACAGTTTGTTCATCCTGTTGTGGTTCTGTAGGAGCTGAAACGTTTTCAGGTGTTTCTCGAATTTCTTCAAGTTGCACCGTGCTCCCACTATCCCTTCTTGAGAGAAACTCTTTCTCTAAGAAGACACCATGCCGGGCGACAAACACTTTGCCTTCTTCTTGATTATAGAAGTAATATCCTTTTGTTTCCTTAGGATACCCGATAAAGAAGCATTTATCAGATTTAGGAGTGAGCTTATCAGATTGTAAACGTTTTACATAAGCCTCACATCCCCAAATCTTAAGAAAAGACAAGCTAGGACGTTGTCCTGTCCACATCTCATATGGTGTCTTTTCTACTGATTTTGATGGAACCCTGTTTAGTGTGAACGCGGCTGTTTCAAGAGCGTACCCCCAAAAAGACAACGGAAGATCACTTTGGCTCATCATGGAGCGCACCATATCTAATAAGGTGCGATTTCTCCGTTTAGATACCCCATTCCATTGAGGTGTTCCTGGCGGAGTCAATTGTGGAACAATTCCACAATCCTTCAGATGATTGCCAAACTCATGGCTCAAATACTCGCCTCCACGATCAGATCGTAGAAACTTGATTGTCTTGCCTAAATGATTTTGCACTTCATTTTGGAATTCTTTGAACTTTTCAATGGATTCAGACTTATGCTTCATCAGGTAGATATACCCATATCTACTAAAGTCATCAGTAAAAGTTATAAAGTACTGAAAACCACCTCTGGCTGTTGAGCTCATTGGTCCACATACATCAGTATGTACGAGTGCCAATAAGTCACTTGCCCGTTCACCTTGACTGGTGAAAGGTGCCTTTGTCATCTTGCCAAGTAAACAAGATTCGCATGTCTCAAATGATTCAAAATCAAATGAGTGCAGAATACCATCTCTATGGAGCTTCTCCATGCGTTTCTCATTTATGTGACCTAAGCGACAGTGCCAAATAAACGTGGGATTCAAATCATTCGAACGTTGCCTCTTTGCATTAATGTTATAGACCGGTGACTCTTCAAGAGTAAGAACATATAACCCATTCACCAATGGAGTATGACAATAGAACATATCTTTGAAATAAAGAGAACAACCATTGTTCACAGATCTAAAGTCATAACCTTCTACTTGCAAACATGAAGCAGAAATAATGTTCTTGGAAAGAGATGGAACACAATAACAATTATTCAATTCCAAAACTAATCCTGAAGGTAAAGACAATGGCATGGTGCCAACAGCCACCGCAGCAACTTTTGCTCCATTGCCAACGCGAAGATCCACTTCGCTCCTCCTCAAACTTCCACTTCTTCTTAGCCCCTGCAACGATTTGCAAATGTGAGCAACCGATCCGGTATCAAATACCCAAGAATCAGTAGATGAAGTAGCAAGATTGATTTCTATAACATTTATACCTGGAGTGGAAGTCGTACTTCCCTTCTTCTTCTCAAGATCCTCCAAGTACTTTGGGCAGTTCCTTTTCCAATGTCCTGATTGCTTACAGTAGTAACAATCTGCATCAGGAGCAGCGCCCTTCTTGACTTGCTTGGCCTTAGAACTGCTCGCGATCTCATCGGGAGCTAACTTTCTTTTGACCGCGCCTTTCTTGACATTGGGCTTGCCCTTGCCTTTCTGCATCATCATTACATGATTGATGCTTTTCTTAATGCTTTCCTCGGCAGCTTTTTGCATCCCATGCAACTCAGCCAAGGTCTTGTCCATGTTGTTCATGTGATAGTTCAGTATGAATGGCTCAAAGCTCGGGGGAAGCGACTGGAGAATCACATCGGTAGCCAACTCTTGGCTAAGGGGAAAACCAAGCTTTTCCAGACTCTCAATGTAGCCAATCATCTTAATAACATGAGGGCTGACAAGATTCCCTTCTGCAAGCCTGCACGCAAACAAGGACTTTGAAGTGTTGAACCTCTCAGCCCTTGCTTGGTTCTCAAACATACCACGCAACCCCACAATGATATTGTAGACATCTGTGTTCTCATATTGCTTCTGAAGCTCAGAGGACATTGTGGCAAGCATAAGACAGCTCACTTCAAGGCAATCATTCGTTTGCTTCTCATAAGCTCTTCGTGCAGCCGCAGTAGCATTATCAGGCAAGTCATCAAGATAAGGAGACTCAAGGACATACTCCTTGCGCTCTTGCTTGAGAACAATTCTCAAGTTGCGATACCAATCCATAAAGTTCGTTCCATTGAGTTTTTCTTTCTCAAAATAGATCGCAAATTAAAAGTACTGGATGCGGCGTTAGCTGACATGATCTACAATACAAGAATATGCAAAGTTTAGCACTATGTTTATGTTCATCTTTTATTAAACTATTTAACAAAAGACTCCCACTATGTGTTTTGCAACAAAACTCCCTCTAAGTTACATAGTGGGTCAAGATCCTCATTTCACTAATTCCTAGTGAGCTTTGGCATCACGGCTAGAAAACTAGTGACATGGGTAAGCAACACCTTGCTAATCACATCCCTATGTGACTCTTGCTTGTTGGGTGACATCAGTATGCCCCGGCCCCAACCTATGCCCCAAGGTCCAAAACTGTTTTGATAACCTTGTTAAGTAAACCAAATGCTTCCGCATGTAGATGTCCGACATCTACCCCTAAATAATGATGATAACCGACGGCACTCTACTTTGGTAGACTTACCATGCGGTGATCATTATCTTTTGGTGCAACATATGGAAGGGCATTAACACCTAATTTTTATGAGGGATTCTATCCTACCAAAGCAACATATCACATATATCATTGCATAAGAATAAGACAGATAACAGCACAGATAAACACATTTAACTGTGAAGTAGTATGGCCCAAAAAAATGGTGATCTCCATCTCCATGTAGGTGTAGACGATCTCCATCCTCCACATCACTCCTTTAGGCCACCATGCTTGAAAGCTTGTAACCTCAAAACTAGGCTACTACCTATAATAGCTAGAAATTGAAGATTACAAAGATAGATTTAAGCATTAAGGTCGACACGCAGGTCGTTAAATACAATATAGACATCTAACAATAGCTGAAATAATCATGACACGTAGGCCATGAACGAATGTTACATGCATCACATACATCCCATACATTCCAATAAGATATAGGGCCATACTATTCACATCATTCCCTGCAAAAACAAGTTAGACGTAGAATCGCATTCTACTTAACGATGTGAACCCATGACGCTATACAAGGGGGGTACGCACGGCGGTCCCGCGGGTTTCAAGGCAGCGCCCTGAAAACCTCACGAAATTCACAGATCCAATCTATGAAATCGCTATGGAAAAACTATTCGGCACAACCACCTTATGCCGATCCGAGACATTCTCTAGGACGCTAGTTTTTCCATTGGGCCGAGGCTATCAGATCCATAACCTACTAGTATTCGACATAACCACCTTATGCCGATCCGAGACAATCTCTAGGACACTAGTTTTTCACTGGCCCGAGGCTATCATATTCATATCCTACCAGTATTCGACATAACCACCTTATGCCGATCCGAGACAATCTCTAGGGCACTAGAAGTGATACAATCTGTGCCTCATCTAACCCCTATTCACCGATTGATCTCATCAACCCATGCTACCATCGATTCATCACATGAACTGACTGATCTAGACTGTAATAGATCCAATCTACTACAACCGCATATCAACATATGCGCTGATCCAGATCGCAAACTAAGCAAGATGGCTCTGATACCACTGAAGGAATGCGCGTAGGCTACGATAGCAGAAAATAAAACTTTTCTACCGCACACACCAGGACATCACGCTAAGGAGGGATCATGGATCGTTACCACTAGACGCGCAGCGCAGCGGAAGAAGAGTTGGAGAAGCCGATCCAACCACGCGCGTCGAGGTAGTAGTGGAATTAGTCGATCATCCCGAACAGATCGTCTCCTCCACGCGATCAACCACACCACGTGCAAGATCCAATCTGTAGATTGTTGATGCCGATCAACACCGCAACGAGCAGCGCCTCCACCGGTATCCACACGTCCGGGGCTGGAACGCCGATCGCGAGTGTACTAGCACTCACGAGCGGCTAGGGTTTGGCTCGGGAGGTGGCGGCTAAGGTTTGGCTCGGGATTAACAGAAGCATGCACCCCTCAGCCCCTCGCCTCCATATATATAGACCTCCTCACTTGGGCCTCGTGGACCGAGGCCCAATAGGAGTCTATCCGGATCTCTATCCGAATTGAGCCCACATCCGAATCACATTCGAATTAGTGTTCCAACCCGTTAAGTGTGCGACCCTGTAGGTTCACGTATACTTGGTCGCGACACGGAAATGCCTTTCCGGTCACTCTGTTAATAGCGGCCTCTAGTAAGACATATTAACCCCAAAGTATACGTAAAGATCATATCGGCTGAACCTGTAATATTCTCATGTACGAATCCCTTTGCCTCACGATATAGATTGAGCTCAAGGCGAGACCTATGTCATCCTCTTAATAGATCAATCACTCTCTCGATTCCGTGATGGATTATAAACTTGTAATTGACTCCTCAATCACCTTGGCATGGCCATGCACTTTCATAATCCATTACATCGAGGGGCCCAGAGATATCTCTCCCATAAGGAGGGGCACATTCTATCTTGATCATTCACATCCCACTACATGTTTCATGGCAAACCTGAAGACTACTTTTATGACTACCCAGTAACGGAGTAGTGTTTAGTAGTCCCAAAATAAGCTACTACGCATGTTGGGAACCATGATGATCTCAAGTCTAAGGATTCCACATAAACACTACTTGAGACCAACTGATGACACATGGAATCTCTGTAGTGTCTCATGGCTGGTCTATCCAACATATGTTCACTAACACATGTCCATATTATTGATTTGGTATCTCCATACCATGATCCATGAGACATGATCATCAATCAATACATATGCTGATCTTTGAATCATATTTGTTCCTCATATGATATATAATCAGGGATCATTTAGAAATCGCAACATTTTGGCATTAAGAGTCTCATGAATAAGTCACATACTCATTGATCAATAATGATAATGTCTATTTCAAGAAACAAAGCAATGTATCTTAAACATAGTATGTGATATATTCAACATCTCCATGTTGCCTCTAGGGCATATCACCAACAGTCTCCCACTTGCACTAGAGTCAACCATGTTGGTATCTAATACCCATTGCCCTAGTGTGAGCCTCATGCTTTGGCTGGGGAAGCGGCTTTGTCAACGGATCTGCAATATTCAAATCCGTTTGTACTTTGCATATCTTCACATCGCCTCTCTCCACTATCTCGCGGATGAGATGAAATCGCCGTAAAATGTGCTTGGACTTCTGGTGCGATCTAGGCTCCTTGGCTTGCGCAATGGCCCCACTATTGTCACAGTAGAGGTCCATTGGGTTGGAGGCACTAGTCATCACACCAAGCTCAGAAACAAATTTCTTAATCCAAACAGCCTCTTTAGCAGCTTCAGAAGCTGCTATGTACTCGGCTTCTGTTGTTGGAGTTCATTTGAATTTATTTTGTTTGTTTTGTCGTTTCGCGTGTAGAACCCGACGTCGCCGAAGAGTTTGTCGAACCGCAGCAAGAGGGACCAACCAGGGCACAAGAAGGCAAGTCTCCTTTGATCATTTTGAACCTATATTTGTTAAATATTTTAATTATTTTAAATTTATGTGCATCGCTATTTACATAGAATCTTAATTTTGTTTTAGCAAGTTAGTTAAACCAATTATTGTTATGCCCTCAATTGAAGTTGAATGTCATATACCTTTGTAACCTTAGGATTTCATTTGTCTCAATAATGAGATTATTATTAAATCTTTGATAAATATTAGAACGGTAGTAAAATGCTTAGTCATGCTATTTAACCTTTGTAGCATTGGAAATGGGAAATTATAATTCTTTTAACTAGTCTTTGTACCTGGAAATTAGTGGCGATTGGAGTTGCCACTGTTCTTTTAAAATAAAATAAAATGTGAAAATTGTTTTAGACCAGGGCGGATGGTTGGATTGGTTTGGTGCGGTTAGCACGAGACTTTGTAAAGTGTCTGTTCCGCCCTAGTCGACTAAGGACCGACTCTTGTGTTTGTCCAGACTGAGCACTATCGTACAACTCCAAGTCTATATGGGTACGACCTAGCTGATTAACTTACGATAGTCTAGTTTACCAGTGGAAAGTGGGTGCCAGGGATTTACTGGTTATTCACAGTGAGGGACAGGGATTTACTGTACTCATATGGTGCAAGAGGGGGCTTCGGACTGGGTGGATGGAACCCTTCTGCGGTGAAACCTCAGCGGGTGGTGTCTAGCTAGACTAGAGTGAGGTAAAGGCTTTGTGATATTTTATCTGTGTCTCATACCAAAGGAAGCGTGGTGACTATTAAGATAATTTATCTCTTGGAGTTAAAGTTGTACAACCTCTGCAGAGTGTCAAACTATTCGAATAGCCGTGCCCACGGTCAAGGGCGGGCAAGGAATGCATTCACATGGTAGATCTTTGGTTTTGGTTTTTAAAATCAAACTTTTGGTATTCCGAGAGTGGAGGGAACTCTCGGATGGTTGTCCTGGCGGTTGGAGCCAGTGTGGGTGGATGTAACCCGCAATTTTAAACTTTATCGGTCAGAGCTGGTTATGTAGTGTTGGTGGATAGAACCTTCACTATAAAAAGTTTACTAATTTCAGTTAAAACAATTACTTTGTTAAATTAATGTCTTCGAAAATATTGACTGTTATTTAAAACAAAACATTGCTTTGTGCAAAAGAACCATATAGCCTTTCTTTGTTAAGCCCTGCATCTATTGCATTTTCCCAAGACTTGCGGAGTACTTTATGTACTCACATGCTGCACTTAAAATAAACTCAGAAGAATATGAAGCTCAAGAGGGAGACTACGACTACTTCGCTTGCAGATTCGACGAAGGATTCCCGGAGTACTAGGTCGGGCTTCCCCAGTCAATTGCCTGTAGCGTATTGATGGGTCTTCGCCGGATTTATCTTTTTGCTTCCGCTGTGTTCTGTATGTGTGAGGTCTTGAAACCTCAGTTGTAAGAAAGAGACCTTTTGGTATGTACTCTCTATTATTGTAATAAACGTTGTTGGTTATGTAATCATCACTGTTTGACTGTGTGCACTAGCTTTGATCTAGGACTAGTGCTGTAATACACAGAGGGTCTGGATTCGGAAATCCAGGGTCCCGACAAATAGAAACAATTAGGAACAATAGCTCATTTGCATCAACTACTAGGAGAGACGCTAGCCAATTGCAAAATAAGAATAGAGGGCACAGGATTGCTCAAGAATTTTAGTTACTCAAACTGAAAATATGAAATAGAACTACTCACCCCAATCAGCATTCTCTCTCTCTCTCTCTCTTTTCTCTTTTTTTTGCTCACCTTTTTTTTTGCTACCTTGCCAATCACCCAAATATATTCAACTCACTGTTCTGAGTCTATTGGGATATATGGGTCACAAACTTTGAATTTTTTTTAATTGGCCGGGGTGAGTGATGCTCAAGCCCAATGTTCAGCTAGGATTATTCAGGAACAGCGCTCAATGTAATATCAATTACTAGTCTCAAGTATTCAAAGGATATAAATCAAACTTGTATGTATGGTTGTCACATCCCGATTTTCAGAGCCTTTTTGAAGCTTTTAAAATAAAATTCACCATTTGGATTTTTCTGGAATTAATTAAAGCTTAATTGGAATTTTCATTAATTAAAAAGATTTAATGTGATTAAATTAAAAATTAATATTTGCCAAAAATATTTTATTTGTGTTTCTTGTGTCACAAGAAATTTTTGTGTATTTTCTGGGATTTTTCGGAGTTTGTTTGAGCTCAATTTGAAATTTTCAAAAAAAATAGAGGAGAGAGAATGAACAGTAACCGCGCGGTACTGTTCATGTAAACCTCCAGCAGTCTGTACCTATTTTCTTCCGTTTTTCTCTCTCTTCATAACTTCCAATCCGGACCTTATCTCAATGTCTTCCCAAAAGGAAAGTTGTGCCAAATCACGCAACGAATCCATCCCAACTGGTCTCCTTCCATTTCGTTCATCCGTTTGCCTTTTATCTCCTATTTTCTGAAACGGACTCTAAACCGAAATCCGTGAATTGGAGTCGGTTTATACTTCTTCCAAGCCTATAAATACAACCCCTTGACTCCCCTAAACCCATCCCAAGCCGTGGAAAGTCCCCTCAAAGGTCAGGGCGCCGTCGGCATCGAGGCCCTTCGGTCTCGAATTTGCTCGTCGCGTCTCGAGCTATTCGGTGAGTTTTTCCGTGATCCTTTCGCGTCACATTGTGCCATCATATGCCATCTACTTCCTTGCCAAGTTAATTTGGTTTTGGTGCAGCCAATCTCCCGGAATCGAGTTTTCCCCAATCTAGGTCAAGAGCGCTTCCCGACGTCGATTCGTCGCCTCCAGTAAGCTTTAGCCCTTGCCGTAATTTTTCTTAGACTTGTCTCGCTGCGTTCTACGCCGTGCTCACTCCCTTTTCCCCAGAAAGTCTCCACAAATTTTCGCCTCCGAACCTAGCCATGGCCGTCAATGGCATCTCGTGTCCCCCATCTACCCGGTGATGTTTTTCACCAATCCGTTCGCGTCAATTTGTGCCAAACCATCCCAGGTAGCTACCCTCCAAGTGGTTTTAAATTTCGTTCACCGAGCACCAAGATATTAAGTTTTTCCTTTTTCCTTCCCGACGTCGTTCAAACGTCAATTGCGCCGTCTCCGGTAGGTTTCTGGCCGAGCCGATAATTTTCCTAGCTTCGGCAAGCCGTGTTCTAGCCCGTGCTCACCCTACTTCTCTATGTTCCATGCCCGGATTTTATTCCTCTCTCCTACCCATGTCGTTGTAGCCGCTCGTGCCGTCAATGGTCTCCGTTTGGCGTGCCATCAGTTCCTATGTGTGCCTTAGGTCCCTAGCAACCCATTTTGCTAGTTAGATTCACCTCTCATGCCTCCTCTCGCCAGCGCTAGCCTTCTCACCAAAAGTACTGTTCTCGGATGAACAGTAATATCTGTGAATTTCCAGCATTTTCTCGCCTCGGCAAACTTTAGATCGCTCGTTCTCCTTCGTCCGAACTCCGATTGACCCGATTCTTCTTCCTAAATTCATATAAAATTGAGCTCTATCTTTTGGTTCTAATTTTGAAATTTTTTAAGTTCATTTGAATTTTATTTGAATTTATTTTGTTTGTTTTGTCGTTTCGCGCGTAGAACCCGACGTCGCCGAAGAGTTTGTCGAAACACAGCAAGAGGGACCAACCAGTACACAAGAAGGCAAGTCTCCTTTGATCATCTTGAACCTATGATTTTGAAAGTTTTTAATTATTTTAAATTATGTGCATTGCTATTTACATAAAACATTAGTTCAAATCTTAAGGCATTAGTTATATCCAACCTTGTTATGCCCTCACTTGAAGTTGATTGCCATGTACCTTTGCAACCCTAGAAATTCCTTTGACTCATTTATGAGAGTAATATATTTAATTGTTGGTATTAGAATGGTAGTATAATGCTTAGTCGTGCTATTTAATACCTTTCAAATCTTGAAAATGGGAAATTATGAATTATTGTAATACCCTCGTGTTTATAAATGTAGTGTCAATTGGAGTTGCCACTGTTCTTTTAAAAATAAAAGAAAATGTGGAAATTGGTTTAGATTAGGGTGGATGGTTGGTTTGGGTTGGTGCAGGAAGCACGAGATCTTGTTAAGTGTATGTTCCACCCTAGTCAATTAAGGATCGACGCTTGTGTTTGTCCAGACTGAGCATTAACCGTACAACCACAAGTCTATATGGGTACGACCTAGCTGACTAACTTATGATAGTCTAGTTTAGGTGCCACCAGTGGAAAGTGGGTGCCAGGGATGGACTGGTTATCCACAGTGAGGGACAGGGATTTACTGTACTCATACGGCGCAAGAGGGGGCTTCGGTTCGGGCAGTTAGCCTACCTGCGGTGAAACCTCAGCGGGTGATATCTAGCTAGATTAGAGTAAGGTAAAGGCTTTGTGATATTTTATCTGGGTCTCATGCCAAAGGAAGCGTGTTGACTTTTAGGATAATTTATCTCTTGTGGGTAAAGATGTACAACCTCTGCAGAGTGTAAAACTATTCGAATAGCCGTGCCCACGGTCAAGGGCGGGCAAGGAATGCATTCACATGGTAGATTTCTGGTTTTGTTTTAAAATCAAAGTTTTGGTATTCCGAGAGTGGAGGGAACTCTCGGAAGGGTATCCTGGCAGTTGGAGCCAGAGAGGGTGGATGTAACCCGCAGTATTAAACTTGTTCAAGTTGTTTAAGCTAGTGTTGGTAGATGGAACCTTCACTATAGAATTATTGATAGTTTCTGTTAAAACATTTACTTTATTAAATGGATGCCTTCGAAAATAATTAGTAGTAATTGAAATTTTTAAATATTGCTTTGTGCAAAAGAACCATATAGCCTTCCTTTGTCAAGCCTTGCATCTATGCATTTTTCCCAAGACTTGCGGAGTACTTTATGTACTCACATGCTACACTTAAAAATAAATCTCAGAAGATTGCGAAGCTCAAGAAGGTGACTACGACTACTGCTTCGCCTGCGGCTGTGATGGATTCTTCCCGGAGAACTAGGTCGCGCTTCCCCAGTCAATTGCCTGTGGCGTATTGATGGGTCTTCGCGAGTTTATTATTTGCTTCCGCTGTGTTTCGTGTGTGCGAGGTCTTGAAACCTCGTTTGTAATAATGGGACCTTTTCGGTCAATACTCTCAATTATTGTAATAAAGCGTTGTTGGTTATGAATCATCACTGTTTGACTGTGTGCACTAGTTTTGATCTGGGACTAGTGCTGTAATACACAGAGGGACCGGGTTTGTGAATCCAGGGTCCCGACAGAGATGGTATCAGAGCCAATTTGACTGTAGGACGTGACCTAGTTAGAATGGTCGTTAAAAAAAAGAAGAGCTTCAAAATTTATTTTATAAAATAAAAATTTAATAATGTGCTATCCTTGTCTTTTCTTGTCTTTCTATCCTTACCTTCGTCATGGCATTCTCTCTTATCTATCTACTCATTTCCTTTTTGGAATGGTAATTGTACCCCTTTCCTTTGTAATTTCTATAGACGGCTCAGTGAGGTTGCGTATGAGAAGCACTTGGAGAAGCGCGTCATCATGAAGGAGCAAGGACTAGTTCTTTAGTTGTAGTACCCAAGTAAAGTCCTACGATTTTAGAACGCTTATATATTACTTGCTTGTGTGTTAGGTAAACTGTACCAAGTCTTTGTATACTTGCAGTACAGTCATCCTTAAAAACTATTTTGATTTCAAGCTAAGCTTCTCCTAGTTGTTATTTGTTTCTCTCTTGTGTGTTTGTTTGGGATGGTGTTTAGTCTTTCCCCTGATCTCTTATCTGTACTACTTCCCTCTTATCTTTTGCTAACCCCAGTGACCGCAATAGTGCAAGCTCCAATTCTTTAACCGCAGTCCAAGTTTGGAGAATCCTTGGAGACCTAGAGTATATGGAAGTCAACAAATTTATGGAAAGTACTCTTGTCGTGAAAGCTGTCATAATCAATGCATGTCAAGATAGGTAATTTGGAGAATTGTTGCTAGAGTGATATATCTTGGATTTATAATTGACAAGATTGAATAATATTCGAGGGAATTGAGAAAAAAAACAAAGGTATATTTGTAGATACCAATTGATTATGAATAGATGTGAATAAAGTAATACTTGTGGATTTAATAGATCATGGAGAATGAGTACAGTAGTAAACTTGGTGGAACTAATTAGATCATGGGAAGTGTCTAAATTTGATACCTTGGATTTATTATCTAGGATTGAAAGGAGCAATTGGATGTAAAACAAGATTTTGTTAAAGGGATTAATTGTGATCGTTGGAGAATTAGTATTAAGAGATTGATCTAGTAAAGGGAGCGATTAAAAGATTAAGAAGTTGAATTATCATAAACAATTCATGATATCAATTTTGGGTGATTTGGTTGAATCATGAAGAGTAGATGAATTTTGTGGAGTTAATTGATTATCAGAGTTTGGTGGACCTATTGATGATAAGTGGATACTAGTGGAATTCTAAAAGATAATACACTTAGATATCTTGGTGGATTAATTTTATCATTGCAAAGTGGACTTTGATATATCCATTTGAATTGGTAGATTTAATAGATCAATGTTAGATAATTGGATTTTAACTAATGGGATTATCTAGATCATTTAAGTATGTTAAAATGGATAACCTGGAGGATTTAAATTAATTATGGGAGATAGATTGTCCAATAAGAATTAGTTGAGAGATTGTCTGACAAGAATTAATTGAGGTATTTGAGATCATTCAAATTTGGTGGAACCAAAATGATGATTATCAAGAGATTGACGTTGGAGGACTAATGAATATTAAATTATGGCTTAGATGATCTTAAACTTGATTGATGATTACTAAAAGGTCGGATTAATCTTATATTATTTGATCAAAGTTATAGATCTGTTGGATTAGATAATGATCATAAAACAATTGGTGGAAATCACAAAGTACAATATTATTGGATTCTTGTTAGAAAAATTCTATGGTCTGACGTCAATTCAAATAAAAGCAGAGAATAAAAGTTTATGAGATTATTTGTTGAAATCAATAAGGTGCATTTGTGGTATGTGATTTTGGAATCAAGAATTTTGAAGAGTTGAAATAATTATGTCTCTCTCGGATGAACACTTGCGGAAGTTAAGCCCTTTTTGGTGGAATCCTGAATTAATCGATATGATAAGGGCAATTGAAGTTAACCCAAAGCTTGCAGGCGACTAAAGATGTACCAATCCAATTTGTTGTTGTCTTTCATATTTCTCAATTAAAGGAATACTTCAGAGCATTGAACAACAAGATAGAATCTTGAAGGAAGCTGAACGTCGCACAAGAAGCATGACCATAAAGTTCCACAAAGTGCGGAAGAGCAACCATTCGAAGTCAAGCCACTTGGGAGCGTGAAGAGGACATAAGAGCCGAGTTTCCCTCTCCTTTCTTTTTCCTAGTCCGTCCGAATCTCGGGGTCGAGATTCTTTCTAAGGGGGGTAGGTTTGTCACATCCCGATTTTCAGAGCCTTTTTGAAGCTTTTAAAATAAAATTCACCATTTGGATTTTTCTGGAATTAATTAAAGCTTAATTGGAATTTTCATTAATTAAAAAGATTTAATGTGATTAAATTAAAAATTAATATTTGCCAAAAATATTTTATTTGTGTTTCTTGTGTCACAAGGAATTTTTGTGTATTTTCTGAGATTTTTCGGAGTTTGTTTGAGCTCAATTTGAAATTTTCAAAAAAAAATAGAGGAGAGAGAATGAACAATAACCGCGCGGTACTGTTCATCGTAAACCTCCAGCAGTCTGTACATATTTTTTTCCGTTTTTCTCTCTCTTCATAACTTCCAATCCGGACCTTATCTCAATGTCTTCCCAAAAGGAAAGTTGTGCCAAATCACGCAACGAATCCATCCCAACTGGTCTCCTTCCATTTCGTTCATCCGTTTGACTTTTATCTCCTATTTTCTGAAACGGACTCTAAACCGAAATCCGTGAATTGGAGTCGGTTTATACCTCTTCCAAGCCTATAAATACAACCCCTTGACTCCCCTAAACCCATCCCAAGCCGTGGAAAGTCCCCTCAAAGGTCAGGGCGCCGTCGGCATCGAGGCCCTTCGGTCTCGAATTTGCTCGTCGCGTCTCGAGCTATTCGGTGAGTTTTTCCGTGATCCTTTCGCGTCACATTGTGCCATCATATGCCATCTACTTCCTTGCCAAGTTAATTTGGTTTTGGTGCAGCCAATCTCCCGGAATCGAGTTTTCCCCAATCTAGGTCAAGAGCGCTTCCCGACGTCGATTCGTCGCCTCCAGTAAGCTTTAGCCCTTGCCGTAATTTTTCTTAGACTTGTCTCGCTGCGTTCTACGCCGTGCTGACTCCCTTTTCCCCAGAAAGCCTCCACAAATTTTCGCCTCCGAACCTAGCCATGGCCGTCAATGGCATCTCGTGTCCCCCATCTACCCGGTGATGTTTTTCACCAATCCGTTCGCGTCAATTTGTGCCAAACCATCCCAGGTAACTACCCTCCAAGTGGTTTTAGATTTCGTTCACCGAGCACCAAGATATTAAGTTTTTCCTTTTTCCTTCCCGACGTCGTTCAAACGTCAATTGCGCCGTCTCCGGTAGGTTTCTGGCCGAGCCGATAATTTTCCTAGCTTCGGCAAGCCGTGTTCTAGCCCGTGCTCACCCTACTTCTCTATGTTCCATGCCCGGATTTTATTCCTCACTCCTACCCATGTCGTTGTAGCCGCTCGTGCCGTCAACGGTCTCCGTTTGGCGTGCCATCAGTTCCTATGTGTGCCTTAGGTCCCTAGCAACCCATTTTGCTAGTTAGATTCACCTCCCATGCCTCCTCTCGCCAGCGCTAGCCTTCTCACCAAAAGTACTGTTCTCGGATGAACAGTAACATCTGTGAATTTCCAGCATTTTGTCGCCTCGGCAAACTTTAGATCGCTCGTTCTCCTTCGTCCGAACTCCGATTGACCCGATTCTTCTTCCTAAATTCATATAAAATTGAGCTCTATCTTTTGGTTCTGATTTTGAAATTTTTGAAGTTCATTTGATTTTTATTTGAATTTATTTTGTTTGTTTTGTCGTTTCGCGCGTAGAACCCGACGTCGCCGAAGAGTTTGTCGAAACACAGCAAGAGGGACCAACCAGTACACAAGAAGGCAAGTCTCCTTTGATCATCTTGAACCTATGATTTTGAAAGGTTTTAATTATTTTAAATTATGTGCATTGCTATTTACATAAAACATTAGTTCAAATCTTAAGGCATTAGTTATATCCAACCTTGTTATGCCCTCACTTGAAGTTGATTGCCATGTACCTTTGAAACCCTAGAAATTCCTTTGACTCATTTATGAGAGTAATATATTTAATTGTTGGTATTAAAATGGTAGTATAATGCTTAGTCGTGCTATTTAATACCTTTCAAATCTTGAAAATGGGAAATTATGAATTATTGTAATACCCTCGTGTTTATAAATGTAGTGGCAATTGGAGTTGCCACTGTTCTTTTAAAAATAAAATAAAATGTGGAAATTGGTTTAGATTAGGGTGGATGGTTGGTTTGGGTTGGTGCAGGAAGCACGAGATCTTGTTAAGTGTATGTTCCACCCTAGTCAATTAAGGATCGACGCTTGTGTTTGTCCAGACTGAGCATTAACCGTACAACCACAAGTCTATATGGGTACGACCTAGCTGACTAACTTATGATAGTCTAGTTTAGGTGCCACCAGTGGAAAGTGGGTGCCAGGGATGGACTGGTTATCCACAGTGAGGGACAGAGATTTACTGTACTCATACGGCGCAAGAGGGGGCTTCGGTTCGGGCAGTTAGCCTACCTGCGGTGAAACCTCAGCGGGTGGTATCTAGCTAGATTAGAGTAAGGTAAAGGCTTTGTGATATTTTATCTGGGTCTCATGCCAAAGGAAGCGTGTTGACTTTTAGGATAATTTATCTCTTGTGGGTAAAGTTGTACAACCTCTGCAGAGTGTAAAACTATTCGAATAGCCGTGCCCACGGTCAAGGGCGGGCAAGGAATGCATTCACATGGTAGATTTCTGGTTTTGTTTTAAAATCAATGTTTTGGTATTCCGAGAGTGGAGGGAACTCTCGGAAGGGTATCCTGGCAGTTGGAGCCAGAGAGGGTGGATGTAACCCGCAATATTAAACTTGTTCAAGTTGTTTAAGCTAGTGTTGGTAGATGGAACCTTCACTATAGAATTATTGATAGTTTCTGTTAAAACATTTACTTTATTAAATGGATGCCTTCGAAAATAATTAGTAGTAATTGAAATTTTTAAATATTGCTTTGTGCAATAGAACCATATAGCCTTCCTTTGTCAAGCCTTGCATCTATGCATTTTTCCCAAGACTTGCGGAGTACTTTATGTACTCACATGCTACACTTAAAAATAAATCTCAGAAGATTGCGAAGCTCAAGAAGGTGACTACGACTACTGCTTCGCCTGCGGCTGTGATGGATTCTTCCCGGAGAACTAGGTCGCGCTTCCCCAGTCAATTGCCTGTGGCGTATTGATGGGTCTTCGCCGAGTTTATTATTTGCTTCCGCTGTGTTTCGTGTGTGCGAGGTCTTGAAACCTCGTTTGTAATAATGGGACCTTTTCGGTCAATACTCTCAATTATTGTAATAAAGCGTTGTTGGTTATGAATCATCACTGTTTGACTGTGTGCACTAGCTTTGATCTGGGACTAGTGCTGTAATACACAGAGGGACCGGGTTTGTGAATCCAGGGTCCCGACAATGGTGTTCGGCCGTATGGTGTTCAAGGAAGCCAACGCAAACACTAATACCTCCCTAGAGTTGGTTTCGGATGGCAAATTTCACACGAATTCGGAAGTGGACAGCTAGCCAAAACCGACTTGGATTCTAGGGTTGTACTCGGATTGATCTGGAAGAAGTTAGGGACACGGACTCAACTTCAAGAGTAAATTGAATCTACTTTTTTTTAGTTTTGTTTTATAGGGACACAAGATCAAGTTACGCAAGGAACACAAAGATCAGTACGTAAACAAAATTTCTAATGGATCAAGACTTAATAAAACTCACAAAAAATACCAGATGTGAAGCTAGGGTTTGGATATTTTTGTGTGTTTTTGGTTTATGGACTATAGGACAGCAAATAATAAACTAAAATTTAAAGGGATAAGATCCTACCGAGTAAACCGCGCTCTGATACCAAGATGATACGGGGTTGCCCGATCTTCTCGACGTAGGATGGATACTCACGGGAGTCTTGATGAATCGTAATGATCCTCCAATACCAATGCAAGGGACGAACACTCTTTAATCCGCCAAAACACACTCGTGTTGATTTCGCCGACCACCAAGAGAAGATCTATCGTGCACCCAATTCTCAGTGGAAAGGCTGAACGATCTTGATTGAAGAAGATACTCATAATTCCACAAGGAATTTCGGCAGCAATGCTAAACTCGAAAACTTTAGTAGATTGATTTTTCTCAAACGTGGTCTAAGCCCTAAACGCTGCCAATACAAGGCTTATATAGCCCCTTGGGATGTCCATATGATCCCCAAACCAAGTACAACTCAACCCTATATGGTTTTAGATACGAACTCTCACAAAAAGGAAACTATATTTTCCACCCATCATATTGTTTCAGTCATAACTTTTTATGCGTGATGAATTTGAAGGTGGGACTAGATCCATTGCGTAGCCCTTGAAATTATCTTTCCAACGAGTACAAGAACACCTAAATCAGATTCCGTTTGTCAAAGTTATGGCCTTTTTAGTAACTGCCTGTCAAACTGTCCCGAACCGAATCCACATTGAATTCTGAGTTGGCTCCGAGTTTGAATTGGGTTGAGCACGCGGGAAGTCCGAATTTGGCTTGAAAATCTTATCCAAAACTTGTAGTTTAAGTCCTTGGGCTCCTCCCTTTTTGCTCTCCCACTGCATGGGTTTCTTTCCTCCTTGATTAGCTGCATGGGTTGCTTGGCTTTCTCCTTTCCATCCCCATGGGCTTTGAGCTTTATGTTCTTGGTAGCAAATATGATTACCCTCCTTGTACTTCTCCATTGCTTTGGCCCCGGAATCATCATAATATTTAAACCTAATAATAAACAAGAATTTGCCATAAGCTAGTATATCGTTCCCACGAATAGAAGGAAATTCATTAAGAAACAAATTCACCTGACAATATTTAGTGCGGCTCAATACTTCTTTCCAGTGAAATAATATATTTGACTGAAATGTGCTAAGCATGTGCGTATCTGCATCACTACAGTACTCCAAGACAAAGTAATAGTTTATTTTTTCTCTTGCTAGTTGTTTTTTTGTTTTATTGTCGCATTGCAGGTTTGAATGACCAGAAAATAGTAGGGTGCTAAAAAAAGGCCTTCGCTTGGCGCTGCAATCATTCACCCCCTCTCTGATTGCCGTCGACGATCCTACAATATTTACTTACTCGCAACTAATACCAGGGTTTTTGTTGGCAAAGCTAGTGAATTGCAAGTAATATATGAGATAAGCTCAGTGTAAATTAAATTATGAAATTTCTCATTAATTGTAATTGTGTTGTAATTATTTAATTTTTGATATGGTCTTTTGGTTGAGACCGTGATATGTAAATTTGCTGTAATTTGTACTGTCGTTATTGATGTAATAAGAGCTGTAATATTTTTATTTGGTTTGAGGCAAATTTTAATTGTCGCTCGATGGATGTAACTCACGTTTGCTATAAATGGACTGCAGTTAATTAACTGTTGTACTACTAACTAATATATCTCTTATTTGAATTGAACACCTTTGATTGTCTTGTGATTAAATGTTTATTTCTCAATCCGGTGTATACATGTTGTTTTAGTTCTCGTCGAAGAAATTGTGAATGCTCCAATTCATTTGTCACTCGCAGGTTCCAATTTATCCTTGGCTATTTAATTAACCCTGTTTAAGTCCGTAACTTATCGTTTAAGGTTAATAAAAAACGCGGTACGTTACAGCTATGGACATTGTTCCTTCTTCCTTTGTTACGGATACATTAGGGGTGAAAACGGATCGGATAGTTTCCGCTGGATCCGGACGGATACGGATACGGATTGTGTCGGATCGGATTTTTTTCGGATAGTTCTCGGATCGGATACGGATACGGATTTTTTTTATCGGATACGGATACGAATACAGTAAGCCTAGTATCCGTCGAATACGGATACGGATACGGATTATCCGAATAATACGAAAACGGATATCCAAGGGGAGGAGAGGGACTTTAATTTTTATTTTTGATTTTTGGATTTCAGAAAAGCCTGGGAAATTCATTTAAGCTCAGAAAAATATGAAATAAACTCCCAAAATACCAGGAAAATTCACAGAAGTTCCTGGTGACATTTTGAACTTAATAAAAATATTTCCAACTAATATTGGTATGTAATTTTCATACTTAAAAATACTTTTTAATTTCAAAAGTAGACCTTTAAACTCTAAAAAATCCAGGAAACCAAATAAAAGCCAAATAACTCCAAATAATTAATTTAAAGTAGGATTTTTATAGAAAATCAAAATACCATTTTATTTAATGTCTATTTTTTTGGTTTTCACTTAATTTACTTTTCAAATCAGGCTTTTTCAAAAACAGAAAATCCAGGGCAAAACCCAAAAATAAAATTTAGGCAACAAAAATACTTATTTTAATTAATATTTATTTATTCATTTTTATTTTAATAAAAACCTGAGCTGTTACAACTTGATGGATGAAATGGAGGAATGAAATGTTCTTATGTTTGTTCAAATTGCTATCATGTCATCATGTGTGCTCCATGAATTGCACGTTGTTGTTACTTATGTAGTTATGTTATGATCGACTATTGGGTATATTTTCATTGTGGAAGAAAAGACTATGCTTGTTTAGATTTCATGAATGTTTTGACAAGATAAACTATTTACGTATTTTCGTTAATTTTGGATGTATAGTTTAAGAGGTTTTCATGTTCCGATAAATATTCGTAACCGTATTCGTTTCGATTCGTATTCGATTCGTATCTATATTCGATATTATTCGTATTTGTATTCATATTCGAGTTATCTGTATTTGTATCCGTATCCGAAAAAAATATGAAAATAAATATAGTAGAGACATTATCCATCCGTATCCGATCCGTTTTCACCCCTACGGATAGGGGTGAAAACGGATCGGATAGTTTCCGTCGGATCCGGATGGATACGGATACAGATTGTGTCGGATCGGATTTTTTTCGGATAGTTCTCGGATCGGATACGGATACGGATTTTTTTTATCGGATACGGATACGGATATGGTAAGCCTAGTATCCGTCGAATACGGATACGGATACGGATTATCTGGATAATACGAAAACGGATATCCGAGGGGAGGGACTTTAATTTTTATTTTTGATTTTTGGATTTCAGAAAAGCTTGGGAAATTCATTTAAGCTCAGAAAAATATGAAATAAACTCTAAAAATTCTAGGAAAATTCACAGAAGTTCCTATTGACATTTTGGACTTAATAAAAATATTTTTAACTAATGTTGGTATTTAATTTTCATACTTAAAAATACTTTTTAATTTCAAAAGTAGACCTTTAAACTCCAGAAAATCCAGGAAACCAAATAAAAGCCAAATAACTCCAAATAATTATTTTAAAGTAGGATTTCTATAGAAAATCAAAATATCATTTTATTCAATGTCTATTTTTTTGGTTTTCACTTAATTTACTTTTCAAGTCAGGCTTTTTCAAAAACAAAAAATCCAGGGCAAAACCCAAAAATAAAATTTAGGCAACAAAAAATACTTATTTTAATTTAAATTTTATTTCAATTAATTTTTATTTATTTATTTTTATTTTAATAAAAACCTGGGCTGTTACAACTTGATGGATAAAATTGAGGAATGAAATGTTCTTATGTTTGTTCAAATTGCTATTATGTCATCATGTGTATTCCATGAATTGCATGTTGTTGTTACTTATGTAGTTATGTTATGATCGACTATTGGGTATATTTTCATTGTGGATGAAAAGACTATGTTTGTTTAGATTTCATGAATGTTTTGACAAGATGAACTATTTACGTATTTTCGTTGATTTTGGATGTATAGTTTAAGAGGTTTTCATGTTCCGATAAATATTCGTAACCGTATTCGTTTCGATTCGTATTCGCTCCGTATCTGTATTCGATATTATTCGTATTCGAGTTATCCGTATTCGTATCCGTATCCGAAAAAAAATATGAAAACAAATATGGTAGAGGCATTATCCGTCCGTATCCGATCCGTTTTCACCCCTACCTACGGATACAGTCCAATGCAATTTCTCTCTCCAGCTCTAGGGACAGCTGAGCCGCCCGGGAGAGCAAAGCAGACGGGGAATTTTTTTTTTCTCAGCTCTGAGGGAAAAAGGAAGCTTCCCGCCAAGCGCCACCCACCAGTCTCGTGAGGAACCCACCCTACCACCCAATAGATCAGGTCAGGATAACCCCATCCACCGAGCTACCATCTCACGTCCTCCAGCCAGCGTTGCAGGCAACCATGGCCTCCTTAGCTCTCCACCCGATCATCCCAACAACCGCCCCAGCCGCTTCCTCAACCACAATTCCCAGCCGCTCCCTCCGCAGCATCGTGCCCACGCTCCGGCGCCGCCCCACCCACCGGCGCCCGATCACGTGCAAGGCCGAGCCCAGCGGCGGCAACAGCACCCTCGAGCTCGCCGCCGGGGCGGCCGGGCTGGCGTCGAGCGCGACCGTGGCGTGGTCCCTCTACACGCTCAAGACGACGGGCTGCGGCCTCCCTCCGGGCCCCGGCGGCGCGCTCGGCGCGGCGGAGGGTGTCAGCTACCTCGTGGTGGCGGCCCTGGTCGGGTGGTCGCTCACCACCAAGGCGCGAACCGGGTCGGGCCTCCCAGCCGGGCCCTACGGCCTCCTCGGCGCCGCCGAGGGCGTGGCGTACCTCACCGTCGCCGCCATTGTCGTCGTCTTCGGACTGCAGTTCTTCGAGCAGGGATCGCTCCCGGGGCCATTGCCATCGGAGCAGTGCTTTGGCTAACTGGCTATTGTCGTGAGTTGTGTGACGCTACTGGGTGTAATTGTACCGTCATATCTATTTGACTGCGCTATATGTATGTGCTGTTCTAGTGCTCAATTTCAGTAATTTGGGTGTTTTTGTTGTCTGATACATGTCGATAGATTGCAGATTTTGGTTGCAAGTAGTTGCCTCTCAATTTTGTTTTGATTCATCAATTAATTCCTGCCGGCTACGTGAATGCATTTTCTCCTTGACATGCACTTTGCTTGAAAGTACGTCCTTAATTGCCAACCGTGTCCACGTTTGGGCTTTGGATTCATAGTACCAGCACGTTCAGCATCCAACCAAAACCAAACAGGTGCTTCAATTCTACAACTAGCAGTCGTCCACGTGCAATGCACGTTTTTGCAATATATTGCACAACATATATATTCACATTCAAAATCCAAAGATAAAAACAGTTAAGAAGTGCACGAAGTCCGGTCCTTTAAAAAAAACAAAGAGAAAGAAGGGAATGTCAATTTTCATGGCACAACAGGCCTTCCTCAAGGGTTTTCACATGCCTGTGACCGGGAGAAGACAGTCAGACAACGAACAAAAAAAAAGAATAAATGCGATTGAACTAGTAGGACTTGTTTATAGCTGAATCTCTTGATGTAGTTAGGCTCTATTTCCAGAACTAGTATTGACTTGTTGCAATGTGATTTAGATTCCCAATGACCACGCGTAAAATTCTGATCGCCCACACATATTCAACACTGCAAACTAAAATTTCACACAGATGGCAAATTGCTCGAGGGAAAAAACACGGTGGCCAAACTAACATGATTGAGAAACAACAGAATCAGGAGTACCAGCTCTTGTGAATGCTGATCACTTTCAATTCATTTCCACCCCAAACTTGTGACAAAGCCTCTGCAAAGAAAGTAATTCGATGAAATACATAGTTCGTAGGATTTTCAATATTGAAAAGATAACCAGAAACAAGTGCCACTATGACTATGACTACGAGCCTGCATCTCATCCCTTGTCTGCACACAAGCTCTCAACACTACAATGTACTGGTGTCTCTGCTAATTGTTACTGGTATGAATAAATTCCTTATTTTATCTCTCAGGATTCTGATAAGATTGACTTTTGATGGACTAATGTGCGTGGACTTCACAAATGCTAGTATATCTGCCCTGGTTTTATAATTTACTCCAGGCACTAGCATGGCGCCTTGGCTCTGTTGTACTGGTTCATGGCAAAATTCAAGTTCATTGAACCGTAATATGCTTGACAGACTTACCTGTTTCCTCTTTGTAGCCTATGAAAGAAGTACGTTGTAGTTTCAGCAAGCATTATGAAAGAAGAACCCTTTCGTCACTCCATTGGCATTTGTTCTTCCTTCATATTTCTCAACATAATAATCAGCCCAGGAGAATGCATGGCGATGTTCATATGCACAACCAGTTCACTCATCATTGTCTTCAACGTCAGCCATACCTGGATACTTACGTTATAGAATGGCACCATGCCGGAATCAGTCCTCATTACATTTGAGGACTGGTATTGCACACAAGGGAACTGACTGCCCACCAGATGGATAAGTTGTAGAATTATTGCATCGGTTAGCCACATAACTACACAAGGAAATATATATACGATTGAGGTGTGCAATCCTTTTGCGCGTTCCCTCAAAAAAAGTTCTAGATATTCTCACTTTTCACCAATGTGTTTAATGGCAATTTTCTGACTACTCCGAAGCCATTTTTTGAGTAATACAGCCCCAAGTCCTCATTGATGAGCGATCTGAATTCTGAGTTGAATCACCACCATTCTGATTTGAGGTAGCAGGCTCAGTACCAGTCCTTCCAGAATATTAACACCCTAAGGATAAACAATGGAAGTCGTATATCCTGCGTTATTTGCAAGTTCAAATTTCAGTATTCAGGCCCATAACCAAGCACAGATAATGTAATACCGGAAAGAGAGAGAGCACAGGCATTTTGCTACACTAGCTCATGGTTGGTAGAGTGTACAGGCCACTAGTTCATGACACAAGGCGCATGAAGAGTTTTCGCTGTAGGAACACGCGTACGCTACACTAGCGCAGAATAAAATTTTCTACCGCGTAAACCAGGAAGCCATGCAAGTAAGAGATCGCAAATTGTTACCACTAGACGCGCAGTGCAGCGGAAGTATCGTTGATGCAGTTGATTCAACGAAGCGTGCGTCGATGTAGCAGTAGTAGTCGAACGTTCTTCGTCCAACCGTCTCCTCCTCGTGATCGTCCCGCTTAGCGCCGCAGTCACAACAGTGCCTCTACCGAAGTCCACACGTCCGAGATGGAATGCCGTGCGCTGGTGTGCTAGCACTGTGCGCCCGGCTAGGGTTTCGGGATACGGCCGAGGGGAGGTGGTGGCTAGGGTTTTCAACACAGAAACCTATCAAACCTGCAGCCCCGCTTCCACATATTTATAGAGCATGCTAATGGGCTTCCACGTTGTAGGCCCATTAGAACCCTAATCCCATATGGATCAATATCCCTTTTAGCCTATAAAACCGAATTGTTTATGATTGCCTCTTGGGCACATCACTAACAACCTCCCACTTGCACTAGAGACAATCATATAGGCAAACTTTCCAATTCCAACCCCTTAAGTGTGTGACCCGTTAGGTTCATGTATAGACAGCCATGACCCGAAAACCCTTTTCAAGCCATAAGTCAATAGTGCCACCTAGCAGGGCATATTGACTCACGAATACACATAAAGATCATATCAGCTAAACCTTGATATACACACACTTGGATCCCTTTGCCACACGATACCAGTCGAACTTAAGGCGAGATTCGTGCCACCCTTGTGATAGCTCAACCATTCACTCGATCTTGTGGTGGATTACAACTCATGACTAATCCTTTAGTCACATTGTGATTAACTCTTTAATCACCTTGGCATGGTCATGCACTTCCCTAATCCAACCACATCGAGGTGCCCAGAGATATCTCTCCTGTTATGTAGGAGGGGCAAATTCCATCTTAATCCGCTCACATTCCATTCCATGTTTCATGATACACCTGAAGACCACTTTTATAGCTACCCAGTTACGGAGTAATGTTTGGCAGCCCCAAAGCGCACCACTACACATAGTGAGAAACAATGGCGATTTCAGGTCGAAGGATCCATTAGGTATACCACTCGAGATCACTTGATGGCACATATTAACATAACAATCCCAGCAACGTCTCGGAGTGGGTCAATCCAACACCATGTTCTCTAACATGTGTCCACATTATTGATTTGATATTCCTATATCCATGATCCGTGAAACATGATCATCAATCAATACATGTGCTAGTCCATAAATCATTGTTGTCCCACGTAATGACATAAGACTAGGGATCTTTAGAATAACATTAAATAAAACAAAGAGTTTCACGAACAAGTCACATATTTGCCAATCAATGCATACAATCATTATTCAAGGAACCAAATAACAACTTATTCAAAATTTCATAAACATAGACTTGATACAATTATCTCCCACTCACACTAGAGTCACTGAGTCAATCATGTAAGTATCTAATACCCATTGCACTCGTGTGTGCCTCATGCTTTGGTTGTGGGAGAGGCTTCGTCAAATACCCAAGAACTAACATGAGATGTAGCAAGATTTATTTCTATAACATTTATACCTGAAGTAGAAGTCTTACTTCCTTTCTTCTTTTCCAGTTCTGCCAAGTACTTCTTGTAGTTTCTTTTCTAATGTCCAGTCCCTTGGCAATGATAGCAAATGGTTTCAGGTGCAGCACCAATCTTGACATTCTGAACCTTAGATTTGACACTCGAGATCTCATCTTGAGTTTTACCCGTGCCCTTTCCTTTGCTCAAAGCCTTATTATTCTTCTTTTTGAATTTGGTAGTCTTCTGAACCATCATCACATGATTAGAGCTTTTCTTAATGCTCTCCTCTGCTGACTTAAGCATCCCATGCAACTCGATCATTGACTTCTCCATGCCATTCATATGAAAATTCAAAATGACTGGCTCAAAGCTCGGAGGGAGCGACTGGAGAATCACATCAGTAGCCAACTCTTGGCTAAGGGAAAAACCAAGTTTTTCCAAACTCTCAATGTAACCAATCATCTTGATCACATGAGGGCTGACCGGATTTCCTTCAGCTAACTTGCACACAAACAATGACTTAGAGGTGTTGTACCTTTCAGCCCTTGCCTGGTTCTCAAACATGCCTTTAAGACCCACAATCATATTGTAGGCATCCGTGTTCTCATATTGCTTCTGAAGCTCAGAGGTCATGGTGGCAAGCATGAGACAACTAACATCCAGTGAGTCATTACAATGTTTGTCATACTCATTCTTTTGAGCACGAGTAGCATCTTGAGCTGGTTCATCTGGATATGGACCCTCTAGAACATATTCCTTCTTTTCTTACTTGAGAACGATTCTCAAGTTGCGATACCAATCAATGAAGTTTGTTCCATTTAATTTTTCTTTCTCAAGAATAGATCGCAGATTAAAACTGGGTGTGGAGGAAGTAGATGGCGGCATTGTCTACAACATAAAATATATGCGAAAATTCAGCGCTATGTTTATGTGAATACTTCCATTAAACAATTTAACAAAAGATAATTCCACTATATGTTTAAAATCAAATACCCTGTAATAACATATAGTGAGTCATGATCCATATTTCACTAAGCCCTAGTGAGCTTTGGCATCACCGCTAGAAACCTAGTGACATAGGTAAGCAACGCTTGCTAATCACATCTTATGTGACTCTTGTTTGTTGGGTGGCATCCAATGCCCCGGCTCCCAACACCATGCCCCAAGGCCCAAATCCAATTTGATAGCCTTGTCAAGTAAACCAACACTATGCAAGTGGATGTCCAACATCCACCCTATTAGATCAAGATAGTTGATGGTACTCTGCTTTGACAGACCTACCAAACAATGATCGTAATTCTTATAGGTGCAGCAATTGGAAGGGCATCAAATAAATTCTTAATTTTTCTAAGGGAAGCTATTCTGTCATGAAAAATACATCCTCTACAGGTATGGCATGAAAGAATAGTATGACAGGAAATAAACATCACATGCATATAATCACATTATACTGTGAATTGATGGCCTTTGAATCGTAGTGGTTGCCATTGCCATGGTTCCACGGTGATGTCCTTCGCCACACTTCCTGTCCTCTTTGTCATCATGCTTGAAGCCTCCATGGTAAAATACTAAACTATTACAACTAATAGCTAGCAAATGAATTACATGAGGAGCGCAAGCATCACAAGTCGACACGCAGGTCGTTATACAATTAAAAAACAACCTCAACCCAGCTGTGATTAATATGACACACAGGCCGCCAAAACACACATGCATCTCATATACATCTATGCCATACCATTCACATCATTCCCTGCAAAAACAAGTTAAGCGTAGAATGCATTCTACTGCCCTAACATGAATGTGTTTGTATAACAATCTATGCGTGTACGCAACGGCGGTCCCGCTGGCCGGTCAGCGGGCGGGGGGGGGGGGGGGGGGGGGTCAAGGGGGGAGCCGCCCCCCGCGGGTTTCAGGGCCGATCAAATCAACCCAAATCTGAGCATTCAAAATGTCTCAATTTTCATTAGATCAATCACATTGATCATCGCGATCGGTATACTTGAGGAGACCGCAACACAAGACCTCGGTCTATTGGCTCGATCTACAGATTGTGCGCGCAGTTAGCCCCGATGGTGATTCCAGCCGGTAGGGCAATTCGCCGTATATCAAAGAAGGAGCACAAACTAATCTTTTTGGCCACATGATGCTATCAACTCATACCTATTTCAACTCCTTATGACCGATTGATCTAATCAACCTGTGCATCGAAAGATCCATCACATGAACCTAGCATAAGAACAGTAATAGATCGCATCTACTACAAACAACATATCAACCATATGCAACCAATCCAGATCAAAAACTACACAGGATGGCTCTGATACCACTGTAGGAACACGCGTACGCTACACTAGCGCAGAATAAAATTTTCTACCACGTAAACCAGGAAGCCATGCAAGTAAGAGATCGCAGATTGTTACCACTAGACGCACAGTGCAGCGGAAGTATCGTTGATGCAGTTGATTCAACGAAGCGCACGTCGATGTAGCAGTAGTAGTCGAACGTTCTCCGTCCAACCGTCTCCTCCTCGTGATCGTCCCGCTTAGCGCCGCAGTCACAACAGCGCCTCTACCAAAGTCCACACGTCCGGGATGGAATGTCGTGCGTTGGTGTGCTAGCACCGTGCGTCCGGCTAGGGTTTCGGGATACGGCCGAGGGGAGGTGGCGGCTAGGGTTTTCAACACAGAAGTCTATCAAACCTGCAGCCCCGCCTCCACATATTTATAGAGCATGCTAATGGGCTTCCACGTTGTAGGCCCATTAGAACCCTAATCCCATACGGATCAATATCCCTTTTAGCCTATAAAACCGAATTGTTTATGATTGCCTCTTGGGCACATCACTAACATTTGCCCCATTGTACACACTAAGGATCAATATTTTAGATAGTCTAAGAGTTCCAGTTTACTAGAGCATATTGCAAACAATTACAGAAAAGGATGTGAAACACTTAAGCTTCAGAAAAATTAAATATCAGCTGCACTAAGTTAAAATCATTATCCTCATATGGCTGGGCGTCAAGTTCATCATCATCTTTTTCACTTGGTAGTGCTAGGTCAGTAGCCACACCATTCTTCTTTTCTAGTGCCTCCAGTTCCTTTGGATCAGTAATTTCATCAGACATAATTGGTGTGTTAATTTCTCTGCCACTTCCAAGAACAATGACAAATGTTACTTGCAATCCCACATCATGAAAGAATGGCATCCCTTGTGTTGACTCTTGAAGATTGTAACATCCTGATTTTCAGAGCCTTTTTAAAGCTTTTAAAATAAAATTCACCATTTGGATTTTTCTGGAATTAATTAAAGCTTAATTGGAATTTTCATTAATTAAAAAGATTTAATGTGATTAAATTAAACATTAATATTTGTCAAAAACATTTTATTTGTGTTCCTTGTGTCACAAGGAATTTTTCTGTATTTTTTGGGATTTTTCGGAGTTTGTTTGAGCTCAATTTTAAATTTCCAAAAAAAAGAAAGAGGAGAGAGAATGAACAGTACTCAACACGTGTTATGCACGGTTCATCTTCAACCTCCGGCTACGATCGATCCCAGATCTGTTTGCTCTCATTTTCCTTCCTTTTCCTCTCTCTTCATAACTTTCAATCCGGACCTTATCTCAATGTCTTCACAAAAGGAAAATTGTGCCAAATCACGCAAGAAATCCATCCCAACTGGCCTCTTTCCGTTTCGTTCATCCGTTTGCCTTTTATCTCCTATTTTCTGAAATGGACTCTAAACCGAAATTCGTGAATTGGAGTCGGTTTCTATCTCTTCCAAGCCTATAAATACGACCCCTTGGCCCCTCTAAACCCATCCCAAGCTGTGCCAAGTCCCCCTAAAGCCCAGGACGTCGTCGGCACCGAGGCCCTTCGGTCCCGAATTTGCTCGTCGCATCTCGAGCTATCCGGTGAGTTTTTCCGTGATTCTTTCACGTCACATTGTGCCATCATATCCCATCTAGGTTCTGGCCAAATTAATTTGGTTTTGGTGTAGCCAATCTCCCGGAATCGAGTTTTCCTCAATCTAGGTCAAGAGCGCTTCCCAACGTCAATTCGTCGCCTCCGGTAAGCTTTAGCCCATGCCGTAATTTTTCTTAGACTTGCCTTGCCGCGTTCTACGCCGTGCTTCTTTTCTTTTCCCCAAAAAGCCTCCACAAATTTTCACCTCCAAACCTCGCCATGGCCGCCAATGGCATCTCATGTCCCCCATCTACCCGGGGATGTTTGCACCAATCCGTTCGCGTCACATCGTGCCAAACCATCCCAGGTAGCTACCCTTCAAGTGGTTTTAGATTTCATTCACCGAGCACTAAGATATTAAGTTTTTCCTTTTTCCTTCCCGACGTCGTTCAAACGTCGATTGTGCCATCTCCGGTGGGTTTCCGGCCGAGCCGACAATTTTCCTAGCTTCGTCAAGCCGCGTTCTAGCCCATGCTCACCCTACCTTTCCATGTCCTATGCCCGAGTTTTATTCCTCTCTCCTACCCATGTCGTTGTAGCCGCCCGTGCCGTCACCGTGCTCCGTTTGGCGTGCCGTCGCTTCCTATATGTGCCTTAGGTCCCTAATAACCCATTTCACTAGTTAGATTCACCTCCCATGCCTCCTCTCGCCGGCACTAGCCTTCTCTCCAAAAGTGCTGCTCTCGAATAAACAGTAACTTTTGCTATTTTTCAGCTTTTTCTCGCGTAGCAAACTTTAGATCGCTCATTCTCTTTCGTCCTAACTCCGATTGACCCGATTCTTTTTCCTAAATTCATCTAACATTGAGCTCTATATTTTGGTGCTAGTTTTGCAGTGTTTGGAGTTTATTTGGATTTTATTTGATTTTATTTTTGTGTTCCGTTTCGTTTCTCTCTCGTTAGATCACGCTTTCCAAGGAGCTGAAGCAGGATCCGAAGATTGAGAATTCATAACTGAGCAAGGAAGTCGTGTCCTTTGATCATGTTGAACCTAGTTTTCAAATCTATTATGTATTACTTTGTCTTACATTATCATGCATCGCTATTTTATTATCAAACCCTTGTATTGGTAGCTATTGTCCAATTTGATTATTCCTCCTTGATAATTTGAATACCATGATTCTATTGTCACCATAGGATGGGTAATTATTTAGTGATATAATATTAGTTGTCACATGGGTTGTACGCTTAATTTGCTTAGCCATGCTTATTATTAGTACGTTGGGTCTATCATCACATGTGTTAATTAATTTTTGACTTAATGATATACTGGAACATGGTGGTCAACCACAGTTATAAAAATTTGTGTGCCATGACATGGGTAGTGTCATTGGTGTTGGTTATACAAACTTGGTTTTCACTTGGGCGAATGATCGTGCAGTAAAGGGGAGAAGTGTGGTTAACACTTCAGGGATGTATATGTTTCGCCTGGGTACATCTAAGGACTTAACTTTGTGCGCCATTGATCTGAGCCTTGCCGCACAACCACATGTTTAGTATGGGATAGACCTAGCTGATTAACTTGCAAAGGTTTAGTTCAGATATCATCATTGGTAAGTGAGTACCAGGGGTACTGGTTTGCTCACAGTGAGGAACAGGGTTACTGTCCTCATACGGCGCAAGAGGGGGCTTCTGACTGTGGTGGTTAACTCTTCAGCAGTGAAACCTTAGCGGGTGATGTCTAACTAGATTGGAGTGAGGTAAAGGCTTTGTGATAATTTATCTGGGTCTCATGCCTAAGGAAGCATGCAGAGTGTAAAACTATTCGAATAGCCGTGTCCTCGGTCATGGACAATGCTCGGTGATTTCACATGAGGGGTAGAGTTTTCATAAAATCTTGGTTGGGTTTGGTGAATGGGTAGTTCACTCGTGGTTCATTATGTGAATCTTGGTTCGTGGGTGATTCATTGGAGTGAATGACCAGTTTACTTGGGGTTGTCTCAATTCCTTTGGTTACTTATTTATTATCATTTTCAAAGTCAGCTTTTCAATCTATTTATTGTATTTACTTTAAATTGTTGCTTTCTGCAAAATTAACCTTTCAGTCATCCTTTGGTAAGCCTTGCATACTATATTGCATTCTTTGTTACAAACGACTTCCTGAGTACTCTATGTACTCACGGCTTCATCCATATTTGCTCAGTTGAGGAAGAAGAACCGGTCCAGCAGGAGGTACCTGGAGGAGGATACTTCGACGACTTCGCGGATTAGGACTTCGCTCCCCAGTCGATTGCCTGTGGGCATGTCGAATGGCTACTATGCTTATTTCTGGTTTTCCGCTGCTAGCTTCTTTAAGCCTTCAGGCTATTAATTGTAAGCTTGGTCATAAGGTCGCACTCTGATAATTATTAATAATATCTGAGTCTTTTCCTAGTTAATCGTGATATGTTCGATATTTCATCTTTGTTTATACTGTGTGCACTAGCGTGATCCTGGACTAGTGTAGAATACACAGGAGAGTCCGAATTTGCATATTCGGGTCTCTACAAAGATTATTGGAATCAGCATTTGAATCAGCAGGGAGGATACTTTCGCAGGTAGTTACACGAAATGCTGCCCACCATTTGTTTGCCAACACATATGGTTCGAAATTTGGATGTCTGGAGGCTGGAGCTATGCTTGATCTCCACCAAATCCAAATGGTCAACACGCCTTAAACCAGATGTTGGATCGAACCAACATCAATCAAGTAAAACCTTCTCAACTTGCATGCTGCCTGGCCAAGAAATTTTAATGATGCAACAAATGACACCATAATACTCAAGACACTGTCATTCTCACCAACACTTAACACGCAAACACCACTATTGATTATGGTCAAATCCTCATTTTGCTGTCTCATAGCTCTACTAATACATAACATGGGAGTTTGTCTGTTCACTGGAGACTGTAGTTTAGCAGGTGTTGATTTGAACTTGTGAAAATAGAGATGAGTTCAGTCTACGACCACCATGTATGCTTACAAATCCACAATGTATGCACGTTCGTTGCCTAGCAGTGTGTGTTGGACATAATCTTGTTTTTGAGTGTGGTCATGTGCCGAGTACTCGTGTGTTCGAGTACTGAGTAGTCGTATGTCGAGTACTCATGTGTTCGAGTACTGTGCGGTCAGTATAGTGTGGTCGGTATCGAGTACTCGGTGAGTTCGAGTACTACATGGTCGTAATTGAGTACTCAGTGTGTTCGAGTACTGCGTGGTCAAAGCCATAATGGTCATAGCCAAATGTACTCGATATGTTCGAGTACTGCGTGGTCGTAGTCAAGTACTCCATGTGTTCAATTACTGTGTGGTCATAATCGATTAGTCATTGTGTTTGCAGTACTGTGTGGTCATAGTCGAGTACTGTGTGGTCATAGTCGAGTACTCTATGTGTTCGAGTACTACGTGGTCGTAGTCGAGTACTCGGTGTGTCCGAGTACTGCGTGGTCGTAGTCAAGTACTCGGTGTGTTCGAGTACTACGTAGTCTCGGTGAGTTCGAGTACTATGTGGTCATAGCCAAATGTACTCAGTGTGTTCGAGTACTACATGTTCGTAGTCGAGTACTCGGTGTGTTCAAGGACTACATGGTCATAGCCGAGTACTCCATGTGTTCATGTATGGTCGTAGCCGAGTACTAGGTGTGTCCAAGTATTGCGTGGTAGGTGTGTCTGAGTATGTGTAGGAGTTGAGGACCCCGAGTTGAAGAGCGATCGGAGACTCCGGACCAATCGAAGGTATGGTCGACAAGCCATGGTAAACAAGTCATGGTCGATGCCATAGTTGAAGACGTGGTCAATGCAGTGGTCGATGCCGTGGTCGATGCCATGGTCGAAGGAGTGGTCGAAGCCACAGTGACTCAGTCGGTACTTGGAGGAGTACCGTCTCAGTCGTTAGTCAAACTGTGTAGTGGTCGATGGTCGATAGTCATAGCTACAGTGGTCGATAGTCATAGCCATAGTGGTCGATGGTCGGTAGTCGTAGCTACAGTGGTTGAGGGTTGGTAGTCATAGCTATAGTGGCTAATGGTCGTAGCTACAGTCGACCATCGGTGCTGGAAGACCTGTGTGGTCGGAGATGCAGTCAGGGTGCTATGGTCAACAAGCCTTGGTTTGTCATGTGGTCGATAAGTCACAGTCCAAGCCATGGTCGACGGAGTAGTCAAATTGGTGGACGAAGAAGCAGTGTGCTGTAGCAAACGTGTGCGGCCTATCACTGAAGCAGTAGGCGGGTGCTATAGCAGACGTGTGCACTGGTTGTGGTTGCAGGCCTAGTCAATTTCATGGTCAAAGCCACAGTCGATGCGTGGTCGAAGCCATGGTCGCAGTGTTCGAGTACTGTGTGGTCAATATGGAGTACTCAGAGAGTTTGAGTACTACGTGGTCGTAGTTGAGTACCCGGCGTGTTCGAGTACTACGTGGTCGTAACCAAATGTATTCCGTGTGTTCAAGTACTCAATGTGTTCGAGTACTACGTAGTAGGTGTGTCCAAGTATATGTAGGAGTTGAAAACCCGAAGTCAGAGAGTAGTCAAAGACTCCAGACCAGTCAAAGGTATGCTCGAGAAGCCGTGGTTGATGCCATGGTCGAAGACAAGGTCGTGCCATGGTCGATGCTGTGGTCGATGCCGTGGTCGATGCCATAGTCAAAGGGGTGGTCAAAGCCACAGTGACTCAGTCGGTACCTTGGAGGAGTACTGTTGCAATCATTATCAAACTGTGCAGTGGTTGATGATCGATACAGTTGTCGATGGTCGATCGTTGTATCCACAGTGGTCGATGGTCGGTAGTCGTAGCTATAGTTGTCGATGGTCGGTAGTCGTATCTACAATGGCTGATGGTTGTAGCTGTAGTCGACCGTCGACTGTGGTTGACAAGCCTTGGTGAGTGACGTGGTCGAGAAGGCGCAGTGGAAGCTGTGGTCGAAGGAGTAGTGTGCTGTAGTAGACATGTGAGGCCTGTCACTAAAGCAGTCGGTGGTCACTGTAGCAGATGTGTGCACTGGTTGTGGTCGAAGGCCTGGTCGATTCCGTGGTCGAAGCCATGATCAATGTGTGGTCAAAGCCACAGTCACAGTATTCAAGTACTGTGTCGTCGGTATCAAGTACTCAGTGAGTTTGATTTCCTCGTGGTCGTAGTCGAGTACCTAGTGTCTTCAAGTACTGCGTGGTCGTAGCCAGAGTGGTCATAGCCAAATGTACTCGGTGTGTTCGAGTACTGTGTGGTCATAGTCGAGTACTGTGTGGTCGTAGTCGAGTACTTAGTGTGTTTGAGTATTGCATAGTCGGTATGTCTAAGTATGTGTAGGAGTTGAAGACCAGGAGTCGAAGAGCGGTCGGAGACTCCGGACCAGTCGAATGTATGGTTGACAAGCTGTGGTTGATGCCATAGTTGAAGGCATGGTCGATGCCATGGTTGAAGCCATGGTCGAAGGAGTGGTATCCCATATAAATAGTTGAGGAAGGTTGGTTACCCGATTTTGTAGTCGGGGGTTGATCTAGACTTTCGCAATAGTTGAGGGAGTCAAATGGATTTATTCCAGAAAAATAATTGTGGTCCATTTCGAGTTCATGTCTTAGATCTGATAGAGCCTAGATTTGAAGAGAAGTATTGAAATATATTGTTTATATTTTCTTATCAGCTTATGCTTTTGGATGAACTGGTTGGCACAAGCAACTCAATACCCTTTATGAGAACTCAATAATTATATGTATTTTAGATTAATTCAAGGTGAAATTTAAGGTTGCTTGCTCCGCAATATGCATTTTATAAACTACCTTATCGGCTGAAACTTTTGAGTGAACTAGTTATGACATACAACTTAATACCCTTTATGAGAACTCAACAATTATAGGTATTTTAGATCAATTCAAGGTGAAATTTAAGGTGGGCTACTCCGTAAGACATATTTTATGAAAACCAATTTGTTTTGGGCACTTCACCCAAAAAATCAAGATGTAAACACAGGTGCACTTATATTACAAAACAAGAGTACAATGTTTTGTCTTTTTTATGGTGCACATAGATAGTGGTGGATCAACAAATTGATATCACAGGGGTAGATTAGGACCTAACTCATCGAGACCTTAGCCGTTTTGCAAAGAAAAACTAACTGTACCGGCGTGAGGAAGGAAGGCTCGGGTGGTGCCACAGCTGGAGGGCACGAGTGGCAGATACACAGTGAATGACCGAAAAGTGAGGCAGGGCATAAGGTACGGTACTCTAGAGCATAATTTTAAAAACCGAACCTAATCTGCAGTTAAACGGGGAAAAAATGGTTTACGTGGCTTAGTCGGTACTTTTTTTCTGGTTTAATTGCTGGCTCACTGTTAACCGCCAGTTAAATAGGTAAACTGCTGAAGCCGAGCCATATTTGGTCCCCCTCGCTCGGAATTAATGAGATTGGCCGCTGTGTGCACGGAATTACGGATTTGGTTCCCTGGTGCGCCTCCGTACCACACCACTGGGGGTGGAAAACGATAACGGATAATTCGTTTTATCCGATATTCGTATCCGTATTTGAGAATATTCGTATTCGCATTCATATTCGAGAATATTCGTATCCGTATTCGTATTCGATCCGTTTCTAGAACCCATTAAAAATCCGTACAAATTTTGTGATTCAAAATTTGAATTTAGGTGGTTTAAAACCAATAACCGGTCAAAAACTGTTGAAAAATCGGCAAAACCGCTAGAAATCCGTTTTATCCGATATTCGTATCCGAGAAAATCCGTATTCAGAAATATCCATATTCGTATTCGAGAATATTCGTACCCGTATTTGAGAATATTTGAATTCGTATTCATATTCGTTTTAAAAATATGAATTCGTATTTGAGACTATTCGATCATATCCGATCCGTTTCCACCCTTACACACCACCCCCGGTGCACCGGCCCACCGCGCCACCCCTGCCACCCTCTTGGCGCGGCCGCCAACCATCCCACCCTCCTAGTGCGGCCTCCAACCGTACCACCTCTCTTGCCACGGCCACCAACCGTGCCAGCCATGCCACCCACCACCACCCACTCGACCGGCCCCCTTTCCTGGCACATGCGTTCTCCATATGGTAGCGTCAGTGTGACCGGGCCCCCTCCCCTCCCCCTCCGCTAGTTGTTTAAATGGTGCGGCCATCATTTTGCAGACGGGCGAGAAATGGAACGAGGCAGCAAATAAGAGAGGAAGTAAGGCCATTCAAGCGTCAGATTTTTTTATTGGTTTTCAATTTAAATTTGATGTTTGAGCATTTGGGAAAGTTACAGATTGGCATGTGAGCATCTGAAAGAGGTATTTTCCATCGACATTAGCTATTTTTTGTAGCAACATGATTAGTATGTAATTAGAAAAAAGATAGTTTGTTAGTATGAAATAGTGGTAGTTAGGCATGTGTAAACGGGCTAATTTTTATGCATTTCGAAATACTTATTATGCTTAGCATTTTATGTGGTTAGTACTGTCATGTTCAAAATTGAATATCATTATTATTGTTTGCTTAGAAATATTATGTAGTACAATTATGAGTAATTTTTTTTTATTTTAGGGTGGTACATGTGTCGTATGCTCAGTTGTGTATAGTTTAGCAACCGTAAAAGTAGTGTGAAATGGTGGTACCCAATGTTGGACACACTGTGATTTTTTTAGGTTAGTTTGAATGGAGGGGTAAACTATGATAATTGTGATGAAAATATGAAAATAAGAATGCTTTAGACTCTAAGAAATGTAAGAAATATTGAAATAACAATTTGTCTTTTTTTTATTTTTTTCAAAAATTGACAGTATTAAATGAAGAGAAAATTTTTGTAAAAAGGCAAAAAAAATGCCCATATGAAAGACCCAATCTATTTTTAAAAGCAAAAAACCTCAAAAATTAAAATTTTTTGGTTACTGGTTAACATGTCAGTCAACTAACAAGGCCTGTTGTGCACCTGTTTTAGGCATACCATGTCGGACATTCAAATTTTGTTCATGTTATATGGGAATCGTCTTGTATGTGACAGACCGTACAAGGCGGACCTATCAAATTGTGACCGGACCATGATCCGGGCTCCCGGTTTGAAGGATATGGGCCTCTCAGAGCTAAGGAGGTGCGTTTGTTCCACGTTCAATCGTGCAATTGCAAGGAACAAGCTACGCATCGAGGCGTTGTACGCCTTTGTGGTGGGTGCTTCAGGGAGACCTTATGGCAACTTTTGAAGGTGACAAGTGACGCACTGTGGGCCAATTACACGGAGGTTGTCTGCAACCCTGCTACTACAATATATGCCAGACCGATAGTGTATGTTCAGTTTGTGGAGCAGACAGAATTATCGGGCATGCCTAGTTCTAGTGAAGGCGATGCTGATGTAGTGCTTGGGTTGGTCTCTAGCACTGATGTAGTTGGTGGTGCTGGTGGAAATGTAGACGAGGCAGTGGGTGGTGGAGACCTGAAGAGGCATGCTGCAAATTTTGAGTCCAACAAAGGCGTACGGGGATGGTGGGCAGCCCACATTGACTACCACGAGTACCTGGCAAACCTGGTGAAAGAAGTGGAGAGTGAGGAGGAGGAGGAGGACGTGGAGACATCTAGTTCTACAGATGAAAGAGATGGAGAAGCTGTTGTGGGTGGTGTAGTCGGTGGTATTGTTATCACCAATGGCACTTATGTTGCCGTAGGTTGATGACATCACTGTGGCATTGCTGGTTCTGCCACAGCCAGAGGAGGCATACTAGGGCTTCAACGAAGACACGCTATTCTTAGGGCAGCGCTTCCCTAACAAAAGCACTGGCCAGCAAGCCATTGCCAGATATGCCATGACCATCAGCCGAACATATGCCTAGGTCGAACCCTAACACCTATATAGTCAAGTGTGTGGACAAGTCTTGCCCTGGCAAGGTCCGTGTGCATCAATGTAGGGGTGGGGCCATGGATTTCTGGATCACGGTGCTAAAGGAGCACATGTGCGAGCTCGCTGAGGCACTTCGAAGGCACCGCAATATGACGTCCTCCTATATTGCAAGCCTGATCAGCCACCTGGTCCTTGTAGATGTCACTATTTCAGTGAAGCTTCTACAGGCAGATGTTGTCAACATAGTGGGCTTTGATGTTAGCTACAAGAAGGTTTCGTGGGTGAAACAGAAGCTCCTAGATCATATCTACAGCATATACGAATAGGCCTACAACCTAGTTCCAAGGTTGCTCCACCAAATTGCAGAATCAAATCCTAGGACAAACATAAACATGGTGCAGGGGCCGCATCACACGAAGGGTCAAATTGCTTTATTCTTGATAGAGTGTTTTGGTCCTTCCATTGGGCGATCGACGAGTTCAAGTTTTGCCATCCCGCAGGTTTGCTACCCGCGGTGACCATGATGCACAACGGGACACAGCCCCCGTTCGTGTGGAATGACCTAAGGAACCATTGGTGCAGGAGGCATCTCACGGAGAACTTCCACAGAAGATTCCAAAGCAAGGAGTTGATAAAGACATTCAATAAGCTTTGCATGCAGAACCAGAGGTGGAAGTTTGAGGCCATGTGGAGACAGCTCGAGGAGGACACCGACAAGCATGTCACGCACTCAGAAGATAGCGAACTAGGGGCAGTAGTGGATAATTCCGCGAGAGTTGGGGAGTTCACACAGTGGGTTCACATGCACATGCCTGACATGGAGAAGTGGTCTCTGCTGCACGACACCGGTGGTGAAATGTACGGAATCATGATGACAAATATGTCAGAGGTGTATAACAGTGTCCTAAAGGGTGTGTGATCCCTACTGATCACCGTGATCGTCGAGTAGAGATGGAACCGTACCATCGAGTACTTCGTGAAACAGAGCCACGATGGCAAAGAAGCATATGGAGGAAGGCGAACAATTCTCATAAGTTATGTAGGTGTAGATGGACATGAAGATGAAGGCTTGTTCGCACGCTGCTAGGCCCTTGAATGGTACCAGGAAGAAGTTGAGATCCATCTCAGGGAGAAGTACGTTAGGGGTCATGCGAGAGGGGATCACAAATAAGTCTGAACACTCGATGATGAAGCATCCTACACATGAACAAGCTACAACTCCTTCACAAGTCTTGCTCCCATGTGTACGCAGCCTGTGTGGCGTGGGGGCAGGCCTCCATGCCATACATCTCGATGTACTATGACATGCACCACCTGTATGGCACTTGGAGTGCAGACTTCTACTCATACAGGCTGGATGTGAACCACAGGGACTTTTGGCCAGGGGAGGTGCTATGGGAGCCCAACAATGCGCTCAACCATGCCAGCCATGGAAGACGACAATCCCGCCACATCCATAATCATATGGATGAAAGCCAATGTGGTGAACGTGTCAGGGGGCCGAGATGTAGAGTCTACAAGACTGTTGGGCACTCCCTTAGTAATTACCCAAACAAGCCTAGCTCAGGAAACTGTTGCACTGCCTTAAATTTGTTCATGTCTACAATTTTATTTATTTCAAAATGTTGTTCGTGTACCTACCTATAATTAGTTTGCTCCCCAACCACATTAAGTGGGTGTCCCCACCCACGCGTGAAGATTCCACATGGTATAGGCCTCATTAAGCGGGAATCCTACTTCCCGGCCCATGTGTATGAAATGACTTGCACGCGCATGAAATGACTTGAGGATACCTCCTCTAGCGCACTGCTTCACGGACGTGAAAAATGCATTAACCAACTTGCATGCAACTATCTACTATGATATAAGCATGATATGCATTACACATACATATATCATACAAAGCACTGTAGGAAATGAACAACACGAATCGAAACAACACTCACAGTACTACACCTTCAAGATAACAACGAACACAAGAAAGAAAATACCACACAACATTATGTTAATCTTAGTCTCGAGACTATCAAAATGATGGAGCATCTTGACCATCTCAGAACCCCCATCATAACTCTCTCCTATGGAACAATGCCAGGTCTAGTGGTCATTTCATCCTCCCACACCTAGAATCAGCAACCGCATGGGCCATCTTGCAATTCAATAAGAGAAAAGTTTTGTTACATCTGGTGAATAATTTAAACCACCTCGAAACAAGCTGACTTATCGAGTGTAACAACCCAGGTTTTTACAAAAAAAAAATAATAGTAAAAATAATATAAAATAAAAATAAGTGTTTTGGTTGCCTAAATTTTATTTTTGATTTGCCATGATTTTTCTGCTTTTAAAAACGCTGGATTTGAAAAGTAATTTAGGTAAAAACAAAAAATATTATTAAATACAATGATATTTTGATTTTCTATAAAAAATCCTATTTCAAATTAATTATTTGGAAGTATTTAAAAAGTATTTTTTGTAGAAATTAAAAGACCAACTTTAAGTTGGAAATATTTTTCCTAAGTCTAAATCATCTCTAGGAATTTCTGTGAATTTTTTGAAAATCTAAATCTAATTTTAAACCCTCTCTCTTCTCGGGCTGACAAGTGTCATGCCAGATCCAATATTCTACACCCGATTAAATATCGGCCCTCCATCTTCACTTAACCCACTCCATCTCCATCCGACGGCTTGTATTCAATCTGCGCCACACGATTTGATCCCATTCCTAGTCCATAAACTCAGTTCACCGTGGACCCAATCCGCAAAAGCCACCTATCAGCCAAATATAATCCTTTTCCTTTTGAAAAGTAAATCGACGAAAAAATCAATTTCCTTGTTGACGTCGCCCTAACGTCATAAATCCCTTTTCTCGAAGAAAAATAATTCAATTCCTTGTTGATGTCATAATCTTTCTTTTTTGGTACAAAAATAATTTTAGAAAATCAATTTATTCTTTTTCTCTTCTTTCAAACTTCTAGAAGCCCGTTCTCCTTCATCCTAACTCTGATTGAGCCCATTGAAATTTCTAAAAAATTCTAATCTATCCATTTCTATTCACTTTTCGAATTTTTAGAGTCTATTTGAAATTTATTTGGATTAAATTATAGCTTAAAAAATAAAAATATTTTAAATGGTTAAAATAAACTTCAATTAAATCCGAAATTATTTTATTTGGACTCTTCAGTTTCCAAGCATTTTTGTTGAATTTTCTTGAATTTTTTGAATTTATTTTATTTTTGAAAAAAATTATTTTTTCATTTCATTTTCTCTCTCCTCACTTGCTTCTTCTTCAAGTCGTTCTTTGTCCAGGCTACAGCCGCTTCCATGAATGAGATTTGAAGCTCTTCAAACTCGTGATTTCCTCTGCGACTTTTTGCGCAATCAAGGGCATGCAATCCCTCTCATCAAGACTCTTCTATTCCCAGTCTTAGCCCCCAATTTTGTGCGCACATTTCACCGGAATATGCCATACCACCGAAAGACATGCCAAATTGATGTCCTCATCTGGTCCACCTCCGCCCCTATAAAAGGGAGCACCAAGTGCCCCTCCTCATCCTCATCCACCCCTAAAAATTTCAAGCCCTCTCTCCCTTCCTCCTGGCCCGCAATCGGCATTTTTCTCTCGCCAACTGAATGACGTTCCTCAGCTGTTTGCACCGCCTACAGTGGAGTTCCACCACCTTTGATCACATCACCAGCTTAGGCTTCACGCGTTATACATGGTGCTTCCCTCACCTTCACCGGAGTTTCGCTAGAGCATCGCCGGTGCACTGTGGCCAAATCACGCCATCATGTCTCTCGTTGCCATCGGCCAACCATGCGTGTTCCACCATAACCAAGGTGAGCATTGTGTTCCCCATGTTCTCCTCTTCGTTTCGCCGTAAACCCCACCCGCTAACTCCCCTCCGTTTGCCCAGAATACCGACGTCACACCACCGGTCGCCGAAGGTCTTCTCCATCGTGTTCTGCCACCATCCGATGTCCTTTGGCTAAGCCGTCTATACCGTTGGGTTCACCTCAATGCATTCTACATCGTGCTTCCATCGTCATCACATGAAGATCCCTGAGTCCTCATCGACTTCACGTACACCACTTTTTCAGTGAGCTATTTGATTTTTGTTCATGTCATATCGTGTCCTAGCCTCTAAGAAATTTATCTACTATTTTTAATTAATTTTTCATGGTGTTGTGCCCAAGAGTGTGAATGATACATTGATTTGTGCTTCATCCATACAATCTGAAGTTACAAGGCTTAGTAGTGCTGAATTGCGCAAGGAGAAAGAAACAATCGGTTATGGGAGAGAGAGAAGAATATCCTAGTTCGTGCGGATACTTATGTGATTCCTCATTTGTGCAATGCAAACAAGACAATAATGCATGGAATTAGAGGTGTGGATAGAGAAGAAAGAAAGTTAGTTTGGCTAAAGAGGAAGACACAAGATCAATCAAGTTCTCGTGATTGCAGTTTTGTCCACAATGTTCATGAAGTTCTCAACACCAATTCTGAGGTTTCTAATGCAGACAAAATACATATTTGGAAAGCTAATGAAGTCTACTTTCTAACGAATCAAACAGCACTTGATTTGGAGCTTCCTACACAAAGCTATGGCAACTTCATGGGATGCTGCACGAGCTGTCCGGAGAGACGCACGAGACCTGCCAAACATAAAGAGTCCAAGTATTGCAATGCAAGTAAGGGTAAAATCCGACCACACTATGGTTTTCCAAAGGTTGAAAATGATTCCTTTTCAGGTTCCACATGGATTTAGAAGCCCCTTGAACAAGAAAAGAAAACACATACATATTTGAATTCAGTTCGGATTCGGTTCGGGTCAGACAGGAAGTCCAATACTAAAACGCCCATAACTTTCACAAACGGAGTTTGATTTGGGTGTTCTTGGACTTGTTGGAAAGATATTTTGAAGCTGCATATAATGGATAAGGTGCCAGCCATGGAATCATTATAATCACATAGCAAATAGAGAGAGAATCAAGTGGTAGTAGTTTAGATATTTCCTTTTTAGTTCGTATTGGAGTTTGTTTCGGCCTTAGGCCAGGTTGTGCATGAGTTTTAGTCAAGGCCGTGCATTGTGCACCAATATAAGACCAGTGCCTTAGCCCCATTGTAACTTAGGCTATGATATGATAAGTTTTTATACTTGTGAAATAAAGGAGAAAATCACCATGATGGTTGGTGGCAGCCAGATTGCGTGATTGCAAGGTTTTCTCGTTTGGAGTTTGTTGAGTTGGTGCAAAGTAAGAATAGGAGATTCTTGAGATTGCAAATTGAATCTACAAGATTCGTGTCTTCTAATTCGTGTCTTCTTGCTGAATTTATGGTTTGGGGAGTTCGGCGGATTGCTTCTAGTGTGCGCGTTGCATACTAGGGCAAATTACCCTTATCAATATTGTTTACTGCATCAAGACACGGAGAAGACTCTATCCAAGGAGTAGGAACCTCGCTGATCGTACCATGAAAGATTGGGCCATCCCTACGCATCAACTAATCCTTAGTTGGTCCACATCATCGTGGTATCAGAGCGTGATTGATCACGGCATGAGGTTGCTGAATTTTTCTTAATGGCGGGTTCTATAAAGACTGAAGATGGCGAGGCACGACACAATCATACCGAGCCAATTGGGGAGGCACCCCAATATGCGGCGTCTTTGCTGCCCGAGGAACGAATTGGACTTGAAGCAACACGTGACTACTTCTTGAGTTGTCACCGGAAGCTTGAAGGCAAGGTTGATGATTTGGGGGCGCGAATTGACGCTTTGACGGAGGCGATACGCAACCAGCAACAGAATTTTAGCATGCTGAACGAGGACCTCAATATCCCGAACGGTGTGCACCATACGAAGATGACGAACATGAGGAGGCTTTTGATGGTGCAGCGGGTTTTGCTCCACAGCCGCGTCATGCTCAGGACTACCGTGGTGCTGACCGTGGTAGGGACATTCGTGGTAGAGGTGCTGCCCGTGATGGAGGTATATGTGATGGTGTTGGGTTTGCTCAGCGTGTTTCTGTGGATGATGGAATTGAGTGGATAAAAATTTTTATCCCATCATTTAATGGTAAAACTGAACCGGAGGAGTATTTGGAGTGGGAGATGCGTGTCAAACAAATTTTTTGACAGCCATCACTATACTGAGGATAAGAAGATTCGTTTGGCGACAATTGAGTTCACCGGATATGCTCTTGTTTGGTGGAATCAATTGTGTCGTGTAGGAGCTCGTCCGGATATGTACAGTTGAATAATATTTTGAGGCGGCGTTTTGTCCCAACACACTACACTAGGACCTTGTACAACCGGCTACAACAACTACGCCAAGGTAATTCTAGTGTTGATGAATATTATAAAGAGATGGAGATGTTGATGTTCGTACCGGAACAGAGCAGCATGATGAGGCTACTATGACACGTTTCTTTAATGGATTGAATGAGGATGTGCAAGATAGGGTGGAGATGGTCCATTATTACAACATCCAAGACTTGGTGCGTCAGGCTGAACGTGCTGAACAACAATTGAAGTGCAAACAAGCCAAGGGTGGACATGCCAATACTCAAACAAACCCATGGAGGCATCCATCACAGCAAGGCGATGATGTTGGTTCACACTCCAAGGTGGCGACATCAAGCCCTTCAAATAGGGCCATCACTACCACGCCATCACTGCCATTTTTCTCTCACCGCTGGTGATTGCCGCCGTTCCTCAGCACCGTAACCGTGCCACCACCTTCGCCTCGTTGCCAGGGTTCCATTTTGCCCGTTCGTGGGCCACCTCACAGCCAACCGACACCGTATTGTTCAAAAAGTTATTCTTGGATTTTGTTATCATTTCATGTGATATCCAAAATTTCCAGATATTCGTTCTCCCTCAAACGAACACCGAATCTATTAATTCTTTCCCCTAAATTCATCTCAAGTCATAATCTGTCCTTCAATATATATTATATAATTCTTTTGATTTTATTGAGATTTTATTTGAATTTATTCGATTTGGTTCTTCGCGTGTAGACTGCGATGATTCGGAAGAATTCGACGATGACTCACACCAGACTGCAGAGCAAGGCAAGTCACACACCTTGATCATGTTGATCCCAGTTTGCAAATAAAATTATGTTGATTTAAATTATATTGCATGTATATTCAAATATTTCAATTCCAGTTTTAAACTTAGTTAATTCCCAATTGTTATTGACACCTTTGACTTTGTGAAACATTATACCTTGTCACCCTAAAATTAAACTCTAGTTAGTACACTAGTATGGACTAGAGAATTTTATATCAAATGCTTAGACTTGCTTAGACATAATCTTGTTTTGGGATAACTTTTTCACATAAAATGATGAGCTTTTCCAATGTATTCTTGACCAAGAAGGATTATGAAATATTTTGAAATAAAATATGAAATCTAGTTTAGACTTAGGCTAATGGTTAGGTGGTGGGTGTAGGCATGCACTGTTGTTCGATGAAACAGTGTTCATTGTCAGGCACAGGGGGTATGTGGTTGAGCCTAAGTCAATTAAGGACCGGTCTGTGAGCTACTATTGCAAAGCCCTATCGTACTACCACAAGGCTGGTATGGGACAGTCCAGGCTAACTAATTTGCGGGTCCTAACCTGAGTCATATCGTAGGTTGAAAGTGAGCGTGGCATAGACCATGAGAAGTCTCGCTCGGCTTAAGAGGGGGTCCAATCTAGTGTGTTCCTTACTGGGGTGAAACCTTAGTGTTGGCTTGGCCAGGTTGAAAGCTTTGCATTATAAAAGCCTTATCATGATCTCCTCGCCGCACACCAAAGGAAGTGTGTTAATCCAGTGGCAATATGGGATGATCATATCTTGTGGGTAAAGCTGTACAACCTCTGCATAGTGTATAATCTATCTTGGATACCCGTGCCCATGGTCATGGGCATGTTGAGTAAAGTTTTACATGGATTAGACTTTATTTTTCAAAATGGTTTTTGAAAATCTTATGGATGGATGGAATCCATGAGAGAATAAAAGCTTGTGGATGGATAGAATCCATGAGAGATTGGAAGCATATGGATGGATGGAATCCATATGAGATCCTTTGGAAAAGATGGTCCGAGTAGGATGCCTGTGGTTAGGTTAGTGTTTGGTCAGAGCCTTCACTAACGGTATTAATTTCATTTACAATTACTATTTATACTTATTGTATTAAATTCAGCAGTTTCTAATCTATTTACTGTATTTCTTTAAATGTTGTTTTATGCTTAAATAACCCTATATGCCTTTATCATTATGATTTATTTCTCCATGTGACTTGCGAAGTACAAGTTTGTATTCACCTTGCTATCTCCACACAGAGGAAGATGACTTCGACTACGGTGAAGACTTAGACGAGTAGGCCACGTCTTACTGTCGTTTGCCTGTGGGCAGACTCAGTGGGCTTCTTCTGCTTCGATTTTTCCTTCTGTTGCTTATATTAAATTTTGGATTATGTGTCATTGATGTAAACTTTGACCATCAGGCCCATATTTAGTTAAATAAAGTTTTTCATTGTGTTTGATATGTATCCCTGATATCACTGTGTGCACTAGCTGATCCTGGACTAGTGCAATTAACACAGAGGGTTTTGGAGTTATTGCTCTGGGGTTCGACACCAAGTGAAAGGGGTACTTGTAGTAGTGTCGTCCTGGATTTGCGGCCGTCTGTGAGGTCTTACGTCTCATAACCATGTTGCACTTTGGGTAAATCACTACGGGTGCCAACGAAGGGGTGCTGAGTTGGCTCATCTCGATGTCCGGGGGAGGGAGGAGTAATCCAAGGGCCTTATGGGCCCACATGACCAAATGAGGCAGCTTTATACAGTGACGTGATGTATGTTTGTTCAATGCATATAGATGCCTTTACTTTAATGCATGCGACGCAGGGGAGATTACCTTGGCACACGTTTCTTCGGGCGTGCCTACTGGTAGAAGGTGCATGGCGCTACCAACATGGAGTGTTGCACAAGGGGAGCCTCGGACATGGCTAGCCATCGTTGTGGTGCTATGCACATATGCAGTTAGGGTTTGCATAGTAGCATGTGGGATCATAGAAATTTCCTATGTTGACAACCTCTTTGTTGCCCCTCTTGTGCTGTATCTATTGGCAGATGTCATCGTTCTACTCATTGAGATTGTCAATCTGCACCTCCAACCCTAATATTCGGTCCCATAATGTATCCATATATGTCACAAAATGGCATTCATGGGAACGATCGATCCAGAAGACAAAGTTGCTTTTCACGATCTGTTAGAAAGAAGGGTTAATATGGAAGCTTTATTAGTAGTAAAAGAAAATAAAGTATTGTCTAATTGTACCCCAGAGTGTGGACATCGGAATAAACATCATCTACCATCGAACTGGCCATCCGTGACTTACACGATCGTGTCCACCCTGTGTGTGTATTTGGGCTATACCGGTTGAGCATGCTTGTTTGGCATCAAGCAGTAGTTAGGGTTGAAGTCCTCTCTCATTTCAAGGGGTAGGTCTTGCCTAGGCAACCTCGGTTGGACTGGCCCATCAGCGTCAGCGATGGTATGTTACTGTAGGACAAAGAAGGTTCTCCTTTCTATGATTGGGAGGGTCAAGTGTTCCTACTTCTGGAGCATGGGGTGTGCATTTTATAGCCTATGGGACAGTTTTGTGCAGTGAGTACACCTAACAGGACAATTTTTTGCAGTGACTAGACTAGATAGGCCAGCTTTGCACAGTGACAAGACTAAACAGGGTAGTTTTAACCAGTGACAACACTAGACATGCCAACCTTATGCAGTGAGAAGACCAAATGGAATAGCTTTCCGTAGTGATAATACCAAACAGGGTAGCTTTACACACTGACTAGAACAAAGGGGGTAGGTTTACGCAGTGACAAGACCAAAGGGAGTAGCTTTGTGTAGTGACAAGACCAAATGGAGCAGCTTTATGCACTAACAAGACCAAAGGGGCACCTTTGTGTAGTGACATAATGGTATGCTGGTCCAAAAATTGTCCAACATGCAGCTGCCTCGCGTACACTGATTTAGGTTTAGGTTTAGGGTATAAGGTTCAAGGTTCAGGTTTACATTAGGGTTTATGGTTTTAGGGTTTACGGTTTTAGGTCTTATGGTTTAGGGTTTTAGATTTAGGATTATGTTAGGGTTTACAGTTTTAGGATTTAGGGTTTTATGGTTCGAACTAACCAACAACTCCCTTTACTGACTACAACTATGATGCCACTCTCTGCAAAGTGAGACGTGACAAAAGTCTACCTTGCTAGCTTTTCAGATTGACATGACAACATTGTACATTATCAGCTATTTAGAATGAAAAGAAAGGACTCTGTAAAGCAGGATGTTACAACACTCTACAGAGTATGACGTGACAATACTTTGCTTCACTGGCTACTCACATAAAATTAACCACACCATGCCCCAACCCTTTGGCTTACAAAAGGAGGTGGAAGAAGTCTGGGAGAGAACACTACACAACCAAACCAAACACTACACCAGAGCTTGCTTCACCAGATTAGGATAGACAAGAGGCAGAAGAAGTAATGAGACAAGATGATCAAGCAATGAAAGGAGATTCGTGAACTAACAAGGCTTGCTGCAGCCCGCGATGAATAAGCAAGTCCTGCTACGGCCTAGGATGAACAAGCGGAATATGTCAAGAGGTCACCACCCCGCAATGATGCCCCCTATAGCTACAAACCCATCCTGAACATTCCAACAGAGCGTTCGCCACAACACCTGCCTGAGGGGGAGATACCGTCCCTCTGTTGATACAGGGACCCATGCAAGTTCTTTAACTCTAAGCAATGGCTCAATCTGGGCATGCATTATTGAGGTTGAGTGAACTACTCCTTTGACTATCTCGACCGTCGTTAGGACACGAGCAGCTATTGGCAACAAGTAAGGACTAGTTACAGTGTGTTCCCTACTTTTCTCTTTTAAAGTATGCACTAACAACCTCTCCTGTCTACCTGTGTGGCCCAAAACGGCTATATGGCTACTACAAGTGGATCGACCTAGAGATACATCCACATGACCAATGGACTCTCGACTACGAGGAGTGGGATGTCAAAAGGGCCTATGAGATATGGGAGGAGGAGCACTGCAATGACGAGCAAAATGAGCATATACATCAGGAGATGAAAGCTCATCTTGAGGCATGCGCGTGCAGGGAGCACGACGCTCATGAGGGGGAGCATGAGAAAAGAGGGAAATGGTAGCTAAGGCCAAATAGGCTGTCGAGGAGTTCAACGCTGACCTTGTAAGGGAAAATGGCCCTGGTAAATGCAGTAGGTCAGGCCGTTCTGAACTTGTCCCCTGAAAGTCGAATTTATTTTCATTCCAAAAAGGTGCATATGTATCATACGAGTACTTTGGATTGTTGTATCATATATGATGCTGTTTCTCATGCACATAACCAAACCCTGTGCACCGTGTTATTCCCAGCTTTATTATAAAGTCTATTTTAATTAACAACTTCAAATCTCGTCGTCTTTTCGCATTCAATTCTTCATGTAGCAAGGCATCCAACAACATGAAAAAATGAGTTCTGAAAGTACACACGAAGTATCCATGCATCTTTCATCAGCGATACTGTATAGCATATGTCCATCCTTGTGCCTCATATTGTACCACACAGTCCACATATTAGTCATTTTTTCTCAGGATCTAGTATGTATCACTTCTGGGACAAGGCCTGGAAATATTGTGCGGGTATTTATGAAGGATATATTCTATACCTAAAATTTTTTACATTTTTTTACAAATTTATATTCCTACAAAATTACTATAGTTCTATTTCTTTCAAAAATTTTGCACAATTTTTTTAAAATTTCTATTCTGCACAATTAGTAGAATTTTTTCTTTAAAAAATTATAGGGGCCTTACGTGCCGGTCGACCGCGCCAGGGAGCTCGCCGCTGGTCGACCGTGCTAGGGAAGGTGGCATGGAGAGGGGACATGCCAAGGGTTGGCACGGTGGGGGGGGGGAACGCCACTGGGGTGGCGCGATGGGGCGCAACAGGGGGTAGCACGGTGGGGGTGTACCAGGGGCCAAATCCACAATTCCTTGTGCACGACGGGCAATATCGGTGTTTCGAAGCGAGGGGCCAAATATGGGTCGGCTTCTAAACTGCTGGCATCTTTGGTTCGAGGCACGATCTTGTTTTTAAAACTATGTGTCTTGTTTTTAAAACTATGTGAGAGTATGGTGAGCCGACCAGCTAGGAGATGGAGCATGCGGCAGTGGCAAGCATTTTGATGAAGAGTGAAGAACTAACATAATAATGTGGTTAGATACTTCTGAGAACTTGATTGATACAAATTAACTAATGGTGGATGCCGATTGATACGTGAATAGCCCGATCTTTCACGGTACGTACCACTCACGAAACCTCGCAAACTGATCTGATTTGATTGAATTGCAAGATTAATTCCTTTGGCACAATATGAGAACACGATATTCTCAACTTGCACACGCGATGATAGCTTTCTCCCTTGCTGAAATCTCACAAAATATCCTCTCTTTCTCTCTTCTCTCTTCATGGCACAAATGCTCAATCAACTCATGAACACACTAACATGGTGCCAAGTGGCTTTTTTATTTTATTCATAGTCCAAATCATAACTTTTTATCTATGTTACATGGAGTTTGCCCCTGGCCTTATATAGGCACCTCAATGGCACCCCAAACTAAAACTCATGCACAACATTGGGCTAAGCCTGACTCAAACTCATGTAATCTGCTCTCTTAGACGTATATAACTTGGACTCAATAGAAAATAGGTCAGGACTCTATCTCTAAGAAAGGAAACAATTAAAACGGACTTATATTGATCCTAATAACTTGTTTTAATTGGTATGGAACCAATTCGTATGGATTTAATCTAAGAAGTTCCACCCTCCTTTGCTCCCAAATTAGATTCATTTCCTAGCTCCTCCTCCTTGTGTTTTCGGCTCAAACCCTCTGTTAGCTCCCTCACATGTTCGCCTAAGAGATCTAGCTGCACATGGCTGGGGATCACACGTATCAAACTCGAACTCTTTTCCTTGATCCGAATTGAGTTGACTTCTTGTATGGCTCTCCTTTCCTTCCTGGCTCAAATCTACATGCTCTCCTCCCTATATCCAGCTCAATTCCTATGCTCTCCTCACTTTGTTGGGCTTTATGGTTGAATAGGAATGACGTGGTTTTTAACAAGGTTAAGACTAATACTTATTTACAGGTAATCTTCAGGGCAACTTACTGGATCCGACAGTGGTCCCTGCTGCATAAGAAGGAGGAGCATCCGTTGTTCAAGCGCGGCTGCAGAGATTTAGAGACTTTAATTTTGGCGGTCTTTGCAAAGTTTGGTTGGTGCTTCCGGAATCGAATTGAAGCGTAGCTTCCGGAATCGAATTGAAGTGTAGCTTTTAGTTCTTTTCTAGTCGTTGGTCGCTCGTCATACATGGGCTAACTTTTGTTGCTTTTGTTTTCTCTTGTGGTTGTGAGAACTTGAGCCGTTTGGCTTGATTTGTGGTTAACGCTCAGCTGTGTACCATTCCTGGATGGTAGAGGCTGGAACTTTGTTCCATTATCTAAAAATATCCAGCTCAATTCCCATGTATTGAACTCAGATTCTTTCTAGCTTGATCCTCTTTTGGCTTGTCTTTCCTCCCAAGGACACACACGTGTTCCATCCTGGCTTGATACACCTCCTTGGCTAGCTTGCCCTTTCTTTGACGTGCTTCTTGCTTTCTTCCCATGCAAGAAATAATTGTCCACCTGGCTTATCACGTTAAGGAGGCCAACTCCTTGGCTTAGCTTAGCTCTTTGGCTTGGCTTGATTTCTTATTTTTGGCTTACCTCTACTTGCTGGCTTCCTTCTTTCTTCATGCTCAAGAGACAACTCAAAGCCATAATTCCTCACGTGGCCTCCCTTCCCACAAGCACATAACCTTGGCTTGGGCTAGCTTGAGCTTGGTTTGACTTGCACCTGGCTCTTTCTTCTCCCTAAAAAAATAATCAACTGATCCCTTGCTTCCTTTCACGTGCTTGCCAACTGTGCCTCCCTTCTCATGCGCCCCAGCCCCCTTGTGGCCTTCTTTCTCATGCATTCCAGCCACCTTGTGGTGATCACCATGCACTAGGGTTTCATTCTCCCCTTCCCGGTCAGTATCCCTCACCTCCATCTTGGCCAAATCAGCATAACCTTGAGAGCTAGCTTCAATTTGTATAATGAAACCATCATTCAAAGTTGGTCTAGCAATTAGGGCCGCATAATTTCTTGTAGTTGAGATACAGAGAGATTTATCAAATCAGATGATGATGAAGACATCCTTAGCTATGTTGTTCCATATATTGTGTTCAATCTTTGCTATACTTAGGAACACCATGAACTTACAAAAAGGGCTAAAACTTCTGCAAAGAAGCTTAACATTGAGGTGAACTTGTTTCAAGCTATTCTGTATGTTATTATTCATGAGAATTAGATATTACTTCATGTCATTACTTTGTGCATTCTTAGATATTACCCCAGTACGAGACTTCACTCTCTGTTTGACTCAGGTTCGTCGGGCAGGGAAGGGAAAGGTTTGGCTCGTAGACTCCGGGTGTTCACGACACATGACCGGAGACTCCCGTTGGTTTTCTTCCCTTGCCCGTGCTCTAGGTGATGAGACGATCACCTTCGGAGACGCTTCATCTGGGCGCGTCATCGCCAAAGGTACAATGCGCATTAATGATTCTTTCATTTTGAAAGATGTTGCCTTGGTTAGTAAGATGCAGTATAATTTGCTTTCAGTTTCTCAGCTTACCGATGACGGTTTCGAGGTGAGCTTTAAGAAAAACAATTGCAAAATTCTTGATTCTTCGGGTAGTCTGGTTTGCGAGACTTCTCGGTTTGGGAGGATCTTTCGTGCTGATTTCTCTGAGTCTTCTGGTGATCCTCTCAGGTGTTTAGTTGCTTCTGAGTCCCGCGACCTTTCTTTCTGGCATAGGAGACTTGGTCATATTGGATTTGACCATTTGACCCGAGTTAGCGGCCATGACCTTATTCGTGGTCTGCCGAAACTCAAGATGATCAAAGATTTAGTTTGTGCTCCTTGCCGGCACGGCAAGATGGTTGCCGCTTCCCATCCTCCGGTCACAGTTACTATGACCGATGCACCAGGACAGCTGCTCCATATGGATACAGTTGGACCAGCTCGAGTGCAGTCAGCAGGAGGGAAGTGGTATGTACTTGTCGTGGTTGATGACTTCTCAAGGTATTCTTGGGTATTTTTCTTAGCCTCGAAGGATGAGACGTTTACACATTTTCGAGGTCTTTTTAGTAGGCTTTCTGTTGAGCTTCCGGGTGCCTTACGAGCGATCGCAGTGACAATGGCACAGAGTTCAAGAATTCCTACTTTGAGATGTTTTGTGATGAGACAGGTGTAGAGCACCAGTTCTCTTCTCCGTACGTCCCATAGCAGAATGGCGTCGTGGAGAGGAAGAACCGTACCTTGGTCGAGATGGCCAGGACGATGCTTGATAAGTATTCTATACCTAGGAAGTTTTGGGCTGAGGCTATTACGACCGCGTGCCATGTTTCAAATTGAGTTTTTCTTCAGGCACACTTGCACCGCACTTCTTATGAGTTGAGATACGGTCGAAAGCCCAGCGTCTCTCATTTTTGTGTGTTTAGTTGCAAGTGCTTTATTCTGAAGTCCGGGAACCTAGACAAGTTTGAGCCACGTTCTTGTGATGGGATATTTCTAGGTTACTCAACTTCTTCGTGGGCTTGTCGGGTTTGGAACTGTGAGTCTAGCAAAATGGTAGAGACCTGTGAGGTGACCTTCAACGAGGCCAGTCTGGGGACTAGGCCCGATGTCTTAGGTTCTTTAGAGCAGTCCGAGCCCATCTTTGTGGATGATGAGGACGATGGAGATGAGGGTTATCTACCCGATCCAGTCCCTCATCCACCCCTTGAGGTGCCTTCTTCCACCGCACCTCGAGGTGATCAGCCCATGCCTTCTGCTTCTTCTGGAGCTAGTGGCTCTGTTCCTACCTCTTCAGCTCATGAGGTAGAGGCCACTTCTTCTTCTCATCCTGGACCTCCTCGACATATCCAAAAAGACCATCCTTCTGAGCAGATTATTGGAGACCTTTTTGAGCGAGTCACTCGTTCAAAATCTGGCATGTCTCATTTCTGTCTCCATTATGACTTTGTTGCCTCCTTTGAGCCCAAGGACGTTTGTCATGCCCTTTCAGACGAGCCTTGGGTCAATGCCATGCATGAGAAGTTGGGAAATTTCGAAAGAAACAAGGTCTGGTCACTTGTTGAACCCCCTCGAGCTCACAATATCATTGGGACCAAGTGGGTGTTCAAGAACAAGCAGAGTGAGGATGGGGTTGTCATTCGGAACAAGGCTAGACTGGTAGCTCAAGGGTTCTCTCAGGTTGAGGGTCTAGATTTCGAGGAGACCTTTGCCCCTGTAGCTAGACGTGAGGCCATTAGAATCCTGCTTACCTTTGCAGCTTCTAAGGGTTTCAAGCTTTACCAGATGGATGTCAAGAGTGCCTTCCTCAATGGCTTTATTGAGGAAGAAGTCTATGTGAGACAGCCTCCAGGTTTCGAGAACCCCAAATACCCAAACGATGTCTTCAAGCTTTCCAAAGCGCTGTATGGACGTAAGTAGGCCCCTAGAGCTTGGTATGAGGGGCTTAAGTCCTATTTATTGAGTCATGGTTTCGAGATGGGTAAAATAGACAAGACCTTGTTCATCCGCCGGCATGGCACTGATCTTCTGCTCGTCCAGATCTATCTCATACTCTCGTTTCACAGTTCTCGGATGTCATGAGCACCGAGTTTGAGATGAGTATGATGGGCGAGTTGACCTTCTTCCTTGGCTTCCAGATCAAGCAGACTCGGGAGGGTACTTTCTTGCATCAGGGCAAGTACACTAGCGACCTCCTGAGACGCTTTGACATGAGTGATGGTAAGCTTGTGTCAACTCCCATGGCATTTTCCGCCACACTTGACCTAGATGAGGATGGCGAGCCAGTTGATCAGAAGGAGTATCGTAGCATGATAGGCTCTCTCTTGTACCTCACCGCCTCGAGACCGGACATACACTCTGCTGTGTGTCTTTGTGCTCGCTTTCAGGCTTCTCCTCGCGTATCTCACTGCCAGGCGGTGAAGCGCATTCTTCGGTACCTTCGAGCTACCATTGACTATGGTATCTGGTACTCTTCCTCGTCCTGTCTTTCCTTGAGAGCCTATTCGGACGCAGTCTTTGCTGGCTGTAGGATAGATAGGAAGAGCACTTCTGGCACCTGCCAATTCATTGGCACTTCTCTCATATTTTGGTCTTCGAGGAAGCAGTCCGGTGTTGCACAGTCCACCGCAGAGGCCGAGTACGTTGCTGCAGCCAGTTGCTGCAGCCAGGTGCTTTGGATGGTCTCGACCCTGCGGGACTTTGGGTTAGTTATCGACAGTGTTCTACTCTTTTGTGATAACACTTCTGCGATTAACATTGCTAAGAACCCAGTGCAGCACTCTTGGACCAAGCATATCGATATTCGCTATCACTTTCTTAGAGACCATGTAGAGAAGGGTGACATCGTGCTCCAGTTTGTGGAGAGTGACCACCAGTTGGCTGATATCCTTACCAAGCCATTGGATAGCTCTAGGTTTTCAGCTCTACGGGGAGAGCTTGGGGTGGTTTGTCCTTACGGACTGTTGTGAGGGGCAGCTTTGTGCTTTACTGCTTTATTATATTAATTATGCTCTTGCTCCTTTCTGTTGCATTACATTCGGGGTGCATTGGGGGTTAGTCTTTCTAGCATAGGTTAGAGTGGTTATCTTGCCTAGCTGTTCAGACTTCTTGCTCTTATCTTGTGATTCTAGGATGCTGTTTATTAGCTGTTTCTCTTCTCATTAGGTTGAGCTCACTCATTTCTTGTAGGTTCTAGCGAGGGTTGGGCCACCCTCAAGTAGACAGGGTACGTGTTTGCTCTTTAGTGAGTTAGATGATCAGTTGATAGTCCTAGAGTCTCATGGGGTAGATGAGAGTCAGTTTGAGCCATAGTATCCTCTATATCTTGTCTATGCCTTAAGGACTGCCCTTTCGGATTTTCTTTGCCAGCCTCTCTTGTTTATTGCTTTGGTTCAGGGGGAGTTCATTTGGGAGCTTCTGGAGCTTAATATTGACATAACTCAACTTGAACTAAAAGTTGCATCTCATGTTGAGGGGGACCTGGATTTTCTTGCATTTTCAGCATTTCTGCATTGTAATATAATTACATGGATCCTTGATTATTATCCATTTATGACATGTTTACAATGCATTACATCTTGCCATGACTTGTGCTTATTTGCTAGATTGATCATGACTTCATATGTGTAAACTAGCTTTTTCCATGATAAGTTAATTAAACTTGCTCAAATTGAACTAAAACTTGTCATGTTAGTACTCGAGACTAGTCTTTCTTGAGTTATCCTTTTATGATTCATGCCATGTCAAATAGGCTGAGTTGAGCGTTGAATCTCTATTGAGCTTTAGATTGAGCTATGTTAGTTCTTGATGATGCATAAATTAGTACAATCTTTTATGAAAGCAAAAAGATCTCTTTTGTGCAAAAAAACTGATCTCACCAATTCTTTCTTATGAGACGGCTTGCCATTGCACTAGGCATGAACTCAGGGGGAGTTTTGGATGACCTAGACTATCTTCTTAAGCTTCTTGCTTGGTGTAGTCGCATAAGGCTCGAGATCTAGCACATGACTAAAAATTTTGGTTGGAAACAACCATGAGTTTCAAAGAAAAATATGTCACTTGTGCTCAATTTGCTTAATTACAAAAGAACCAAATACTTAAACAAATGTCTCATTTCTGAACTTATAGCACTCTAAATTGATTCAATATTAGCTTCTTGGTTCCGCTCTTATTGACATGGTTTGCATCATCCTTGGATACCTCTAGCTAGACTATGATCATGGATGACTTGACATGCTAAGAATTTGCACTAAAATTTCAGATTGTGACTTAATTGGTTTAGCTGGCTTATACATGTCTTGTCATGATCTAGATAGCATGTTTATGTGTTATGGCTTGATGTAATACTTGATGGTCATCTTGGATAATTCTCATGGCTCTAAATGCTTAGAATAAACAAACTTCAGTGATTTCATCCATTTTTTGTGATCTTATTCTCTCTTTTGCATTCTTGATGTGTTTATTGCCAAAAGGGGGAGAATAGCGGAGAAAAAGCCTTTTTGGGAGCGTTGAGGAAAACTTGTTCTTTCTTTTGCTCCTTGTGTCGACATGGTCATTAGCATCATTTTCTTCCTTTGGACCATGTTTGACTTTCTCTTCAAACTCAACTTAGCGCTTTTTCTGGGTTTGTCAATATACTCATCAAGGGGGAGATTGAGAGACCATGTGGAGGTCATCCCATGTGTGTGATGAGTAATTGACATCGGTTTAGGAAAGTCGAGTTTGATTTGGTTGGTTCGGATCTTGACGTTGCGTGGTGCAATCGGGCTCGGTCGGACTTCGTTAAACCTGGTCAAAGTGGTTAGGATGCATATTATGTCGACTTGTCAGGTTTGGGCTATCTCATGCTATTTATGCTTTCATGTATCGAGCGGTGCTATTTGATTTGTTTCTTGTCTGTGTTGGCTGCAGGACGTCGAGGCGGAGTTGCGGCGAGACACGGGGTGACTGGACTAGACACGGGCGGTGTCGAGGTCAGAACGGTCGGGATGTGTCGAAGACGGTGGAGACTCGAGGTGGTTGCGAGGCTTGGACAACAAGGAACGGGGAAGCTTCCCGGAAGGTGCACGAGGGGCGTTTCGGTAAAAGCACAAGGCTGCACAAGCGGGAGCAGGTTCCGTTGGATTTAGCGGGCGTAACAGGTTGGAGACCCGTTAGCCAAAGGCTATATAAGGAGGAGGTGCCTCCTTGTGGCTGCATGTTTTCAAGGTGTTTCTAGGGTTTGCTTTAGTCAAAATAGGCTTTAGAGAGTTGCTTTAGCTTTAGGCTTTAGTGGTTGGAGAGTTGGTATGGAGTAGGTGAGGAGAGGCAGAGGGTGTCTGTGCTCTGTCCCCCTTCGATGTGTTCTTGAGTGGTTCTCTCCTTCAAGCATATAGAGAATGAGGGGTTCTTGTGTTTGAGAGTGAGGGAGAGGATGGATTGAGTGTCTTGTAATCATTCCTCTTGTTCTAATGTCCATGCGTATGGGGACTTCTCTGTAATCCTTTTGTTCCCAGGAATGAAATCTCTGAAGCTCATTTTCTGTTCGTGCCCTGTTTTCCTTCGTTCTCCTCTCTGTGCATGATTTGTGACTTTTTGAGATTTGAGTTGTTTCTTGCTGGGAAGGCCCAAAATGGGTTGCTTTAGGTTGGGATATTGCCTCAAGATCATTTGATCGAGTTTCCCAAGAGCAAATCGCATTTAATCTCAGATTTAGCGTTTTGGGTTTCTCTGTTCTTCATTTCATTTCTAGGGTTTTGGTGCTTTTCATGATTCCCTTCATGAGATGGCACGAAACTTGGTATGTTGAGTTCTTAGGCTATTGAGTAGCTATCCTCAAAGTTTCGTGGTCAGAGGATCAAAGGTTGGGGAGTAATTTGATTTTTAGCTCAGCTCGTGCAAGATTTCAGTTTTTAAGCCCTAATATGAAATTCTTGATCTTTTGTTTGATTTGTTTGTTTTCTAGAGCCCCCATGCTATTTAGTTTGTTGTGGTAGTGCTTTGGGCTAAAAAGATTGGGAAGAAACCTTCAATTTCTCAGTCTTTGGAGTTATGAAGTTTTTGTCGAAGTTCAGGTTTTCAGTTTTGCTCTCGGGCTGCTGGGCTCAGGGGAGCAGTTAGACCGCTGGGTAATGGCCAGTCTGACCGGGTCCAACACGGCGGTCAGACCGGTGTGATCAGGCCGGTCAGACCGGAGGTAAAGGAGCGGTCAGACCGCCCCCTATGTTTTTTGTGTGTTATCTTTCGTTTGTCCTTTGGGGATCTCTCGAGCTTCTCCTGTTTGCCTTCTGTGAGTTTTCAGAGACCCTAAGTTCTACTCTTCATGGTCTTTTTGTGATCATAGGAGAGAAGACTTGTTTTTAGTACTTGGGAATTTTGCTAAAAAGTCGACATTCACCCCCCCTCTGTCGCCATTTTGGTCCAACAGTAGGATTACTTATCCCTAATTAGATTAAGTTTTTCTTGTTGTTTTTATTCTTATAGTCCATAAAAATAAAAAAATTGTAGTACCAAAACCCTACTATAATATGTTATTTCTTGTGAGTTTAGTTAGATTTTAGTACAATAGAATTTTGTATAAGTGTCGATCTTAGTGTTCCTTTTTGTTGCTTAATCCTTGTGTCCATTAAAAAAACCTAAAAATTACTGATTGAATCCCTCAATTAGCACCAAAAAGCAAATTGCATTTACTTTTTTTGGCTTAAACCCTAGCTATCCAGCCCTACTATTTGCGCCATCTTGCTAGTAGGGTTTAGCCGAAAACTTTGTATGATCTCAACTTGAGCTCGGTTTGGTTAGCAAACCCTAATCGCACCCCCTGTGTTGTGTGCTAAAACCCTTGGAGGGCAAAATGAGTTCATTGTTGGTTTCTTGTCCGAAAACCATTGGGAGGAGTTAGAGTCTGAAACTGATTCCTAAAGTTCCATCCGAAATCCACTTGAAGGAGTTAGTAATCGAGTTCGTCATCTCCCAAAACCGAATTGATTATTGTGGTTTGGCTTGAAATTTCAGGGCTTGCACCAAACTTCACCAGCCGAAACACTTTGCATAGCTTGAGCTTCACTTCAATTTTTTCATCTTGGAGACTAGCTATTGAATATTGCATTGAGGGCTGCTCATGAGTATCTACACTTGTTGAATATTTGTGACTTGCGAAAATAAGTGAGAACATTAAATTCTAGTTGTGTCAGCCAAACAAAAGAAAGAAGAAAAGGCAAGCCGTATCAAGAAAGAGCCACGGACAAGAGTTAAAAAAGTGAGAGAAGGAAGAGTGAAACCGTAGAAGGTCACCACCTTCGCCTCTACTCGACTGCCCTAAAACCAAAGAGAGGAAAGGAGGGGGATTGGCCATATGAAACTCATATGCGATAAGAAAGAAAGAAAAAAGAAAAGCTTGGATGCATAAACTATTGTGAAACACCCCTATCATTATTTTTCAGATTATGCAATTTATTTCTTTGAGCAATGTTATGCCCTTATATCTATTATTTGTAATTGGTTAGCGTTTCTCCTAGTACTTGGTACAAAATGAGCAGCTTAATCTCATTTTTACATTGCATCTCACTAGCTCATCCCTTTGTTTGCTTCAACTCAGATTTATCTTTGCGTGTGCATTCATATACCTCACTTAAGCCTTTTGGATTAGCACATAGGCAATACATTCTAGTTTAGATTACTACTTAATTTTACATAACTAGAATTTTAGATTGTGTAGGATAAACATTCTACATATCAAGCTCCACATATAAACATTGTTTATGCAATTACTCGATTTTGATCTCACTTGATCATCACCTTGTTTTAACCTGACCACTTGGTGTGCAAGCAAGTCCTCAATTTAAGCAAAGGGGAAGGTAAGAACTTGGTGGTAAGGGAAGATGAGGTTGAGAGAGTTCCACATATATTCGCTCGTATCATGTGTGCCTTGTTGTTGTTTTTTTGCACAACTAACCATGGAAATTACAATTTGGTGGAACTTCCTTTCTATGGAAGTAATAATTTTGAGGAGTATCTTGAGTGGGACTGGCAAATGGAGAATGTGCTTAGATTTCAGAAGCTTAACGAAGCCCAAGAGGTGATGCCAGCCACTAGAGAGTTTGAATACTATGCTTATAGTTGGTAGCAACAATTATTTGGAAATGACTCATTAAATCTTGGGTAGATTTGAAGGTGTTCATGAAAAGGGAGTTTGTGCTATCCTATTATAAGCGAGAATTGCTTTGCCATGTGGAGAGCATCACACAAGGGAATACATCTATCCAAGATTACTATTTTAAGCTGAAAAGTGCATTGCGTCGTGCTGGTATCACTAGTGCATTAAAAGAGAAGGCATACTTCAAAGGGGGTTTGAATTCTAAGATCACCACTGCACTTCAATATAAATATTTTAGTAGTATGTATGGTCTTGTAATTATGCTATTGAGGAGGATACAAACTAAACCTATGTATATTCCTGGTTGCTTTTCCTGCACATTGCTTGCCTTGAGCTCCGTTCCTGGCTCCCTTCTTCTTGGCTCAGTCTCCTTTCTTGGCTTGACATTCGGCTCAATTCCCTTCTTTGGCTTGGTTTCTGGCTCTCCTTCATGCACAAAACTAGGACTTGGACTCTCCTTGTCACATGGCCTAGCGTGGCTTATTTCCGGCTTAACCTTTATTTGTTTCCAAGTTATGCATGGATTCTTTCTTATTTCTTGCTTTCCAAGCCTACTCCTTCCAATTCGGACGAACTTCCCCTTCACTGATTCTCCTCCATCTCGGACACCTAGGATCATGCTCACATTTTCTCATGCAGACTCCCTTCCCATGCGGTTCCTTTCATTCTCAATCCACAAGAAAGTGCTCACGACACCTTCTAGGCTGACCAGGATGGCTTGATTTGGGCTTAGCTGGTTTCTTCTAGCTTGCTCCTTCTGGCTCTTTCTTCCTTCACAAGAAATAACATGATTTTTGTTTTGACCGCATGCCAACAAAACTCTTTGCTCTCATGCTTCCATACACAGTTTATTTGTCCATGTGCTTCATGCTTTTGCTTTCTCTCATGTGCCACATGGATTAGCCTCCATCGTTGCACATGTGTTTGGTTCATTCTCCCTTGCCAGCATTGTTTAGCTTGCTTTCTTCACGCATCCCTTCTCCCCCTCCATGTAGCTGAGTACTTGTAGCTTCCTCATGTGCTGCACCAACTAGGGTTTTCTTCCCTTGGCCGGCCTCACCTCCCTCCCTCTCGGCCATGTTTGGCTTCAACTCTCCGCATGACTCAACACCACTTTGCGAAGTACTCTAGCTTGCAAAACTGAAACACAACTCAAAGTAACAATACCACTTGGTGCTACATCACTAGCACCCCCAGCTATATCCTTAGATCACGAATAATAGATCGAGTTCAGAAAGAGCCAATGGCACTTGTTCTTCTCCTAGCATTGCACAATAACTAGAGAAGGGAATATGGTGTTTCGCTTTCACCGTGTTCTTGCTTTTCCCTTCAACAATTGCAGGGCACGTCTCCCACTTCTTTTAGTCGGGTCGAAAAACAATTAAGAGTGTGGTTGGGTGAGTTCATACGTCGCAGTTTGTTGCACGGGCAGCGGTTGGCCACGCCAGACTCATCAAGTTGTCCTAGTTATCCTTGATGCTACGTTGAGAAGATCAGACATTCCCCAAATCAGATGAATTTGTTCATTTTGAAACGTTTGACTACATACGTTTGAAGTCATTTTTCAAAAAATATCATTTTTATTTTTTTATTTTTGTTGGCCTTTATCAGGCTTCGGGCCAAGCCTACCAGCCAAATACTTGGGCTCAAGCTTAACATCCGGCTTGGCCTAGCCATGAATAGCTCTTGTTAGTGCTTGAAACATGAGAGAACTTCACAGCTGGTCACAATTTTTGTTCTTGTGAAATTGTGTATATAGCATTTCGTTAGTAGTCGAAGACTTGAAGTACAATTATGGCCTCATTCCGAACCCACAACTGCTACTCCTTTTGTCTCGTAATATTAGTTTATTATGCTGCGTTGTTTCATAGTATAAGTCTGAGAAAGAAACCATGATGATTTATTTCAACTTTTCTTGTTCTACCTCTCATTATAACTCATTATAAAGTGTGACTTCCAGGATTTTTAATGCAAAATGCAACCTTTCTTCTCTCTAGAGCAAGTTTAATAAGGCTGACTGTGCTAGCTACAAGGGAATCCATGTCAGCATAGTCCTATGTGGAGGGGAGAGAAAAGGAGAGAAAGAGCCAAACCGGCTCCCATGCAAGAGCCAGGCTATAGCACAGGAAAAGAGGCGTTATCCATGCATATACCAATAGAACTAACTGCTATACCCATGCATGTATTAAATTATCAATACCCATGTATGTATTAAATGATTGAGAGCTCTTGTGGAGACAACTTATAGCCAGCTTATTGTATGAGTTAGCTGCATCATTATCTTTTGATGACATGGAAATGTATTGGAGGTAGCAGCTATCTATACTATTAAACTTGCTCTAACAACCTCATTAAAAGAGCAGGCTATTTAACCCTGGTTTAACCAGGGGTAGAATGGCCCATCTTGCATTTATCTACACTCTTTACGATTTTTGGGTTTGTACGCACGGTAGGCTTCATATTGCGAAACGGAATGAGTAGTTTAATGTTAGCTTTTGATATTTAATGTACTTATATTTAGTTCATGATTTTAATATAAATAGTTTGTTGTTTTTAATTACTAGAACAATAGACAACGTATGTTGTCGTGGAACCGACAGTAGATCACACATTCTATCGTATCAGTGCATCATGCCATCCCATCATGCTATGCGAAATTTCAGCAAGGTCAGGAGAGAAATGCTTTGCTCCTTTCTTCTTGCAAAAGAAAAAGAAATTGTTTGCTCTTGGTAGTACTACACCAGAGAACACGTGTGGGGAGATAAATGGCTTGCCTCGGTTCGATGACGTGACGAGAGGCCTTTACGGCTTTACCACCGTGCGAGGTTGCGAACAACTCGTAGCCTTTCTTCACGTCCAAATCAACTACTAGCATAGCTTGCTCACAAGAAAAAGAAGCGCCCATAACGTGCGACGCAACAACACCACGGCACACCACAATCCCCAGTTACCTCATCCTTCGATCCACACAGAAGATCCTGGCAACTCCCCACCTCAGAGCTCCCGCACAACATGTAAGACACTAAGAGCAAGTCCAATAATAGAGCCAAGTGTTTGGCTATAAGCCAAGTTATAAGAGCCAAGTTATACAATAATCTGTCTTCTATTTGTCTACAAAAGATTTTTTTATTATTATGTGGTACCATGTCTCACATTCTCTTTCCTACTCCTCCTCACATACATTTATTATCTGGACCCACCACTGCATAGGCTCCCGTGTGTAGCTTGTTGCTTGCATGAGAGCCAAGCTCTCCTCTCTCTCCTCTCTTCTCTCCTCCACATCAGTAAAAATACTGACTAGCTTGGCTATAAGACCATTGTTGTACTTGCTCTAACGTCGGTACCCCCACGGAATCGTCGCCCCACAGCACAATGCGAAATTTCTCGGTAACAGTGCCAGTCATACGTTCAATAGGAACGCTTTCCCTAACACTCACGCCCTATCTCTAACGTTAAAGTTGATCCAAATTCGTACCGTATTTATATAGAACACTTCATCGCTTTATATCAGACGTGGTATAGCAGATGCATCATAGGTTGTATCAGACGTGGTGTTAATCAGTAGCAACCGACTCTGATTCGGTTTCCTCTCCGTGTGAGACTCTTTTCTCTCATATTATATATATGTACCCCAGTAGCCCATAGGAAGAGTAAGCGCTCCATTGTAATCTATCCCAATTATAGTGATTTGCCATTGAGCATTCGTGGTATTTTCCCACAAAGATTTTTCACGTAACAATTCATGTCTCTTATCTCTATTTTTTTGTGCATTATTTGCAACACGTGGTATAAGAGCACAGGGATTTAGACTCAGGAGATTCGCTAAAAAAATCTCGGTGATTTCCGTTTCGGCACATCTCGCACAGCACTGCCAAGGCGCATCGTCCGGAGTTTTTTCTGAGGCTATCTCCGAGGCGAAGTTTAAGGCTCAGAGCAGCAGAATAAAAGGCGTCTCGTGCAAACGCACATCCGATCGAGAAGAAAAAATTCGTCCACGCGATGCGCGTCATCTCGGTCTCGGGCGATACGCACGGCGGGACACACGACAAAAGCCGATCGCGTGCAACCAGATCCGAAGTAGCTAAGGGCACGTTTGGTTCATTGCTGAGTGGAGCCTGGCTGCTCCATGTGAGCCTGGCTGCCCCCATGCGAGCCTGGCTCGCCAGAAACGCAAATGAAATCCGTATCTTGAGAGCCAGGCTCTGAGTTGCCTTTTGCATCTGGAGAGCTAGGTTCAGACCTCGATGCGGGCAACCAAACAACTGAAACTTGCATCTGGGGAGCCTGGCTGGGCAACCAAACAACTGAAACTTGCATCTAGAGAGCCTGGCTGGGCAAGAACCAGGCAACCAAACGCCCCCTAAGAGGCAAGCGTCTATTGCTTCTCTCTTTCTCGGCCTGCGCGAATCAGTAACAGTACTAGCTGTCTTTTTGCCATCGCATCCAGCAAGGGGTTGGAAAAAGCAATGTGTTTTTGCTAGGCACACACAAATTCGTAGCAGCAAAACTTGGTTTAATTCCGCATGGCGACTCTAAAGTATGATCTTCCACTGTTAAATCGCGACATGAGGTTTTCTCTATCACAAATCAAAGTGCGAGTTGTTTTATCATAGCTTGATTTGGATGATGCGCTTCTGGGGATCGATAAAATACCAGCCACATTGTTCGCTGCTGAGAAGCAACGTAAAGATCGTCTGTGATATTCTATCACTGACATTTCCATAAAAGAAACGTCTGTGATATTTGATGTATCACAGATAGTTCCATAAAACAACCGTCTATGATATAACATATCACAGATGGTTCTATAAAAGAACCGTCTATGATATAACATATCATAGACGATTCAGTTATAACCGTCTGTGAGAGTATTCTCACATATGGTTTCTTCCGATAAACCGCCTGTGATAGTTCGCTCCATCTATCCACAAAAAAGATCATGTCGGCCATGCAATATTATGAAAAATGCAAGCACAATCATAAATATAACTATTTCTTAGTTACTAAGTGTGACATATTAAAAATTTGAACATGGGAAATGTGTAGCCCTTGAATTGTTTTGAAATATATTTTCTCGATATTTGGAAATTTTTTGGATTTTCTTTGGATTATGGTTGAGGTTCCAATAATTGAAGATGAATTATGAAAAATAGAACTAATGGAAAATCATGAAAGAAATGGGAAAATAAAAAAAATTATGTGGCAAGTTTTCAGCCAGGCCTAGCAGACCTAGGTAGGCCCATCTCTTTCCCCTTCCCCCTAGCTTCGGCCAAGGCTGAAGCCATCCCCTGCCTCGCCACCGCAGCCCACCGCGCCGCAATAGCCCGCCTTCACGCCCCTTCTTCGGACCGCCGGTCATCAGCATGCCCCCGCGCTCACGTCACTGGGACCCACCTCTCTGCCCGTCGTGGACCTACTCTCCAACTGCCGCGTGCGTCACTGCTCCGGTCAATGTGACTCTACCGCTGTGACAAACCCTCTGACCGTGCTGTCGCGTCACTTTGCATCACCATGGCCGCCGCTTCCACCCACCACCGCCTCGCCCTGCCGCCTCTATCAGCCGTAGTGCGCGCCTGCTTCCGTCGCCTCCGCCTCGGCTCGCACGCTCCTGACATTGCCACTGTGCTGGCATCAGCAGGCAATCCCGCCCACGCCCTGATCTGAAGTCATGTCTCAAGCGCTGTAGCAGCTCCACCGCCACGCCATTGCGTCGACCACCTAACTGCCCTCCTGTCGCCACTGCTTTTCCCTGGCTATAAATCCCCGCCGAAGCCTCCAGTCGCACCACACCACTCCACTTAGCTTCCCACTTCAAAAAATTGGTCTTCCGAGCACCACAGCCACCGACGACTCCTTCTTCTCCAACACCGGTCGGTGAGCAATCGGCTGGTTAGGCCGTCATAGTTCAATTCCTTCCCACCGAGGCACCCCTGAGCATCATGACACCATTCCCCTCCTCGGCCGAACCCCTCGTCGCCTATACTTCGCTTGCACCATGCACCTACACTGCCTGTCGCCGTCGCATGCCGCTAGCACACCACAGCCACTCCTGAGCCATACGGACCACCGAGGTAGACACCTAAGCTCACCTAGATGCTTCCCTCTTGATTAATTGAACTCTGGTGCTGTGAGTCACCGTAGCCATTTGTCCTCTATTCCGCCACCTGTCTGCCTCACCGCCACCCGCATGTGGTCGAAGCCATAGCTGCCGTGGTCAAAATAGCGACTATGGTAGAAGTCACAAGGCTTAGTAGTGGTCGAAGAGTTACTATAGCAGCCATGGTCGAAAAATCCGTGGTCGGTAAAAGAGACATGGTCGTGAATATAGTCATTTACGACCACGCAGTCGAAGATATGACCACGCACTCGAGATTACAACCACGTAGTTTGAGAGACCATGTGGAGGTCATCCCATGTGTGTGATGAGTAATTGACATCGGTTTAGGAGAGTCGAGTTGAATTTTGGTGGTTCGGACCTTGACGTTGCGTGGTGCAATCGGGCTCGGTCGGACATGGTCAAACCTGGTCAAAGGGCTTAGGATGTATATTCTGATTGTTGTAGGGGTGGCCCCCACCTAAACCCAGCAGGCCCGGTAGGAGATTATAAGGCCCAGAATAGGCCATGTGTAATGACATAAGTGCCCCAAGAGGGGATAACCAGATGTAAGGGTATAACTGTAAAATCACTCCTCATGTGTACGTATATATGAATACAGGCCATGGGGAGGCCAGAACACTCCCACCTCTCCACTACCATCTCTCTCTCTGTTTGGTCTGTAACCACAACAGTTGGCGCCGTCCGTGGGGAGGACAAGGACAAGCCCGAAGACCGAAGAAGAAGGATGGCACCGAAAAAAGCTTCATCAGCGGCGGCGAAGGGAAAGAAGACGGCTGGGTCGGAGCGGCGTGTGAATACCAGGGCTTCGGCATCGGCCGCCGAAGGAGCTGGCGGCATCGCAGGCGCTGTGGTCGCGGACGTCGATGCTCGCACTACAGCGACCGACCCCGCCAGCGCCGCTACAACGACACCCAACCCTGTCGCTGGCACCACAGCGACTGATCCCGCCAGCGCTGCTACAGCGACACCCAACCCCGTCGCTGGCACCACAGCGACCGACCCCGCCAGCGCCGCTACAACGACACCCAACCCCGTCGCTGGCGCTGCAACGACAGCCCCCGTCACCCTCGCCGGCAACGCGGATCAGGCGGCCGGGGGTAGCCGCAATGAAGCATCCGGCGGATCTGGAGATCGTGAAGCGATGGTCCCTGCACCGACCCGTCCGCTGGGTGTTCCGGCGGCCCCGACAGCGCCTGCAGTGGAAAGCGCCAACTAGCAGCCCTCAACGCGTTCCAGCGGGAGCTAGGGGACCTTCGCGGAGCCGTCCGCGATATGCAAGAGGCTCGGAGCCAGCAGGCCGCGCCGGTAATCGCACCCGAGCCCACGCCGGAGAGGGCGGACAGTCGCGAAGCCCCCACGTCAAGCCGTGCGCCGCTGCGGCGCGTAGATCCGGAGTCCCCGCTTTCGGCAGGGCTGTAGCAGGCAGCATGGCCTGAAGACTTCAAGTTTCCTAGCGCCATCGACCCGTACAAGGGCGACACGAACCCCCGCGAGTTCGTGCGCGTATACGAAACCGCGATCGAAGCCGCGGGCGGAGACGACACCACGAAGGTGAAGGGACTCCCTCTCGCGCTGCAAGGAGTGGCGCTCTCTTGGTTCTTTACCATAAAGCCAGGCTCCATCTACGCGTGGGAGCAGCTTCGCGACCGCCTTCACAACAACTTCCAAGGAAACTATGTCGAGCGAGTCGACGCGGACCAACTATTCGCTGTGAAGCAAAAACCCTTGGAGAAGCTCCGGGACTACTTCAAACACTTCGCCAAGATTCGATGCCAAGTGAAGGACGTTAACGAAACCACCATCGTTAATGCGGCCATACAGGGCCTTCGTCCGGGCCCGATGGCCGAGTACAATGCGTGAAAGCCAATCAAGACGGTGGCGAAGCTCTTTGACAAAATGGAGGAATACGCCAGGGCGGAAGAGGACGCGAGGCGAAGGCAAGGTGACGACTCCGACACCAACCAGGCCGGAGCCTCGGCAAAAGCCGAAGATCCGCCGAAGGACGGTTCTTCGAAGGGAAAACGTAAGCAGGAGTCGTCCAGGGATACGCCCGACCGCCGGGACGCCTCGCACAAGGAGTCGTCCGACCGGCCCAAGCGCGGCCAGCAGAGGTCGAGGCGAAACCGGTACATCCTCGACATTGAAGGCGGTTCCGACGAGGGCGCTCCTGCGGGCCGAGGCGGTCGGGGGCGCCGTGGCCGGGGGCGCGGCCGTGGCCGGGGCCGCGACGATAAAAGTCGTGGAGACTACGACGACCAGCACCAGGGACTCTGGTGCGTAGTCCACGGCAGCGGCAACCCGGAGACACGTCCGCCTGCGGTGGCCCACGTCCAATTCCCGTACGAGGCCCCCATGCAGGTACAGGCACAAGGGATGCAACCCCAGGAAGGCCCCTTACGGATACAAGCTCACGTACAGCAGCCTCGAGAGGGCCTCCTGTCGCTGCAGGCCCCGGAGGCAACCCACCGCAGGGTCATTAACGTCATATCCGGAGGCTCTACGCTGGAATTCGCCTTAGCACGGCAGCAGAAGGCCTATGCGCGAAGACTACATCACGTGGCGGCATACCCAGCGCAAGCACCGCCGGACTGGGCGCAGCACGAAGTCACATTCACACCCGACGACGCCCAAGGCGTGGACTTCCCTCATCAGGACCCCCTAGTCATCCGGGTCACTATCGCGGGATGCGACGTGGGGCGTGCCTTGGTGGACGGCGGTAGCTCCGCGAACATATTGTTTGCGGTGGCCTTCGACCAGATGGGGATCCCTCGAAGCCGCCTAGGGCCCTCAGGAATCCGACTGCAAGGCTTCGGGGGACAGCCCCTGCGGGCGTTGGGCCAAATAGGTCTTCAAGTCTCCTTCGGCCAAGATAACAATGTGCGGGCCGAAGATGCCACCTTCGATGTGGTCGACCTTCCGTACCCCTACAATGCCATATTAGGGCGCCCAATCCTCAACTCCTTCGGCGCGATACCACATCACGGCTATCTATGCATGAAGATCCCGGGTCCCCGGACCATCATCACCGTCCGAGGTGACTAGGATATGGCCCGGCACATCGAGCCAGGTACCAGGTACCCGCGTCGCGAAGCCCAGCGGCGCTCTTAGAGCTGGCGCCATAGCGCGGGGGTCCGCGGGGCCATTCAGAGGCGCCTTGGCGGGCCCTGCAGATGTCCAGCGACTAGAGGCTTCGGCCGCACCAAGGATAAACGGTTAGTATATCCACCCCCTGTAATTGCTTACCCGCGCAAACGGGGATGTAATGAAGATCGCCGTTTGCCAACAACCTTTCTTCATCACGCGTAAATATGCGGCGGAGGCGCGTGCAGGCTGGGCCAGTGCGCGCGTTCCCGCAGTATAAATCAAAGACGCACGTTCGTGTGTGCACTCGCCGTAGCCAGGGGTACGGGACTGAGTATAAATCGAAGTCGCACGTTCGCGTGTGCACTCGCCGTAGCCAAAGGTGACAGGCCTGAGTATAAACAAAGACGCACGTTCGCGTGTGCACTCGCCGTAGCCAGGGGTATGGGACTGAGTATAAATCGAAGTCGCACGTTCGCGTGTGCACTCGCCGTAGCCAAAGGTGACGGGCCTGAGTATAAACAAAGACGCACGTTCGCGTGTGGACTCGCCGTAGCCAGGGGTACGGGACTGAGTATAAATCGAAGTCGCACGTTCGCGTGTGCACTCCCCGTAGCCAAAGGTGACGGACCTGAGTATAAACAAAGACGCACTTCGCGTGTGCACTCGCCGTAGCCAGGGGTACGGGACTGAGTATAAATCGAAGTCGCACGTTCGCGTGTGCACTCGCCGTAGCCAAAGGTGACGGGCCTGAGTATAAACAAAGACGCACGTTCGCGTGTGCACTCGCCGTAGCCAGGGGTACGGGACTGAGTATAAATCGTAGTCGCACGTCCGTGTGTGCACTCGCCGTAGCCAAGAGTGACGGGCCTGAGTATAAACAAAAGACGCAACGGGGGGACGCCCTCGCGCGCACCAGTCTACGGACTTTAAATAAGACGTAGCGTCGAGGTCCGCCTCCGCACGCACCAGTCTACGGACTTTAAATAAGACGTAGCGTAGAGGTCCGCCTCCGCACGCACCAGTCTACGGACTTTAAATAAGACGTAGCGTCGAGGTCCGCCTCCGCACGCACCAGTCTATGGACTTTAAATAAGACGTAGCGTCGAGGTTCGCCTCCGCACGCACCAGTCTACGGACTTTAAATAAGACGTAGCGTCGAGGTCCGCCTCCGCATGCACCAGTCTATGGACTTTAAATAAGACGTAGCGTCGAGGTCCGCCTCCGCACGCACCAGTCTACGGACTTTAAATAAGATGTAGCGTCGAGGTCCTCCTCCGCACGCACCAGTCCACAGACTCTAAATAAGACGTAGCGTCGAGGTCCATCTCTGCACGCGCGAGTCTCCGGACTATAAAGGAAGTCGTAGCGTCGAGGTCCGCCTCCGCACGCACCAGTCCACGGACTCTAAATAAGACGTAGCGTCGAGCTCTGCCTCCGCACGCGCGAGTCTCCGGACTATAAAGGAAGTCGTAGCGTCGAGGTCCGCCTCCGCACGCACCAGTCCACGGACTCTAAATAAGACGTAGCGTCGAGCTTTGCCTCCGCACGCGCGAGTCTCCGGACTATAAAGGAAGTCGTAGTGTCGAGGTCCTTCTCCGCACGCACCAGTCCACGGACTCTAAATAAGACGTAGCGTCGAGCTCTGCCTCTGCACGCGCGAGTCTCCGGACTATAAAGGAAGTCGTAGCGTCGAGGTCCGCCTCTGCACGCACCAGTCCACGGACTCTAAATAAGACGCGGATGTTCTCCCTGTGCACTCTACGGAGTCTAAACAAGACGCGGATTCCGCGCATGCCGGGAACCCCGTCCCTGTGCATACCCTGCGGAGCATAAAATAAGGCTACGGAGGCCTCCCACACGTTTCGCACCGCGAGCGGAGGACACGAGTATTAATCGCAGCAGAGCTAGGCTCACCCTCGCATAGCGCGGGAGGTGAGCGCAGCGCGCGCGGACGAAGACACAGCGCACCAGAGGCTACCCCCGCCAGGAGGAGCAAGAGCAACGGAACGTGCGCGCACTTCCACCCTCGCACACGCCAGTCTACGGACTATAAAAAGGCGAAGCGTCGAGGTCCGCCTCCGCACACGCCAGTCTACGGACTATAAAAAGGCGAAGTGTCCGGGTCCGCCTCCGCACACGCCAGTCTACGGACTATAAAAAGGCGAAGCGTCGAGGTTCGCCCCCGCATACGCCAGTCTACGGACTATAAAAAGGCGAAGCGTCGAGGTCCGCCTCCGCACACGCCAGTCTACGGACTATAAAAAGGCGAACTGTCGAGGTCCGCCTCCGCACCCGCCCGTCTATGGACTGTAAAAAGGTAAGGCGCCAAGGACTGCCCCCGCAAGCGCTGTTCTAAGGAACCCTTGCGCGACTACTTCGCCAACGGCGCGCGCCGAGCGTGGAGATCCCGTCCCCGCACAGCATGTGGCGTACCGGTGAATCCGAAGCGGCATCAACACACAGCGCATATCTTAAGATCTGCATATCGGAAAAATCACACAAGTACAAAGGTCCGGTAGCATCCTTGCCGTTCTAAGCCGCTATCCCGCGGGCTCGTCCTTAACACGCGCTAAAGCTGGGGCCTCGCTCAAAGAAGGCCGGCTTGCCCAAAAGTTCAACGACTCCTCGGCCCTTTGCCAGCGTCGAAGGCACCGCCGGGTCGCAAGGCCAGACGCGAGCAGTCGCCCCCGGCAAGGAAGCTGCCTGGGATGAAGGCAAGTCATCAGTTCGTGAAGCAAACACGCACTTTATTCGTTCAATTAAGGGGTAGACGCTACAACGCACGCCCACACCTAGCCACGTTGGCACCGCACCTGTGAGCCTTCGGCATCTTCAGAGGCCTCCACGACACCCTCGTCGTGCCGCGGGACCTCAGCGCCGCCCTCGTCGCGCCGTGGGACTTCATCCAAAAATTGGCCAAGGTTCCCCCCACCACGAAGGGACTTCCGAAGCTCGACCTCCGTGGCGGCTATCCCGGTGTAGTCCTAGATGTGCTCGTAGAAGAATTTGATGGGGCCGCAAATGGCACGGACTTTACCGGACATCACTCCCGCCGGACATCTCCAGCTGAGGGTTCTCCAGCTCGGCGATGTGCGTGCAACCACGGTGCCGAAGGAGGGCGCACACCAGGCACGACGCCACATAGGCACAGTGGTCGCCAAAGTTCGTCGCAGCCGAGCGCGCAACGCCGGCGGCGTCATGGATCCAGCGAAGGGCCCGCAGCAACTCCTCCGGGCCGAAGGCGTGGTCCGGCACTCCAGCCGCAAGCCTTTCGAGGTGGACTTCCAGCATCTGCAGGGCGTCCCACGCAACCACCGAGGCGTCGCCAAGCGTCTGGTCACCCTCCGCTAGAGTCAAGGCAAGCTCGCCTTTTTCCTTCTCTAGCGAGGCGACCTGTTCCAGGAGCCCGTCCCGCTCCGCCGCAAACTTCTGTTGCGCAGCCTCCGCGGCCAACTCCCATGCCGACGCCACAAGTCCCTCGGTGTGTGCCCTCGCTTCGGTGCATTCCGCTTCCAGCTGGCGGATGCGGGCATCCTGGGCAGAGCGGGCTCCAAAAGCTTCGCGTAGCTCCTCCTCGGCGGCCCGCAGCCTATCCTCGAGCGCCTTTTGGCCACGAACATAGGCCGTTTGCAAGGCCTACCCCAGCACAACTGTCTGCAGAAGGGAAGGACTTAGCAAGATCAGCCAGCACAGGCGTTGTCGCATGAGTACTTACCCTCACCCCAGACACCTCGAAGGCGTCTTCGAGGCGCCCGACCCCATAGGCCTGCAGCACTTGCGGGTCGACGCTGGTGGCCGCGTCATTCACAATCCCGCGCCACGCCCTCGGCGTCTCCGGGGGCGGCACGAGGTCCGCAGGGCTTACGCACGCGGAGGTCCCGTGGTCCGCCAAGTGCTCCCCCTCCGGAATGAGCAGCGCTGCAAACAAGGCTGCAGGTGAGCACCTCAAGGCATGAAAGAATACACCAGAGTAAGCTAAGCCACCCTACCTTCGGTAGAAGAAGGAGGGTCTCGGGGACTCGCCCCCTCATCCCCGGGCGGGGCGGCGGTGGCGTAAGCCCCCGCAGAAGGAATGGTCCCGCCGCAGGCAGAAGCCTCCGCGTTCAGGGCAGGTGGCGGCTGTCCCTGCGCGACGGGCGGCGTGGCCAGAGGGGCAGAGGGCGCATATGCCGCAGGGTCTCCGACATTTGCACTGGAGTCCCACAAGCTTCTGACACCCGTGGCCACGACAAACCCCCGCGGTGTCCGGTGGAGCTCCGACCGCACACATGGCCGTTTAGCTGGGGCAGCCGGCAGCGATACTGCCCCCGCGGTTGCAGCGCCCGGGGGCGAAGGTTCCGCGGTGGCAATTGTTGCAGGGGGCACCTCGGTTTCTTCCGCTGTCGGTAAAGGCAGCAAGGCTCCGTGCGCCCCCGTGGCGGGCGCCCTCTGCACCACAGCGGCCACGGCCGGAGGCTCCACCTCAGCATCGCCGGTCCGCACGGGTTCCGCCCCGGCGACTTCGGTGGGCGGCGAGACTTCCCCCCTCCGGCTGCTCGTGGCAAACCCACCGTCCGGGGCGCTCGCCGAAGATACCTCGCCTTCGGTGTTTGCGCCACCCAAGCCTGAATCGGCATACCTTGCCGAGTCCGACTCCGCGCCCTCGGGAGCACTAGCAGCAGCAGTAGCAGCTGCCGCGCCAAGCCCGGCAGGCGCCCCGCTACGGCCCCTCTTCCGAGACGGCGCCTTCTTCTTCTTCTTCTTCCTCGCTACAGCGTCGTCTGGAGCGACACGGTCCGGCACGGCCAGGCCCAGGACCTCGCACACGCGATTTATTCGCCCCAGCCCCGCCTCGGCGATAGCAGACGCGCACTGCTCGTGCTCCCTGCCGGTGTACGGCCCTAGGAATGCGCGCGTGGCTTGCTCCGCCTCCCCCAAGCGAATCCCTGAAGCAAAGGAGATAGCATCAGCATATAGCGCATTTCGCATGAACAAAGGAGAGGCGCGGTCGAGGCTTACGAAGACAGGAGGGCGCCGGCAGCGAGCAGATCGATGGCGAAACATTGTCGTCTCGACGCCTCTCGGCGGCAAGACCCCAGTCGCGGGCAAGCGGTGCCACGCCGTACATCACGTACTCTTCGGCGAGGTCACGCATGTTGAAGCGGGCGGCCACGCCTACGAGCCGCCGGGCCCTCCGCCTGTCCTCATCATCGAGCGTCCGGCCGGGCGAGGGCTTGAACGCGATCGGTCGGCCTGTGCACTCAAGGCCGCTCCCGCTCTCCACGCGGTGGTAGAACCACTGCTTCATCCAGTAAGACTCCCACTTCCCGCGAGTTGAGTTCGCAGCGAAGAGCTTCTTGCACGACGGACGAAGAATAAAGGTGACGCTACCGAAGCTCGACATCGTCCCGTCCTTCTGGTCCTTGGGCTGGCACCGCGCCTCGTGAAGGTAGGCGAACAACGAGGCGCTGGGCCAACACGCCCCCGAGCGCAAGGCCCAGCTGTACACCGCGAGCCAGGCCACGGCGTTCGGAGTCAGTTGCGCCAGCTCCAGCCCGAAGGTCCGCAGCATGTCGCCCACGATATCCGCCGCTGGGATGCGGAGCCCCGCGTCGAAAAAGGCAACGAACACGACCACCTCCGACCTCTCGGGATGCGCTTCCGTCTCGTCGGCGGCAGGCAATCGCACCTCCTGGCGCGCGGACAACTTCCCCGTGCGAAGAAGCCCTTGGATCGTCTTCTCGGTAGCGTCGCCGGAGAACGTGCCTTCCTCCTTCGCCACCAGCCACTCCTTGTCCGCCGCCGCCGGGTCGCGCTCTTGGAGCGCGTATTTCATCTCCAACAGTGAAGACCGCCGGTGAGGGCTGCAGACACCACCCGCCTGACCACGCTTGCCATCAGACGCCATTGCTTCTCCGGGAGGGAGGCCAGTGGCAAAAATTACTACGCCAGTATGGAAGGCGGCGCAAGCAGGAAGGGGGCGTACAATTGCAGGGGCGCGGTCGCGGGGGCTACTTTAAGCCACCTCGCCCTAGTACCGAAGCGCCGCGACGGTCCGCGTGCAGGACGCGACCGCAGTCGTACAAACGCCCGTCCAGCGCTGTTCCCCATACCCAAAGTTGAAAAGCCACGACCACAAGCGCCAAGGGCCGGCACAGCACGACCCTCCCTAGCCGCTATTAAAGGCGCACTAATGGGCCAGGGGATCACAACAGCATCCGCCCGCCATTCGTCGCCCGCCCCGTGTCCCCCTTTCATAGGGAAGGGGCGAGCGGCCGCGAACACGCAACCGTCCACATCCCGACGCGCACCAGTCATAAGCGGGCCAAAGCAGGTCGCACGATACAGGAACCTTTACAGCGCAAGACCGCCTCACGAGATCTCAAGTCACCGCACGTGTGGCGATGTCCGCGACGCAAAGACGCCAGCTCCGCTGCCACCCGTTCGAAGGGTAGGGGACGGAGCGCGCGCGTCTACTTGGGCTGGGTGCCAGCTCCGCTGCCACCCGTTCGAAGGGTAAAGGACAGGGCGCGCGCGTCTACTGCGGCTGGGCGCCAGCTCCGCTGCCACCCGTTCAAAGGGTAGGGGACGGTGCGCGCGCGTCTACTCTGGCTGGGCGCCAGCTCCGCTGCCACCCGTTCGGAGGGTAGGGGACGGAGCGCGCGCGTCTACTGCGGCTGGGTGCCAGCTCCGCTGCCACCCGTTCGGAGGGTAGGGGACGGAGCGCGCGCGTCTACTGCGGCTGGGCACCAGCTCCGCTGCCACCCTTTCGGAGGGTAGGGGACGGAGCGCGCGCGTCTACTTTGGCTGGGCGCCAGCTCCGCTGCCAGCCGTTCGGAGGGTAGGGGACGGCGCGCGCGCGCGTCTACTGCGGCTGGGCGCCAGCTCCGCTGCCACCCGTTCGAGTGGTGGGGGACTGAGCGCGCGCGTCTGCTGCGGCTAGGCGCCAGCTCCGCTGCCACCCGTTCGGAGGGTAGGGGACGGAGCGCGCGCGTGTACTTCGCCTGGGCGCCAGCTCCACTGCCACCCGTTTGGAGGGTAGGGGACGGAGCGCGCGCGTCTACTGCGGCTGGACGCCAGCTCCGCTGCCACCCTTTCGGAGGGTAGGGGACGGAGCGCGCGCGTCTACTTCGGCTGGGCACCAGCTCCGCTGCCACCCGTTCGGAGGGTTGGGGACGGAGCGCGCGCGTCTACTTCGGCTGCGCGTGAGCTCCGCTGCCACCCGTTCGCAGGGTAGGGGACGGCGCGCGCGCGTCTGCTGCGGCTGGGCGCCATCTCCGCTGCCACCCGTTCGAGGGGTGGGGGACTGAGCGCGCGCGTCTGCTGCGGCTGGGCGCCAGCTCCGCTGCCACCCGTTCGGAGGGTAGGGGACGGAGCGCGCGCGTCTACTGCGGCTGGGCGCCAGCTCCGCTGCCACCCTTTCGGAGAGTAGGGGACGGAGCGCGCGCGTCTACTTCGGCTGGGCGCCAGCTCCGCTGCCACCCGTTCGGAGGGTTGGGGACGGGGCGCGCGCGTCTACTTCGGCTGCGCGCGAGCTCCGCTGCCACCCGTTCGCAGGGTAGGGGACGGCGCGCGCGCGTCTACTGCGGCTGGGCGCCATCTCCGCTGCCACCCGTTCGAGGGGTGGGGGACTGAGCGCGCGCATCTGCTGCGGCTGGGCGCCAGCTCCGCTGCCACCCGTTCGAAGGGTCGGGGACGGAGCGCGCGCGTCTACTCCGGCTGGCGCCCATTGTGAATGGGTTATTTATTTGCAAGTAAAGACAATGGTTGTTTGATCTCTAAAAATGAAATGTTTGTGGCTTTTGCGCCCATTGTGAATGGGTTATTTATTTTAAATCTTGATGATGCGCCCATCTTTAACATAAATGCTAAAAGACTTCGACCTAATGATTTGAATCCCACCTATGTTTGGCATTGTCGTTTGGGTCACATAAGTGAAAAGCGCATGAAGAAGCTCCATGATGATGGTCTTCTAACTTCGTTTGATTTTGAATCATACGAGACATGTGAAGCTTGTTTGCTTGGTAAGATGACCAAGTCACCTTTCAAAGGTTCTTTTGAGAGGGCATCAGACTTGTTGGAAATCATACATACTGATGTATGTGGACCAATGAGCACGACTGCTAGAGGTGGATTTCATTACTTCATAACTTTCACTGATGATTTTAGTAGATATGGCTATGTCTACTTAATGAAGCATAAGTCTGAAACTTTTGAAAAGTTCAAAGATTTCCAGAATGAGGTTGAAAATCAACGTGCCAAGAAAATTAAGGCTCTGCGATCTGATCGTGGTGGCGAGTATTTGAGTCATGAATTTAGCAATCATCTGAAGAGTTGCGGAATTGTTCCACAGCTAACACCGCCCGGAACGCCTCAAAGAAACGGGGTATCCGAGCGGCGTAATCGGACCTTGTTGGACATGGTTCGATCGATGATGAGCCAGTCAGATCTACCATTGTCATTTTGGGGTTACGCTCTAGAAACAGCAGCTTTCACACTTAATAGGGTACCGTCTAAATCCGTAGTTAAGACACCATATGAGATATGGACTGGGAAGAGTCACAGTTTGTCTTTTCTAAAGATTTGGGGATGTGAGGCGTTTGTCAAGCGACTACAGTCGGACAAGCTCACACCCAAGTCGGATAAATGCATTTTCGTGGGATATCCGAAGGAAACCTTTGGATATTACTTCTACAACCGACTAGAGGGCAAAGTGTTTGTCGCTCGAAGTGGTGTTTTCCTAGAGAAAGAGTTTCTCAACAGGGAGACAAGTGGAAGAACGGTGCAGCTTGAAGAGGTTCAAGATGAACCAATCGGGGAAGACTCGACGAATGATGCCCACGTGGCAGAACAAGTTGAGGAACCCATGGCAAAGGAAGCACCACCACCACGAAGGTCGGAAAGGCTCCGCAATGCGCGAGATATGTTATTGTTAGACAATGATGAGCCTACGACCTATGCGGAAGCAATGATGGACCCAGACTCTGAGAAATGGCAAAGTGCCATGAGATCCGAGATAGCATCCATGGGAGACAATCAAGTTTGGAACTTGGTTGACCCGCCTGATGGTGTTAAAACCATAGAGTGCAAATGGATCTATAAAAAGAAGATTGATATGGATGGAAATGTTCATATCCATAAAGCTCGACTTGTCGCAAAAGGTTTTCGGCAAGTTCAAGGAGTTGACTACGATGAGACCTTCTCGCCTGTAGCGATGCTTAAATCTATACGGATCATTCTAGCTATTGCTGCATATTTCGGCTATGAGATATGGCAGATGGATGTCAAAACGGCTTTCCTTAATGGAAATTTAACCGAGGACGTGTATATGATACAGCCCGAGGGTTTTGTCGATCCAATCAATGCTAGAAAAGTATGCAAACTTCAAAAATCCATTTATGGATTGAAGCAAGCATCTCGGAGTTGGAACATTCGTTTTGATGAAGTGGTCAAAGGGTTTGGCTTCATCAAAAACGAAGAAGAATCTTGCGTTTACAAGAAGGCAAGTGGGAGCTCGCTCGTATTTCTAATCTTATATGTAGATGACATATTACTGATTGGAAATGATATTCCTATGCTCGAGTCCGTTAAGACCTCACTGAAAAATAGTTTTTCAATGAAGGACTTAGGGGAAGCGGCATATATTTTGGGTATTAAGATCTATAGAGATAGATCAAAAAGGCTAATAGGATTAAGCCAGAGTACTTACATTGACAAAGTGTTGAAACGGTTCAACACGGAGGAGGCAAAGAAAGGGTTTTTGCCCATGTCTCATGGCATAAATCTTGGCAAGACTCAGTGTCCTTCGACAACTGATGAGCGAGATCGCATGAGTAAGATTCCATATGCTTCGGCCATTGGATCTATCATGTATGCTATGATATGTACTCGCCCAGATGTTTCCTATGCTCTAAGTGTTACGAGCAGATACCAGGCTGATCCCGGTGAGAGTCACTGGACAGCGGTTAAAAACATCCTCAAGTATTTGAGAAGAACTAAGGATGTGTTCCTAGTCTACGGAGGTGAGGAAGAGCTCGTTGTAAATGGTTACACCGATGCAAGCTTCCAAACCGACAAAGACGATTACAAGTCGCAATCGGGTTTTGTGTTCATTTTGAACGGTGGTGCGGTCAGTTGGAAGAGTTCCAAGCAGGAGACTGTTGCTGACTCTACAACGGAGGCCGAGTACATTGCAGCTTCTGAAGCAGCAAAGGAAGGTGTTTGGATAAGGAAGTTCATATCTGAACTAGGTGTGGTTCCTAGTGCGTGCAGTCCTCTGGATCTTTACTGTGATAACAGTGGGGCCATTGCGCAAGCCAAGGAGCCAAGGAATCACCAAAAGAACAAACACGTACTGTGGCGGTTTCATCTCATTCGAGAGATCCTCAATCGAGGAGATTTAAAGATATGCAAAATACATACGGATTTGAATATTTCAGATCCTTTGACGAAGCCTCTCCCACAGCCTAAGCATGAGGCGCACACAAGAGCTATGGGTATTAGATATCTTCTAGATTGACTCTAGTGCAAGTGGGAGACTGTTGGAAATATGCCCTAGAGGCAATCATAGAGATGATGGTATTTCGTTGTATCCATGATTTAATAAATGTTCCTTGAATATTGCCTTTGTGTTGATTAACAAGTATGTGACTTGTTTGTGAAACTCTTTACTTATATGGTTATTCTAAAGTTGTCCCTAGTCGGAGTTCATGTGAGGACACACGTGAATAATGGATTAGCACATGTATTGGTTGATGACCATGTTTCACAGGTCATAGACATGGAGATGTCAAACCAATAATGTGGACACATGTTTAGAACATGGGGTTGGACCGACCCAACATGAGACATAACAATTATACTTATGGTTCTCTCTCTACACAATGTGTACGCCTTGTCCTTAGACCTGAGATTGTCGCATGTACTTGAGATGTGAATCGACCTACTTAGGGGCTATCAAACGCTACTCCGTAACTGGGTAGTTATAAAGGTAGTTTTCGGGTTTGTCATGAAGCATGCTACGAGGCATGGTCAGTCGAGATGGGATTTTCCCCTCTCTACCTGAGAGAGATATCTCTGGGCCCCTCGAGTGATCGGATCCAGAAATGCATGGCCATGCTACTTAAGGTTAAGAGTTAACCTAGTAAGGGATTCCGGATCACAGGATCGAGAAAGAGTGGTCAGCTTGGAGCTCGACCAAATATCGTGAGGCAAAGGGATTGGCATGTACATAAAGTTGTGATGGTTCGTCCGATATGATCTTTGTGTATGTTTAGGAGTTGGCACGTCTTGCTAGAGGCCGCTACCAACTATTGACCGAGTAGGTATACTCGCGTCATGTCTAAACATACGTGAACCTATAGGGTCACACACTTAAGGGCTGAATCCTAATTCGGATTGGATCCGGGTTAGACTGGGTATTGAGTCCTAATGGGCCTCCATTCGTAGAAGCCCATTGTAAGTACGTCTATAAAAGGAGGGCAAGGGCGCACAGGGTTGAAGATTCCGTGACCTACTCAAACCCTGGCCGCCACCCCTCCCACGCCCTGGGCGCTTGCGCGGATCTAGTAATCCGGCGTGCGTCGCTTCCTCCCGTACGTGTGGATACCTTTTGGCGGCGCTGCATCTGTAGCGTTTGGACGAACCGCAATAGAGGAGTTGTACGTGGGACGCCGCGACGTGGACGAGGACGTAGTACGACTACTCTGCCCTGACGTGCTGCATCGACGTAGTACGACTACTCTGCCCCGACGTGCTGCATCAATTCCGCACCTGCGCGTCTAGTGGTAATTCCGTGATCTATAATTGCAGTGATCTTGGTTTACGGGTAGAATTTTTATTAATTTGCGCTAGCGTAGCCTACCCGTAGTCCTTCAGACGGAGCGCGCGCGTCTACTTCGGCTGGGCGCCAGCTCCGCTGCCACCCGTTCGGAGGGTAGGGGACGGAGCGCGCGCGTCTACTTCGGCTGGGCGCCAGCTCCGCTGCCACCCGTTCGCAGGGTAGGGGACGGAGCGCGTGCGTCTACTTCGGCTGGGCGCCAGCTCCGCTGCCACCCGTTCGAAGGGTAGGGGACGGAGCGCGCGCGTCTACTTCGGATGGGCGCCAGCTCCGCTGCCACCCGTTTGCAGGGGAGGGGACGGAGCGCGCGCGTCTACTTCGGCTGGGCGCCAGCTCCGCTGCCACCCGTTCGAGGGGTGGGAAACTTAGCGCGCACGTCTGCTGCGGCTGGGCGCGGGGTCGGGGACGGAGCGCGCGCGTCTGCTCCGGCTGGGCGCCAGCTCCGCTGCCACCCGTTCGACGGGTAGGGGACAGAGCGCGCGCGTCTACTGCGGCTGGGCGCCAGCTCCGCTGCCACCCGTTCGGAGGGTAGGGGACGGAGCGCGCACGTCTACTTCGGCTGGGCTCCAGCTCCGCTGCCACCCGTTCGGAGGGTAGGGGACAGCGCGCGCGCGTCTACTGCGGCTGGGCGCCAGCTCCGCTGCCACCCGTTCGAGGGGTGGGGGACTGAGCGCGCGCGTTTGCTGCGGCTGGGCGCCAGCTCCGCTGCCACCCGTTTGACGGGTAGTGGACGGAGCGCACGCGTCTCATGCGGCTGGGCGCCAGCTCTGCTGCCACCCATTCGGTGGGTAGGGGACGGAGCGCGCGCGTCTACTCCGGCTGGGCGCCAGCTCCGCTGCCACCCGTTCGCACGGTAGGGGACGGAGCGCACGCGTCTACTTCGGCTGGGCGCCAGCTCCGCTGCCACCCGTTCGAAGGATAGGGGACAGAGCGCGCACGTGAACTTCGCCTGGGCGCCAGCTCCGCTGCCACCCGTTCGGAGGGTAGGGGACGGAGCGCGCGCGTCTACTTCGGCTGGGCGCCAGCTCCGCTGCCACCCGTTCGAAGGGTAGGAAACGGAGCGCGCGCGTGTACTTCGCCTGGGCGCCAGCTCCGCTGCCACCCATTCGAGGGGTGGGGGACTGAGCGCGCGCGTCTGCTGCGACTGGGCGCCAGCTCCGCTGCCACCCGTTCGACGGGTCGGGGACGGAGCACGCGCGTCTACTCCGGCTGGGCGCCAGCTCCGCTGCCACCCGTTCGGTGGGTAGGGGACGGAGCGCGCGCGTCTACTGCGGCTGGGTGCCAGCTCCGCTGCCACCCGTTCGAGGGGTGGGGGACTGAGCGCGCGCGTTTGCTGCGGCTGGGCGCCAGCTCCGCTGCCACCCGTTCGACGGGTAGTGGACGGAGCGCGCACGTCTCATGCGGCTGGGCGCCAGCTCCGCTGCCACCCGTTCGGTGGGTAGGGGACGGAGCGCGCGCGTCTACTGCGGCTGGGCGACAGCTCCGCTGCCACCCGTTCGCAAGGTAGGGGACGGCGCGCGCGCGTCTACTGCGGCTGGGCGCCAGCTCCGCTGCCACCCGTTCAAAGGGTAGGGGATGGAGCGCGCGCATCTACTCCGGCTGGGCGCCAGCTCCGCTGCCACCCGTTCGAAGGGTAGGGGACGGAGCGTGCGCGTCTACTTCGGCAGGGCGCCAGCTCCGCTGCCACCCGTTCGGAGGGTTGGGGACGGAGCGCGCGCGTCTACTTCGGCTGAGCGCCAGCTCCGCTGCCACCCGTTCGCAGGGTAGGGGACGGCGCGCGCGCGTCTAGTGCGGCTGGGTGCCAGCTCCGCTGCTACCCATTCGCAGGGTAGGGGACGGAGCACGCGCGTCTACTCCGGCTGGGCGCCAGCTCCGCTGCCACCCGTTCGAAGGGTAGGGGACGGAGCGCGCGCGTCTACTCCGGCTGGGCGCCAGCTCCGCTGCCACCCATTCGATGGGTAGGGGACGGAGCGCACGCGTGTACTCCGGCTGGGCGCCAGCTCCGCTGCCACCCGTTCGAAGGGTAGGGGACGGAGCGTGCGCGTCTTCTGCGGCTGGGCGGCAGCTCCGTTGCCACCCGTTCGAAGGGTAGGGGACGGAGCGCGTGCGTCTACTTCGGCTGGGCGCCGCAAAGGCGATTGTCTTGTCCCGCAAAGTCTGCCTCGTTTTCCTTAACAGACCACCTACAGTGCATCAACATAATAGGTGATGCCGGCGGGCTCCATCAGGAACGCCGACTGTAGGTAGGCCTGTTAAGAAAAATAGGGCAGACCTTGCTATCGCCTGCGGAAGCACGGTGCGAGGGCAGGAAGCGCGGCTGGCTGTCGATAGACAGAGTTTAGCAAGTGGGGGAAGGTACGTCTGGCCTTTATCAGTCTCTATCGATGCTAACTCAGTCCTGATGTTCATAGTGACCAAGTCACGTCTTGCGTTGACACTATCCTTTGTTTTATCAGAAATGTCCAGTAAGAGACCAATCAAACTATCACATACATTCTTTCCTACATGCATGACATCGATGCAATTGCGAACTTCTAAGTGCTCCCAATAAGGCAAGTCCCAAAATATCGACCTCTTCTTCCACATGTTCTTCCGATAGGACCTCAATTTACGTCACTTTCCAAGCACAATGTTGATATCCTTGACCATATCATACACCTCTTTCCCGCTAAAGGGCCTTGGTACTGAGTCATCCTCTTTTTTCTGTCAAATTGTATCTTCATTTTGCGGTATGGGTGATATTTTGGAAGGAACCTACGGTGATGCATGTACACAGTTTTGCGCGAGTTGTTCAACCACACGCTCTCGGTATAGTCTAAGCAGTGCAGACAAGTTTTGGCTCCTTTTGTACTCAACCCTGACAGATTACCAAGGGCAGGACAATCATTAATGGTGCAGAACAACATGACGCGTAGAGTGAAGTTCTCTCGTTTGTCCGCATCCCATATATGTACCCCTTCGTACCATAGTTTGCAAGATCTTCCACCAATGGTGCTAGGTACACATTAATATTGTTCCCTAGTTGTTTCGGTCCTTGGATAAGTAGTGACATCAAAATATACTTCCGCTTCATACACAGCCAAGGAGGAAGTTTGTACATGCATAGAGTCACGGGCAAGGTGCTATGTCGGCTGCTCAAGTTACAAACAGATCCATTCCATCTGTACTCAATCCAAACCTTATATTCCTTAGTTCCACACCGAAATCTACAACATCCTATCGATGTTCCTCCACTGGGCAGAATCAGCAACGTGTTTTATCATTCCGTCTTTCTTACGCTGCTCCTAGTGCCAACGCATCAATCTTGCATCCTTGTAGTTTGCAAATAAACACTTCAAACGGGGAATTACAGGAAGATACCGCAAAACCTTAGTAGGAGGTCCTTGCTTCACCTCGATGCCCTTCCCATAATCAGAGTCATTTTACGCTTGTATCGGAATGCTTTGCACACCGGACAAACAAGTAAGCTAGCATACTCTTTACGATATAGGATACAATCATTCGGACATGCATGTATTCTTTCTACTTCCATTTCCAATGGACAAAGAATCGTTTTGGCTTGGTAGGTGGTTCTCGGCAACACATTTCCCTTTGAAAATATGTCCGCTAGGAGACCTAACAATGCCATGAAACTCTTATCGGACCAAACATTGCTTGCCTTCAAATTTAACAGTTCTAGAACTGATGACAACCTCGTATATTGCGGCTTGCAGCCCGAAAACAAAGGTTTCTCCGAGTCCTCCATCAAGCCCTCAACTTTACCAAACTCTCTCACACTATAGTTCCCTTCCTCATCACGTAGTATCTGATCCAAATTGTCATCCTGCGACTTATCCTCATGATCGAAAGTACAATCCACAACCGGCATATCGTTGTCTCCCTCGACGATGTCATAACTACCTTCTTGTGTAACTTCACCATAACTGGTCCAACATTTGTACACCTTTCTGAAACCCCTTCGAATCAAGTGAGCTTTGATCTGCGCTAAGTTGCTAAACATTTTTAAATTATCACAATCAATACATGGACAGTACATATATTCTATCCCCTTCTTCAACATATCTAGCTCGGTTGCTCTTCTTAAAGCAGACACGCCATTAATGTACTCTTCACTCACATGGTTCTCAATGTACATCCAGGTTCGGTCCATCTACGCTACACATGTAACAAATGGGTGTCAAAAATGATTATTAGCGCTATTGTAGCAAATCAAAGTAGCTATACTTAATTACACATAACATCTATATTAGCTAGCTAGCCACGTATTCATGACACAATAATATTAAGTAAGAATATATTGAAGTAAACTAGGAGTACTTACCCATTCTGAAATTGAGCAAAGTACCATTATCTTTCTAAACCTAGCTAGCTAGCTAGATCTAAACAAAAACCTAGCCATCATATCTTTCAATTACAGGGCATATAAGTTATTAGAAGCAATTGAGTACTAACTTTTGATCACTAAGAAGACATATATAGATTTACAAGCGATATGTTTTCACCAAACTACCCAAAGCTAGCTACCTCGCTCTACTGATGTAACGCAATGAAAACAGATCTGTGTCGAGACCACGTACGCCTAGTATTTAATAACATAGATTATCCCAGACGGTTCTAACCACAAACGATCGGTGATAACAATATTATCACAGACCATTTGTATTAATAATCGTCTGTGATAATTCACAAACGGTTATTCATACAAACCATCTATGATGTCCACAATATCACAAACGGTTTGTTACAAGAACCGTCTGTGATGTCCACAATATCATAAACGATTTTTTACATAAACCATCTGTGATGTCCCGCAACTTTCACAGACGGTTATTAACATGAACCATCTGTGAAATTGAGACATCACAGACAGTTCATGTCAATTATCACGAACGGTTCGTGTTAATAACCGTATATGAAAATATCACAGACGGTTGCTAGTATAAACCATCTGTGATAGTTTAAGCACAGACAGTTCCGTGTGAACTGTCTGTGATGTACCCGTCCAGTATAGCCTCTTTTGTAGTAGTCTAAGTTCCAACCAAGCTTCCTTGCCACTGCCAGTTTGCCACTAGTCGCACTCAAGGAGGGCATCTGCTGGTACGGAAACTCATTAGATCTTGCCTTCGTAGCCGAGTATCACCGAATTGTTTGGAAGGAGCCGAGTATCACCGAATTGTTTGGAAGGAATCTCGCCAGATTGGATGGACATCAAGCAAAGGAGCCATGGCAGCGGACGTTATGCTGAGGAGTGTGACCAGAGAATGACAACAAGAGGGTGAGAGGCATGACGATAGTGTGCGTCGGTGACAAGGCACTGGGCTAGTCCTGCTTTGCTATATCTAGGTCTAATAGCTATGAGGCGGGTTGTCTCCTCCATCGGCGATCGCGTGTGCCTCCAACTTGTTCAAGATGAATCTGCTTAATAGCAACATTAAGCCAGCAATGATTTGTTTTGTACAATGCACGCAATATGCTAGTTTAAAATGTTGCACTTAAGCATCACATGTGGCATTCACTCCTTTTGAGTTTGAAACGTACAAATTAGAACATTATAATATTAGCTCACTAATTAGGCTTTGCCATACTGTGCAAATCATTAGAATATTGGCTGGAAATTGGTCTTCCTGTTGCCCACTTGTTGGCCTAAACTTATCAGTAGAAATATCATCTATAGCATTGTGAAGAATGAAGGTTATTGTGGATGTGGTAGTTCAGTGTCATTGGTGTTCCCATGAAGGAAGATTCTGCAAGTAAACAAATTTTGTTATGATGTAATCTCGACTAGGTATGTGCTTCACTTTTCATTGCATTGAAGTTCAATTTATTTATATGAATGAATCAACTTATGACATGTTTTTATCCCACTGGGTTTACATTTATTGGCTGTTATTCTAATTCCTCTTGTTGCCTCTATAGTTTGGAAAAATATATTGTCCTTTTTGTTTGGATTAGTAGAAGCACAGTTTGTTTTGCCAGTGCTAAATTATGTCTAATCCACACTTGTTATTGTATTCCATTGTCTACCTATGACATCACTCAGGTCTATCAAGTTTTGTATTCGTTATGTTTTGCTACAATAGATAACATGGTTGCTGATTCAAATTGGATGTCGATCGACTGTAGTAAAATATTTTTCATTCGTACAATATGTTAATGACACATAAGAGAATTAGTTGATCTAGTTTAACTTGTTTGTCGCATGAGTCTTCTCAGTAGCAAGTAGATGTTGTGGCAAATGATTTGTTTCGCACTGCGCGCACATTCTGTTTACGTTCTGCCCTGCTGTGATTGAATTCATGATTACTTTGAATAGATTCATAATCACGAATTCACCGTGGTCTCTTGGTAGTATGGCCACTTGGGAGTTACTGAATCTGCTCAGTATCATGTATATGTTGTGGCAACGATGGTTCTAGCTCTAAGCTGTAGTACCGGATTGCAATGTTTAGCATCACTTCAACCAACAGTGCATTGTGCAACTACAAAATTAGTATGCAGTACAGAACTAGAGATCACGCCTCATTGTTTCACTTAACACAACACACCACACCAAATCAGCATACCCATCTCCTAATTACCAAAACCCTACTTAATACTATATGACAAAATCTTCAGAGAACGACACCTCACATGTTCGGAAGAACAAGGCACAAGTATTTAGCACTCGCGCACACTACAGCTCCGCACCACCCACACATGGAAAGCGAGATAGTAGTACTATGATATTAGCACGCATACAAACAGCGGGCAGAGCAGACTTACGGGTAGACTATACTAGCACAGACTAAAATTTTTTACCATGTAAACCAAAACATCATGCAAGTAAGAGATCACAGATCGTTACCACTAGACACGCAGTGCAGCGAAAGTAGAGTTGAACCGGCCGATTCAACGAAGAGTGCGTCGGTATAGTAGAAGTAGTCGATCATCCTCTAGTCAACCATCTCCTCCTCACGATTGTTCCAATCAGCGCTGCAGTCGTAGCAATGCCTCTACCGAGGTCCACGCATCCAGGGATGGACACTATGCATCGACGTGCTAACACTGGCGCACACAACAGGGGTTATGAGAGGTGGCAGCTAGCGTTTCGATGGGTGTATTTTGATATGCCTTCCTCAGCCCCCGCATCTCTCTTTATATAGCCTCTAATCGATCCTTATTTGATACACTCAGAAAAGCTCAGGCTGGATCTTTATTCAATACGAGTAGAGATCATATCCCCACTCAGAGACTATCATCCGAACCCTTATCATTTCAGCCCGTTAAGTGTATTAAGTTTATGTATATTTGGCAATGGGCCGAAAACTTCTTTTCGATCCATAAGCCAGTAGCTATCCCTAGTAGGACATAACGACTCTCAAATATACATCAAGATCGTATCGGATGAACCTATATAATGCTTATGTACACTATATAGGTTCATGATACTAGATTGAACTCAAGGTGAGAAACATGCCATCCTATGATATCTCGATCATTTACTTGAATCTGTAATGGATTACTTAGTTATGATTAACTCCTCAACCACATTCGGTATGACCATGCACTTTCTTAATCCAACCACATCAAAGGGCTTAGAAATATATCTATCTCGTTATATAGGAGGGGCAAATTCTATCTTGATCATTCATATTCCTCCGCATGTTTCATAGTAAACCAAAAGGTTACCTTTACTAGCTGAATGCCTATACATTGCTATGGATTTTTAAAATTTATAATACTACATGTTTTAAAACTCATGAGTGGTAAAAATTTTTAGAATATACATACAAACTTGTTCTAAAAGTATTAAAATCTGTCAAGTATGTCGGAAGCTGTCGATTACACCTCGTGGTCATAAGTCAGAAGATATCAACCACACCTCGTGGTCGTAGGTTGGGAGCCCTTGAGCACACCTCATCATCATAAGTCGGAAGCCATCAACCATCGTGTATGATCGTAGGTCAGAAGCGGTTGACCATCGCTGGTGGTCGTAAGTTGGCAGCGGTCGATGATCGATCATGGTCCCAAATCAAGAGCCTTCGATAATGGTTCGTGATCGTACATTGAAAGCCGACGACCATCATTCGTGGTCATAAGTCGAAAGCCATCGAGGACACCTCGTGGTCATAAGTCAGAACACATCAACCAACACTCGTGGTCATAAGTCGGAAGACAATGACAACACCTCGTGGTCGTAAGTTGGAACACATCGACCAGTGCTCATGGTAGTAAATCGGAAGTTGTCGATCACACCTCATGGTCATAAGTTAGAAGCTGTCAACCATCATGTGTGATTGTAGGTTGGGGGCGGTTGTGAAAGCATCTAGGCCCCTAAAAATGGTTTTGGTAATTAATGAATTTATGTGAATATGGGACTAACGCGTTTAATAAGTATGCAAAGGTTAAGTCCATATGTTGGTGACAAGATGCAAGCCAAAGGATAAATGTGAAGACCCAAAATGGCTCAAGGCAAAGGTATACTTAGAATAGGATCCCTTTTATTTTTATCGGTCTTAAGGAGAAAAGGTGGAAGACCGGATTATAGGGTGGATAATCGTACCATAAAGAGGGATCATGGCAAGTAGCTTGATAGCAAATTTTATGTGCCATTTGGATCAAATTAGAAGCATGCATTCATCAAAATTCTGTTTTAAAATCGAATCTATGCTCTGTCTGGAAGAGCGGTAGTTTCACTGATTTGAACGTCGGAACTACCGGAGAGCGGTAGTTTCGCGCCCAGAATCGGAACTACCAGCGGCCGGAAGCTCCGGTAACCGAGTGGAGCCTTTTTTCCAAAGAGCACCCCGGATGCATTTTAGTTTTTGCGGGAACGGAAGTACTGCCGCTTTCAATGTCGGAACTACCGCAGGGTGCGGTAGTTCCGCATTTTGGTGCTGTACTTCTGGAGCCCGGAAGATCCGGAGGTTGAGTGGAACATTTTTTCCAGAGAGCTCCTCCGGATGAAATCTGAAATTTCGCAGAGCAAAGTACCGGCGATTTCAATGCCGGAACTACCACAGGTTGCGTAGTTCCGCTATCCAGAGCAGTACTTCCAGAGTCTGGAAGCTCCGGACTCAGAGCGGAGCCTTTCTTCCAGAGAGCACCAAATTGGGACTTTTGGATTCCCGGTTCAAGCGGTAGTACCGCGCTGACTTTGAGAAACTACCGGAGAGCGGTAGTACCGCAAGTTTCAACGGCGGTAGTACCGCGCCGTCAAATTCAACGGTCACTGCAGAGCTCTAACATAACCGTTCTGTCGCGAAGATTTGGGAGCAGTAGTTCCAGCCGTATAACGGTCGTAGTTCCGCTCCCCCTGAATTTTTCTGGAATTTGTTCCGAATGGCTAGTTTTGGTTGGTGGAGGCTATAAATACCCCCACCACTGCTCAAGGATTAATGTTAGAGACCCATTGAACATTCTTTGAGCCCTAGAGCATTCATTCCACCCTTGTACCCACTTTGTGCATTCAATTTGAGGTGGTTAAGCAAATAGTGCTTGCATTCATTAATTGATCCATTTGGCACTCATTTGCAATCAAGCGAAGCCCTGGTTTACTACTCTTAGTGCTTGCCGGCACTTGGACGATTGGGCGGAAGATTCATCGGTGATCTTCTCAAGAAGATTGTGAGAAGACCCGGTATTCTTGTGAAGGTTGGAGCTCACCTACCCGGAGCGGGGAAGAGCTACCATTTGTGATCGAGGTGTTTCGGCTTAATTCGTGGGGCCGGTCCGATTCGTTCAGGCTAACCTCAACGTGGACTAGGGGAAACCGGCAAGTTTCTGAACACCACGGTAAAAAGATCGATTATGTACATTTCTCTCTTGCTTTCTTCTAACTCTTACTTGTCTGTTGTGATCATTTACTTGTTTTAGAGCTAGTATTGTTATTTAGTTGACTAGACTTGTGTAGGATTAATTGCTTTACACACTTGTCACTAGAATTGTAAAGAATTAATTGAGTAGACAAGAAAAATTTAAAAACCTCATATTCACCCCCTCTAGTCGGTATCCTTGATCCTACAGGTTGGCCATCGCTGGTGGTCATATGTTGGTAGGCCCCCGGTGCACTTATGCCCTGTTGCCTGACTACCGACATCAGCCTGTCGACCCGCCCAACCTGCTCGGCCCCAACTTCGACCACAGCCCTTCAACGTTTTTATTTTATTTTTTAAAAAAAACAGCAGCAACTCCAATTACCACTACATTTATAAACACAAGATTCTACAATAAATCATAATTTCCCATTTTCAAGATTTTCCAAAGGATATTAGATAGCATGACTAAGCATTATACTACCATTCTAATATTCACAAAGATTAATATTAATCTCATTATTGAGACAAAGGAAGTTCTAGGGTGACAAGGGTACATGGTATTCAATTTCAATGGAGGGCATAGCAAGTTGGAATAAGTAGTTCCTAAAGATTTGAACTAGTGACTTTAGGTAAATAGCAATGCACATAATTTAAAGTATTTTTAAAACATTTCAAAAGCATAGGTTCAAGATGATCAAAGGAGACTTGCCTTCTTGCAGGGTTTCTGGGTCTTCTTGCTGCTGTGGAGAGGGTTCGTTGACAACGTTGGAATCTACGCGAGAAAAGACGAGGCAACAAAGCAAATAAATACAAACGAAAATTCAAATAAGATCCAAAAATTCAACAGAGGCCATAGTTGGATAGATTATGATTTTAGATGAATTTAGAAATTTGAATGGCTGGAATTGGAGTTAAAATGAGAAAGTTATGCTCATTTGAAAATCTCAGATTTGAATAAATCTAGAAATTCCCAAATTTCTGACAGGTGGGGCCCACTGGAATATCAAATTTTAATCTTTTATTTTAATTCTGAGAGCCTGACAGGTGGGACCCACTGACCAGTAACCACTGGCGGTCACTGACATGTGGGACCCACTGGGATCTGGACCCACTTGTCAGATGCTGACACAGGCGGGTGGGGCCCAGACGACAGTGGCCCGCACAGTCGGCTGCCGCTGACGGGTGGGACCCACTTATCAGCGCGGAATAATAACGAAAAACTCAACCCAGCGCGCGGAGCCGAGGGCTCGAACGCGCACCGGGGAGTCGAGGGAGTGCGCTGCTAACCAGAGGGGAGGGGGAGGCTTTGCCTACCCATATAGGGCAATCAAGCCTTTTGAGTTACCTGCCGGAGGGGAGGCCGGGGAAGGTGGCCGGAGGCAGGGTCGTCGGCGGCGAGGGAGTGGCGGAGGGGTTCGGGTGACGCGTGAAATGCAAACCCGGAGTGGAGACGAATCCAACGGAGGGGTTGGCAGGGCTCGGGGACGGGCGGAGGTGGCCGGCGACGAGAGGGAGGCGGAGCTGGCTCGGGTCCTTCGGTGCGACGGCGCTCCGGCGGCGGGGAGGGGCGGTTGAGGCGTCGGGGAGGACCGCACGGCCACGGGGGTGCTCGAGGTAGCGGCGGCGAGCTTCGGGGAAGACCGAGGCGACGGCGATTACTCACCGGAGCACTTACCGGACGCGCACGGGGAGCTTCTGGTGCGACGGCGCTCGGGGCTCAAAGGGAGAAGTGGAGGGCGCTAGGAGGTGGTGCGGGAGAAGGCGGAGCCAAGGGGGGCTTTTATAGGGGCGGAGGAGGGGACACGGGCGCGCAATCGCTCGCCGGTGTGTCGGCCGGGAAAAGGAAGGAAAGGGGAGAAACGGGAAAGAGGGGGCGCCGATGGAAGGGGAGCCCGGAAGATCGGGGATTCGGTCGCGGCGGCGTCCGGGGCTTCCAAAAACGGAGAGAAGACAGAGGGAAAGGGCCGGATTCGGCTCGGGTACGGTCGGCCGGCGAGAAAGGAAAGAGGGGGGGGGGGGGAAGAAAGGAAAGGGGCGGCTCCGCGGGGACGACGAACCCGACAAGCGGGCCCCGCGTGCAGTGAGAGAGAGAAGGGAGCGGGCGGGCGGCGCGGATGGCTGCCACGCGACCCAGAGGCGGATCGGGCGTCCGAGAGCGGGCGAAGCGGGGACGGCCGAGATGAGGCGGGCTGTACACGCGTCACCCAAAGAGGAGGGGATGGCGGGATGCGAACGCGGGTGGCTGACAGCCGGGGCCCAGGGCAGAGAGAGAATGAGGGGGAAGACGCGGGAGGCTGACAGGCCGGGCCCGCTTGGCGGAGGGAGAAGGGGAAAAAGCGGGCCGGATCGGCCGAGCGGCGACGTGGGCGGATCTGGGCCGTCCACGCGTCGGCTGGAGGAAAAGGGAGAGATTTTTAATGATTTTTAATTTCAGAAAATGCTAGAAATTTATTTAGGCCTCAGAAAAATATGAAAATATCCCCAAAAATTCCAGAAAAATTCACAGAAGCTCCTGGACATATTTTGGACTAAATAAAATTATTTCCAACTACTGTTGATATTTAATTTTCATATTTTGAATTACTTTTTAAGCTCTAAAAATAGTTTTTAAATTCCAGAAAAATCCAGAAAGGCAAATAAAAGCCAAGTAAAATCCAATTACCTTAAAATAATTAATTTGAATTTAAATTTTTCAAAAAGCCAAATTTTGGGATGTGACAAACCTACCCCCCTTAGAAAGAATCTCGACCCCGAGATTCGGATGGACTGGGAAAAAGGTCGGGGAACTCTTCTTTTAGATCCTCTTCGCGCTCCCAAGTTGCTTCCGATTCTGAATGGTTGCTCCACTGCACTTTACAGAACTTGATAACCTTGCTGCGCGTACGGCGCTCTGCTTCCTCCAATACCTTGACTGGATACTCTGGATAGGTGAGGTCCTCCTTCACGTTTATTTCATCTAGAGGCATCTGCTCTTCTGGAACTCTGAGACACTTTCTTAGCTGAGACACATGGAAGACGTCATGCACCTTTGACAGCTGAGGTGGAAGCTCCAACTGGTAAGCCACTTCTCCTCGTTTCGCCACAACAGGAAAAGGTCCAATGAATCTGGGAGCTAGCTTTCCACTGACTCCAAAACGTCTCATTCCTTTGAGAGGTGACACCTTCAAATAAACATGATCCCCAGGTACGAATTCTAAGCTTCTACGTCGATTGTCTGCATAACTTTTCTGTCTGGTTTGTGCTGTTTTTAATCTGTCCTGGATTAGACGAACTTGTTATTCTACTTGCTTCAGCACATCTGGTCCAAACACTTGTCCTTCTCCTGTTTCCTTCCAATACAATGGAGTCCTACACTTTCTGCCGTATAGGGCTTCGAAGGGAGACATTTGCAAACTGGATTGATAACTATTGTTGTAGGAGAACTCTGCATAGGGCAAACTCTGATCCCAATTACTCTTGTTTGCCAGTACACAAGCTCTCAACATGTCTTCCAGGATTTGATTTACTCTTTCTGTTTGACCATCTGTCTGTGGATGATAAGCTGTACTGAAGTTTAAGTTTGTGCCCAAAAGTTCATGTAGCTTTTGCCAAAATCTCGAAGTGAACTGGGTTCCTCGATCTGACACAATCTTCTTTGGGATCCCATGCAAGCACACAATTCTTGACATGTACAACTCTGCAAGTCTATCCCCGGAGTATGTGGTCTTTACTGGAATGAAATGGGCGACTTTTGTCAAACGATCCACTATAACCCAAATTGAATCGTGCCCTGTTTTGGTTCTTGGTAATCCAGTTATAAAATCCATACCAATTTCTTCCCATTTCCACTCAGGGATCTGCAATGGCTGCAGAAGTCCCGCAGGTCTCTGGTGTTCAGCTTTAATCCGTTGGCATACATCGCACAAGGCTACGTATTCTGCAATTTCTCGTTTCATACTTGACCACCAATACCTTTCCTTGAGATCTTGGTACATCTTGGTGCTCCCAGGGTGAATTGAATATCCAGATTCATGGGCTTCCTTTAATATTAACTCCTTTACCTCCTTCTTTTCAGGCACAATAATTCTTTTCCCAAACCAAAGGGTACCTTTTTCATCCTCTGAAAATCCCGAAGCTTTTCCTTTCTTCATATTATCCTTGATCTCCTGGACATACTTGTCCTCCTTTTGAGCTGCTCTGATTTGATCTTCTAAGGTTGGTTGAACTTCCAAAGTGGCTAGAAATCCTTCCTCCACTACTTCTAGGTTGAGCCGTTGGAACTCTTCTTGAAGGGCAGGCATACTGTCCTTAATCCACAGCTTGGCACAATAACTCTTTCTGCTCAAGGCATCTGCTACCACATTAGCCTTTCCTGGGTGATAATGTATTCCAATATCATAATCCTTTATTAACTCAAGCCATCTCCTTTGCCTCATGTTGAGATCGGGTTGAGTGAATATATATTTTAAACTCTTGTGATCCGTGTAAATTTCACAACGGTTACCAATCAAGTAATGCCTCCATATTTTCAGTGCATGCACTACGGCAGCGAGTTCTAAATCATGCGTTGGGTAATTTCCTTCATGGGGTCGCAGCTGCCTTGAGGCATATGCTACTACCTTTCTTTCTTGCATCAGTACACAGCCTAGTCCCTGCCTTGACGCATCACAGAAGACTTCGAAATCCTTCCTAATGTCCGGAAGCGTCAACACTGGTGCAGAAGTTAACCTCTTCTTCAACTCTTGGAAACTATCCTCACATGGTTTACTCCATTCAAACTTCTTTTCCTTCTTCAGCAACTGGGTCAGAGGTCTTGCGAGCTTGGAGAATCCTTCAATAAATCGACGATAGTAACCAGCCAATCCAAGAAAACTCCTGATCTCGGATACTGACTTTGGTTGTGTCCAATTGAGCACATCATTAACTTTCTCCGGGTCTACGGATACTCCTCCCGCCGAAATCACATGGCCCAAGAAAGCTACTTTCTTCAACCAAAACTCACACTTACTGAACTTGGCATACAACTGATTTTCTCGGAGCTTTTCCAAAACTATCCTCAAATGTTCGGCATGTTCTTCCTCATTCTTGGAATATATCAAAATATCATCGATGAATACAACCACAAACTTATCCAAATATTCCATGAACACCTTATTCATCAGATTCATGAAGTATGCTGGGGCATTGGTTAGACCGAAAGACATCACTGTATACTCATACAATCCATAACGGGTGGCAAATGCGGTCTTGGGTATGTCCTCTGGTCTTAACTTCAATTGGTGATATCCTGATCGAAGGTCAATCTTAGAGAATACACATGATCCTTTCAACTGATCAAACAGATCATCTATTCTGGGTAAAGGGTACTTGTTCTTAATAGTCACATCATTCAATGATCGATAGTCCACACACATGCGAAGACTACCATCTTTCTTCTTTACTAGCAGTACTGGTGCTCCCCAAGGTGACGAGCTTGGCCTTACAAATCCTTTATCCTGCAGCTCTTCAATTTGTTTCTTAACTTCCGCCAAATCATTTGCAGACATCCGATAAGGTCTCTTGGAAATTGGAGCTGTTCCAGGTACTAGGTTGATGACAAACTCTACTTCCCTGTCTGGCGGCATTCCGGGCAAATCTTCAGGGAATACATCTGGGTACTCACTCACTATAGGTACTTTTTCCAGAGTCACTCCCTTTACACTGTTCAAACTACACTTGCTCTGGGTAGGGGAGTTTGACTTATACCTTACTTGAATCCCATCAGAGTTAGTGATTGTAACAGCTCGATCAGCACAATCTATCTGCCCTTTATACTTGGTTAACCAATCCATTCCAAGTATTACATCTAAACCCTTGGAGTCTATTATAATAAGATTTGCTAAGAACTTAACTCCATTTATATCCACAGTTGCGTCAAGGCAAACTGTGTTAGTCCTCATTTCCTTTCCAGGGGACTGGACTAGCATGGGGTTCTGTAGTTTACTCACATCCCAATTATACCTTTCAACCACATCTTTTGACACAAAAGAATGCGAAGCTCCAGAATCAAATAATGCTGATGCAATTACTGAGTTGACAAGAAACTTACCCAGAACTACGTCAGGTGCATCCTGGGCTGCTTCCGCGGTCACATGGTTGAGATGCCCTCTGCTCACCACTTGTGGAGTCCTTGGGGTTTGTGGTGCCCCACGGCCTTGACCTGCAGTCGGAGCTCTTGCTGGCGTAGTCCCCAGATTGAAACGAACTGGAGTCATTGCTGGGCGTTTCTGGGGACAGTTGCTGGCATAGTGCCCCATGTTCTTGCAGTTAAAGCACTGCACTCCTGCTGCTGAAGTCTTGTTCTGCGGGGGTTGGCCACCATTGTTTGCCCGGGGAGTTTGTGGATTTGGGCGGGGTCCTGAAAAGGGAGTCCTCGGCACGCTTGACTCTGAGAGCTTGTGATAGTGAGGTGCGTTGGGGCGGAATCGAGAGCTGCTTGCTCCTTGCTGGGCTTGAAACTTCCTCTTCCGATTTTCGTACAGCTGGCGCTGAGCATCTTCTTGGACAAAGGCCTTGTTCACTAGGTGCTGGAAGGTTGGGAAGTCATTGGATACCAGCTGCACCTTGAGATTGGGGTCAAGTCCCTGCGTGAACCTCCAAATCTTGGTCGCCTCTGAGGTGACCTCTTCAGATGCATACCTGGACAGTTGGGTGAACTTGTTCAGGTATTCGAAAACACTGAGGTTTCCCTGTTGTAGTTGGTAGAATTCTCTCTTCTTCATTTCCATTATTCCCGTAGGAATATGGGCAGTGCGGAAAGCTTCGACAAACTCCTCCCAAGTGATGGCTTGTGCATTTTGATGGGCGGCGCGGTAGTTTTCCCACCAGTTGGCAGCCATTCCCTTGAGCTGATGAGCAGCATACAACACCTTTTCATTATCGTTGCACTGAGCTAGGACCAATTTTCTTTCCACATCCTTGATCCAATCATCTGCCTCCAAGGGATCCACTGATCCAGCAAAAGTGGGAGGCCTTGTCCTCATGAATTCCCCCAATTTAGACTGGGGTGCCTGGTTGGGTGCCTGCTGGGCTGGCTGCACTTGGTTCTGGGCGAGAGCTTGAAGTAACTGCAGCTGCATAGCCATCATTTGCTCCAAGTTGGGGGCCTGAGCAGGAGGTGGTGGAATGTTGTCCTCCGGCTGGTTGTTGGCGTCACGGCTGCTGCCAGGGTTGCTCCTCGTGTTCACCATCTGAAGCGGTTTAGGTTAGCAGAAGGTAAGAGGGAAATAGCAAAGGTAAGAGATTAGGGGAACTAAACCACATCCCAAGCCAACACACAAGAAAGAACTAGCCACCACTTAGGGGAAACTTTTTATTAAAATCAAGATAACTCCAAGGATGGCTGTACCACAAGTGCGCATAGGCCTGGTACAGTCCATCTAGCACACCAAAACATAACAATAAGCGTTCTAAGGACGCGGACATTTTATTTGGGTACTACGGACTCAAAAGACTACTAATCCTCTCCAAAGACGCGCTCCTCAGGGTCTTCTTCCGGGTCCTCTTCTGGATCCTCCTCCGGGTCTTCCTGGCGCTCTCTCACGTGGTGACGTGAGCAGTCACACTCGGCCGAGGCACGGTTACGACTGGAGGCAGTCGACCGAGAACGAGAAGGAGAAGGCTTGCGCTTCTTGAGAGTAATGACAGGTGGCGGACTGGGGCGTCGCACCTTCTTGCGTGCTGTAAGTCTGATGTGGAGTGCTGAAAGTCGAGCTGGGGCCGGGTTGTTGGGGATGACGGCTGGTACTGGGGAAGACGGCGTGTAGTCAACTACGGGTGAAGATGGCGCGTAGTCGGCTGCGGCCCGGAGACGTCCCAACTCAAACTCAGCTGCCTGGCTCTGGAGAAGCTGTGTGCGAAGCGTGTCGGAATGCTGGTAGCTGGAAGTGAGAAGCATCCGAAGTTGTCCAATCTCCTCCTGAGCTCTAGCATAAGTGACGGCCATCGCCTGGGTGAGTTGCACCTGATGTGACAGTCGAGGATCGTCAGCTGGAATATCAAAGGGATCTGGATACCTCTGTCCTGGGCGAGGGTTGATGAAGAAGCAAAAGGGGGACTGATGTACAGCATCTTTGTGCAGGTGGCACAACTCGTCAATGGCGAGGCGTGCTGCGTCCTGGACAGCGTCGAAACAGCGGGACCGAGGGTGCTTAATGGGGTAGGTGTGGGACTTGAATTCCTCTTCCCGTGCATACAGGAATACCTCCATCGTCCAAGAGTCTCGATCCAGGATCCGCGTCTTCCGACCCCTGAAGATGGGCGGCTGACGGTACTCCAAACACTGCATCAGCTGCCGGAGAAGGCTAGCGAATGCTCCAGCATCCTCTCCATGTGAGTAGTAGTCCCACGGGGCAGCGGAGGATGAACCAGCCATCTACAAAGTTGAGTGAAAGAAAAGATTAGTAAAAGTTTTAACAAATGGAGTTGGAGACAAGAACGAGATTCTAAGTAGGAAGAGAGTAGAAGCAAAGAAGCTTACACATTTTTAATATACTCTTTTTATAAACATAAGTCCTTATGGTTTGCCATTCCTAATCTAGGTCACGTCCTACAGTCAAATTGGCTCTGATACCATCTCTGTCGGGACCCCGGATTATCAAACCCGGACCCTCTGTGTATTACAGCACTAGTCCCAGATCAAAGCTAGTGCACACAGTCAAACAGAATGGAAAACATCACCATCAACGATTTATTACAATAATTAAGAGTACTGACCACCGGGTCTCATTATTACAAAGGAGGTTTAAGACCTCGCACACAAGAAATAGAGCGGAAGCAAATAAAACTCGAGGATGACCCATCAATTCGCCACAGGCAATTGACTGGGGAAGCGCGACCTAGTCCTCCGGGAAGAATCCATCACAGCCACAAGCGAAGCAGTAGTCGTAGTCACCTTCTTGAGCTTCAACTTCCTCTGAGACGTTATTTTTAAGTGTAGCATGTGAGTACATAAAGTACTCCGCAAGTCTTGGGAAAAATGCATAGATGCAAGGCTTAACAAAGAAGGCCATATGGTTCTTTTGCACAAAGCAATATTTGAAATCTCAATTACTACTAATTATTTTCGAAGGCTTTAATTTAATGAAGTAAATGTTTTAACAGAATTAACTTTCTAGTGAAGGTTCCAACTACCAACACTAGCTAACCAATTACCATTGGTCAAGTTTTAAACTGCGGGTTCCATCCACCCTCTCTGGCTCCATCCGCCAGGATTCCCTTCCGAGAGTTCCCTCCACCCTCGGAATACAAAACTTTTGATTTTAAATCCAAAACCAGAAATCTACCATGTGAATGCATTCCTTGCCCGCCCTTGACCGTGGGCACGGCTATTCGAATAGTTTTACACTCTGCAGAGGTTGTACAACTTTACCCACAAGAGATAAATTATCTTAATAGTCAACATGCTTCCTTTGGCATGAGACCCAGATAAAATATCACAAAGCCTTTCACCTACTCCAGTATAGCTAGAGACCACCCGCTGAGGTTTCACCGCAGAAGGGTTAAATCCACCCAATCTGAAGCCCCCTATTGCGCCATATGAGTACAGTAAACCCTGTCCCTCACTATGAGTAACCAGTACACCCTGGCACTCAATACACCACTGGTGATATCTAAACTACACCTTTATAGGTTAGTTAGCTAGGTCGTACCCATATAGACTTATGGTTGTACAGTTAATGCTCAGTTTGGACAAACACAAGCGTCGGTCCTTAATTGACTAGGGTGGAACATACACTTAACAAGTTCTCGTGCTTACTGCACCAACCCAAACAACCATCCACCCTAATCTAAACCAACTTTCACATTTTTATTTTATTTTTAAAAAAAACAGCAGCAACTCCAATTACCACTACATTTATAAACACAAGATTCTACAATAAATCATAATTTCCCATTTTCAAGATTTTCCAAAGGATATTAGATAGCATGACTAAGCATTATACTACCATTCTAATATTCACAAAGATTAATATTAATCTCGTTATTGAGACAAAGGAAGTTCTAGGGTGACAAGGGTACATGGCATTCAATTTCAATGGAGGGCATAGCAAGTTGGAATAAGTAGTTCCTAAAGATTTGAACTAGTGACTTTAGGTAAATAGCAATGCACATAATTTAAAGTATTTTTAAAACATTTCAAAAGCATAGGTTCAAGATGATCAAAGGAGACTTGCCTTCTTGCAGGGTTTCTGGGTCTTCTTGCTGCTGTGGAGAGGGTTCGTTGACAACGTTGGAATCTACGCGAGAAAAGACGAGGCAACAAAGCAAATAAATACAAACGAAAATTCAAATAAGATCCAAAAATTCAACAGAGGCCATAGTTGGATAGATTATGATTTTAGATGAATTTAGAAATTTGAATGGCTGGAATTGGAGTTAAAATGAGAAAGTTATGCTCATTTGAAAATCTCAGATTTGAATAAATCTAGAAATTCCCAAATTTCTGACAGGTGGGGCCCACTGGAATATCAAATTTTAATCTTTTATTTTAATTCTGAGAGCCTGACAGGTGGGACCCACTGACCAGTAACCACTGGCGGTCACTGACATGTGGGACCCACTGGGATCTGGACCCACTTGTCAGATGCTGACACAGGCGGGTGGGGCCCAGACGACAGTGGCCCGCACAGTCGGCTGCCGCTGACGGGTGGGACCCACTTGTCAGCGCGGAATAATAACGAAAAACTCAACCCAGCGCGCGGAGCCGAGGGCTCGAACGCGCACCGGGGAGTCGAGGGAGTGCGCTGCTAACCAGAGGGGAGGGGGAGGCTTTGCCTACCCATATAGGGCAATCAAGCCTTTTGAGTTACCTGCCGGAGGGGAGGCCGGGGAAGGTGGCCGGAGGCAGGGTCGTCGGCGGCGAGGGAGTGGCGGAGGGGTTCGGGTGACGCGTGAAATGCAAACCCGGAGTGGAGACGAATCCAACGGAGGGGTTGGCAGGGCTCGGGGACGGGCGGAGGTGGCCGGCGACGAGAGGGAGGCGGAGCTGGCTCGGGTCCTTCGGTGCGACGGCGCTCCGGCGGCGGGGAGGGGCGGTTGAGGCGTCGGGGAGGACCGCACGGCCACGGGGGTGCTCGAGGTAGCGGCGGCGAGCTTCGGGGAAGACCGAGGCGACGGCGATTACTCACCGGAGCACTTACCGGACGCGCACGGGGAGCTTCTGGTGCGACGGCGCTCGGGGCTCAAAGGGAGAAGTGGAGGGCGCTAGGAGGTGGTGCGGGAGAAGGCGGAGCCAAGGGGGGCTTTTATAGGGGCGGAGGAGGGGACACGGGCGCGCAATCGCTCGCCGGTGTGTCGGCCGGGAAAAGGAAGGAAAGGGGAGAAACGGGAAAGAGGGGGCGCCGATGGAAGGGGAGCCCGGAAGATCGGGGATTCGGTCGCGGCGGCGTCCGGGGCTTCCAAAAACGGAGAGAAGACAGAGGGAAAGGGCCGGATTCGGCTCGGGTACGGTCGGCCGGCGAGAAAGGAAAGAGGGGGGGGGGAAAGAAAGGAAAGGGGCGGCTCCGCGGGGACGACGAACCCGACAGGCGGGCCCCGCGTGCAGTGAGAGAGAGAAGGGAGCGGGCGGGCGGCGCGGATGGCTGCCACGCGACCCAGAGGCGGATCGGGCGTCCGAGAGCGGGCGAAGCGGGGACGGCGAGATGAGGCGGGCTGTACACGCGTCGCCCAAAGAGGAGGGGATGGCGGGATGCGAACGCGGGTGGCTGACAGCCGGGGCCCAGGGCAGAGAGAGAATGAGGGGGAAGACGCGGGAGGCTGACAGGCCGGGCCCGCTTGGCGGAGGGAGAAGGGGAAAAAGCGGGCCGGATCGGCCGAGCGGCGACGTGGGCGGATCTGGGCCGTCCACGCGTCGGCTGGAGGAAAAGGGAGAGATTTTTAATGATTTTTAATTTCAGAAAATGCTAGAAATTTATTTAGGCCTCAGAAAAATATGAAAATATCCCCAAAAATTCCAGAAAAATTCACAGAAGCTCCTGGACATATTTTGGACTAAATAAAATTATTTCCAACTACTGTTGATATTTAATTTTCATATTTTGAATTACTTTTTAAGCTCTAAAAATAGTTTTTAAATTCCAGAAAAATCCAGAAAGGCAAATAAAAGCCAAGTAAAATCCAATTACCTTAAAATAATTAATTTGAATTTAAATTTTTCAAAAAGCCAAATTTTGGGATGTGACAAACCTACCCCCCTTAGAAAGAATCTCGACCCCGAGATTCGGATGGACTGGGAAAAAGGTCGGGGAACTCTTCTTTTAGATCCTCTTCGCGCTCCCAAGTTGCTTCCGATTCTGAATGGTTGCTCCACTGCACTTTACAGAACTTGATAACCTTGCTGCGCGTACGGCGCTCTGCTTCCTCCAATACCTTGACTGGATACTCTGGATAGGTGAGGTCCTCCTTCACGTTTATTTCATCTAGAGGCATCTGCTCTTCTGGAACTCTGAGACACTTTCTTAGCTGAGACACATGGAAGACGTCATGCACCTTTGACAGCTGAGGTGGAAGCTCCAACTGGTAAGCCACTTCTCCTCGTTTCGCCACAACAGGAAAAGGTCCAATGAATCTGGGAGCTAGCTTTCCACTGACTCCAAAACGTCTCATTCCTTTGAGAGGTGACACCTTCAAATAAACATGATCCCCAGGTACGAATTCTAAGCTTCTACGTCGATTGTCTGCATAACTTTTCTGTCTGGTTTGTGCTGTTTTTAATCTGTCCTGGATTAGACGAACTTGTTCTTCTGCTTGCTTCAGCACATCTGGTCCAAACACTTGTCCTTCTCCTGTTTCCTTCCAATACAATGGAGTCCTACACTTTCTGCCGTATAGGGCTTCGAAGGGAGACATTTGCAAACTGGATTGATAACTATTGTTGTAGGAGAACTCTGCATAGGGCAAACTCTGATCCCAATTACTCTTGTTTGCCAGTACACAAGCCAAGTAAAATCCAATTACCTTAAAATAATTAATTTGAATTTAAATTTTTCAAAAAGCCAAATTTTGGGATGTGACAACGGCCCCCAACTTTGACCACTGCCCCCTTCGACCATGGCCCCCTTCGACCACGACTTCGATTTCGACCGTGGATCTTCGACTTCGACCAGTGCTCATAGTCGTAAGTCAGAAGTCATCGACCACACCTTGTGGTCGTAAGTCGGAACACATTGACCAGTGCTCGTGGTCATAAATTGGAAGCCGTCGATCACACCTCATGGCCAAAAGCATGTTACAATCCATGGGGAGTACGATACCTTGTGGATCTTGCCGTTGAGGGTGGGGAGCTTGATCTCGGGGGTGACCTAGGGGTAAGCGACGAGGATGTTCAACTGGAGGGGGAACTCATAGCAACAAAGGTCATGGACAAACCAGAAGGTGCCCTCCAGGTTGGCGCTACGACTATAACCATGACCGCTACGACCACGTCCATGGGTGCTACAACTACGACCATGACCACAACTTCGAGCACTGCCCCCTTCAACTTTGAGCACTGCCCCTTTGACTTCGACAACTGCTCCCTTCAACCACTATCCCCTTCGACAATGGCCCTTTGACGTTGACCACTTCCCCTGTCGACCACGTCTTCGATGATGACCACGGATCTTCGACTTCAACCACTGCCCCCTTGACAACTGCCCCCTTCGACCAGGGCCCTTCAACAACCACGACTCTTCGATGCTGACCACTTTCCTCTTCGACCATGACCCCTTCTACAATGGCTTCGACTTCGACCAAGGATCTTTGACTTTGACCACGGATCTTCGACTTTGACCACTACACCTTCGACCACTGTCCCCTTCGACCATGGCCTTTTGATGTCAACTACTTTCCCCTTCAACCACAGCTTCGACTTTAACCACGGATCTTCGACTTCAACCACGGATCTGTGACTTCGACCACTGCCCCCTTCCACTGCTATCCCCTTTGACCATGACCCTTCGACGACCATGGCCCTTCGACGTCGACCACTTCCCCCTTCGACCACCACCCCCTTTGACCACGACCCTTCGACTTGACCACTTCCCCTTTCGACCATGGTTTTGACTTTGACCACAGAACTTTGACTTCGATCATGGATCTTTGACTTCGAAAACTGCCCCCTTTGACCACTGTCCCCTTCGACCACGGCCCTTCGACGACCATGGCCTTTCGATGTCAATCGCTTCCCCCTTCGACCACCATGCCCTTCGACCACTGTACCCTTCAACCACGACCCTTTGACATCGACCATTGTCCCCTTCGACCACGGCCCTTCGACATCGACCATGGATTTGACTTCGACCACTGTCCCGTTCGACCACAGCCTTTTGACGTCGACACTTCTCCCTTCGACCACCACCCCCTTCAACCATAGTTTCGATTTCGACCACAGATCTTTGACTTCGGCCACGGCCCCTCAACCACGGCCTTCTTCGACCATGGCCCCGACATCGACCACGGCCCTTCGACTTCGACCGTGGATCGACTTCATCCACTGCCCTTTGACTTCAACCACATCCCCCTTTTTGACCACGGCTTGGACTTCGACCACGACCATTCGACTTTGACAACGGTCCTTCGACTTCGACCGTGGACCGACTTTGTCCACAACCCTTCGACTTCAACCATTGCCCCCTTCGACCACTGTCCCCTTCGACCACAGTTTGGACTTCGACCATGACCCTTTGACTTCGACCACAGCCTGACTTCGACCACGGCCCTTCAACTTCGACCGTGGACCGACTTCGTCCATGGCCCTTCAACTTTGACTACTGCCCCCTTCAACCATTGTCCCCTTTGACCACAACTTGGACTTCGACCATGACCCTTCAATTTTGACCACAACCTAACATCGACCATGGCCCTTCGACTTCGATCACCGCCCCTTTGACCACGGCTTCGACATTGACCGCGGATCTTCGATTTCGGCATGGCCCTTCGGCCACAGCCCCATTTGATCACGGCTTAGACTTGGACCACAGCCCCTTGACCACGGACCCCTTCGACCATGGCACAGACTTTAACGACCAGCTTGGGAGACCAAAATCACCAAACAATGCGACGGGCTCTAAGCGAAGTGCAGGAGGAGATAAAGAGGCTCACCAGGTGAGCGACCACTGGGCGGTGGTGGTAGGGGAGAGCCACGTGGGCGGGCGTAGGAAGAGAAAGCAGCCTCCGCCATCGTCGAGCGCCCTTCTCTCTGATCCACTAGCCACTATCGCCGAGCGCCCTTCTCTTCGATCCACCGGCCGCTGTCACCGAGCGTCATGCCGCTGGTTGAAGGGGTGATGGGAGATGGAATTGGTGGGGGCGCCGAGGAGGAGGAGGCATGGCATGAGGGTTCGAGGGAGAGAAGGAGGCGGCGGTTGCGGGAGGTGAAGGTGGGGAGGTGGCGGCGGGCAGATGGGGAGAGGAGGCAGTGGGCGAATGCGTTGGGGAGGCGGCAACAGGGTGATGCGGTGTTGCTTGAGGAAATTGGGAGACAGCGACTGGACGCTGCCACGTGGGGAAGGAATTGGTGGTGGCGCCGAGTAGGAGGAGGCATGGCACGAGGGTTCGGGGGAGAGTAGGAGGCGACAGTTGCGGGAGGTGGAGGTAGGGAGGTGGCGGCGGGTAGATGGGGAGAGGAGGCGGCAGGCAAATGCGTTGGGGAGGCGGCGACGGGGGGATGCGGCGCTACTGTGGGAAGTGGGGGACTGCGACTAGACGCTGTCGTGTGGGGAAGGAATTAGTGGCGGCGCCGAGTAGGAGGAGGAGGCGCGGCACGAGGGTTCGGGGGAGAGAAGGAGGCGGCAGTTGTGGGAGATGGAGATGGGGAGGTGGTGGTAGGCAGATAGGGAGAGGAGGCAGCAGGCGAATGCGTTGGGGAGGTGGCGACAGGGGGATGTAATACTGCTGGGGAAGTTGGGGGACTGCGACCAGACAAGGAAATGGTGGCGGTGTTGAGGAGGAGGAGGAGGTGCGGGATGAGGGTTTGGGGGAGAGAAGGAGGTGGCGGTTGCGGGAGGTGGAGTGGTTGCGGGAGGCGGAGGATGCGAAGGAAGAGAAGAGGAGGAGCATGGCCCACGTGTCGGCCCAACCTTTTCTACGAGGAGTGGAAGAATTACCTACATGCGGATCTGGACGGCTGATCTTTGATCGGACAGCTGAGAAGAGAGGAGGAAGAACTGACCGACAACCACCAACACATATTTTTAAGGAGTAGAGATGACCACCTTGTTATAGAATAGTGTTTAGCAATTCCTAAGTAAACTATTACACATATAAAAAACAATGATGATATTCGGTATAAGGATCCTACATATACTATGTGTGAGATCAACTAATGACACTTATATAACAATTCCCGCAGTATCTCATGGTAGGTTAATCCGACATCATATTCTCTAATATGTGTTTATAATTTTGATTTGATATCCCCATATCTATGATTTTGAAACATGATCATCAATCAATATATATGCTGATCTGTAAATCATAATTGTCCTACATAATGACATAATATCAGGGATAATTTAAAGTAATATCAAAATATGAATAAAAAGTTCCACAAACAAGTTACATACTTGTTAATCAATATGAAAGACATTTATTTTAGGGACAAAATAGTATATTATATAAAAGATTATAAATATAGAAGTGATACAATTATCTTCATGATTACCGCTCCGGCATATCACTAACAAAATTAACAGTTAGCTGTGCGTTCACACGATGATGCAAGCGTTCGTGTTCTCGTCGCTGAACTCCTCCGGCACCGGCGCCGGCGGGTAGGGGTACACGTACTCGACATGGTACCGGACGGGCGGCCAGAACTCGTACTTTTTGAGCTCGTCAGCATCAGCCTTCTTCTCCTCTTCCTTCTTGTCCTCCTCTGGCTTCTTCTCTTCCTCCTCGGGCTTCTTCTCCTCCTCCGGCTTCTTCTCCTCTTCCACGATGACCGCCGTCCTCCTCGTCTTCCTCTGGATGTTGTCGGCGAGCACCGCAGGGTCCATGACACCTTTGACGATCACCTGGTCGTTGGGAAGATCAGTCACGACGGACTCCACACCTGCAGTGTTGTTTAATAGAGTTTGTTTAGTACCAAATTGCCATTTACTCTGGCCTATTACTAGCATAAGTGAGTGCAGTACTTCCTGAATTACAGACTGCTACATAAGCTCAACAATCTCCCTTGCTATATAACAGTTCTAACTACTGGCAGCTAGAACGTCTCTTGCATTGTAATGGTTGTTTGTCTGGTAATTTCAGGCAAATACTTTGCTTGTAAAAGAAAAAACAGTAAGTATTCTTTACAAAAAAAATTACAGTCTGTGGCATGTAAAGAATAAAAAGGCTAAGCACTACCTTCTATCTTGCTTATACGCTTCTGTAGAAGCTGCGCACAAGCGTCGCAGTGCATTTGGATCTTCAAGAAAACAGTTATCGTCTTCGGTGGCTGCAAAATTTGATTAGATCATGTCAACAAAAAAAATTGGATCATCGTGTGTCTGAATTTTTTTTTGCTACACCTAGATCACTATAGTGTTGTCTCTTGCTCTTGTTCAGTAATCATGTTAAGTTGACATGTTACTTGATTTTAAGCACCACATTTCACAAATGATGAATAGCATGGTTGCAAAGCAATCACCAGTACCTCCTCTTTCTTTTCTTCAGGAGGTGGTGGTGGAGTTTCCTCTTTTTTCTCCTCCTCTGGAGGCGGAGGAAGAGGGGAAATCAGCTCAACCCTTCTCTTGGTCTTCTTCTGGACCCTCTCGCACACCTTCACTGGATCCGCCGTCCAGCTCTTCACCACTACCGTCTTTGATCGACTGTCGGCCTTCACGTTTTCGACCCCTGTTTGCCATATAGTTTTCAGTTCAGGAACATTTGTTAGGATGCTATCTGTGAACATTGGAGTGCACATGAAGGTACGACACTACAAATTGGAGATGATGAGAAATGTTACATACCTTCAAATCTTAAGAGGGATTTCTCCACCTTCTTTGCGCATCCTTCGCAGTGCATCTCGACTTTGAGCACAATCTCTTGAGGTTCCTCTGGCTTCTTCTCTTCTGCTGCCTTCTCTTTCTTTTCAGCCTGCACTTCTTTCGCAGGCTCCTTTTGTAACTTTGGAAGCAACAAACAGGTCTCAGTGGATGTTATGTTATCATTACAATTTAGCAAAAGCTGAAAACAACAGCAAAAATGAACTCAAGCACCACAGTTACAGAAACTACAGTGAGTAAACCTCAGTTTAGGTACAGATTTTAAGATAAATCATTTCTTAAGTAAGTTGAGACGGCATCTCGTTGAAAAATATGAAGTTAATCGACACTCAAGTACTCAACACTGACAACTGTAGGTTAAGAAGTACTTACTTCACCCATTTCTTGGCTGATGTGCACAATAATACAGCTCTGTTTTGAACCTTGCAGTAAGGAGGGAAAAGCTGTGTCTGCTTTGTGTTATGACTTCCTACTATTTTGCTCTCTTGGCTTCTACTTCTGATTCCTGGCTTCACCAGCATAGGGTTTATATAGCCAGTCAAATTGGATTCGGCTATTGCCGTGTCCTCGAGTCTTCTGTAGTTGTGGATGAGAATTGCTTCATGTCAGCTTTCAGAATTTACGTTTGTGCAGAACCTTTCTTTCTTTCCAAAAGCAAAGTGATGGCAATAGATTCTGTCATGCTTGTGGTGCACAGTAACAAATTTTACTGCAATTTGACACCTGTCTCGTAGATGTATGTCCATTTTCTTTATATATAATTCGAGATGCCCTACAAAAGTACGGATCGTAAGTCACAAGGGGTTACACAACCGGCCAATACATGCACCTCCTTATGTCTCACAAACTCACGTAAGCCCACACATGAATCGGCTCCCATGTGGTACAGATGAGGATATGCAGTGTATATACATCTATTTGGGCTAGAGAGCTTGGCAAGGGAGGTTGGCTCAAGAGGAATAGACAAGATCAATCAAGTTTTGGCACCAATTCTGAGGTTTTCAATATGAACAATATATATATATATATATATATATATATATATATATATATATATATATATATATATATATATATATATATATATATATATATATATATATATATATATATAAACTTATGAAGTCTACTTTCCAACAGATCAAACGGAGCTTAATTTGAAATTTTTCATAAAAAGTTATAGCAATTAGAATGTACGCTACACAAGCAGTCTAGGACGGCGCACATGAGTTACCGAATATAAAAAGTTTGCGGCTTGTAAGGCACCTTTTTGTGATCTCCTGCTTTTCTATGTCTTTAAACACGGTTGAAAGGCTTCAAATTCTTTGTTTCTCATGGATTTGATGCGTCCTAAGCAAGCAAAGAAAGGTATGAGAAGATATTTCCAATTCGATCTCGGTTCGGAGCAGCTAGTATAGCCTGGCTTTAAAAGGCTATAACGTTTGCATACGAAGTTGGATTTGGAAGTTCATGTACTAGTTGAAAAGCTAACTTCAAGGCTTACGCAAGGGATAAAATGTCAGCATTAGATTCTATTTTTGTGCAACACAATTGCTAAGATAAAACTGATGGAGGAAAGTTTAGGTTTTGTTTTTTGAGTTCCAAGTTATGTAAAGAGTTTGTTTCTTCTTTTATGTATCTTCGGAGGGCTATATAAGCCATTGTAAACATCTATGTAACTGAGACTCGGCATTATGAATTAAAAAACCACATTTGTATTCTAGCTTTTAGCTACTTCTATGATGAGTCCTACCATTACCTAGCCAACGCGCTTGTTCTTCCTACATTGATTGATGCTACCGCAACTTGAGGGGAATCGAGCATTGGGTCTTCCAAAGATCATTCTGTCTTTTCTGTTGGGAATTGAAAGATCAATATCCTTCACTCGGTGATCAGTGGAGAACATCAGACGTGTGATTAGGCGAATTAAAGAGCTACAAGCCCATGACGCTTGCAGCGATGGATCAGCTACAACTCGTCAAGTTTACACACAAGTCATCGTCGATCCTAAGTTGAGAAGATTGGGTACCCCGTATCAGGTACTCCCTCTTTTTAAGAACGTATGGCATTTTGGATATTGACGCAGTCTCCAACAGGCAACCTTGATCACTGCTTTTTTATATAAATTAGCATATTTACCCGCACAGTTGCGTGGCTAGATATGATGATATAGTTGTCTTTGATATACAACTCTACTTTCTATAATTGAAATATAATTGTATTTGTTATATAACTCATATATATATATATATATATTTGCACCATTATAATCTGGCTCCACCAAAATAAAGTGGTAGAAATCGTTCTCTTTTTTCTTTCAATTAATGTGAGAATTTTTAGGATTTTTTTATTTTTAGGATTATTGTGGGATTTTTTGCCCTCAAAACGAAGGAGATACCTTAAATATCACCAATTGTTTTATTTATATAGATATATTCACCAAAATACAATTATTATATTATTAAAAAAAATTTATAATTAATCTAATGATACCATTTTCATTTGTCTAATCTAAATATTTTTAATAAGTAATCAAAGTTAAAAAAAATTACTATACGCTTTCTAAAATGTCATGCATCTGTGAACAAGGGAGTAAATGAAAGTACTTACATTGGTAATAAGTTGTGTTAGGATATTTTTTTCCAGCACTGTCGGCTCTGCGTAGGCACTCGGGTCAGGTTGTGCATACTCCAACGCTTCCACCACCAGGAACTTATCCTAGCTCCTATCGGACCAAGATTTTTCAATCCAAATCCACTGTGATTTTACTGCACTATTCCCTGGATCAGTAGATAGTGCTCACAGATTACAGTTCTGAATATCAAAAGTACATATCATATGGAAGCATAAATATAATAGTAAACTTACTCATGGGCCGATTAGGCCGAAATCAATAAATTGCAGCAGCGGAAGAACGAAGCACACAGGTGGGACCTTCAGGACATGCCCACGGGCAGCCAACTGGAGGTTCGCGACCTAGCCCTTGACATCTTTATCTTCTCGGCCAGCTTGTCCAATCTTGTTGCTGAGGCGAGGTGATTTGATTCCTGATTCTGAATTCTGTCGCAAAAGCGAGTGTGAGCACTCCAACCCCGTGCTCCGCAAGCCAACACACAGAATCCAAATATATAACATGCATGGCTTGACGATGGAATTGCATAGGGCTATTTTGTTTGCCAATGAGTGCTTTTGAATACAATTACTTACAAATTTCCTATGACCTAGCAGGTTTGCAATCACATTTTTAAACCATTAGTTGAAATAATCCATGTAAACATGTTGGCATCACACCAACTAACCTTATGGCATCGCACCATAAGTTACCTCTTGGCATCGCACCAAGGGCGGCATATGACATCGCACCATATGCTTATCGTTGGCTTCACACCAACTAACCTTATGGCATCGCACCATAAGTTGCCTCTTGGCATCGCACCAAGGGCGGCATATGACATCGCACCATATGCTTATCGTTGGCATCACACCAACTAACCTTATGGCATCGCACCATAAGTTGCCTCTTAGCATCTCACCAAGGGCGGCGTATGACATCGCACCATATGCTAATTGTCGGCATCGCACCAACAATACATATGGCATCGCACCATATGTTTCCCATCATAATATTTTGAAGGGTATACCTTGGGGCATTAGTGTCACCCCAAGTAGCTAGCATTCCTAAGCATGTCATATAAATAGGGACTTAATTTGTGAAATCATATGTTAATTCTTACTATGGCGACAAGGTTTACATTTCCAAGTATGGCAAGGAGAATAATTCACAATAGCAATAACAGGGTATATCTAACTTGCTGAAATCAAACATATCATATATCATGAAATAGTAGCATGCAAGTTGATAATTTAAAAGGAAATAGCTTTGAAATGCTGGGTTCAATATGATCAAAGTGTTGACTCGCCTGGCGCGGTTCACCACGATCTTGAGTTCACTCAATGCTTTCTCTTGGGCTTCTGGTCTTTATCTTCGATTCGCTCTTGATCACGTCTGATCCTTTGATTCTTTAAGATTCCCATATCTAATTACGTGCTAAATGACAGAATACAAACAATGGCAAATAACTCAAAAGATCCAAATAAATCTGAGTAAACTCGATTTAGTTTCATTATGAGCTAATGGGTGATTCGGGTGATTTGAGACAGGGTCGGTGGAGGGATATAATGGTTCGATCTTTCTATTGATCACCTCTTTTATTATCTTTGTATTTATCAAGGAAGTTCCATGAGTTAGGTTAGACCTATGTATCGAAATGCGAGTCTGGCTGGGTATGTATTCCTTGTAACTTAGGTTACGGTAAAGGCAAACTGGACTGATGGATGAGATCTGTACTTATTCTATAAATATTTTAGTCGAAAGTATTATAACATTTGGATATCTTTATTAAGTTTTTAGAATAATCTCGGATATAGGCTTTTACTTATTAATTAGATTAAGATAAATAGCAAGGGCTCATTATTTATTCTTATATGGTAATTAATTAGAATTTAAATCTCTAATAATCCCATTATCATATTTTATGTATCTTCATTCATAGCTAGGCTAAACTTAAGTTGAATTAGGATCCACTCATATGGGTCCTAACTTGCTATATTCGGTTATGTCCATCATTGTTACTAAACCTACATTAAAATTTAATTAATTGTACCATTGATATTTTGTCTATACTTTGGTGTTTATAAGGCTTAGCTCTATTTAATTTAGGTTTATTTATCTAGGCCGAGATTATTGTACAAGGTAAGGTTTCATTTTTGCTACCTAATAAAATATATCATTGAGGTTTGTTTAATGGCGGTATGCTAAATGTTAAAGCATATACTTTAATTTCATGCAAGTGTAGTCTTTATTTTAAGGCCTTATTGTGATAGTTTTAGTATGACATCCGATTTGTTTTTCTTAACTTATGTATTTTCAGTGGAGATCCTTATTAACCTTGGACATTAAGCTTAACCCTCTTTTACTAATGTCCTGCTTAATATTTAGTCTTTTAATTCATTTATGAAAATCACCTTAATTTGTCATATGTGATAGCTAACCCATATTTTATTAATGCCTTTAATTGATATTTAGACCTCAAATAAATATTCAAGCTATATCGATTGCTCAGATAATAAATAATCAAACATTAAATCTTGGTTAATATTTTATACCCTAATTTTCCATAATTTTTCTGGATTTATTTCCTAATTGAAAAGGGTTAATAAAGCTAAAAACAAAATAAAAGAAAAAGGTGCAGAGAAGGGATTCGAACCCAGAACCTGTGCCCAATCGCTCGGCTCGGCTGACCACTGGGCTGTTGCCTGATTGGTGATGTTAGGAGGGGATTAAAGTTAAAAGGTGAGTGCAACGGTGGGGCTCAGGGGAGTCTGTCGGCCGAAATAGAGGAGACGGTGGGCGTGGCGGAGCTACGGGGGCGCTGGCGAGGGGTGGCCGGGGAGTCTGGAGGGCCGGCGGAATGGAACCGTGAGGAGGCCCGAATGCTATTGGGGAGGTGGCGCGGCCCAGAACGGCGGCGAGGCGGGCGGGCGGCAGCCCGGAGCGGTCGGCGACGAGGTGAGGTCTGGGCGACGACGCTGTGGGGGAAGAGAGGTGAAATTGATGCACGCACAAGCATTAGTAGGTGCGGTGGAGGCTTACCCCGGAGTTGGCCGAGCGGGAGGGGGGCTGAGGCGAACCAGCGGCGGAGGCCATGGGCGGCGCAAGCGTGCGCACGACGCCGGTGAGCCGGGGTGAGGGAGAAGCCTCGGCGAGGTGGGGTGTAGCTCCGCGGTGACCGAGCGGTGCTCCATGCGTGGGCAATCGACTTGAGGGGTGGCGGTGCACGGTGGAGCCCGGAGGCGGCCGGAGGAGCTTGCGGCAGAGGGGCGGCTAGCTCGGGTAGGTGGAGAAAGGCGGAGAGGAGTGAAGCGCTGGTGTACTTATGGTCATGGGAGGAGACTGCGAAGACGGTGGACGGCTTGGGCAAAAACCGGGGGCGGCGAGGAGAAATCGGTGGGCAGCGCGGTGGCATGGAGGCCACGGGGCGGAGGAGACCTGCGTGGAGCAGAGCATACGCGAGCTCACGGGCGATGACAGGGGCGGCGGCAGCAGACTGCAGGCAGGCGGTGACGCGACAGGTCCGAGTGGAGGGGACGTGACGGTGGCGAAGCAGGCGCGGCGCACAGGCGGGGGAGGAGCTCGACGGCGATGACGTGCGGGCTTCGGGAGGTGCGGGTTAGGTCGGGAACGGTCTTGCGATGACGCGAAGGTGAGGTGGGGGAGTGGAATCGGGCTCTGGTGGCGCTAATCGGCGGGGAGGTCACGGTAGCCGGAGATGGGGAAGATGGCTCGCCGGCAGCTCTGGGACACAGGGGCTCGATTGGGTTCTCAAAGTGGGAGTTGGGTGCGTGGGGAGTGTGCTTGTTTGCTTAGTGCCCTTTATAGGCGGCCGTACAGTGCTGGCAACAAGCGACGCCCGTTCGGTCGTGTCGGAGTGGCGGAGCAGGCGGCAGCGGGATCGGGGGGATCCTGGAGCGTGACTACTCGGTCTGCTGCAGCGCCGCGCACGCGATGGGAGGTGTCGGGCAGCGGCGCAGAGGCGGAGACGGGCGCATGGATGCCACGGGGATGAAGACCGCTGCGCGCGCAGTGGGAAGAGAGGGGGGGAGGAAGAGAGAGCCAGGCGAGTGGGAGGGGCCCGCTGGCCAAAGAGGGAGCGGGAAGTGGGGGCAGGGCCCGCCTGGCGGAGAGCGCGGGCGCGCTGCGCACGCTGGGCTGGGCCGCGCGGGTGGAATGGCCGCTCGGCCGGGCTGAGGGGAGTGGGGTTGGGCTGGCCGATTTTTGGCCGGCCCGACTTCGTTTCCTACCCTCCTTTTATTTTTATTTTTATTCCTTCCTCTATTGCTTTTGTTTACCATGCTAGTCCTTTTGTATATATTTACATATATTTTATTTATTTATTTTTGTTGCCCTTGTACTATCATTCTCAAAATGAAATTTTATATTTTATTAACTCAAGTTTCTCTTTTCCTTATACCGGATCATCTTTTCAGATTCGTATTTCCAAATTTTTGTTTTCCATTATTTGCACATTTCCTTTTTACTAATGTTTGTCTTTGTCTTTTATGAATTTCAATTTTTGGAACATCAACCAATTTCAGGAAAACATCGTAAAATGTAAATTCAAATAGAATATATTGCAAAAATATTTCAAAAGCTTCATATTTTCAAATTTTAAATTTTCAGGATGTTACACTCCTCTTAGGATTTAAATGCAGTGCTATTTCCATGGGGGTGGAGTACTACTATGAAATGCCATGTTTCTTCCCCCATGGACTTGAGAATTGTCCGTACCAATATTTTCCCAATCATAGATACTCATGTAGTTATCTTTTTAGCTTACAAAATTGGGTCGTTTTTAGCCTAGCCAGTCTTCATATTGGTTTTGGTTTATAAATAGTAACAGTTTGTAAAAAAGTTTGTAGAAAGATAGATACTCGTGTGCAATTTTGGTCGATATAAATGAAGTCACTATAGTATATACTACAATCGACTAGTAGACTCCATCTTGAAAAGAACTCCATTTGAAAGTTAGGTATTGTAGAATAGCTATTTACTATAGAAAAGCAGTTTTTAAAAATCAATACGAATAGAGCCTAAATCTATGTGTCTTCTTATTTTATCTGTAAATTTGAAGCTGATTAATTGTAAACCCATGCGGATTCAGATGGCTTTATAAGCAAACACACTTATAAACCCACGCAGATTTAGATACCCTTATAAGCGAACCCTGCTTTATTCAGCATCTTTATGAAAAGAGCCTTAAACTTCACGAGAGAAGCCTTTTGTTTTTTAAAAAATCTACCTGTTGGACCTAAGATATGCTCTTTTTTGTTATAATTCTCAGAAGTTTAGTTGTAGTTTCTTCAAAGATAGTTGCACAACTGTTTTCTTTTCTTTTCTTTTTTTTTTTTGGATAGAGCGAAGAAGCACTGGTTGTTTCTTTCAGGTCAGGCATACCGTCATCAACATATCTTTCCAGCCTCTTGAAACATATGATCGTCCTATCTAGAATTCTTTACCTTTTGGACTGATATGTAGTTCAGAAGTTGTACGCAAGAGGTTTCCTGACAAGAAAGAAGTGAAAGCCTTATCATCAACTATGAAAAGAAGTGTAATTGGAAGAAACCTTCATGCTTTTGGGCCACCTGTACTACCGGTTCATCAAAAGGCCAGAGGTTGAGATAAGCAAAAGAGATGAAGATAGATTGAGATGACCGAACGAAATGAGAATATCAAGTTACAGCCTGGGATGGAAGAGAATAAATGTGTGTATGGTTTTGATTCTTCCACACTCTCTCAGTACATGTGAAAATTATGACGATTCTATTTCACTCGGCAGACCTCAAGTACAGTCAATGGCAGCGAGTCTGTCGAACAAATGTGCCACATCTGTTGTTGGCCCAAAAAATAGAAATGAAAGAACCTATCTCGGAGTAATTATAATTTTTTTGAGTGGGGGAAATGTCTACTATAGTCATCTTTAGATAGATTCACAACCCACGTATCATAAGTTCAAATACTTAACTAAAAGTGGAAAATTGTGAGATCATGTGGAGGTGACCCTATAGTTGTGATAAGTAATGACCTTTGGATTAGAGTATCTGCGGAGGTTGAGTTTGCTTTTTGAGGGTTTTGGAAAAGATTGCATTCTGGTTAGACTGTCTGCTGGAATCTTCAGCTTAAGCGGTCCGACCGTTTTGTCTTGGCGGTCTAACCGGTAGATGATAGGAACGGGGTCCCGATCTTCCAACAGGTTCTGGATATGTTTGATTTGGTGGAGGCGCGACACAATTCGATCCGGCTTCCGAACAACACGTTCCGTACCCCGCAATCGCAGCACCACGTCTCCTCAGGTTATCAACCGTGCGCAGCCCGGTTGACCTCGCCAAGAAGGCTAATCCTTGCCTGCGAATCGAAGAACACAAGCAAGAACAAGGAAGAACACAACTGGATTGCAGATGTATTCATTTAGCACTCGAAAGTTGGGGTCTCACAAACCGATGAACGGCGAAACTGTTCGAAGACAGAATAATCTGAGCAAAACCCAAACCCTAATGGTGAGGGTGGCGACTGGATATAGAGGAGTAAGGGGCATGCAAAACCCCTGAACTCGCCCTAATGGGCTCTGTTGTAGGGGTGGCCCCGACCTAAACCCAGCAGGCCTGTTAGAAGGTTATAGGGCCCAAAATGGGACATATGTAATGGCTTAAATACCCCTGACAGGGAGGTACCGATGTAAGGGCACAATTGTAAAAGCACAGCCCATATGAATATATATATACAAGGGAAGGCTGGGAGGGAGAAGAGAGGTCATCACTTTCTCCCAACTCTCCACTACCACATCTCTCTCTGTTTGGTCTGTAACCACAACAGTTGGCGCCGTCCGTGGGGAGGACAGGAGCAAGCCTGAAATCCGAAGAAGGATGGCACCGAAAAAAGCATCGTCGACGGCGGCGAAGGGAAAGAAGGCGGCTGGGTCAGAGCGTCGCGTGGGTACCAGGGCTTCGGCATCGGCTGTCGCGGGCGCGGGTGACGGCGCGGGCGCGGTGGTCACGGACGTCGACGCTCACACTGCGACGACCAACCCCGCCACTGGCGCTGCGACGACCGACCCCGCCACTGGCGCTGCGACGACTGACCCCGCCACTGGCGCTATGACGACCGACCCCGCTACCGGTGCTGCGACGACCAACCCCGCCAACGCCGCAGCAACGACCAACCCCGTCGACGCGACAGCAACCAACCCCGCCACCCTCGCTGCAACGCTCGCCGGTAGCGCGGACCGGGCGGTTGGAGATAGCCACAACGGAGCGACCGACAGCTCGGGAGCTCGCGAGGTGATCGTACCCGTGCTGACCCGTCCGCTGGGCGCGCTGGCGGCCCCGCCCGCACCAGCGGTGGAAAGCGCCCTGCTGGCGGCCCTCAACGCGTTCCAGCGGGAGCTAGGGGATCTTCGCGGGGCTGTCCGAGACCTGCAAGAGACTCGGAGCCAGCAGGCCGCGCCAGTGGTCGCGCCAGAGCCCGCGCCGGAAAGGGCAGACAGCCGCGATGCCCCACATCCAGTTGCGTGCCGCTGTGACGCGTCGATCCAGAGTCCCCGCTTTCGGCAGGACTACAGCAAGTGGCGTGGCCCGAAGACTTCAAATTCCCCAGTGTCATCGAGCCATACAAAGGCAATACGGACCCCCGCGAGTTCGTGCGCGTGTACGAAACTGCAATCGAGGCCGCGGGCGGGGATGACACCACGAAGGCGAATGGACTCCCCCTCGCGTTGCAAGGAGTGGCGCTTTCCTGGTTTTTCACCATAGAGCCAAACTCCATCTACGCGTGGGAACAGATCCGCGATCGCCTTTACAACAACTTTCAAGGGAACTATGTCGAGCGGGTCGACGCAGACCAGCTCTTCGCAGTGAAGCAGAAACCTTCAGAGAAGCTCCGGGACTACTCCAAGCGCTTCGCGAAGGTGCGCTGCCAAGTCAAGGACATTAATGAGACAACCGTCATCAACGCGGCCATACAGGGCCTTCGTCCGGGCCCCATGGCCAAATACAACGCGCGAAAGCCTATCAAGACAGTCGCCAAGCTCTTCGACAAAATGCAGGAGTATGCACGGGTAGAGGAAGAGGCGCGGAGACGCAGCGCCGCCGCCCCCAACCTCGCCCAAGCGAAGCGCTTGCCACACGAGGGGGGGGGCGGGTGATGATTCCCCGAAGCAGGGCCGCAGACGAGAACCCCGGGGAGACACTCCTGGCGGTAGCAATACCGGGGAGCAGGAAGGCTCTTCAAGGGGTAGGCGCAAGCCCCGACGTCACCAGCGCAGGCCACAAAAGGTCCGCCATGTCCTCGGCGCTGAGAACACCCCTCGAGGACCTGCCCTCACCTCGCGGGGAGGGGGCCGGGGATGGGAAGGCGGACCAGATTGGAACGGGCGACCCCGCGCGGAACAAGAAATTCTAGATTACGGCAAGTGGTGTGAGGTGCGTGGTTACGGCGATCACCACACGAAGACGTGCATCGAGGTCATGGAGTTGCGACGGATGACGGCCGGAGCTCGGGCCTCATCCGGGGAAGGCACGTGGTGCCGCTCCATCTGCGTCATCACCGGAGGGTCCCTATCGGGGGCCCCCTTGGAGCAGCCGCAACCGTGGGTGCCGCCCCGCGACATCACCTTCACCCTGAATGACGCCAGGGGTGTGGAGTTCCCTCACCAAGACCCTTTAGTCATTCAGGCTCACATCGCAGGCCATGACGTCAGGCGCATCCTCGTCGACGGGGGGAGCTCTGCGAACATTCTGTTCGCGGGGGCCCTCGATCGTATGGGAATCCCCCGAAGCCGCTTAGAGCAGTCAGGAGCTCCACTTCAAGGCTTCGGAGGCCAACCGCTAGAGGCCATAGGACACGTGTCCCTTCCAGTTACATTCCGCCAGGAGGGTAACACCCGAAGCGCGCACGTCATCTTCGATGTCGTAGACATCCCGCACCCCTACAACGTCATATTGGGACGTCCCGCCATCAACTCCCTCGAGGCGATCCCGCACCACGCCTTCTTATGTATGAAGCTCCCAAGCCCGGAGGGTGTGATCACCGTCTTCGGCGACCAGGACCTCGCCAGACGCGTCGAAGTCAGCAGCCGGGATTTACACCGCCCGGTGCACGTCCTCTCAGGCATGCTCGGCGATGCGCCCTCCGCTCCGGGATGGACACCTAAGCCTTGGCCCGAAGGTGGAGTCAAAAAGGTACCGCTCCAGGCGGAGGGGTAGTTTGTGTCCATTGGCGAGGGGCTCTCTACGGAGGTCGAGCGAGACCTACTCCAAGTGCTTCAGAACAACGCCGACATTTTTGCATGGTCACCAGAGGACATTAAGGGCGTAGACCGCGCAGTAATCGAGCATCGCCTGGTGGTCCGCCCTGACGCCAAGCCGGTCAAGCAAAAGCTTCATCGTATGTCCATGGATCGGCAACAGGCGGCCAAGGTGGAGGTGGCGAAGCTTCTCCGGGCTGGGGTCATTCGCGAGGTCCACCACCCAGAGTGGCTCGCCAACCCTGTATTGGTCAAAAAGGCCAGCGGGGCCTGGCGTATGTGCATTGACTTCACGGCACTCAACAAGGCGTGCCCAAAAGACAATTACCCCTTGTCGCGCATCGATCAACCGGTCGACGCTACCGCCGGGTGCGAGCTAATGAGTTTCCTGGATGCCTACTCTGGCTACCACCAGGTATACATGGCCGAAGACGACGAGGACAAGACCAGTTTCATCACACCGATTGGGACTTTCTGCTTCGTCAGGATGCCCTTCGGCTTGAAGAACGCAGGCGCTACCTTTACGCGCCTCGTCGCACTTGCCCTCGCCGCCCAACTCGGGAGGAATGTGGAAGCCTACGTCGACGACGTGGTAGTCAAAATCCAGCAGCTCACTTCGCACGGCCAGGACCTCCAGGAGACCTTCGACAACCTCAGAAAGGCCGGCATCAAGATCAACCCCGACAAATGCGTCTTCGGCGTGCAGGCGGGAAAACTACTGGGCTTCCTCGTATCCGGACGGGGCATCCAGGCGAATCCCGATAAGGTTGAGGCCATCCTAGGTATGGAGCCGCCCAAGACGACGAGGGAGGTCCAGAGGCTGGCGGGCCGCATGGTAGCCCTAAGCCGCTTCCTATCTAGGGCGGTGGAGCGGGGTCTGCCATTCTTTAAGACACTCCGCGGGTGCAACAGATTTCGTTGGGATAGCGACTGTGCGGAGGCCTTCAACGAGCTCAACAAACACCTGGCGAGCCTCCCCACTCTGGTCGCCCCAACACCAGAGGCTCCCCTCTTGCTCTATCTGGCCGCGTCGGTTACAGCGGTCAGCGCCGTCCTCGTCCTAGAGGAAGGTGCCGTACAGCGGCCCGTATACTTCGTCTCCGAAGCCCTCCAAGGCGCCAAGACGAGATATACGGAGCTTGAAAAGCTCGCTTACGCGTTGGTCATGGCCTCTAGAAAGCTTCGGCATTATTTTTTGGCCCATCCAATCACAGTGCCTTCCTCGTTCCCCCTGGCGGAGATGTTACACAATAAGGAATCCACGGGGCGCATCGGCAAGTGGGCTGCCGAGCTCGCCCCGTTCTCCCTGACATACACCTCGCGGACGGCAATCAAATCTCAAGTTCTCGCCGACTTCCTCGCAGAATGGACTCCGCCGGCTCAGCCCGCCCAGAAGCACGACGACCCGGTATGGACGCTCACCATCGACGGAGCCTACGGCGTCGCGGGTGCGGGCGTAGGCGCAGTGATTGTTACGCCCGAGGGGCAGCGCCTACTATACTCGGCGCGTCTCGCGTTTCCGGCCACCAATAACACAGCTGAGTATGAAGTGCTGCTCTTCGGCCTGACAAAGCTCAAGGTAATCGGTGCGCGGCGAGTGCTCGTCCGCACGGACTCGCGTTTGGTGGCAGGCCACGTAGACAAGTCATATCAAGCCAAGGACCCTGAGCTGGCCAAATACCTCGCGGCCGTAAGAGCAAGGGAAAGGCATTTCTTGGGCGTCACGGTCAAGGCCATCCCTCGCGCGGAAAATGAGCAAGCCGACGCCCTCGCAAAGGCGGCCAGCCAACAACTGCCACCCCCTGACGGGGCATTTTACGAAGTGTTACCGCAGGCGGCCATCGTGCAGGACAACCGGGACGCGGCCCTCGTTCACCACATCGTCCAGCAGGGCGACTGGCGAGAGCCTATCTTCAATTTCCTGCAGGGCATTGCTGAGCCGGAGGACCCCGCCGAGCTCCGGCGTCTACAGTACCGTGCCAGATCCTTCCAGGTGTTTGAAGGAACACTCTACAAAAAGGGAGTCTGCGCACCGCTTCTGCGCTGCCTCTCGCGCGAAGAGGGGAAAAAGCTCCTTGCGGAGATCCACGTGGGGGTGTGTGGGTCTCACCTCGCGCCAAGGTCATTGGTCGGCAAGGCATTCAGGCAAGGCTTTTACTGGCCAACTGCCATCACTGACGCCCAGGACCTTGTGCATCGGTGTCAGGGGTGCCAGTGGATGGGACGTATCATCCGCAGGCCCCCGACGAACCCCAACTGCCATCACTGAATTTATTCCATGCTTGTCCCTCTTTACAATGCAGCAACACATCCTTAAAATCAGCATCAAAAGCATATTGTGCTTTTTAATAGGTTCAAGACCAAAAATGCGACTATCAAGTTGAGACAACATGGTATAGCGTCGAGACAAAGCATCAGCAATCACATTATCTTTCCCTTTCTTGTGTTTAATGACATAAGGAAAAGATTCAATAAATTCAACCCACTTAGCATGTCTACGATTCAAATTGGTTTGACTACTTATATGCTTAAGTGATTCATGATCGGAATGAATGACAAATTCTTTAGGCCATAAATAGTGTTGCCACGTCTCTAAAGAACGAACAAGAGCATACAATTCTTTATCATACGTGGAATAATTAAGAGCAGGACCATTCAATTTTCCACTAAAGTAGGCAACAGGTTTGCCTTCTTGCATCAAAACACCACCAATACCAATTCCGCTAGCATCACATTCCAGCTCAAAAGTCTTACCAAAATTCGGAAGTTGGAGCAATGGTGCGTGTGTAAACTTGTCCTTCAAAAGATTAAAGGACTCCTCTTGTGATGGCCCCCAATGGAACACGATGCCCTTCTTTGTCAACTCAATCAACGGTGTCGCAATGGTGCTGAATTCCTTGACAAAGTGGCGATAAAATCCTGCAAGGCCAAGAAAACTCATGAAAGTGCTAGGTGCATTAGTTAAGCCAAAAGGCATGACTAACCACTCATACAAGCCGAACTTAGTTTTAAAAGCAGTTTTCCATTCATCGCCAAGTTTCATTCTTATTTGGTGGTATCCACTACGCAAGTCAATCTTTGTGAAAATTATAACACCACACAACTCATCAAGGATGTCATCTAGCCTGGGAATAGGATGACGATACCTTATAGTAATGTTGTTAATGGCTCTACAATCTACACACATACGCCAAGAACCATCTTTTTTGGGAACCAAAAGAACAGGAACAGCACAAGGACTAAGGCTCTCACGTACGTACCCACGGTCCAAAAGGTCTTGGACTTGTCGCTGAATCTTTTTAGTCTCTTCAGGATTGGTCCTGTACGCCGCACGATTTGGCAAACTCGCTCCAGTGATCAAGTCAATCTGGTGCTCAATCCCTCGAATGGGTGGAAGTCCTGGAGGTATCTCATCAGGGAAAACATATCTAAACTCCTGCAAAAGGTTAGTGACAGGAGCAGGCAAAGTGCAAGGCATATTATCAAGTGAAAATAAAGCATCTTTGCACACAAAAGCATAGCATGTATCATTAACATCATCAATTGCAGCAAGGTCTAATTTTGTGGCAAGCATAACAGAATTTTTCAAATGGATTACTTGCTGTTTTTCAGATTTATCATGTTCCTTTGTATCATTAGCAGCAGCAGCTCTCTCCCTATCGGCTTCCATAATTTCAACTGGGGTCAAAGGCAGTAAAGTAACGTTCTTTCCCTTATGCATAAAAGTGTATTTGTTACTACTACCATGGTGTAAAGCATCATTATCAAATTCCCAAGGTCGACCCAATAAAAGAGAGCATGCTTGCATGGGAACCACATCACAATCAACATGATCAGCATAACCACAATGGAAAAATGGACTCGGCATGTTTGCGTTACCTTAGCTTTTTCAGAGTCATTTAACCACTGAATATGGTATGGATGCGGTCGCGTGGTCAAGCCAAGCTTCTTGACCAAATCAGAACTCACCAAGTTGTTGCAGCTTCCTCCATCAATGATGACACGTGCACGCCGGTTCTTGATTGCGCAGAAAGTCTGAAACAAATTATGGCGTTGAAGCTTATCGGGTTGTTGTACCTATGTGCTGAGGACTCGCTGCACAATGATGTTCTGTAGCGTCGCTGTGGACGCCCCACCAAGGACCAGGTCATCATCACCACCGCCATTGTCGCCTGAGGCAGCAGCAACATCATCATCCTCCTCGACATCCGAAGTGCTGATGTAGCCTCCATCTTTTGTGGCTATGTATGCCTGTTGGCTAGGGCAATTCTTCTGCACATAACCAAGCCCATGGCAGCGGTGGCACTAAATGTCGGAGGAGCGGCCCGTTGAAGCCACGGAAGAAGAACTCTTGGCTGGGCCCTGCAAAGAATTTTTTGTAGAATCTGCAAGGCGTGTCGTGGAAGGTGGCTTCGGTGGCGCTGCTGCAAACTTGTTCACAGGTGGTGGAGGAGAACGAAAACTCGAAGAAGACTTGGGCAGTCTCGTCGATGTAGTCGTTCGCGGCGTGTAGAAGGGTCGTCCGGTGCTTGCCTTCGCTGATTCCTTGCGTCCCTGCAATTCTTTTTCTACAAGCATAGCAAGCTGGAACAACTGGTTGACAGTAGTAAAATCTTTATAATCAACAATGTCCTGAATTTCACGCCGTAACCTCCCATAAAAATGACAAATCTTATCCTCCGTTTCCTCAACAACCCCACAACGCACCATACCCTTTTGAAGCTCAGCATAATAGTCCTGAATAGAACTATCACCTTGTTCTAAGCGCTGCAATTTTTTTTTCACAAATCACGTTTATATGAGGGAGGAACAAAACGATTACGCATAGCTTCTTTTAACCGCTCCCATGTATCAGGTTGTAAGCGCATAGTACCCAGTTCATTCCACCAGATAATAGCAAAGTCCTTAAACTCACTAGTAGCTTGTCTAACTCTATGTTGTTCATGAACCAAGTGAGAATTAAACTTCTGCTCTACCGTCATCTCCCAATCAAGATATATTTCAGCATCATAAAGACCAGAAAAAGATGGAATGGTAAATTTGACTTTAGCAAAAGGGTCGTGGTTACCATGACGGTTCTGGTTATTACCTCCCATACCATGTCGGTTTTGCTGAAGGCACCGACGTAGTCGTGCATCTTGTGTCGCCCGCTGATCAATGTTGCCATCCGCATCATACACTGTGTCATCATCATGATGATGGCCGTCATTGACAGGTGGCAGGCGTGCCTCCAATGTGTCCATCCGACCAGTGAGGTCAGCCATCTGCCGCTCCACCCGCTCAATGCCTTCCGTGGTGTTCAACTGGGCAATGGCGGCGACGATGGTGTCCATTCTCGCGCCGAGATCAGTGAGTGAAGCAGTTTGTTTGTCGAGCGTAGCTTGTAGCTGGCCGCGACTAACACACTCGTTGAAATCGACCGGTGTCCCGTCCCCTTCGTCTCCTGCCATGGTTAGTGGAAACACAGGGAAAACAAAAGGATTATCCCTATCAACTACAAAGTAAGGGCAGTGGGAACCCGCAAAGGAAGTGGCTTACCAAGCTCTTACAAATGTTCTTACCAAAGCAAGGCAAAGGATACCTGGAGAATGTGATCCGACAATTGCAAGGGTCAAAAATTGTGCTATCCGGAAGTAGGTATATGGAGCTTGGCAGGCCAAATATGTTAGTGGAACACAAATCAATAGCAGATAGTAATGTTGAATAAATTTCCAAAGTACTGGTCCTAGTTGCTGGTCTAAATGTGTCCTATATCAGGTATGATATGATGAACAAGGAGTCAAGACCAGAAAGTAAAGCAAAGACATCAACAAAGATGGCCAGGCAATAAGAAACTTAATTCAGCATAAGCACAAAACAAATGAAGCTCTGTCACCTAAAACTGTGCTCTGTCACGTTTTTTTGGGCACGGATAGCAGTCTCAGCACTATAAGCCCAGGTGCCAAAATTTTTCTTTTTTTTTCTTTTATTTTTTTCACAAAGCAGAGCACAGAAATAGGAACCACACAAAGTTTCAACTTAATCTGATGTAAGGTGTGGCCTACAGAAAATGATGAGTGTGCTGTAAATTCGGTGATGAAATTTCGGAGCTCGAGTACTGCACTTTCCAGGCCGAATTTGGGCAAAATAAATTCGCCAAACCCAATGAAGTGGGGGAGTTTCAGATGCACAATTCAATTTCACCCAATTTCAAAAAAAATCGCCTGATTTCGAGTCCGTATGAGAAAGTTGTGGCCGTTTGAAGGAGGGCCTCCGAGTTATGGTTGCTGTGGAGGCCGAAAACGAAATTGGGTGGAGGAAAATAAAACACGATCTAAACCAGCAACACAACTCGACTAAGGACACAAACTCAACACTACAGACTCTGAAATCAAATTGTGCAAAAGGCTAAACGAGATCTGGGACAGGAAACAACCTATGACTACAAATTTTTTGTAGGGCTTTTTCTTGGACTCTAGGATGAAACCGAAAACAACAAAGGTAGGGTAAACTCGAACCTGAAGGAACACCTGAGGCTCTAATTACCACTTGATAGGAACGGGGTCCCAATCTTTCAACAGGTTCTGGATATGTTCGATTTGGTGTAGGCGCGACACAATTCGATCCGGCTTCCGAACAACACATTCTGAACCCCGCAATCACAGCACCACGTCTCCTCAGGTTATCAACCGTGCGCAGCCCGGTTGACCTCGCCAAGAAGGCTAATCCTCGCCTGCGAATCGAAGAACACAAGCAAGAACAAGGAAGAACACAACTGGATTGTAGATGTATTGATTTTGCACTCGAAAGTTGGGGTCTCACAAACCGATGAACGGCGAAACTGTTCAAAGACAGAATAATCTAAGCAAAACCCAAACCCTAATGGTTGGGGTAGCGGCTGGATATAGAGGAGTAAGGGGCATGCAAAACCCCTGGACGCGCCCTAATGGGCTCCAACACGATACAAAGCCGAACGGCCCAAAAGACGATGGCGCAGCACCCTGACAGATTCTGGACGCCCACTTGTTTCGACGATTCCCATTTACTCAAAAGGAATTTTGATATGGGACCAGAGCCATTGGAAAGGTCGTCTTCTCAGCTTTTCATCCATATGTAGAACGTCTAAAACAAAGCCTGGATGCGATCTGGGCATCCATTTTAGTGCGGCCTGGTCCTGGACTCCGAATTGGATTCGAAGTCGGCTTGAGTTGGGCCTCCAACATGATTCGACCGCCCTTGCTGGACTTGTGTGCCTCGTAGCCCTTCTCCAAGTACTTCCAGGTCCTCTCCATAGTTCATAATCATAATTAAATCATTAGGTAGCAATCGATTCTCAAATGAACAAAAAGAAGTACTTAGGAACGAGCTCACCTGTAAATTCAATTGTCGGGCGCGAGCTCTAGTGATTGGTCCTTGAATGTCAAGTGGAGGAGTGTTGTGTGTATCTGAAGAAGTGATGTCCTCATCAGTAGACTTCAACCGTTGACAGTAATCAGAGGCGAGGTCCGGACGGCCTTTTGCTTAGTAGTCCAAAGAGTTAGTTCGAAGGTACTCTGTAGTCAAGATGACTTCGTACTCAGTAGTCGAGAGGTCTCGGTTCTCGATGGTTGTAATTTACTGCTTGGTCGATGTTCGGTAGTCGTAAGCCTTTGTGATCGGTGGTCATAGCGACCTGTTGTGATGGTTGTAGTCTTAGACCATATGGATGGTTGTAGATTAGGATATGATGAATAATTGACATTTGGTTTGCCTTGGATTTTGCGTTTGTGAAAGACTTGGACGTTTGCTGTTGATGTCCTTACTTTCAAGTGTTTTTGCTCAGTTACAAGTGATTACAGTCTTCAGACACTCCTACCACCACGACATCAGAACACAGACAATCTTACGACCACGGCTTGAACACGGCTACGACTACAGCAGTTGCCAACCATGTTTAGCTTACGACCACAGCATGCTACGACCACGTTCAACATACGACCACAGCATGCTATGACCACATTCAGCTTACAACCATGGCAAGCTACGACCACGTTCAACTTACGACCACGGCTGCTATGACCACATTCAGCTTACGACCACGGCATGCTACGACTATGTCTGGCTTTGACCATGGTAGTATGGCTTTGACCTTTCAACCGCGGCAGTACGACTTTGGTTTTACGACCGCGGAACGTAATCGTAGCTACAATACTCTTTCATAGTCATAGCTACAGTACTCGATAGTCGTAGACTTTACTAGTCATTAGTTGAGGGCTTTGCGGTCGATGGTCATAGGTTGTGCAGACTACGTTCATTGTCGTAGATTTTGCAGACGACATTCATGGTCGTAGATTTTGCATACTACGTTCATGGTCATAGATTTTGTAGACTACCTTCATGGTCGTAGGTTTTGCAGATGTAGGTTTTGCAGACCGTCTTTATGGTCGTAGTCTTGACAATCTTGTCGATATTCGTAGACTTCACATTTTACTATTCTGCCTTCGGTTGTCGGAGGCTTAGCGATCGGTTGCCGTAGGCTTCACGGTCAGTACCCGTAGACTTTCATGGTCGATACGAGTGCTTCTCTCTTGTGATCTTCGAGTACATCGAGTACTCGTGTTGGGCTAGTGGTTGACTAGTCGGTGATTGGTGGTCGATGATGGTCGTTGCTTGAGGTACACGTAGTCGAAGGACTTGGTACTCGGAAGAAGTGGTTTCATGACCATAGTAAGTGGTCAGATATTGGAATATTGTCTGTACTCGTAGGCTTTGAGTATGTGTTGCGGCTAGTCGATACTCAGTACAGTACTCGATAGTCGTTAATTGCAGTGCAAGTGGTTTCTAAGTACTTGTGGGTTACGAGTACTCTGTGATAGCGGTCGTATTGAGTGATCATATGGTCTTGTTCTAGTTAGCAATGGTCATAAGTGTTCTTAGGTATGGTCATAAACGACCTGGTGGATGGTCGTAGGTGGTCTGTCTCAGTTAGCAATAGAACAGAGCGGTCGTAAATGACCTGGGAGATGGTCGTAGGTGATTTGGATCTTGTCTAGGGATAGACAAGGATGTGTTTTGCTAATGTGTGTTGCAAGGAGATGGTTTCTTTGGTCTTGCATGTGCAGGTAGGCATGGAGGCGGCCATGATCGGTGACGAGGAGGAGATAATCTAAGGTCCAGGTGGTCAGAATGTCACGCGAGGTGGTTGAGCTCATGCTGGAGCACATGGAGGTCAAAGGTAGATACTGCATGGAGGCGTGGAGGTGATTACGGTCGGTGATGAGGACCGGGACTAGAAGGGGATAATCTGAGGTCCAGGCAGTCAGGTGGTCATGTGAGGTGATCGGGTTCACACAAGAGCACGCGGTGATTGCGCACAATGAAGGTACATGAGGGGATATCCTGGTGGCTTTGTCATGGGTGTCGTATGGAGTTGTGGATGGAGTCCATGATCTGTATGAGTTGGTTAAAACTCATGTTAGGGAGGGTATCGTGTCCCTTGGTTTGAGGAGGAGATAGATTTCGTGTCTAGGTAGAACAGGACATGGTTTGAAGTGTTTGGATGCAACACGACTTTGTGCACTGGCCTATAAAAGCAAGGGAAGCTGTAGGTTAGAGTACATGTTTTTAGAGTTTTTGTAGAGAAGGTTTTTAGGGGTGCCGTAAGGCGCTTTGTAGCCAAAAAGATTGATGAAGAAATAATAGATTAGATTCTTTGTAGAAAAAGATTCCGGCGACTTTCATTTCATCGCTCCTTCCTCTATTCTCCATGCTCTGTTTTTGTCTTCAGCACATACTCGTTCGGGCGGTGGTCGAACGACTAAAGATGTCAGGCAAAAGGGAGTCATGACTACGAGCGTCGTGGTCGTGCAGAGCGATTGGATCAAGTAGGAAATCAATCCGAGCACTCATAAACAAGCAGTTGTAAACGAGCGGTCGTAAGCAAGCGACGGGAGCGATCGAAAGCGTGCTGACGTAAGCAAGTGGTAGGAGCTATCAATCAGGACAAGTGGTCGTAACGAGTAGTCGGGTGATAGAGCATCTGGTCGTAACAAGCACATACGACTAGAGTGACAGAGGTTGACGACCACGTACATTTGAGCAACGGCGGTCGTTCTCTATTAGATAATTCAGATTGTACGTAGTTTTGTTTCCTACGTTGGGTTTTGGTTTCAGGTGATAAAAAGCGGAGGCAATCATTCACCCCCTCTGATTATGCCATACGATCCTACAAGTGGTATCAGAGCAGGTTGCTATGGCATCAGAGAGGTATGTGAATCGTACCCCATGCTAGATGGTACTGATTTCGCCTTTTGGAAGTGTCGGGTGCAAGCTTACATTGAAGCTCAAGGTAGTGATGTTTGAAATAAAGTTGCTACACCATATGAGGTTCCTGTTACTGTCACTAATTTAAATAAAGCATATGTTGATTTAAATGCTCAAGCTTGTAACTTGTTATTTCAAGGGATTTCTCGTAAAGAGTTTGGTCGTGTAGCCCATATTAATTCTACTCATTTAATTTGAAAAACTCTTTGTGATTATCATGAAGGAACCATTAAAATCAAGAAAGTGTGTAAAAATCTCTATCAAAAAGAATATTCTGATTTTACTATGAAGCCTAGTGAATCCATTGATGATCTCTTTGCTCGTTTTGAGAAAATATTGAGTGATCCGCGCTCGGTCTCTGGCAGTCTCCACGCTCACCCTCCCGTCCCGCAGCTCCCGCTCCTGCTCCCACCACTCTCGCCGCACGCTCATCCTCCCGCACGCCCTCGCCATCGCCTCGCCTTCCAGTTCAGCCCGCCGCCCCCACGCCGCAGCCAACGCGCATCATAGCAGCAGGCCCTTGGCCATGGCGCTGCCCTCCGGCTCCAACGAAGATGGCCGGTGAACTTCTTCCTTTTCTCCATTAATCATTGTTGCAGCTCGCATTACTGACCCGACGGGTGACCCATGGGTACCCGTTAACCCAGTGGGCATGGGTTTGGGCAAAAATTTGCACCCGTCATGGGCATGGGTTTTTTAGCAGGCACGTCCAACTTTCGTGGGCACGGGTTTGGGATAGCAAAACCCAGCGGGTTTATGCCCGTTGCCATCCCTAGATCTGCACGGTGTTGGTGTTATTCCTATTGATGAAGATAATGCAACTAAAATTTTGTGATCCTTAGGTTCTGAGTGGTTGATGGTTGTCACAACTATTAATCAGACTGTCGATATAGATACTCTAACCATGGATGATCTTTATTCTAGCTTGAAAACCTATGAGATGGAATCTTTGCCATCCAAGATTAATAAATCTTCACCTTTAGCACTTGTGACTAACCCCGTGCAAGCTGCTTCATCAAATGCCTTGTCTTGTGTTTCTTTGTCTGCCTTGTCTTCTTTTTTAGAAGAACAGTTTGAGCAACTCCCAGAAGAAGACTTGGTGTTGATCTTCTCACGAGCATACAAGGCCCTCAACAATGTGAGGACGAGGAAGTGTGGTGGCATGTCAGGTCCGATCAGATGCTATGAGTGTGGCAAGCCGGTCCACATTAAGATGGACTACCCCAAACTAAGGAGCAAGGAGGTTAAGGCTGACAAGGCTCAACTCGTCGCACTCAATTCAAGATTGAGTCAAGCAAGAAGTGCAACTATCGCAAGGTAGTCAACAAAGTACTTGCAACACTTGAGGAAAATAATTTGAGTGATGTTGACTCTGCGAGTGACGATGAGGACAAAGGCAAGAAGGCAAAGGAGGAGGACTTCACAGGGATGCGTTTTATGGTCAACAGTGACGAGCTCAGTGAAGATGATCTTTACAGTGATCCTGATGACGTAAAACCTTCTTATGCAGATTTATCACTAGCTCCTCCTCCCTCCCATAGGAGATAGATTAGAGTGTGTGTGCGACCTAGGCTTAGAGATATATCATCTTGAGTGGGGTGGCTGTAAAATGAATGTAGGATCATCGATGGCAATCAGAGGGGGTGAATAATTGCAGCGCACAGCGGAAACTTTTTCTTTAAAATCTGTTTTATCTTGATTTTTTCAACTTGAAAACTTCACAAAAACACAAAAACAAAAGACAACAAAAATAAAAATAATAATAATTCACCGTGCAGACGTCTCGGCTAGTGCAACACTAATTTTTTAACGCATGCAGCAAACAGATTTTAATCTCACGGTCAGATCTCATGCAACGCATACAACCCCCTAATCACCTCTCACCTAATCATGCATCTAATCATGTCACCTCTAATCAAAAAACACGACCAAAGAAAGTAATGCATGCAGACAACTTTTTCACCTCAAACCAACAAATAGATTCCAAAGAACATGCATGCATGCAGTCAAGTATACGTAATGCATAAACCTTAATTAGGCTTACTGTTGTGGCTACAGACCAAACAGAGAGAGAGATGGTAGTGGAGAGTGATGAAGATAAGTGTGATCGCCTGGGTCCTCCCCATGGCTTACCCATATATATATATACACATGAGGAATGCTTTTACAGATATACCCTTACATCTGGTTATCCCCTCTGGGGGCAGTTATGTCATTACACATGGCCTATTCTGGGCCTTATAATCTCTTACCAGGCCTGCTGGGTTTAGGTGGGGGCCACCCCTACGACAGGAGCCTCTCATGGTGAAGGGCTTCACAGGGCCGAAGCCATATCGCCGAGTCCTTTGGCCCCCTCCGTCCCCTGCGGCCTGTGAATGCCTCCAGGCTTGTGGTTGGGAAGCCCGAAGTCTGGGATGGTGTTAGCGGAGGCGGACGCCTGATTCGAAGCAGGCGCGCGCGCGCTCCATCCCCTATCCTTCGAACTGGTGGGCAGCGAAGCTGGCGCCCAAGTCGAAGTAGACGTGCGCGCTCCGTCCCCTACCCTTCGAACGGGTGGCAGCGAAGCTGGCACCTAAGTCGAAGTAGACGCGCGCGCTCCGTCCCCTACCCTTCGAACGGGTGGCAGCGAAGCTGGCGCCCAAGTCGAAGTAGACGCGCGCGCTCCGTCCCCTACCCTTCGAACGGGTGGAAGCGAAGCTGGCACCCCAGTCGAAGTAGACGCGCGCGCTCCGTCCCCTACCCTTCGAACGGGTGGCAGCGAAGCTGGCGCCCAAGTCGAAGTAGACGCGCGCGCTCCGTCCCCTACCCTTCGAACGGGTGGCAGCGAAGCTGGCGCCCAAGTCGAAGTAGACGCGCGCGCTCCGTCCCCTACCCTTCGAACGGGTGGAAGCGAAGCTGGCACCCCAGTCGAAGTAGACGCGCGCGCTCCGTCCCCTACCCTTCGAACGGGTGGCAGCGAAGCTGGCGCCCAAGTCGAAGTAGACGCGCGCGCTCCGTCCCCTACCCTTCGAACGGGTGGCAGCGAAGCTGGCGCCCAAGTCGAAGTAGATGCGCGCGCTCCGTCCCCTACCCTTCGAACGGGTGGAAGCGAAGCTGGCGCCCAAGTCGAAGTAGACGCGCGCGCTCCGTCCCCTACCCTTCGAACGGGTGGAAGCGAAGCTGGCACCCCAGTCGAAGTAGACGCGCGCGCTCCGTCCCCTACCCTTCGAACGGGTGGCAGCGAAGCTGGCGCCCAAGTCGAAGTAGACGCGCGCGCTCCGTCCCCTACCCTTCGAACGGGTGGCAGCGAAGCTGGCGCCCAAGTCGAAGTAGATGCGCGCGCTCCGTCCCCTACCCTTCGAACGGGTGGAAGCGAAGTTGGCGCCCAAGTCGAAGTAGACGCGCGCGCTCCGTCCCCTACCCTTCGAACGGGTGGCAGCGAAGCTGGCGCCCAAGTCGAAGTAGACGCGCGCGCTCCGTCCCCTACCCTTCGAACGGGTGGCAGTGAAGCTGGCGCCCAAGTCGAAGTAGACGCGCGCGCTCCGTGCCCTACCCTTCGAACGGGTGGCGGCGAAGCTGGCGCCCAAGTCGAAGTAGACGCGCGCGCTCCGTCCCCTACCCTTCGAACGGGTGGACGCGAAGCTGGCGCCCCTGTCGAAGTAGAGGCGCGCGCTCCGTCCCCTACCCTTCGAACGGGTGGCAGCGAAGCTGGCGCCCAAGTCGAAGTAGACACGCGCGCTCCGTCCCCTATCCTTCGAACGGGTGGAAGCGAAGCTGGCGCCCAAGTCGAAGTAGACGCGCGCGCTCCGTTCCCTACCCTTCGAACGGGTGGCAGCGAAGGGCCCATCACCGGGCGCGCCGGAGAGGGCATGCACCGGGCGATGCAGGACGCGGCTGCCGCTTTCGGCACGTCTGGCCAAGTCCTGGTCGCCGAAGATGGTGATGACACCCTCCGGGCCCGGGAGCTTTACACACAAAAAGGCGTGGTGCGGGATTGCCTCGAAAGAGTTGATGGCGGGTCGCCCCAGTATGGCGTTGTAGGGGTGCGGGGTATCCACGACATCGAAGGTGACATGCTCGGTCCGGATGTTACCTTTGTTGCCCTCTTGACGGAAAGTGACAGGGAGGGACACGTGCCCCAGGACTTGCAGCGGTTGACCCCCGAAGCCTTGAAGTGGAGCTCCTGGCTGCTCTAGCCGGCTTCGGGGGATTGCCATGCGGTCGAGGGCTTCTGCGAATAAGATGTTCGCGGAGCTTCCCCCGTCGACAAGGACGCGCCTGACTTCACAGCGTGCTATGTGGGCCTGGATGACTAGAGGGTCTTGGTGAGGGTACTCTACGCCCCTGGCGTCGTTCAGGTTGAAGGTGATGTTGCGGGGCGGCATCCACAGATGCGGCTGCTCCCCGGGGGCTTTTGAAGAGGAGCCTCCGGTGATGACGTTGATGGTACGGTGCTGCGCGCCCTCCGTTGCGGTGGCCCGTATGGGGCTATCCCTTGGGTGCCCTACGTGGGCTTCGACGGGGGGACGAGTAGGCGGAGCCCGAGACCCGGCCGTCGCCCTCCGCAGCTCCATCACCGCGATGCATGCCCTTGTGTAATGATCGCCATAGCCGTGTACCTCGCACCACTTGCCATAGTGCAGGAGCTCTTGCTCTGCGTGGGGTTGGCTGCCGTAGTCAAATCCGCCCTCCGCTCCCCGGTCTCCCCTCCATGAGGCGGGGTCGGGTCCTTGGCGGGCGCTCTCGGTGGCGAGGACATGGTGGGCCGCCTGCGACCGGCGCTGGCGGCGCCGAGGTTTAGGGCTGCACCGTGAGGAGCCTTCCTGTACCTCGCGCGGGGGGTGCTCCTCACGGACGAGGCCGGGGGCGGTGATGCTGCGTCTTCGCGCATCCTCCTCCGCCCGCGCATACCCGTCCATTTTGTCGAAGAGCTTGGCGACTGTCGTGATTGGCCTCCGCGCGTTGTATTCGGCCATCGGGCCCGGGCGAAGGCCCTGTATGGCTGCATTAACGACTGTGGTTTCATTAACATCGTTTACCTGGCCTCGAATCTTGTCGAAGCGCTTGAAGTAGCCCCGGAGCGTCTCCGAGGGTCCTTGCTTCACAGCGAAGAGCTGGTCCGCATTGATCCGCTCGACATAATGTCCTTGAAAGTTGCTACGAAGCCGGTCGCGAAGCTGCTCCCACGCGTAGATGGAGCCCGGCTCTATGGTAAAAAACCAAGAGAGCGCCACTCCGTGCAGTGCGAGGGGGAGTCCCTTCGCCTTCGCGGTGTCGTCTCCGCCCGCGGCCTCGATCGCGGTTTCGTACACGCGCACGAACTCACGAGGATCCGTGTCGCCTTTGTACGGGTCGATGATGCGAGGGAACTTGAAGTCTTCGGGCCATGCCGCCTGCTGCAACCCCGCCGAAAGCGGAGATTCCGGATCTACGCGTCTCAGCGGGACACGGCTAGACGTGGGGGCTTCGCGGCTGTCCACCTTCTCTGGCGTGGGCTCGGGCGCGACCACCGGCGCGATCTGCTGGCTCCGAGCCTCTTGTATATCTCGAACGGCCCCGCGAAGGTCCCCGAGTTCCCGCTGGAACGCGTTAAGGGCTACTAGCAGGGCGCTTTCGACCGCAGGTGTCGTTGTAGCGGTGCTGGCGGGGTCGGTTGTTGCCGCGCGGGCATCGACGCCCGCGACCACGGCGCGTACGCCGCCGCCAACTCCTTCGGCGGCCGATGCCGAAGCCCTGGTGCTCACGCGCTGCTCCGACCCATCCGTCTTCTTTCCCCTCGCCGCTGCTGAAGAAGCTTTTTCCGGTGCCATCCTTCTTCTTCGGTCTTCAGGCTTGTCCTCGTCCTCCCCACGGACGGCGCCAACTGTTGTGGCTACAGACCAAACAGAGAGAGAGATGGTAGTGGAGAGTGATGAAGATAAGTGTGATCGCCTGGGTCCTCCCCATGGCTTACCCATATATATATACACATGAGGAATGCTTTTACAGATATACCCTTACATCTGGTTATCCCCTCTGGGGGCAGTTATGTTATTACACATGGCCTATTCTGGGCCTTATAATCTCTTACCAGGCCTGCTGGGTTTAGGTGGGGGCCACCCCTACGACACTTACCTAATTACTTATCTAATCACCTCACAGCTAATAAACCTGAATGCAAGATTGATAGTGATTTAGGACGTCACACACAGATTGCTTTTCGCTGGAACGGCGCATTGATGCTAAGGCTGCTTCCTTTGTGTGTGAGAATGAGTCCATGGCACCATGATGCTCTGACATGCATTGGCTCGTGGCGCTCAAGAAGACGTGCCTCCCCAAGAATGCTGAGGACTTGCCACTGACGGTGCTGCGGGACGTGTCGCTGGGAAGATGTACAAGGCGCAGAAGAAGACAACGACATGAGGACGACGCGAAGAAAAGCGTGCCATACCAATTTCTTTAGGATAGATCTATTTTTTCTTTCTAAATCATGGTGGCTACAAAGTGCCCTCCTGGTACCCCTAAACCCTAATACGAAATTAGTCTCTCCAAAAGCCACGGGGTTAGCCTCCAACCCCACCTCTATTTATAGTCTAAGGCCTAAAACCTGAGCTTATCCTAAGACCACGAATTCTAATCCAATTCCAACAAATAAGGGACCCGAAACCCTTCCTAACACAGGTTTTCCAAAATTCCAACGTCTCCAACTCATCACGTGTCAAAACCTCTAGGACTGCACCTCCTGTATCTTCTCCACGCATCATCCACCACGTGTCGTAATCGCCGGACCACACCTTCGTAGCACCAACACGTATCATCCATCTTTGATCTTCATGCGCCCCAAGCATGAGCCCGACCATCCCGTGACCTCCTTGACCGTCTGAACCTCGAATCTCCCCATTCTAGTCCCGGTCCACCTCGTCACCGACCACGATCGTCTCTATGCTCAACCTGCACATGCAATGACCAAAGAACTTTCTTCCGACACAAGTTCGTCCAAACTTGACCAACATCAATCCGCACACATACAACACAACTCACATAACAACGCTAAACAAAATCACAAATTATTCATCATAACAAATTAACCATTGTCAATTATTCATCACCAAAATATTCTAGACCTAACCACATGGTCTAACAATGAATCATCTCAAGTGAGCAATACATCAATCTTTGATCTCCTTTTGTGTATCTTTTTGTCTGATTGAGTTTACTCTAGTTTGAGTTGGTGTTCCTCTCTTCTCTCAACCCTTTCTTGATTGAGTTCCTTACATTTTGATTGCTATGATCTCTCTTATGCCCCTCTATTGATCTTGCTATGCCAAGAACATGGACGAGATGGAGATAACACCTTGAAATTGATCTCCAATCATCTAGGCACTTCAATAGCAAGTTTATCAAGAAATCCTACTTTTACTTGATTTTGACCCCGTCAAGCGATTTCTTGATCTGAGGTCGTTTGATTTGATCATTTGGTGATCATGTTTGCTATGACATATGGGAACATGCTCAAAACCATCTTGGTTATCTTCTACCCATGAGTAAGATCTGATCATCGATTTGGTTTTTAGTTCTAGGTTGGTGTGTGTTGTTTTAAATTGCAAAAACTTCTCGACTTTTTCATGGATTTTTCGATCCAAGAATGGAATAGCTTCCTAAGACCTCAAGAAACATGCGTACAAAGTTTCATTGCTTTTAGTTTAGTTGATCAACAGTTTTGTCGGTTTTGGTTCTCGCGGTCCGCTGAAAACCATGTTCGTATGAGAGATTTGATAGTACTGTAGGCTGCGTAGCAGTAGTACCGCAACTCTTGTTCTCCGACCACTTTAGTTTTCGACCATTCATTGGTAGTTGACCTCACTGGTCAAGGATTGGTTTGGTTCGACCACCTTGGTTTCAATCACTCATTGTCATAGAGCACTCGGGTCATATTACGAACTGTTATGACTACTCTGGTCATCATCTACACAATTGGTTTTCTGACCACGGCTCCTAGTCATCAACCACGAAGGATACGATCACATTGGTCTTCACCGCATTGGTTTTCGACCACTTATTGGTCCTCGACCATGCTGGTTTCTCGACCGCACACCGAACATCAACCACGTTGGTTTCGACAATGTTGGTTTCGACCACGTTGGTTTTTGATTATGTTGATTTTCGATCACTCTTTAGTCGTTGACCACTCAAATCAAATTTTGACCACGTTGGTTCTGGACCACTTTCTTGTCATCGACCACCATAGTCAAAATCCGGCCACGTCGATTTTCGATTAAGTTGAGCTCAGCTTTGTGGGACTTCCGACCACGTAGTCAAAGTTCGACCACGTTATTTTCTGACTGGTTTTGCTCAGTTCTGAGAGTCTCTAGTTTTTCAGTGATTGCTATCCTTATTTTCATAGCTTTATAACTATCAGAATAAGGGATAAGTGAATACTTAGGGAAAATTTTAAGGCACCATTCACCTTGCTGTTACCATTTTTGGTCCACCAAAAATCCAAACAAAGAAGCCACCAAAACCGCATATTTTGTTGCCGATTGTTTATTTGTCGCTTCAAAATACAAAATTGCTGACATGCCAACGCAAATGTGGGATATAGGTTTTTTCATGCACTCATTCACTCATTCATGCCATCCCTTGTTGTAGGGATGGCCCCCACCTAAGCCCAGCAGGCCTGTTAGGAGGTTATAAGGCCCAAAATGGGACATGTGTAATGACATAAGTGCCCCTGAGGGGAATACTCGGATGTAAGGGTATAATTGTAAAAGCACTCCCTATGTGGATATATATACACAACACAGGCCACGGGGAGAAACCCTAAGCCATTGCTCACCTAACTCTCCACTACCATACTCTCTCTCTGTTTGGTTTGTAACCACAACAGTTGGCGCCGTCCGTGGGGAGGACAAGAGCAAGCCTCCAGATTCGAAGAAGGATGGCACCAAAGAAAGCTTCATCGTCGGCGGCGAAGAAGAAGAAGGTGGGAGCGGTGGAATCTCGCGTCAATACCAGGGCTTCGGCGCTGGCAGCCATAGGCGTGGGTGGCGATGCGGGTGTGACGATCGCGAACACCGGTGTTCACGACGCGACACCCGACCCCGCCACCACCGCCGCGACGCCCGACCCCGTCGTCATCGCCGCGACATTCAATCCTGCCACCGCCGCCGCGACGCTCGACCCCGCCATCACCACCGCTGCGACAGTCGATGATGCCGCCGCCACGACGACCAACCCCGCCGCCGCCGCTGCGACAATCGAAACCGCTCCACGCATGGTAGGTACCCCACCTCAGGTACCGTGACAGTCGCCGGCAACGTTGCTCGGGTGGTTGGAGACAGCAATGCCGGTGCCCACGCGGGCACGGCGTCCGCTCTCCCACCCGGTGCATGAACGGTGAGCTGTTCCGGCGGCAACGCGGGCTTCGTCACTGGCTCCAGAGTACTTCACGCCAGCGTAGCGGGCAGCCTGGGAGCGCAGGCCATGGTCGCTACCTCTCTGGTCGCGTCGCCAGGTGCGCCGATGGCCCCAACCACGTCTACGGTGGAGAACGCCCTGCTGGCGGCTCTCAGCGCATTTCAGCGGGAGCTAACAGATCTCCGCGGGGCCGTGCGGGACATGCAAGAGGCTTGGAGCCAATAGGCACCACCGGTGGTCGCATCGGAGCCTACACCGAAGAGGGTGGATAGCCGCGACGCCCCCACGTCCAGCCGCGTTTCACTACGACGCGTGGACCCGGAGTCCCCACTCTCCACGGGACTGCAGCAGGCGGCATGGCTAGAGGATATCAAGTTCCCGAGTGTCATCGAGGCGTACAAAGGTGACATGGACCCGCAGGTATGCGTGCGCATGTATGAGACTGCCATCGAAGCCGCTGGCAGAGATGACACCACAAAGGCGAAGGGGCTCCCCTCACATTGCAGGGGGTGGCGCTCTCTTGGTTCTTCACCATCGAGCCAAATTCCATCTATGCGTGGGAGCAGATCCGCGACCGGCTTTACAACAACTTTCAGGGAAACTACACCGAGCGTGTCGATGCGGACCAGCTCTTCGCAGTCAAGCAGAAACCCTCGGAGAGGCTCCGGGACTACATCAAACGCTTTGCAAAGGTACGCTGCCAGGTCAAGGACGTCAATGAAACAACCGTCATCCACGTAGCGATACAAGGTCTCCGCCCGGGGCCGATGGCCGAATACAACGCGCGGAAACCGATCAAGACAGTGGCGAAGCTCTTCGACAAGATGGAAGAGTACGCTAGAGCGGAAGAGGATGTGCGGCGGTGACACGGCGATGACTCTGACACCAATCAGGCGGAGGGCTCGGCGAAAAACGTAAGCAGGAGCCATCAAAGGACGCCTCCGAGCGCAGGGATACCCAGCACAAAGATTCGTCGGGCGACAAGCCTAAGCGTGACCAGCGCAAATCTCGAAAACCCCGCTATGTCTTCAACATCGAGGGTGGCTCCGAGGATAATGCTCCCGCCGGTCACGGCAGTAGAGGACGCCGTGGCCGGGGACGGGGCCGCGGGCGGGGTCGCGACGACAAAGCCCGTGGGGAGTACGACGACCAGCACCAGGGGCAGTGGTGCGAAGTCCATAGTCGGGGCGGCCACAACATGCGTGCGTGCACCACCATCGCAGCTTCACCACCCGCAACGCGCGGAGGCTTGCCTCCGCGCGCAGTCTATGGACTCTAAATAAGACGTAGCGCCGAGGTCCGCCTTCGCACGCACTCTACGGAGTATAAATAAGACGCGAATGTTGTCCCTGTGCACTCTACTGAGTATAAACAAGACGCGGATGCTCCCGCGCACGCATAGGTACTATCTCTATGCGTACTCTCCGGAGTATAAATAAGGCGTGGTTGATAGTCCCACGCACTCTACAGAGTATAAATGAGACGTGGATGCTCCCGCGCACGCATAGGTATTATCCCTAGGCGTACTCTCCGAAGTATAAACAACGCGTGGTCGACGAATCCTGCACCTTGAGTCTTGATAAGACGCGCTAGAGGCTGGCCTCCGCATGCACCTCGCAGCGATCGCGCAAAAGGCAGCAGGGGCTCACCTCCGCATGCACCTCGTAGTGATCGCGTAAAAGGCAGCAGGGGCTCACCTCCGCATGCACCTCGCAGCGATCGCGCAAAAGACAGTAGGGGCTCGCCTCCGCATGCACCTCGCAGCGATCGCGCAAAAGGCAGCAGGGGCTCGCCTTCGCATGCACCTCGCAGCGATCGCGTAAAAGGCAGCAAGGGCTCGCCTCCGCATGCACCTCGCAGCGATCGCGCAAAAGGCAGTCGAGGCTCACCTCCGCATGCGCCTTGTAAAGTCGGCGTGAGACGTAGCAGCAGTTTACACTCACGAGCATCACACGGAGCACCGACAAGCCTTAACAAAGGCTAACCGCGATGCAGGTCCCGCGGAGAGCAGGTTAACTACGCAGACCCCAGAGCCAGCTCCGCTGCCACCACCTTGAAGGGTAGGGGACAGAGCGCTTGCACGTCTACCTCGACTAAGGCGCCAGCTCCGCTGCCACCACCTCGAAGGGTAGGGGACGGAGCGCTTGCGCGTCTACCTCGACTAAGGTGCCAGCTCCGCTGCCACCACCTCGAAGGGTAGGGGACGGAGCGCTTGCGCCTCTACCTCGACTAAGACGCCAGCTCCGCTGCCACCACCTCGAAGGGCAGGGGACGGAGCACTTGCGCGTCTACGTCGACTAAGGCGCCAGCTCCGCTGCCACCACCTCGAAGGGTAGGGGATGGAGCGCTTGCGCGTCTACCTCGACTAAGGCGCCAGCTCCGCTGCCACCACTTTGAAGGGTAGGGGACGGAGCGCTCGCGCATCGACCTCGGCTAGACCCAGATTGCTGCATACAAGCGAGCGCGGTGTAGTTTCCTGAATCTAGCACGGGACTGCATAGTCGTAAATAAGGATGGAGGCACGAGAAATATTTTTCAACTAAAACCCTTCCCTCCTGTGCATATTCATCGGAACATGTTTACAAATGCATGCAATAGAAATGTACAAACAGCCTCTGGTGCTCGAAGCCGCTACTCGGTCGGCTCCTCTTTAATGCGCGTTCGCGCCAAGGCTTCACTCGAAGAAGCCTGGCTTGCCCAGAAGTCCAGCGACTCCTCGGCCCTTCGCCACCGCCGAAGACGTCGTCGGGTCACAAGGTCAGAAACTAGCAGCCGGCCCTGGTCGGATAGCTGCTCGGGACATGCAGGCACACAAGTCAGAACACCAGTGAGGCAACTTGTACTTTATTCATAAGACAAAGGGGCTTATGTTTTACAACGCACACCAACGCACAGAGACCATGGCGTCACACTTGAGGGTTTGCGTCGCCCCCCGAATCCACGGGGCCACCCTCGTCGCGACGCGGGACTTCATCCAGCCACAGGCCGAGATTCCCCTTGTCGTATAGGCTGTTCTGCAGCTCGACCTTCGCCGCAGCCTCCCCGATGTACTCCCAGATCCCCTCATGGACAAATCGCACGGCGCGACGAACAGCGCGCACGGCATCAGACATCACCCCGGCCCCGGCCGGCAACTCCAAACGGGGATCATCCAGCTCGCTGACATACTGGCAGCCCTGGTGTCGCAGGAGCGTGCATACCAGGCACGAGGTCACGTAGGAGTAGTGGCTGCCGAAGGTCGTCGCGAAGTTGCAGGCAATGTTGGCCGCATCCCCGATCCGCCGAAGCGTCCGCGACAGCTCCTCGGGCCCAAAGGAGCGGGGCGGTACTTCAGCGATGAGACCTTCAAGGGTGACCTCCAGGGCCAGCATGGCATCCCACGCGGCCACCGAAGCCTCGACCAAGGTCCGGTCCCACTCTGCTAGAGATGTAGCAAGCTCGCTCTTCTCCTTCTCTAGCGCAGCGATTTGCTGGAGTAAGCCATCTCGCTCCTCCGCAACCTCTCATCGCGCTGCCTCTTTGGCTGATGACCGTGCCGCCGCCACAAGCGCCTCGACATACGACTTTGTCTCCGTGAACACTGCTTCTAAGTGGCGGATGCGATCGTCCTTGGCGTAGTCCGTCCCCCTGGCTGCGTGCAGAGCCTCTCGGCGGCCCGCAACCGGTCCTTTAGCACCCCCTTCTTGCGGGCGTGAGCCCACTACTATGGAAAGCCTAATACTAGAAGGCCAATCACAGACGGTTTGACAAAACCGTCTGTGACCGACACTAAAACAGACGGTTTTAATTTGGACACCGTCTGAGTTGTTGGCGTCGGAGAAAACGAGTATCACAGACGGTTCTTACCAATGAACCGTCTGTGATAATCCCAGATTATCACAAACGGTTTTTAATAACAAACCGTCTGTGATAATCCCAGATTATCACAGATGGTTTTTAATAAAAAAAACCGTCTGTGATAATGGCAGTAGGCATTTATTGCGCTGCTCAGACCGCAGCTGTCTTCATTTTGATCCAGATCTATCCGCTACTGCGCACTCTTTCGCTCAGGAGGCAAGCTAGGCGATTTCAGGCCAGTTAATTTGGTGGGAGGAGGCAGAGATTTAGCTTTGAATATTCATACTTTCCTGGTTGCTCTAGATATGGTTAGTAATGAAATTTATTTTTTTTGCATGCATTACAATTTAGATCTAAGTAATTGGTGAGTGTTATTAATTGAAGATGGTTTGCAAAATTGTTGGTTATATAATAGCTATTGTGTTTATAATATGAATTGAGCTAGCAAATTAAGCCTCAATATAATACATGTGGCCGGTATATATGTAGTAATAATTAGTTAATTTAATTTTTAATACTAAGTTGTTATATATGTACGTAACGTAGGACCGAAGCTGGATGTATGCCGCGAGCCGTGTGAGTGAAGAGTTAATAGCGTGTCTGCTTTTACAAGAGCTGCCGAGGTGGATATGTTGAATAAGGGGGTGGAATATATGTACTGTCCATGCACTGACTGCGAGAATTTAAAGATGTTTAAGAACCGAGGGCAAATTGAAGCGCATTTGATTCGGAGGGGTTTCAAAAAGGGTTATACGTGTTGGACCAGTCATGGTGAAGTGAATGATCATATGCCGCCGGATGACATCGCCGGTGAAGTGAATGATATGCCGCCGGATGACATCGCCGGTGAAGTGAATGACATGCTACCGGATGATGACGATTGTGGTTCGGATTCGGATAGGTTGCACGATGATAATCTGGATCAGATACTTCGCGATGTAGAAGAGAACTATGATGAAAGAGAGTATGTTATATTCCGGGGCTTGATGGAGGACTCGGAGAAACCTTTGTTCACGTGCTACAAGTATACGGGGTTGTCGGCCGTGTTTGAACTGTTGAAATTGAAGGCAAGCAACGGTTGGTCCGACAAGAGTTTCACGACGCTGCTAGGTCTTATAGCGGACATGCTTCCGAAGAGAAATGAGTTGCCTAAAACCACGTATAAAGCCAAGAAGGTTCTTTGTCCATTGGGAATGGAAGTACAAAGAATACATGCATGTCCGAACGACTGTATCCTCTACCGTATGCAAACATGCATGTATGTCCGGTGTGCAACGCATCCCGATACAAACGTAACAATCAATCAGATGATGGCGAGGGAACAGAGGTGAAGAAAGGACCTCCTGCTAAGGTGGCATGGTATTTTCCTATAATTCCCCGTTTGAAAAGGTTTTTTGCAAATCCAAAGGAGGCAAAACTGCTGCGTTGGCACTCGGAGGAGCGCAAAAAGGATGGAATGCTAAGACACCTTGCTGATTCCGCGCAGTGGAGAAACATCGATAGGAGTTTTGCAGACTTCGGTGCAGAACCAAGGAATATAAGGTTTGGACTGAGTAAAGATGGAATGAATCCTTTGAGTAGCATGAGCAGCCGACATAGCACATGGCCCATGACTCTCTGCATCTATAACCTTCCTCCTTGATTGTGTATGAAGCGAAAGTATATTTTGCTGTCCATACTTATCCAAGGGCCAAAACAACCTGGGAATGATATTGATGTGTTCCTAGCACCGTTGGTGGAAGATCTAAAAGTACTGTGGAACGAAGGGGTACAGGTATGGGATGCATACAAACGAGAGAACTTCACTCTGCGCTCCTTATTGTTCTGCACCATAAGTGATTATCCTGCCCTTGGTAACCTATCGGGCCATAGTACAAAAGGTGGCAAAGCTTGTACTCACTGTTTAGATGGTACCGAGAGTGTGTGGTTGAAACACTCACGCAAAACCGTCTACATGCATCACCGCCGGTTCGTTCGGAGGGCTCACCCATACCGCAAGATGAAGAAACAATTTGACGGAGAGAAGGAAGACGGTTCAGCTCCAAGGCATTTAAGAGGACACGAGGTTTATGATATGGTTAAGGATTTAGATGTTTTCCTCGGAAAGGGATGTAAATTAAGGGCTCATGAGAAGAACACCTAAAAGAAGAGATCAATATTTTGGGACTTACCTTATTGGGAGTACCTAGATGTTTGACACTACATCGACGTCATGCACGTAGAAAAGAATGTATGCGACAACTTGATTGGTCTCTTACTGAACATTCGTGATAAAACAAAGGACGGCGTCAACGCATGGCTTGACTTGGCTAATATGGACATCAGACCTGAGTTAGCACCGACACGCACTGATAATGGACGAACGTACCTTCCCCCTGCGTGTTACACTCTGTCCAAGGCTAAGCAAACAGAACTGTGCCAGTGCTTGCATGGTGTCAAAGTTCCGTCGGGTTACTCCGGCAACGTGAAGAAACTTGTTTCGATGCAAGATTTGAAGTTAAATGGCATGAAGTCTCATGATTGTCATGATGACACAGATGCTCCTTATTGCAATTAGAAATATTTTGCCAATCAAAGTCCGAGAGACAATCATGAGGCTATGTTATTTCTTTAACACAATTGCTAGAAGGTCATCGATCCCGAAGGACTAGATGCTCTGCAGGACGAGGTGGTGATGACTCTATGTCACCTTGAAATGTATTTCCCTCCTTCGTTTTTTGATATCATGGTCCATCTCATTGTTCACGTTGTGTGGGAGATAAAAATGTGTGGGCCCGTATTCCTACGTAACATGTACCCATTTGAGAGGTTCATGGGAATTCTCAAGTCCTACGTACGGAATCATTCTCGGCCGGAGGGCAGCATCGTCGAAGGTTATGCAAGCGAAGAGGTCATTGAGTTTTGTGTCGATTATATGGCTCAGATTCAACCGATAGGTGTGCCTCAATCTCGCCATGAGGGGAAGCTGAAGGGTCTCGGAACTATCGGAAGGAAAGCAATCACTCCAGATATGGACACGTATACTCAAGCCCATTTCACGGTGTTGCAACACATGACACACCAGCACAAGGATGTGCTTCGACAACAGAATCCGGAGCGGCCGAATGTTTGGATTATGAGGCAACACAACAGTCGGTTCAACCAATGGTTGAAGGAGCAAATCGCTAAGAGCTCGCTAAGTGAGACGCTGACATGGTTGGCAAAAGGGCCGACATTTACAGTTGTGACATGGCAAGGATATGACATAAATGGGTACACATTCTATACGCAGTCTTAGGATGTATAGAGTACTAACCAGAACAGCAGTGTCCGCATAGATGCATTCAGTACGGATGGGTCGAGAAACTCGTACTATGGCTTCATAGAGGAGATTTGGGAGCTCGACTATGTGGTTTTCAAGATCCCCTTATTTCGCTGCCGTTGGGTGCATCTCCCACAGGTGAAGGTTGACAAGTACGGTGTCACGACCGTGGACCTCCTACGTGTCGGGTACAAAGACGAACCATTCGTACTCGCCAATCAAGTTGTTCAAGTTTTCTCTGTAACCGATCCGACAAATAAGAAACGCCATGTAGTTCTTCATGGAAAAAGGAGAATTGTCGGAGTAGAGAATGTAGTGGACGAGGAAGAATACAATCAATTTGACGAGTTACCTCCTTTTGGAAATGGCATAAGGGTCAACGACGAACAACGTGACGAAACTAGTTACGTACGCATTGATCATGATGAAGGGCTAATTTTTAAAGGAAATAAGCAAGTACAATGAGAATGTGCGACATATATGTGAATGTATATGTGAATTGGCATTTATGTATATGTGATGTATATGTGTGATGTACATGTGAATTGGCATTTATGTATAGAACAATGCTGCAGTGTGATGTATTTGTGAATTGGCATTTATGTATATGTGATGTATATGTGTGATTTATATGTGAATTGGCATTTATGTATATGTGATGTATATGTGTGATGTATTTGTGAATTGGCATTTATGTATATGTGATGTATATGTGTGATGTATTTGTGAATTGGCATTTATGTGTGAATGCACTGTGTGAATGCAGCTGGCTGGTGTTGTATATGAATGCAGCTGTTTGGTGGTTGATCATGAATGCAGCTGGTTGGTGTTTGTCTTAATAACTACGGTCGGGTAAAGGCTTATCACAGACGGTTCTAAACTTAAAACCGTCTGTAATAATCCTCCCTACATATACCCTCTGGCTAGGGTTTTCCGTGTGCGCTGCAGTTATTCTATCTAGATCTAAATCCCGCCGCCCTTCCCCGAGCCCTCGCCGGCCGCCTCCCCGAGCCCGTCGTCGCCGCCGCCTCCCCGAGCCCTCGCCGGCCGCCTCCCCGAGCCCGTCGTCGCCGCCGCCTCCTCGAGCCCTCGCCGGCCGCCTCCCCGAGCTGGTCTTGTGAGTGATTTTGTGATTTTTGTATGCAATCTGTGTGGGCTGTGCACGTTTGTTAATGTTCCATATATTATCTGCCACTTGGAGACATAGATTGCCTGTGGGATTTACAGTTGCTCGATGATTATAAATTCATATACTGAGATTGGTTCATTCGGTCTTTGAGCTCTAATAGCTACCAACTCTGTTGTCATAATTAACTTTAAACCCCAGGAGACAATCTCTAGACATTGATATATTGTTCTTGTTCCTGTCAATTCATGCAGTTTTCAAATTATAGCATGTTATTAAATTGATCTGTTAGGATTTAATCTTGACAAGTTAAAATACTCAATTATTGGGCAAAGTTAACTTGTATGGTCTTGATCTGTATGAATACAGCTGTCTGAATATATGCATGCTGAATATAACTTGATCTTGAGATTGTAGATTTTGTATCTAGAGTTCAAAAGACTGAATTCATTATTTGGCATAACCAATCAAGGAAGAGTATATGATTTAGTAGCGGGACGGCCAAGATTAATCTTGTGCAACCCTACAATTTGAGAGCACAAATTAATCAATTAAAACTTGAGCTTGTTGCTAGTCTTAATTGATACATGCCTTTTACATTGTCATACATATTCATGTTTAGACTATTATTGATTCTATTATTGATGCTCGGGGACGAGATTCTTTCTAAGTGGGGTAGTTTTGTAACATCCTGATTTTTAGAGCCTTTTTGAAGCTTTTAAAATAAAATTCACCATTTTGATTTTTCTGGAATTAATTAAAGCTTAATTGGAAGTTTTATTAATTAAAAAGATTTAATATGATTAAATTAAACACTAACATTTGCCAAAAGTATTTTATTTGTGTTCCTTGTGTCACAAGGAATTTTTCTGTATTTTCTTGGATTTTTCGAAGTTTGTTTGAGCTCAATTTTAAATTTCCAAACAAAAGAAAGAGGAGAGAGAATGAACAGTAACCCACGGGTACTGTTCATACGTCTTCTGCAGCGCGCTCGATCGATCTCTCGCTACAGTTTCCTTCCTTTTCCTCTCTCTTTATAACTTCCAATCCGGACCTTATTTCAATATCCTCTCAATAGAAAAGTTGTGCCAAATCACACAAGGAATCCTTCCCAATTGGCCTCTTTCCGTTTCGTTCATCCATTTACCATTTATCTCCTATTTTCTAAAACGGACTCTAAACCGAAATCCGCGAATTGGAGCCGGTTTCTACCTCTCCCAAGCCTATAAATACGACCCCTTGACCCCTCTAAACCCATCCTAAGCCGTGACAACTCCCCTCAAAAGTCAGGACGCCGTCGGCATCGAGGCCCTTCGGTTCCGAATTTGCTCGCCGCGTCTCGAGCTATTCGGTGAGTTTTTCTGTGATCCTTTCGCATCACATTGTGCCATCATATGCCATCTACCATCATATGCCATCTACCTTCTTGCCAAGTTAATTTGGTTTTGGTGCAGCCAATCTTCCGAAATCGAGTTTTCCCCAATCTAGGTCAAGAGCGCTTCCCGACGTTGATTCGTCGCCTCCGGTAAACTTTAGCCCATGTCGTAATTTTTCTTAGACTTGCCTCACTACGTTCTACGCCGTGCTTCCTTCCTTTTCCCCAAAAAGCCTCCACAAAATTTCGCCTCCGACACCTCGCCATGGCCGCCAATGGCATCTCGTGTCCCCATCTATCCGGTGGTGTTTTCCCTAATCCATTCGCGTCACATTGTGCCAAACCATCCCAGGTAGCTACCCTCCAAATGGTTTTAGATTTCGTTCACCGAGCACCAAGATATCAAGATTTTGCTTTTTCCTTCCCGACGTCGTTCAAACGTCGTTTGCGTCGTCTTCGGTGAGTTTCTGTCTGAGCCGACAATTTTCCTAGCTTCGCCAAGCCGCGTTCTAGCCTGTGCTCACCCTACTTCTCCATGTTTTATGGCCGGGTTTTATTCCTCTCTCCTAACCATGTCGTTGTAGCCGCTCATGCCGTCATCCTTCTCCGTTTGGCGTGCCGTCGCTTCCTATGTGTGCCTTGGGTCCCTAGCAACCCATTTTGCTAGTTGGATTCACCATCCATGCCTCCTCTCGCCGACTCTAGCCTTCTCTCCAAAAGTGCTGCTCTCGGGTGAACAGTAACTTTTGCTAATTTCCAGCATTTTCTCGCCCCAGCAAACTTTAGATCGTTCGTTCTCCTTCGTCCGAACTCCGATTAACCCGATTATTTTTCCTATATTCATCTAAAATTGAGCTCTACGTTTTGGTTCTGGTTTTAAAGTTTTTGGAGTTCATTTGAATTTTATTTGTATTTGCTTTGTTTGTTTGTCTTTTGCGCGTAGAATCCGATGTCGCCGAAGAGTTTGTCGAGCCGCAGCAAGAGGAACCAAACAGTGCACAAGAAGGCAAGTCTCCTTTGATCATCTTGAACCTATGATATTGAAATGTTTTAATTATTTTAAATTATGTGCATTGCTATTTACATAAAACATTAGTTCAAATCTTAGGGTATTAGTAAATCCAACTTTGTTATGCCCTCAATTGAAGTTGAATGCCATGTACCTTTATAACCCTAGAATTTCCTTTGTCTCAATAATGAGAGTATTATAATTATTTGTGAATACTAGAATGGTAGTATAATGCTTAGTCCCGCTATTTAATACCCTTGAAATCTTGAAAATGGGAAATTATGATTTGTTGTAATAACTCGTGTTTCTAAAAGTTTAGTGGTAATTGGAGTTGCCACTGTTCTTTTAAAATAAAATGAAATGTGAAAATTGGTTTAGATTAGGGTGGATGGTTGGTTTGGATTGGTGTAGGAAGCACGAGATCTTGTAAAGTGTATGTTCCACCCTAGTCAACTAAGGACCGACGCTTGTGTTTGTCCAGACTGAGCACTACCATACAACCACAAGTCTATATGGGTACGACCTAGCTGACTAACTTATGATAGTCTAGTTTAGGTGCCACCAGTGGAAAGTGGGTGCCAGGGATGGACTGGTTATTCACAGTGAGGGACAGGGATTTACTGTACTCATATGGCGCAAGAGGGGGCTTCGGTTCGGGTAGTTAGCCTACCTGCGGTGAAACCTCAGCGGGTGGTATCTAGCTAGATTAGAGTAAGGTAAAGGCTTTGTGATATTTTATCTGGGTCTCATGCCAAAGGAAGCGTGTTGACTTTTAGGATAATATATCTCTTGTGGGTAAAGTTGTACAACCTCTGCAGAGTGTAAAACTATTCGAATAGTCGTGCCCACGGTCAATGGCGGGCAAGGAATGCATTCACATGGTAGCTTTTTGGTTTTGGTTTCAAAATTAAAGTTTTGTATTCCGAGAGTGGAGGGAACTCTTGGAAGGGTATCCTGGCGATTGGAGCCAGAGAGGGTGGATGGAACCTGTAACATCCTGAAATTTCAAGTATTCAAAAATTTGGAGGTTTTAAAATTTTTCTTGCATTTTGCTAGCACTCAAGTTTCTTCTGACTATTGAAATCTTTTTGGGTTTTGTGCTATACAAATTAATAATCAAGAGTACTCCTAAATACAAATAATAAAATTGGAACAGATTATGAATTCAAAAATACCAACATCCTGAACTCAAATTCAGGTCAATAAATTGAATCCAACAAGAATATTAGAATATATCTATAAAAATCTAAACCAAAAATCCAAGGTTGAATATTCAAGTTTTATACGTATATATATATATATATAATTCATAACAAAATAATAGAAACATCGACATCCGAGGGCAAATTAAATAACATAGAGAATAGGAAAATATTGGGTTTTGGTATCTAAATATTGAACCAAGATTTGAAATTAAGTTGAAATCAATAATGTTAAACAGGAAACAATAATTAAGTTAAAAATTAAGTTTCGAGATTTTCTAAAGCTTTCCATTCTTCTCATTCTTCCCTCTCTTCTCATTCTTACATGTGGGCCCTACACCCTTTTTCTCTCTCTCTCTCTTTCCCCACCCTCTCTCCTTCTGCTGGCGGGCCCGCCCTGCCCTTTTTCTCCTGCGCGCAGACCGGCCTGCCCTCTCCTCCTTCCTCCTCCACTTGTTTCCTTCTTTTTCCCTGTCTCCCTGGTACGCTCCCTATTTCCACGCCGAAGCTTCGTCACCCGGCCCCGCAGCGCCTGTGCGCGCGTCACCATGCCTGTGCGCACGTCGCAGCTCCAGCTGCTCCCGTCATGCCCACGCCGCCGAACCACCTCGCTCCCTCGCCCATTCCCTGCTGCCCTCTGCGCGTTGTACGTCGCCGTCGTCATCGCGCCCGGAGCTCAGTCATCAGCCACAGTGCAACGCAGCAGCTCCCACCACTCTCCATGGGCCCCTTCTCTGTCGCTATAAAAGGCCGCCTAAGCTTCCCCGTTGCTCCCCGCGTGTTTCCCCCCTCTTCCGCCGTTTTGCTTCCCTGCTCGCCTGTGTGTGCTCCCAGCCGCCATCGCCGCTCTCGGCTACTTCGGCGACGGTTTCCATGTACCGACCGCGTCACAACGCGCCTCCCCCTCCTCGGAACCTCCACCGCCTGCCGATTGGAATTTCGTGCGCTACGCTCGCCGCGCCGGCCATCTCCCCCAAAAAAACTGGCCGTCGCCGCCTCCACGACCGCCATTGCTCCCTCGAAGCCTCTCCGACCAATTCCACGCCCTTGGAGCATCTTCACGAAGACACGAACCTCCCCCAACCGCCGACAAACCTACCTAGCGGCATGCAAAGCATGGAAGAACTTCAAGAGCATGCTTGTCAAGAAATACGTGGAGATGGATGAAACGCCTTTTCATAAATACCCATTCCTAGAACCACAATGGGAAGAGTTCAAGGTGATGAAGACGTCCGAGGATTTCAAAAGTACAAGTACGGCACACAAGGCCCTACAGGCAAAAAACACACACCCCCACAGACTTGGCACAGCTGGGTATGCGGGTAAAATCTCGCAGTGGACGACGGAGGATGAAATGGCAGCCATGCAGGACATCGCCCCGCCATTTAGCAATATCCCGGATGCCCGCGCTCGAAATTGGATTAGAGCAAGGTCATCTACAACGACATCGGGGAAAGTCTCCTTTCGAAACCCTTCAGACCAGCAAGTGTCCCAGCGCCTGGTAAGATATCGATCAAACTATGTAGCTTGTAATTACTCCACAACTTCGTATGAATTGAAATGACATGTCGTGCTCTTGCAGGAAGAGCTGAGTTTTGAATCTACTCTGGGATCATTCCAGGGAACAAGGGAGAATGATATGCTCTCCGTGGCCCTGGGAAACAAGGAGCACCCGGGCCGTATGAGAGGCCTTGGGCTTTACGTTCCTTGGAAACATGGTTTCCAAGATGACTCCGAAATGTATCGACGTAGGAAGAGAACCAAAGCCGAGCGTGAGGAGCGGCTACGAGAAGAGATCAAGGCATCTCTTAGAGAGGAGCTAATGGGTGAGCTGGCTGATGTAGTCAGAGATGAGGTGCGGAAACATACAGAAAGTCAGCAGGCCGCCGCTCCTGTGCTAGCTAGCCCGCACAACCGTCTGAGTAGTTGTGCGTCCAATCCGACGGAAAGCGAGGCCAGATTTCCTGTGGACAACATCCAGGTAATAATTATTATCTCTCGAATGCTTGCTCCATTGATTGGCCTATTGGAGTAGCTAATTTTGTATCATTATGTAGGAGCCTACGAAGTGCAGGCTCCAAGTGAGATGTGCCTTCGTTCCCTTGTACGCTGCTTGGGGCCAGGCATATCAGTCTGCTATCGGGGCCATGGTGCACGGTCAACCTTTAGCGTCAGGCTACGCAAAAGTTAATGTGGATGGTGTGCATGCCAATTTTGAGGTCGTCCCGCTACCGAAGGCCCCCAACGACGAGATCGTGACTCTAGGGCAGGCCATTGGAACATTTATCCAGTGGCCCAAATGCGACATCTCCCTGGAGGCATCTTCACCGGTGGCCAAACCAGAAGGACAGCGTGAACCAGAGCTAAATGCACTGGTGCTATCTCCACAAGGGCAGCGTGAAGCAGAGCTACCTGCACCGGTGCTATTCTCGCCAAAACAATTTGCACCGTATGTACCATTACAGTCGACTACCATAAAGTCGACCTACAGTCAAGGCAGTGGCAAGGGCAAATCCAAGATGAAGGATGATGACGATATCCCGTACCTGCCATTGGCCCACAAATTCGTGCTAGGCGAGCCGATGATATTCCCGAAAGAGCACCTCTTAACCCTAGGACTTGGTTGCCAAAGATTCCACGCTTGGTATATGGAACAATCCAATAGGCCAGTGGCAGAACGGCGCTCAGGTATCACTGTCAAATTCAAGTCGGAACATTTCATGCACGAAGTTCAGGAATGTGTCTTCGCGGTGACCTTTGACGATATATTTGGTCTTTTCACTCTCAACGCTCTCGACGCCTCACTTGTTCGATGCTGGACGCTGTAAGTCTGTACAATCACAGTCTCTGTTCACGTAATACCGATATATGTCACAATTTGTTGCTTTTCTGTGTGTGTGTGTGTGTGTATATATATATATATATATTCATGCTGACCGAAGCTAGATCATCAAAATCACCAATTGGTTTCCTGGACCCACGCTTGGTCGCCATTAATACCATCAACGAGGATGCATCCTTCGTCAGAACTATATTACAAAAACACTACTAGCTCACCGCGATAGGAACAAATCCAAGTACATAGCTATCGCCCAAATAAGTACACAGCTATCGCACAAATCCAACTACTAGCTCTTATGCCATACAATGAGCACTTCCATTGGATTTTAATTGTAATTATACCAAAATGGAACAAGGCTATATACCTTGATTCTCTAAGTAAGAACAAATCCAAGTACACAGCTATCGCCCAAATACTCGATAGGTAAGTACATTGTACATTGTACTCTTTCTTTCCTTCCGAATGACTAATCTAACTTTTTCGAATAACGAAGGTCGTTCGCCACATACGTTCAACAAACACGTGGCTCGACGACAGGGGCCAAGCCCTTGAAACATGCTCGCAATTTTCGGGTATTCGCTAGCTACACATTAATTAATCGTATACAACACTTAGTAGTAATGCCTCTTGATTTAACATATTCTATTTTTGGCAGTGCCACCAGCAGCAGCCGGGCAACACGTGTGGATTCTACGTGTGCCACCATATGAGACTACTCCTCGATTCCACCAAGATCACCAATTCTAAGGTTTGTCAATTTTCCCACATTTATTTCATACATGTCAGGTTTTATATGTACACGCATTGATATTCCTATCGACAGGCTGCGCCCATCTCTACATCTGCATTGAAACAGTCGAACTTTGCAAAAATTCGAGGAGAGTTCGTTTGGTTTTTGTGGACTAAAGTCATAAGATCAGATGGAGAGTTCCACTGTGCAAAATGATTTTTTATTGCTCTTATCAATCCGGAATCGAGGGCTCGCGAAAGGAATAGATACATAATCAACAAACTTGTCAGGCGGCACAAGCTATACTTGGATGGTGCATCATCGTCATTCAAGTATTGCTTGTGCAGCTGACAAGTTCATTGATTATAGCTCTGTTCCTTTCACGAGACCTCGATTCTGGAGTGATAGAGCAATAAAAAATGCAATTTTACCACTGCGCACAACAATTTTTTATTGCTTTTATCACTCCGGAATCGATGTCTCGCTAAAGATATCCATAATCAACGAACTTGTGAGCTACACAAGCAATACTTGAATGGCAATGATGCACCATCCAAGTATAGCTTGTGCAGCCTCACAAGTTCGTTGATTATGGATCAGTTTCTTTCACGAAACCTCAATTCCGAAGTGATAAGAGCAATAACAAAACATTGTGCGCAGTGGTAACATTGCATTTTTTTATTGCTCTATCACTCCAGAATCGAGGTCTCGTGAAAGGAACAGAGCTATAATCAACGAACTTGTCACCTGCACAAGCAATACTTGAATGACAATGATGCCGCCTGACAAGTTTGTTGATTATGTATCTATTCCTTTCGCGAGCCCTCGATTCTGAAGTGATAGAGCAATAAAAATGCAATGTTATCATCTAAGTGCAAATGCAGTGTAGATCTTTTGTAATTCTGTATTTGTTAATGGATATTTTATTTCATTTCAATTAATTGATTTGCGAAATGGATGCTTTATGTTTGTGAAATGAAGTGCGATGTGAATTGGATGTTTTATGTCTGTGAAATGAATTGAGATGTGAATTGGATGTTTTATGTATCTGAAATGAATTGAGATGTGAATTGTATGTATACATGTTTGATCTACTTGTTTCAGAGGGTATGGCTAGCATTTCCTGAGGCTAGCCAATAAACAGAATAAGATTTAGGGGTAGAAAAGCATATCACAGACGGTTTTTAACTAAAAACCGTCTGTGATAGACGATAATCACAGACGGTTTGTAAGTAAAAACTGTCTGTGATTATAACCTATCATAGACGGTTTTTAACTAAAAACCGTCTGTGATAATCAGCTATCACAGACGGTTCGTAGTTAAAAACCGTCTGTGATATTGATATATCACAGACGGTTCGACAACCGTCTGTCATAACATTCGATTATCACTGACCCATAAATTTAGACGGTTCAGAAAACCGTCTGTGATGACGTTTCTGAACCGTCTGTAATACAGTTTTCTGTAGTAGTGGCCGCTTGCAACACTTGGGCCAAGACGAGGGTCTACACAACGAAGGAGTCAGCGAGCGGCTACACGACCGCGTATCGTCGCAAGGTCAGATACTTACTCTCACTCTCGATACCTCCAGTGCATCCCCAAGGCGCCCCGTCCCGTAGGTTGACAGCGCCTGCTGGTCAACGCTGGCGGCCGCGTCATCCATGATCCCGCGCCACGCCCCCAACGCCTCTGGGGGAGGGACGAAGTCCACTAAGCTCGGGGGCGCGGGGTTTGCGTTGGCAGTCCCGGGAGCGCCGGACGCCCTTCTCAAAGGAACACCCCCGCGTCCCGGGGATTGCCCGTCCTCGGGGATGAGTTCCGCTGCAAGAAGATGTGCTAGTCAGTCCTACGAGAACACTGCAAAGCTACAACGAATGGCAGGGTACCATACCTTTGGTGGCAGACGACAGACTTCGCCGGGGCGTCCCCCCAGTTGTGGGTGGGTTAATAGGGGTGCCAGTCCTCCCAGACGGAGTCGGCCCTGGGGGCCGGGGAGTCTCCGTATCAGGGCCCAACGCTGGCAGCCCCCGCCCCCCGGCCGCCGCGGCCTGCGAAGGGGCCGAAGGGATGCTGCATATGGGGGCTTCGGCGTCGGAGTCGGAGTCCCACAAGCTCCCAACACGGGTTGCCACGGCGAACCCCCTCGAAGTCCGATGAACGGGGATCACAGGTGTGGCCGCTTCGCCCTGGCAGGCTTCACAACACCGACACCCGCGGGCAGGGGCCCCACCCTAGTAACCTCTGTGGGAGGAACCTCCGTCTCGGCCACCATTGTTGGCGCAAACCTCACTCCACCGGCCCCCACGGAGGGCAGCTCTGACATTGTCACCGCCGCAGGCGGGGACTCCGCTCCGGGGACACCAGCAGACGGTAGCTCCACTTCGGCGACCGCCACGGGGATCTCGGCCCCTGGCATCACCCGGAGATCTTTTGCCCCCATCATTCACGCCCATCTCTAGGTCCGAATTGGCATACTTCGCCGAATCAGACTCAGCGCCGGTCGCAACGATGGGGGCAACGACAACCACCGCACCGGCCGCGGTTGCAGAAGTGCAAGTCTCCCCGCGAGACGGTGCCTTTTTTCCTTGGGCGCCGTCATCTTGATGGCGTGGCTGGCTCGGGGCCGGAGGGCCGCGTTCCGGCACGCGAACGCCTAGGGCTTCGCACACGCGGTTTATCCGCCCCAGCCCCAACTCCGCAGTCGCAGCTGTACGCTGCTCGTGCTCCCTGGCCGTATATGGCCCAAGGAACATGCTTACCGTGCGTTCCGCGTCCTTAAGCACATTCCTAGGAAAGGCCAGAAGAATGGTTAAACGTGAGGCAGCAAGCACAAATGGAAAGGAGGACACGGTCGAGGCTTACGAAGGCCGGAGGGCGCTGGCAGTGAGCAAACAGACGGGCGGACGTTGTCGTCCCGGAGCTTCCCAGCAGTGAGGCGCCACTAATAGGCGAGCGGCACCACGCCGTACATAACTACTCCTCGACGAGGTCGCGCTTGTTAAAGCGTGCGGTGACCCCCACGAGTCTTCGCACCCTTCGCCTATCCTCAGGACCGAGCATTATGCTGGGCGTGGTGTTAAACGCCATTGGCTGGCCCGTACACTCGAGGCCGCTGCCGCTCGCCACACGGTGGTAGAACCACCGTCTTGTCCAGCCAGACTCCCACTTCGCTCGAGTTGAGTTCGCGGGGAAGAGCTTCCCACACGGCGACAGCAGAATGAAGTTGACGCTGCCGAAGTTCGACAGCGTCCCGTCCTTCCGCTCCTTCGGCTAGCATCGTGCAGATAGGTGAACATCGAGGCGCTGGGCTAGCACGCCTCCGAGCGTAAGGCCCAGCTGTACACGGCAAGGCGAGCCAGCACGTTCGGAGTCAATTGCGCCAGCTCCAGCCTGAAGGTCCACAACACATCGCCAACGATCATCGCGGCCAGGATGCGTAGCTCGGCCTCAAAGTAGGCGACGAAAACGATCGCCTCCGACTCCTCAGGTCACGGTTCCACCTCATTATCGGCAGGTAGCCGCACCGCCTGGCGGTCCGACAGCTTCCCCTCGCGCAGCAGTGTACGGATCGTCTCCTCCGTCATGAGCGTTGGACCCAAGGCGCTGGAGTACGGGCCCTCTTTCCTCTACGTCACCACCCACCACTTGTCTGCCGCCGCCGAGTCGCGCCCCTCGAGCGTGTACTCCACCTCAAGCGGCGAGGACCGCCGGCGGATGGCGTAGTCACCGACCATTTGAGCACACTCATTGCCGCGTGCCATCGTTATCCGGAAGCCAGTCGACGATGGAAGGAAAGGGCGGTGGCAAGAAAAGCAAAGCAAAGCAGGAGACGAGACGGGCGACCAGAAAGCGTGTGGAGGAGGCGCAGACGTGGTACTATGGGGGTATTTAAAGACCCCTTGTCTCCCGCACCGCCGGTAAGCGTAACCGGCGGACGACGAATCGCTCGCTTCCCCACGACCAGAGCCGAAGCGTCGCGACCGCCCACACGAGTCGGGCATGTCCGCGGTCGTACAAAGACCTGTCAATGCACGGCGCACCAGTAGCGCCCCGCCACATGTCGGCTCCCACCAGGCGTAAATGCAGGCCATGCAACGTGGTGCAGCCCCTGGCGCGTGTCGGCGCGATCCTGGAGACCAATTAACTGCAACAGCTTCGACGGGGTCGTCCCAGCAGCGAGGCCCTGGCTTCGACTTCGGCTCCGTCCCCGCAAAGGGACATCTCGTTGGGACGCCACGCAGAAGTCGGAAGTCGCTGCGGTTCCGAAGTTCGCGCAACCCTCCGGCCTCCGCCAGCGAAGGGCCAGCCCCGCACCCTCATGATCGTGGAACAAAAGTAGGCCCATTCGTGAAAAGGTGACCGCATGCCGCCAGACAGAAAGTTCAACCAGTGGCACTCCAACCGAGGCAACCGAACAGGCGTAGATGCAAATCCGCCAGACAGCGCACGGCACGCCAATCGCAACCCGCCGCGTGTACAGCCCCGATGGGACAACACGCACAGCTGCAGCAGCCTGACAGCTCCGAGGTCGGCGCGATTCCAGGAGTCATTAAAGCGCGCTACCAGACCGCAGAGCCATAACCACCCCGCACCTAGGGGAACCTATGGCGCGAGGTCTGCCTCCAATAAGGCAAGGACCAACCAACCCTAGCAGCAATCGTCGCAGCGTCTCTGTTTCAATAGAGAGACCCTGGCCTCCGCCTAGGCGACAAACCCGCAGGCCGCTTCGACTTCGGCAGCTTAAGACAGGCGAGTCTCTGCTCTAGCGGAGAAACTCCGCCCTCCACCTCGGCTCGGCCCCATGCCTCGGCCCTGCGCCAGGGTGTAACAGCAAGCCACCACGGGCCAAGCAACCTCGACGGCAGCCTCGATGGGAGCCTCGCCTCGGCAGCAAGACTCTGGTGTCGCTCTCGGCCCCACTTTCGCTGGGAAGAACCTCGCCTCAACGCCGCAGATCTGTGCGACAAGGCTGAAGCTCACCCCGCCCCTGGTACATCCGCGCGAACGCCCAGTTTGGCCTACATTTCTGGGATCCAGCCAGGCCCCCAATTCATCACCACGTGTCAGAGGTCTGGCTTCCCCTCGACGGGACGTTCCGGGCGAAGCAGAGGGCGAAGGCGAGCGAACGCCGATCTAGCCCACAATGCACCCAACTACCACCCTTGAGCTGTGGGGTACAGTCCGGACTTTCGACCCCTAGCCCGCACGAAGACCCTGTGTTCAGCTCTGACCGAATCTGTAGAGCAGTGCAGGCGGCCACCTCGGCTTCAGAGTCCACGCGGCAATCTCACAGCCCAACCGGCGGGGATCCAGCCGCATGGGTTCCTAAGAATGGAATAGCTTCCTAAGACCTCAAGAAACATGCGTACAAAGTTTCATGGCTTTTAGTTTAGTTGATCAACAGTTTTGTCGGTTTTGGTTATCGCAGTCAGCTGAAAACCATGTTTGTATGAGAGATTCGGTAGTACTGTAGGCTGTGTAGCCGTAGTACCGCAACTCCTGTTCTCTGACCACTTTAGTTTTCGACCATTAATTGGTAGTTGACCTCACTGGTCGAGGATCGGTTTGGTTCGACCACCTTGGTTTCAATCACTCATTTGTCATAGACCACTCGGGTCATATTACGAACTGTTACGACTACTCTGGTCATCATCTACATAATTGGTTTTCTGACCGCGGCTCCTAGTCATCAACCACGAAGGATACAATCACATTGGTCTTCACCGCGTTGGTTTTCGACCACTTATTGGTCCTCGACCACGTTGGTTTCTCGACCGCACACCGAACATCAACCACGTTGGTTTCGACCACGTAGGTTTTTGATTATGTTGATTTTCGGTCACTCTTTAGTCATTGACCACTCAAATCAAATTTTGACCACGTTGGTTTTGGACCACTGTCTTGTCATCGACCACCATAGTCAAAATCCGGCCACGTCGATATTTGATTAAGTTGAGCTCAGCTTTGTGGGACTTCCGACCACGTAGTCAAAGTTCGACCACGTTATTTTCTGACTGGTTTTGCTCAGCTCTGAGAGTCTCTAGTTTTTCAGTGGGATTACTATCCTTATTTTCATAGCTTTATAACTATCAGAATAAGGGATAAGTAAATACTTAGGGAAAATTTTAAGGCACCATTCACCTTGCTGTTACCATTTTCGGTCCACCAAAAATCCAAACAAAGAAGCCACCAAAACCGCATATTTTGTTGCCTATTGTTTATTTGTCACTTCAAAATACAAAATTTCTGACATGCCAACTCAAATGTGGGATATAGGTTTTTTCATGCACTCAATTCACTCATTCATGCCGTCCCTCGTTTTGTAAATACACTCATTCACCTTGACCTTTTCCTGTTTCTTTTCATGCCGTGTCGCACCCTTGCACTGCCACCCCGTCATTTGACGAAGGGCACGTCAGGCCGACACCTCTTCTTCCCTCTGGTGGCATCGACGAAGCAGGTAGGCCTTTCAGCCTTTGTATTGATTAACCGGGGGAAAACACGGTTCAAGATTTACTGTATTTGTTCGTAGCCTTAGAATATCCATTTTAATAGCTTTGTCCATTAAGATAATTGGAACTATGGTTATTTGAATGTTTCCACTCTCTATCTCTATTTAAATACTTTATAAGAGATTAAGTAGTTGTGGTATATTATTTAATAGGAGTATGCTTGGTTATTTTTTATTAACTTTTTGTTAGATTTATTACTTTATTGCTTGGTTCTTTTATATATTTTTTGTTAGATTTATTACTTTATTGGACTGTGCGTATGGTAAACTTAAACGGAGGGAGTAGTAGGGAAAGGATGAAAGTTGTCATAACAAAAATGTTTATCCTTATGGAATAATTTGTGCTAGATGTTCTGCCGCTGCAATCTTCCAAGATAAGGCCTCTTTTATCTTGGCCTGAAGAGCTTCTTCTATACTTTCCATGTCACAAGGATTGCCAGAGAAGCTCGGGCATTTGCTTTGGCTAATTGGCATGGTTCAAGATCTTTGCTTTGGCATCGATTGCTCCAATGTGTATGTATGGTTTAAAGCTACCTCTGCCCTCTCTTGCAATCGATTAATTTGGGCACACGTTGAGGACTCTTGTCCAGCAAATTTTGTGGGATGTCTGTGTAGTTTCCCTACTGTGAAACAAACACCAGTGCTAGAATGGTAACATCCAGCGGCGTGGCCAAGACTTAAACATGCGGGGTCAAATATAGAATTTTCTAATTTTTATAGGTTAATTCTCTAAAATATGGACTTCTATTTAAATTCTTATAAGTGTTGTGCTGTTTTGCAAAAAGCTGTGAGGTTAATTGAACCTACAGCTTATGCGTGACTCGTGACGTCTAGTTGATTTTACTAGCCAAGCAAAAACTTCTACCATCCAGTGGCTCAATTTCACCACACTAACCAAAGACAAACTTATTATAGTTCACATAATTTCAGAACAAGGTTTTAAAACAAAACAGCCCTAGTGTGGTGGAAATAAATAACAAAAGGCTGGATGTAAAATGATGTCGGATTCCATTCCATCAGGGCCACACCCGTCGTACACTGCTCAAAGCTGCTCGAATCCAATCGGGAACCTCACATCTCCGCCCACAGAGATAAGGACCCAACTGATCCCCCTGCATGCGTAGAACAGGCGTATGGATGTGCGGCTCCGTCGATTCCACCGCCGGCCGTCGCCATCCGATAAGCATCCCGGACCGCCAATAATTCCCCAGCAAAAGGTGGCCGGCCGGCTTGCGTCGTTGTGGCGCCACCGTGCCACCAAAAGCGGCGGATTCGCCCACTTCTCCAATGTGCATCACCTGATACACATTTTCATGAGCGGATCCGCCTGTCCCGTGTATTTCTTTGAGGAAATTTGATCGTTCGATTCTCGAACTTGCATATATAATTCACTAGGTAGTAACATGTGCAAGTTTGGTGCAAGGTTCTAAGTTGTTTTTGCTCGCCGTTGCCGGCTGCTCGCGGCTCCATGCCATGTTTTCTTGTCATGGGCGTGTTATTGTAGGATCGATGAGGATGTGTGTGTTTAAATATTCCTTTGCTAAAATAATGGGTGACAAGCAAGATCGTAAAAACTAGAATGGAACACATAAGCAATAACAATAAACAAAAAAATAAATACAAATACAAGCCGATTTATCTGGGGTCACGGAAATTTGCTAATCATCCCACCCAACTATGGATATATACGGCCATCTCCAAACACAAAGACCGAGATTTCTCATTTCAACTCCTTTCTATGAATGGGATAAAGCCATAGCACAATAATTTATAAGCACTACAAATTTTGACTTTAATTTGATTTAGAACAGCCCGTTTTGTTTAATTTTTAAATAAAAACTGAGAGTGAGGATTCTTTCTTGTTTCGTAGCAGTAGAAGTGCTAGAAAATGTAGGATTTCATTGTAGAATTCAAAAGTAAAGTAAGTCCTTTTCATAAGTACATGCCAATCTACTTCGAGAACCGCTTGTCTTTGGAAAACATGGAATTGGCTTAGAATTGCCCTTTTTTTTAATTCGAGGGTTTCTTTGAATTTGAAAGTTACCACTTAGTAGATTTTCATACTAAGGCTCAATGCAATCAATTTACCTGCGTAGGATCAGGTATGATGAGTTATATAGGGTGAATGACTTTTTCAAAATCTTACCTCTAAGTATCATCACAACACACAGCAGAAGCACAAATTCACAAGCCCACCAAAGTCAAGATACAATGAACACAACTACAGCGGAGTTTATGCCAAAACTGGTCTAACCGCTGGCTTAACTCCGGTCTGGCCGCTTGGTAGTTGGACTGCATGCAGCACCAATCTAATGACCCCATGGTTGGACCACCCAAGGCACTGGTTTGACCACATTCTAGTCTGATTGCTTCGTTCCTTGTGGTCTGACCGATCACTGATGAGAAATGCAGAACAACACTGCACATGATTCAAGATAAGAGTGAAATCTCAAACCACTCATTCAAAAACAATGAATCTTGACATAAGCCATTCCAATGATGTCAGAAACCTATTCCAATCATGTATCATGAAGATAGATGCCAAGATTCCGATTATTTTCAAAAAAAAAGATTGCAGCAAAATTGGGCAAAAGAGAGAAACCTTGATCTACTCCGGATCGTGAGTTATGATGGTCTAAATAACCTTAGATGGGTTCTCATATGTTATAGCAAGTTAAATCATAGCACAAATTCAATCCAAATCCACAAGAGCAAACCCTCCTATTTATTCACAAAGACTAAAATCATATACTGTACAGTCAATAAAGTCATCAATTTTTTAATGATGTTTGCCATTAATTATCAAAGGTTATTTTAATCGAGCTAACTGAACAGAGGCAAATATTTAACATGCCAATTAAAAGTTTATCCCTTTTAATTTTGCTATTTTATGGTTGTTGGCTAGCCAAAATATGTTTAGATCTGATTCCAGCACAAATATTTGACAGCCAATTCTCCCTGTCTCTGTGACAAGCGGTGCTAGTCCTTGGTGTTAGAATAGGATAGGAATTTTTTGTTTGTTTTGTTTTGTTATTTGTGTATGGTAAGTTTGTTTATAATACCGTCTTGTACTCTCTATATATTACCCTTTAGGCCTCATGAATATACACATAATATTCATGACATGATATCAGAGTTAGGAAAAATAGGAGGTCCTACTGAAGTGAGAAATATAGAGTCTGGTGTCACGTGAAAAGAGACACCGAAATCCAGAACCCAAGAGATATCTGGAGGAGACGTTTGAGCTAAACTGGCAGAACTTACTAAGCTATGAGAGAGCTGCTGAAGTATAGCCTGATAGAACACAAAACAGAGTTACCTCATTGAGAACCTGATCAGCTGGTCTGTCTTCTTGTGGAGAAAGGGCCTCCCTACCCCCTTGGATCATCCACCCCAACGTGCTTTGTTTCACTTTTTCTATCTTCTAGAGCATCCCTACTCTAGAGCCTCCTAGTGCACTCATCTTCGTGTTTTTGGCTGCACCTATTTTATCTTGCTGCAACCTTGTGAGCGCACCAAACTGTCGGCTAGTCACTTGAGTGTGTGTTTCTTGGTTATATTTGTAAGCATAAGGGTATCCTTGCTATGATCCTTTTGCTTCATGAATCAAGATCTCACCAAGCGTTGACTTTGACGAATCTCGATTTTTCTTCTATCGAGATGTTGGACCCAGATTTTTCAATCTAGAATCCCCTGTGATGCACTGCATGCAACAACCCAGGTTTTTATGAAAATAAAAATAAATAAATAAATAATAGAAATTGATTAAAATAAAATTTTAAATTAAAACAAGTATTTTTGTTGCCTAAATTTTAAATTTGGTTTTGCCTGGATTTCTGTTTTTGAAAAGTTGTATTTGAAAAGTATTTTAAGTGAAAACCTAAAAATATTATTAAATAAAATGATATTTTGATTTTCTATAAAAATCCTAGTTCAAAATAATTATTTGGAGTTATTTGGCTTTTATTTGGTTTTCTGGATTTTCTGGAGTTTAAAAATGTATTTTTGAAATTTAAAAGTATTTTCAATATAAAATTATAGATCCAACAATAGTTGGAAATAATTTTATTAAGTAGAAAAAGCCACCAGGAGCTTCTGTGAATTTTCCTGGATTTTTTGGAAGTAATTTTATATTTTTTTGAGCTTGTTTGGATTGTTTGGCAATTTCTGAAAAGCTGAAATCAAAAAAAATAAAAAAAACCCAACCCCCTCCTTCGGCCGCCATGTGGACGGCCCGGACTGCCCGCATGCCGCGCCCCGGCCCATCCACCCCATCCACCTTCCCCCTCCTTCCCGGACTGCCCGATCTCCATCCGACGCCGCGCCTCCCTTCCGCGCCCCCCCTCTCTCTTCCGCGTGGACCCGGCCTGTCTGGCCCTTCTTCCACTCGCGCCTCCCCCTTCGTCCCGCGCCGCCGCCTTCTCCGCAACCGCTGGCCTCGCATCTCCCGGCCGCCACTCCCCTCTCGTGCGCACGCCACTCCCCACTCCTCCACCTCCCCCGCACACACCGCGCCCACTCCCCCTCTTCCTCGCGCCCACTCGGCCACGTCCTCCCGCAACCGCCGCCCTTAACCGCCGCCCTCCGGCGACGAATTCACGCCGGGCCCCCCCTCCCCTGAGCCTATAAAAGCTCCTCGGCTCCACCTTCTTCCACCGCACCCCGCTCCGCCCCTAATTGCCCCTCTCCGCCACCTGTGAGCGCCCGCGCCGTGCGGCATCTCCCCGAGCGCCGGCGAAAGCAACGGAGAGCAATTGCCGCCTCCTCCGTCGCCCTCGCGCCCTGCCGTGCGAATCACCTCCACCGCTCGGCCGCGCCTCTCCGCCACTGGAGCCTCCTCGCCGTCGTCGACCGAAGCTCGCCGCCGCCTCTCCTAGCCGCCGGCGCGATTCCGGCCACCCCGGTAAAGCTCGCACCCACCCTTGGACTCCCCGTGCGGCCCTCTGCCCGTTCCTCGCCTCGCCGCCGGCCCGGGCCCGAACTCCTCCCTGACCGATCGGCCACGCCCGCAAGCTGTGCCCGCGTGGTAGCCTAGATGGCAGCCATGTGGTGCCACCTCAGCGCCAACGCGGCGCCCCCTGCCCCGTCAGCACACCCCACCACCTCCGCCCCTTCCCGAGCCGGTTGACCTGGTCCATGGACCTGGTCCCACCTGTCAGTGGGTTCACCTCTGGGCTGACGCCATTAATCTCATTTTTCCATTGAAAAATAAATCCGGCTGAAAAGAAATTCTCTGCTGACGCAATAATCCAGATTTTCCTTTAGAAAAATAATTCTAAAAATAAATCTTTTCCATTTTCTCTGAAATTAAAACTTCGGAGAGCCCGTTCTTCTTCGTTCTAACTCCGATTTAGCCCATTCAAATGTCTAAATTCATCAAAAATTCCTCTCTATCCATTTCTAGCCTCAATTCAAAATTTTGAAGTCAATTTGAATTTATTGAATTTGGTGGGTTATTTTCACGTGTAGACTTCGATGATTTGGGAAAATTCTTCGACGAAGATTCAGACCAAGTTGAAGAGCAAGACAAGTCACACTCCTTGATCATGTTAATCCCAGTTTTCAAAATAAAATTTATGTTGATTTAAATTATTCTGCATGCATATGTTATTCAATTATTTCAATTCAATTTTGAATTTAGCTAATACCTACTTGTTATTATCTCCATTGACCTTGAATTATCTTGATACCCTGTAACCCTAGATTAAAACTCTAGCTAAAACATTAGTGTTGGCTGGGGAATTTAAATCAAATGGTTAGCCGTGCTTAGATATATTGGGATGGGATATCTTTCACATAAAATGATAACCATGTTTGCATAAAATGATATGCTTTTGATTTGTACTCTTGACTTTGGTGAGTCAAGGAGGTTTATGAATTATTTTGAAAGCAAAATATAAAACTTGGTTTAGACTTAGGCAATTGGTTAGATTGGTGGGTGCAGGCATGCCTTGTTGGTTGGAGTCGCAGTGGTTGATTGTCGTGCATAGGGGTATGTGATTGAGCCTAAGTCAGATTAAGGACCGGTCTGTGAGCTACTGTTGCAAAGCCCTAATCGTACTACCACATGGCTGGTATGGGACAGCCTTGGCTGAATAATTTGTGAAATCCCAACCTGAGTCATGTCGTAGGTTGAAAGTGAACGTGGTTGGTGCCATGTGAAGTCTCACTTGGGCGAGCGTGGTTAAGCCATGAGAAGTCTCGTCTAGGCTCAAGAGAGGGTCCCGGTCTGGTGGATTCCTTACTGGGGTGAAACCTTAGAGTTGGCTTGGCCAGGTTGAAGACTTTGCATTGTAAAGGCCTTGTCACGACTCCCCACCGCACACCTAAGGAAGTGTGTAATCTAGTGGTACAAAGGGATGATCGTGTCTTGTGGGTAAAGCTGTACAACCTCTGCAGAGTGTATAATCTATCCTGGATAGCCGTGCCCACGGTTATGGGCATGCTGAGTAAAAGTTTTTCATGGATTAGATTTTGTTTTTCAAAAATAATTTTCGAAAACCTTATGGATGGATGGAATCCATGAGAGAATGAAAACCTTGTGGGTAGATGGAACCCATGAGAGGATGGTAACTTGTAGATGGATGGAATCCACGAGTGTTTGGAAACGTGTGGATGGATGGAATCCATACGTGATCTTTTGGAAAAGATGGTCCAGGTGGGATGCCCGTGGATAGGTTGGTGTTTGGTCGAAGCCTGCACTGACGGTATTATTTTCGACTACACCTACTGTTTTATTTACTGTATTAAATTCAGCAATTTCAATCTATCTACTGTATTTCATTAAATGTTGTTTTATGCAAACTAACCCTATAAGCCTTCCATTGAAGCCTTTATCATTATGTTGCATTTCTCCGTGTGATTTGCGGAGTACAAGTTTGTACTCACCTTGCACCCCCCCTACACAGAGGAAGATGTCGTCGACTACGGTAAAGATCTGGACGAATAGGCCGCGTCTTACTGTCGTTTGCCTGTGGGTAGGTTTGGGCTTCGCTTCTTTCAGTTTGCTTCCGCAGTTATTTCCTTTATTTATTTTGTCAATGGGCGTTGATGTAAGACTTGGCCATAAGGCCTTACTCTTTTATTTAATACAATTGTCATTTGTGCTTGTTATTTATCTTTGTTGTACTGTGTGCACTAGCTGATCCTGGACTAGTGCGATTTACATAGAGGATCTAGGAGTCGTTACTCCGGGTTCCGACACTGCACTATTCCTTGGAACTGTAGATAATGCACACAGGTACATTGCTGCATCAACTCATACATCGCATGAATATACAAAACCATAATATTACAGACCAGAGTTTAAAATACACCACGTTAGGCGACAGTTTACATAAGGGCCGACCAGGCCAAATGTCTACATTACAAAGACAACAGCAGAAGCAAAAGCAGAAGTAAGACCATAATCCACATGCAAGCGACTGAGGGGTAAATGTGTACAACATATATCATCAAGACTTAGCTAATATATGTGTACACAATCTCCATGGAGTCTACTTGTCTAGGACCCGAAATCGAAGAAGTCGTCCTAGTTTTCATCGTTGTTTCCTCCATCCGTGGCAAGGGTATCTTCATATGGATAGTGGTCTTGGGTCCCGGTTTTTGATTTCGGTAATGCGAGGGAGAGCACAAATCCACCGTGCTCCACGAGCCAATACATAGAATGCAATAAATAACACACATGGTTTATCAAGGGAAGTCGCGGGTTATTTTATTTGCCATCAATCGCTTTTAGAATATGTTACTTAGTACTTTCCTAAGACCTAGCATTTTGGACTTAAAACATAATGTGAAAAAGAATGTATTAATAATAGCGATCCAGATACAATCCACCGTTACACGGTGTCTGCACCATATGCTACCTTTCAGCGTTACAACTGCTTACATTATCATCAGGGTGACACCCAGTGCAACACAAATCAGGACTTTCCACTGCCCACCACTTACCAATTCTACCCACAAAGATTTTTGAAATAGAACTATATCTGGTTAAGTTCCCATGTCCGCCCTTGATCGTGGGCACGACTATTCAAATAGTATTGACTCTGCAGAGTTTGCACACTTACCCACACGAGACGACCCGCTCGTTGCCCTACACGATTCCTTAGTCATGCGGTTGAGTAGACCATTACAATAGCCTCTCAAAATACATCGCTTCTTCCATCATTTCACCATATGGGCTTCTCCCATTTGCGGTGGGTCCCATAAGTTGTGCGGGATATTCAGCCCCTATGCAGTTAACAGCTGGACTACCCACACTGACTAGCGTGCCATGGTAAACTTCACCCTAAACGAGTGTCCCTTTCAAGTCATCACACAGACAGCCACTTGCACTACCTCACCTCCTCCACCGATGAAATGACTTCCAAGGTCTGGTAAATCTACTAAGCTAAGTTGTACTTTACAGACTTGTGGTTGTACTTGTATTACACAGGAGGTCATGACAAGATTCAATCCTTAGGGTTATATGAGCGGCTATACCACTATCCTCACTCTCGTGCACCACTGCACCAGCCGCCGAACCATCCGCCCAGATATTTAAGCAAGTTGGGGTTTTTGGGAGCATAAAATAGTCATATCAAAATATATCAGTCATTTCCACCATGACTTCCCGAAACAGATTATCATGATTAAAAGTAACACTTAGGGCATTTTGGTGCCTCCGATTGTCTAAGCAGTACTAAGCAGTGGCGTATATTTACAAACTTATTTTTGAAAGTCGTACCATTATAAATTTCACTAATGTGACAAGGCTCAGATATTCAAGTGTCCAAAATGAGTGTAATACTAGTAAGATCATTAATGGGCATATAACTAGAATATGAAATTCAACATAAATTTGCACATAAAATAACAGCATGCAATTTGCTAATTTAAAACAGAATTAATTTGCAGAAAATGTTAGTTCAACATGATCAAAATATTGACTCGCCTTGGTCACAGCTGACTTAGTCTTGATCGTCGAAAGTTGCATCGGCCTCAGCCTCTTCCTCCTGAGCCTCGTACGCTAATTTTATGTTGCATGAAAATTTGGATAAAAATCAGTAAACCAAACAAATTCTGACAAAAATTCAAGTGAGCTTCAAAACTTTTAGTCAGTTCCATTTGATAGATATTGAATTTAGATGAATTTAGAAATTTGTTTCACTCAATTGGAGATAAGATGAATAAGTTATGCCCATTTGAAGTTCTCAATTTAAATAAATCCGAAAAATAATTAAAATCTGACAGGTGGGGCCACAACAGAATTTTAATTTTTCTTTTATTTTTATTTTACCTTCTCTGTACCTATGACAGGTGGGTCTACTTACTGTTTTAATTAAAGGGGCATGGCCCATAAAGTGGTTTGGACTAACTAACCAGCATTAGAATTAATTACTCATAATCTACCTACCTTAACCGTCGGCTATTGTACGTCTTCTTTCTCCGGCCGATGCCCGGCGAGCTCACCGCCAATGGAGGAAGCGGCAGCCAGAGCTGAGCATCCCCAAAATGGGTTGCTCACGCCCGCGCCTACTCGGAGAGGAAGTCTCGTCGGCCAATTTGACTAGGGCGTCGGCTGGCGGCGACCGTGGGCGGCGGCAAAACAAGGGAATGGTGGTTACGGCGGTGCATGGCACCGGAGCTCAATTAAATGGGAGGCGAGCATTTAGGTGAGCTCGGGAGTCTACCTTAGGGGTTGGCACAGCTCGGGAATAGCGGTGGCGAGCTGGTGGTGTGCGACGGCGTTGGGCGGAGGAGGTGCACGGCGCGGGTGAAGTACAGGCAACGAGAGGTCCGGAAGAGGAGGGGAACAACGTCGCAGTGCTCTAGGGGTGCTTCGGTGAGGAGGAATCGAACAACAGTGGTGCCAATCAGCGGATTGCTCACCGGCTGGATTTGGGGAAGAAGCATTGTCGGCGAGCTGTGGTTCACGGGAGGTCAATTGTTTCGCAGGGGAGATGGAGTGTGGTGCGGCGAAACTACCGAGAATGGAGGGTAGGATTTTATTGCTGTGAAAAGGCAGGGGCAACAGGGTAGTCGTTGGCTGTCGACTAGCATGACGTGGTGGTGGTGTTTCTACAGGGCTCGGGATGCAACGACGCTCAGAACATGGGCTTGACTATACAGTGTCGCCTGCACAGTGACCATGTCACATGCACGCGAGTTCAGGTGGATGCGACGAGGCGTAAAACTATGGGCAACGGTGGCACACTCGGAGCGGTGACCAGGGCGACGCGATGATGGTCTCTGTGCATGATGCGGCGATGACACTGTAGTGATCATCAACAGCATGACCACAAGTAGGCGGCGACCGGTGGAGCTCGCGAGGCACGGTGAGGAAACACGTGACAACGAAGCAGGCGAGGTGAGGCAGGGCAGTGGCTCTACCGACCAAACAGAGGGAGAAGAAGGAAAACTGGGCTGGCCCGGGCCGGCTTAGCCAGGTTGACCCCCCGTTTATTTATTTATTTATTTATTTATATACATATATACATATACACATGTATATATATATATATTTACATATTTTTGTCCATTTATTGATTTGCTTATTTACTTATATATATATTTCTTTATTGCTAGCTTTATCATTTCATTTATTTATTTAGCATGGTACATATTTATATATACATATTTTATCCATTTACCTCTTTATTTTTATTGTTATTATTATTACTAGGCCCAAAGTGAATTTTAAATTTTGATTCAAATCATACTCTTCCCCTCTTTGATGGATCATCTTTTCAAATTCGATTTTCAAAATATAATTTCTACTAATTCCACATTTCCGTCATAATTTTCTATTAGTTCTAATTTTCATGATTTTCTCCATTTATTGGAACCTCAACCAAAATTCAAAGGAAATCCACAAAATTCAAATATCGAAAGAAACATTTCAAAATAATTCAAGGGCTATACATTTTCCCAAAATTCAAAATTTATAGATGTTACAAGTCTACCCCCTTAAAAATAATCTTGACCCCAAGATTCAGCCTAGTCTGTGAACAAGTAGGGATATTTTTTTCTCAGCTGATCTTCGCGTTCCCAAGTGGCTTCCTTCTTGGTATGATGACTCCATTGTACTCTGCATAAGTGGATGGTCTGTTCCTGGTCTTCTTTTCTATAGTGTCTAAAATCTTGATGAGGCACTCCTTGTCGGTTAGGTCACTCTCGAACTCGATCGCCTCCAACGGAGTTTTATCTTCTAATACTCGAAGACACTTCTTATGTTGAGACACGTGGAAGACGTTGTGTACATCGGCTAGATTCGTGGGTAGCTCTAGCTGATAAGCAACTTCTCCCTTCTTGGCCACAATTGGAAATGGCCCAACATAACGTGGGGTGAGCTTGCCTTTAACCTTGAACCGCCTAACCCCTTGCAAGGGTGACACCTTTAGGTAGACATAATCTCCAACCTCAAAAGTTAACGGCCTACGCTCTTGTCCACGTAACTCTTTTGTCTTGATTGAGTTGCTTGCAATCAGTCCCTAATCAGGCGAACTTTTTCCTCAACTCAGCCTAGTTTAGAGTATCAGGCCTGAAGATATATCCCTCTCCTACCTCTGACTAGTGCAGAGGGGTCTGGCATTTCCTCCCATATAAAGCTTGAAACAGGGACATCTATAGGCTGGTTTGGTAACTATTATTATAAGCAAACTTGGTATAAGGCAGGCATTTATCCCAATCCTTAGAGAAATCTAGGGCACAGGCACAAAGCATATCCTCCGGTATTTGATTTACTCTCTCTGTTTGGCTGTCGGTCTATGGGTGATAGGCAGTACTGAAATCCAGATAGGTGCCAAGAGCTTCATGAAGACTAGCCCAGAAGTGCGAGGTAAACTGAGAACCTCGATCTGAAACTATCCTTTTTGGCATACCGTGCAAGCACACGATGCGGGACATGTACAATTCTGCCAATTTGTCTCCCTTGTAAATGGTTTTGACAGGGATGAAGTGGACGACTTTGGTTAGCCTATCTATTATAACCCATATAGAGTCATACCATGATTTGGTTCGTGGTAGGCCAGTGATGAAGTTCATTCCTACCTCTTTCCACTTCCACTGTGGTATTTGTAATGGTTGTAACAAACCTGCTGACCTTTGATGTTCGGCCTTCACTTTTTGACATACATCATAGCAGGCAACATGTTCGGCGATGTCCCTCATCATGCATGGCCACCAGTACCACTGTTTCATGTCCTGATACATCTTGGTACTTCCGGGATGAAGGGAATATGCAGAGCTATGGGCTTCTCTGAGTATTAGATCTTTAAGGTCCTTCTGATGATGAACAAAGATACGTGTCTCATACCTTAGAACACCTTATTGATCCACAGTTATCTTAGGAGCCTTCCCTTTTTCCATTAATCTTTTTAGCCTTAGAGTGGTTGAGTTCTCCTTCTGTGTAGCTATGATCTATTCTTCTATACTTGGTTGTATCTCCATGGTCGCTATGGTGGCTTGATCTATTATCTCTAGATTAAGTGCCATTAACTCTTTATAAAGCTCGGGCTGTTGCTCTTGCACCATGAGATTTTTGCAGTAGACTTTGCGACTTAGGGCATCAACTACCATGCTAACCTTGCCAGGGTGATAGTAAATGCTTAGGTCGTAATCCTTAATCAACTCCAACCATCTCCCCTGCCTCAAGTTGAGGTGTGACTGCGTGAAGAAGTACTTGAGACTCTTATGATCAATATATATGTCGCAGTAGTTATCGATCAAATAATGTCACCAAATCTTTAGGGCATGCACCACGGATGCTAACTCCAAATCGTGGGTGGGATAATTTGCTTCATGAGGGTGAAATTGTCTGGATGCATATGCCACAACTCTGCCCCCTTGCATCAGTACACATCCAAGGCCTTGATGCGAGGCGTCACAATACACCTCAAAGTCCTTGCGTATATCTGGCTGGACTAGCACAGGGGTGGAGGTTAGTCACTTCTTCAGTTCTTGGAAACTTTCTTCACAAGCCTTTGTCCATTCAAATTTCTTTTAGTTCTTAAGTAATTGTGTCAATGGCTTGTCAATCTAGGAAAATCCTTCTATAAACCTCCTGTAGTATCCTGCCAACCCAAGAAAGCTTCGCACTTCCGTGACAGTAGTGGGCTGCTTCCACTCCACTACGGCTGCTATCTTGGCTGGGTATACCCCTCCGACGGATACTATATGACCTAGAAAGCTGATGTCTTTTAACCAGAATTCACATTTGCTGTATTTGGCATATAGCTGGTGCTCTTTTAGCTTCTCTAGTTCTAGGCATCGGTGCTCAGAATGCTCTTCTGCATTCTTGGAGTAGATGAGAATGTCGTCAATAAATACTACCACAAAGTTGTCCAGGTATTCCATAAAGACCTTGTTCATGAGGCTCATGAAATAGGCTGGGGCATTAGTTAAACCAAAAGACATGACCGTAAATTCATATAGTCCATATCTACTGGTAAAAGCTGTCTTTGGAATGTCTTCAGCCCCAATCATGAGCTGATGATAGCCCGACCATAAGTCTATCTTGGAGAAGATGGTAGCTCCCCCAAGCTGATCAAATAGGTCTAGGAAGGGGGTACTTATTTTTTATGGTTACTTCATTCAAGGACCGGTAATCCACACACATCCAGACAGTGCCATCCCCAAGGTGAGGAACTAGGCCTGATGAATCCCTTGTCCTACAATTCCTGGAGTTGTTTCTTCAGCTTTTCGAACTCATCAACAGTCATTCTATAAGGTCTTTTAGAAACTGGGGCAGCATCGGGCTTGAGGTTGATGACAAACTCAAGGTCCCTGTCTGGCGGCATGCCTGGCAATTCTTCAGGGAACACCTTAGGGTAATCCTAGACTATTAGCATTCCTTCTAGAGGTATGTCCGCACAATGATACACTACACGGCCCCAGCGGTATGGTCGGTCCACCTTCACTCCTATAGTCAATCACAGACACTTGGTTAGCCTTACCTTCCTAGTTGCATAGTCTATTATTCCCTGATGCCTTGCTAGCCATTCCATCCCCAGTATAATATCCAAGGTCTAGGAGGTCAACACTATTAAATCTGTTAGGAAACCAAATTCTTCCATGGTAACCTCTACCCAGGGCACACTAAAGTAGCAGTGATAATCACAGCAGGTGAGCTAAGTACCACTAGTTTCTTCAATGGGTAAGTAGGCAGCCCAAGCCTATCCACATATCCCTTGGATATAAATGAATGTGAAGCCCTAGAATCAAAGAGAGTTTGTGCTGGTATTGACTTGACAGAGAACGTACTCATCAGAACTCCTACGGCCTCCTAAGCTTCCTCAACGGTGATGTGATTAACTCAGCCATGGTTAGGTGCTGAGGCAGTCTTGTTGGGTTGCGGGGTCGGGTACCCTTTGCTGGATGCGGATGCTTGGCCTCGAGCTGGTGTGGTTCCTACTTTGAACTTCCCTGGCGTGTTCTTGTTATAGGGGCAATGGCTGATGAAGTGTCCCTTTTCTCCACAACCGAAGTAGTTCTATTGGCAGCAGGGTTCGTCCGAGTAGACTGGCCTGTAGGGCGTGTAGTCTCAAAAGAGTTGCCACTTGGATGGGGTGCTGGGGTTGGTGATGTGACCATGTCACAAACGTATACAACCATAGCACCCAATATCAAGATTGAACAAAAAATGAATTCATTTCTATCTATTCCTACTAATGTTATTCCTGAGAATGTAGTACTATCTCATGTCACTACTTTGTACATTCTTAGGTTTGACAAATGGAAGACTTTTGAACCGAGGGGAAGAAGGAGGCCAGGGCCAAATCAATGGAAAAGAACAAGGAAGAAGAAGGCCAAGGAGAAGCCATGCAGTGGAAGGGAAAAAGGGGAGAGGTCCAAGAACTTAAATCCCAAGTTTTGGATGAGGTTTCCAAGCCCAATTCGAAATTTCCTCAAGCCCAACCGAAATCAAACTCGGAATCAACTCAGAACTCAATTCGGATTCGATTCGGGACAGCCACACAGGCCTGTAATAAAACGGCCATAACTTTCAAAAACAGAGTCCGATTTAGGTGTTCTTATGCTTGTTGGAAAGATTATTCCAAGGCCCATCCAATGGGTAAGGCCTTAGCTTCAGAAACATTTTAGTCTCGTCGCAATTGCCAAAACAATCCGACGCTGATTTAGCCTGATAGGACCAACTTCCAACATGCATAGAATTCGCATCCGGAGTCCGTTTGGGATGGGTGAGTACTTGATGGAAAGCATATCTTATCCTATTTCCAATGGATCTAGCCTCACATCAAAATTCATTCTTTATGGAAAGATATCATCGAAACAAGTCAGGACTATTTCTGAATCTGAGTCTAAAGGTGCTGCGCCACCTCCAATTGGGCCCAAGGGCTTTGTAATTTTTTTAGGGTGGGTGTCCAACCCTAGGACGACCCTTAGCTGGCCCTCCGTCTTCTCCAACTCATATATTCACCCTTTATCCCCTTTGAACTCTTTGGATTTCGTTGAATTTAGGTTTAGCTCTTGTGCAAACTTCTGTTCTTCAGTTGTGTCAGACGACCACCTATCAAGACAGCCTTCGGAATCCCACCTTTTGAACTCAATATCAATATTTGCAATTTTAGATTGCTTGTTATCTTGTTCTTACGTGTTCTTCGATTGCATGAAGGAATAGACCTACGTGGTCAGGTCAATCGTGTTCTTGGCACAGTTGATAATGACTTGGGGTTGGTTCAGCGATTGCTAAGGCGCAAGTGACGTTGTACGGTTGTAGTCGGATCGCAAGAGTCACCTCCACCAAAACCGATAGTTATCATCCTATCGGAAGATCGGGAACCCATTGCCTCATCAATTGGAACCTTGGGTCAACTTGGCCTTGAGAAGGAGGGTTTGTTGAAGAATTTTTGGATAAATCTCCCTTGGGGTCGCTGGGCCACTTACTTGCGCTTACGACTAGCTTCCAAGTTCTTCCTTTCGTTCTCTAGGATCAATGTTTTGTTCACCAGCTGGTGGAAAACTGGAGAAGTCTTGAACAATCAGCTGTACTCATAGGTCCTCATTCATGCCCTTGAAGAATCTGTCAATCTTCTCTTCCTTGTCTGCCACATCTTTTGGGGCATAGCGGGCGAGTTGGTTGAATTTGGTGAGGTATTAATTGACTGACATGGTTCCTTTCTTTAAGGTACGGAATTCATTCTTCTTCATTCGCATTACCCCTGCAGGTATAAAGTTGGCTTTGAAGGCGCTATCTATGGGATGGCCTGATTGGCATGCCGGATGTGGGGTCTTGATTGGCTTGACCTACTCCTCCACTTCCTTCTGTGTTTCCTCTTGTAGCTGTCCCTTGCCTATCTGCTTAACCCTTAGAGTTATCTTCAATGATGGCATCTTCGTGACCCCTAGCAGATAAATAGTTTCCCACTAGGCTACTGTAGCTCCCTAAAGCTGGTGAGCGGCGAAGACCACTTGGTCTTCCTCTACACATCTAGCTAATCGGAGCTTCCTTTCTGTATCTCTAAGCTAGTCTTCGGCCTCAAGTGGTTCATCGGCTGAGGCGAAGGTGAATGGTCGGGTCCTTAGGAAGTCAGCTAGGTTGGAACTGTGGCTGTTGGTGTTGACTTGCTGACCGGCATATATAGCTTGTAGAAGTTGTGTTTATTGTGCCATGACTTGCGCTATGGTGGGGTTGACCGGCGGAGGTGGAAGATTAACTCCTTGGCTCTGGCATCTACCCTGACCTTCAGGCTGTGTTTCTTGATTAGCATCCACTTCAGCCTGAATGTTGAGGTTGGCACTAGCCTGGGCTCGAGTGACTCTCTAAGTGGCCATCTACAGTTATATCTTTGCAATTTAGATGCTATTACTAGACAAGTGGGGTATCAACCCATAACAATTACGTAAAAACCAATCGAGTAAGATAAACGACAAAGTAATTTTTCAACACAAGGCCACACATCATTCATAACTAAAAAGTCACATAGCTCAGCTCATATAGCCTTCAGGCTAAGCTAAACTTCACAGTTACAACATACTACTTAAAGTTCATAATACTCATGACTACAGTACTAGGGGACTAACATAACTTACTACTATTACAGGGGTTAGTGCTGGCTAACATTATACAACACCTAGCAAGCATTATGCTAAACTATCTACTCCTCCATAAAGCTAGCTCCGAGGTAGGAGTGGCAGCCACTGAAGTCCAATGAGTCTGAGTACGAGCGGGAGCGGCTACGGTCATGACGGGCCTCCCCCATGCGGATGGCTGCCCGGGGTCCAAGGGGTCGCACGCTCTTGCATGCAGTGAACCTCGTGCGAGGCCCGCCAGTCCATGACTGGGTGGGGCAGAGGTCATAGCTGGTGCCGTGGGGACTGGAGTGGGGTCGCGGTAGTAGTTGTGGCTTGCTGTAGCTGGGTGAGAGCAGCGGCCTTCTCCTCCTCTGTCTCTGCATGTGCCTTCTCGCACTTGGCGAGCTTCTCCTGGAGGGTCTCCACCTGACTGTAGCTGGCGAGTAGGTGTGTCGAAGATCAAAAATCTCCTCGAGTGTGGCGGTGTAGGTAGCCCCCATGGTGCTGGTGAGATGCACCTGGTGCGTAAGTATCGGGTTGTCTTCCGCTGTCGGCATGAATGTCTCATTGTATCTGGCCCCTTCCTGGCGGGAAGGATAGTAGCAGAACGGAGACTGCAGCAGTGGGGCCCCGTGAATGTCGCATAGCCGGGGCCGTGGCTAAGCGAGTTGTGTCCTGAAGAGCTGCCACCACGGTGCTCCTCTTGTGTAGAGTCCTGAAGACAAGAGGTGGATCCTTTTCATCTAGGGCATAGATGAAAACCTCCATAATCCATGACTCCCTCGCTCCCTTGGTGGTCATGCGCCCTTGGTAGATGGGCTGGTCCTTATAGCCCAAATAGTGCAATAGTTTATGTAAAATGCTCACAAACTCCCCCTCCTGTAGTCCATGAGCAAAGTAGTCCCACTGTCCCTCAGTTGCTCCTCCCGACATCTATAAATTAAAACATTAGTTTTAGTATCTTTTCAAAAATACCAACGAAAGATGGATGAGATTAGATCTAGAAAGGATAAGGAAGGAGGTAATATGCTATATTTTTGGAAACTCCTTTTTACTAATTTTCAAAATAACCATCCTAAGGCTTTTACCTTACAGTTGTATGCTCTGATACCAGTTCTGTTGGACTCGGATTTTTCAATTCAGAATCCCCTGTGATGCACTGCATTATTCCTTGGATCAGTAGATAGATCACACATGTACATTGTTGCATCAACACATACATCGCATGAACATACTAAACCATAATATTACAAACCAGAGTTTAAAATACACCGCATTGGACGATAGTTTACATAAGGTCCGAGCAGGCCAAATGTCTACACTACAAAGACAACAGCGGAAGCAAAAGCAAAAGTAAGAGCATAATCCCCAGGCAAACGACTGAGGGGTAAATATGTACAACACATATCATCTAGACTTAGCTAATATATGTGTACACAATCTCCATGGAGTCTACTTGTCTAGGACCCGAAATCGAAGAAGCTGTCCTAGTTTCCATCGTTGTTTCCGCCATTCGCGGCAGGGGTATCTTCGTATGTACAGTGGTCTTGGGTCCCAGTTTCTGAATTTGGTAATGCGAGGGTGAGCACAAATCCACCGTGCTCCACGAGCCAATACACAAAATGCAATAAGTAACATGCATGGTTTATCAAGGGAAGGCTCGGGTTATTTTATTTGTCATCAATCGCTTTTAGAATAAGTTACTTAGTAATTTCCTAAGACCTGGCATTTTGGACTTAAAACATAATGTGTAAAAGAATGTATTAATAATAGCGATCTTGATACCATCTACCATTACATGGTGTCTGCACAATTGCTAGCTTTCAGTGTTATAACTGCTTACATTATCACCAGGGCGACACCCAGGGCAACACAAATCAGGGTTTTCCACTGCCCACCACTTTTCCAATTATACCCACAAAGATTTTTGAAATAGAACTGAGAGACCATGTGGAGGTGACCCCATGTTTGTGATGAGTAATTGACAATTGTTTTGGAAAGATTGAGTTTGGTTTGGGTGTTTTCTGCAAAGTCGTAGCCCTTTTTGAGTGGTCGAAAGATCTCTACGACCTTGTTGGCCGTGGTCGAAAGCACCTAGAGTCATTTACGACCACGTTGGCCGTGGTTGAAAGCTCTCAGAGTCATTTTTGACCACTTTAGCCAAGGTCGAAGGCCACCAGAACTGTTTACGACCACATTGGGCGTGGTCGAAGGCCATCCGAGAGGTTAACGACCACTCTGACCGTGGTCGGATGGCAGCTGGTGAGTTTACGACCGGTTTTGCCATGGTCGGAAGTCACCAGACAGGTTTATGAACATGTTAAGGCCATCCGGGAAGTTTATGACCACTCTAGTAGTGGTCGATCGCAGTTACGACCACGTTGGTCATGGTCCGAAGTCGTAAGTCGAAGCTACGACCGCTGCGGTCGGAAGTCGGCACTCGGGAGTTCAACCACGTAGAGAAGTCGGCGCCTTTCAACCATGTTAGCGCGAGAGGAAGTCGAAAGTCGAGGCTTCGACCGCTGCGGTCGACAGTCGGCATACCTCGAATACGACCACGTGGGAAGTCGGCGCACTTCGACCACGTTGAGAGGCGGTCGAATGTGGTCGGATTGCACTCGGACGAGGTCGCAGCGCGTTCGACGCGGTCGGTTGCTATCAGAAGCGGTCGGACGAGCCCGACTGCGGTTGGAAGCGGTCGGAGGTGCTTGTAAGCTGTTGAAAACGCCCGGAGTGCGGTTGGACGGGGTCGGCTGGGGTCATAGGCGGTCGGTTGTCCCTGAAAGTCGTGAGCGTGGTCGTAGACACCATGTAACCGGTCGTATGACCTCCAGGATCGATCATTCCAGCTGTGAATCAGTCGTATGGCTTTGTGCTACAGTCGTAGTGAAGGACTACGGGTAGGCTACGCTAGCGCAAATTAATAAAAATTATGCCCGTAAACCAAGATCACTGCAGTTATAGATCACGGAATTACCACTAGACGCGCAGGTGCGGAATTGATGCAGCACGTCGGGGCAGAGTAGTCGTACTACGTCGATGCAGCACGTCGGGGCAGAGTAGTCGTACTACTTCCTCGTCCTCGTCGCGGCGTCCAACGTACAACTCCTCTTTTGCGGTTCGTCCAAACGCTACAGATGCAGCGCCGCCAAAAGGTATCCACACGTACGGGAGGAAGCGACGCACGCCGGATTACTAGATCCGCGCGAGCGCCCAGGGCGTGGGAGGGGTGGCGGCCAGGGTTTGAGGAGGTCACGAAAAAATTCTCCCAACCCTGTGCGCCCTAGCCCTCCTTTTATAGACGTCCTTATAATGGGCTTCAGCGAATGGAGGCCCATTAGGACTCAATACCCAGTCCAACCCGGATCTAATCCGAATTAGGCTTCAGCCCTTAAGTGTGTGACCCTATGGGTTCACGTATGTTTAGACATGACACGAGTTTACCTACTCGGTCAATAGTTGGTAGCGGCCTCTAGCAAGACGTGCCAACTCCTAAACATACATAAAGATCATATCGAACGAACCATCACAACTTTATGTACATGCCAATCCCTTTGCCTCACGATATTTGGTCGAGCTCCAAGCTGACCACTCTTTCTCGATTCTGTGATCCGGAATCCCTTACTAGGTTAACTCTTAACCTTAAGTAGCATGGCCATGCATTTCTGGATCCGATCACTCGAGGGGCCCAGAGATATCTCTCTCAGGTAGAGAGGGGCAAATCCCATCTCGACTGACCATGCCTCGCAGCATGCTTCATGACAAACCCGAAAGCTACCTTTATAACTACCCAGTTACGGAGCAGTGTTTGATAGCCCCTAAGTAGGTCGATTCACATCTCAAGTACATGCGACAATCTCAGGTCTAAGGACAAGGCGTACACATTGTGTAGAGAGAGAACCATAAGTATAATTGTTATGTCTCATGTTGGGTCGGTCCAACCCCATGTTCTAAACATGTGTCCACATTATTGGTTTGACATCTCCATGTCTATGACCTGTGAAACATGGTCATCAACCGATACATGTGCTAATCCATTATTCACGTGTGTCCACACATGAACTTCGACTAGGGACAACTTTAGAATAACCATACAAGTAAAGAGTTTCACAAACAAGTCACATACTTGTTAATCAATACAAAGGCAATATTCAAGGAACATTTATTAAATCATGGATACAACGAAATATCATCATCTCTATGATTGCCTCTAGGGCATATTTCCAACAGTCTCCCACTTGCACTAGAGTCAATCTAGAAGATATCTAATACCCATAGCTCTTGTGTGCGCCTCATGCTTAGGCTGTGGGAGAGGCTTCGTCAAAGGATCTGAAATATTCAAATCCGTATGTATTTTGCATATCTTTAAATCTCGTCGATTGAGGATCTCTCGAATGAGATGAAACCGCCGTAGTATGTGTTTGTTCTTTTGGTGATTCCTTGGCTCCTTGGCTTGCGCAATGGCCCCACTGTTATCACAGTAAAGATCCAGAGGACTGCATGCACTAGGAACCACACCTAGTTCAGATATGAACTTCCTTATCCAAACACCTTCCTTTGCTGCTTCAGAAGCTGCAATGTACTCGGCCTCCGTTGTAGAGTCAGCAACAGTCTCCTGCTTGGAACTCTTCCAACTGACCGCACCACCGTTCAAAATGAACACAAAACCCGATTGCGACTTGTAATCGTCTTTGTCGGTTTGGAAGCTTGCATCGGTGTAACCATTTACAACGAGCTCTTCCTCACCTCCGTAGACTAGGAACACATCCTTAGTTCTTCTCAAATACTTGAGGATGTTTTTAACCGCTGTCCAGTGACTCTCACCGGGATCAGCCTGGTATCTGCTCGTAACACTTAGAGCATAGGAAACATCTGGGCGAGTACATATCATAGCATACATGATAGATCCAATGGCCGAAGCATATGGAATCTTACTCATGCGATCTCGCTCATCAGTTGTCGAAGGACACTGAGTCTTGCCAAGATTTATGCCATGAGACATGGGCAAGAACCCTTTCTTTGCCTCCTCCATGTTGAACCGTTTCAACACTTTGTCAATGTAAGTACTCTGGCTTAATCCTATTAGCCTTTTTGATCTATCTCTATAGATCTTAATACCCAAAATATATGCCGCTTCCCCTAAGTCCTTCATTGAAAAACTATTTTTCAGTGAGGTCTTAACGGACTCGAGCATAGGAATATCATTTCCAATCAGTAATTTGTCATCTACATATAAGATTAGAAATACGAGCGAGCTCCCACTTGCCTTCTTGTAAACGCAAGATTCTTCTTCGTTTTTGATGAAGCCAAACCCTTTGACCACTTCATCAAAACGAATGTTCCAACTCCGAGATGCTTGCTTCAATCCATAAATGGATTTTTGAAGTTTGCATACTTTTCTAGCATTGATTGGATCGACAAAACCCTCGGGTTGTACCATATACACGTCCTCGGTTAAATTTCCATTAAGGAAAGCCGTTTTGACATCCATCTGCCATATCTCATAGTCGAAATATGCAGCAATAGCTAGAATGATCCGTATAGATTTAAGCATCGCTACAGGCGAGAAGGTCTCATCGTAGTCAACTCCTTGAACTTGCCGAAAACCTTTTGCGACAAGTCGAGCTTTATGGATATGAACATTTCCATCCATATCAATCTTCTTTTTATAGATCCATTTGCACTCTATGGTTTTAACACCATCAGGCGGGTCAACCAAGTTCCAAACTTGATTGTCTCCCATGGATGCTATCTCGGATCTCATGGCACTTTGCCATTTCTCAGAGTCTGGGTCCATCATTGCTTCCGCATAGGTCGTAGGCTCATCATTGTCTAACAATAACATATCTCGCGCATTGCGGAGCCTTTCCGACCTTCGTGGTGGTGGTGCTTCCTTTGCCATGGGTTCCTCAACTTGTTCTGCCACGTGGGCATCATTCGTCGAGTCTTCCCCGATTGGTTCATCTTGAACCTCTTCAAGTTGCACCGTTCTTCCACTTGTCTCCCTGTTGAGAAACTCTTTCTCTAGGAAAACACCACTTCGAGCGACAAACACTTTGCCCTCTAGTCGGTTGTAGAAGTAATATCCAAAGGTTTCCTTCGGATATCCCACGAAAATGCATTTATCCGACTTGGGTGTGAGCTTGTCCGACTGTAGTCGCTTGACAAACGCCTCACATCCCCAAATCTTTAGAAAAGACAAACTGTGACTCTTCCCAGTCCATATCTCATATGGTGTCTTAACTACGGATTTAGACGGTACCCTATTAAGTGTGAAAGTTGCTGTTTCTAGAGCGTAACCCCAAAATGATAATGGTAGATCTGACTGGCTCATCATCGATCGAACCATGTCCAACAAGGTCCGATTACGCCGCTCGGATACCCCATTTCTTTGAGGCGTTCCGGGCGGTGTTAGCTGTGGAACAATTCCGCAACTCTTCAGATGATTGCTAAATTCATGACTCAAATACTCGCCACCACGATCAGATCGCAGAGCCTTAATTTTCTTGGCACGTTGATTTTCAACCTCATTCTGGAACTCTTTGAACTTTTCAAAAGTTTCAGACTTATGCTTCATTAAGTAGACATAGCCATATCTACTAAAATCATCAGTGAAAGTTATGAAGTAATGAAATCCACCTCTAGCAGTCGTGCTCATTGGTCCACATACATCAGTATGTATGATTTCCAACAAGTCTGATGCCCTCTCAAAAGAACCTTTGAAAGGTGATTTGGTCATCTTACCAAGCAAACAAGCTTCACATGTCTCGTATGATTCAAAATCAAATGAAGTTAGAAGACCATCATCATGGAGCTTCTTCATGCGCTTTTCACTTATGTGACCCAAACGACAATGCCAAACATAGGTGGGATTCAAATCATTAGGTCGAAGTCTTTTAGCATTTATGTTAAAGATGGGCGCATCATCAAGATTTAAAATAAATAACCCATTCACAATGGGCGCAAAAGCCACAAACATTTCATTTTTAGAGATCAAACAACCATTGTCTTTACTTGCAAATGAATAACCATCTCTCATCAAACATGAGGGAGATAAAATGTTTCGACTCATACTAGGAACATAATAACAATTATTCAATTCCATAATAAATCTTGAAGGAAGCTGAAGTTGCATGGTGCCGACGGTCAACGTAGCAACCCTTGCTTTATTTCTGACGCGAAAATCAACTTCACCTCTTGCGACTCCTCTACTTCTTATTAGCCCCTGCATCGAGTTGCAAATGTGAGCAACTGATCCGGTATCAAATACCCAAGAGTTAATAGGAGAATCAGCAAGAAAAATGTCTAAAACATTTATGACAAGTGTACCATGGGTGGAAGTCTTACTTCCAGCATTCTTCTTGCATTCCTCAGAATCCATGTACTTCTTGCAGTTTCTCTTCCAGTGGCCAGTCTCTTTACAATAGTAGCATACTGTCTCAGCTCCAGGTCCAGCTTTAGGCTTAGGCGTTGGCTTTGAGATCATATCTTTAGCCTTGCCCTTATTCTTTGCCCATGGCTTCTTACCCTTTTTCTTGAAGCTAGACTTGTTCTGCACAACCATCACATGGCTAGGCCCTGCACACTTCTTAATGTCACTCTCTGCTGTTTTGAGCATCCCACAAAGCTCATTAAGGCCCTTTTCCACCCCATGCATATGGTAGTTCGAAATGAAATGTCCATAGCTAGGTGGTAGAGACGCCAAAATGAAATCAGTTGCCAACTCTTGGCTAATTGGAAAACCAAGTTTATCCAAAGTCTGACTGTAACCAACCATTTTGATCACATGTGGGCCTACGGGTGCACCTTCTGTTAACTTGCATTCCAGAAAAGCCTTAGACACATTGAACCTTTCAGTCCTGGCCTGTGTCTGGAACATGTCCTTAAGCGCCATGATCATATCATACGCTTCCTGATCCTCAAACTGCTTTTGAAGGTCAGGTTCCATGCATGCAAGCATAAGACAGCTAATCTCAAGAGAGTCATCACATGCTTTCTTGTAGGCATTTTTAACAGCAGCAGTCGCATTGTCAGCAGGTTCTTCTGGGATTTGGGTGTCTAGAACGTGTTCCTTTTTATCTGCCCTGAGAACAATTCTCAGGTTACGGACCCAGTCCGAATAGTTTGTTCCATTTAATTTTTCTTTCTCAAGAATTGATCGCAAAGCAAAAGGGTGTGCGCGGTTGTTAGATGCCATTGATCTACAACAGAAAATGCAAAATACTAAGACAAATAGAACCATGATAGAGTAAACTGTATTAAACAAATTTAATAGAATGTACTCCCACTAAAATCAATATCCCTCTATTGATTCTTAGCGATTCAAGATCCGCAATTAACTAGTCTACTAGTGAGCTTTTGCATCACCGCTAGGAGACAAGGTAATTCGGTAAGTAACACCTTACTAATCATATCTCTATATGACTCTTGTTGTTCGGTGACATCTCTATGCCTCGGCGCCCAACCTTTATGCCCCAAGGCCCATAACCTTTATGATAACCTTGTTAAGTTCACCAACCCTTATGCATGTATGTATCCGATACAAACCCATCTAGTCAAGGAAAGTCGATGGTGCCCTAATTTTATAGACCCACCATCAATTTACAAGACATGGGATGGTGCAGGGTTTAGTTGGGAGGGCATATGTTTAACTTAACATTTTGTGAGGGATCGTTATACTTCTACCATTCAAACATGCATAGGAGTAAAACAAACAGGAATAGCATTCACACAGTTGTGACTCAGTATGGCCCATTTTCTCATGGTGATCTTCATCGCCATAGAATCTGTCCACCATGATGATCTCCATCTCCATGGTTAATGTGTGCCATCCCTCCAAGTGATGTGTCCTCCGAGTACTAATATAAGCTATTACTCATAACAGCTAGTAATCAAATACATGGATACAAGGAATCATCACAAGTCGGCACGCAGGCCGTTAATACAATACTTTGACAACACTATGGCTCCAGCCGTGTTGCCGAACCCACGACACGCAGGTCATGAAAATATTACAAACATGCATCACATACACATTAGGCCATACTGGTCACATACATCCTGCAAAAACAAGTTATGCATAGATTCGCAATTTACCGGATAAGGGGGTCGAGGGGGTTTCCCCCCGCGGGGTTCGAAGGGGCAGCGCCCCTCGCGGTATCTCCGGGCGTCGAGGATAAGGAAGGAGGTAATATGCTATATTTTTGGAAACTCCTTTTTACTAATTTTCAAAATAACCATCCTAAGGCTTTTACCTTACAGTTGTATGCTCTGATACCAGTTCTGTTGGACTCGGATTTTTCAATTCAGAATCCCCTGTGATGCACTGCATTATTCCTTGGATCAGTAGATAGATCACACATGTACATGTTGCATCAACACATACATCGCATGAACATACTAAACCATAATATTACAAACCAGAGTTTAAAATACACCGCATTGGACGACAGTTTACATAAGGTCCGAGCAGGCCAAATGTCTACACTACAAAGACAACAGCGGAAGCAAAAGCAAAAGTAAGAGCATAATCCCCAGGCAAACGACTGAGGGGTAAATATGTACAACACATATCATCTAGACTTAGCTAATATATGTGTACACAATCTCCATGGAGTCTACTTGTCTAGGACCCGAAATCGAAGAAGCTGTCCTAGTTTCCATCGTTGTTTCCGCCATTCGCGGCAGGGGTATCTTCGTATGTACAGTGGTCTTGGGTCCCAGTTTCTGAATTTGGTAATGCGAGGGTGAGCACAAATCCACCGTGCTCCACGAGCCAATACACAAAATGCAATAAGTAACATGCATGGTTTATCAAGGGAAGGCTCGGGTTATTTTATTTGTCATCAATCGCTTTTAGAATAAGTTACTTAGTAATTTCCTAAGACCTGGCATTTTGGACTTAAAACATAATGTGTAAAAGAATGTATTAATAATAGCGATCTTGATACCATCTACCATTACATGGTGTCTGCACAATTGCTAGCTTTCAGTGTTATAACTGCTTACATTATCACCAGGGCGACACCCAGGGCAACACAAATCAGGGTTTTCCACTGCCCACCACTTTTCCAATTATACCCACAAAGATTTTTGAAATAGAACTGAGAGACCATGTGGAGGTGACCCCATGTTTGTGATGAGTAATTGACAATTGTTTTGGAAAGATTGAGTTTGGTTTGGGTGTTTTCTGCAAAGTCGTAGCCCTTTTTGAGTGGTCGAAAGATCTCTACGACCTTGTTGGCCGTGGTCGAAAGCACCTAGAGTCATTTACGACCACGTTGGCCGTGGTTGAAAGCTCTCAGAGTCATTTTTGACCACTTTAGCCAAGGTCGAAGGCCACCAGAACTGTTTACGACCACATTGGGCGTGGTCGAAGGCCATCCGAGAGGTTAACGACCACTCTGACCGTGGTCGGATGGCAGCTGGTGAGTTTACGACCGGTTTTGCCATGGTCGGAAGTCACCAGACAGGTTTATGAACATGTTAAGGCCATCCGGGAAGTTTATGACCACTCTAGTAGTGGTCGATCGCAGTTACGACCACGTTGGTCATGGTCCGAAGTCGTAAGTCGAAGCTACGACCGCTGCGGTCGGAAGTCGGCACTCGGGAGTTCAACCACGTAGAGAAGTCGGCGCCTTTCAACCATGTTAGCGCGAGAGGAAGTCGAAAGTCGAGGCTTCGACCGCTGCGGTCGACAGTCGGCATACCTCGAATACGACCACGTGGGAAGTCGGCGCACTTCGACCACGTTGAGAGGCGGTCGAATGTGGTCGGATTGCACTCGGACGAGGTCGCAGCGCGTTCGACGCGGTCGGTTGCTATCAGAAGCGGTCGGACGAGCCCGACTGCGGTTGGAAGCGGTCGGAGGTGCTTGTAAGCTGTTGAAAACGCCCGGAGTGCGGTTGGACGGGGTCGGCTGGGGTCATAGGCGGTCGGTTGTCCCTGAAAGTCGTGAGCGTGGTCGTAGACACCATGTAACCGGTCGTATGACCTCCAGGATCGATCATTCCAGCTGTGAATCAGTCGTATGGCTTTGTGCTACAGTCGTAGTGAAGGACTACGGGTAGGCTACGCTAGCGCAAATTAATAAAAATTATGCCCGTAAACCAAGATCACTGCAGTTATAGATCACGGAATTACCACTAGACGCGCAGGTGCGGAATTGATGCAGCACGTCGGGGCAGAGTAGTCGTACTACGTCGATGCAGCACGTCGGGGCAGAGTAGTCGTACTACTTCCTCGTCCTCGTCGCGGCGTCCAACGTACAACTCCTCTTTTGCGGTTCGTCCAAACGCTACAGATGCAGCGCCGCCAAAAGGTATCCACACGTACGGGAGGAAGCGACGCACGCCGGATTACTAGATCCGCGCGAGCGCCCAGGGCGTGGGAGGGGTGGCGGCCAGGGTTTGAGGAGGTCACGAAAAAATTCTCCCAACCCTGTGCGCCCTAGCCCTCCTTTTATAGACGTCCTTATAATGGGCTTCAGCGAATGGAGGCCCATTAGGACTCAATACCCAGTCCAACCCGGATCTAATCCGAATTAGGCTTCAGCCCTTAAGTGTGTGACCCTATGGGTTCACGTATGTTTAGACATGACACGAGTTTACCTACTCGGTCAATAGTTGGTAGCGGCCTCTAGCAAGACGTGCCAACTCCTAAACATACATAAAGATCATATCGAACGAACCATCACAACTTTATGTACATGCCAATCCCTTTGCCTCACGATATTTGGTCGAGCTCCAAGCTGACCACTCTTTCTCGATTCTGTGATCCGGAATCCCTTACTAGGTTAACTCTTAACCTTAAGTAGCATGGCCATGCATTTCTGGATCCGATCACTCGAGGGGCCCAGAGATATCTCTCTCAGGTAGAGAGGGGCAAATCCCATCTCGACTGACCATGCCTCGCAGCATGCTTCATGACAAACCCGAAAGCTACCTTTATAACTACCCAGTTACGGAGCAGTGTTTGATAGCCCCTAAGTAGGTCGATTCACATCTCAAGTACATGCGACAATCTCAGGTCTAAGGACAAGGCGTACACATTGTGTAGAGAGAGAACCATAAGTATAATTGTTATGTCTCATGTTGGGTCGGTCCAACCCCATGTTCTAAACATGTGTCCACATTATTGGTTTGACATCTCCATGTCTATGACCTGTGAAACATGGTCATCAACCGATACATGTGCTAATCCATTATTCACGTGTGTCCACACATGAACTTCGACTAGGGACAACTTTAGAATAACCATACAAGTAAAGAGTTTCACAAACAAGTCACATACTTGTTAATCAATACAAAGGCAATATTCAAGGAACATTTATTAAATCATGGATACAACGAAATATCATCATCTCTATGATTGCCTCTAGGGCATATTTCCAACACGTAGACCTTGTGCATTTGATAGTGTGCCATTTCGACCGGTCTTAATGCAGTTTCATCTTTGTGGAGTATGGTTGAGTTCTGTTTTCTGATGCAGAATGGTTGTACACAATGTTTTGTGCGGTGCTATGAATGTTTGCTTGTCTGTGATAGTTTGCAGGACTTGGAGACTAGTTATGGCGAGGCATGGATGGTCGAGACTAGGCATGGGTGGTGCTGAGGTTGTGAGCGGCCGGGAGATGCCAACAACGACGAGGTCTGCAGGTGGTTGCAAGACTTGGACAGCAAGGCAAAGCAGGAGGAAGCTTCTGGGAAGGTAGCGGAGTGGCATTTTGGAGAAATGCGGAAAACTGCAAAGGGAAGCTGTGTCTCTGCCAAAGCACAGGAGTTGTTGGTGCTAACGGGCAAAGCAGTGGAGCCGTTGGGTTTAACGGGTAAAGCACTGGAAGCTTGTTTTCGCTAGTGGGTAAAGCGAGTGGTAAAACCCGGTGTTAGGTGGGGGTTTACGGGTTCCCCCCCCCCGGGTAGCAGAAGGCTATAAATAGAGTGGGCAAAACTCGGGTGCTCGGGGAGATGGTTTCCGAGTTGCTCTGGTTTTATTTCTATCTTTTGTGAGTTGTGCTCGAGATGGAGCAAGTGTGCTCATGTATCTCCCAGTTGGAGTGGCTGTAGAAACCTCCATGATCAATCATTCATCTCTGTTCCACTCTTGAATTCACTTGTTACGATGTTTGGTTGATTTGTGTGTTTGTTTCTCTATCTCTCTTTTTTGGTTCTCGGGTCGATTATGGTCTTCTTGATTTGAGGTGTGAAGGCTTGGTTTTGTTTTGCTCAGAACAGGGAATCAATTTCGAGGCCTTTTGGCCAATCCATTTCGGAGAGCAAAAGTTGAATCGGAGAGAGTTTGCATCTCATGATCGTGTACCTTGAGCTCCTCTGTTTCATCTTCGACCGTGCAGTTCAGTTCGACCCCTATATCAAGTTTGTTGTTTCTTTGTAATTTCACTTTTAGGGATCGTGCTCCTGCTAAGGTTCAAGTTTCATAGCTTTTGGTTTTTCGAGCATAAATTCCTTGAAAGTCGAAACCAAGTGGTCGTCCGCTTCTGTTGTTGTCGATAGCTTCGATTTCTGTTCTGTTGTCAAGTTAGGCATTGATCACGTCAGTCGTTTGACCACTAGTTGGCCTATGACCACATATGTTCGATCAAGGAATCAACTGTCCTCATCCAAGTTGGTGGATCGATCACTAGTTGACTTTCGACCAATCGGACTGCTCTTGGTAGGGATTAAATCTTTTCTGTTGTCGGTCGGCTATTGGTCTTTCTATTTTCGGCCGATTGATCCTCGTTTCTGTGGTCGTGCACTCTCTTCTCTGATCCTCCTGACTCCAGCTTAGCGCATACTTCTTCTACTTCATAGCTTCCATAGCTATTGGAGTAAAAGGATTGTGCGAATACTTAGGGCGATTTTTAAGGCACCATTCACCCCCCCTCTTATGTTGCCATTTCGGTCCTTCAATTGGTATTAGAGCCGGTTAGCTCTTCCTCGTAGATCTTAACCAGTCTCTAGAGCCATGGCAACAGACAAGTACTCGACCAAGCCCCCGATCTTCGATGGGATCGACTATCCCTTCTGGAATAGTCAGATGGAGATCTACATCCAGGCTCAGGGCTACGCCATCTGGCGGAAGGTCAAGACCCGGTATGTTGTTCCTGCCGATGAGAACATCAATGCCGGAAACATGGCTGATGTTGAGGTGAATGCTAAGGCAAGGAACATCATAATTCAGGGTCTGAGTAGAAGTGAGTTCGATCGCATCTCTCATCTGACGTCGGCTTTCGACATTTAGGTGACCCTCGACGCATACCATGAGGGCACCACCCAGATCAAGACAGTTCGACAGGACCAGTTTAAGCGAGATTACAACAAGTTTGAAATGCTTGCTGGTGAGTCCCTCAATGAGTGCTTTGCGCGTTTCCATAAGATTTTCAGCAACCTCCGAGTGGTCGGTCTCACATACCCCGACTCGGACAATGCTCGACAGATGCTCGCAGCTCTGGATTTGCGTGTGTGGGAGATGAAGGTGACTACCATCAAGGACACCACCGATCTTTCGACCTTGACTCTTGACGTGTTGTACTCACGCCTCAAGACTCACGAGATTGACATAGTCTCTCGTAGGTCAAAGTCGCAGTCGATGGCCTTAGTCACCGATCCCAGTCTGGTTTCTGGACCTTCTTCCGAGTCGATTTGTGGATTCTCTCTAGCTGCTCTCTGTGACGTAACTGATGATCAGTTGGAGCAGCTACCAGAGGATCAGTTAGCCCTTCTAGCCAGAAAGTTTTCCCATGCGTACAAAAGGGTGAGGGATCGGAAGAGGAGTGGACCGATAATTTGCTTCGAGTGTGGTGGCCCCAACCACATTCGAGCGAATTGCCCCAAGCTGGGGAAGGGCAAGGGCGACTACGGCGGTGTGCGCAAGAACAACTACATTGACAAGAACCGCAACAAGAAGCCCCCAGCTCATGTCCAAGGCAAGAAGAAGTTCCGCGACCTTGGCAAAGCCAAGAAGCTCTTCCACCGCGTCCTCACCACCTTCGACGACCTCGATCTCAGCGAGGTGAAGGGGTGGAGCGACGACGATGGAAAGGATGAGCAAGGCCCCAAGGGTAGCGATGACTTCTCTAGCATGTGCTTCATGGCCCTTGAGGGCGAGATCAGCGACAGCGAGCTTTACTCCGACCAGGTTAATGATGCTTTTCTTAAGCTAGATAAATTTCATGCTAGATCTAGAGCTAGGTGTAGCGAGTTGGAGAAGGAAGTAGATAGACTGTCACAGGAGCTTACTTCACTTATATCTGCTCCCTCCCGTGATGAATGTGATACATGTTGTGCCTTGCTTGGTGACATGAAGAAATTAAGGACCTCTCATGATAGTCTGTCCTCTGAGCTTGACATGATTAAGGTGGAGAATGTTAGTCTTCTTACTAAGCTAGAGATGAGTAGGGTAGCGCCTCTTTCATCTACTCTTGTTGAGGCTATTTCTTGCACCTCATGTGAGGATAAGGATAATGCTTTTAGAGGTCTTTATACCATGCTCGTTGATCTGCTTGAGTCTTGTGAAAGCTGCACTAACTTGAAATTGAACCTAAAAAGGGCAGATCATAAAATTGCTGAGTTGCATGCTTCCTTGCTTGAGCCAATTGCTTCATGTATAAACTGTCCCAAATTAACTGCTGAACTTGAATCTGTCTCAAAACAGTTTCAAGAAATGATTGATCACAACAAGAAGATGGCTCAATATGCTTCTAAAAACCCTGTTAGCTCACCATGCAAAATTTGTGATAAACTAAAATCTGACTTGATTGCATTGGAAGAAAAATGTGTGAAGCTAACTAAGGATTTACTAGGGAAGCCACAATCTTGTTGTGATGTGTGTTCTGGTATGGGGGAGAAGTCCAAGGGTAAGGTGGAGACGCTTAGCAACGTGAACCAAATGGCTAGCAGTAGGACTATCCCTTTTGAGTCGACTGTGCGTGCACAACCCATTCGCTCTTCTGCTATTGGTTCTCCTTCTACTCCCTTACCCTCAGCTGTCTCTTCTTCCCCCTGCTCTTCTTGCACCTATTTCTTTCGGGAGTGTTAGTATCTTATGAACACTCTCGAGAGATTTGTGGGAGGCAAGAAGAAGCTAAATCTTATTCTAGACCAATCTAAGATTTGCAAATTTAGTCAAGGTCGAGGATACGAGTTTTATGAGGACATGAGGAAGCATCCACCTGCTGTTCTTAGACCCATAGCAGCAGGTGTGATCGAGATTGAGCCCTGTACTGAGAAAGTACAATTTAAGTCAGCGGGCTTTGTCCAAGGGATTTCTGACAGCAAGGTGATTCCACCTGCTGCTTTGGCCTCTCAGAAGGCAAAGCCTCATCATGCTACTTCTACCTCTCAGAAGGTGAAGTATCATTGCACCTTCTGTCAGAAGGATGGGCACTTGATCGAGCGATGCTTCAGGCGTGCCAAATCGCGCGTAGAGACCGTGTTGAGTCTCTTAGGCGTATTTAGAGCCAGCCCCAGACCTTGAGTGCACCTAAGACCAACACGAGGTCTAGGTTTGCTTCTGTTGATGGGTTTGGGCAGCATCGAGGACTTGCCTTTTCTGGTTTTACTGATTTTTGTCCTCGATATGCCTTTGGTCGTGACTTCCGTCGTTCTGAGGGTAGATCTCATTTTCCCCGTCGAGATGGCTACCCGCGGCATGATCAGCATGCTGCCAGTGCTCTGACTCGCTCTCCCATAGCGGTCGGACCCAGCAACAGCTTCAGGTCTGCACATAGACTTTCTGCTTCATTGAGCGACAGAGAGCGTAGGGTAGTTAGAGGTCAATCATGTTTGACTACTTCTGCTGCTCGACGTGTTACTCAGTATTGGGTGCAAAATCACTCTTGATTTATCCCAGTACTGAGTCATTACACTCTGTTTGGCTCGGGTTCGCCGGGCAGGGAAGGGAGAGGTTTGGCTCGTAGACTCCGGGTGTTCATGACACATGACCGGAGACTCTCGTTGGTTCTCTTCCCTAGCCTGTGCTCCAGGTGATCAGACTATCACCTTCAAAGACGCTTCGTCTGGGCACGTCCGGGTGTTTTATTTTAAAAGATGTTGCCTTGGTTAGTAAGCTGCAGTATAATTTGCTTTCTGTTTCTCAGCTTACCGATGAAGGTTTTGAGGTGAGCTTTAAGAAAAACGCTTGCAAAATTCTTGATTCTTCGGGTAGTCTGGTTTGCGGGATTTCTCGTTGTGGGAGGATCTTTCGTGCTGATTTTTCTAAGTCTGCTGGTGATCCTCTCCGGTGTTTAGTTGCTTCTGAGTCCCGTGACCTTACTTTCTGGCATAGGAGACTTGGTCATATTGGATTTGACCATTTGACCCGAGTTAGCGGCCACAATCTCATTCGTGGTCTGCCGAAACTCAAAATGGTCAAAGATCTTGTTTGCGCTCCATGCTGGCACGGCAAGATGGTTTCTGCTTCTCATCCTTCGGTCACAGTGACTATTACCGATGCACCAGGACAGCTGCTCCACATGGACACAGTTGGACCAGCTCGAGTGCAGTCAGCAGGAGGGAAGTGGTATGTTCTTGTCGTGGTCGATGACTTGTCGAGGTTCTCTTGGGTGTTTTTCTTAGCCTTGAAGGATGAGACATTTACATATTTTCGAGATCTTTTTAGTAGGCTTTCTGTTGAGCTTCCGAGTGCCTTACAAGCGATCCGCAGTGACAATGGCATAAAGTTCAAGAATTCCTACTTTGAGAGGCTCTGTGACGAGACAGGTGTAGAGCACTAGTTCTCTTCTCTGCATGTCCCACAGCAGAATGGCGTCGTGGAGAGGAAGAACCATACCTTGGTCGAGATGGCCAGGACAATGCTTGATGAGTATTGTACACCTAGGAAGTTTTGGGCTGAGGCTATGGCGACCGCGTGCCATGTTTCGAACAGAGTTTTTCTTCGGGCACACTTGCATCGCACTTCCTATGAGTTGAGATACGGGCGAAAGCCCAGTGTCTCTCATTTTCGTGTGTTTGGTTGCAAGTGTTTCATTTTGAAGTCCGGGAACCTAGATAAGTTTGAGTCACGATCTTGTGATGGTATCTTTCTAGGTTACTCGACTTCTTCGCGGGCGTATAGGGTCTGGAACTGCGAGTCTAGTAAGTTGGTAGAGACCTGTGAGGTGACCTTCGACGAGGCCAGTCCGGGGACTAGGCCCGACATCTCAGGTTCTTTAGAGCAGTCCGAGCCCATCTTTGTGGACGATGAGGAGGATGGAGATGAGGGTTGTCTACCCGATCCAATTCTCATCCTCCCCTTGAGGTGCCTTCTTCCACGGCACCTCCAGGTGATCAGCCCATGCCTTCTGCTTCCTCTGGAGCCAGTGGCTCTGTTACTACCTCGTCAGCTCATGAGGTAGAGGCTACTTCTTCTTCTCATTCAGGACCTCCCCGACATATCCAGAAAGACCATCCTTCCATGCAGATGATTGGAGACCTCTTTGAGCGAATCACGCGCTCAAAGTCTGGCATGTCAAATTTCTATCTCTATTCTACCTTTGTGGCCTCATTCGAGCCCAAGGACGTTTGTCATGCTCTTTCTGATGAGTCTTGGGTCAATGCCATGCATGAGGAGTTAGAAAATTTTGAGAGAAACAAGGTCTGGTCGCTTGTTGAGCCCCCTCGCGGTCACAATATCATTGGGACTAAGTGGGTGTTCAACAACAAGCATAGTGAGGATGGGGTTGTCATTTGGAACAAGGCTAGACTGGTAGCTCAGGGCTTCTCCCAGGTTGAGGGTCTAGATTTTAAGGAGACCTTTGCCCCTGTGCTAGACTTGAGGCCATTAGAATCCTGCTTGCTTTCACAGCTTCTAAGGGTTTCAAGCTTTACCAGATGGATGTCAAGAGTGCCTTCCTCAATGGGTTCATTGAGGAAGAGATCTATGTGAGACAGCCTCTAGGTTTCGAGAGCCTCAAATACCTAAATCATGTCTACAAGCTTTCCAAAGCCTTGTATGGACTTAAGCAGGCCCCTAGAGCTTGGTATGAGAGGTTTAAGTCCTATCTGTTGAGTCATGGTTTTGAGATGGGTAAGGTAGATAATACCTTATTCATTCGTACGCATGGCACTAATCTTCTGCTCGTCCAGATTTATGTGGATGACATCATCTTTGGCGGCTCTTTTCGTACTCTTGTTTCACAGTTCTCGGATGTCATGAGCACCGAGTTTGAGATGAGTATGATGGGCGAGTTGACCTTCTTTCTTGGTTTCCAGATCAAGCAGACTCGGGAGGGTACTTTCTTGTATCAGGGCAAGTACACTCGTGACCTCCTGAGATGCTTTGACATGAGTGATGGTAAGCCCGTGTCAACTCCTATGGCATCATCTGCCACACTTGACCCAAATGAGGATGGCGAGCCAGTTGATCAGAAGGAGTATCGCAGCATGATTGGCTCCCTCTTGTACCTCACTACCTCGAGGCCGGACATACACTTCTCCGTGTGTCTGTGTGCTCGCTTTCAGGCTTCTCCTCTCATATCTCACCGCCAGGTGGTGAAGCGCATCTTTCGGTAAACTTCTCTTGTTTCTTGGTCATCTAGGAAGCAGTCCGGGGTTGCACAGTCCACCGCAAAGGCCGAGTACGTTGCTGCCGCCAGTTGTTGCAGCTAGGTACTTTGGATGGTCTCGACCCTGCGGGACTTTGGGTTAGCCATAGACAGTGTTCCACTCTTTTGTGATAACACTTCTACCATTAACATTGCTAAGAACCCAGTGCAGCACTCTCGAACCAAGCATATTGATATTCGATATCACTTCCTTAGAGACCATGTGGAGAAGGGTGACATAGTGCTCCAATTTGTGGAGAGTGACCACCAGTTGGCTGACATCTTTACCAAGCATTGGATAGCTCTAGGTTTTCAGCTCTGTGGGGAGAGCTTGGGGTGGTTTGTCCTTTTGGACTGTTGTGAGGGGGAGTTTTGTGCTTCATGTTTTATCTTGATTATTATGCTCTTAATCCTTTCTGTTGGATTGCATATGGGTGCATTGGGGTTAGTCCTTCTAGCATAGATTAAAGTGTTTCTCTTGTCGAGTTGTTTAGACTTCCTCCTCTCATCTTGTGATTCTAGGATGCTGCTTATTAGCTGTTTCTTTTCTACTAGGTTGAGCTCACTCACTTGTTATAGGTTCTAGCAAGGGTTGGGCCACCCTTGGGTAGACAGGGTACGTGTTTGCTGCTTAGTGTGTTAGATGATCAGTTAATAATCCTAGAGTCATATGGGGTAGATGAGAGTCAGTCTGAGCCATAGTATCCTCTATATCTTATCTATGCTTTAAGGACTGCCTTTTTTATTTTCTTGCAAGCTTCTCGTTTTTATTGCTTTGGTTCAGGGGGAGTTCATTTGGGAGCTTCTAGATCTTAATATTGTCATAACTCAACTTGAACTAAAAGTGCATCACATGTTGAGGGGGAGCTGGATTTCCTTGCATTTCATTTCAGCATTTCGCATTGTAATATATATGCTTGGAGTCTTGATTATTATCCTGTTATGACATGTTTACAATGGATTACACCTTGCCATGATCTGTGTTTACCTGCTAGATTTATCATGACTTTATGTGTGTAATTTAGCCTTTGCCATGATAGGTTGATTAAAATGCTCAACTTGAACTAATTCATGTCAAGCTAGCTCGTGAGACTAGTCTTTCTTTAGTTATCTTTTTATAATTTGTGCCATGTCAAATAGGCTGAGTTGAGTCTTGAATCTTTGTTGAGCTTTAGATTGAGCTATGCTAGTTTCTTGATGAAGCTTGAGTTGGTACAATTTTTAAGTAAGCAAAAAGATCTCTTTTGTGCGAAAAAAATTGATCTCACCAATTCTTTCTCATGAGACGGCTTGCCATTGCACTAGGCATGAACTCAGGGGGATTTTTGGTTGACCAAGATCATCTTCTTAAGCTTATTGCTTGGAGTGGTCGCATAAGGCTTGAGATCTAGCACATGACAAAAATTTTGGGTTGGAAACGACCATGAGTTTCAAAAGAAAAATCATGTCAAATGTGCTCAATTTGCTAAAATTACAAAACTTGTAAGTACTTGAACAAATGTCTCATTTTTGAACTTGTAGCACTCTAAATTGACTCAATACTAGCTTCTTGGTTCCACTTAGCTTATTGACATGGCCTGCATCATCTTTAGATACCTTTAGCTAGACTATAATCATGGTTGACTTGACATGCTAAGAAATTCGACCAATTTTCAGATTATGACTTATTTGGCTTAGCTTGTCTATACATGTATTGTCATGATCTTGATAGCATTCATATCTGTTATGGCTTCGTGTAATACTCAATGGTAATTTTGGATAATCTTCATGGCTCTAATTGCTTAGTTTCAAAAACAAATTCAGCCATTTCATCCTTTTTCACGCCCTATTCTCTCTTTTGCATCTTGATGATTCTATTGCCAAAAGGGGGAGAATTTTGGAGAAAAAGCCATGTTTTGGGAGCTTTTGTGGAAAACTTGCTCTTTCTTTTGCTCCTTTGTCAATATGGTCTTGAGTCGCTTTTCTTCTCTTTTAGACCATGTTGGACCAAAATGGCGACAGAGGGGGGTGAATGTCGCTCACTAAAAAACTTGTCCCCCACAAGTACCAAATAAAATGTTCTTCTCCGAAAGCTATGTGAAGCTAAGGGAAGAGATAATTAAAGCTTACTGGAACTCAAAAAATAAAGAAGCAAGCAAGGGACACAACTCAAGAAAGAAAAACACCATATGCTGCAGAGAGCCGGTCAGACCGGAGGGTCATGCCCGTCAGACCGCGCTGGCCGGTCAGACCGCCAAGCCAAGCCCGGTCAGACCGCCGGCTCTAGACCGGTCTGACCGCCGGCAAAATGCCGGTCTGACCGCTCGACCCCGGTCTGACTGCCAGCTCCTAGGCGGTCTGACTGCCCCTCGGGAGCAGACAGCAACATAAGTAGTTTTTCAGACTGCAAAACCAGAGACTTCACTCTGCAAGCAAATTGAGATTACTCTCTGGAAATTTCAGTCCAGAACTATGAGATAACCTCTTAAATACCAAGGGGAGCACAAGGAACTAAATAAAGCCAACTCTCAACCAAGAATTTAGAAATGCTCCAAATAACTGAAAAAGTACAGAGAGCTGGACAAAAATCCAAATTCCCACTCAATCCTTGAATCTTTGGTCATGAAACTTTGCAAATAGATTAGCAATAGCCTCAGGACTAGAGAGTCCAAATTTCATGGCATCTCATGAGGGGAATCAAGAATCACATCAAAACCCTAGAAATGAGCAAGAACTGAACAAGCACAACACAAAACCTAAATTGCTCAATGGTCTTAAGTCCTTTGCTTATGAGATTTTGCAGGGAGGTTAGCAACAACCTCAGGGCTTTCCAGACCAAAACTCAAGCCTTCTTTCAAAGAAAATCAAAGGGGGCCAAGAAACCCTAAAGATGCATAGAAGAATAGAGAAGCCCAAAATACAAAACCTGAAATCAAGAATAGACTCTTGGGATTTTAACTGATCAAATGATCTTGAGGCACTATCCCAACATAGAGCAATCCATTTTGGGCCTTCTCCACAAGAAACAACAAGAAATCAAAAATCTCAAGAAATCATGCAAAGAGGCATCGAAGGGAAATAGGGAGCACAGGAGATAAAACTCAGAAATTTCATTCCCAATGAAACGATTACAGAGGAGTCCCCATACGCATGGACATTAGAACAAGAGGAATGATTACAAGTTCATCAATCCATCCTCTCCCTCTCCCCAAGCCAAGAACTCAAGAACTCTCTACATGCTTGGAGGAGACACAGAGACAACGAAGGGACACACTCTGCTGCCTCCACCCACTCTTACCAACTAAAGCCTAAAGCCAAAACAAACTTACAAAGCCTCTTTTGACTCTAGCAAACCCTAACTCTCTCCCAAAGGCATGAGGGGGCATTCAGCCACTCCCTCCTTTACAAAGCCCTTGGTTAACGGGTCTCCAACCCGTTACGCCCGCTAAACCTAAACGGAACCGTCTCCCGCTTGTGCAGTTTCGTGAAATTACCAATTCGCCCCTCCTGCACCTTCCGGGAAGCTTCCGCGCTCCTGGTCATCCACGACTCGCAACCACATCGAATCTCCGCCGTCTTCGACACATCTCGACCGTTCTGACCTCGACACCACCCGTGTCTAGTCCGGTCCCCTCGTGTCTCGCCACGACTCTATCTCGACGTCCTGCAGCCATCACAGACAAGAAACACATCAAATAGCACCGCTCGACACATGAAAGCATAATAGCATTAACAAATCATACTTACCCATGATAGAGCCCAAACCTGTCGAAACAAGAGAATATGCATCCTGAGCACTTTGACCAGGTTTGACCAAGTCCGACCGAGCCCGATTGCACCACGCAACGTCAAGGTCCGAACCAACCAAATCAAACTCGACTTTCCTAAACCGATGTCAATTACTCATCACACACATGGGATGACCTCCACATGATCTCTCAATCTCCCCCTTGATGAGTATATTGACAAACTCAGAAAAAGCGCAAAGTTGGGTTTGAAGAGAAAGTCAAACATGGTCCAACGGAAGAAAATGATGCTAATAACTGTGTCGACACAAGGAGCAAAAGAAAGAATAAGTTTTCCTCAAAGCTCCCAAAATGGCTTTTTCTCCGCTATTCTCCCCCTTTTGGCAATAAACACATCAAGGATGCAAAAGAGAGAATAAGACATAGATATGGATGAAATGGCTGAAGTTTGTTTATTTTAAGCAGTTAGAGCCATGAGAATTATCCAAGATGACCAACAAGTATTACACCAAGTCATAACACATAAACATGATATCTAGATCATGACAAGACATGTATAAGCCAGCTAAACCAATTAAGTCACAATCTGAAATTTTAGTGCAAATCCTTAGCATGTCAAGTTATCCATGATTATAGTCTAGCGAGAGGTATCCAAGGATGATGCAAACCATGTCAATAAGCTGAGCGGAACCAAGAAGCTAGTATTGAGTCAAATTAGAGTGCTACAAGCTCAAGAGTGAAACATTTGTTAAAGTACGTGTAACTTTTGAAATTTTAGCAAATTGAGCACAATTGACATATTTTTACTTTGAGAAACTCATGATTGTTTCCAACCAAGATTTTTGTTGAGTCATGTGCTAGACCTCAAGCCTTATGCGACCACTCCAAGCGATAAGCTTAAGAAGATGATCTAGGTCATCCAAAACTCCCCCTGAGTTCATGCCTAGTGCAATGGCAAGCAGTCTCATGAGAAAGAATTGGTGAGATCAGTTTTTTTCGCACAAAAGAGATCTTTTTGCATTCATAAATGGTTTTACTAACTTATGCATCATCAAGAACTAACATAGCTCAATCTAAAGCTCAATAGAGATTCAACTCTCAACTCAGCCTATTTGACATGGCATGGATCATAAAAGGATAACTCAAGAAAGACTAGTCTCGAGTGCTAACATGACAAGTTTTAGTTCAATTTGAGCAAGTTTAATTAACTTATCATGGCAAAAGCTAGTCTACACATATGAAGTCATGATAAATCTAGCAAATAAGCACAAGTCATGGCAAGGTGTAAAGCATTGTAAACATGTCATAAAAGGATAATAATCAAGGCTCAATGTAGTTATATTACAATGCAGAATGATGAAATACAAGAAAATCCAGCTCCCCCTCAACATGTGATGCAACTTTTAGTTCAAGTTGAGTTATGTCAATATTAAGCTCCAGAAGCTCCCAAGTGAACTCCCCCTGAACAAAAGCAATAAACAAGAGAAGCTGGCAAAGAAAATCCGAAAGGGCGGTCCTTAAAGCATAGACAAGACATAGAGGATACTATGGCTCAAACTGACTCTCATCTACCCCATGAGACTCTAGGACTATCAACTGATCATCTAACATGCTAAGGAGCAAACACGTACCCTGTCTACCCGAGGGTGGCCCAACCCTCGCTAGAACCTATAAGAAGTGAGTAAGCTCAACCTAGTGAGAAGAGAACCAGCTAATAAGCGGCATCCTAGAGTCACAAGATAAGAGTAAGAAGTCTAAGCAACTCGGCAAGAGAACCACTCTAACCTATGCTAGAAGGACTAAACCCAATGCACCCGTATGCAATGCAATCAGGAAGGACTAAGAGCATAATCTTTACTATTATAAAAGGAGTTGGTGGTTGGTCCGGCCTCTCCCACCCCTTCTCATAAAAAAGGTCTGCTGACTAACGTGTGGCCCCTTCCTACCCCGCCTCACGAAACCGTGCGCTCCTCCTCCCACCGAATCTTCCTCGGTTCCTCCCACCTCCCCCGTGTCCCCACGTTCTCCGCTCAGCGGTACCCGTTCTACGTGCTGCCTCCTGCTCTCCGTCCTCCGCCCTCGCTACACCAACTCGCCCTGCCAACCTCTACGCTACGGTTCGTCTCACACGCGGCAGCAACCGCATCAGCAACAGTGGGTGGGTTGGTGGTTGCCTTCTCTTCGTCTCTCTCTCACCTCCGGCCGACTCCCCCCGCCCATCCACGGCGATGGCCTCCCCTCTCCCGCACTGACCCCGTGTATTTTGGCGGTAAGCGGGAGCGGTGGCTGCAGAGGGGGAGGCAGGGTGGAATCTTGGTTGGGCGTGATCCGGGGCGGTGCTGGGCGGATCTTGGCGGTGTCCGGCGCGGATCTGACCGAGCCACGGGGATGGAGAGCGAGTGCGGGGAGGGAGCCGCGACGGCGAATGGCTTGGGAGGGGAGGACTACGTCGTCGTGAAGGCCGGCAAGGAGGGCCGCGCCGGCGCTGCGGCGGCGAAGGGCGGTAATCCCGTCTCGCCGGCGGGGAGGTGGCAGGCGGATCTGGGGCCACGGCGCTGGCGCCCGGGGAGCCGACCAGGGCGCCGACCAAGGTGCGGGGATTGCAAGATTTTGGTTCTTTGGTTGCTCTGTGGCGCTATGTAGTGATCCATTGCTGACGATGGGTGTTGCTGTGCACAGAAGGGTGGATCTGAGGATGCGAGCGTGGGGAAGGAGAAGGTTCTCCGCAGTTTTTGGATCATGAAGGGATAAGCTATTGTTGCAAGTCAACACATGATGACAATGGAATTACTAATTCTCTGGAGATATTTGAGAAACCTAGGTACTTTATTTTCTACTGGTAAATTATTATTTTATTTATGAGAAACTGAGAATGTATTAATCACAAACTAAAAATGATTTTTGCAGTGGTTCTATGCATTTCCTGGCTTCAAACAATGATTGTGGAGTTAGAGACTTTGACATGGAAAAATTTCAAATCTGCAATCATTTCCGTTTTGCTTGGGCTGTGAATGTAAACCTTAAGCTCATTCTTTGATTGTCTATATTTAATATTTTATTTGTTGCACTGTATATTGGATTTTTCATAACTAAATCTCGGTATTCAAGTTAATACTTGATGATTTGTCAAAGAATATGTCTTCCATGGGGGAAAAGCCTATGGTTTTGCTGATCTTTTTGTGCCCCTTGTTTTATTTCGTGCAGCACACATCACTGAGCCCTGATGGTAAACTTGCTGCTATTGTGGATGAAAATCCTGATGGACTTCTGGTTTACGCTAATTCAGGAAAAGTAAGCAGAATGCAATGCTTAGTCATTTAATTTTAAACACTGACCTCATAAGTCTTGCTGTTTGTTTCTTATAGACGGTTCATGATCTCCGTGGTCATTTGGATTATTCCTTCGCATCAGCGTGGAACCCAGATGGTCGAACATTTGCAACTGGTAATGAAGACAAGACATGCAGGATCTGGGATACCCGTAATCTCTCCATGTCTGTTGCTGTATTGGGTGGCAACATCAGAGCCATAAGGTCAATACGCTATACAACTGATGGAAAGTTCCTGGCAATGGAGAACCTGCGGATTTTATCCACATTGTTGATGTCGAAACTGGGTACAGCAGGAAGCAGGAGCTGGATTTCTTTGGTGAGATTGCCGACATGAAAATTTGGGAATTTTTGGGCTGTCACAGATTGACAACTAGTCTGACTGGGTGTAGGAGTGATCTATAAACACATAAGTAGTTGTCACCTCTAGATGCAAAACTTTGTAGAAACAGGTGGCATCATTGTAATTATTTTTGTGTTTCTACGGTTTGCAAAACAAAAGTGAGGCAAATTGTAATTTGAAAAAGGTAAGATAGCTAAAATGGAAAAACAATAGGCTGAAATATAAAATGTTTTAGGGATTTTAGAGCATGTAATATGTTTTTGTATTCCGTAGCAACGCACGGGCACTCAGCTAGTCAATATAATAAAGCAGTAAAACACAAAGCTCCTCCTCACAACAGTCCATAAGGACAGACCACTCCAAGCTCTCCCCGCAGAGCTAAAAACCTAGAGCTATCCAAAGGCTTGGTGAAGATATCAGCCAATTGGTGGTCACTCTCCACAAACTGGAGCACGATGTCACCCTTCTCTACATGGTTTCTAAGGAAGTGATAGCGAATATCAATGTGCTTGGTCCGAGAATTCTGCACTGGGTTCTTAGCAATGTTAATCACAGAAGTGTTATCACAAAAGAGTAGAACACTGTCGATAACTAACCCAAAGTCCCGCAGGGTCAAGACCATCCAAAGCACCTGGCTACAGCAACTGGCTGTAGCAACGTACTCGGCCTCTGCGGTGGACTATGCAACACCGGACTGCTTCCTAGAAGACCACGAAACAAGAGAAGTGCCAATGAATTGGCAGGTGCCCGAAGTGCTCTTCTTATCTATCCTACAGTCAGCAAAGTCTGCATCCGAATAGGCTCTCAAGGAAAGACAGGACGAGGAAGAGTACCAGATACCATAGTCAATGGTAGCTCAAAGGTACTGAAGGATGCGCTTCACCGCCTGGCGGTGATATACGCGAGGAGAAGCCTGAAACCAAGCACACAAACACAGCAAAGTGTATGTCCGGTCTCAAGGTGGTGAGGAACAAGAGAGAGCCAATCATGCTGCGATACTCCTTCTGATCAACTGGCTCGCCGTCCTCATCTGGGTCGAGTGAAGCTGATGTAGCCATAGGAGTGGACACCGGCTTACCATCACTCATATCGAAGCGCTTAAGTCCATACAAAGCTTTGGAAAGCTTGAAGACATGGTTTGGGTATTTGGGGTTCTCGAAACCTGGAGGTTGTCTCACATAGACCTCTTCCTCAATAAACCCATTGAGGAAGGCACTCTTGACGTCCATCTGGTAAAGCTTGAAACCCTTAGAAGCTGCAAAGGCATGCAGGATTCTAATGGCTTCAAGTCTAGCTACAGGGGCAAAGGTCTCCTCAAAATCTAGACCCTCAACCTGGGAGAAGCCCTAAGCTACCAGTCTAGCCTTGTTTCGAACAACCACCCCATCTTCACTCTGCTTGTTCTTGAACACCCACTTAGTCCCAATGACATTGTGACCTCGAGGGGCTCAACAAGCGGCCAGACCTTGTTTCTCTCGAAATTCTCTAGCTCCTCATGCATGGCATTGACCCAAGACTCGTCAGACAGAGCATGACTAACATCCTTGTGCTCAAAGGTGGCAACAAAGGCAGAATGGAAACAGAAATGCGACATGCCAGATTTTGAACGAGTGACTCGCTCAAAAAGGTTTCCAATAATCTGCTCAGAAGGATGGTCTTTTTGGATATGTCTGGGAGGTCCAGGATGAGATGAAGAAGTGGCCTCTACCTCATGAGCTGACGAGGTAGGAACAGAGCCACTAGCTCCAGAAAAAGCAGAAGACATGGGCTGATCGCCTCGAGGTGCAGTGGAAGAAGGCACCTCAAGGGGTGGATGAGGGACTGGATCGGGTAGACAACCCTCATCTCCATCGTCCTCATCATCCACAAAGATGGGCTCGGACTACTCTAAAGAACCGGAGATATCGGGCCTAGTCCCCGGACTGGCCTCGTCGAAGGTCACCTCACAGGTCTCTACCATCTTACTAGACTCGCAGTTCCAAACCCGATAGACCCGCGAAGAAGTCGAGTAACCTAGAAAGATCCCATCACAAGAACATGACTCGAACTTGTCTAGGTTCCCGGACATCAGAATAAAACACTTGCAACCAAACACATGAAAATGAGATACACTGGGCTTTCGCCCATATCTCAACTCATAAGAAGTGCGATGCAAGTGTGCCCGAAGAAAAACTCGATTTGAAACATGGCACGCGGTAGCTATAGCCTCAGCCCAAAACTTCCGTGGTGTAGAGTACTCATCGAGCATCATCCTGGCCATCTCAACCAAGGTACGGTTCTTCCTCTCCACGACGCCATTCTGCTGTGGGACGTGCGGAGAAGAGAACTGGTGCTCTACACCTGTCTCATCACAGAATCTCTCGAAGTAGGAATTCTTAAACTCCGTGCCATTGTCACTGCGGATCGCTCGTAAGGCACCCGGGAGCTCAACAGAAAGCCTACTGAAAAGACCTCGGAAATGTGTAAACGTCTCATCCTTCGAGGCTAAGAAAAACACCCAAGAGTACCTCAAGAAGTCATCGACCACGACGAGGACATACTGTATCCATATGGAGCAGGTGTCCTGGTGCATCAGTCATAGTAACTGTGACCGGAGGATGGGAAGCGGCAACCATCTTGCCGTGCCGGCAAGGAGCACAAACTAGATCGTTGACCATCTTGAGTTTCGGCAAACCACGAATGAGGTCGTGGCCGCTAACTCGGGTCAAATGGTCAAATCCAATATGACCAAGTCTCCTATGCCAGAAAGAAAGGTCGCGGGACTCAGAAGCAACTAAACACCTGAGAGGATCACCAGAAGACTCAAAAAAATCAGCACGAAAGATCCTCCCAAAACGAGAAATCCCGCAAACCAGACTACCCAAAGAATCAAGAATTTTGCAAGTATTTTTCTTGAATCTCACCTCGAAACCGTCATCGGTAAGCTGAGAGACTGAAAGCAAATTATACTGCAGCTTACTAACGAAGGCAACATCCTTCAGAATGAAAGAATCATTAACGCACACTGTACCTTTGGCGATGACGCGCCCAGATGAAGCATCTCCGAAGGTGATCGTCTCATCACCTGGAGCACGGGCAAGGGAAGAAAACCAACGGGAGTCTCCGGTCATGTGTCGTGAACACCCGGAGTCTACGAGCCAAACCTTTCCCTTCCCTGCCCGGCGAACCTGAGTCAAACAGAGAGTAAAGTCTCAGTACTGGGGTAAATCAAGAGTAATTTTCGCACCCAATACTGAGTAACACATCGAGTAGAAGAAGTAGCCACACACGACTGACCTTTATCTACCCTACGCTCTCTGTCACTCAACAAGCCAGAAGGTCTACGTGTAGACTAGAAGCTGTTGCTGGGTCCGACTGCTACGGGCGAGCGAGTCAGAGTACCGGCAACACACTGAACACGCCGCGGGTAGTTATCTCAACGGGGAAAACGAGATCTACCCTCAGAACGACGGAAGTCACGACCAAAGGGAGCATGAGGACGAAAACCAGAAAACTCGAAAAAAACCAAGTCCTCGATGCTACCCAAGCCCATCAGCTGAAACAAACCTAGACCTCGTGTTGGTCCTATGTGCACTCAAGGTCTGGGGCTGACCCTGAATACGCCTAAGAGACTCAACACGGTCTCTACACGCGATCTTGGCGTGCCTGAAGCATCAATCGATCAGATGTCCATCCTTCTGACAGAAGGTGCAGTGATACTTCACCTTCTGAGAGGTAGAAGTAGCATGATGAGGCTTTGTCTTCTGAGAGGCCGAAGCTGCAGGTGGAATCACCTTGCTGTCAGAAATCCCTTGGACAAAGCCCGCTGACTTAAATTGGAGTTTCTCGGTCCTGGGCTCAGTCTCGATCACACCTGGTGCTATGGGTCTGAGCACGGCAGGTGGATGCTTCCTCATGTCCTCATAGAAATCGTATCCTAGACCTTGATTGAACTTGCAAATCTTGGACTGGTCTAGAATAAGATTTAGCTTCTTCTTGCCTCCCACAAACCCCTCGAGAGTGTTCATAAGATACTGACACTCCCAAAAGAGATAGGTGCAAGAAGAGCAGGGGAAGAAGAGACAACAGAAGGTAAGAGAGCAGAAGAACCAACAGTAGAGGAAAGAATGGCTTGTGCATGCACAGCCAACTCTGAGGGGACATTCCTACTACTAGCCAGTTGGTTCACATCGCTAAGCATCTCCACCTTACCCTTGGGCTCCTCCCCCTTCTCAGCAATCACATTACAAGCAGAAAGTGGCTTCTCTAGAAGGTCCTTAGTTAGCTTCACACACTTTTCATCCAATGCAATCAAGTCAGATTTTAGTTTGTTACAATTAATGCATGGTGAGCTAACAAGGTCCTTAGAAGCAGATTGAGCCAATCTATTATTGTCATTAACTAATTCTTGAAACTGCTTGGAGACAGAATCAAGTTCAGCAGTAAGCTTGGGACAATTCACACACGAAGCAATGGGCTCAAGAAGAAAAGCTTGTAATTCCGCAATTTTATGATCCGCCGTTTTAGGTTCATCTTCAGATTATTGCAATTTTCACAAGTCTCGGGCAGATCGAGAAGCATGGTATATAGACCTCTAAAAGCATTGTCTTTATCCTCACATGACGTGCAAGCACTAGTCTCAATAGAAGTAGATGAAATAGGAGCTACCCTACTCACCTCAAGCTCAGCCAAGAGACTAATATTCTCCACCTTAACAATATCAAGTTCAGAGGACAGACTATCATGCGAGGTCCTTAGCTTCTCCATGTCATCCAGCAAAGCAGAACATACATCACAACCGTCATGGGAGGGAGCAAATCTAAGTGAAGTAAGCTCCCATGACAAACTCTCTACTTTCTTCTCCAACTCGGTACACCTAGCTCTAGATCTAGCATGGAATCTACCTAGCTTAAGAAAAGCATCATTAAGCTAGTCGTAGGTGGGGATACCTCGTCGGAGTCAGAGTACAGCTCACTGTCGCTCAATTCGCCCTCAAGGGCCATGAAGCACATGCCGGAGAAGTCGTCGCCACCCTTGGGTTCTTGCTCGTCTGTTCCATCGTCGTCGCTCCACCCCTCCACCTCGCTGAGGTCGATGTCGTCGAAGGCGGTGAGGACACAGTGGAAGAGCTTCTTGGCTTTGCCAAGGTCGCGGAACTTCTTCCTGCCTTGTGCGGGAACTGAGGGCTTCTTGTTGCGGTTCTTGTCGATGTAGTCGTTCTTGCCCGAACCGTCGTAGTCACCTTTGCCCTTCCCCAGCTTGGGCAGTTCACTCGAATGTGGTTGGGACCACCACACTCGAAGCAGATCACGGGTCCTCCTCTCTTTCCGTCCCTCCTCCTCTTGTAAGCATGGGAGAATCTCCGAGCTAGGAGGGCTAACTGCTCATCCGCAAGCTGCTCTAACTGATCATCAGTTATGTCACAGAGAGCAGCAAGGGAGAATCCACACAGCGAATCAGAAGAAAGATCAGAAGCCGAACTGGGATCGGTGACTAGGGCCATCGACTGTGACTTCGACTTGCGAGAGACAATGTCAATCTCGCGAGTCTTGAGATGTGAGTACAACACATCAAGAGTCAAAGTCAAGAGGTCCGTGGTGTCCTTAATGGCAGTCACCTTCATCTCCCAAACACGAAGGTCGAGTGCAGCGAGCATCTGTTGAGTGTTATTCGAGTCGGGGTATGTGAGACCGACCGCTCGGAGGTTGCTTCGAATCTTGTGAAAACGCGCAAAACACTCATCGAGGGACTCGCCAGCGAGCATTTCAAACTTATTGTAATCTCGCTTGAACTGGTCCTGTCGCACCGTCTTTATTTGGGTGGTGCCCTCATGGTAAGCATCGAGGGTCTCCCAAATATCGAAGGTGGACGAAAGATGAGATATGCGGTCAAACTCGCTACGACTCAAGCCCTGGATTATGATGTTCCTTGCCTTAGCGTTTGCCTCAACATCAGCCATATTCCCGGTGTTGATGTTCTCATCAGCAGGAACAACAAACCGGACCTTGACCTTACGCCAGATGGCATACCCCTGAGCCTGGATGTATGTCTCCATTCGGCTCTTCCAGAAGGGGTAATCGATGCCATCAAAGATGGGAGGCTTGCTCGAATACTTGTCTGTCGCCATGGCTCTAGAGACCGGTTAAGATCTATTGAGAAGAGCTAACCGGCTCTGATACCAATTGTTGGACCAAAATGGCGACAGAGGGGGGGTGAATGTCGCTCACTAAAAAACTCGTCCCCCACAAGTACCAAATAAAATGTTCTTCTCCGAAAGCTATGTGAAGCTAAGGGAAGAGATCATCAAAGCTTACTGGAACTCAAAAAACACAGAAGCAAGCAAGGGACACAACTCAAGAAAGAAAAACACCATATGCTGCAGAGAGCCGGTCAGACTGGAGGGTCATGGCCGGTCAGACCACGCTGGCCGGTCAGACCGCCAAGTCAAGCCCGGTCAGACCACCGGCTCTAGGCTGGTCTGACCGTCGGCAAAATGCCGATCTGACCACTCGACCCCGGTCTGACCGCCAGCTCCTAGGCGGTCGACCGCCCCTCGGGAGCAGATAGCAACAGAAGCAGTTTTTCAGACTGCAAAACCAGAGACTTCACTCTGCAAGCAAATTGAGATTACTCTCTGGAAATTTCAGTCCAGAACTGTGAGATAACCTCTTAAATACCAAGGGGAGCACAAGGAACTAAATAAAGCCAACTCTCAACCAAGAATTTAGAAATGCTCCAAATAACTGAAAAAGTACAGAGAGCTGGACAAAAATCCAAATTCCAACTCAATCCTTGAATCTTTGGTCATGAAACTTTGCAGATAGATTAGCAATAGCCTCAAGACTAGAGAGTCCAAATTTCATGGCATCTCATGAGGGGAATCAAGAATCACATCAAAACCCTAGAAATGAGCAAGAACTGAACAGGGACAACACAAAACCCAAATTGCTCAATGGTCTTAAGTCCTTTGCTTATGAGATTTTGCAGGGAGGTTAGCAACAATCTCAGTGCTTTCCAGACCAAAACTCAAGCCTTCTTTCAAAGAAAATCAAAGGGGGCCAAGAAACCCTAGAGATGCAAAGAAGAACAGAGAAGCCCAAAATACAAAACCGGAAATCAAGAATGGACTCTTGGGATTTTAACTGATCAAATGATCATGAGGCATTATCCCAACATAGAGCAATCCATTTTGGGCCTTCTCCACAAGAAACAACAAGAAATCGAAAATCTCAAGAAATCATGCGAAGAGGCATCGAAGGGAAACAGGGATCACAGGAGATGAAACTCAGAAATTTCATTCCCAATCAAACGATTACAGAGGAATCCCCATACGCATGGACATTAGAACAAGAGGAATGATTACAAGTTCATCAATCCATCCTCTCCCTCTCCCCAAGCCAAGAACTCAAGAACTCTCTACATGCTTGGAGGAGACACACAAACACAGAGACAACGAAGGGACACACTCTGCTGCCTCCACCCACTCTTACCAACTAAAGCCTAAAACCAAAACAAACTTGCAAAGCCTCTTTTGACTCTAGCAAACCCTAACTCTCTCCCAAAGGCATGAGGGGGCATACAGCCACTCCCTCCTTTATATAGCCCGTGGTTAACGGGTCTCCAACCCGTTATGCCCGCTAAACCCGAACGGAACCGTCTCCCGCTTGTGCAGCCTCGCGAAATTACCAATTCACCCCTCCTGCACCTTCCGGGAAGCTTCCGCGCTCCTTGTCATCCACGACTTGCAACCACATTGAATCTCCGCCATCTTCGACACATCTCTACCGTTCTGACCTCGACACCGCCCGTGTCTAGTCCGGTCCCCTCGTGTCTCGCCACGACTTCGCCTTGACGTCCTGCAGCCATCACAGACAAGAAACACATCAAATAGCACCGCTCGACACATGAAAGTATAATAGCATTAACAAATCATACTTACCCATGATAGAGCCCAAACCTGTCGAAACAAGAGAATATGCATCCTGAGCACTTTGACCAGGTTTGACCAAGTCCGACCGAGCCCGATTGCACCACGCAACGTCAAGGTCCGAACCAACTAAATCAAACTCGACTTTCCTAAACCGATGTCAATTACTCATCACACACATGGGATGACCTCCACATGGTCTCTCAGACCATGTATGACTTTCAAAACGAAGTCAACTTTATGCTTTTTCTGTGTTTGTCAATATACTCATCAAGGGGGAGATTGAGAGACCATGTGGAGGTGACCCCATGTTTGTGATGAGTAATTGACAATTGTTTTGGAAAGATTGAGTTTGGTTTGGGCATTTTCTGCAAAGTCGTAGCCCTTTTTGAGTGGTCAAAAGATCTCTACGACCTTGTTGGCCATGGTCAAAAGCCCCCAGAGTCGTTTACGACCATGTTGGCTGTGGTCGAAAGCTCTTAGAGTCGTTTTCGACCACTTTAGCCATGGTCGAAGGCCACCAGAACTGTTTACGACCACATTGGGCGTGGTCGAAGGCCATCTGAGAGGTTTACAGCCACTCTGATCATGGTCGGATGGCAGCTGGTGAGTTTGCGACCGGTTTTGCCGTGGTCGGAAGTCACCAGACAGGTTTACGACCATGTTAAGGCCATCCGGGAAGTTTATGACCACTCTAGCAGTGGTCGATCGCAGCTACGACCACGTTGGTCGTGGTCCGAAGTCGTAAGTTGAAGCTACGACCGCTGCGGTCGGAAGTCGGCGCTCGGGCGTTTGACCACGTTGAGAAGTCGGCGCCTTTCGACCATGTTAGCGCGAGAGGAAGTCGAAAGTCGAGGCTTCGACCGCTGCGGTCGACAGTCGGCAGACCTCGAATACGACCACATGGGAAGTCGGCGGACTTCGACCACGTTGAGAGGCGGTCGAATGTGGTCGGATCGCACTCGGACGAGGTCGTAGCGCGTTCGACGCGGTCGGTTGCGATCGAAAGCGGTCGGACAAGCCCGACTGCGGTCGGAGGTGCTTGTAAGCTGTCGAAAGCGCCTGGAGCGCGGTTGGACGGGGTCGGCTGGAGTCGTAGGCGGTCGGTTGTCCCCGAAAGTCATGAGCGTGGTCGTAGACACCTTGTAACTGGTCGTATGACCTCCAGGATCGATCATTACAGCTGTAATTCGGTATATGGCTTTGTGCTGTAATCGTAGACCTTGTGCATTTGATAGTGTGTCATTTTGACTGGTCTTAATGCAGTTTCATCTTTGTGGAGTATGGTTTGAGTTCTGTTTTCTGATGCAGAATGGTTGTACACAATGCTTTGTGCGGTGCTATGAATGTTTGCTTGTCTGTGATAGTTTGCAGGACTTGGAGACTAGTTATGGCGAGGCATGGATGGTCGAGACTAGGCACGGGTGGTGCTGAGGTTGTGAGCAGCCGGGAGATGCCAACAACGACGAGGTCTGCAGGTGGTTGCAAGACTTGGACAGCAAGGCAAAGCAGGAGGAAGCTTCTGGGAAGGTAGCGGAGTGGAATTTTGGAGAAATGCAGAAAACTGCAAAGGGAAGCTGTGTCTCTGCCAAAGCACAGGAGTTGTTGGTGCTAACGGGCAAAGCAGTGGAGCCGTTGGGTTTAACGGGTAAAGCACTGGAAGCTTGTTTTCGCTAGTGGGTAAAGCGAGTGGTAAAACCCGGTGTTAGGTGGGGGTTTACGGGTCCCCCCCCCCGGTAGCAGAAGGCTATAAATAGAGAGGGTAAAGCTCGGGTGCTCGGGGAGATGGTTTCCGAGTTGCTCTGGTTTTATTTCTATCTTTTGTGAGTTGTGCTCGGGATGGAGCAAGTGTGCTCATGTATCTCCCAGTTGGAGTGGCTGTAGAAACCTCCATGATCAATCATTCATCTCTGTTCCACTCTTGAATTCACTTGTTGTGATGTTTGGTTGATTTGTGTGTTTGCTTCTCTATCTCTCTTTTCTGGTTCTCGGGTCGATTCTGGTCTTCTTGATTTGAGGTGTGAAGGCTTGGTTTTGTTTTGCTCAGAACAGGGAATCAATTTCGAGGCCTTTTGGCCAATCCATTTCCGAGAGCAAAAGTTGAATCGGAGAGAGTTTGCATCTCATGATCGTGTGCCTTGAGCTCCTCTGTTTCATCTTCGACCGTGCAGTTCAGTGCGACCACTATATCAAGTTTGTTGTTTCTTTGTAATTTCACTTTTAGGGATCGTGCTCCTGCTAAGGTTCCAGTTTCATAGCTTTTGGTTTTTCGAGCACGAATTCCTTGAAAGTCGAAACCAAGTGGTCGTCCGCTTCTGTTGTTGTTGATAGCTTCAATTTCTGTTCTGTTGTCAAGTTAGGCATCGATCACGTCGGTCGTTTGACCACCAGTTGGCCTACGACCACGTATGTTCGATCAAGGAATCAACTGTCCTCATCCAAGTCGGTGGATCGATCACTAGTTGACTTTCGACCAATCGGACTGCTCTCGGTAGGGATTAAATCTTTTCTGTTGTCGGTCGGCTATTGGTCTTTCTATTTTCAGCCTATTGATCCTCGTTTCTGTGGTCGTGCACTCTCTTCTCTGATCCTCCGGACTCCAGTTTGGCGCATACTTCTTCTACTTCATAGCTTCCTTAGCTATTGAAGTAAAAGGATTGTATGAATACTTGGGGCGATTTTTAAGGCACCATTCACCCCCCCCCCCCCCCCGCCTCTGTTGCCATTTCGGTCCTTCAAGAACTATATCTGGTTAAGTTCCCATATCCGCTCTTTACCATGGGCATAGCTATTCGAATAGTTTTGACTCTATAGAGTTTTCACATTGTACCCACAAGTGATGACCCGCTCGTTGCCCCACACGATTCCTTAGTCATGCAGTTGAGTATACCATCACAATAGCCTTTCAAAATACCTCGTCCCTTCCATCATTTCACCCATATGGGCTTCTCCTGATTGCAGTGGGTCCCATAAGTTATGCGGGATGTTATACCCCTATGCGGTTAGCAGCTGGACTACCCACACTGACTAGTGCACCATGGTAAACTTCACCCTCAACGAGTATCCCTTTCAAGTCGTCACACAGACAACCACTTGCACTACCTCACCTCCTCCACTGATGAAATGACTTCTAGGGTCTAGTAAATCTACTAAGCCAAGTTGTACTTTACAAATTTGTGGTTGTACTCATATTAGATAGGATGTCTTGACAAGATTCAGTTCTTAGGGTTTTCTGGGCAGTTCTACCACTAACCTCACTCTCGTGCGCCACTGCACCAACCCCCGAACCATCTACCCAGATATTTAAGCAAGTTGGGGTTTTGGGAGCATAAAATAGTCATATCAAAATATATCAATCATTTCCACCATGACTTCCCAAAACAGATTCTCATGATTGAAAATAATACTTATGACATTTTGGTGCCTCCGATTGTCTAAGCAGTACTAAGGAGTGGCGTATATTTATCAACTTATTTTCAAAAGTCGTACCATTATAAATTTCACTATTGTGACAATTGTAAAATATTCAAGTGTCCAAAATAAGTGTAATACTAGCAAGACCATTAATGGGCATATAACTAGAATCTAAAATTCAACATAAATTTGCACATAAAATAACAGCGTGCAATTTGCTAATTTAAAATAGAATTAATTTGCATAAAATATAGGTTCAACATAATCAAAGTATTGACTCACCTTAGTCATAGCTGACTTGGTGTTGATCGTTGAAAGTTGCTTCGGCCTTAGCCTCTTCCTCCCGAGCCTCGTACGCTAATTTTACGTTGCGCGAAAATTAGGATAAAAATTAGTAAACCAAACAAATTCTCACAAAAATTCCAATGAGCTTAAAAAATTTTGGTTTCGGTTCCATTTGATAGATATTGAATTTAGATGAATTTAGAAATTTGTTTCACTCAATTTGGAGTTAAGATGAATAAGTTATGTCCTTTTGAAATTCTCAGTTTAAATAAATCTAAAAAATCATTAATATCTAACAGGTGGGGCCCACAGTGGAATTTTAATTTATCATTTATTTTTATCTTTATTTTTCCTTCTCTGTACCTATGACAGGTGCGTCCGATTATTGTTTTAATTCAAGGGGCATGGCCCACTTGTTAGTGAGTGGTTTGGACTAACTAACCAGAATTATTATTAATTACTCATCATTAATCATAATCTAACTGTCTTAACCATCGGCTACTGTACATCTTCTTCCTCCGGCCGACACTCGCTGAGCTCGCTGCCTGCGGAGGAAGCGGCGGCCAGAGCTGAGCATCCGCAAAATGGGTTGCTCACGCCCGCGCCTACTCGAGGACGAAGTCTCGCTGGCCAATTTGACCGGGGCGTCGGCTGGCGGCGACCGTGGGAGGCAGCGGAACAAGGGAGTGGTGGTTACGGCAGCGCATGGCACTGGAGCTCAATTAAACGGTAGGTGAGCATCTAGATAAGCTCAGGAGTCTACCTCGGGGGTCGGCGCGGCTCAGGAACAGCAGTGGCGAGCTGGCGGCATGCGACAGTGATGGGCGAAGGAGGTGCACGGTGTGGGTGAAGTACAGGCGACAGGAGGTCCGGTAGAGGAGGGGAACAGCATCGCGGTGCTCCGGGGGTGCTTCGGTGAGGAGGAATCGAACCACGGCGGCACCAATCGGCAGATTGCTCACTGGCTGGATTTGGGGAAGAAGTGTCACCGGTGAGCTCTAGTTCACGGGAGGCCAATTATTTCGCAGGGATGGAGTGTGGTGCGGCGAAGCTACCAGGAACGGAGGGTAGGCTTTTATAGCTGTGAAAAGGCGGCTGGCGACAGGGGAGTCATTGGCTGTCAACCAGCATGGCGTGGCGGCAGTGTTTCTACAGGGCTCGGGATGCGACGGCGCTCAAAACATGGGCTTGACTATACAGTGTTGTCAGCACAGTGAAAATGTCACACGCGTGCGAGTCAAGGCAGATGCGATGGGGGCGTAAAAATGTGGGTGACGGCAGCATACTCAAAGCGGTGACCAGGACGACGCGACGGCGGTCTCTGTGCATGACGCGGCGACGACACTGTAGTTATCATCAGCAGCATGGGCGTGGGCAGGCGGCTACCGGCGGAGCTCACGAGGCGCGGCGAGGAGACGCGCGACAACGGAGCGGGCGAGGTGAGGCAAGGCGGTGGCTCTGCCGAGCGAATGGAGGGAAAAGAAGGAAAACTGGGCTGGCTCGGCCAGGCTGACCCCCCTTTTTATTTATTTATTTATATACATATATACATATACACATATACACATGTATATATATCTATTTACATATTTTTATTGATTTATTTATTTGCTTATTTACTTATATATATTTCTTTATTGCTAGCTTTATCATTGCATTTATTTATTTATTTAGCATGGTACATATTTATATATACATATTTTATCCACTTACCTTTTATTTTTATTGTTATTATTATTACTAGGCCCAAAGTGAATTTTAAATTTTGATTCAAATCATATTGTTCCCCTTTTTGATGGATCATCTTTTCAGATTCGATTTTCAAAATATAATTTCTATTAATTCCACATTTCCTTCATAATTTTCTATTAGTTCTATTTTTCATGATTTTCTCCATTTGTTGGAACCTTAATCAAAATTCAAAGGAAATCCACAAAATTCAAATATCGAAAGATACATTTTAAAATAATTCAAGGGCTATACATTTTCCAAAATTCAAAATTTACAGATATTACACGAGATTCAGCTCCTTGCCTTGTTTCCATCGTTGAGACGATCTCATAGTTCTCTCTCGTTGATGCTTCACCCATTTCTCCTATATCACATTCTTTCTCTAGTCTGTCTTTAGTGGTTCCTCTATACCCCTATTTCCTGTGCTGCCTCCTGCAGCACTGTATTTTGTTTCTTTCTCTGGGATGCACTACTCTAGGCATCCTTGTCCTTCATCAGACTCCTCTCCTGGTATCTTGCAGACACCGATGATTCATTTCTCTAATGATGCTCCTCGTTACGCCCTTCGTGATCGGACATCCCCTCGGCCTTCTGATTATCTTAGTTTTTGTTTGACAGCTCATGTTTTCACTGTCACTAAGCCTAGTCCTTACCTTGAGCCTGCTTCTCATTCTGAGTGGTAGCTCATTATGGCAGAGGAGTTTGATGCTCTTTGCGTACGGAGAGTTGGGATATTGTACCGATACATGTGTATGCTCGTCCTATCACGTGCAAGTGGATGTACAAGATTAAAATCTGATCTGATGGTACTTCGAGTGCTATAAAGCTCATCTTGTGACTCGTGGCTCTTGGCAAGAGTATGATCATAACTACAATGGGACTTTTGCCCCTATTGCCAGCGGTGGGAGTAGTGACTTTGTCACAGAGGTGGTGGTGCATGGGTGGCGGAATCGACAGTCGAGAGACTTCGGCAACAAGGTGGCATGCTACGGCGACGTGATTGGTATTAATGGGTGTGTCAGCAATGTGGCTGCACGCTACGGTTGTTTGATCTCAGCCGTGATGACGCTGTCCGCGATGGTGGTGAACAGGAAACGGCTGAGTTGCGCTGGACACATGGGAGGAGATGGAGCCTTGGGAAGGCGTCAGCGTGTGGGGAAAGACGGCAAGAACCAAAGAGGAAAGAGGAAATAGCCTGGGAATTTCTGGATTTGGCAAGGTTTTAAAATCCAGCCGAAATTCAAGAGAGAACAAAAATTTTGAAATTTTCATGTTGTTACATGTAGGTTCTCTCTGCTAACATCTATCTTGTATAGCCGTAGCAGTAACAAAAATGGTAGCAAGAAGGTGTACTAATTTACTCGTCCAAAACGTATAGGAGATATATTGGCGCAACCTTAACAGATTCGAACAATCATTGTTGCTGCACAGAACCCATTAATACAGGGTACGAGAACATATCATGTACTTCTCGCTCTTCGTTTACTCCCATATTCTTCAAAACACGACACAAATAGTCATGAAAAATTTTCCATAGCATTGACACAAGATCACTCTGTCACCCTACAAAGTTTCAAATGGAAACGCAACCTAGACATTGAGAAACAAAAAGAGCAAATTCTGCTGAAAAGCAAATCAGAAAATAAAAAAAAAAAGATAAAAGCAACCACAGAATTTTGTCTGCTTTTCTTTTAACGTAAGTCAGTGTTTGGTTAAATTTTTGTAGGACAGTTGACTATATCGTAACTTACATAACTAAAGTAGGGAGAATGAAGAAACAAAACCGATGGTGCGTGCTTCTTCTCGCGCAACGGCACGAGATATCGAGCTAGCGTTATTTTTTAGGTTCACTAAGGGGTGTTTGGTTTATATATAGTACCAAGGTGGATAGGATGATTTCATCTAAAATGACTTAGTTCATTTGATTTGGCCGAACGAGCTGATATAACATTTGGACAAAATATTCTTCACCGAAGCACTTAAGTGAAATCATCTCATCTGAGATGGAATGGTTCCATTTACCAAACCAAACAATGACATGGTACATTATTTGGAATGGAATGATTCTATCCACCGAACCAAACACCTCCTAAGCCTTCCAGGACATCACCAGTGGTTGGTGGCAGTGAAAGTGTCGCTAGCTGGAGCAGTGGCTGGGATTGTTGGTGTGCTGATGAGCTAGTTAGGTTTTTGGGGTTGGCAGCAGTGGCAGGCAGGGGAAGCATGGAGGGTGTTAGAAATGTGAGTAATATTTTAATTTGATATTTTACTAGGAGCCAAATATCACAAATAATAATGATGCATAAATCTTTAAACAAGTTGATCGGTCATACGAACGACTTACAATTGAGTGTAAGGAAAAACAAGAAGTAGTGTAGGCTCGATGCAGTGCATAACGTAGATGTTGTAGCAAAGCAAGCGGTCGTGTAGATATGTGTTGCCCAAAAACCTGCCACCCCCATGTAGGTATTCAAGGCCGCAACAACTCGAAGATACCGCTCCCCTTCTTCATGGTGCACACGCGAAGAAGAGTTGACGAGATTCAGACGGCGTAACACAACAGCACGGTTTTACATGAGGAAGAAATGGAAGCAGTGATTCTTAGCCCTATACTCTGGTGTCTCCAAGTATATATATAGATGCAGACTATGAACTGACATGGTTAAACAATCATTTATCTACTGGTAACTAACACATATAACCAGCTATTTACCCACTAGAAACTACTTGTCATCAAAACCCAATAAAGCTTCAAATTCAAACGTTTCAATTTCATTCAAAGAAAGAGAGGGAGAGTGATGCACGGTTCAACAAAAATAAGGTGAACTTGGTCTGCTAAGTATCGTGTCATGTCATAGCACGGCCACGCGTCACAAGTCACACGATTTTCATACAAAAATACGTGAATACATGCGCGTATGTACAAGCGTGTGTGTGATTAGCTAAAGCCTCCTCATACCATCCCCATTTATGTGTCACATGATTTAAGAAGTAACATAACTCTATCTTATAAATTGGTCTCGTCTATCTTGATTTAATAATATTGTACTAAACTATACAAGTTTTAGAATTATAAAAAATAGATCTCATTTATATAGATTTATTTCTAACAGAGGCAGCCAACAATGGCTGAGGGGAAAGGTCAGAGTGACCTTGGGAAGATGAGAAGTGAGAGATGAGACGAAGAAGAATAGAGGACAAGATCTAGTGGTTTACTTAGGGTGTGTTTGGTTGGTGGAATGGCCAAGGGATGGAACCATCCCATTCCAATTTTGAGCTCATCCAGCTGTTTGGTTCATAGTATGGAAGGGAATGAAGTGGAAGCAAACCATTCCTCCTAATGGAATATTCCTTCAAAATTCGGAATCCATCCATCCCCAAAATTTTCCCGGACTGAGCCATCCCGAGCGCCCTCGCGCAGAGCCATTCACCCCACTCCCGTGCGCTCACCCCCTCCCAAGATCCAGATCGGAGGAGCTCCCGCGCCGCCGGCCTCCCGCGCGGATCTCCCTCCCGCGCGGATCTCCCTCCTGCGACGTCGTCCCTCCCGCGCCGACGTCCCTCCTGCGCCGTCCTCCCGCCCGCGCTGTCCTCCCGCCCGCGCCGTCCTCCCGCCCGGGCCGTCCTCCCGCCCGCGCCGTCCTCCCGCCCGCGCCGACCTCCTGCGCCGCTGCCCGCGACGGCCTCCGTCGCCGCCGTCCGACCTACCGGCCGCCGCGACCTCCCGCCCGCGCCGAGCTCCTGCGCCGCTGTCCGACCTCCCGCTCGCGCCGGCCGACCTCCTGCGCCGCCGTCCGACCTCCCGCCCCCGCCGGCCGACCTCCTGCGCCGCCGTCCGACCTCCCGCCCGCGCCGGCCGACCTCCTGCGCCACCGTCCGACCTCCCGCCCGCGCCGGCCGACCTCCTTTGCCGCCGTCCGACCTCCCGCCCGCGCCGGCCGACGTCCTGCGCCGCCGTGCCGACCTCCTGCGCCGCCGTGCCGCCCGACCTCCCCCCCAGTGAAGGTATTGTCCTTACCTATGTGCAGTGGTAGGAATCTGTGGTGAAAATGTGAAGATATTTGTGTGAAATATGTCTAATATGTGCAGTGGTAGGAATCTGTGGTTGTGCTTGATTGATATGGTTGTGCTTGATTGATATGTTCCATTGTGATGTTATCAATTGTGCTATTCATATTGTAGATGGACAGAAGACTTGCTAAAAGGAGAAAATGTGTGCTTTATGGTGCTGCTGCTTTCGTGGCTGTTGCTATGGTGGCTTTGTGTGTTAGATCTAGATTAATGAAAAGAAGAACACGTATTACCTATGGTCCAATGGAAGAAAGAGATAGAGCAAGAATTGATTATCTAAATAAGAAAATTTATAGAGATGATTCAACTTGCCAAAAAATGTTAAGGCTTACTAGAGCTCCTTTCTTCCATTTATGTGAAGTTTTGAGAGGTCGCGGTTTGCTTGGAGATACCATACATGTTAGTGTTGAAGAGCAAGTTGCAATGTTCCTAAATATTGTAGGGCATAACCTAAGGAATAGGTTAGTCCACACTAATTTTGATAGGTCCACTGAAACAGTTAGTCGATATTTTAGAGCTGCACTCCATGCCATAGGAGAGCTTAGAAGTGAACTTATTAGGCCACCTTCCTCGGAGACCCCAACCAAAATTGCAGGGAATCCAAGATGGGATCCATATTTCAAGGTATGACATTGCCAATTGTTTGTTAGAGATGTAAGCTCAACTATTTAGCTACTAATTTTTTTTTTGAAAATAGGATTGTATTGGCGCCATTGATGGTACACACATAAGGGCAACCGTTAGTAAATCCATGGAGCCTTCTTTTCGTGGTAGGAAGTCATTTGCTACACAAAATGTGATGGCAGCGGTAGATTTTGATCTCCGATTCACATATGTGTTGGCTGGTTGGGAGGGAACTGCACATGATGCTACAGTTTTAGCAGATGCATTAGAGCGTGAGAATGGCTTACGTGTCCCACAAGGTAATAGCTCCACTCTAGATTAATTTGTCTATAGTTAAAGCTTTAAATTTCCACCTCATCTGAGCAATAATTTCTGCCTCACATATTAGGAAAATTCTACCTTGTGGATGCTGGATACGGAGCTAAACTTGGGTTTTTGCCTCCATTTCGCGGTATGCGGTACCACTTGAATGAGTGGGGGAGTAATCCTGTTCAAGATGCCCCTGAATTATTCAACCTTAGACATTCCTCTCTACGTGTGACAGTAGAACGTGCTTTCGGATCACTCAAGAGGCGTTTCAAAATTCTTGATGATGCCACACCATTTTTTCCTTTTCCTGTACAAGTTGATATTGTTATAGCTTGTTGTATCCTGCACAATTGGGTTCTATCACAAGGGATTGATCAATTTATTGTGCCAGAAGTTCAGTGGAGTAGTAACCCGGTATCCTCCACAGCTAGCTCGTCCACACAAGCAGCCAATGATCATAGGCAAATGGTTGAATTTAGGCAAAACTTGGCTAACACCATGTGGGCAGATCGTCAAGCTTACCTTGAGAATTAATTATGTAGCCCTTTGTTGTATTAGAATTGTTTGAACTCTTGCAATTTGTCTCCTGTATGAATAATTATGGCTACAATGTCCTGTTTGTACTATTTCTAATTGTCCTGTATGCACTCTTTCAAATAATTATGAATTGTTTGTACTATTTCTAATTGTCCTGTATGCACTCTTTCAAATAATTATGAATTGTTTGTGATGTACCTTGGTTGTAACATATTGCTTTGAAATGTTAGGAAATGGACAGTGAACAACATGGGGAAACAATTGGGGTAAACCATGGGGGCAGTGGTTCAATGGTTTGGACAGGTGCTATGTCAACATATATGCTTTCTTTCCTGTCAAACCTAGTGGCTGGTGGCACTAGGACATCATCTGGTTTTAAAAAAGTGCACCTAAATAATTGTGGTAAAGCATTGAGTGAGCATTTCAAGATTCATGTCACTGGCGAGCAAGTTAGAAATCACCTAAAGAAATGGAGGATAGTATGGGCAAAGGTTCTGAGGTTGAAAAAAATTAGTGGGGCTCTCTGGGATGAAGATTCTTGTTCTATTTTGCTATGTGAAGAGCATTACAACAATTACATTCAGCATCCGGTAAGCATTACAACAATCTATGTTCTATTTTACATTCAACAATTACTGTATATGTTGCACACAATCTGATTTCTATTTTCTATGTTTGCTAGAAAAACAAAAGTGATGCTGACATGCTAAACAAACCTATTGAGCACTATCATGCCATGTCTACAATATTTGGGAATTGTTTGGCTACAGGAAAGTATGCCAAAGGCACAAGTGATCCACTTGCCACTGAAGTTACAGACATTGTAGATGACCCAATTGATGTTGACAGTGGGGCATCTCCAACTGAAGTTAACATTGGGAACAATGGGGCAGCAGATGCAAGTATTGGTGAGTCCTCAGGTACCAAACCACCCCGTAAAAGGGCTAAAGTGTCAGCCCCAGCATCTGTTGATGATGATATGTTGCTACCAACAATTACTTTGGGTCTTGAGAGGATAGCTAGTGCTATAGAGAAGGTGGGCACCTCTTCTGAGTCAACTATCCCAGCTGGTCTTTGGGACAGCCTTGCATCTGTACCTGGTTTTGATGAGGCACATCTCTCTCATTATTATGCTTATTTGTGTGAGAATGTTGGGCTTGCTAAGGCATTCATGGATCAAAGCTTGACAGGAAAGTTGGTTTGGGTTACTAGGTATGTTACCAAGCATTTTCCTTGAAGTTTGGATTAGAAGCATTTCACCTTGAAGACTTTTGTGTACTGAAAGCATTTCACCTTGAAGACTTTTGTGTACTGGAACAATTATCCTACTATGTAGTATTTAAGGACCTTTTGTGTACTGTTAATGGGTTAATTAGGTATGCTAAGTGTTGTAATGTATGAATTGATTAATGTGATGCAAACTCTATGAGTTGTTATCTATGAAATGGACCTATTTATATGCACTTTATTTCAATTCTAAATGTGCTATCACGTGCTAGTTAAACAAAATTATGGCAAGGGGAAAAAATTCTAATAAAATGTCAAAGGGGTAACCTCACCAAGCAGGTTACCATATCTTACTTTTCATCCCCATCCCACCAACCAAACAAGAGACGGAACGGTTCCATTCCTCTCCATCCCACTAACCAAACAAAAAACAGAACCATCCCATACTATGAACCAAACACATGGACAGAACCATCCCATTCCAAAAAACTGGAATCATCCCACCCATCCCACCCTATCCCTCCAACCAAACACACCCTTAGGTTGTGTTTGGTTTAGGGACAAGGTGGGATGGGATGGTCCTGTCCCTGGTTTTGGGATGGGATGATCCCATTTTTTGTTTGGTTGGGGGATAGAGTCATCCCTGTTTTTTGTTTGGTTGGAAGGATAAAGTGGGATGGAATGGTCCCATTCTTTGTTTGGATGGAAGGATGAAGGTGGGACATGTGTGGCATTTGAGTTTTTTTTTTTAAAAATTGAAGGCTATTGTTGATATGTTTCTACACATAAGCCTTTGAGTTTTTTTAAAAAAAAATTAAACAAAACAGTACTTAAAAAAACAAAGAGGTGGGATGACTCTATCCCATGTGGGATAACTCCGTCCCATGAAAAAAAGAGGATTGCATTGTCCCGGATCTACAAGGAATATTCCTAGTGGGATGTCCTTGACTCTGCTTGTCTCCATCCAAACACCTACAAAAATGAGTCCATCCCATCCCGTCTTACCTAGTCCTTGCAACCAAAAACATGATTAAATGTGGTATTGGCTGACCCCATTGTGAGTTACAATGGAGCATGCGCTCTACGGAGCACTCTTTTACGGTATATATCTAAAAATATATAGTTATTACATTCTGGAAAAATATCATTATCATACTGACACAGGGGATCTTTTTGGAGGATATACATAAGGGAAGTACAAACAAACAAGAGAAGTGAATAGTCAACTACCGACCTAGCCTAGTAAACACAACCCCGAATAGGCCTAGCTGGGTTATTCTTTTGGGCTGTCTAACAGCAGGTGCAACAGCGCAATAGATTATATATCGATGACATAATTTTGATGTGACATGTGTGCCATTTTTGCTTCACATACAGACCTCTACTCCTAGGTTTGACACATGTAGGAATCTCAACGCAAGTTCTTTTCTCTCCCTTCCAGAACTCCTTCCCTCTCTTCTCATCCCCGTCACCAGCGTCTGCTCACACCGGCGAAGCTGCGGCCACACACCGTCACCGTGCCGCCGCTGCCAGGGGCGGAGACAGAGGGCTAGCAGGGCCTGGCACCCTCATGATGTTTTTACTACCTTTCATTAGCACGTAGGAGCATTGGAACTTTCCTAACCTAAGAGATAATTTGCGGTAAATAAAACCATCTTATATAGCATTTAAATTCTATTTTCTTCTAAATTTTTAAGCTAGTTTTGAGTCTAATTTGTACTAGACAAGTGCATAATATTTCATATCGTGTAGAGCTTTATAAAGCACTTCTTCTATGTATCTAGCTTTTATCTCACCTATGCATGGCTTGGTGAAGCATGCATGTGTGTCAAACTACACTAAAGTTATCATCCATAATGATCATGATTTGTGTTTTATGGCTTTTTTGATATATTTTTTCACAAGAAAACTTCGGTTTCTATAAGTAGCTTAAATAGGATGATAACGAATTCTTGTCTCTCCTCGACCTCTTGCCCCCTATGGTCCAATCTTGCCGACCCGCTGCAACGCGGAAGAGAGAGGTGGGATGGGGTTGGAGTGGGACGAGGAGGAAGCCAAAGCGTGTTTCCAGTTAATGGACCGTCAAGGCGTCAAGTGTGCTGGAGACTTAATTTTGGCTAGACATTTTTCGTTCAAAGATTTCTGTGCCTCATTGCTACGTGTTACAACCCTCAATCGCAAGTGCAAATTAGTGTAGAGTTTGAGGTAGTTGGGAGTAGGGATGTGAAATGGTAAAAGATAATTTGTTTTATCCGATATTTGTATACAAGAAAATATGAATATGATAAATAAAATCCGTATTTTAGAACGTTCATATCCGTCTTTGGGAATGTTCGTATTCGTATTCGAGAGTGTTCGTATTTATATTTGTATTTGAGACTATTCGATTCGTATTCGATTCGTTTTCATCCCTAGCGGCCTTCATGGGGATAATTGTAGGAAGCAATTTTCTAATGAATCAAGGTTCACAAGTAAGAAGTGAAAATTACTTTGCATAATTTTCAACTCTATGCGTTATACTGCTAGCTTGTGTAGACGTGTAGTCCTATTATATAAATTTGTTCTACCGAGATTTGTTACAAAAGTTTTAGGATATTCGCATTCGACCGAATTAAATACATATTCGTTTCGACATTAGGTTCATATTCGTATTCGAGAATGCTCGAATTCATATTCGTATTCGTTTAAAAATAGGAATTCGTATTCATATCCATATTCATTTTAAAAATAGGATTTATATTCGTATTTGAGACTATTTGATTTGTATTCGGTCTGTTTCCATCCCTAGTTGGGAGAGCATCGCACCTAAAGTGCATATGCACACATGTTTTGATTTCTTGTACTTGTGCTAAAAAAATTCATAGATGTATAATAAGATGGAACATGTGCACTTTCAAAACTTTGTACAAAAATATATGATCATATGTGCACCGTGCAAAAATAACAAAAGTTTTACACATCTTTTGTAATTTAAGTTCGTACTTCTGCACAAACTTATGCAAATTTTCTACATCTATGATTTTTTTAGAATTTTCTTGAAGTGCACAAGTAAGCAAACAGAAATAGATTCATATGCACATGGGAGAATAGAATCTACGTACTTCCCAGAACAAAGGTGCAATTGGGGCAATTCGGAGGAGCCTCAGAGAGATTCGAGAAGAAGGTACAACAAAGAAGCGATCAATTTGTGTTCGCTTTCTTCCCAGCCAGGACATGACATTTGCCTTATTCTTTTCAGCTTCTAAAAGCTGCTTTTCAATTTTTTTATAGTAACTAACTTTTAAACGGAGTGTCTTAAGATAGAGTCTACTAGTTAATTGCAGTGTATACTATACCGACTTTATTTATATCGACAAAAACCGCACGTGAGTTTCTGTTACTCTGTAATCTTTCGCACGAACAGCTCAAAAGCCACAAACCACAGCAAAAAGCCATAAGTTTCAGCCAAAAAGAACAAATCCATTATGTAGTGCTCCTTTCTTTACTACCTGGGCTAGTCTATGCAGCCGAACACGGCCACTACTTCTCAATCCTTCTGCTACCTGTAGCAACTAGCGAGAGTGTTCCTCTCAGAAAAAGAAAGAAAAAAACCTATAGCTGGACAGTAGTGTTGCTTGTTTGTGTTGGTATACGGATAGACTATTCTACTGTAGATTAAAATTTTCTACCACGTAAACTAAAAAGGCATATGAGTAAGAGATTATAGATCGTTACTATTAGACATGCAGTGCAGCGGAAATAGAGTAGTGGCCAGTTCAATGTAACATGTGTCGGTGTAGTAAAAATAGTTGATCATCCTTTGGCCAATCATCTCCCCCTTGCGATCATCCTGATCAACACCGTAGTCGCAGCAACGCCTCTACCAAAGTCTACACATCCAGAGATGGAACACCGTGCGTCGGTGACGGCTATAGTTTCGATGGGTGTGTCTCAGGATGCCTCTCAGCTCTGTGCCTCTCCCTTCAATCGGATCCTAATCCAATACAATTAGATATCATATCCAACTTGGAGAGCCTCTGACTGGATCCTTATCTAATACAAGTAGAGATCGTATCCCACTTGACAAGCCTCAGACCGGATCCTTTCCAATCATTAAGTGTGTGACCCTTTATGTTCCTATATATTTGGCCATGGCCCAAAAACTCCTTTCTAGTCCATAAGTCGTTAGTGGTTCCTAGGAGGACATAGCGACTCTCAAATATGCATAAAGATTATATTGGATGATCTTATGTAGTGCTTATGTACCGATCTCTTTGCCTCACAATACCATATCGAACTCAAGACGAGAAACGTGCCATCCTATGATAGTTCAATCTTTCACTCTAAGTTGTAGTGGATTACTCAATCATGATTGACTCATCAACCATATTTAGCATAGCCATGCACTTTCTTAATCCAACCACATCGAGGAGCTCAAAGATATCTCTCCCGTTATATAGGAGGGACAAATTCTATCTTGATCACTCACATTCCTCTGTATATTTCATAGTAAACCTGAAACCTATCTTTTTTACCATTCAGTTATGGATTAGTATTTGGTAACGTCTAAGTAAACTATTACATAGAAAACTATGACAATCTTAGGTTTACTTAGTGATAATATTAAAAATTTTATCTTATTAATTTACACTTAAAATTTAGGAGTGTCACACCTCCTCTTATGTCCAGCATACAAGGACACGCGCATACACACATCATGACTAGCTAGGTTGTAGATTTGCTTTTTATTCCTTCTTTCTTTCTTCTCTTTCTATCCAAAGGCTCAGGGTAATACAGAAAAAGGTTTGGGGTATTACATTTCCTAGGCATCATATATTGCCGCATTTGTCTAACGAGCAAGATAGATGTCTCTGGCAACCATGAAACAAACCAAATTTACGGAAAATTGAAAAATTCTTTTTGAATTTGATTTCTTGAGCTTCTTTAGCCAATTCTCCTCAAATCCTATCCATCCAAGCCCTAAATATCCTGTTACTTTGCCTCAACGAAAGAAATCCTGCGCGGCACTGTTCATCGTCGAGATATTTTCGCCACCGCCTGATTTTTTTCACCGCCATCGAACCCTCTCGCGCCCTCCCGCTCTCTCTAGCATTCCTCTCCCCTGCCAGCTCTCAAAGCGGAGTCAAGACGCCGTACGCCCCCCTGCCATCCCCTACCACCTCTTCTTGGCCGGCAAGTCACAGCTCGACCCCAATTCCTTACCGCCAGGATATTTTGGCCGGCACACTCCTTTCGTCTCCTTGCAGACAGGCCGCAAAAGTTTGACTACTGCAAAACCATGTTCTAACCCGTGGATTCTCCTTCCTTATCCACCCACGTCACGCCTTCTCGCGCCCTCCTGAGCATACCACGCTTAGTTGCCGCCATGGCCCCTCTCGGTGCCGAATCAACCCCGAGCCCCTATAAAGCTGCAGGCCCCCCTTGAACCTCTTCTCACATCCCATGGAAGCTCCCTGACCACCCAATTGGCCTCCCATCTTCTCCATTGCCGACAATCCCCAATATTCTCCAAGGTAAACCCTAAACCAAATCGCCCGATTCACCCAATATAATTTCAATTCCCTGCTCCTGTAGCTCCCTCATGAACCCAAGAACACAATCAAAACAATGCCGTAGCTCCCCGGGCCCTTCTCTTCCCCACCGGCGAAATTCGCCGCTCGGCCATGGAGCTCGCCGTGGCCAACTCATTAGAAGCTTCTCCGACACAAACCACTGCCACCCAAACCTTCCCCAATAACCCTAGATGGGTAAACGATCGTCACATTTGGGTGAGAACACCCCGGTAGCTCATATGCCGTCAAAAACCATACCGTGCTCCTGAGCTTGCCGCCGGCAAACGCCGCCTCCCCGACCGCTGCCGACCTCAAAAATGGAACCCTGACATTCCCTTGAGTCTAGCCATAGTCTCAGTTTTCATCGAGAGCCACCGTAGCGCAGTCGCTAGCTCTCGCCGTTTCCTCTGTTCTTGAGCGCGCGCACGTGAGCTCATGGAGAAGAAGAACAGTGCCGGGCGGCACTGTTCCTTCGACCCTTTAGTGCCGAGACCCGAAACCCACCAGCATTAGTGAAACCCGATTCAAACAGTGGACCCGCCCCGTGTGAACTGTACTTCACCCAGATTGAATAGTAAAAATCCGCGATGAATAGTAACCAGACCCATTAAGCCATTTTAAAGCCCAAAAATGCATATTTGTACTCTTTTGAACCATTTCGAGCCCGCAAACCCATTTCCCAGGTCCATTTCACCATTTGAACCTCCCAAAAATCCTAAACCTATTTTATTTGGTTTTTGTTGGATTTTATTTCTTTATTTTATTTCTTTATTCCTAGCTCATTTTCTTCGAGCGTGGAATTAAATTATTTCTTTGCTTTGCGCTAGCACACGATGTCAAGAGTTGACCGAGTCAAGAAGGAGAAACTCAGGATCAAGCTGAAGATCAAGAAATTGAAGAATACGAAATTGTCGAAATTATAAATCCGTAAGGCAAGTCACATGTCATTAATCATGTTGAACCTACATTTCTTTAATTATTTATTTATCAGTATTTTCATTATGTTATTTGTGCAAATGTTATTTTATATACAAAGAATGTTTAGAATGACATGATACTAGTTATGTCCTACCACCCGAAAAGTCCTGTTTAATCTGATGGCCATATTCACCTTGATAAAACCCTAGTAAAACTAAATATGCTATTTAATTATCAAAGTAGATTAGATGTTCAGATATCTCATATTACAAAGTGGTTCGGCTTTGCCGAAAAGTTGTCGGTTGTGGTTGAACAGTGGTTTCAGAAAAAAAAGCAAGGACTAGAACCTTATGCCAAGTAAAGAACATAGTGATCGCCCAACCACAAGCGTTGATTCGTCAAACCTGGTTTAGTAGCTACTCAAATCGATTGAATATCTACAACTTACTTCGGGGACTCCGAATAAGGAACATCCCGTGCATACAATGTTGGTATGGAAACAAGAAAACCATATTTAACAACGGTAGGATTACATGGAGTCGGGGTGCGTCTTTCTGCATTGTCCAGTGGAACGCCGACTACCTGTGTTGCCCTGTCTCTATCGGGTAGAAGCTATATAAAGAATTGAGCAGTGAAAGGCTTTATTTTCTTAACTCTGTCGCGGGAGTTAAATGATCTTGTGGGTAAAGCAGGGCAGCTTTGCAAAGTCATGACTAATGGTATTCGAATACGCCGTGCTTCCGGTAAGTGAAGCTGTGTTTAATGGGTGATTCCAATAACGAAGCATAAGTAGGTTGGAATGGATTTGGAAAAGTGGAAGTGTGTTAATCAAGTTTGGAGACCCCCCCCCCCCAATTACCTTAAGAGGTTTATGATTTAATATTTTACGTTTGAAAGCAAAGTGTTTACAAACAAAATTGCATCCACATAAAATAATAAACTGCTTTACTTGTCCTATGGCAATCCCTTGCATATAGTTAAATAGCATTTTCTATGTGACTTGTTGAGTACAGTTGATTGTACTCATACTTGCTAAAATCATTAAACAGAAAATGCTTGTCAAGATAATGAAGGAGTCTCCGATGACGATGCTGAACTCTACTATATAGACGACGCCGAGTGTTAGGGTTTATTCTACACTCAGGCCTGCCTGTGGAGTTTCTTTTGGTAATATATCTTTGTGTTGTACGCGCCCTTTATGTAAAACTTGGCTGCTAAGTCTTACTTTTGTAATAAAGTTTGATTTTATGCTTAAGCTTGCTTCGGTAATAGTGCACATTCTTCTACAGTACTCACAACTGAACAGTCCTGGGCAGTTGCGAGGGTAACCTAACGCTCCCAGAAATAGGGGTTGTTACAAACCATGCCAAAGAGGATTTGGTGAAGATCTTGGATGATGGTGTCCAAATTGCTTGGTAGATCCATTGGCGGGTGCTCCAGCATCCTCAACACTCTTCAGCGGCCAGATACTTGCATATAGCTCCGATCAGCGATTTCTATCCAAAAGAGCTAGAAGAAAATGGAGATGATGGCGCTAACAATGATCAGAGCAGAGGAAGACGCAGATTGAGCCATTGGAGTGGTTTGCAGAGGAGAGAAGACGGTTTTCTAGCTTGAAGAAGGAAGAGGAAAAATTGAGTTTGCAATAACTCTTTCAATAGATTAATGTCCTTTAAATAATTTTGTTGCTATGTAAGATTAAGTGTTGCATTGGGGAATGAAATGGCATGAGTGCTTTTTTATGGTTATCATACGGCACATTTAAAAGGTCAAAATCAGGAACCGAATTTATCTAATTTGGCCAACAACAATTCTTTGTCCCATAGGAAAACATTAGGCCTAGAAGCCAATTGGTCCCCACAATAATTTGAAGTATGTGAGTATCGGGCTAAGACTTGCCAATATAAACAGAAATTCAAAATTATAAAAAAGAGATTCAAAGAAAGGCTATTTCATTTATAATGGTCAAAAACATGACCAATCATTTTTACAAAGGAACTTTTGGCTTCACGCCAAAGTTAGAAGAAAAAAGTCCTAAGTCTTTGTTCTTTGGGCTTCATAGGTCTCCTCATCGGCCTTTGACATAGGAGGACCAATAGCTGAATCTTCAAATACTTTCAAGATTCTGTTTGCTTCTTTGACTTCATCTTCTAGTCGGGTGACTTCATGACCAACGCCACTAGCTTCGAAGAGGTGGTTTTCTCTCGCCATGTCAGAATCGGCCATCATGGCTTGTTCAGTTGAGACATTTATATGACACTCCATTGCCTCTAGAGCTTCTTCAGACTTACGTACGATGAAGATGAGGACAAGGTTCAAAACTAAGTTTCTTTCCCAAGAGCAAGCTCCGTTGACGATGGACAATCAAGCCCAGATGTCGAATCGCGATGATGAACATCTAAGCGAGGAGAATCGGCCGCGGCTGAAGGTTCTCCAACGATAATTGTCAGCCGATTGCATAAGGTTACAATTGAAAAGTTCATAATAGATAGAAGAAAGGAAGGAAAGATTGATCACTGGCAGGAAAGATGCCATTGTTAAGAGGATGTTTTTGTGAAGAAGTGTAGCAAAATTTTTCTTGCCGGGATGAAAAATAAAGAGGTTTCTCTCGTTGCTTATAAAGCAGTAGAGACACGTAAAAACCTTGAGTCAAAGGCGTAAGCCAAACAGATGTCATAGTGATAAGTAAAGACATGTCAGAAGTCAGAACGATACTAGTGTGTTTTTATGGCTAAGGGCACGATATGGTTGACAGAAGTTAGACAAACAAAGAGAATACAATCAGGAGAGTTTCAATATCCATTTGCATCACAAATATTACAAATAATAATAATAGTTTATGAGCCATTATTAGATCCAGTTTAAACATTTATTGCTGTCTTGATCTTAGTCTTGCAATATTCAATAATGGTAATAGCCAATTTGATAATGATGTCATCGGCTTGAGGGTTGTAGACAAATATTGGCAAATTTTCCTATTCTTCCGATTATGTTCTCTCCCTATTCTTGAATGAGAAGTCTCTAAACATTTCACATTCGAATTTTTGGTGCTTCATTGCTTTGAGGGAGTTTTTTTGCAAATCGGAGTTGCTCTTCCTTTTCGGCAACTCTCGATAAGCCGATTGTGCTTCCAGCATTTGGTGAAATCTTGAGTGTGGTTAAATCAGCCTGAAGAAGATTGATTTCAGCCCAAAAATGAGGGAGAGATAAAACTGTAGGACCGAAATGGCGACAGAGGGGGGTGAATGTCGCTCGCTTCAAAGCCGCCCCCGAAAAATCGAACACTGAAATTTCAGAAAGATGCAAAACACAGCACCTCACAGAAAATTAAAATTAATTTTTCTGAAATTTGGAACGCATGCGACACCGAAAAATTCAGCATAAATCAGAGACCAGCCAGTAAAAATTTCAACTGAAAAAACCGCAGTTTGATCTGCATGCAAAAAAGATGAAAATCAGCAGAAATAAAAAATGTCCATGTACAAGAGAGCAAGAAGAGCAAGAAGCCTGCTGCAAGCTCACTGTCGAACCCACTTTAGAAAATGGCTTGCGGCTGCAGAGAGTCAGAGTAAAGAATTCTTGCTTCCATAAGCAGCTACAGACGAGACTAAATGCTGATTTTTCAATCGGTTGAGAAGTAAGAGCTTGCCGGCCAACAAAACTGCAATTGACTGTGATTAAGTATGGGTCTTAATCTTTGGAGACACGCCAAAAATTGCCGGCCGAAAAACTGCAGAGAGCTGATCTTTCTTCAGGCAACCGAAAGAGCAAACTGAGATTAATACAGACTGCCTAAAGAACACATAGCTGCTGAAGCACAAGAAATTAATGCTATTTCTTGATTTACCTCAAATCACAAGCTCAAGAACAAGACCCAAATAGCCTTGGGACAAAAGGGAACCAAATATTTCAGCCAAAGAGCAAGAAATTGAGATTTCACCTAAAATCTGAAAAAGTACAGAGTGAGGCACTAAAACTCAAATTACTCTCCAACCATTGATCCTTTGGCCATGAAATTTTGAGGATATGTTAGCAATAGCTATGAGATAATCCAAATCAAATTTCATGCTATTTCTCCAAAGGAATCAAGATTTCACCAAAACCCTAGAAGAGGAAAACTATGAACAGAGGAGACCAAAAACTCAAATCTGAAATTAAACAAGGTATTGCTCTTAGGATTGACTAGCCAAATGGCTTTTGAGCATCTCCCATGTCATAGCAACCCATTTTGGTACTCTAGAGCAAGCAAGAACTCAAAAATTAAAAAGCTCAGAAATCATGCAAATGGAGCAACCAAGAACAGAGAGCAGCACGAACAGAAAAACTACAGATTTTCATTCATTAGAGCAATAGGATCACAGAGGAGTCCCGATACGCATGGACATTAGAACAAGAAAGTGATTACAAGCCTCTCACTCCATCTCCAACCTCTCCTCAAGCCTCACAACTCAAGAACACACACAAGAGGGAGGAGACACCACTCTGGAAACCATCGAAGAGACAAAGAGACACAGAGGGAGCACACTCTAACAAACTCTGTCTCTCTCAACAACTAAAGAGCCAAAGCTAAATAACCCTCTTAAAGACTCTTTTGACTCAATCAAAACCCTTGGAGTGCTCTCGTGGGCATGCAGCCCTCTCCACCTATTTATAGCCCACGGCTAACGGGTCTCCGCCCCGTTACGCCGGCTAAACCCGAACGAAGCCCGCTCCCGCTTGTGCAGCCTTGCGAATTCCCCGATTCGCCCCTCCTGCACCTTCCGGGAAGCTTCCGCGCTCCTTGCCTCGCACGCCTCGCAACCACCTCGAGTCCACGTCGTCTTCGACACATCCCGACCGTTCTGACCTCAGCGCCACCTGCGCCTAGTCCGGTCCACCGTGTCTCGCCATGACTCCGCCTCAACGTCCTGCAGTCACACAGACAAGAAACACGTCAAATAGCACCGCTCGATACATCAAAGCATGAATAGCATCAGTAAGTCATACTTACCATGACGAAGTCCAAACCTGTCGAATCAAAGGATATGCAACATAATCCCATACGACCAAGTTTGACCAAAGTCCGATCGAGCCCGATTGCGCCACGCAACGACTCGACTCCGAACCACCCAAACCAAACTCGACTTACTTAAACCAATGTCAATTACTCATCACTCACATGTGTTCACCTCCACATGGTCCATCAAAAACTGCTTCTGCTAATCCATCAACATAGGACTGATAGAAATTCTCTTCATGCTATCGATCGATGTTATCTTTTGAAGATGATACATTAGGTGTCATGTGGGGACGGACGTATGTCCGTCGGCGCCCCAAGTCTTGCAAGCCTTTACCGGATGAGACGCATGCATTGCAGTCCAATTCGGAAACCTCATTGCAGTCCAATTCAGATACTTCGGCAGACCACCAACAGGTCTCCTGTAGGCTTACGACAATAGCATAGTATTTGAATACATATCAGATTACAATACTTAGTCGTTTACAATTCGGTTTGCTCAGGATAGCTATATATAAGTTGATCATTGTAATTTGGAGGGAATAAGAAAAGCTTCCTCATATCTTCCGTCCGCCTCTGCTCGTGTTATCTTCTTCCCGTCTTCTCTGTTCAGATTGTCTCCAGTTCGGCTGATTCTTTGTCTTCGACAGCAACACGGCGCATCCTCCGGCCGCGCACGGCTACCACCTTCGGTCGCGAGATCGAGATCGTGACATCTTGGTATCAGAGCCCATGGCGGTGCCATCAGAGATGTCGGCGTTGACGCAATAGATCGCCGACCTCACGGCAACCATGACAATCAAATTGGAGGAACTCAAAACAGATATCACAGCGGAAGTTACCAGCATCAAGGAGCGCGTTGGAGCACTAGAAAAAAGGTCGATGCACATTGGGGATGGACTGCTCCCAGCCCCGGCGGGAATACTGCCCGCCCACCCGCCCAATCAACATATCCTTCCAGCTGCAAGTAGCACATCTGGCCTCCGACTGCACAAGCTCTCCTTTCCTACTTTTGATGGTAAAGAGGATCCCCTGGGGTGGCTCAATCGCTGCGAACAATTCTTTCGAGGGCAGCAAACTCCAGAACGAGACAAGGTATGGCAGCTGCATACCATTTGTTAGGCGTGGCACAGCAATGGTATTTTCAGTTAGAACGGGATGAGGGCGAGCCATCTTGGCATACATTCAAAGAGTACTGCAGCCTTCGGTTCGGGCCACCAATCCGCAACAATGTTTTGGGGGAACTTGCGAAGCTGCAGGTAGTAGGCACGATCAACGAGTATCAAGAACAATTCCTCAATCTCCTGTGTCGCACAGACCCTCTTAACACCAGCCCAACAAGTGCAGTTATTCTCCTCTGGACTAATGGAACCAGTCCGCACGGACGTCGAACTTCAAAACCCGGGCAGCCTGCAATTAGCAATGGCATTAGCCCGTGCTTATGAGAAGCGACACTTGGTTACCTCATCCTTGCAGCGTTCGGGGGGGCGGCAACAAGCTCAGCCGAGACTGCCAACTCTGCCAAGTCCAACAAGCACGCCTCAGCATACAATCAGTCCGCCACAGCGCATGTTATCAGCTACAGGAGAGGTCAGCGACAAAGCAGCTGCGGCCGGCCAACTGCAGTTACCGCGCAAACAGTTGACAACAGCTCAAATGACGGAACGACACAGATTGGGACTGTGCTTCAATTGTGAAGAAAAATTTGCTCCCGGCCACAGGTGCAAGCGCCTTTTTCTGTTGGAAGTCCGGCCGGATGACGATGACGAGATAATTTCTGATTCCGGCACAGACCCGGCTATTTCCCTCCACGCGCTATCCGGTATTCAGCCGCGGGGAATACAAACCATGAAAGTTCAGGTGTGGGTAGGACAAACACAGCTGACAGCCCTCATCGACTCCGGCTCAACACACAACTTTGTAAGCTCTGAGGCTGCACGGTGGGCGGGACTGAATGTGAAACCACAGCAAGGGATTCGGGTAGCAGTGGCTAATGGGGACACCATCTGCAGCACGGGAACTTGCCCGAACCTTCAGATTTGCATCGGTCGGGAATGCTACTTCTTGGACTGTTACTCAATCCCGCTAGCAGGCTTCGACATGGTATTGAGGGTGCAGTGGCTGCGCACATTTGGCCCTATCACATGGGACTTCCTCCTCCTGACCATGTCCTTTTGGCGAGAAGACCGGCAGATTACTTGGCATGGAATACCTTCCCATCACAACGCCCTAATGACATTGCAGCAAGACCAACCGGCTCTATTGCAGGATCTGCTGACCGAATTCCACAGCTTATTCGCGCAGCCTCAAGGATTACCGCCGCAACGAGCATTAGATCACCGTATTCATCTCCAGCCAAATACTCCTCCGGTTGCCGTTAGACCATACCGGTATGCTCATGTGCAGAAGGACGAACTTGAGCGTCAATGCACGGAGATGCTTCGGCAGGGCATCATTCGCCCCAGTTCTTCGCCGTTCTCAGCGCCTGTCCTCCTGGTGAAGAAGCACGATGGCTCATGGAGGTTCTGCGTTGACTATCGAGCCTGAATGACAAAACAATCAAAGATAAATTTTTGATTCCGGTTGTCGAAGAACTGTTGGATGAGCTAAATGGCGCCAAATTTTTCACCAAGTTGGACCTCCGATCCGGGTACCATCATATAACATCCTGATTTTCAGAGCCTTTTTGAAGCTTTTAAAATAAAATTCACCATTTGGATTTTTCTGAAATTAATTAAAGCTTAATTGGAATTTTCATTAATTAAAAAGATTTAATATGATTAAATTAAATATTAATATTTGCCAAAAATATTTTATTTGTGTTCCTTGTGTCACAAGGAATTTTTCTGTATTTTTTCTGGGATTTTTCGGAGTTTGTTTGAGCTCAATTTGAAATTTCCAAAAAAAAAAGAGAGAATGAACAGTACCGCGCGGTACTGTTCATCCGTCTTCTTCCCAGGGCAGAGACCCGATCGATCCCTCTGCTCTGCGTACAGTTCTTTCCGTTTTTCCTCTCTCTTCATAACTTCCAAACCAGACCTTATCTCAATGTCTTCCCAAAAGAAAAGTTGTGCCAAATCACGAAAGGAATCCATCCTAATAGGCCTCTTTCCGTTTCGTTCATCCGTTTGCCTTTTATCTCCAATTTTCTGAAACGGACTCTAAACCGAAATCCGCGGATTGGAGTCGGTTTCTACCTCTTCCAAGCCTATAAATAGGACCCCTTGGCTCCCCTAAACCCATCCCAAGCCGTGCCAAGTCCCCTCAAAGCCCAGGACGCCGTCGGCACCGAGCCCCTCCGGTCCCGAATTTGCTCGTCGTGTCTCGAGCTATTCGGTGAGTTTCTTCGTGATCCTTTCGCGTCACATTGTGCCATCATGTCCCATCTACCTTCTTGCCAAGTTAATTTGGTTTTGGTGCAGCCAATCTCCCGGAATCGAGTTTTCCCCAATCTAGGTCAAGAGCGCTTCCCGACGTCGATTCGTCGCCTCCGGTAAGCTTTAGCCCTTGCCGTAATTTTTCTTAGACTTGCCTCGCCACGTTCTACGCCGTGCTCACTTTCGTTTCCCCGAAAAGCCTCCACAAATTTTTGCCTCCGAACCTCGCCATGGCCGCCAATGGCATCCCATGTCCCCCATCTGCCCGGTGATGTTTTCACCAATCCGTTCGCGTCACTTTGTGCCAAACCATCCCAGGTAGCTACCCTCCAAGTGGTTTTAGATTTCGTTCATCGAGCACCAAGATATTAAGTTTTTCCTTTGACCTTCCCGACGTCGTTCAAACGTCGTTTGCGCCGTCTCCGATGGGTTTCTGGCCGAGCCGATAATTTTCCTAGCTTCGCCAAGCCGCGTTCTAGCCCGTGCTCACCCTACCCCTCCATGTCCTATGCCCGGATTTTATTCCTCTCTCCTACCCATGTCGTTGTAGCCGCCCGTGCCGTCACCGTGCTCCGTTTGGCGTACCGTCACTTCCTATGTGTGCCTTAGGTCCCTATCAACCCATTTTGCTAGTTAGATTCATCTTCCATGCCTCCTCTCGCCAACGCTAGCCTCCTTTCCAAAAATTGTTCTCGGGTGAACAGTAACATCTGTGAATTTCCAGCATTTTCTCGCCCCAGCAAACTTTAGATCGCTCGTTCTCCTTCGTCCGAACTCCGATTGACCCGATTCTTCTTCCTAAATTCATCTAAAATTGAGCTCTTTCTTTTGGTTCTGGTTTTGCAGTTTTTGGAGTTTATTTGAATTTTATTTGATTTCTTTTTGTCTTTTCAATGCGTTTTCTCTCTCGTTAGATCACGTTTTCGAAGGAGGGGAAGTTGGATTCGAAGATCAAGAGCCCTCAACTGAGCAAGGCCAAGGCAAGTCGTATTCTTTGATCATGTTGAACCCAGTTTGCAATCTATTATTTAATTACTTTGATTTAAATTATCATGCATTGCTACTTTATTATAAAACCCTTGTATGGTAGTTATCGTCCCAATCGGTTATTTTCCCCTCCTTGATATTTTGGAATACCTTGATGCCATTGTCACCTTAGGTTGGGAATTTAATTAGTGATGCTATGTTATTTGTCACATTGGGTTGGTACGATTAGTGTGCTTAGCCATGCTGTTATTATCGTTTGGGTTCATCATCACATGTGACTAATTAATTTGACTTAATGAGATATTGAATTGTGGTTGGTGCCACTGTTATAAAATTTGTGCCGTGACGTTGGTGCGTCATTGTTGGTGGTTTCACAAAATTGGTTTTCACTCGGGCGAGTGATCGTGCAGTAAAGGGGGAAGTGTTGGAGCACTTCGATGGATGTGGTAGTCTCGCCCGAGAACACTTAAGGACTTAACTTTGTGCGCCATTGATCTGAGTCTTACCGTGCAAACCACATGTCTGGTATGGGACAGACCTGGCTGATTAATTTGGGATGTTTCAATTTCAATCTCGCTGGGATGAACATGGTTGCTGATTTCCATGAGGCGCAAGGGGGGGTGTGATGCGAAACCCTAGCGGGCGGGATTGGGTTGTAATTGAACATTGTAAAGGCCTTGTTGTGATTGTCTTTAACGTGAGGATTATCACATCGTGTGGGTACAGTTGTGCAACCTCTGCAGAGTGTAAAACTATTCGAATAGCCGCGTCCTCGGTCATGGACAATGCTCGGTGATTTCACACGAGGTATAGTTACTCTTGGAAAATTTGTGGCTGGTCAGTGGATGGTTATTTCATTGTTGGTTTAACTTGTGGATGAGAGATCCATGAGTGGTTGGTTTAACTTATGGATGGGAGATTCATAAGTGGTTCCTTTGATTATTGTTTACTATTGTTTTACTTCAATTCGCCTTCAATCTATTTATAATATTTCCAAATGCTGTTTTATGCAAATTAACCCTTACAGCCTTTCATTGGTAAGCTTTGCATACTATATTGCATCAATTGTTACAAACGGCTTGCTGAGTACCAATGTACTCACGGCTTTACGCCTATGTTGCTCAGTTGAGAAGGAGGAGTATCACCAGCAGGAGGTTCCAGAAGGAGAGTACTTCGACGTCTTCGCGGATTAGGCTTCGTTCTCCACTCGATAGCCTGTGGGCGTGTCGATTGGCTGCTGCGCTTTCTTTTGGATTTCCGCTGCTAGTTTTTGTTAATCCCTTCGGGCTAGTCTATTGTAAGCTTGACCATAAGGTCGTACTCTGATGATTATTAATAATATTCGAGTCTTTTCTTAGTAAATCGTGATATGTTCGATATTTCATCTTTGTTTATACTGTGTGCACTAGCGTGATCCTGGACTAGTGCAGAATACACAGGAGAGTCCGGATTTGTATATTCGGGTCTCTACAGAGATGGTATCAGAGCTATATCGACTGTAGGACGAAGCCCTAGTTAGAATGGTCGAATTAGTCAAGTTTTCAAAATTTATTTTCTAAATCAAATCAACCAAATGATTGTCTAGTAATTCTTGATTCTTACCTCATTCTTAGGATTCTTGCTCCTTGTCTCCTCTGAGAACTTGTTTTCGAAACTTAATTTGACTTCTTATCACTATAATGTCCATAGATGTCTCGAGTGTCCCTCAATCAAAGTGAAAGTTGACATGGAATCCTTCAAGCTATGCTGGGAAGTCGAGTTCAAGGGAGCACCCAATATGTCAAGACAAGATTGGAGATTTCCGTGAAGAATAGGAGCCATTAGATTTGAACCCTGTTATAGTTTTAGCATCGTGTAGAACGTTTTGCTTCTTATTTGCCGTTGGGTGTGATGTGAGCTGCAGTTTTGCTTCTAGCATTATGATGCAGTCATGTCAAAAGTCTTTTTGCGGAGTTTATCGCTTCTTTTGTTAGCCTTTTCGGCTAAGTGTTTGCTTAATTTAGGGTTGCCATTAGTTATCCCCCTTAGACGAGTTTACCACTTACCTTTGCTTTTCCCTCTTACCTATTGAGCCCTGAAGAGTCAGTTCTCAGCAAGTGATCTTTCTTTCAGAGCAGAGTAGAAATGGTCGACACTCGGAACACAGCAAGACGCAGTCAGATGAACCAAGACCCAGAGGATAGTAACACAAACCAGGCAACTCAGGGACCACAAGCAACTCCAATGGGCCTAGATCCGACCTTGAGTCAGTTCATGGCAGCTCAAACTCAGCTCATGAATACGATGATGCAGAATTTAACCAATATGATGAACCAACAGCATCAGGCAGCCTTTGCACCTCAGACAAATCGTCCATCATCCAGATTTGCAGAATTTATGAGGACCAGACCGCCAACTTATTCTAACTCATCTGAGCCTTTGGAAGCAGATGATTGGATTCGTTCAGTGGAAAAGAAGCTAAACCTTGCTCAATGCACCAATCGCGAGAAAGTGTTGTACGCTACCCACCAGCTAGAGGGAGCCGCCGCAGAATGGTGGGAGAACTACTGTGCCGCTCATGAGGATCAAGACAACATCACTTGGGCTGAGTTCACAGTAGCTTTTCGACACGCTCATATCTTGGATGGAGTGATCGAGATGAAGAAGGAGGAATTTCGTGAGCTACAGCAAGGGAGTATGTCAGTAAGTGAATATCTCAACAAGTTCACCCAACTAGCTCGCTATGCACCGGAGGACGTCGCCACGGATGATGCCCGTCAAAAGAGGTTCAAGAGGGGATTGAACCCGGGATTGAAAGTTCAAGTAGTGGGAAACGACTATGCCAGCTTCCAAGACATGGTGGATAAGGCGATGCTCATTGAGGAAAGCCGTCACGAACTAGAGGAGTCCCGCAAAAGAAGGGTGATGCAACAAGGATCTCAGATGCCTCAGGCTCAGAGGGCTCGTCTCAGCACATATCAGCCAGCCTGTGTCCCTCAGCAGTCTGGATTCAGAACCCCCGCACCAGCCCCTCGCCAGCTCTTGTCTGGGCCTCAGCCAATTAATCAGCAATGGGAGAATGTCAACCCTACAGCATCAGTCACTTGCTACAAGTGCCATGAGCCAGGTCATTTTGCTCGCACGTGCCCACAGAAGCGTCAAGGAATCACGCCAATTCCGTTCAACCTTAGAAGTACCCCTGCCAAGACTCCAGGAGCAAGCCGTGGAACATCGTCAAGTCAAGGAAGCCAGATACCTCATAGCGTTACAAGGGGAAGCCTCAACAACGTCGTCTCCGAAGTCGCACCTGGTAACCTATTCTTTTAGTGAGCCTGAATCTCGGGGTCGAGATTCCGTTTAAGGGGGGAGGTTTGTAACATCCTGATTTTCAGAGCCTTTTTGAAGCTTTTAAAATAAAATTCACCATTTGGATTTTTCTGAAATTAATTAAAGCTTAATTGGAATTTTCATTAATTAAAAAGATTTAATATGATTAAATTAAATATTAATATTTGCCAAAAATATTTTATTTGTGTTCCTTGTGTCACAAGGAATTTTTCTGTATTTTTTCTGGGATTTTTCGGAGTTTGTTTGAGCTCAATTTGAAATTTCCAAAAAAAAATAGAGAGAATGAACAGTACCGCGCGGTACTGTTCATCCGTCTTCTTCCCAGGGCAGAGACCCGATCGATCCCTCTGCTCTGCGTACAGTTCTTTCCGTTTTTCCTCTCTCTTCATAACTTCCAAACCAGACCTTATCTCAATGTCTTCCCAAAAGAAAAGTTGTGCCAAATCACGCAAGGAATCCATCCCAATAGGCCTCTTTCCGTTTCGTTCATCCGTTTGCCTTTTATCTCCAATTTTCTGAAACGGACTCTAAACCGAAATCCGCGGATTGGAGTCGGTTTCTACCTCTTCCAAGCCTATAAATAGGACCCCTTGGCTCCCCTAAACCCATCCCAAGCCGTGCCAAGTCCCCTCAAAGCCCAGGACGCCGTCGGCACCGAGCCCCTCCGGTCCCGAATTTGCTCGTCGTGTCTCGAGCTATTCGGTGAGTTTCTTCGTGATCCTTTCGCGTCACATTGTGCCATCATGTCCCATCTACCTTCTTGCCAAGTTAATTTGGTTTTGGTGCAGCCAATCTCCCGGAATCGAGTTTTCCCCAATCTAGGTCAAGAGCGCTTCCCGACGTCGATTCGTCGCCTCCGGTAAGCTTTAGCCCTTGCCGTAATTTTTCTTAGACTTGCCTCGCCACGTTCTACGCCGTGCTCACTTTCGTTTCCCCGAAAAGCCTCCACAAATTTTTGCCTCCGAACCTCGCCATGGCCGCCAATGGCATCCCATGTCCCCCATCTGCCCGGTGATGTTTTCACCAATCCGTTCGCGTCACTTTGTGCCAAACCATCCCAGGTAGCTACCCTCCAAGTGGTTTTAGATTTCGTTCATCGAGCACCAAGATATTAAGTTTTTCCTTTGACCTTCCCGACGTCGTTCAAACGTCGTTTGCGCCGTCTCCGATGGGTTTCTGGCCGAGCCGATAATTTTCCTAGCTTCGCCAAGCCGCGTTCTAGCCCGTGCTCACCCTACCCCTCCATGTCCTATGCCCGGATTTTATTCCTCTCTCCTACCCATGTCGTTGTAGCCGCCCGTGCCGTCACCGTGCTCCGTTTGGCGTACCGTCACTTCCTATGTGTGCCTTAGGTCCCTATCAACCCATTTTGCTAGTTAGATTCATCTTCCATGCCTCCTCTCGCCAACGCTAGCCTCCTTTCCAAAAATTGTTCTCGGGTGAACAGTAACATCTGTGAATTTCCAGCATTTTCTCGCCCCAGCAAACTTTAGATCGCTCGTTCTCCTTCGTCCGAACTCCGATTGACCCGATTCTTCTTCCTAAATTCATCTAAAATTGAGCTCTTTCTTTTGGTTCTGGTTTTGCAGTTTTTGGAGTTTATTTGAATTTTATTTGATTTCTTTTTGTCTTTTCAATGCGTTTTCTCTCTCGTTAGATCACGTTTTCGAAGGAGGGGAAGTTGGATTCGAAGATCAAGAGCCCTCAACTGAGCAAGGCCAAGGCAAGTCGTATTCTTTGATCATGTTGAACCCAGTTTGCAATCTATTATTTAATTACTTTGATTTAAATTATCATGCATTGCTACTTTATTATAAAACCCTTGTATGGTAGTTATCGTCCCAATCGGTTATTTTCCCCTCCTTGATATTTTGGAATACCTTGATGCCATTGTCACCTTAGGTTGGGAATTTAATTAGTGATGCTATGTTATTTGTCACATTGGGTTGGTACGATTAGTGTGCTTAGCCATGCTGTTATTATCGTTTGGGTTCATCATCACATGTGACTAATTAATTTGACTTAATGAGATATTGAATTGTGGTTGGTGCCACTGTTATAAAATTTGTGCCGTGACGTTGGTGCGTCATTGTTGGTGGTTTCACAAAATTGGTTTTCACTCGGGCGAGTGATCGTGCAGTAAAGGGGGAAGTGTTGGAGCACTTCGATGGATGTGGTAGTCTCGCCCGAGAACACTTAAGGACTTAACTTTGTGCGCCATTGATCTGAGTCTTACCGTGCAAACCACATGTCTGGTATGGGACAGACCTGGCTGATTAATTTGGGATGTTTCAATTTCAATCTCGCTGGGATGAACATGGTTGCTGATTTCCATGAGGCGCAAGGGGGGGTGTGATGCGAAACCCTAGCGGGCGGGATTGGGTTGTAATTGAACATTGTAAAGGCCTTGTTGTGATTGTCTTTAACGTGAGGATTATCACATCGTGTGGGTACAGTTGTGCAACCTCTGCAGAGTGTAAAACTATTCGAATAGCCGCGTCCTCGGTCATGGACAATGCTCGGTGATTTCACACGAGGTATAGTTACTCTTGGAAAATTTGTGGCTGGTCAGTGGATGGTTATTTCATTGTTGGTTTAACTTGTGGATGAGAGATCCATGAGTGGTTGGTTTAACTTATGGATGGGAGATTCATAAGTGGTTCCTTTGATTATTGTTTACTATTGTTTTACTTCAATTCGCCTTCAATCTATTTATAATATTTCCAAATGCTGTTTTATGCAAATTAACCCTTACAGCCTTTCATTGGTAAGCTTTGCATACTATATTGCATCAATTGTTACAAACGGCTTGCTGAGTACCAATGTACTCACGGCTTTACGCCTATGTTGCTCAGTTGAGAAGGAGGAGTATCACCAGCAGGAGGTTCCAGAAGGAGAGTACTTCGACGTCTTCGCGGATTAGGCTTCGTTCTCCACTCGATAGCCTGTGGGCGTGTCGATTGGCTGCTGCGCTTTCTTTTGGATTTCCGCTGCTAGTTTTTGTTAATCCCTTCGGGCTAGTCTATTGTAAGCTTGACCATAAGGTCGTACTCTGATGATTATTAATAATATTCGAGTCTTTTCTTAGTAAATCGTGATATGTTCGATATTTCATCTTTGTTTATACTGTGTGCACTAGCGTGATCCTGGACTAGTGCAGAATACACAGGAGAGTCCGGATTTGTATATTCGGGTCTCTACACATCAGGTGCGCATGCACCCGGCAGACATTGAGAAAACGGCCTTCTGAACTCATCAAGGGTTGTTTGAGTTTTTGGTGATGCCGTTTGGGCTTACAAATGCCCCGGCAACGTTCCAGGCTTTGATGAATGAGGTACTGTGTGCATATGTGCGGCAATTTGTGCTCGTCTTCTTTGACGATATTCTCATATACAGTTCAACTTGGTCCGAACATCTGCTGCACCTCCGCACAATCTTCAAAGTGCTCCAGGACAATCAATTCTTTCTGAAACAGTCCAAATGTTCATTTGGGGCTACATCCGTAGCATACTTGGGCCATGTAATTACTCATTCAGGAGTGGCTATGGATACGCAAAAAGTATTAGCCGTGCAACCCTGGCCAACACCGCAATCAGTGCGCGCCTTGCGGGGATTTCTGGGCTTGGCGGGGTACTACCGCCGTTTCATCCAGAACTATGGCACACTGGCGGCACCACTCACGAAACTGTTGAAGAAGGACAAATTTTTGTGGACATCAGAGGCTTCTCATGCATTCGGTCTCCTGAAACAAGCCCTAACTTCGGCGCCTGTCCTTCAATTACCCGATTTCACCAAGGAATTTGTCGTTGAATGTGATGCCTCGGGTACAGGCATTGGAGCAGTACTGCATCAAGGTGCAGGTCCTATTGCTTTTTTCAGCCGACCATTAGCCGCCCGGCATCACCACTTAGCAGCGTATGAACAAGAGCTCCTTGGCCTGGTTCAAGCTATTTGCCGTTGGCGCCCTTACTTATGGGCTCAAGCTTTTTTGGTTCGCACCGACCATTATAGCCTCAAATTCCTTTTGGATCAACGACTTGCTACGATCCCTCAGCATAGATGGGTTAGCAAATTACTGGGCTATACATTTCAAGTCGAATATCGGCCCGGCCGGCAAAACGTGGTGGCAGATGCTTTGTCCCGGCGGGATTCGGAAGATGCACGAGTTTGTGCTCTCACAACTACCAGCTTTGATCTATTCCAGAAATTGGGTGATGAAGTAGTGCTGACACCTTCATTGCTTGAGCTCAAGCAAAGCATTACGGAAGGAACGGCTGGGTCTGATTGGCGCATGGTGGATGGGTTGATCACTCACAAAGGCAGGATCTATATTCCAGACTCGTCTCCACTTCTTCCGGATGTTTTGGCAGCTGCGCATAGTGTGGGGCATGAGGGTATACAGAAGACACTGCATCGGCTCCGTGCTGATTTTTTTGTTTCGAGAGCCCGCCGTTTGGTACAGCAGTACGTGCAGTCCTGTGCTGTCTGTCAGCAAAATAAGAGCAGCCAACTTCATCCAACAGGTCTTTTACAACCATTAGCAATTCCGGACCGGGTGTGGGAAGACATCTCAATGGACTTCGTTAAAGGGTTTCCAAAAGTAAACGGCAAATCTGTTATTCTCTCGGTTGTGGATCGTTTTTCCAAATACGCACATTTCATTGCATTATCCCATCCTTACACAGCAAGCTCTGTCGCCCGGGCATTCTTTGACGGCATTGTTTGCCTCCACGGCATACCGTCTTCCATTGTTAGCGACCGTGATCCCATCTTTACAAGTGGCTTTTGGGAAGAATTGTTTCGTCTTTCTAACGTGCAATTGCATAGAAGTTCGGCTTTTCATCCACAATCGGATGGTCAGACGGAGGTAGTCAATAAAGTCATTACTATGTACTTGCGTGGCATTGTTCGCCAACATTTGTTTTTTGATTGCCATTTTGCGAGCTTTGTTTGGACTGCAGTGCATATCGCTTTTGGAATTCAACCACCCACGAGTTTCTCTAATATGTTTGGCTCTTGGCTAAGTGGCGTTTGTCCTAAGCTTCGTAACCAGATTTTGTTGGGGGCGGCATCACTTTGTTGGGCTTTATGGTTGAATAGAAATGACGTGGTTTTTAACAAGGTTAAGACTAATTCTTATTTACAGGTAATCTTCAGGGCAACTTACTGGATCCGACAGTGGTCCCTGCTGCATAAGAAGGAGGAGCGTCCGTTGTTCAAGCACGGCTGCAGACATTTCGAGACTTTAATGTTGGCGGTCTTTGCAAAGTTTGGTTGGTGCTTCCGGAATCGACTTGAAGCGTAGCTTTCGGAATCGAATGGAAGCGTACCTTTTAGTTCTTTTCTAGTCATTGGTTGCTCGTCTTACATGGGCTAACTTTTTGTCGCTTTTGTTTTCTCTTGTGGTTGTGAGAACTTAAGCCTTATGGCTTGTTTTGTGGTTAACACTCAGCTGTGTACCATTCCCGGATGGTAGAGGCTGGAACTTTTGTTCCATTATCTAAAAAATGTACTTGCGTTGCTTGACTGGTGATCGTCCCTGTCAGTGGTTACAGTAGCTGCCTTGGGCTGAGTACTGTTACAACACCTCATTTCATACTTCTCTTCGGGATACTCCTTTTCGGATTGTTTATGGGCAGGACGCTCCATCTCTTTGCTCTTATGAACCGGGACAAGCTAAAGTGGTGGCAGTGGATGCATTGCTCGCAGACCGGGATGCTTTGCTTGCGGATATCAAGGATCGCTTGCTGCAAGCTCAGCAACGCTACAAATCTTTCTATGATGCTCATCACAGGGAAGTCACGTTTAGCGTTGGTCAGTAGGTTTGGCTTCGCTTACATCGCAGGCGTGTTTCTTCCTTCACAGCCCAAGCCTTCAGCAAATTAACTCCTAAGTTTTACGAGCCTTTTCAGATCACCGAGCGCATTGGTGAGGTTTCCTATCGCCTGCAATTGCCGCCCAAAGCCCGTCTGCATGATGTTTTTCATGTCAGTCTTCTGAAGCCGTTTGTGGGGACTCCTCCTCCACGTCCTCCCCCCTTACCAGCTTTATACAACGGGAAAATTGTGCCAACACCGGTTGAGGTGATTCGCGCACGCAAGGCCCGAGACGTTTGGCAGGTATTGGTTCGCTGGGACGGCAAGCCGGCGTCTGACGCCTCGTGGGTGGATGTTCAACAGTTTCGGGACAGCTACCCTTCCTTTCAGCTTGAGGACAAGCTGTTCCTTAAGGACGCGGGAGATGTCATGTGGGGACGGACGTATGTCCGTCGGCGCCCCAAGTCTTGCAAGCCTTTACCGGATGAGACGCATGCATTGCAGTCCAATTCGGATACCTCGTTGCAGTCCAATTCAGATACTTCGGCAGACCACCAACAGGTCTCCTATAGGCTTACGACAATAGCATAGTATTTGAATACATATCAGATTACAATACTTAGTCGTTTACAATTCGGTTTGCTCAGGATAGCTATATATAAGTTGATCATTGTAATTTGGAGGGAATAAGAAAAGCTTCCTCATATCTTCCGTCCGCCTCTGCTCGTGTTATCTTCTTCCCGTCTTCTCTGTTCAGATTGTCTCCAGTTCGGCTGATTCTTTGTCTTCGACAGCAACACGGCGCGTCCTTCGGCCACGCATGGCTACCACCTTCGGTCGCGAGATCGAGATCGTGACATTAGGTTGGATCATTGATGATGGAGACGATATTTTCAGCAGGCGATGGCATACTTTTCTAAAGTATCAACAACATGCGTGAGATGCCTCAGTATGGGTATCATGCGTTTATCAAAGAAGCTGGGATCAACAGATTAGAGAGATAAGATAGTTTGGTTATCGACAACCACTTCTTCATAAGATTAGTCTTTGACCAAGTTGTAGATGTTGAGCAAGATTTGTGGTAAGGATATACAGAGTTTAAGGTGATAAAGAGTTGAAAAAAATGAAGAGTAGAAAGATACATGATAATCCATGGTCGATAACCAATCATGAGAATCGATGACAAAGTAAAGAAAGGATAGGGTTCATCTATCAGAAGACCCGTTCGGTATTTATACTCATCAGCTCGGAAATCCAGGTCTTGAGGTAAAATATTGTTTGACAAGATATTTGCTAAGACCTGATTTGACATTGATAGCAGTTTCCCGAGGAGCTAGTTTTTGATGCAAAGAAGTGAAGCTTGATATTTTTTGTAAACGTTTCACCTTCATAAAATTGGGGGGGGGGGGGGGGGGGGGATGCATGTGTTGCTGCTAGATTTTCGCATCCAAAATAGCTGACAAAAGTATTTATGGCGGTTGATATGATTTTAAGGAAAGATCAGGATTTGCTAAAAATCAGAATTAAGCATCGGCCAATGCTACGAAGCCTCCAGAAGATGCTGACTAAGAAAAGGTAGATGTGAAGAAGGAAATCATCACTAGGACATTGGAAACAAGAAGGTTTAAAGGCGGATAGGGACTCTATACAAGGAAAGACTAAGCTGACACGAAAAGGAACTTGAAATACAATCCAAGATTGAGTTGGCTATTTTGGCCTATAAATACATTGTACCGGTTGACAGAAAAACGTGCACACACCAAACTTTATTACCTTTTGCATCTACTTTTTCTGTACATTAAGAGTAGGTCATAGCCAGTAGAATCTTACCTTCGTAATTTGACTCTGATAAATATTGCTTCGCATCAATTTGTTGATCAACCTGTGAGTTACACCTATCCTCTATTTTGAGATCCGTTCCTATTTGTTATTACTTCACATCGATGTTTCATCCAAGATTGGCTTTTGTTCAGTTTTACCTATTGTCGACTTTGACAATTTGCTAGAAATTCAGCTGGCATGTCACATACATTGTTAGAGAGCATCCTCCATGATGCAACACCAAGTACCAATACTATTCAGTTTGTGCTTCCAAGTTGCAAATTGAAGTTATATCACAAGTTGGTGCTACTTTGCTTGAAGAAAAGAAGAAGACAAGTATGGCCAAGAGTGATAAGAACATGTACCCTATGGATACAACCATATTTGCTATACTTATTGTTCCAATTATAAGAGCTCCTACACATCACTTAAATTATGAGGTGAGCTCGTTTCAAAGAGATTTTACTTTATTTGATAAAGAACTTATGATATTACATAATGAGAGTTCGTTGCGTTTGTTATCATGTACCAAGATTTATGATCAAGATCATGCAATACGTGATGCTACACCTATGTTAAAACCGAGGCCGGTTTTCTGTCAAGAAGGGGAGGATGATGTGACCACACCACCAACACATACGACCATAGCGGTCAATATCAAGATTGAACTAAAGGTGAATTCGTTTCTTCAACTTCAACATATTTTAAATGAGAATATGATGCTACCTAATGATGAAAAAATATATATTTATAGCACCACATCACTTTGGAACCAATTGAAGCAAGGGTTCAAGTTGGACAGGTTTTGGAATCCAATTCGGCCTCCAGATCAATTCGGATTCAGCTTGACAGGCCAATTTCAAACGGCCATAACTTTTGATCCAGAAGGCTTCTCAGGGCCCGTGAGTACTTGTTGGAAAGCTCTTGGAGTCTACATTCAGATGGATCTGATCGCACGTCCAAACTCCATCCGAGCAGATCAGAAACTGCGAAACGAGTCATATCACTTTTCCAGTCCGAGTCAAAGTGGGCCGAGGGCCTTGTAACTTGGGCTATTTGGGCCGGTACTGCTCATATGAACAGTACCACGGCCGCATGAACAGTAACCACAAATAGTACCATATCCCTTGTCATTAGATAAGTGCGGCTTTCCCCTCCCCTATTTAAGGAGGCCGCACCCCTTTAGTTTTCTTTGGGGTTTTTCTTAAGAGATTATTCTGCTTAGCAGTTTCGCCGCATATTCGGTTGAGAAACCCCAACTTGTGAACTTAATCTTTATTCGCAATTTCAGATTGCATCTTTGCCTCTCTTGCTTGTGTTCTCGATTCGCTTGCAGGAGATAGCCTTCTTGGCGAGGTCAATCGTGTTCGGCACGGTTGATAACCAACGGAGCAGTGGTGTAGTGTTTGCGAGGGGTTCGATCTGTTTTGGTCGGAGCCTTTGGATCATCAACGTCGAGATCTCCACAATCGACTTATCAGTACCTCTCGAAAGATCGGGCCATCGTCACATCAGTTGGTATCAGAGCAACGGTTGCTTGTGAGGTAATTCCTGTATCCCTAATTAGTAGATTGGTTTTTTATTTCCTATAGTCCAGAAAAAAAATTTGCCCCACAAAAAGAATTAATTCCGCTGTCCAAACCCCGTTGTGCCTTTCAATATGTTAGTTTTGGTTTGCTAAATTGAATTTGTATCCATATTAGCATTGTCTAGTTGCTGGTCATATCTTTGTTCCATTAAAAATCCAAACAAAAGAAAAATTCCCACCCCAAACCCTATTTTCCAAATTCGGCTGATTTTTCCTTTCTCTGCAGCCGCCACCAAAAACGCCATATCTTTTGATTCCGAGATTATTTTTGAGTGAGACCACCGCCATTAGATTCAAAAAATCCCTTCTCCATCCATCTGTAAAATTTCACATCATACCAGCAAGGCAGTTAAGAGATATATGCGGTGAAAGTTGACCCAATTATCTGTTTTGAATCTGCAACTGTCAGCAGTTGTGATTTTTGTGCGAATTGCTGTGTTGGGTTTCGGAAGTTGGCCCCAAAATAACATCTGTAGACAAAGCCGTCTGAAAACATAGAAAAAAAGAATCAGTGAAAAAGAGGCATCTGAAAAAAAGTTACGGCCAAAATACCGACGTGCTGTCTAGTGGACAGAAATCTTCAGTTTTTAGTTTTGGGTCAATCCTTGTGTTCTTCAATTCCAAATTGCTTTGGATTGAATTATCTTGTATTTACCACTCATACACATTGTCATACACTTGTTTTTAGCCTTCTTCCATTCTTGGTTGATCAGCAACATAGGCTAAGTGCTAGATACGGACTATAATTCAATTCTATGCAATTCTGAAATTAACTGATTGTTCTCCATTGCTACCATATTGTGCCTTCCAAGCTACACCTACTCTTGATCAGAATAGGTTCCCTCTTGCAATCGTACCCACGCTCGACACGGTGTCACGAACCAGCCACCGGTTGTACCACCTGCTGCATTCGTAAGAACACTTGTAAGAATATGGTAAGACGCTTGAGAATGCGTGATTCCAGCTTCCACCACCTAGTAGTGGATAGGGATAATACCTTTGTGTTGTCTTTTGTTTTCTACTAACCATGACAGATGGGTCGTCTGATGATCAAGTGTGTGTTTTAAAGGGAGAGCTCATGAATTATCTTGTATTACCACTCATACACATTGCCATACACTTGTTTTTAGCCTTCTTCCATTCTTGGTTGATCAGCAACATAGGCTAAGTGCTAGATACGGACTATAATTCAATTCTATGCAATTCTGAAATTAACTGATTGTTCTCCATTGCTACCATATTGTGCCTTCCAAGCTACACGTACTCTTGATCAGAACAGGTTCCCTCTTGCAATCGTACCCACGCTCGACACGGTGTCACGAACCAGCCACCGGTTGTACCACCTTCTGCATTGGTAAGAATACTTGTAAGAGTATGGTAAGACGCTTGAGAATGTGTGATTCCAGCTTCCACCACCTAGTAGTGGATAGGGATAATACCTTTGTGTTGTCTTTTGTTTTCTACTAACCATGACAGGTGGGTCGTCTGATGATCAAGTGTGTGTTTTAAAGGGAGAGCTCATGACACTCTGGGATGGACAACACATCAATAGGAAGCTTCAAGCTTCGACGGACACATGGCAGCGCTCCATCAGTTCCATCAATGAGAGTATTACAACACTCACTGCACGCCTTGAAAGAATGGTGAATCGGCCACCAAACAATGAACGCGAGTATGATCATGATGCGGGCCAAGATCGTGAGGAGGGAGATGATAATGAGAGACAAAACCGCGATGCCAGTGCTTCATTTGCTGCCCAAGATGCACGCCCACGACACTGCCTACATCAAAACTGTCACGGTATGGGAGGTAATAATTTTCAGCACCGCAATGATCATTCTAATCATGACCCTTTTGCTAAAGTCAAATTTACCATTCCATCTTTTTCTGGTCTTTATGATGCTGAAATATATCTTGATTGGGAGATGACGGTAGAGCAGAAGTTTAATTCTCACTTGGTTCCTGAACAACATAGAGTTAGACAAGCCACTAGTGAGTTTAAGGACTTTGCTATTATCTGGTGGAATGAACTAGGTACCATGCGTTTACAACCTGATACATGGGAGCGGTTAAAAGGAGCTATGCATGCTAGATTTGTTCCTCCTGCTTTTAAACATGAAATGCATAAGAAATTGCAGTGCTTAGACCAAGGTAATAAATCTGTCGAGGAATATTATCAAGAACTACAAATAGGCATGTTGCGTTGTGGGGTTGTTGAGGAAACGGAGGATAAGATTTGTCGTTTTTACGGGGGGATACGGCGTGAAATTCAGGACATTGTTGATTATAAAGATTTTACTACTGTCAACCAGTTGTTCCAGCTTGCTTGTTTGGCAGAAAAAGAATTGCAGTGTAGGCAACAAAGGACAAGGAGCAACTTTGGAGGTACGTCTACATCGAGATCAACGCCTGGGCAAGCCAAGATAGCCCCACCTCCTATTTGTCGAGCTGCTGCCCCCTCTGTGAACAGGGCGCGTTCAGCAGCACCGCCGCCACCATCACGCGCACCCGAGACGAGCAAATCTACTAGTGTGCAAGCACCAGCACAGAACTCTTCATCGGTTGCTTCCATGGGCCGTACGACGGGCATTGTGTGCCACCGTTGTAAAGGGATGGGCCACGTCATGAGAGATTGCACAAGTCAGCGGCCGTACATTGCGACAGAAGATGGTGGTTATGTAAGTGCTAGTGATGTTGAGGATGAATATGCTCTTGCAGCTAACCTTGCAGGTAATGGTGATGATCATGAGAACAAACCTGTGTTTGTGCCATTTTCTGTGACTAATAACTTGCAGGTAGTTGAGAACCATGCCAAAGAAGAGCATGAGCTGATTGAATCGCTGACCCCATTTGTTGAGAATGAAGATAAGGAGATGGATGCACTTACATCATCTGAGGAGAGCCAAAAAGGTAAAGAACATGGTACTATCATCGCTCACGGTATTGATTTGGTGCTACAACAAGACATAGAGCAACCTTGTGAGTATATACTTGTTGTAGTGCAATCTTTTGATATTCCTTGTGTTGACTTAAATAAACCATGTGCTGATCTAAATTCTCATAATTTTGTACATGTTAAATTAATAACACACAAAGAAGTTTTGACTAGAATTTCTCCTGCTAATTCATTGTGTTACATCATGTTAGATCTACCTATGAAATTGTCACATGCTATGGAGAAAGTTTCTGAACTTGCATGTTCGAAATTCTTATTTAGTACCTACACCCCTGGATATAAGTTTAATTTGATTGGAGATTATGGTGTGGAAAATCAATTTCTTGTATATCGAATATGCATAACTTGTGATCACATGGATGAATTGAAACTTGTTGTTTGGGACAACAATTCTTGTATGCTGAATCATGTTGAATGTGAGAGGGAAGTAAAATTTAGTACTCATTCAATGCATATGTGTTCATCTCTTTTTGCACCAACTAGTATAGACAATCTGAATAAAGATGATGAATTATGGCAGAACATACAAAGCTCTTCACTCTTACTAGATGAATTTGCTATTGTTCGATTGAGATATGATTATATAGATGAACTTTGCTTGATTCCAAAAGTTGTAGTTTTGCCCATATGTGCCACCACTACAAGTTTACAAATTCAAAGATTTGAATTGCATAAATGCTTCACTTACATTTGCAAAACCAGTTGCAATAATTACTGTGTGAGAAATTTTGAATTGCTCATTAACATATATGATTACTCTTGGGTTAATAATACAACGAGCTTTTATGATCATTGCTGTTTTATAACATTAATTGTGCAACAACGAAGAACGGTTAAAACGGATGACATATACATATACCATGCATACACCTTGGCTTCTTTGTTACCATTTTTTCAGCTTATCAAAAGCCGAGGACGGCTTTGTTTGCAAGAAGGGGAGGATGATAAGAACATGTACCCTATGGATACAACCATATTTGCTATACTTGTTGTTCCAATTATAAGAGCTCCTACACATCACTTAAATTATGAGGTGAGCTCGTTTCAAAGAGATTTTACTTTATTTGATAAAGAACTTATGATATTACATAATGAGAGTTTGTTGCGTTTGTTATCATGTACCAAGATTTATGATCAAGATCATGCAATACGTGATGCTACACCTATGTTAAAACCGAGGACGGTTTTCTGCCAAGAAGGGAAGGATGATGTGACCACGCCACCAACACATACGACCATAGCGTCAATATCAAGATTGAACTAAAGGTGAATTCGTTTCTTCAACTTGAACACATTTTAAATGAGAATATGATGCTACCTAATGATGAAAATATATATATTTGTAGCACCACATCACTTTGGAACCAATTGAAGCAAGGGTTCAAGTTGGACAGGTTTTGGAATCCAATTCGGCCTCCAGATCAATTCGGATTTAGCTTGATAGGCCAATTTCAAACGGCCATAACTTTTGATCCAGAAGGCTTCTCAGGGCCCGTGAGTACTTGTTGGAAAGCTCTTGGAGTCTACTTTTAGATGATCTGGTCTCACCTCCAAACTCCATCCGAGCAGATCAGAAACTGCTAAACAAGTCATATCACTTTTCCAGTCCGAGTCAAAGTGGGCCGAGGGCCTTGTAACTTGGGCTATTTGGGCCGGTACTGCTCATGTGAACAGTACCACGGCCGCATGAACAGTAACCACGAATAGTACCATATCCCTTGTCATTAGATAGGCTTTCCCCTCCCCTATTTAAGGAGGCCGCACCCCTTTAGTTTTCTTTGGGGTTTTTCTTAAGAGATTATTCTGCTTAGCAGTTTCGCCGCATATTCGGTTGAGAAACCCCAACTTGTGACTTAATCTTTATTCGCAATTTCAGATTGCATCTTTGCCTCTCTTGCTTGTGTTCTCGATTCGCTTGCAGGAGATAGCCTTCTTGGCGAGGTCAATCGTGTTCGGCACGGTTGATAACCAACGGAGCAGTGGTGTAGTGATTGCGAGGGGTTTGATCTGTTTTGGTCGGAGCCTTTGGATCATCAACGTTGAGATCTCCACAATCGACTTATCAGTACCTCTCGGAAGATCGGGCCATCGTCACATCAAATAGGGAGGCAGGAGTGGCCGGCCAAGGGAAGCAAGAGCTAGTTCATGCGGCACATGAAGGGATGGTATAAGGCTTCGGCATGAAGGCATTCGGTTGCATTGATTAGTGCTTGATCCTCTAGTTATCTTTCTATCCCACCATAAGAAAAAGGAGGAACACCTTTGTTGGTCGCAAGGAAGAATTGGGGCTGCTTAAAAACCCAAGTTCTCCTATCGCAAGAAGAGAAAGGTTCCTTGCTACTATTGGGACCAAACCGCAAGGAGAGGCTCTTACCTAGCTGCGCAACAGGGAAGAAGGGTTCCAAAAACCCTAATTTTGATTTGTGCCAGTAACAAGAAGGGAGAACTTGCTGCTGCCATCACAAGCCTTAAGACATAAGAAGACTACAACCCTAGCTGCCAGGGATAAGAAGGAAAACACCCCGCAGATCGTACCATGAAGATCGGGCCACCCTACTCATTAGCTAGTTAACTAGTTGATCCAAATCATCATGGTATTAGAGCGTGGTTGATCGTGGTACGAAAATTTTTCTTTGCTGATTTTAGATTGTTCTTGGTGTTGTTCGTGATGGCGGGAGTGACAAGAACTTACAAGTGTGCATATGATATTGTTCTTGAGGATGATTATGATGCAATGCTGTTGTTTAGCCTTAAGGAAGTGGTTGTAATTTGAGCACAACCGGTTTCTAGGTTATGGTTGTAGATGGATGCTGTGCCCGAGGAGTACATAGCATGGGAGGGGCAATGGAGCAGTGGATGGAGCCTCATATTGGGTACAACTCGTAAACCAGATTTGATTCTGCTTAAGACCACCTACATAAGGAGGTCTTGAAGTGGTGGTGTCAATTGCAGTTTGAGCACCGAAGAGAAGGCAAAAGCTCTTGCCACTCATGGACAAAGATGAAGCGGTTGTTACGCCATCCATTTGTACCAATTGACTACAGGGCATAAGAGACTAAATTTTTTGCCCCCCCCAAGAATATGTGGTGACACCTCAAGCTAGTACAACCAAAGAGGAGGTTCTATAAGATAGTGTGAACATGATGACTCAAAAGGTGCATTGCAAGAACATGCCAATTGTGGAGGAAGGGCAACAACATGGAGTATTCTAAACTCAATGCATGATCAAGGGCAAATAGTGCAAGCTGATAATCGATAGAGGGAGCTACAATAATGTGATCAGCAAGAATATGGTTAATACACTCTCATTGACTACATAGCATCAAGGTTACCACAAAGTTATTGTACCATTTTCAATTGATGCCTATGAAGACAAAGTGGAGTGTAACGTCATGACAATGCAAGTGTGTCACATCATCTTGAGGCATCCATGGCAGTTTGATCGCAACGTAACACACCAAGGGAGAGCTAACTGGTTTACATTGATGCATAGAGGTGTGTTTCATTCTTTGCTGCCAAAAAGTGATGAAGGGATCACTTTTGAGATTGTTGTGAAGAGCAAGACGCATGTGAAGAATACCCCGAAATAGATGATAGTTTCCAAGTTGCAAACTGAAGTTATATCACATGTTGGTGCTAGTTTGCTTGGATAAAACAAGATGGCAAGTGTGGCTGAGAGGGAGGGAGGGAGGAGTGGCCGGCCAAGGGAAGCAAGAGCTAGTTCATGCGGTGCGCAAAGGGATGCTACAAGGCTTTGGCCATGAAGGCATTCGGCCACATGGGAAGGCACCAGCAGCATTCTCTAAGGGAGAAGAACCCAACCGCATGAGGAAAAGCCACGTGAGAAGGGTTGGGCTAGTTATTTCTTGTGGAGAAAGAAAGAGCTAGGTGTAAGCCTGCCAAGACAATACCAGGTGCGGCTCAAGCCAAGAGTAAGTTGGCCATGTGCGGCTCAATCTAAGAGAAACAAGCTAGGAAACTATTTGTTGTGTAGGATGCCATGTGCGGCTCAATCTAAGAGAAACAAGCTAGGAAACTATTTCATGTGTAGGAAGAAACAGGGAAGCTAGGTGGGGCATCCAATTGTGTGCCACTCAATGCTAATCGTGTGCCACCTAATGCATCCAATCTTGCCATGAGGAATTGGGAAGTCGACCAAAAGAGGAGGTGAGCCAGGAATCAAGTCGTGGCAAGGCAAGCCAGGAAAAGATCATGCTAGACAAGGGGATGAGCCAGGAATCAAAATGGGACAATGCAAGCTTGGAAGAGTTCCAGCCAGCTAAGATTTTCCTGTTGGGAGAATCCGAGTCCCATACTTGTTTTCTACTTTTCACATAGTTGTTTGAGTTCGTATGAGTTTCCATACCATGTTGATTTGTTACATAGGGATTAGAATCTAAGTCAACTTAGCCAAACAATTGTTAATGAGCTTGAGTAGAAACCGGTCTTAGGCTTTGCGTCTGAGCCAGGTTGGCCACACCCTTGAGGTGCCAATATAAGGCCAAACCTTTGTAATAGGTAGGGAGTTCATATCAGATTGAATTGAAGAAAAACCAGAAAAGCCATGGAGGTTTTGTGGCGCAATTGTGTGCATGATTGTTGAGAGTTTCCCGAGTAGGGTTAGCTGTGGTTGGTGCAAGGCAAGAACACCTTGTTCTTGAGATTGCCCACTGAGTCTACATGATTCCACTATTTCAATTCATGATCTGCTACTGTTCACTATTTAGAGAGGTGCTGGTTTCTTGCTTCTAATCTTCCTTGCATTGATTAATGCTTGATCCTCTAGTTATCTTTCTACCTGACTGCAAGAAGGAGGAACAACTTTGTTGGTCACAAGGAAGAATTGGGACAGCCAAAAAACCCTAATTCTCTTATCGCAAGAAGAGAAAGGTTCCTTGCTGCTATTGGGACCAAAATGCAAGGAGAGGCTCTTTGCTGGCTGTGCAAGAGTGAAGATGGGTTCCAAAACCCTAATTCTAATTTGTGCAAGCCACAATGTGGGACCCAAATTTTACAATCCAGAATCCTCTGTGATTCCACTGCACTATTCCCTGCATTAGTAGATAGTGCTCACAGATACAGTACTGAAAATCAAAATACATATCATGCGGAAGCGTAAATATAATAGTAGACTTACTCATGGGGCGATCAGGCCGAATTAATAAAATGCAGCAGCGAGAATGAAGCACACAGGAGGGACCCTCAGGACGTGCCCACAGGTAGCCAATTGGGGTGCGCGACTTAGTTCTTGACCTCTTCATCTTCTTCACCGTCATGGCCAGGTAGATTGTTGAAGTGTAGCAATCTAACTGTTGATTCTGGATTGATTGAGTGAGCGAGGGTGAGCACAAATCACCATGCTCCGCGAGCCAATACATAGGATGCAAATAGATAACATGCATAGCTTATCAAGAGAAGGCTCGGGTTATTTTATTTGCCACAAATTGCTTTTAAAATATGACACATAGAAATTTCTTGAGACTTAGCAGTTTTAACTAAAATAGATTTTATCAATTTTATCAATGTATAAAAGAATGCAATAATAATAGCGATTTATATTCTATCCACCGTTACATGGTTTCTGCACCATATGCTAATCTTTCAGTGTTATAACCGCTTACCTTACCACTGGGGCGACACTCAGGGTAACACAAATTAGGGCTTTTCACTGCCCACCACTTTTCCAATTCCACCCACAAAGTTTTTGAAATAGAACTATATCTGGTTAAGTTCGCACGTCCGCCCATGATCCGTGGGCATGGCTATTCGAATAGTTTTCGCTCTGCAGAGTGTGCACACTTTACCCACAAGAGACAATCTGCTCATTGTTCCACACGATTCCTTAGTCATGTGGTTGAGTAGATCATCACAATAACTTTTCAAAATATCTGGTCTTTTTGTCATCTCACCCTATGGGCTGCTCCCACTTGCGGTGGGTCTCATACATTGCACGGGATATTAACCACGGATACTAGTGCATTCGGACTCCACTCTCCATAACGCTAGCACGACTGGAAAACTTCACCCTCCTCTCGGTGTCCCTTTAGGCCTCCCCTTACCCTTACAATATTCCACTCCTTTCCACTACCAGTGAGATGAGTCTAGGGGTTCGATAGATTTACTCAACCAAGTTGCAGTTTGCATACTTGTGGTTGTATTGTTTTATATAGTAGGTCATGACAAGATTCAGTCCTTAGAGGTATCTGGGTGGTTCTACCACAATCCACACATCGTGCTTCCACTGCACCACACACTAGCCCCTGTACCATCCGCCCAAATATTTAAACAAGTTGGGGTTTTTGGGAGCATAAAATAATCATGTCAAGATATACCAGTCATTTCCACCAATGACATCCCAAATCAGTTTCTCATGATTAAAAGTGATGCTGGAGGTATTTTGGTGCCCCCCGAGTATGGCGTATAATTATAGACTTATTTTTGAAAGTTTTACCATTATAGTTGTAACAGTCCAGGTTTTTATGAAAATAAAAATAAATAAATAAATAAAAATATTAAAATTAACAATTTAATTAAAATAAGTATTTTGTTGCCTAAATTTTATTTTGGTTTTGCTCTGGATTTTCTGTTTTTGAAAAAGCCTGATTTAAAAAGTATTTTAAGTGAAACCTAAAAATAATTATTAAATAAAATAATATTTTGATTTTTTATAAAAATCCTAATTCAAATTAATTATTTGTATTTATTTGGCTCTTATGGGTTTTCTGAGTTTTTCTAGAGTTTAAAACCTATTTTTAAAATTTAAAAATATTTTAAGTATGAAAATTAAATAACAACATTAGTTGAAAATATTTTTATTAAGTCCAAATGTCACCAGGAGCTTCTGTGAATTTTTCTGAAATTTTTGGAAGTATTTTCATATTTTTCTAAGGTTTAATAAAATTTCTAGACTTTTTTGAAAATTAGAGATCAAAAATAAAAATAAAAATAAAAATCCCCTCCCCTCCCCTCCTGCCGACGCGTGGATGGCCTAGATGGAGCCACGTCCCACGCGCCCGGCCCATCTCCACCGCTCGCCCCATCCCACCTACCCCTCCTCCCGGGCCGATAAATGGCCGGCCCGGATAGCGCCACGTCGCCCATCCGCCCCCTATCCTGTCGACCGTTCGATCTACCTGGTCCAATCTCTTCCGTCCCCTCCCACTTAACCGCACCCGCCGCCCGATCCCCATCCGACCGCCACCTTTCCCCTCCTCTCCTGACCATCCGATCCCGGTGCGACCGCCCGCATCTCCCTCCCCTCCCTCTCTCGCTGGGCCGCGGGCCCGGCCTGTCAGGCCCTTCCCCTACCCCGTGCCCGCCTCCTTCCTCGCATCTCCCGGCCATGCCCCCACTTCCCACGTGCCGCCCCACGTCCTCCCCCGACATGCGCCCAACTCCCCCGCCATCTCCGCGCCCCATCTCCCCCACCTTCCCCGTAACCACCGCCGCCCCGCGCTCAATCCGGTGAGCAATTCACGCTGCCCCTCCCCTCCCTGACCTCTATAAAAGGCACCCCCGGCGCCGCCTCACTCCGCCCCACCTCCCTTCGCTTCTCCCTTCCCCTCCCGTGCGCTCCACCGCCACCGCGCTGAAGCACCCGAGCACCGTCGCTGCCCTCCTCGCCGCCGTCCTCTTCCCGGCCGCCTCAGGTAAGCCGCGCCCCACCCTCGGGGTCCCCTGCGCCTCCTCTCCCTCCCACGCCACTCGCCGCCGGTAGCCGCCCGCCGGAGTGCCGGCGAGGCTCGCTCCCCCGTGCGCTCTCCGGCCGGCCTGCCTCGTCAGCTCAACCGCGCCTGTGTGGCAGCCGACGTGGTGCCACGCCAGCGCTGCGTCGGCTCTCCCCTCGCCCGGTCAGTGCAACCCCGCCACCTGAGCGCCTCCCCCATCCGTGGACCTGGTCCATGAACCAGGGCCCACTGTCAGTGTCGGCCCACCCTTGGCTGACGCAATGCTGACGCAGTAAATCGATTTTTTAGTTGCAAAATAATTTGGCTGAAAAATAAATCCCTGTTGACGCCATAATCTAGATTTTTCTTTAGGAAAATAATTCCAAAAATTCCCTTTTTCCATTCTCTCTGAATTTAAATTTCCCGGAGCCCGTTCTCCTTCGTCCTAACTCCGAGTGAGCCAATTCAAATTTCTAAATTCATCAAAAATTCTGGCCTCAATTCAAATTTTTGAAGTCAATTTGAATTTAATTTGAATTCGGTGGGTTATTTTCACGTGTAGACTTCGACGATTCGGGAAAATTCTTCGACGAAGATTCAAACCAAGTTGAAGAGCAAGGCAAGTCACACTCCTTGATCATGTTGATCCCAGTTTTCAAAATAAAATTATGTTGATTTAAATTATATTGCATGCATATTTTTATTCAACATATTTCAATTCAGTTTTAAATTTTGTTATTGCCTACTTTTTAATTCCTCCATTGATATTGAGTTCCTGATACCTTGTCTCCCTAGAGCAAACCCTAGTTAGTATATTAGTATTGGCTACATGGATTTTATGTCAAATGCTTAGACTGCTTAGATAATCTTGGTTTTGGGATACCTTTTCACATAAAATGATATGCTTTTGATATGTACTCTTGACTTTGGTGAGTCAAGGAGTGTTATGAAATATTTTGAAAACAAAATATAAAACCTGGTTTAGACTTAGGCAATTGGTTAGATTGGTGGGTGCAGGCATGCCCTGTTGGTTGGAGCCGCAGTAGTTGATTGTCGTGCAGAGGGGTATGTAGTTGGGTCTAAGTCAGATTAAGGACCAGTCTGCGAGCTACTATTGCAAAGCCCTAACGTACTACCACATGACTGGTATGGGATAGCCCTGGCCGAATAATTTGCAAAGTCCCAATTGGGTCAAGTCGTAGGTTGAAGGTGGGCGTGGTTGGTGCCATGTGAAGTCCCACTTGGGTGAGCGTGGTTGTAGCCATGAGAAGTCTCACTCAGGCTCAAGAGGGGGTCCCGGTCTGGTGGATTCCTTACTAGGGTGAAATCTTAGAGTTGGCTTGGCCAGGTTGAAGGCTTTGCATTGTAAAGGCCTTGTCACGACTCCCCACCGCACACTTAAGGAAGTGTGTAATCTAGTGGTACAACGGTCATGGGCATGCTGAGTAAAAGTTTTTCATGGATTAGACTTTGTTTTTCAAAAATGATTTTCGAAAACCGTATAGATGGAAGGAATCCATGAGAAAAGGAAAACCTTGTGGATGGATGGAATCCACGAGTGTTTGGACACGTGTGGATGGATGGAATCCATACGTGATCTTTTGGAAAAGATGGTCCGGGTGGGATGCCCGTGGATATACCACAATCTACGTGGGGGTGCACCAGCTGATGATACAAGTGTGCACGGCCCTCCGGTTGTTCTGCACAATGAGACCGAGGAGGAGCGTGCTATTCGTCTGGATGAGGAGCGACGTCAGCGACAGGCGCGTCGCATGGCCATGCCGCCAAACGTCGGGATGGCAGCCGCGGCACGCCCTCAGGCACATGGGCCTGGCCGAGGCAATGGTGGCCAGGGTGGAGGTGCACCACAGGGTGCCCACGGAGGAGGTGTGCATCATGCACCTCGTAGCTGGGCTGACGCGGTCGAGCGCTGGGATGACGATTTCCCCGTCGACGACTACGATGACCGACAGCGCCACCACCGCAACAACGTGTAGCCGCTGACAGGTGGGACCCACTTGTCAGCCCGAAAAATAAACGAAAAACTCAACCTCCGCGCGCGGAACCGAGGGCTCGAACGCGCGCCGAGGGAGTCCGGGGAGGGGAGAGCGAGCGGTGATAGCCAAGTGAGCGGGGAGGCTTTGCCTACCCATATAGGGCAATCAAACCTTTTGAGTTACCTGCCAGAGGGGAAGCCGGGGAAGGTGACCGGAGGCAGGGTCGTCGGCGGCGAGGGAGGGTCGGAGGGGTTCGGGTGACGCGTGAAATGCAATCCTTGAGCGAAGGGGGTTCGGTTGGAGGGGTCGACGAGGTGCGGCGACGAGCGGAGAAGGCCGGTGACGAGGAGGTGGCGGAGCTGGCTCGGGTCCTCCGGCGCGACGGCGCTCCGGCGGCGGGGAGGGGCGGCTGAGGTGTCGGGGAGGTTCGCCCGGGCGCGAGGAAGCTCGAGGTGGCGACGACGGGCTCCGGAGACGACCGAGGCGGCGGCGAAGGCTCGCCGGAGTACCTACCGTGGGCGCACGGGAATCTTGCGGTGCGACGGCGCTCGGGGCTTAGGGTGAGAGGTGGAGTGCTCTGGGAGGTGGTGCGGGAGGAGGCGGAGCCGGGGGAGCTATTTATAGGGGCGGAGGAAAGGACACGGGCGCGCAATTGCTCGCCGGTGTGTCGGCCGGAAAAAGGAAGGAAAGGGGAGAAACGGGAAAGAGGGGGCGCCGATGGAAGGGGAGCCCGGGAGATCGGGGATTCGGTCGCGGCGGCGTCCGGGACTTCCAAAACCGAGGGGGGCCGGGTAAGGCAAGGCGGGATCCGGCGCGGTCTCGGTCGGCCGACGAAAAAGGAAAGAGGGGGAAGGAAAAGGAAGGCGCCGGCTCCGCGGGGACGACGGACCCGACAGGTGGGCCCCGCGTGCAGTGAGAGAGAGGAGAGAGTGGGCGGGCGGTGCGGATGGCTGCCAGGCGGCTCGGGGAAAAGATCGGGCGGTGGATTGAGGCTGGGCGCGAAGAGGTGGCTCCTCCGAGCCGTCCACGCGTCGGGCGAGGAGGAGGGGAAGGCGGGGCCGCCGGCTGACGGGCTGGGCCTGCTGGACAGCGAGGGGGAGGGAAGTGCGGCCGGGATCAGGCCGAGCGGCGACGTGGGCGGATCTGGGCCGTCCACGCGTCGGCTGGAGGAAAAAGGGAGGGATTTTATTTTCAGAATTTGATTCTGATTTTCAGAAAAGGCTAGAAAATTATTTAGGCCTCAGAAAAATAAGAAAATACCTCCAAAAATTCCAGAAAAATTCACAGAAGCTCCTGGAGATATTTTGGATTTAATAAAATTATTTCCAACTATTGTTGATATTTAATTTTCATATTTTGAATTACTTTTTAAACTCTAAAAATAGTTTTTTAAATTCCAGAAAATCCAGAAAGGCAAATAAAAGCCAAGTAAAATCCAATTACCTTAAAATAATTAATTTGAATTTAAATTTTTCAAAAAGCCAAATTTTGGGATGTGACAGAAGTTGACAGGGCTACGACAAGGTATGAAATCAATTGATGAATATCATAAAAAAATGGAGACTATCATGATACATGCAAATGTCCGCGAGAATGAAGAACAGACCATGGCGAGATTTCTAGCTGGCATGAATCATGCTGTCAAACGCATTGTCAATCACCATCCCTATAATGATATGATTGAGTTGTTGCACCAAGCACGTGAAGCCGAGAGACAAGTCATTGAAGACGCACGGTTTGCTGCCCGGTCATGTTCTTCAGCCAGCCTAGGACAGCCATATAACAACAGCCAACCAAACAAGAGCACTTCGACTGTAAGCAATTCGGCGATGCACAGTTCCGCAAGTAAGAAGCTGGAGAGTATACCATCACTGGTGCGTCGACCTGTGGCGCCCACTGCTAGTGCGACCTCGTCTATGTGGTCAATAGGCCGTTCACGTGACATTATTTGCCATAAGTGCAAGGGCATTGGCTATTTTCAGAGGGACTGCCCAAATGTCAGAACTATGCTTATCATAGAAGATGGTGGTTATGTTTCAGCTAGTGATGATGAGTTGCCTAATGCACAAGCAGTCTTGCACACTGATGACATAGAACGATGTGAGTGCGATCCTGAGTTTCCTAACACTGAGCAGTATTCCATTGTTTGCACGCCCAAGGTGCTTAGTGTGATGCCATCGCCATCACTCGAACAACGGTGCAATTTGTTTCAAACATGGTCAAAGCTTGATAAGGGTAAGGTGTGCAAGGTGATCATTGATGGCGGGAGTTGTCACAATCTAGCTAGCAATGATATGTGTCATAAGTTGGGTTTGAAGTATTTGCCACATCCGCGTCCTTATCATGTGCAATGGTTGAGCAACAAAGAGGAAGTGAAGGTGAACTATATGGTGCGTGTGACGTTTTCTATTGGGAAGTACACCGATACTGTGGACTGTGATGTTGTGCCTATGACGGTGTGTCACTTGCTCTTGGGATGGCCATGGCAATATGACTGGTCCGCTGTTCACGGTGGGCGTACAAATCGTTACACATTTCGATGGAACAATATGGATGTCATCTTGAAGCCGCTTACACCACAACAGATTGTCAATTCCTCCATGCAGAAAATTGATATGCACGTTGAGAGTGCACAAGAGCGAGAGAACCATCTGAGTAGTAACAAGAAACGTGAGGGAGAGTAGAATTTAGTGATGTTAGCCACCAAATCAGAGATGAGAGAATTCAGCGAGGATCCTAATTTGGTGCACGTCGTGCTGTTGTACAAAGACGCATTGCTTTCGACTAACGACATAACTTCTCTTCCTAGTGGTGTTGTTTCTGTTTTGCAGGATTTCAGCGACGTCTTTCCAGAGGAGGTACCAGCGGGGCTACCACTAATACGCGGGATAGAACATAAGATCGACTTGATTCCAGGAGTGTCGCTACCGAACCGACCACCGTACCGCACCAATCCCGAGGAAACAAAGGAAATTCAGAAACAAGTACAAGAGCTTCTCTCCAAAGGGTATGTCCGTGAAAGCTTAAGCCCTTGTGTTGTTCCTGTTATTTTAGTTCCTAAAAAAATGGTTCATGGCATATGTGCGTAGATTGTCGAGCGATTAATAATATCGCAATTCGATATCGTCATCCTATACCTCGCTTAGATGATATGCTACACGAATTGAGTGGTGCTATTATTTTCTCTAAGATAGATTTGCGTAGTGGTTGCCATCAAATTAGAATGCATGAAGCGGATGAGTGGAAAACAACCTTTAAAACAAAAATTGGGTTGTACGAGTGGTTAGTCATACCTTTTGGTTTAACTAAGGCACCTAGTACATTCATGAGCTTAATTAATCATGTTTTATGGTATTTTATTCGTAAATTTGTGGTTGTGTACTTTGATGATATTCTGATTTACAATCGCACTGAATTTGAACACATAGACCATCTTCGACAAGTTCTACACGTTTTGCGTGAGAATATGCTATTTGGTAACTTAGAGAAGTGCACTTTTAGCAAAGATCGTGTCATCTTTTTTGGCTATGTTGTTTCTGCATAGGGAGTTGAAGTAGATGAGTCTAAAATTGAAGCGATTAAAAATTGGCCAACTCCTGTGAATGTAAATCAGATTAGGAGCTTTCATGGTCTCGCTGGTTTTTATCGACGTTTCGTGAAGGATTTTAGCACCGTCGCTGCCCCTTTGAATGAACTTACTAAAAAGGGTGTTGAATTTGTGTGGGGGGTAGCGCAAGAAAATGCTTTTGCTGAACTTAAGAGACGCTTGACTGAGGCACCGTTGCTTGTTTTACCTGATTTCACTAAAAAATTTGAAATTGAGTGTGATGCTAGTGGATTGGGTATTGGCGGTGTTTTAATGCAAGAGGGTAGACCGGTAGCTTATTTTAGTGAGAAACTGAATGGAGCGCAATTGAATTATCCGGTCTATGACAAAGAGCTTTATGTGTTAGTGCGTGCGTTGGAAACTTGGCAACACTATTTATGGCCTAAAGAGTTTATTATTCATTCTGATCAAGAGGCTTTGAAGTATTTAAAGGGCCAAGAAAACCTAAACTGTAGACATGCCAAATGGGTTGAATTCATTGAGTCGTTTTCTTACATTGTGAAATATAAGAAGGGAAAAGAAAATGTGGTAGCTGATGCTCTTTCTAGGAAAAGTGTGCTTTTAACTCAATTAGGAGTGCACATTCCTGGTTTAGCGAGTGTGCGTGATTTATATGCTCTTGACCAAGATTTTTCTGTCCCTTATGCACGTTGCAAAGAGGGAAAAGGCTGGGATAAATTTCACATCCATGATGGGTTTTTGTTTCGCACTAACAAGTTATGCATTCCAGAATCCTCCGTACGTTTTCTATTATTGCAGGAATCACATGCAGGTGGATTGATGGGATATTTTGGACGTGAGAAGACGTTATCTATGCTGAGCGATCACTTTTATTAGCCTAAGATGAGGCGAGATGTGGAGAGGTATGTGCAGTGATGCATTACTTGCCACAAAGCGAAATCGAAGTTGCATCCACACGGTTTGTATACCCCTTTAACTGTTCCCAATGCCCCATGGGAGGATATTAGTATGTATTTTATTTTAGGATTGCCTAGAACTAAGAGGGGCAGTGATTCTGTTTTTGTCGTTGTGGATCATTTTTCGAAGATGGCACACTTTATTCTGTGCCACAAGAGCGACAATGCGTCGCATATTGCTGACTTGTTTTTCAGGGAGATCGTGAGGCTACATGGCGTGCCACGTACTATTGTGTCGGATCGCGACGTGAAGTTCATGAGCTACTTCTGGAAGATGCTTTGGAGTAAACTGGGGACGAAGTTGTTATTCAGCACGACTTGTCATCCCCAAACTGATGGTCAAACAGATGTGGTGAACTGCACACTTTCGATGCTACTCCGGACCATGATCAAGAAGAATCTACGCTAGTGGGAGGATTGTGTGCCGCACGTGGAATTCGCTTATAATCGGGCCGTGCATTCCACTACGCAGATGTGTCCATTTGAGGTAGTTTATGGTTTCAAACCCTTTACACTGCTTGATTTGTTGCCGCTTCCTAGTCAACACCATACTCATATGGAGGCGTCCAACGAGCTGAATATGTGAAGAAATTGCATCTCAAGACAAAAGAAGCGATAGAGCGCATGGTCAAGTACTATGCTAAGAAGGCGAATAAGAAAAGGCCATAACTTTCACAAACGGAGTCCGATTTAGGCTTTCTTGCACTTGTTGGAAAGATAACTTCAAGGGCTACGCAATGGATCTAGTCCTACCTTTAAATTCATCATGGATAAAAAGTTATGACTGAAACAATATGACAGGTGAAAAATATAGTTTCCTTTTTGTGAGAGTTCGTATCCAAAACCATGTAGGGTTGAGTTGTATTTGGTTTGGGGAGCATATGGACGTCCCAAGGGGCTATATAAGCCTTGTATTGGTAGCCTTTAGGGGGAGACCAATTTTATGCATAAGATTGAAACATAGCTATTGCTTGTTCTTTCAACACCAGAGTTCATGCGAGGACTTTGAGAGAGAACTAGGCGATCCATTGTTCGTTCTGCAATTCAAGGTCAAGCCATCGTTCCATTGGGAATTGGGGACTTGGCGTTCGTCGTTTGTGGTCTCGCGACAAACAATTATCCGGTGTGTTTTGGGCGTATTCCGAAGAGTTGAGGGTTCGTACATTGGCGCGAGTGTTCAACTAGCGACATCGTCTACTTCGCATCAACTATCCACGGTTCCGCACTGAGAAGATTGGGACCCCTCCCCGTATCACTAGTACTGCAATTTGTGATGCAAGCTATTAACACTAGTAGCCAACCGATACATAACAGGTATTGAGAGTAGTAGCAAACTCCACTACTGGATTGATTGTCTCGGCCAATCATAGATCAACAGGCCTTGAGAACTTCTCCAACAGCTAGCAAGGTGGCACTAGTTTGTGTTTGGATGGCAACAAAAGAGGTTAGAGTTTTATCTTTATATATGTGGACTTCGGAGGCACTCGGTCCGATCACGAATTAACTCAGCGAGTTTCAACCGGCCGGGGCGACAAGTTGATGATCAACATTGATTCTGGCCGAGCCTTTTTTGGTTGCTAATTGAGGATTTCAACTAGCAGAATTTTCTAGGGTTTAATTTAAACAAAACGATTAAGCGACGCAAAGGAACACAACGATCAGCACATAAACAAAAATTCTAATGGATGAAAACTTCACAAAACTCACAAAAATAACAGATGCAAAAACTAGGGTTTGGATTTTTTTGTTTTTATTTTATGGACTATAGAACAGAAAAAAATCAATCTAAAAAGAACAAGGGTAAATAATCCTACCGAGTAAACCGCGCTTTGATACCAAGATGATATGGGGTCGCCCGATCTTCTCGACGTAGGATTGGATACTCACGTGCAGCCTCTCGAATCGTAGCGATCCTCCGTTGCCAATGCAAAAACGAACGCTCTTTAAATAATATTTTTAACTGAAAAGCATAAGACATGAGCGTATCCGCATCAAACTGAGTGCAACACCTTGATTGGACTTCATATGCGCCCTGGCTCACTGTGACATGTACTCCGAATCCATCTGAGTCTGTATGAAACTTTCATTAACATTAGGATATTTAGCATCTTCGAACCTTGGAGGGTTGTTCAACAAAACTAGTTCAGAGATTGTTCCATTTAAACATGCACTTTTAACAACCATTTAAAATAGCTTAACATCAAAACTTGATGCAAAGGCAAGTAAAATTCTAATTGACTTAAGTCTAGTTACGAGTGCAAAAGTTTCATCATAATCTAAACCCTCAACTTGAGTATAACCCTGAGTGACTAACCTTGCCTTATTCTTACCACAACTCCATTCTCATCTTGCTTGTTATGGAAGACCCATTTTGTACCAATTACATTATGCTCCTTGGGCCTTTCCACCACAGTCCAAACATTGTTTTGGGCAAAGCTGTTTAATTCTTCATGCGTAGCATTTACCCAATCCAGATTATCTGGAGCTTCATCTACAAATTTTGGTTCAAGAGAAGACACAAATGAGTAATGTTTGCAAAATGAAGCTACTCTAGATCTAGTTTGAACACTCTTACTCATATCACCTAATATTTGGTCTATTGGATGATCTTTGGCGATTACGTTGTGGATCTTGAAAGATGGAGGTTGTTGTTCCTTTGCTTCATCATCCATAGTTTGTATGTTGCTTGATGTGGAGGAAGTGGGGGCTTCAACTTGTCTTCATGAAGTAGGTGAACTTAGATCATTCTTTGGCTTGATATCTCCAATTTGCATGTTCTCCATGGCTCGTCGTAATGCTTCATTTCCAACATCATCCAAGTTCTATTGCTTTTCTTGAGAGCCATTAGTTTCACCAAATTGAACATCACAAGATTCTTCAACTAAACCGGAGTTTTTGTTGAAGACTATAAACTTTACTATTTGAAGAGTAACCTAGTAAAAATCCTTCATCACATCAACTTTGAAATTTAGAGAGCCAAACACCCTTTCTCAAGATATAGCATTTGCAACCAAATACTTTAAAGCATGATATATTCGGTTTTCTTCCAATGAGAAGATCATAAGAAGTCTTTTTCAAAAGACGATGTAAATAAAAGTGATTTATGGCATGGCAAGCAGTGTTAATAGCTTCCACCCAAAATTTATCGGAAGTATTATATTCATCAAATATTGTTCTAGCCATTTCAATTAATGTTCGATTTTTCCTTTCCATAACTCCATTTTACTCCAGAGAGTAGGTAGTAGAAAGTTCATGCTTTATTCCAAGTTCATCACAAAAAATTTCATTTTTAGTGTTTTTGAACTCGAAACCATTGTCACTTCTATTTTTTTTTAATTTTAAAATCAAATTCATTTTGGGCCCTTTTTGCAAAACTTTTGAAAATACCGGAGGCTTCGCTTTTGTCATTTAAGAAGAATACCCATGTATATCTTGAGTAATCATCTACAATGACTAAACAATAATTTTTCCCCCATGCCCTTATAGGTTGTTGGCCCAAATAAATCCATATGTAAAAGCTCCAATGGCCTAAAAGTTGATATGATACTTTTGGAAGGATGAGAGTTTGCATCTTGCTTACCGGCTTGCCAAGCACTACATAGTCTATTTTTCTCAAATTTCACATCTTTCAAGCCAATAGCTAAGTCATGTTTGAAAAGTTTTTTAAGTAGAATTATACCCACATGACCTAGCCTTCTATGCCACAACCAACCCAAAGAAGTTTTTGCCATTAAACAAGTTTTAAAACATGAATCACTAGAAGAAAAATCAACTAAATAAAGATTTTCAAATCTAAAACCTTTGAAAACATGTTCATTTCTGTTTTCTTTTGAAATAGTTACAACTTCTTTAGTGAAGGAGAAAATTAAGCCTAAATCACATAATTGAGCAACGGATAGCAAGTTAAAATTTAATGTTTCTACTAGAAATACATTTGAAATGGAAAGGTCATTAGATATAACAATTTTATCCAATCCAATTACCTTTTCCTTGCTATTGACCCCAAATGTGATTCTTTCATTGCTCCCACTTTTGAATGTGGAGAACATCATCCGGTCTCTGGTCATGTGTTGAGTGCACCCACTATCAAGCACCCAATGCCGTCCACCGGTCTTGTAGTTCACCTACAAAAAGAAATCAAGTTCTTTCAGGTACCCAAATTTGTTTGGGTCCTTGGAGATTAGTAACCAAGGCTTTGGGCACCCAAATGACATTCTTTTTAGCGCCTAAAATCGAAGTGTCAATGAATTTAGCAATAACATTACCATTTTTAGATTTTTTGAGCATGTAACATGAATCATATAAACCAATAGATTAAGTTTTTCTTTAGGACAATTTTGTTGTTCATGTTCTAATTCCCGGCACTTCTTACAATACCGACCATATTGCCTCACAAATCTTGTAGGCTTGCTTGCCTTTCTTGGGTATATATCCAAGACCTTACTTGTTGAATGAGCACCTTTGGTCACTCAACAACTTGTCAAGGGTAGCCTTACCCTTGAAGCATATTTCCAAACTTTTATTTAATTTTGTCACTTGTTCCTTTAGATTTTTGTTCTCATTAACAAGTTTATCATCATATGACATACCTATTGCATTTTTAGAATCAACATTTGAAGAGCATGGCATAGCAAGCAAGTCATCACAAGAAGTAGATACGCTAGCTTGTGAGATTTCTACACTAGGCATTTCATTTTGGATATCACAAGTAATGCCAATGTTAGTACAAGATTTACTTAGATTTTCTTGGATAAGCAAGTTATGAGCTTCCTTTAACTCCTCATAAGATTGTTTTAGAGAGATATGCTCTCCCTCAAGACCTTAAATTTAGACTTCTCTTTTCCAAGAAATTCATTTAATTCAACTAGCATATTCATAAGATCATCATAGGAGAGATCATCATAGGAGAGTTCATCATCATCAAGAATTTTTACCTTCTCTCCATTTGCCATGAGGCATGTTGGATATGAGAAGAGTGATGGAGCCTCTTTGATGGCAATACCGATAAGTCTCTTTTTCTTGGGAGACTCATCTTCGCTTGACTCGGAGTTGGAGTACTTCTCATCGGAATCCCACTCTCCAATGTGGGCTTCATTTTTGCCATTCTTTTGAAGCTTCTTGAAAAGCTTCTTCTTGCCATGATAGCTCTTCTTCTTGGATGACTTCTTCTTGTCATCCTTCTTTGTAGGGCATTGAGAGGAAATATGCCCCTTCTCATCACACTCATAACAACGAATGTTGCTATAGCATTTGTTGCTGGAGTAGGAGTGTCCCTTCTTTGCTTTCTCATGATTAGCGCTTCGGTTTGAGTGCCTTCTTATGAACTTGTCATTCTTCTTACTAGAAGAGCCAACTCCTTCTCGGAGTCCTCCTCATCATCTTCGAACTCCTCGCTTGACACCGCTTTAGCCTTAAAAGTGGTGATCTTCTTGCCCTTTGAGGAGAATTGCTCCAAAAGCTCCTCCTTGTCTTTCTTGTACAACTCATTTGTGATGAGGTTGCCCAAGAGTTACGTTGGTGTTATTCTTGTCAACTCGGGTGAGTTGAAAAAAAGAGTCACCAACATTTCGTATTTTTCGGGCAAGGCCCTAAGCATTTTCCTTACAACATCAACATCAGTTAGATTAGTACCAAGGCCCTTGAGCCCATTTACAATATTGTTGAGTCATGAGTACATTTCATTAATATCCTCGTGAGGCAGCATTGTAAAAGTCTCATGTTTAATCCGAAACCTATGCAATTTGGCCTCTTTAACCATGGATGTCCCTTCATGAATTTCAGAGAGGGTTGTCCAAATAGCATGAGCAGTTTCTAAGTGGCTCACCCTATTGAACTCGTCCACGTTTAAGCTCCAAATAGTGCATTCGTGGCTTGGGCATCTAAATGAGAGTTATGCCCATCTTGTTCCGTAGGGTGCAATGAATCAAGAGGCATAACATAGCCCTCATTTACGATTTTCCAAATATTCAAACTCATGGCCTTAAGATATATAGCCGTTCTAATTTTCTAACAATAGTAATTTGAACAATCAAAGAAATATATCTTTCCTATAGCAATCCCCTTGCTAGCCATCCTTTCTCTCTAGACGGTTAAGTCTAATAATGAGAGTCCAAGTTCTGATACAACTTGTAAAGGATAACCGACTAGAGGGGGGTGAATAGGAGGTATTACAATTTTTCTTGCCTTCTAATTAATGTGACAAAAATTTAAAGTAATTGAAACCTACACAATTCTAGTAAGTTTATGGCTCTACAAGAATGAATATCTACAAGCTAAGCTTCGCAGAAATGAATAAACACTATATACTAAATATACAAGAGCTAAAAGGAGACAAGAGAAAACTAGTGTACACATGATGTTTTTACCGTGGTGATCGGAAAATTACTGGTTTCCCCTCGTCCACGTTGACGAAAGCCCAAACAAATTGGACTGGCTCCATGAATTAAGCCTCAGCTCCTCAATCCACTAGTGGTAGTCCTTTCTTCACACCGAAGGTGGTGGACTGCAAACCACTCACAAGTCATGCCAAGCTTCTTCACAATCTTCTTGAAGAAGTCACCGCGCAAACTCCACCAAGTTGTCCAGGTGCCGACAAACACCAAGAGTAAAAGATCACACGCTTTGCTTGATGACAATCAAGTGCCAAATGATCAATCTAACGAATGCAATGCACTTGTTTGGCTCAACCACCTCAAATAAATGCACAATGAAAAAGAGAGGTGTGGAGTGAATGCTCAAAGATGTTCAATGGGATCTATTCTTACTGTCCTTGAGCAGGTGAATGGGTATTATACCCTCACCAACCAGAACTAGCTGTTAGAAGCAAATTTCAGAAAAATTCAAGGCGAGCGGAAGTACCGTAGGCCAAAGGCCGGTACTTCCGCACCTGTTCTGACGCGACAATAATGGCTATGTCAGAGCTTCTGAATTTGCCGTTAAAAGTCAGCGCGGAACTACTGCCGTTATAAATCCGGTAGTTCCGTTGGCCAGTAGTCCAGGAAGTCAGCGCGGTACTTCCATTTGGACCGAGGCTGAGAGTTGGTGCTCTCTGGAAAAAAAGTTCCACTGACCTTCCAGAGCTTCAGTGCTGCAGAAGTACCGTTTGAGATTGCGGAACTACCGCTCTATGGTAGTTCCGCCATTGAAACTCTGGTATTTTTGTTTCCCATGAACTGAGAAATGTCCTAAGGGTGCTCTCTAGAAAAAAGGCTCCACTCGGATAGCCAGAGCTTTTGACAAGCGGAAGTACCATGATTTGCACGCTGGTACTTCTGGTTGTCCGGGCAGAGCACAGAGCGACTTTGGGAGTGGTCTCTAGAAAAAAACGTGATACGGGGAGGGGTCCAGATCTTCTCAGTGAGGAACCGTAGATAGTTGATGCGAAGTAGATGATGTCACTAGTTGAACACTTGCGCCAATGCACGAACCCCCAACTCTTCGGAATACGCTCAAAACACACCAGATAATTGTTTGTTGTGAGACCACAAACGACAAATGCCAAGTCCCCAATTCCCAATGGAATGACGGCTTTATCTTAAATTGTAGAACGAACAATGGATCGCCTAGTTCTCTTGCAAAGTCCTCGCATGAACTCTGGTATTGAAAGAACAAGCAATAGCTATGTTTCAATCTTATGCATAAAATTGGTCTCCCCAAAAAGGCTGCCAATATAAGGCTTATATAGCCCCTTGGGACATCCATATGGTCCCCAAACCAAGAACTACTCAACCCTATATGGTTTTGGATACGAACTCTCACAAAAAGGAAACTATATTTTTCACCTGTCATATTGTTTTGGTCACAACTTTTTATCCGTGATGAATTTGAATGTGGGACTAGATTAATTGCGTATACCTTGAAATTATCTTTCCAACGAGTACAAGAACACCTGAATCGGACTCTGTTTGTGAAAGTTATGGCCTTTTTAGTAACTTCCTATCAGGTTGTCCCGAACCGAATCCGAATTGAATCTTGAGTTAAATCCGAGTTTGAATTGGGTTGAGCACGTGGGAAGTCCAAATTCGGCTTGAAAATCTTATCCAAAACTTATAGTTTAAGTCCTTGGGCTCCTCTCTTTTGCTCTCCTAAGTCTTCATATGAGTCATACCTAAGAATATATAAAATACTAGCATGAGGTAGTATACCAAGTTCATCATCAATTAAAGGAAACTCCTTAAGAAACAAAAGTATCTGTTTGTTTAAATGCTTGGCTCTTGCCCTCGTTATTGGGCCCTCTGGTTCTTGGTTATTCTCATGCATGCTTGGAGTGGAAGATGTATATGTAATAGGGATGTCCTCATCAGTATGTGCATGACCACCAATAGGAGAACATGTATAAGTGTTAGGGATGCCCTCATCATCCTCCCCCTCTTGAAAAGGCGTCGTCCTCAACGCTGGATCGTCACCACCAAAGAAAGGTGATAAATCAGCAACATTGAACGTAGAACTCACGCCATAGTCATCGCCGGAAAGCTCTATCTTGTAGGCATTATCGTTGATCTTCGCAAGCACCTTGAAAGGCCCATCACCGCGCGGTAGTAACTTAGACTTGCGACGTTCTGGAAAACGATCCTTGCGGTAGTCTATCCAAACCAAATCACCTGGTTGAAAAACCATCTTCTTCTTTTTCTTGTTCGCCTTCTCAGCATAGTACTTGACCTTGCGCTCTATCGCTTCTTTTGTCTTGAGATGCAATTTCTTCACATATTCAGCTCGCTTGGAACCATATGAGTATGGTGTTGACTAGGAAGCGGCAACAAATCAAGCGGCGTAAAGGGCTTGAAACAATAAACTACCTCAAATGGACACATCTGCGTAGTGGAATGCACGGCTCGATTATAAGCGAATTCCACGTGCGGCAAACAATCCTCCCACTCACGCAGATTCTTCTTGATCATGGTCCAGAGTAGCATCGAAAGTGTGCAGTTCGCCACGTCTGTTTGACCATCAGTTTGGGGATGACAAGTTGTGCTGAATAACAACTTCGTCCCCAGTTTACCCCAAAGCGTCTTACAGAAGTAGCTCATGAACTTCACGTCGCGATCCGACACAATAGTATGTGGCACGCCATGTAGCCTCACGATCTCCCTGAAAAACAAGGCAGCAATATGCGACGCATTGTCGCTCTTGTGGCACGGAATAAAGTGTGCCATCTTCAAAAAACGATCCACAACAACAAAAACAGAATCACTCCCCCTCCTAGTTCTAGGCAGTCCTAAAACAATATCCATACTAATATCCTCCCATGGGGCATTTGGAACAGGTAAAGGGGTATACAAACCGTGTGGATGCAACTTTGATTTCGCTTTGTGGCAAGTAATGCATTGCTGCACATACCTCTCCACATCTCGCCTCATCTTAGGCCAATAAAAGTGATCGCTCAGCATAGACAACGTCTTCTCACGTCCAAAATGTCCCATCAATCCACCTGCATGTGATTCCTGCAGTAATAGCAAACACACGGAGGATTCTGGAACGCATAATTTGTTAGTGCGAAACAAAAACCCATCATGGATGTGAAATTTATCCTAGCCTTTTCCCTCTTTGCAACGTGCATAAGGGACAGAAAAATCATGGTCATGAGCATATAAATCACGCACACTCGCTAAACCAGGAACGTGCACTCCTAATTGAGTTAAAAGCACACTTTTCCTATAAAGAGCATTAGCTACCACATTTTCCTTTCCCTTCTTATATTTCACAATGTAAGGAAACGACTCAATGAATTCGACCCATTTGACATGTCTACGGTTCAAGTTTGCTTGACCCTTTAAATACTTCAAAGCCTCATGATCAGAATGAATAATAAACTCTTTAGGCCAAAAATAGTGTTGCCAAGTTTCTAACGCACGCACTAAATTTCAAAATTGAGCTCCATTCAATTTCTCACTAAAATAAGCTACCGGTCTACCCTCTTGCATTAAAACACCGCCAATACCCAATCCACTAGCATCACACTGAATTTCAAAATTTTTAGTGAAATCAGGTAAAACAAGCAACGGTGCTTCAGTCAAGCGTCTCTTAAGTTCAGCAAAAGCATTTTCTTGCGCTACCCCCCACACAAATTCAACACCCTTTTTAGTAAGTTCATTCAAAGGGGCAACGACGGTGCTAAAATCCTTCACGAAACGCCGATAAAAACTAGCGAGATCATGAAAGCTCCTAATTGACTTACGTTCACAGGAGTTGGCTAATTTTTAATCGCTTCAATTTTGGACTCATCTACTTCAACTCCTTGTGCAGAAACAACATAGCACAAAGAGATGGCACGATCTTTGCAAAAAGTGCACTTCTCTAAGTTACCAAATAACCTATTCTCATGCAAAACGTATAGAACTTGTTTAAGATGGTCTATGTGTTCAGATTCAATGCGACTGTAAATCAGAATATCATCAAAGTACACAACCACAAATTTACCAATAAAATGCCTTAAAACATGATTCATTAAGCGCATGAATGTACTAGGTACATTAGTTAAACCAAAAGGCATGACTAACCACTCGTACAACCCATATTTCGTTTTAAAGGCTGTTTTCCACTCATCCCCTTCATGCATTCTAATTTGATGGTAACCACTGCGCAAATCTATATTAGAGAAAATAACAGCACCACTCAATTCGTCTAGCATATCATCTAAGCGAGGTATAGGATGACGATATCGAATTGTGATATTATTAATGGCTCGACAATTTACGCACATACGCCATGAACCGTCTTTCTTAGGAACTAAAATAACAGGAACAACACAAGGGCTTAAGCTTTCACGGACATACCCTTTGGAGAGAAGCTCTTGTACTTGTTTCTGAATTTCCTTTGTCTCCTCGGGATTGGTGCGGTACGGTGGTCAGTTCGGCAGCGATGCTCCTGGAATCAAGTCGATCTTATGTTCTATCCCACGTATTGGTGGTAGCCCCGCTGGTACCTCCTCTGGAAAGACGTCGCTGAAATCCTGCAAAACATAAACAACAGCACTAGGAAGAGAAATTATGTCGTTAGTCGAAAGCAATGCGTCTTTCTACAGCAGCACGACGTGCATCATATTAGGATCCTCGCTAAATTCTCTCATCTCTGATTTGGTGGCTAACATCACTAAATTCTTCTCTCTCTCACGTTTCTTGTTACTACTCAGATGGTTCTCTCGCTCTTGTGCACTCTCAACGTGCATATCAATTTTCTACATGGAGGAATTGACAATTGTTGCGGTGTAAGCGGCTTCAAGATGACATCCATATTGTTCCATCGAAATGTGTAACGATTTGTACGCTCATCGTGAATAGCGGAACGGTCATATTGCCATGGCTGTCCCAAGAGCAAGTGACACACCGTCATAGGCACAACATCGCACTCCATAGTATCGGTGTACTTCCCAATAGAAAACGTCACACGCACCATATAGTTCACCTTCACTTCCTCTTTGTCGCTCAACCATTGCACATGACAAGGACGCGGATGTGGCAAATACTTCAAACCTAACTTATGACACATATCCTTGCTAGCCAGATTGTGACAACTCCCGCCATCAATGATCACCTCGCACACCTTACCCTTATCAAGCTTTGCCCATGTCTGAAACAAATTGCACCGCTGTTCGAGTGATGGCGATGGCATCACACTAAGCACCTTGGGCGTGCAAACAATGGAATACTGCTCAGTGTTAGGAAACTCAGGATCGCACTCATATTGTTCTATGTCATCAGTGTGCAAGACTACATGTGCATTAGGCGACTCATCATCACTAGCTGAAACATAACCGCCATCCTCTGTGATATGCATAGTTTTGACATTTGGGCAGTCCCTCTGAAAATGGCCAACGCCCGTGCTCTTGTGGTAAATAATGTCACGTGAACGGCCTGTTGACCCCATAGACAAGGTCGCACTAGCAGCGGGCGCCATAGGTCGACGCACCGGTGATGGTGTACTCTCCAGCTTCTTACTTGCGGAACTACGCATCGCCGAATTGCTTGAAGCCGAGGTGCTCTTGTTTGGTTGGTTGTTGTTATATGGCTATCCCGGACTGGCTGAAGAACATGGCTGGGCAGCGAACCATGCGTCTTCAATCACTTGTCTCTCGACTTCACGTGCTTGGTGCTGCAACTCAATCATATCATTATAGGGATGGTGATTGACAATGCGTTTGACAGCATGATTCATGCCAGCTAGAAATCTCGCCATGGTCTGTTCTTCATTATCGTGGACATCTGCATGTATCATGATAGTCTCTATTTCTTTATGATATTCATCAATTGATTTTATACCTTGTCGCAGCCCTGTCAACTTCTCAAATAGTGAGCGCTTGTAGTGGTGAGGTACAAAGCCTGCCCGCAAATGCTGCTTCATCTACTCCCAGGTGATAATCGGCAACTCATGGCGCTCCATGTGCTTACGGATGAACTGCTCCCACCAATGTGTAGCATAATCATCCAAGCCATTGGACGCAAGCAACAGCTTCTTCTCATTGGAATAGTTATTCATCCGAAGTAACTTATCAACTTTCAGCTCCCAAGTGAGGTATTGTTCCACATCTGTACCACCTGAAAATATAGAAAGATTAAATTTGGGCTTAGCGACAAGATCCTTGATGTCGTCGTGGCGAGGACGCTGCACGTTGTTGCGGTGGTGGCTTTGTCGGTCATCGTAGTCGTCGACGGGGAAATCATCATCCCGGCGCTCGACCGCATTAGCCCAGCTACGAGGTGCATGATGCACACCTCCTCCACCCTGACCACCGTTGCCTCGGCCAGGCCCATGTGCCTGAGGGCGTGCTGCAGCTGCCACCCCGACGTTTGGCGGCATGGCCATGCGACGCGCCTGTCACTGACGTCACTCCTCATCCAGATGAATAGCAGGCTCCTCCTCGGTCTCATTGTGCAGAACGACCGGAGGGCCGTGCACACTTATATCATTAGCTGATGCACCCCCACGTAGATTGTAGTGTGCGAACATGGCACGTAGCTCCAGAAAGTTATTGTTGATGGTCGTACGCAATTGTGTGACCTCCTCCCCGAGGGTGTTCAGTCCAGTCTGAACTTCTCCGAGCTCATCGCGCACGCCATTGTCACCATCATGAAGTTGTTTTTGTAGCATCTCGCGCAACCGAGTGTACTCGGTCCACGTAACCGGCGCCTCCGGATTAGGTGGATCCTCCTCGTGATTAGACATGGGAACGACTCACAAACAAGAAACGAGGTTATATCCGGGTTAGTAAAACAAACGCTCTCTCTATGCTTGCAACTCATTGTCCTGAAAACAAGACAAGCTTACCGTTCCAAAGTGAATGAAGGACGGCAAATCGACAATTGTGACAGCGAACGACCTCAACCCGGTAATGTATGAGCGTAACCAAGAGCAAGGGAGTACACCAACGGGTGTAGGTGAAGCTTGGACAGTTATGTGGATATCCTATGCAATCTGATATTCAAGGTATTGTAAAGCTAAGTAATGATTCAAGTTAGAGTATTTTGCCTATGTGCTGATCAATTCGTTTAAGCGAAGTGTATGAACGCACACGCAACGATAAATGGGACTTAATGCAAACAAATGAATGAGTTAGGGAGAATCAATCGAAAACAGAGATGAAACTAGCTCGTTTTGCACCAAGTACTAAGAGAGACGCTAGCCAATTGCAACTGAATATACGAGGGCACAAAATTGCTCTAAAAAAAGAAGTTTGGAAGCTCTATCTTCTCGTTTCCTTTCCAACGGATCAAGAAATGCCTCAATCGGAGGTCGTATGCAAAAGTTACGTGTTTCTCTCTCTTCTTTTTTATGCTGCAGCTCTTCCTAACTGCGGCTGCAAGCCTCACAAATCAGCAAGGTGTAATCAATTTTAATGAGCAGCCCTAATTGCAATGTCAACAGCTAGTCTCAAGATTAAAGGATATAAGTGAAGCACAAAGACACCAAATGTGGTTCGGCCTGCTATGATGTAGTGACCGAAACAGAAGTTGGAACAATTGGACTCGAATTGTGTTTGAGCTAGAGGTCGATTCGAACTCTAGTCCCACCGAGGAGTTCGGATAAACAAACACAAACCGACTCGGATTGTGCTCTCAAGATGGCGCACGGTAAAAGATGGAAGCTTTCTTTCTTTTTTTTGGTTGCTAATTGAGGGAATCAACCAGCAATTTTGTAGGGTTTATGTGAACACAACGATTAAGCAACGCAAAAAGAAACGCACAAGAAATAAATAGATTAAACTACGGTTTTGGTATTGCAATTTTCGGTTTAATGGACGAAAGGACAAAAAATGAATCTAACTACGGGTAAAGAAGTTCTCACCGAGTAAACCTAGAATCTGATACTACATGATATGGGGAGGGGTCCCGATCTTCTCAGTGAGGAACCGTGGATAGTTGATGCGAAGTAGACGATGTCGCTAGTTGAACACTCGCGCCAATGCACGAACCCCCAACTCTTCGGAATACGCCCAAAACACACTGGATATTTGTTCATCGCGAGACCACAAATGACGAACGCCATGTCCCCAATTCCCAATGGAACGACGGCTTGACCTTGAATTGCAGAACGAACAATGGATCACCTAGTTCTCTCTCAAAGTCCTCGCATGAACTCTGGTATTGAAAGAACAAGCAATAGCTATGTTTCAATCTAATGCATAAAATTGGTCTCCCCTAAAGGCTGCCAATACAAGGTTTATATAGCCCATTGGGATGTCCATATGGTCCCCAAACCAAGTACAACTCAACCCTATATGGTTTTGGATACGAACTCTCACAAAAAGGAAACTATATTTTTCACTTGTCATATTGTTTCGGTCATAACTTTTTATCCGTGATGAATTTGAAGGTGGGACCAGATTAATTGCGTAGCTCTTGAAATTATCTTTCCAACGAGTATAAGAACACCTGAATCAGACTCCGTTTGTGAAAGTTATGACCTTTTTAGTAACTGCCTGTCAGGCTGTTCCGAACCGAATCCGAATTGAATCCTGAGTTGAATCCGAGTTTGAATTGGGTTGATCACGTGGGAAGTCCGAATTTGGCTTGAACATCTTATCCAAAACTTGTAGTTTAAGTCCTTGGGCTCTTCCCTTTTGCTCTCCTAAGTCTTCACATGAGTTATACCTAAGAATACATAAAATACTAGCATGAGGTAGTATTCCAAGTTCATCATCAATTAAAGGAAACTCTTTAAGAAACAAAAGCACCTGTTTGTTTAAACGCTTGGCTCTTGCCCTCGTCATTGGTCCCTCTGGTTCTTGGTTATTCTCATGCATGCTTGGAATGGAAGATGTATATGTAATGGGGATGTCCTCATTAGTATGTGCATGACCACCAATAGGAGATGTATAAGTGTTAGGGATGCCCTCATCAAAAAGGGTCCGCTTGGTTTTTTGGAGCTTCCGAGTGCCGGAAGTACTGTTCAAGGCTGCGGAACTTCCGCTCTATGATAGTTCTACCGTTAAAACTCTGGTAATTCCATTTTTCCAGACAGATTTGGCTATCAATTTTAATTTTCAATGGATGCATGATCTATTGATCCAAATGGCATAAGAATATGTTATCAAGATACTTGCCATGATCCCATTTTATGGTATGATATTTAGCCTATAATCCGGTCTTCCATCCTTTCTCCTAATACCGGTAAAAATAAAAACAGGGTCCTAGCCTACATATACCTTTGCCTTGAGCCACTTTGATCTTCGTATTGATTCTTAGTATGCGTCTTGTCTTCATTTTAGGGACCTAGCGTTTTAAACACTTAACAAACATGTTAGTCCCATATTCACATAAATTCATTAATTACCAAAACCTAGATGCTTTCAATGGCGAGGTTTACCGAGTGGTTGAAAATGGCTTCGATGGTGTATAGTGGTCGGATGGATTGGACAGCTCCTAGCAGTCAGATGAATTGGACGGCTCGGAGTGGTCAGATGGTATCTATAGTCGAGAGACCATGGTCGAGAGTGGCTGCAGTTGTGTGCTACTTCACCGGCACAATGGCGCATGATGACGGCAATCGCCGGCGCTTGACAGTGGTTAGTTAGGGGTGGACGAAAGAGAGAAGAGTACAGGGAATCTTTTATACCTCACGCAGGGGCCGAAGACGAGTAGAGGTGACCGGTGGCAACAAGTGGCGGCGAAGGGGGCTTAGGCTCCGGTGAAGAGGTACATACGGTGGTGAAGAGGAATGGCGAGGGGGTAGGTGAGATTGATGCTGGCATGGTGAAGAAGATGGTGTTGACGGTAGAGCTTGACGGGGCTCTGGGCAGCCTAAATTGCTCATCGGTGGTGCAGCAAGCTCGGAGGTGAAGGGCACACGGCGAGGGGGGGGGGCGGCGTGGGATAGAGCACATTGGCGATGATCCACGATGCCTCTTGCTTCAATCAAATGGTAGAGGAAGCATTAGTGAGGGCTAGTTATGCTCTAGGCTAGAGGAATCGAGTTGTAACTCACCGAGGCGACGGGTCGGGCTGTGGCCAGAGTTGGAGATGAAAGCTCTCTTCGGAGAGATATGGCCAACGGCTGAGCGATTCACTGGAGAGGGAGTGCTAGTGGAATGTGGCATTCAAATTGGTGGCTTGCTCCCCTATTTATAGGTCATGAGAGGTTCTGGCGAAGTGGGCCAACTATGATGGAAGCAGGGCACGGTGGCATGGCACCTTCTGCGGTCACTAGCAGCAGATGGATGGCCTTGCCAAGGCATGGTGAGGGGATGTGCGACAAGTCGGAGAGGACCATGGCACTACAAAGGAGGAATGGCGTGTGCGTGGGCAAGGGATAGGCGATGGTCCTGCGGCACACAGAGAGGAATGGCAATGCGACGAGGCAAGGCTCGACGGGGCTGTGGCTAACGGAAGCGATGTACACTGAGCAAAGTCGTGGTCTGGTAGTGTTGTAGGGGTGGCCCCCACCTAAACCCAGCAGGCCTGGTACGAGGTTATAAGGCCCAGGATAGGCTATGTGTAATGACATAAGTGCCCCCGGAGGGGATAACCAGATGTAAGGGTATAACTGTAAAAGCATTCCCCATGTGTACATATATATGGATACAGGCCGTGGGGAGAGCAGCGGAGGCCATCACTCATCTCCCTCATTCTCCACTACCATCTCTCTCTGTTTGGTCTGTAGCCACAACAGTTGGCGCCGTCCGTGGGGAGGACAGGAGTAAGCCCGAAACCTGAAAAAGGATGGCACCGAAAAAGCTTCGTCAGCGGCGGCGAAGGGAAAGAAGGCGGCCGGGCCAGAGCGTCGCATGAGTACCAGGGCTTCGGCATCGGCAGCGGCGAGCGCGGGTGGCGACGCAGGCGCGGTGGCCGAAGACGTCGACGTTCGCGCGGCGACGACCAGCCCCGTCACCGGCACCGCGATGACCGACCCCGTCACCGGCGTTGCGGCGACGAACCCCGTGGTCGAAGACGTCAACGCTGGTGCGGTGACAACCGACCCCGCTGACGCGACGGCAACCGACCTCGCCGCCCCACCACAACCCTCGCCGGTAGCGCGGACCGGGAAGTTCGAGGTAGCCACAACGGAGTGACCGGCAGCTCGGGAGCTCGCGACGCGGTCGTGCCCGCGCCGATCCGTCCGTTGGGCGTACCGGCGACCCCACCCGCACAGGCAGTGGAAAGCGCCCTGCTGGCGGCCCTCAAAGCATTCCAGCAGGAGCTGGGGGATCTTCGCGGGGCTGTCCGAGACATACAAGAGGCTCGGAGCCAACAGGCCACGCCGGTGGTCGCGCCAGAGCCCACGCCAGAAAGGGCGGCTAGCCGCGACGCCCCCACATCTAGCCGCGTCCCGCTGCGGCGCGTCAATCCAGAGTCCCCGCTTTCAGCGAGACTTTAGCAAGCGGCGTGGCCCGAAGACTTCAAATACCCCGGTGTCATCGAGCCCTACAAAGGTGACACGGACCCCCGCGAGTTCGTGCGCGTGTACGAAACCGCAATCGAGGCCGCGAGCGGAGATGACACCACAAAGGCGAAGGGACTCCCCCTCGTGTTGCAAGGAGTGGCGCTCTCCTGGTTTTTTACCATAGAGCCGAACTCCATCTACGCGTGGGAGCAGATCCACGACCGCCTTCACAACAACTTTCAAGGAAATTATGTCGAGCGGGTCGACGCGGACCAACTCTTCGCCGTCAAGCAGAAGCCCTCGGAGAAGCTCCGGGACTACTTCAAGCGCTTCGCGAAGATACGTTGTCAAGTCAAAGACGTTAATGAAACCACCGTTGTCAATGCGGCCATACAGGGCCTTCGCCCGGGCCCGATGGCCGAGTACAACGCAAGGAAGCCAATTAAAACGGTGACGAAGCTCTTTGACAAAATGGAGGAATACGCCAGGGCGGAAGAAGACGCGCGGCGAAGGCAAGGTGACGACTCCGACACCAACCAGGCCGGAGCCTCGGCAAAAGCCGAAGATCCGCCGAAGGACGGTTCTTCGAAGGGAAAACGTAAGCAGGAGTCGTCCAGGGATGCGCCCGACCGCAGGGATGCCCCGCACAAGGAGTCGTCCGATAGGCCAAAGCGTGGCCAGCAGAAGTCGCGGCGAGGCCGGTACGTCCTCGACATCGAAGGCGGTTCCGACGAAGGCGCTCCCACGGGCCGGGGCGGTCGAGGGCACTGCGGCCGGGGGTGCGGCCGTGGCCAGGGCTGCGACGATAAAGGCCGTGGAGATTATGATGACCAACAACAGGGGCTGTGGTGCGTAGTCCACGGCCGCGGCAACCACGACACCCGCACGTGCACCTCTATCGCGGCGCTCCGCGATAGCGTCACCAGGGACAGGAATCTGGAAGCACGTCCGCCCGTGGTGGCCCACGTACAGCACCCATACGAAGCCCCCATGCACATCCAGGCACAAGAGACGCAGCCCGATGAGGGTCCTCTGCGGATTCAGGCCCACGTGCAGCAGCCCTAGGAGGGCTTTCTACAGCTACAGGCTCCGGAGGCCACCCACCGAAGGGTTATCAACGTCATCTCCGGGGGCTCCTCGTTGGAGTTTGCCTCGGCACGGCAGCGGAAGGCCTACATGCGGAGGCTACACCACGTGGCGGCGTATCCAGCACAGGCACCGCCGGACTGGGCACAGCATGAGGTCACGTTCACCCCCGCCGACGCCGAGGGCGTGGAGCTTCCCCACCACGACCCCCTGGTCATCCGGGTCATAATAGCGGGATGCGATTGGGACGCGCCCTGGTTGATGGCGGCAGTTCCGCGAACATTCTGTTCGCGGCAGCCTTCGACCAGATGGGGATCCCCCAAAGTCGCCTCGGCCCATCGGGAGTCCCACTGCAAGGCTTTGGGGGACAACCCCTACGGGCGCTCGGCCAAATATGCCTGCAAGTCTCCTTCGGCCAGGGCGACAATGAAAGGATCGAAGACGCCACATTCGACGTTGTCGACCTCCCATACCCGTACAATGCCATATTGGGGCGTCCAATCCTCAACGCCTTCGGGGCGGTACCGCATCACAGCTATTTATGCATGAAGCTTCCGGGGCCGCGAGCCGTCATTACCGTTCGGGGCGACCAGGACATGGCCCGGCATATCGAGCATGACACCAGATGTCCCCGTCGCGGCAGGCAGCGGCATACCTAGGATCGGCACCGCCGTGCGAAGGCACACGGCGGCACCCGGAGGCGACCCCGCAAGCCCTGCCGATAGTGCAGCTACTAGAGGCTCCGGCCGCGCTGAGCGCAAACGGTTAGTAAACCCCCCTCCTATGTAATCGCTCACCCGCGCAAACGGGAATGTAATAAAGTTCTGTTTGTCGCCAACTTATTACCGCTGTGCAAAAATACGCGGCGAGCATGCGCGGAGGCCTCACCCGCGCGTGTGCTCTCGCAGTATAAACCAAAGACGCACGTTCGCGTGTGCACTCTCCGTAGCCAGGGGTGCGGGTATGAGTATAAACCAAAGACGCACGTTCGCGAGTGCACTCTCCGTAGCCAGGGGTGCGGGTATGAGTATAAACCAAAGACGCACGTTCGCGTGTGCACTCTCCGTAGCCAGGGGTGCGGGTATGAGTATAAACCAAAGACGCACGTTCGCGTGTGCACTCTCCGTCAAAGACACGGGCATGAGTATAAACGAAGACGCACGTTCGCGTGTGCACTCTCCGTCAAAGACACGGGCATGAGTATAAACGACGACGCACGTTCGCGTGTGCACTCTTCGTCAAAGACACGGGCATGAGTATAAACAATGACGTGTGGGGGGACGCCTCTGCACGCACTCTACGGAGTATAAATAAGACGCGGATGTTCTCCCTGCGCACTCTACTGAGTATAAACAAGACGCGGACCTCGCGCACGCCAGGGACTTCATCCTTGTGCGTACTCTACGGAGTATAAATAAGACGTGGATGTTCTCCCTGCGCACTCTACTGAGTATAAACAAGACGCGGACCTCGCGCATGCCAGGGACTTCGTCCCTGTGCGTATTCTCCGGAGTATAAATCAGACGTGGACGCCGATCCCACGCGAATCTTGCGCGGCGGCCAATCGCGCACCTTGGCGCGTTGAGGCTCGCGTTCGCACACCCTGGGAGGCGTACGCAGGGGGTGCTATGGAAACCAGCTCCACGAGTTCCAGAGTACCGACGTTGCGCACCAGAGGCTGGCCCCAGCGCCGGCGCGCACGTGGTATATGCGATACACCAAAGGCTACCCCCAACTCGGGATGGGGGAGGTGCGGAGGTCCGCCTTCACACACGATAGTCCACGTGACTCTAAACAAATCGTGGTGCGGAGGTCCGCCTTCGCACACGATAGTCCACGTGACTCTAAACAAATCGTGGTGCGGAGGTCCGCCTTCGCACACGATAGTCCACGTGACTCTAAACAAATCGTGGTGCGGAGGTCCGCCTTCGCACACGATAGTCCACGTGACTCTAATCAAATCGTGGTGCGGAGGTCCGCCTTCACACACGCTAGTCCACGTGACTCTAAACACGTCGGGGTGCGGAGGTCCGCCTTCGCACACTCTAGTCCACGTGACTCTAAACAAGTCGGGGTGCGGAGGTCCGCCTTCGAACACGCTAGTCCGGGGCCGCGAGCCGTCATTACGTTCGGGGCGACCAGGACATGGCCCGGCGTATCGAGCATGGCACCAGATGTCCCCGTCGCGGCGGGCAGCGGCATACCTAGGATCGGCACCGCCGTGCGAAGGCACACGGCGCCCGGAGGCGACCCCGCAAGCCCTGCCGATAGTGCAGCTACTAGAGGCTCCGGCCGCGCTGAGCGCAAACGGTTAGTAAACCCCCCCTCCTATGTAATCGCTCACCCGTGCAAACGGGAATGTAATAAAGTTCCGTTTGTCGCCAACTTATTACCGCTGTGCAAAAATACGCGGCGAGCTTGCGCGGAGGCCTCGCCCGCGTGTGTGCTCTTGCAGTATAAACCAAAGACGCATGTTTGCATGTGCACTCTCCGTAGCCAGGGGTGCGGGTATGAGTATAAACCAAAGATGCACGTTCGCGTGTGCACTCTCCGTAGCCAGGGGTGTGGGTATGAGTATAAAACAAAGACGCACGTTCGCGTGTGCACTCTTCGTAGCCAGGGGTGCGGGTATGAGTATAAACAAAGACGTGTGGGGGGACGCCTCTGCACGCACTCTATGGAGTATAAATAAGACGCGGATGTTCTCCCTGCGCACTCTACTGAGTATAAACAAAACGCGCACCTCGCACACGCCAGGACTTCGTCCTTGTGCGTACTCTACGGAGTATAAATAAGACGCGGATGTTCTCCCTGTGCACTCTACTGAGTATAAACAAGACGCAAACCTCGCGCACGCCAGGGACTTCGTCCCTGTGCGTACTCTCCGGAGTATAAATCAGACGTGGACGCCGATCCCACGCGAATCTTGCGCGGCGGCCAATCGCGCACCTTGGCGCGTTGAGGCTCGCCTTCGCACACCCTGGGAGGCGTACGCAGGGTGGTGCTATGGAAACCAGCTCTGGGAGTTCCAAAGTACCGACGTTGCGCTCCAGAGGCAGGCCCCAGCGCCGGCGCGCACGTGGTATATGCGATACACCAAAGGCTACCCCCAACTCGGGGTGGGGGAGGTGCGGAGGTCCGCCTTGACACACGATAGTCCACGTGACTCTAAACAAATCGTGGTGCGGAGGTCCGCCTTCGCACACGATAGTCCACGTGACTCTAAACAAATCGTGGTGCGGAGGTCCGCCTTCTCACACGATAGTCCACGTGACTAATCAAATCGTGGTGCGGAGGTCCGCCTTCACACACGCTAGTCCACGTGACTCTAAACACGTCGGGGTGCGGAGGTCCGCCTTCGCACACGCTAGTCCACGCGACTCTAAACAAGTCGGGGTGCGGAGGTCCGCCTTCGTACACGCTTGTCCGGGGCCGCGAGCCGTCATTACCGTTCGGGGCGACCAGGACATGGCCCGGCGTATCGAGCATGGCACCAGATGTCCCCGTCGCGGCGGGCAGCGGCATACCTAGGATCGGCACCGCCGTGCGAAGGCACACGGCGGCACCAGGAGGCGACCCCGCAAGCCCTGCCGATAGTGTAGCTACTAGAGGCTCCGGCCGCGCTGAGCGCAAACGGTTAGTAAACCCCCCCTCCTATGTAATCGCTCACCCGCGCAAACGGGAATGTAATAAAGTTCCGTTTGTCGCCAACTTATTACCGCTGTGCAAAAATACGCGGCGAGCATGCGCGGAGGCCTCGCCCGCGTGTGTGCTCTTGCAGTATAAACCAAAGACGCACATTTGCGTGTGCACTCTCCGTAGCCAGGGGTGCGGGTATGAGTATAAACAAAAGATGCACGTTCGCGTGTGCACTCTCCGTAGCCAGGGGTGCGGGTATGAGTATAAAACAAAGACGCACGTTCGCGTGTGCACTCTCCGTAGCCAGGGGTGCGGGTATGAGTATAAACAAAGACGTGTGGGTGGACGCCTCTGCACGCACTCTACGGAGTATAAATAAGACGCGGATGTTCTCCCTGCGCACTCTACTGAGTATAAACAAGACGCGGACCTCGCACACGCCAGGGACTTCGTCCTTGTGCGTACTCTACAGAGTATAAATAAGACGCGGATGTTCTCCCTGTGCACTCTACTGAGTATAAACAAGACGCGAACCTCGCGCACGCCAGGGACTTCGTCCCTGTGCGTACTCTCTGGAGTATAAATCAGACGTGGACGCCGATCCCACGCGAATCTTGCGCGGCGGCCAATCACGCACCTTGGCGCGTTGAGGCTCGCCTTCGCACACCCTGGGAGGCGTACGCAGGGGGTGCTATGGAAACCAGCTCCGGGAGTTCTAGAGTACCGACGTTGCGCGCCAGAGGCAGGCCCCAGCACCGGCGCGCACGTGGTATATGCGATACACCAGAGGCTACCCCCAACTCGGGGTGGGGGTGCGGAGGTCCGCCTTCGCACACGATAGTCCATCCTACTCTTCCAAAAGAATAGTCAACCCCATTGAAGAGAGGTGGCTTGGTGGAATACTTGTCTATTGCCTTGGCTCTTAAGACCGGTTAAGATCTATTAACAAGAGCTAACTGGGCTCTGATACCACTTGTAGGACCAGATAGGCAACAGAGAGAGTGAATGGTGCCTTAAAAATTTTCTCCCAAATATTCACTTATCCTTTACTCCGATAGCTACAAAGCTATGAAGGTTAGAATAGGAATCATACTTGAAAAACCAGAGACTCACAAAGCAGAACACAATCAATAGAGAAAACAACGTGGTTGAAATTCTGGCAACGTGGTCAAAAACATGCACATGGTCGAAACCAACGTGGTCATATGCCAACAGGTTGTTTAAAGCCGACATGGTCAATGACCTGAGAGAGATTGCAAGCCTGAGTGTTTGAAGGAAGTTGAAATTCGACAGGAGTGATCGACGGCCATTGAGTGGTCGAAACCTTACATGACAAACCAAGTCAAAATATGTAAGGACCCAGATATTAACATCCGGATTCCTCTGTGATTTTACTGCACTATTCCCTGGATCAGTAGATAGTGCTCACAGTTTACAGTTCTGAATATCAAAATACATATCATGCGGAAGCGTAAATGTAATAGTAAACTTACTCATGGGCCGATTAGGCCGAAATCAATAAATTGCAGCAGCGGAAGAACGAAGCACACAGGTGGGACCTTCAGGACATGCCCACAGGCAGCCAACTGGAGGTTCGCGACCTAGCCCTTGACATCTTCATCTTCTCCACCAGCTTGTCCAATCTTGTTGCTGAGGCGAGGTGATTTGATTTCTGATTCTGAATTTTGTCGCAAAAGCGAGCGTGAGCACTCCGACCCCGTGCTCCGCGAGCCAATACACAGAATGCAAATAAATAATATGCATGGCTTAACAAAGGAGAGGCTCGGGTTATTTTATTTGCCATAAATTGCATTTGAACTACATTAAATAGAAATGTCCTGAGACTTAGCAGTTTGAACTAAATCATAATGAGGGAAAAGAATGCAATATCGCTAATAGTGATATAGATTTTTCGTTCACCATATATGGCATCTGCACCATATGCTTATCTTTCAGCGTTATATACGCTTAACTTATCACTGGGACGACACCCAGGACAATTCCAAACCAGGGCAGTCCTTCGCCCTGCACTTTTCCATTCCCACCCACAAAACATTTTTAAATAGAACTATATCTGGTTAAGTTCCCATGTCCGCCCTTGACCGTGGGCACGGCTATTCGAATAGTTTTGACTCTGCAGAGTTTGTACACTTTCACCACAAGAGACAATCAACTCGTTGCCCCACACGATTCCTTAGTCATGTGGTTGAGCAGACCATCACAGTGACTTTTCAAAGTATCTAGTCCCCTTTGTCATCTCACCTTATGGGAAACTGCCCACTTGCGGTGGGTCCCATCTATGCACGGGATGTTCGCCACGGATACTAGCGCAGCTCAGGCTCCACTCCCCGCAGCGCTAGCACGACTGGAAAACTTCACCCTCCACTCGGTGTCCCTTTAGTCCTCCCCTTGCCCTTGCGTATCCACTTCCATCCACTACCAGTGAGATGAGTCCGGGGGTTTCGATAAATTTACTTAGCCAAGTTGTATTTTACAGACTTGTGGTTGTACTGTTTTACACAGGAGGTCATGACAAGATTCGGTCCTTAGGATTACCTGAGCGGTTCTACCACACTCCATAATTTGTGCTTCCACTGCACCATATACCAGCCCCAAACCATCCGCTCAGATATTAAGCAAGTTAAGAGTTTTGGGAGCATAAAATAACCAAGTCAAAATATTTCAGTCATTCCCACCATGACTGTCCGAATCAATTTCTCTTGATTAAAAGTGATGCTTGGGGCAATTTCTTGCCCCGGGTCCTAAACAATACTAAGCATGGCATATAATTAAGGACTTATTTTTTGAAAGCTAACCATTATACAGTTTTCCACTAGGCGACAAGGCTCACATATGCAATATTCCAAAGAAGGGTGTAATACTTAATCAAGTTGAACACTTGGCATATAGCTAAAATTTTAAATCAACATATTTTGCACATAAACTAATAGCATGCAATTTGTTAATTTAAATGAAAGTAATTTGCATAAAATGTAGGTTCAACATGATCAAAGTATTGACTCGCTTGGCGCGGTTTGCGGTCTTGAGCTCACACAATGCCTGCTCTTGAGCTCCTATTCTTTATCTTCACTTCACTCGGACCAAGCTTGATCCACGGATTCTTCAGAACTCCAGTTTCTAATTACGCGACAAACGACTGAATCCAAATAAAAGCAAATAACTCAAAAAGATCCAAATAAATCCAAATAAACTCAATTTAGTTTTATTATAGATTAATGGGTGATTTGGGTAATTTGAGGCAAGGTCAGTTGTAGAAAATGATGACTCGATCTTTTATTAACAGTTTCTTTTATTATTTTATATTTATCAAGGAAGTTCCATGAGTTAGGATGGACCTATAAGTAGGTATCATTTTGTCGAGCGTTACTTTTCGAGGCATTTTGGCTTACCGAATTAATTTTAGAGTCTGTGTATAGCATTTTATGGGGTGACATTTTATGTAACCTCAGTTTTCACTAAGCCTATTTCAACTCGAATTAGGATTCAGTTGTATGGACCATATCTTGTTATTTCATGCTCATCATTATTATTTACTAAATTTAGTATCAAGATTTAATTAATGATACCATTATTATTTCCTGTATGCTTTAGCTACTATTATGCCTAACTTCACTTCAAATTTTAGTTTAAACTTAGCAATCAGAGTAAGGCTTGCCACGTATCATTTTACGTGACTCTAATTACTCGTGTTAATGGCTAAATGTTTACGTTAGAGTATTCATATATTTATGAGATTATTTTGGTATTTGATGACCTAGGGTTTCTTTATTGTAACACATGTATATTATTATGACCTCTTGTTTTGAGTGTTCTCTGAAAACTACTGTTACTGATATTTTATTCTTTTATTAGTCGAGCCTACTATACAGAAGTACGTCTTGTTATTATTGTTAACTAAAGTTACCATTTAGGATTTTATGACGGCAGTGTATTATTGATGCATTTATATATTTTAGTGGGGTCTACGGTGAATGCAAGGTTGCATTGTTGTATGTACTAGTAAGCCACATACATACCACCCGCATTTCGCTAACCACTTATTTGCATATACGTAAAGGTGCTTATATATACATTCATTTAAAAAGTCTCTACACTTTAGTTGTTATTAGCTTCATATAAAAAATCTATTTATATAGCAAGCTCGTTTTACAATGTTATATTTTCAATATTTGCTAACTAGTAAAACCTTCCATTGGAATTTATTTAATGGCAACATCTTAAATATTGAGTATCAATCTTAGTTTTAATTATGAGCCATCTTTATTAAACTTGGGTATATAATCAAAATCATAATGCTTTTATCAATATCTTTAATAACAAACCTTTTTGATAATTATTCAAACCATATTATTAATTATATATATGGGTTAATCCAGATTTAAGTTTTAAATAATCTCACTTATATTCTAATTAAACTTGTATTTGCTTCTCTAGATTATTTATAAATTTTTCCTTGATCTTTCCTAAACTGAAATGAGCAATAATCAACAAAATAAAAAGAAGGAAGAATTGCACCGAGGAGGAATCGAACTGAGGACCTGCAGAATGAAGGTTGGCTGGGCTAACCAGCTGGGAGACGGTCCCCTCGCGACTACACACGGAAATGAAACTTAGTTAAGAAGGTATACAATGGACTGTGCAGAACAAGTGGTCGGCTAACCGGAAACAGAGGAGGGAGGCTTGCAGTGGGCGGCGGCGTCGCCGGAGAAGAGTGGCCTGGGAGACACCGGTGATTTGAAAAATGGATTGCGCGGGTAAAGTGGAGGCCATGGGCGGTGGCACATCGGCCGGAGCGGCGGCGAGACGGGCGGGCGGCGGAGCGGGGCGGGAAGAGACGCCGGCGGCCGGGGAGGAGAGAAAAGAATTGGGCGGCCGTGGGAGCACCAGGGGGGGTATAGGGATGCTCACCATGGGGCTGGCCGAGCCGGAGGGATACCACGGCGAGCCGGCGGCGTGAGGCAGAATCAGGCGGCGGAGTCGCACGGCGGAGGAGGTGCTCGGGCTCGGGAAGCTTCGGAGGATGGGCGGGATGACGTCGCCAGTTCCTTGTGGTGCTCCAGGGAAAAGGAATTGGAATGGGGTGGCTCCGAGCGGTCGATTTCACGCCGGCCGGAGTTGGGGGAGAAAAGCCGCCGGCGGCGATAGAGGCACGGGAAATTCGATTCCTTTGGAGAGGAGAGTTAGCGGAGTAGGGCGGTGCAATGGAGTGCCTCAGCCGGATTTTATAGGCGGTGGAAGTGCTGGCGCCGAGCGGGGTCGACCGGGCGGCATGGGGAAGCAGGCGGCGGGGTATGGGCGGAGGCGACGTGCGGCGTGCGGCTAGAGGGAGGCAGGGCGGTGGCAGGCGCGTAGACACGGCGTGTCGCGTGGCTTTTGACCGAGCGAAGAGGAAAAAGGTGGGGCGACGTGGAGATTGCTCCGCCACGGGAGAAGAAAGGAAGAAGAGACAAGAGGAGGAGCAGGCGCTCGGGGAGGAAGAGAGGAAAGGAGGGGAGGCGCTGGCGAGTGGGCCCAGCGGCCAGAGGAAGAAAATGTGGCAGGGGCGCAGGTGCGGGTGGAGCTGGGCTGGGCCGATTTGGCCGGCCTGGCTTCATTGATTGATTTATTTATTTATTTATTGTTGATGTATTGCATTTTATTCATTCACTTCTATTGCTAGTCATGCCATTATTTTCAAAATGAGGTTTCATATTTTTAACTCAAGTTTCTCTCTTCTAATACTGGATCATCTTTTCAGATTCGTATTTTAAAATTTTAGTTTTCTATTATTTGCATATTACCCTTTTTGGTATTACTATTGTTTGTCTTTTATGAATTCTTAAAATTTTGAAATCTCATCCAAATTCAGGAAACCACCATAAAATCCAAATTCCAACAGAATATATTGCAAAAATAATTCAAGAAATTCATATTTTCAAATTAAAAATTTTCAGGATGTTACAAAATACGACCAAGAAGGTTGACGGCCAGGGAGCGTTCGAAACAGACGTGGTCCAAACTTGTGAGTGGTCGAAAGCTTTTGAGTGGTCAAAAACTTCTGAGTGGTCAAAAATTCAGAGAGACAAAGAAGAGCAATATGAATTTTAGCACAATTTTACAATGAAAAATTGATGGAACTTTTGATCCGTTGATCCAAATGATATGAAACTTTACAGGGATCTTCTCTAGAGTATTATGAACCTATTCCAATAAATAATCAAGAAAATCATGGCCAGAGTTGAGAGTCCTTTTAGTTTGTTGGAAGGTTCCACCAAAACCGACTCAAAATTAAAATCGGTGAATACCAAGGTGGATCTAGATATATTTGCAAATGTCACAGCAAGTTAGAATACAAAAGAAATCAACTCAAATACCCTCAGATCAAGAAATCACATTTTGAGACCAAATCAAGAGCAAATCAATCAAATCAAGATGGATCCAAGGAAATAAACAAAGATTCATATATTACTGATGTGACCACGCCACAAACACACACGACCATAGTGCCCAATATCAAGATTGAACTAAAGGTGAATTCGTTTCTTCAGTTTCAACATATTTTAAATGAGAATATGATGCTACCTAATGATGAAAATATATATTTTAACAGCACCACATCATTTTTACACCAATTTAAGCAAGAGTTCAAATTAGACACGTTTTGGAATCCAATTCGGCCTCCAGATCAATTCAGATTCAGCATGACAGGCCCAAATTCAAATATGCATAACTTTTACATACGAAGTCCGTTTGAGGTCCATGAGTACTTGTTGGAAAGCTTTTCTTGTCCTCTTTCCAATGGATCTGGTATCACCTCCAAATTCCTTATGTGTGCACCGCAATCATCACAAGAGTCCGTGTTGGACACGTACTGGAATCGGATTTGGACTGCTGTAATGGTGCAAATTTAAACGGACGTAACTTTCTCATACAGAATCTGTTTTGCACGTTCGTAGACTTCATGGAAAGCTTATCAAGTATACTTTCTAAATTATTTAACCCCATCTTCAAATTCTATTCGAGCCAGTCGTAATTGTTAAAAGAGTCCACATTGGTTTCTGAGTTCGAGTCAAAAGGGTGCTGCGCCACCTCCACTTGGGCCCATGGGCCTTGTAACCCTAGGGGCATGCTCCTTGTCCACCACCCATGGTCATTCTCTCTATATAAGAGCCGCCATCTCCTCAGCTAGAACTTGAATTTCGTTGAGTTTAGGTTTAGAAATTATGCAAACTTCTGTTCTTCAGTTGTGTCAGATGACCACCTGTCAAGACAGCCTTCAGAATCCCATCTTTTGATCTTAATATCAATACTTGCAATTTTAGATTGCTTGTTATCTTGTTTTTGCGTGTTCTTCGGTTGCATGCAGGAATAGACATTCGTGGTCAGGTCAACCGCGTTCTTGGCACGGTTGATAACAACTTGGAGTGTGGTTCAGCGATTGCTAAGGTGCAAGCGATGTTGTGCGGTTGTAGTCGGTTCGTAAGGGTCACCTCCAGCAAAATCGAAGTTATCATCCTATCGAAAGATCGAGACCCCATTGCCCCATCAATTGGTATCAGAGCTTCCGTTGACCGGTAGGAATTTCTTGTATCCCTAGTTAGTAGATTGGTTTTTATTTCCTATAGTCCAGAAAAAATTGCCCCACAAAAAGAGTTAATTTCCGCTGACCAAACTCCGTTGTGCCATTCAATCTGTTAGTTTTGGTTTGCTAAATTGAATTTGTGTCCATCTTAGCATTGTATAGTTGCTGGTCATATCTTTGTTCCATTAAAAATCCAAACAAAAAAAATTTCTCACCCCAAACCCTAATTCCAATTCGGCTGATTTTTCCTTTCTCTGCAGCCGCCACCAAAAATGCCATAACTTTTGATTCCGAGATTATTTTTTAGTGAGAAAATTCACTGTCCATCTATCTGTAAAATTTCACATCATTCCAGCAAGACAGTTAAGAGATATATGCGGTGAAAGTAGACCAAATTTCTGAATTGAATCTGCAATAGTCGGCACTTGTGAATTTTGTGCGAATTTTTCGGTCGGTTTCCAGAACATGGACCCAAAACAAAAGTTGTAGAAAATTCCGTCAGGAAACTCAGAAAAAAAGAATCATTGAATAAAAGGCAACTGACAAAAAGTTACGGCCGAAATACCGACGTACTGTCCAGTGGACAAAAATCTTCAGTTTTCATGTTTTGGGTCAATCCTTGTGTTCTTCAATTTCAGATTGCATTCGATTGAATTATCTTGTATTTACCACTCCTATACATTGCCATACACTTATTTTAGCCTTCTTCCATCCTTGGTTGATTAGCAACTATAATTCAATTATGTGCAATTTCTGAAATTAATTGATTGTTTTCCTTTGCTACAAAATACGTAGCCTATCCAAGCTCCACTTTTCTACTAACCGAACAGGTCTCGCTGTACCGGCAATCACTATACCAATCACCTAAGTCAGATTTATCACGAACCATCCACCGGTTGCACCACCTGTTTGCTTTGGTAAGAACTTGTAAAAATTTGGTAAAAACTTCATAGATGCATTACTTGAATTGAGCCTCCATATCCTAGTAGTTGATAGGAACATATACTTGTGATTTATTTCCTTGTTTGCTGCTAACCATGGCAGGTTCACGGGATGATTACGAGATAGATCCATATCTTCTTTCGAGCTATTGATTGGGAGCGCAAAGAAATTCGCGAGGAAGATGCATGCTTAAGACAAGCTTCTTCACCATGGGAGGTATATGATCGTGATAGTGTGTTTGGTAAAACTAAAATCACTTTGCCATCCTTTGCTGGTGAATTTGATCCTAATGCATATATTGACTGGGAGATAGCGCTAGATAAAGAATTTCAATATTATGATTGGTCTGATAGACAAGATTAGAGTTGCCACTAGTGTTTTTATTGATGATGCAATGCTTTGGTGGAAGTACTTAAGTAGACTTGGAAGAGTGTCTCAAACGTGGCATGCATTAAAGAAACTTTTGAGAGATCACTATGTTCCTAAATGTCATGCTGATTATTTGCTAGCTAGATTGCAACGTTTAAAACAACGAAGTAGAACTATAAGGGAATATTATCATGATTTAAAAACTCGTTTATTGCGTTGTGGCTTAGAGGAACATGCTGAAGCTACAGAGAATAGATTCTTACGTGGGCTTAATAAATAAATTCAGGACCTTCTTATTCACAAAGAATATAATTCTCTCCCTCATTTGTTTATACTTGCTTGTAATGTTGAACGTCAGATTGAGGAGAAATTGAGAGTGCTTGATGATAAGAATCATGAGAACAAACCCGTATTTGTGCCTTTTTCTGTGACTAACAACTTGCAGGTAGCTAAAAAATATATCAAAGAGGAGCATGAGCTGATTGAACCATCGACTCCAATGGTTGAGAATGAAGATGAGGAGATGGATGCACCTACATCATCTGAGGGGAGCCAAAAAGGTAAAGATCATGGTGCTATCATCACTCACGGTGAGTATGCTTGTGAAGAACTACAATTATGCACCGTTCATGCTATTTTAGAGCAAAACTTAGTGGAAAATAATTCTGACACACCCATATTTCAAGTAGAGAATTCACACTATATTGATTTGAGTGTTGAGAATGAGTTGAGTGCACCTTGTCATAGAATAATTGAATTTCCTGATGTTTTGAGTGATTCATGTGATGAATTAATCACATACAATGATCATGTGGCTTTGGTTAGATATAAAGAAGTTTTGACTAGCATTTCTCCTGCTAATTCGTTGTGTTACGTCATGTTGGATCTACCTATGAAATTGTCACATGCTATGAAGAAAGTTTCTGAACTTGCATGTTCAAAATTCTTGTTTAGTGCCTACACCCCTGCGTATAAGTTTAATTTGATTGGAGATTATGGTGTAGAAAATCAATTTCTTGTATATCAAATATGCATAACTTGTGATCACATGGATGAATTGAAGCTTACTGTTTTGGACAACAATTCTTGTGCGTTGAATCTTATTCAATATGAGAGGGAAGCAAAATTTAGTACTCATCCAATGCCTATGTGTTCATCACTTTTTGCACCATTTAGTATGGACAATCTGAATAAAGATGATGAATTATGAAAGAACTTACAAATCTTTTCACCCTTACTAGATAAATTTGTGTAGGATCATAAGGGCCTTCTCACCCCAAAGCTACCCAATGAGGTGAGGGACTCCCCTACTTTTAAGTTAGGTCCCTTACCCTTCCACAACCAATGTGGGACTATTCTAACAATCTCCCCTTTCACACATTGGTGTCCCTCAGCCCTTCACCGCCCCTTCACTGTACACCGACGGTCCCTCGGGGTCCCTTCACCGTTTACCGACGGTCCCTCGGGGTCACAGTCCATCAGGCATTCACACACTAGTGTCCATTGGGCCAGAGATGTTAGAACCGAGCTCTGATACCACTTGTAGGATCATAAGGGCCTTCTCACCCCAAAAGCTAGCCAACGAGGTGAGGGACTCCTCCACTTTTAAGTTAGGTCCCTTGCCCTTCCACAACCAATGTGGGACTATTCCAACAATTTGTTATTGCTCATTAAGATATGATTATATGGATAAACTTTGCTTGATTCCAAAAGTTGCAACTTTGCCCATATGTGCCACCACTACAAGTTTACAACTTCGGAGATTTGAATTGCATAAATGATTCACTTACATTTGCAAAACTAGTTGCAATAATTGTTGTGTGAGAAATTTTGATTTGCTCATTAACATATATAATTACTCTTGGGTTAATAATACAATGAGCTTTTATGATCGCTGCTATTTTATAACATTAATGGTGCAATAATGAAAACTACTAAAATAGCTGACATATACATATACCATGCGTACACATTGGCTTCTTTGTTACCCTATTTTCAGCTTATCAAAAGCCGAGGACGGCTTTGTTTGTAAAAAGGGGAGGATGATAAGAACATGTACCCTATGGATACAACCATATTTGCTATGTTTGTTATTCGAATAACAAGAGCTCCTACGCATCACTTAAATTATCAAGTGAGCTTATTTCAAGGAGGTTTTACTCTGCTTCATAAAGAACTTATGATATTATATAACGGAGGTTTGTTGCGTTTGTTATCATGTACTGAGATTTATAATCAAGATCATGCAATACGTGAGGCTACACATATGTTAAAATTGAGGACGGTTTTCGGTCAAGAATGGGAGGATGATGTGACCACGCCACAAACACAGATTGAACTAAAGGTGAATTCGTTTCTTCAGGTTCAACATATTTTAAATGACAATATAATGCTACCTAATGATGAAAATATATATTTTGACAGCACCACGTCATTTTACACCAATTCAAGCATGAGTTCAAGTTGGACACGTTTTGGAATCCAATTCGGCATGCAGATCAATTCGGATTCAACCTGACAGGCCCAACTTCAAATGTGCATAACTTTCACATACAAAGTTCGTTTGAGGTCCATGAATACTTGTTGGAAAGATTTTCTTGTCCTATTTCCAATGGATTTAGTATTACCTCTAAATTCCTTCTGTGCACACCGCAATCATCACAAGAGTCCGTATTGGACACGTACTGGAATCGGATTTGGACTGCTGCAATGGTGCAAGTTTAAACGGACATAACTTTCTCATACGAACTCCGTTTTGAACGTTCTTGGACTTCATGGAAAGCTTATCAAGTATACTTTCTAAAGGATTTATCAAGTATACTTTCTAAAGGATTTAACTCCATCTTCAAATTCTATCTGAGACGGCCGCAATTATCAAAAGAGTCCACATTAGTTTCTGAGTTCGAGTCAAAAGGGTGCTGCGCCACCTCCACTTGGGCCCATGGGCCTTATAACCCTAGGGGCATGCTCCTTGGCCGCCACCCCTAGTTGTTCTCTCTATATAAGAGTTGCCGCTGCCGTCTCCTCATATTGGACTTGGATTTCATTGAGTTTAGGTTTAGCCATTATGCAAACTTCTGTTCTTCAGTTGTGACCACCTGTCAAGGCAGCCTTCGGAATCCCATTTTTTCATCTTAATATCAATATTTGCAATTTCAGATTGCTTGTTATCTTGTTCTTACGTATTCTTCGGTTGTATGCAGGAATAGACCTTCGTGGTCAGGTCAACTACGTCGTATTGAGTTTAGGTTCAGCAATTGTTAAGGCGCAAGCGACGTTGTGCAGTTGTAGTCGGTTCGCAAGGGTCACATCCACCAAAATCGAAGTTATCATCATATCGAAAGATCAGAATCGCATCGCCTCATCAATTACTTACTTAAGAAAGTTGATTTTACAACCATTCCACCTTAGAGGACAAAGAGCATACCAAGTGCTTCACTTTTAACCTAACCCTAAACATGAGAGCACACATGAGAGGGAGGGGTTGGATGGTTAACAATATATCTCCATCCCAACCCCCTTTTATAGGTGGGCAGCTAGCCACCTATGACCCTTAGTGGATCTTATCTACTATTACAATAGGGAAACCCGTTAACCCCATACACACGGATTTTAATCTCAGACATGTCACTTATACATACTTTTCAAAGCGCATAACCCGTATCCACTAAATTATTTTGTCTTTATCTAACAAACTCAACATTGATCTAAACCACTCTCCAATGCATCACTTATGCACTGTGGTTTTGATCCAAGATGGTTTTTGCTATTTTGGTTAAATTACTAAAATATCCTTCTTTTACTTGCTCATCAACAACCTTTGCAACTAATTGCCATACTTGCCATGTGTAGGTGCGCCACTAGCTTGCCATATGCCATCAAGTATCTCCCATCCTGATTCCACCGAACCCGGCTCACTTGGCCCGTGCAAGCCACATGGCGCCATCCCGCCGTTCAATTACGCTTTCAAAATTTCCCGTTTTTCTCGTGCCATGCTTGAGCTTACTGTCTTACTCCGCATCCTCAATTGTTTTGGGCCTCAACTCCTTGAGACTAGCCCCGATCCTCACCATTGACCACGGTTGAGTAGACCTACACATCGGAAGATAAAAAAATCATTTCCAAGCACAAGTTCTTCATAACTTGATCTACATTAACCAATATATGCATCATGCAACACCAAAATACTCAAATTCTACCCAAAACCAAACCATTCATAGAGAGATCTTTGCAAACTTATTCGACCACTCCACAAACATTATAATGGTTCATCACAACACTAACCTGGATCTTTTCATATGGTCCTTCAGGGATTAACTAGAATTGAGCGCTCAATACTTTAACAACTTCATATGAAAGCAAAGAATTTTAAGCACATAAGCAGGAACACGTAGCACGCATGACAATTCAAACAATAACGAATCCAAAAGTTCAGAATACTCCATTTTTTGAAGCACATAATCTTCCGATCCGCAACATGCATAACTAATTCCAAAATCAAAGCATTACAAAAACGCTAGAAAGTATTCTTTTATTGTGCCAACCAGGGAGGGATAGATACACTACTGCGATTTCCTTAATCAGCATTAACCCAAGCGACGGTGACACACCATGCAGAGCAGCACCTAGTCGCATGAGACAGAAGCGACGTCGAGAGCGTAGGCGAAAGAGTTCGAATACTGGAAGGAGACGGTCTCGCCGGGTCCCAATGGGCCTCCCTCCTTGACGAGGCAGTCGTTGTAGCCGATGCGCTGGAACATGCTCGGGTTAACGAGCTCCGTGGAAGAGAACTCGCCGCAGGAGATGTGGACGTCGGACACCGTGCAGCTGTCGCACTTGTTGATGATCTGCACGCTGTAGGTCGGGATGCCGTTCGGCAGAATATGGGCGTTGTTCTGGTACACCGCCACGTCCTCCTCGGAGCAGCCGTTTGGCCCCATCCGCTCCGTCGAATAGCCGGCACGGGCGCCGCCTGGTGAACGTACGCATGCAATGGACGTAGTCAAGATCCGAACTGCACAGGATTGAACTGAATACACACACACACACACATCTTACGCATGTGGGTCGTCTGATGCTCCACCGCGAAGGAAGATGGATCGACGGAAACAGCAGCTGCCCGGCAGGCAAGTTTTGGTTACACGTCATGGATGCGTGCACGTAAAGAAAGTTGCATAGGAATATTAACAGGGTAGTGATATGTGGAAAAGTGACACGAACGCGGCGCGGCATTACATACAATGCATGCCCATCAGCATGGTTACTCAATTAATACAACTCTACCGAGGGAGATAACCATATGAAACATGAGATGGAAACGCCCATTATTTCACAGTCACGACTTACTGAATCTAGAATCTCTAGAAAACATGCACAGCCAAGCAATACATAATAAGCAAAAAAAAAAGCATTACTAAGCATATTTATATACCTTCACATGCTAGGATGAGGAGCATGCTGACAACAAGAACTGCAATTGAACGCATCTGAAAGCACTCCATTGCCTTCCACTCTTTCTTACACTCTCCGTCGGCTCTTACCTCTGAAGCTCAGTCCTGAATAGCTACAACTACTTCAGCCACTGAACAAGCTAGTACGAATGCCTCTTCTCCTTCACTTACCAGAAGTACATATACTAGTCACGTTGGCAAAACGCCAGCGTCTACCTGTGCAATTTACCATGCATGCCACTGACTCGGGAAACGGAGGCTTTGAGTTGGGAGACCGCGTAGTTACGGCTCTGGTATTAACTGATCGAATGCACGTAACACGAGCCCTCATGCACGCGCGTGCGCGCCATGTGAAGGGTCGGCGTGGCGTCTCGTGCCTGATTGGTTGGTAATCTGATGGACCGCCACCTCTCGACGTCTCCAACATACTCCCTCCGTTCATGATGATATACACACGATGTTGGGTATGTGCAGCGATCTGCGCATCCGTCGACCCCTGCCTAAAACCTTAAAAACCTACGAGCATATGGGCTGGCTATGCATATTGGTGTATTGAATGATCAGTCTCGAAATGCTCAATGTACTCTTTTTTTAAGAAAGTAATCAGCTCTCTAAGGGCATCTGTAGTGTATATAACCCAAAGGGCTTTAAGGTGGGTCCCATCTAAACCTTAAGACCAACTCTATAGTATATATAACCCAAGGGGCCTTAAGACGGTCCCACTTGGCAGATAAAGAAAAATTATATTTTAATGCTTGTGGTCAGGTCTTTAGCTTGAGGACCAGCCTTAAGCTTTTTTTGCTTAGGGTCTGCTTAAGGTCACCCCTGTAATGTATAAGGTTGACTTTAAAGTGGTTTAAGACCTACTCTTTTCATACACTACAGATGCCCTAAGGGCGTCTCCAACAGCTGGCTATTTAGTTAGCTAGATCTGATGTGGCAAGGAAAAAGTAGGAGAGAGAGTAGTCACTAGCGACGAGCAAATAGCTGATCTATTTCACGTAGTCCAAGAACATGAGAGAGGAGCATGTGGGTCCAACAGTATAAAATAGTCTTTGTTTTTGTCTCTCACCTCCACGTCAGCTGACTATATAGCTAGTACTAGCTATTACCATTGCGGACGCCCAAACATCAAGTCATCAAAACTGGGAATTGTTTCAAGCGAACCCAGTATACTAGTAGTAAAATTTTGCCATGTGAATATAGAGTACACTAGTAGTAAAATTTTGCTATGAGAATACAGAGTATGCTTGCGAGGGCTAGTACGTACGCACTAATCCATCCGAGGGCGCAGTTTCAGGCTTCGTAGAGGCAATGCAAGCCGGTCATTTCTCCCTGTACGTAGATTTGCACCATCTACGTCTCAAAAAAAATATTTGTACAATCTGACAAGTGGGCCTATCGATGCATGCATGCAATCCTCAATTATGTGTGCAATTCTCCCTATGACCTCCACATACATGTAGACTGTAGCTATGGACGGATAATTATCACTCAGTGGACCAGGCTATGTTTCTTTGGCTGATTGGGCACCTATGGCGGCATGCATGCGTGGAATTGTTGTCGCCGCACAGTAAATGCACGCTTGCATGTCATGGCTAGGAAAAGGCTACTAGGGCTCCTAGTTCTGTCGTTTGACTTGGATTCTACGAACTACAAAAAGGAAGCCAGATTTTCTCGTCAATTAGTTAAGCTGTTTGCGGCAGTAAATTAAGAGTAAGTATAATAAGAGGCTGTTAGTAGGCTGTATGCTGATGTGGAGGAGAGAGAAGAGAGGTGGGCTGTAAGTTTATAGCCAGCTGAAGCACAAGAACCAAGAAACTTTGTGAGAGAAAGGAGTGGGTCATACAACCTTCAGCTGGCTGTAAACTACTATATGAATGGGCTGATAAGTGGGCTGTAAATGTCTATACAACCAGCTGAAGGCTGTATTATTAGCCTTGCTCTGAAGGGTTCGAGGGATTGTGTTGTTGAATTATGTGGGCCAAGAATAATTCCTAAATCTCAAAGGCCCACTCATGCAAAGGAGCAATGCATGTGCACTTTAGTACCATATTGCTAGTTCTAGGAGAGGAAGACCACCTTAAAAGGGATGGTACACTCCTAGCCACTTGAGGCATGTGTGGGAGAGAACTAGAGGATCACACGCGCGCGCTCGCTCGCCTCGCCTCGCCTCGCCGGGCCGGGCCGGGCCGGGCCGGGCCGGGCGGGGCGGGGCGGGGCGGGGCGGGGCGGGGGGCGCGCGTGCACGGCACCTGCGTGAATGGTCCGCCAAAATCGGCTTCAGATGCTTGCGCAGACGCGGCTTCCTTTTGCAGTTTTATTTTTGCTGTTTTGAGTAGCGGTGAATCCGGATCGGTTACGCGCAACTAATCCGTTTCGGTTACGAGTTATGGAGAACGTGCAGGCGTCTTGATCACACTTCCTATTTTCTCCATAAATACTGAGCCGCCGACTCCATACAAAACACGCGAATCAATCTAGGGTTTTTGCCTCCTCCTTGTACTGCGCCGCCCCACGTAGTCTACTCCGTCCCGTCCGCCGGCGTGCACTGTCGTTCGGGAGAGCAGGTCTCCGGAACCGTCGCCTTCGAAGTCCTGCACCGGGAGAGGGCGAATAAGGTTTTTGGGAAGCGCTCTGCGCGACTGCTTGCTGTAGCTCTGGCTCGTCTTCCTCGTCGTTCGGCTTCGGCGAATCGTCATCGACCTCGTGTCATCCACACCGTACCTGCAGCGTCAACATCGGGAAACCGATCAGAGCAGAATCATCGGTACGTAACAGTCATGTTCTCCGCATTAGATCTGTTCATGTACAGTTTTCTGGTTTACATGTCTAGATCTGTTATGCCTGTGATGGTTCTGTTATTTTGCGTGTATGATGTCATGATTAATTTATGGAATAAATTGAACCTACATGTGCTTAATTTTCCAACAATCCAAAAACCTTATTGTAGGCACTGTGGTTTTACTATGGCTGGATTTGCCGATGCACTGAGGCCGGATAAGTTCTCCGGTGTGCACTTTAAGAGATGGCAGATCAAGGTCACTCTGTGGCTTACTGCTATGAATGTATTCTGGGTTAGTAATGGCAAGCCTGAAGGTGTTCTTGATGCTGAAAAGCAGAAAGAATTCGAGACTGCCACTACTCTCTTTGTTGGATGCATTCTTAGTGTTCTTGCTGATCGTCTGTGCGAGGTGTATATGCACATGACAGACGTGAAGGAGTTGTGGGATGCACTGAATTCCAAATACGGTGCTACTGATGCCAGCAATGACATGTATGTCATGGAGCAATTTCATGACTACAAGATGGTTGATAACCGTTCTGTAGTAGATCAGGCTCATGAGATACAGGCCATTGCCAAGGAACTCGAACTCCTGAAGTGTGCCTTACCCGACAAGTTTGTGGCTGGATGTATCATTGCGAAATTACCTTCTTCATGGAGGAATTTCGGAACAGCACTCAAACACAAGAGACAAGAGTACTCTGTTGAGAATCTGATTGGGTCTCTTGAAATTGAGGAGAAAGCTCGGGAAAAGGACGCTGTGTCTAAGGGTGATGGAGGGCAGTCTAGTGCCAATGTGGTACAGAAACCCTCAAGCAAGAACAAAGGGAAATTTGTCAAAGCCCAACAGACAACCAACTTCAAGAAGAAGAAGAACAACAACAATCAGGATGATAGAACTTGCTTTGTGTGCGGTGAGCCTGGTCACATGGCCAAGAAGTGCCCACAACACAAAGGAAAGAAGGCACCTGTAGGACAGACTTCTAAGTCTGTCAACGTGACCATTGGCAAGACTGGAGATGGAACTGGGTATGGTAATTTACCTACTGTTCTTTCAGTTAGTCAATCTACCAATTGGTGGATTGATACAGGAGCTAATGTACATGTGTGTGCTGATATTTCGTTGTTTTCTTCTTATCAGGTCGCCCGAGATTCCTCCGTCCTAATGGGGAATGGGTCACATGCTACTGTTCATGGTGTTGGCACGGTAGATCTGAAGTTTACTTCGGGAAAGATCGTGCAGCTGAAGAACGTGCAGCATGTCCCTTCTATAGACAAGAATCTCGTTAGTGGCTCCCGTTTATGTAGAGACGGGCTTAAGTTGGTATTTGAGTCTAATAAAGTAGTCGTGTCTAAACATGGATATTTTATTGGTAAAGACTATGAGTGCGGAGGCTTGTTCCGTTTTTCCCTTTCAGATTTCTGAAATAATACTGTGAACCATATTTGTGGTAGTGTGGATGATGAGGCTAATGTTTGGCACTCACGTCTATGTCATATTAATTTTGGTTTGATGTCTCGGCTTTCCAGTATGAATTTAATTCCAAACATTTCCATCACCAAAGGTTCTAAATGCCGTAGCTGTGTGCAATCAAAGCAACCTCGTAAGCCTCACAAGGCTGCTGAGGAGAGAAACTTGGCACCACTAGAACTCCTGCATTCAGATCTTTCTGAGATGAATGGCGTGTTGACGAAGGGTGGAAAATGATATTTCATGACATTGATTGATGATGCAACTAGGTTCTGTTATGTGTATTTATTGAAAACGAAAGATGAGGCTTTAGACTATTTTAAAATCTATAAGGCAGAAGTTGAAAACCAGTTAAATAGAAAGATAAAAAGACTTAGGTCAGATCGTGGTGGAGAGTATTTCTCAAACGAATTTGACTTATTTTGTGAGGAACATGGTATTATACATGAGAGGACGCCTCCTTATTCTCTCGAGTCAAATGGGATTGCCGAAAGGAAAAATCGCACGTTGACTGACTTGGTGAATGCCATGTTAGATACTGCGGGCTTACCTAAGGCATGGTGGGGGGAGGCTTTGCTAACATCTAATCATGTATTAAATAGAGTTCCTAACAGAAATAAGGACAAAACACCATACGAGGTATGGATTGGGAGAAAACCATCACTTTCTTACTTGCGTACATGGGGGTGCTTGGCGAAAGTTAATGTGCCAATAACTAAGAAACGCAAGCTTGGACCTAAAACTATGGACTGTGTCTTTCTAGGATATGCTAATCATAGCATTGCTTATAGATTTTTGATAGTTAAAACTGAGGTACCTGACATGCATGTTGGTACAATTATGGAGTCTCGAGATGCAACATTCTTTGAGAATATTTTTCCAATGAAGGATACACATAACACTACTAGTCAACCTTCTGAAATAATTCCCAGTTCAATCACATCACCTGAACCTTTTGAACATACACATGAACTTGTCAATGAGGAGGATGACAGTGGAGCTCCTAGAAGGAGCAAGAGACAAAGGATATTCAAATCCTTTGGTGATGATTTCACTGTGTACCTTGTGGACGACACTCCCAAATCTATTTCAGAAGCGTATGCATCCCCTGATGCAGACTACTGGAAGGAGGCAGTCTGTAGTGAAATGGATTCCATTATCGCTAATGGAACCTGGGAGCTGACAGATAAACCTTATGGGTGCAAACCTGTAGGGTGCAAGTGGGTGTTCAAAAAGAAGCTTAGGCCTGATGGTACTATTGAAAAGTACAAGGCTCGGCTTGTTGCCAAGGGCTATACTCAGAAAGAAGGCGAAGATTTCTTTGACACTTATTCACCTGCTGCTAGACTGACCACAATTCGAGTACTACTTGCTTTGGCTGCCTCACATGGTCTTCTCGTTCATCAAATGGACGTTAAGACAGCTTTTCTTAACGGAGAGCTGGATGAGGAAATTTACATGGAACAGCCTGATGGATTTATAGTAGAAGGTCAAAAAGGCAAGGTGTTAAAACTGTTGAAATCTTTGTATGGTCTGAAACAAGCCCCTAAGCAGTGGCATGAGAAGTTCGATAGAACACTGACATCTGCAGGCTTTGCTGTCAATGAGGCAGATAAATGTGTATACTATCGCTATGGTGGGGGTGAGGGAGTTATTCTATGTTTGTATGTGGATGACATCCTGATTTTTGGGACAAACATCAATGTGATAAATAAGGTCAAATCATTCTTGTCTCAAAACTTTGATATGAAAGATCTGGGAGTGGCTGATGTTATTCTAAACATTAAATTGGTTAGAGGTGAGGATGGGATTACACTTTTGCAATCTCATTATGTGGAAAAGGTCTTGAGCCGTTTTGGTTTTTCTGATAGCAAGCCTTCTCCAACACCTTATGATCCTAGCATGTTACTTCGTAAGAATAAGAAAATTGCTAGGAATCAGCTGGAATATTCTCAGATAATTGGCTCACTTATGTACCTAGCTAGTGCAACAAGGCCAGACATCTCCTTTGATGTGAGCAAGTTAAGCCGGTTTACATCTAACCCAGGAGATGATCACTGGAAGGCGCTTGAGCGAGTGTTGCGCTATCTGAAAGGTACCTCGAACTTTGGACTTCACTATACTGGGTACCCGTCGGTGCTGGAGGGTTATAGTGATTCCAACTGGATCTCTGATGCTGATGAGATCAAAGCCACTAGTGGATATGTTTTCACTATTGGTGGTGGTGCTGTTTCATGGAGGTCTTGCAAACAGACCATTTTGACGAGGTCAACCATGGAAGCAGAGCTTGCGGCACTAGACACTGCTACTGTTGAGGCAGAGTGGCTACGGGATCTATTGATGGATCTACCTACGGTGGAAAAGCCAGTGCCAGCTATCCTTATGAACTGTGATAATCAAACCGTTATCGCTAAAGTGAACAGTTCTAAGGATAATATGAAATCGTCTAGGCATGTCAAGAGACGATTGAAGTCTGTCAGGAAATTGAGAAACTCCGGAGTTATAACCTTGGATTACATCCAAACAGATAAAAACCTGGCAGATCCCTTTACAAAGGGACTATCACGGAATGTGATAGATAGTGCATCGAAGGAGATGGGTATGAGACCCATGTGAGTTATCTATGGTAGTAACCCAACCTATGTGATCGGAGATCCCGTGAATTAGGATCTGGGAAAAACAAGCCATTAGTTAACTGGAGGAGAGTAATTTCAACCCTCTCTATGTGAAGATGCAATACTCTCAGAAACTGCAAGGCAGGTTGACTAAGGTCTTAATGTGTTCCATTGGCTTTTAGAAGCGAAGACGCTATCCTGCAGAGCGTTCTTGAAAGAACACACCTATATGAGCCCGACTGTTAGTCGCAGTCTATGGAGATCTTGGGTAATCTCATACTAAGCTCATGAAGAGACCAAGGAGTATGACTTATACGCTCCAACCGAGGGGTAGCCTACTGGCGGCCTAGTATCAGTTAAGTCTTTAAGTGAAGCTTGCTTGCACCAAACTTGCAATTCAAGGCATAGTCCATTGTTCAAGTTGTGAGTAAGTGTAGCTTGGAGTTCTAGATGGATGTTCAACCTTAATCGGTCTCCATCGAAATACTGATATATAAACAGTACATTGGAATTCAGGCAAATCTCTGTGAGACTTTGAGATCTGGTGGGGGATTGTTGAATTATGTGGGCCAAGCCCATAAGAATAATTTCTAAATCTCAAAGGCCCACTCATGCAAAGGAGCAATGCATGTGCACTTTAGTACCATATTGCTAGTTCTAGGAGAGGAAGACCACCTTAAAAGGGATGGTACACTCCTAGCCACTTGAGGCATGTGTGGGAGAGAACTAGAGGATCACACGCGCGCGCTCGCTTGCCTCACCTCGCCGGGCCGGGCGGGGCGGGGCGGGGGGCGCGCGTGCACGGCACCTGCGTGAATGGTCCGCCAAAATCGGCTCCAGATGCTTGCGCAGACGCGGCTTCCTTTTGCAGTTTTATTTTTGCTGTTTTGAGTAGCGGTGAATCCGGATCGGTTACGCGCAACTAATCCGTTTCGGTTACGAGTTATGGAGAACGTGCAGGCGTCTTGATCACACTTCCTGTTTTCTCCATAAATACTGAGCCGCCGACTCCATACAGAACACGCGAATCAATCTAGGGTTTTTGCCTCCTCCTTGTACTACCCCGCCCCACGTAGTCTACTCCGTCCCGTCCGCCGGCGTGCACTGTCGTTTGGGAGAGCAGGTCTGTGATATTGTGTATATCACAGACAGTCAGTAGTAAAGGACGTCTGTGATATCATTCACACCACAGGCGGCACTCTTTGAAACCGTCTGGGATATTGTATCACAGACGGTTTTTAACAACGAACCGTCTGTGATACCAAGTGCATCATCCATTTTATTTGCTGTTTTTTGGCTAGCCTCAGGATATGCTAGCCATGCCCTCTGAAAGCAAGCAAGCAAGCAGATTACAGATAAATGACAGATATAAGTTAATTGCAACTCATAGTAAATTACAACAAAATTCGATACACAGATGAATGTAACAAATGGCCAGCAGATCACATACATATATAGAATGAAAATCGTTACACAAAATCTGACAAATGAATTCAATTGAAGGAATTGTTTGATTTGTACAGTTGAATCCTCACCCGCCCCGTGTCCCCCTTCCCTAGGGAAGAGGCGAGCAGCTGAGGTCACGCAACCGCTCACATCCCGCCGCGCACCAATTACAAGCCGCCGCGTGCCCCACACGCGCCGAGGCAAGTCGCATGGTATGACAGCCTAGCTCTGGCAAGCCAGGGGCCGGCGAGATTCCAGGAACCATTACAGCGCATCACCGGATCGTGAGGTCGCAATCACCATAGGCGCGACAGTGTCCGCGGTGCGAAGTCTCAACTCAGACTACACAGCCGAGCCTCTACCGCGACAGGCTCCAGTCCCGGCTTCGGCTTCAAGGATCGCGCGTCTACTTCGACTAGGCGCCAGCTCCGCTGCCACCCGTTCGAAGGGTAGGGGACGGAGCGCGTGCGCGTCTACTTCGACTAGGCGCCAGCTCCACTGCCACCCGTTCGAAGGGTAAGGGACGGAGCGCGCGCGCGTCTACTTCGACTAGGCGTTAGCTCCGCTGCCACCCGTTCGAAGGGTAGGGGACAGAGCGCGCGCGCGTCTACTTCGACTAGGCGCCAGCTCCGCTGCCACCCGTTCGAAGCGTAGGGGACGGAGCGCGCGCGCGTCTACTTCGACTAGGCGTCAGCCCTGCTGCCACCCGTTCGAAGGGTAGGGGACGGAGCGCGTGCGCGTCTACTTCGACTAGGCGCCAGCTCCGCTGCCACCCGTTCGAAGGGTAAAGGACGGAGCGCGCGCGCGTCTACTTCGACTAGGCGTCAGCCCCGCTGCCACCCATTCGAAGGGTAGGGGACGGAGCGCGCGCGCGTCTACTTCGACTAGGCGACAGCTCCGCTGCCACCCGTTCGAAGGGTAGGGGACGGAGCGCGCGCGCGTCTACTTCGACTAGGCGCCAGCGCCGCTGCCACCCGTTCGAAGGGTAGGGGACGGAGCGCGCGCGCGTCTGCTTCGACTAGGCGTCAGCCCCGCTGCCACCTGTTCGAAGGGTAAGGGACGGAGTGCGCGCGCATCTACGTCGACTAGGCGCCAGCGCCGCTGCCACCCGTTCGAAGGGTAGGGGACGGAGCGCGCGCGTCTGGTTCGACTAGGCGTCAGCCCCGCTGCCACCCGTTCGAAGGGTAGGGGACGGAGCGCACGCGCATCTACGTCGACTAGGCGCCAGCTCCGCTGCCACCCATTTGAAGGGTAGTGCACGGAGCGCGCGCGACTACTTCACCTAGGCGCCAGCTCCGCTGCCACCCGTTCGAAGGGTAGGGGACGGAGCGTGCGTGCATCTACGTCGACTAGGCGCCAGCTCCGCTACCACCCATTCGAAGGGTAGGGGACGGAGCGCACGCGCGACTAATTCGCCTAGGCGCCAGCTTCGCTGCCACCCGTTCGAAGGGTAGGGGACGGAGCGCGCGCGCATCTACTTCGACCTGGCGCCAGCTCCGCTGCGTCGGCAGCTTAAGATGGGCGGGTCTCCGCTTTATCGGAGAAACTCTGCCACCCGCGTCGACCCTGCGCCGGGGTATAACGGCAAACCACCACGGGCCAAGCAACCTCGGCGGCAGCCTCGACGGGGGCTCTGCCTCCGTGGGGGTAGCGCAGGCGGCCACTTCGGCTTCAAAATCCACGCGACAACCTCATGGCCCAAACCAGCGGGGATCCAGGCGCCTGGGTTTCCCGTATTTTGGGAGCGCAAGGGCTGATATGTGGCAGGCTTTGACGGGTTCTCATAGACAGATAAGCCCCAGTACATCAACATTGCCCATTGATAGTGGCAGTTGGCGCAATCAGCGGACGCAGATGAACTCAAGCATATCTGTCTACGAGAACAAGTCAACCCTTGCCATCTTCATACGAAAGCACGACGCGCGCGTAGGAGGCCGTCTTTTTTACTATACAATGCAGGTACAACCCAACACCAGCACAATATATATACCCGATCAGCGGGGGAGCTCAACCGGCAGGAGCCCAACCAGCGAAGGAGCGTCGCAGCACCGCACGGCCGCGCCGCTTCAAGCCCCGCGCAGCACCAAAAATGTTTCGCCACGTGGATCGGCGGAAACATAGTATGGCCCCGCCGCCGCCTCAAGTCTCACGCCACGCCAACCAAGTCTCGCCATACAGGCCGACGGTCATTCACCAATTGAGGGCGCTCGACGCTGGAGTCCGCTGAGCACCCCCGATTCCAGTCCCAGCGTCGGCTTCGACCCCGCCGCTGGCAGGCCCTGCAAGGAAGGCAGCTCTCCCAACACAAGCTCCGCCAACCATATAGGGAAGCTCATAGGCCGCAGGGACGGAGGGGGCCAAAGGACTCGGCGACATGGCTTCGGCCCGTGAAGCCCTTCACCACGAGAGGCTCCTGTTGTAGGGGTGGCCCCCACCTAAGCCCAACAGGCCCGTTAGAGGAATATAAGGCCCAAAATGGGGCATGTATAATGACATGAGTGCCCTTGAGGGGATACTCAAATGTAAGGGTATAGTTGTAAAAGCACATTCCATGTGGACATATATATACAACACAGGCAGGGGAAGAAACCCTAAGCCATTACTCATCACTCTCTCCCAACTCTCCACTACCACATCTCTCTCTCTGTTTGGTCTGTAGCCACAACAGGGGTGACTGATCTTCACGATATAGGATCTCTCTTAAAGGGTAAATATTTTGTCTAACCTGAAATCCCATGAATTCTAATGAAAGGAAACACACGATTGTCTGTCTCGATTATAGATATCCATGTATCGAATTCAACTAGCAATATGCTTTGGATCTCTCTCTTCTCACCACACCAAGATAGACGACATTGCTGGTTCATGAGGAAGAATAAGAACACTGGAAACTGATAATTTGGTGAAACACTAACTAGTCAACTTCCTAACTCTCGTGGTAGCGCATAGCATAAAGCAAAGTGCAAGAAAATGTTTTGATTCAAAATTAACATTTGAGGGTTACAGGGATAGTGACTAGGACTGTTCGTTCGGTTTTTTCGGTTTATACGATTCGGTAAATACGGTTTGATCGGTAAATACAATTTTAGTAATTCAGAAAATACGGTATTTTTCAAAATACAGTGTGGTATCGGTAAATACTCTTATTTTGGTATGGTATCGGTTAATACCAATTTTACCAAAGTTTGCGTGAATTGCTAAACGTTAATCTCATCTCCAAGACTCCAATTCTCCATTCTAGAATCAGAATGACACTGGCAGTCCGCCAGTCCGCACTGCCATTGCCTGTCTGGCATACTACACACGCCACACAGCCACAGGCAGCCCACACATCAATTATCCATCCAGTGCCACATCAATTATCAATTATCCATCCAGCGCTGGCACACATCATTACATGATTTACATCAAAAATTCAAAGTTAACAAACCATTCAAAGTCACCATTTCAGACTGGCAGCAGTTGAGCAGTACATATTACAGCAGTTGAGCAATACATATTACATGGCAGTATGGCACAGCCGGACAACAACAGTAGCAGACAAAACAAATGAAACAACAGTAGCTAGCAACACATAAAGTCATAAACCAGTAGCACATATCAGTATATCAATCAAGCAGCAGGCAATGGCACTGGCAGTCCGCCAATCCGCACCACCACTGCCTGTCTGGCACAGTGCAGACTGCACACAACCACATCCCACACATCAATTATCCATCTAGTGCCACATCAATTATCAATTATCCATCCAGCGCTGGCACACATCATTACATGATTTACATAAAAAATTCAAAGTCACCATTCCAGACTGATAGCAGTTGAACAATACATATTATAGAAGTTAAGCAATACGTATTACATGGGGCACAACCGGACAACAACAGCAGTAGCAAACAAAACAAATGAAACCAGCAATACGTATTACATAGGGGAACGGCGGCTCCGCCTCCTTACCTCGGCGTGCGTAGCGCCCTCGGCCTACGCCGCAACCGCCCGCTCTTCGCGGGCACTGTTTTTGAAGGTAGGGGAACGGCGGCTCCGCCTCCTTACCCCGGCGTGCGTAGCGCCCGCTCTCTGCGGACACTGTTTTTGAAGGTAGGGGAATGGTGGCTCCGCGCCCGCTCGACTTTGCCGTCCGCCTCATAGGCATCGCCTCGGCGGGATGGCACATCTTTGGCGCTCGAATACGCCGTCCGCCTAGTAGGCATCGCCTCGGCGAGACGGCACAGCTCCGGCGCTCGACTCCGCTGTCCGCCTCGTAGGCATCGCCTCGGCGGGACGGCACGGCTCCGGCACTCGACTTCGCCATTCGCCTCGTAGGCATCGCCTCGGCGGGACGACACGTCTTCGGCACTCGACTTCGCTGTCCGCCTCGTAGGCATCGCCTCGGCGGGATGGCACATCTTCGGCGCTCGAATACGCCGTCCGCCTCGTAGGCATCGCCTCGGCGGGACGGCATGGCTCGCCTCGTAGGCATCACCTCGGCGGGACGGCATGGCTCCGGTGCTCGACTTCGTCGTCTGCCTTGTAGGCATCGCCTCGGCGGGACGGCACGTCTTCGGCACTCGACTTCGCCGTCCGCCTCGTAGGCATCGCCTTGGCGGGATGGCACAACTTCGGCGCTCGAATACGCCGTCCGCCTCGTAGGCATCGCCTCGGCGGGATGGCACGGCTCCGACGCTCGACTTCGCCGTCCGCCTCATAGGCATCGCCTTGGCGGGACGGCACATCTTCGGCACTCGACTTCGCCGTCCGCCCCATAGGCATCGCCTCGGCGGGACAACACTTCTTCGACACTCAACTTCGCCGTCCGCCTTGTAGGCATCGCCTCAGCGGGACGGCACGTCTTCGGCGCTCGATTCCACCGTCCGTCTTGTAGGCATCGCCTCGGCGGGACAGCGCGGGATTCAGCACAGGAGTTCACTGATTCCTTCGTGGGTGTTGCCTCTGGGGCTGCAAGCTACCAGTTGCATCAGCTCACCACTCGGCACCCTCGCGCTTGCTACCGCGGAACGGGGGGCTGGGGTGGTTGATCGCGTCAGCTCGCCCATCGGGACCTCAGCGCTTGCTGTCGAGGGAGTACTGTTGTGGGGGTGGCCCAACCCCCCGTGACTGGGCCGTGCAACTAGTCCAACATGTAATAGGCCCAATAGTGTAGAGAAATATACCAGTGTAAATATACCAATGTACCCTCATCCTTTGTAAGTACTAAGGGGTAGAATGGGGATTTTCCATTCTACCCCACTCATATATATAAACCCCCAGGAGGGGCAAAGGGGGGACATCCTCTCATCATCACCAACTCTCCTACAGATCTAGCTCTCCTCTCCTCCTTCTACTAGTCCCCTTCTTCACTGTTTGGCCTGTAGCCACAATAATATTCATTCCTGAAGTGGAGCTTCTCACATATTTGATAGCATTACGAATACGGGAAATAGCAGGAGCCATTGTCTTTAACCCATCTTGAACCACAAGATTAATAATGTGAGCTATGCATCTCATGTGAAGATGGTTACCCTTCGCAAATGTACCACAACGATTTTTCAAAGCACTCTTATGTAGCCTATAGCTCCATCATTTGAACTAGCATTATCTACCTAATAGTGCACACATTCTCAATGCCCCACTCAAGCAAGCATTTATCTAGTGCTTTTCCAATATCTTCCCCTTTATGACTGTCTAGCAAACAAAAGTTAAGGATTTTTTTTGTTAAGTCGCCAATTGCTATCAATGTAATGTGTAGTGAGAACCATGTAGTTTTGAAGGGTTGAAGAAGTCCATGTGTCGGTTTGAGGCTAACTGTTTCACGAGAATCCTTCAAAAGAATTTTTAGCTTTCTTTTCTCATCTTCATAAAGGCGAAGAATGTCTCTATACATTGTTGTCCTAGATGGTGGATGGAACCGAGGACAAGCTTTCGACATAAAGTCCCTAAAACCTTCATGTTCTGAGAAGATAAAAGGTAACTCATCAACTATTATCATGGGAGTAAATGATTCCCTAACCTCTTCTGCATTGTATTGCCAAGGTACTATGCAACTACTTTTGCCATCTACACTATGTTGGAAGCTTAGTTCAGTTTGACTGTTGATCTTGGCAGGATGCTTCTTATAATACTTGGCAGCATGAGAGACTAGTGAGGGGGTACCATTTTTTTGTGAATCGCATGCAAGGATCCGAGAACAATACTTGCATTTAGCCTTATTCCGGTCATTTGGTAGTCATGTGTAATGGTTCCATATCTCTAATCTGGGATTCATTTGTTTCTTTCCATCTTGAGCTTCATTGGGACCAACAGCTTCATTGCTGCCCACATTCACATTCATACCCATACCCATTGACCCAGCAGCAGCAACATCAATAGTTGCAATATCATCTGATTCAGACGTCTAATATCCAAAAAATGCAAAGATAGATAACCAACTAACCATTAACCAATGCAATAACCATTAACCAATGCAAGTATGCAACAACATTACAACTTATAAGTTCACAACAGACTAGGCAGTAGGCAACTAGCAATCTGGTAATGGCATTCTACCAATTAATATTTGCCAAATGAAACAGAGAGAAAGGACTTACTTCGCAAGATCCTATTGACTCCGTAACTCCGGCGTCTTGGGAGAGGGAGGAGGCTGGTGTCCGGGCCTGGGAGGCTGGGTCTCGCTGTCTCGGACTGGAGTGTAGTCTAGGAGAGCACTGACAGAGGCAGAGCACCGGAGCCCGACCGGCTGTCGGCCGAGCCTGGGACTGGGGGCGCAACGCACCGGAGGTCAGATTACTCTAAAGCATTTAAAATTTTAGATCTAGTGAATGGAGAATAGGAGAAGACCTGGTGGCTGGTAGTCGACTGTTGTGGTTACCAACCAAAACAGAGAGAGAGATAGATAGAGAGAGTATGGTAGTGGAGAGTTAGGTGAGCAAGTGTTAGGGTTTCCCCCGTGGCCTGTGTTGTATATATATATATCCACATGGGGAGTGCTTTTACAATTATACCCTGACACTCAAGCTTCCCTTTCAGGGGCATTTACATCATTACACATATCCCATTTTGGGCCTTACGACTCCCTAGCAGGCCGGTTGGGCTTAGGTGGGGGCCACCCCTACAACAGGAGCCTCTCATGGTGACGGGCTTCATGGGCCGAAGTCATGTTGTCGAGCCATTTGGCCCCCTCCATCCCTGTGGCCTGTGAACTTCTGAATTGCTTGGTATAATCTTTACCTCTCTGCGATGGTATGGCGCTGGGCGGATTGCCAAGGTCGTCCTCGCCCTCAGGGCCCCTTGGTAGCGAGGCCGAAGTCAAAGCCGCGTCGAAGGCATGTGCTTGTCGCGGAGTCGAAGGTGCTGGCGGAGTTGAAGGTGTCAGCGGAGCCGCCTGGGCGAGATGGGAGCGGTCGGAGTCGGGCATCTTCGGCGGGCCTACCGGCGAAGTCCAAGACGTGGCCCCGACCTGGTTGCCCGGGCCACCCTTGGCTGTATGTTCCTTGGGTGGCGAAGTCAAAGTCAGAGCGGAGACGGTCCTTGCGCCCTGGAGTCCTCTGGGCGTGGGTTGACTAAGGGGCTCCGCCTGGTCTGACGATGTCAGGCGGCTTCGTGGTCCTGTAGTGCGCCTAATGGCAGCGAGAATCGCGCCGACCCCTGGATTGTCAGAAACAGGCCGCTGCCGCCGTACGCGCTGTCCCAACGGGAGGGTACACATGGCGGGCCACGATTGGCGCATCGTGGGTGTCAGCAGTTGCACGGCCGCGGCCACTCGCCCCTTCTCTAGAGGGGCGGGACGCGTGGTGGGATGCTACCGATGCATCGTGCGCTGTTGGCCCGCCGGCGGTCGTGTTCTTTGGTCACAGGGATCCGAACCGCCGGGCACTCGCTGGTTGCATTCCTGTCGATTGGAATGCCGCCGGTCACGCTTTCCTTTGGTTCGGGGCGCAGCGGGTATATATGCGTCGTCTTCCTGCGCCGTCTTGCATAGTGTTGTGCCCGGGTACGGCTGAAATGACCTTGGTCTCGAAGATAGGCTTCCTCTGATCGTCTGCATTCTCTTTGACCCGGTGATTGCACTGTTCTGTCGCACGTAGTTACCTTCTCACAAGTAGGCCTACTTTTGTTCGCCTGTGTTTGATGATTGTGTGTGCTGACGCTAATATCAGCGAGCGTTGACGAACAAAAGGCAGCCTATTTCTGAGAACACGTCCAAGCTTGTTGCGGATCAGCAATCGAGCTCCCCGGTTATGGGGGGCGTGGGGGATTTACTGCCTGAACCTCGAGGTGAGGTGGCCATCTGTAATATCCTGATCGTCGATTCGGCGTAGGTTTCTAAAATAATCGCGGAGTTTTCCGATTTTTTGGTAAATCGCGGGAGGTGAAAGTTAAATTGCATAATTGTCCAAACTTAAAAAATAAATTAAAACAACTAATTCGGATATTTTGGGCTGTCCAGCCGCTTTGGGCCAGCCAGCCCAAATGGGGGCCCGTACCCCCTTCCAAACCCTAGCACCCCCTTTATAAACCCCTCCCTTGCCCCTCACCTCTTTTTTCCACCCCTGGCCGCACCCTTTCCCCCTCCATCACCCCACAAGCTGCTGTCCATTGGTGCCAAGGAGAAAAAGAAAGGGAAGAGAAGAAAGGGAAGAGAAGGTAGAAGAAGGGAAGGAGGAGAAGAAGAGGAGGGAAGAAGAGGGGTGATCCCAAGGGATCATTTAGGTATTTTTTTCTAATTCCAAACCCTCTATTTTATAGAGTAATTAGGGTTCTTGGCAGGGAATTTGAAGGGAGATTATAGATTAATTACCCGATTAGAGATTACCTGCTGTCTGCCTGTAGATTGATTCGCGCAGCACGTCTGTTCGTGCGGTTTAGACCTAGTAAAAGATTTTTCCTGCAGACTCTCCCAAAATTAAAGTTGTAGAGAACTTCCAGACGCATCTCCTGTATTGTTTTCGGAAATTTTGGCCGTGGGATATAGGATTTACAGGGTCGGTATTACCGCTGTTTGTCAGGCGAGCAGATTGGGACAGACTGATCTTAATCTGTGGTTTTGAGGTAGTAAATGATTTTTATGGTCATGTCCGTAATTGAGAAAGTTGTAAATAATATGTTGATATAGCTTCTGTAGAAAATTCAGAATTTTTAGACCCCTGTACTGTGCTGGGACGCATTTGAATGCTGCTGTCCAGTCTGCCAGAACAGAGATCTTCCTCTGTTTTGGGCATTAAATTATACCTAGCTGTGATCAAAATAAAAATAGGTGTTCTACATGAAAAATGTAGGCTTTTAAGTGATGAATCCAGAGAGGTATCGTTTGCTGTAATTGGATCAATATTTTTAAAGATACGAAAATGTTAAGCAGCGCTGCTGCAGTGGGTAGTTTGTTGAATTGTTGAACGGAGAGGAGTTTGTGCGGGTTCGGGGATTCTAGCGACGTCTTTAATTATTTTAGTCATGTTTGTATGCTGTGGCTTTGTGCTGAGAGTTGCCTTTTGGACAGGTGGTCTTGTCCCTGAGCGCTCTTGATTTGCTTCGCTTCGTCGGTTGAGGCAAGTGAACGTAGCGATGGTTGATACCGTTTAACTTGTTATTCCTTCTACTTGCAATTTACATTATTATCATAATTTGATACATTATGCCATGATTGCATTGTTACATGTGTATTACATAACTGTGTATTTATCCCATTGTATAAGGGGTTTCTTGCATATATGCCACCTGTACATGTATATATATTGGCCCTTTGGCCACATGAGGAATACAAGCATTATTCCAACATGGTATCAGAGCCAAGGCTTCATCGTCCTTAGGGTTTCGTTCATACCTAGGGTTTTGCCAGGCTTGCGCTTGCTTATTCTTTTCCACCATCACTCGTTTTCCATCGTCGGTGTCGTTTGTCACGGGTTCTTCGCTCAGATTGTGGTCATTGCCGATCTCTCTTGGGGTCGCCGCTCAGGAGCTCCTCACCTGCACCAGATCGGCCGCCGCTCGGGAGATCCTCACCCGCACCAGATCGGCCGTCGCTCGGGAGATCCTCACCCGCACCAGATCTGGTGGCCGCCGGCTCTCATCGCCGTCGGTGAAAATCGGGACGTCGCCGAGCCATGAGGGGGCGGTCGCCGCCGGCGTCACGGGCTGTGATATCATCGACAGTTCCTCTTTGCACCTGGCCCCCGCACCAGATCTGGTCGCCGGTCTCCCGCTCGAGGCGTCTGCCAACGGCATCGCAGGCTGTCTCTCCGTCCCCGCTCGAGGCCTCTGCCGCCGGTGTCACGGGCCGCTGCTGCTGGCGTCGCTGGTGAGGCCACCGCCCGCCCTCCGCCGCTGGTGTTGTCGGCGTCGCTGGTGACGCCCCCGCCCAAAGACCAGATCGCTGGTGAGGCCACCGCCCGCCCTCCGCCGCCGGCGACGCTGGTGACGCCCCCACCCGAAGCTGCTCTGGTGAGGCTGCCTTGGTTGGTTTATAAAACCGATTGCCTATCCTTTTGGACGGTCGGCCGGTTGTTTTGACCGGATAAAAAAAAAGAAAAGAAAAGAAAAAAAGCAAAAGAAAAAAAGATGTCTTCTTCTGTAGGTACCGTTTCTGTTCCTCGTTGCTCGGTGATCTTCGATGGTCTCAATTATCGGGACTGGTTTCAACACATGCGCATCCACATGCGTGGTCAACATCTTTGGGAGTTTCTAACGGGCAAGTTGCCTTGCCCGTCTCGTCCTACTCCACCTGTTGAGCCTGTACTCCCGAAGGATGCTTCCGAAGATGCTCGTACAAAGGCTTCTGAGACTTTTGAGGATGCCATGGAGACTTTTCAGACTCAGTATGCTTCTTACAAGACATGGATTGATGAAGATGCTCGTGCCTCTGCTATTTTGGTTGCTAGCATGGAGGTGCATCTCACTGGTGATATTGTTGGACTGGCTTCCGCACATGCGATGTGGACGCATCTACGCAGCCGCTATGAGTCATCTGGTGATTCCTTGTACCTTACTTTTGTGTGACAGGAGCAGTCGTTGCAGCAGGGAGATGCCACTGTGGATGAGTTCTATGCTCAGTTTTGTACGATATGGCGTCAGATCAACTCTTTGGGGCCAGATGTTTGCCGCACCTGTCAGTGTTGTCAGCGTCAGCAGTCTCACATGGAGCTTCGCCCTTGTAGCTGTTTGTACTGAGGAGATTCAACTTTGTGGAGCGGGTCTGCTATCATCATCATCACTTCCTTCAGTTTTGGTGGCTTCTTCGGCTTCTACACCCGCTGTGCCTTTGCCTCTACCAGTCACAGCTGCTGTTGGTAAGGGCCTTCACTGCACCTATTGCAACAAGGATGGACATGTGGAACAGTTTTGCTACAAGAAGAAGAAGGATCTTCGTCGTGGTGCTTGTCCTCCGCGGGGTACTGGAGGTTCCTCCTCTCAGCCGAGTTCTGGTACCCCTGACACTCAGCAACTTCTCACATTGCTCGGCCGCATGGTTGCTTCTGCATCGTCTGGTTCTGCTGCTCAGTCTTCCGGTGAGAGACCACCTTCTACTTTTCCTTTCTCAGGTACATCACCTTGGATTCTTGATTCTGGTGCTACTTTTCATATGACATCTGATTCCACCTGTCTTACTTCCATTAGTCCTTTAGCTGCTCCTATCACTGTCCACACAGCAGATGGTACATCTCTTCCTGTCATAGGACGAGGCACTCTTTCAAATTCCTCTTTTCATGTTCCTGCTGTGTCTCATGTTCCAAAACTAACCATGCAGCTCATATCTGCTGGCCAGCTCATTGATCATGGTTGTCGTGTTATTTTTGATTCTGACCCTCGCACAGGGACTCTTGTTGGTACTGGCCCTCGCCGTCGTGACTCCCAACGGCTTTGGGAGCTTGACTGGCTTCGCCTTCCATCCGCTGCCCCAGTCAGTCTTCTTGCCTCCACTTCTGCAGCTGCTGCAGCCTCCACCGCTTCATTTGCTCAGTGGCATCATCGCTTAGGACATCTTTGTGGTTCCCGCATGGCTTCTTTACTTCGTCGAGGTCTTTTAGGGTCTGTGTCTGGTGATGCTTCTCTACATTGTCAGGGTTGTAAGCTTGGCAAACAGCTTCAACTCCCTTATCCTTCTAGTGAGTCAGTGTCTCAGCGTCCTTTTGACCTTGTTCATTCTGATGTATGGGGACCAGCTCCTTTTGTTTCGAAAGGAGGTCATAGATATTATATCATTTTTATTGATGATTTTTCTCGCCATACATGGATATATTTTATGTCATCTCATAGTGAGGTTTTATCTATCTACAGGACCTTTGCCACCATGATTCGCACTCAGTTTGACTCTCCTATTCGTGTTTTTCGCGCTGATTCCGCTGGAGAATACTTGTCAGGAGTCCTTCATGGCTTTCTTGCTGAGCAAGGCACTCTCTCTCAGTTTTCTTGTCCAGGTGCTCATGCTCAGAATGGTGTGGCTGAGCGCAAGCATCGTCATCTTCTTGAGACAGCTCGTGCTCTCATGATTGCTTCTGCTGTTCCACCATATTTTTGGGCTGAGGCTGTTTCTACTGCTCTGCAGGGTGGGATTCCAGTTGAGCGTCTCTGTGGCCAGACTCCTGATTATTCCAGACTTCGCCTCTATGGGTGTGTGTGCTATGTTCTTCTTGCACCTCGTGAGCGCCCCAAACTGACCGCTCAGTCAGTTGAGTGTGTTTTTCTGGGCTACAGTGCTGAGCACAAGGGATATCGTTGTTGGGATCCTGTTGGCTGACGGATGCGGATTTCTCGGGATGTTACTTTTGATGAGTCTCGTCCTTTCTATCCTCGTCCGTCTCCTTCCTCCACTTCAGCATCTGTCGTTGAGCTGCTTTCATTTCTGACTTTTCCTTCCAGTCCTATAGTCACCACTCCACCACAGCCTTTTGTCTCTCCGGTACCTCCTTCTCAGTCAGCACCTTCTTCATCATCGGTATCCTCTCCCGAGGCTGCTCCTGATCTTGTTCCTTCTTATCCTCTCTACTATAGTCGTCGTCCACGAGTTAAGTTTCCTTCTGATATGCCCTTTCCTTCTGACGGGTCATCTCCTTCGGCTACTCCTCGTTATAGTCTTCGCGATCGCCAGTCTATTCGGCCTCCTGAGCGTTTTGGTTTTGCTGCCGCAGCTCTTGCCGAACCGACTTCTTATTGTGATGCTATTGTTCATCAGGAGTGGCAGCATGCGATGGCGGAGGAGATTGCTGCCCTTGAGCGTACTGGCACGTGGGATCTTGTTCCTCTTCCTGCGCATGTTACTCCTATCACGTGTAAGTGGGTCTATAAGGTTAAGACTCGCTCTGATGGTTCTCTTGAGCGTTACAAGGCTCGTCTTGTAGCGCGTGGTTTCCAGCAGGAGCATGGCCGTGACTATGATGAGACTTTTGCTCCTGTCGCTCACATGACCACCGTTCGTACTCTTCTTGCTGTGGCCTCTGTTCGACAGTGGTCTATCTCTCAGTTGGACGTCAAGAATGCCTTTCTCAATGGCGAGTTGCATGAGGAGGTTTACGTGCAGCCACCCCCTGGGTATTCTGTTCCTGAGGGTACGGTTTGTCGTCTTCGCCGATCTCTCTATGGCCTCAAGCAAGCTCCTCGTGCCTGGTTTGATCGTTTCTCCTCTGTTGTCACTGCAGCTAGTTTTTCAGCGAGTGCTCATGATCCTGCTCTTTTTATCCACACTTCATCTCGTGGTCGGACGCTTCTTCTTTTGTATGTTGATGATATGATCATTACTGGAGATGATCCTCAGTATATTACTTTTTTCAAGGAGCGGCTTCATGAGCAGTTTCTTATGTCTGATCTGGGTCCTCTTCGCTACTTTCTTGGGATTGAGGTTATTTCTACTCCTGAGGGTTTCTATCTGTCCCAAGAAAAGTATATCCAGGATCTTCTTGATCGTGCCTCTCTTACTGATCAGCGCACAGCTGAGACTCCCATGGAGCTTAATGTTCATCTTCGTCCCTCTGATGGTGAGCCTCTCGCTGATCCTACTTGCTATCGTCATCTTGTTGGGAGCCTTGTTTATCTTGGTGTCACTCATCCTAACATTTCGTACCCTGTCCATATCTTGAGTCAGTTTGTCTCTGCTCCCACTCAGCTCCACTATAGTCATCTTCTTCGTGTTCTACGATATCTTCGTGGAACTATCTCTCGCCGTCTCTTTTTCCCTCGCTCCAGTTCTTTACAGCTTCAGGCATATTCTGATGCCACCTGGGCTAGTGATCCCTCTGATCGATGGTCTCTCTCTGCTTATTGCGTTTTTCTTGGTGGTTCTTTCATTGCTTGGAAGACTAAGAAGCAGACAGCAGTTTCTCGTTCGAGTGCTGAGGCTAAGTTGCGAGCTATGGCTTTGTTGACTGCGGAGGTTACTTGGCTACGGTGGTTACTTGAGGACTTTGGTGATTCTGTTTCTGCCTCGACTCCTCTTTTGTCTGACAGTACAGGTGCTATTAGCATTGCTAAAGATCCGGTGAAGCATGAGCTTACAAAGTATATTGGTGTTGATGCTTCCTACATGCGGACACAGGTGCAACACCAGATTGTTGCTCTTCAGTATGTGCCTTCCGAGCTTCAGTTGGCAGATTTCTTCACAAAGGCACAAACCAGGGCTCAACACAGTTTTCATCTCTCCAAACTTCATGTTGTTGATCCACCATATGTTTGAGGGGGGTGTTAGATGTGTATTACATAACTGTGTATTTACCCCATTGTATAAGGGGTTTCTTGCATATATGCCACCTGTACATGTATATATATTGGCTCTTTGGCCACATGAGGAATACAAGCGTTATTCCAACATGCATGATATTTTAATTGTGAAGATGGTAGCAAGTATTAATCAATTGGATATGTTGACATTCTGCTAGTAGACATGTGGAATTCTTGCTTAATGTGATATTGTGGAACATGAAATTAATATGTGGTGGATGTGGATATGTTGTGAGCATGATAATGCTCCTTTGAGGATGGATTAATGTGATTTATGATTATCATATCATTCATGTCATATCATGTCATTTGCATATGTGGATGTCGCCGCACCTAGCCGCGACCATACTGGTACAGCATCGTATATTGCCGTAATACGATGCACCTCCTATCCCGCGGAGAAAGAGCGATGTGGAGCATAGCATGAAAGCATTCATATGCATTACATTGTGGAAAGATCATTTGCATACATATGCAATATATTGCGGTGAAGTTATTTTGTGAAATATTCAACTCATAGTTGTAATGTGGAATATACAACTTCATAGTTGTAATGTGGAGTTGGCTCATGTGAGCTATTTGTGGTATGAGGATTGTGGTTGTGGTCGTGGAATGGGGTTCGTCCCTTGTGTACGGTAAGGGTTGTGATTGTAGCATGAGATTCTTTTCTCTTGTATTAATTGTTGATAGCAATTGTGGATGTGAGAAATAATAAAGTATTGAAGTAAAACATACATATGTTTTATTGCCTTGGTAGTGGTAGTGGTTGGGATTTTAAAGTAGTCAAACAAGATCTATTTGTTAATGCTTTACCGTCATTGATGGTGATTTGAGGTTGAGGATATAAACATTGTTAATTGTGGACGATTAAATATTGATGATTAACCTATTGTGGTTTGTGGAAGATTAAATGTTTCATTTGCATTTAATTGTGGATAAAATGACTGCATTCATATGCCAATTAAATCTGAAATTGAAGAGGTATGATTCATGGAAGTTTGTGGTGGTTTAATAATTGTGGACATGAATTGTGATTGTGGTTGTATGGAATTATAAATGATGATGTATAATTGCTTGTAGTTTGAATAGCCTGTTAAACTGTTTGCTTGCTGAGATTTTTATCTCACCCTTGTTTCCCCCTCCCTAAAGGTGGACTTTGAGCATGCATGGGAAGGGTAGAGCGTCACCACACTGATGCACCTGAATTATATTTTAATGCTGAAATAAAGTTGAAAGGATTCTAGACTTTTGCATAGCTATCTTATCGATGATTGTTTCACCTTAATAAATGTTAAATTTGGAATTGTTTCCTTCGGTTATTATTTTGGAGTTGATTATGAGTATTGAATTGTCATCTCTATTCTGTTTTTCCTTAGTTGTTTATGCTTCCGCTTGTATTATCTTGTTTAATTATTGCCAGTTTATTTTATTTTGTAAATTGGCTAGTTGTGGAGTGGTTTTAGTAGCATCCTAGGGTAATGTGGGTCCTGGGGTGTTACACCATCGGTGCTGCTGCTTGGCTTGGTCGGAGCCCACCCCAGAGACTTCGCACGTATTTGGGGCCAGACGGCCAGGCGGTGCTTGGGTGGCACTGCAGGTTAGACCGGCGCCTGATTGGGTCGTGGGGCCGAGTTGGAGGTCCGGCTGGGCCCCAAAGCATAGGCAAAGGAGGAGGCGGCCCGTCTTGGGCCGTCGAAACTGAGGTGGTCTGCGGGCTTGCCGCACGGGTCGATGGCGATGTAGCGAAGTGCCCCCTCGCGAGGTGGGACCGGAGTAGAAGCCGGGGTCTCTTTGCTAAAGCGGAGACTCCGGCGTAGCTGCTGTCGAAGTTGGCTGGGCCCTGTCTAGCCGTTGCTGCATCGACGGTCCCGAAAACCGTGCTGACACGCGTCGAGAGGTGCGCCACTTCCCGCAACATGTATTTATTCCTGATGGTGCGGACGCGTGGCGGGATGCTATTGGTGCGTCGTGCGCTATCAGGCCGTTGCACGACTGCGGTCATGCGCGATAGGCGTGGGCGATTGTGGCGCTTCGGCTTCGGTCATGGGGAGGTGAACGGTTCGTCTCCTGTTGGTTATGCTCACCGGCAGTGCAGCAGGCGAAGGGGCTTTAAATAGCCCCTATGGCCCTACGTCTGCACCTCCTCCGCACGCCTCTTGGTCCCTCTTCTCGACTCCTGCTGTTCTTGCCTCCCTTGCCGCCGCACCGCCCCTCGCCGTCGTTTAGGTCCCAGATAGCGATGCCGCCCAGCGGAGAACTCGTCCAGGTGGTCGGTGACAACGCCGTTTCCTAGCGGTCGTCACCGCTGGAGGTGGAGTACACGCTCGAGAGGCGTAGTTCAACAACGGTGGACAAATGGTGGGTGACGACCGAGAAGGAGGGCCCGTGTTCTAGCGTCTTGGGCCCCACGCTCGTGACAAAGGAGACGATCCGTACACTGCTACTCGAGGGGAAGCTGTCGGACCGCCGGGAGGTGCGGTTGCCCACCAATGACGAGACGAAACCGCGACCCTAGGAGTCGGAGGCGATCGTTTTCGTTGCCTACTTCGAAGTTGGGCTTCGCATCCCAGCCGCCATGATTGTTGGTGATGTGCTGTGGACCTTTGGGCTGGAGCTGGTGCAGTTGACTCTGAACACGCTGGCCAGCCTTGCTGTGTACAGCTAGGCCTTGCGCACGGAGGCATGTTGGCCCAGTGCCTCGATGTTCGCGTTTCTTCACGATGCACGATGCCAGCCGAAGGGATGGTAAAGACGGGGTCGTTCTCCAACTTCGGCAGTGTTAACTTCATCCTGCGATCATCGTACGGGAAAATCTTCCCCGCCAACTCAACCTGGCCGAAGTGGGAGCCAAACTGGATGAGACGGTGGTTTTACCACCGAGTGGCAAGCGGTAGTGGCCTCGAGTGCTCGAGCCAGCCAATGGCATTCAACACCATGCCCCGGTGTACCGATCGACAACGAAGATAGGCGAAGAGTGCGAAGACTCGTGGGGATCACCGCCCGCTTCAACATGCGCGACCTCGCCGAGGAGTTCATTATGTACGGCGTGGCGCCGCTCGCCCGTGACTGGTGCATCACTGCCGATAAACTGTGGGGCGACAATGTCCACCCGTCCGTGTCTTCGCTACCAGCGCCCTCTGGCCTCCGTAAGTCTCGACTGTGTCCTGTTTTTCATTTCTGCCGACTGTGCCATGTTTAACCTTGCCTCTTGTCGCGTATAGGAATTCGCCTGGAGGACACGGACCGCGTAATGAGCGTGTTCCATGGGCCATATACGGCCAGGGAGCACGACCTATGCACAGCTGCAACCGCGGAGGCGGAGCTGGGGCGGATAAACCGCGTGTGCGAGGCCCTGGGCATTCGCGTGCCGGAGCGCGCCCCTCCGGCCCCGAGCCAGCCTCGACATCAGAATGACGGTGCTAAAGGAAAAAAGGCGCCGTCTCGGCGGACAGCTCAAACTTCTGCGGCCGCGCCCGGCGCGGTGGCTGCCGTCGCTCCCGTCGATGCGGCGGACGCTGAGTCTGATTCAGCGAAGTACGCCGATTCGGACCTGAAGACGATCGCGAATGATGAAGGCGAGGGGTCCCTGGGTGGCGCTGGGGTCCGAGAGTGTGCTATGGACGATCGGGAGGGGGAAGCTTCGTCGCCCGCGGTGATCGCTGAGATGGGGCTAGCATCCGCTGGCGACACAGAGGCGGAGTCCCCGCCTGTGGCGACGACAATGTTGGAGCTGCCCTCCATGGGGGTTAGGAGAACGGAGCTTCCACCCACGATGGTTGCCGAGGTGGAGCTGCCCCCCCCCGGCGGAGGTTACTGGAGTGGGCCCCCCGCCCGCGAACGTTGCTGCTATGGAGCCCCCTCCTGCGGTAGTTACTGAGGTGGGGTCCTTGCCTTCTAGCCCCAAGGCGAAGCGGCCACGCCTACGATCTCCTCCTCACCGGACTTCGAGAGGGTTCGCCGTGGCGGCCAGTGTTGGGAGCTTGTGAGACTCTGACTCCAAAGCCGAAGCCCCTAGGTCCAGCATCCCTCCGGCCCATTCCTGGGCCACGATGGCCGAGGCGCGGGAGCTGCTGGTGTTGGACCCCAACACGGAGACTCCCCGGCCCCCAGGGCCGACGTCATCCAAGGGCGCTGGCATCCCTGTTATCCCGTCCGAGGTTGGGGGGACGCCCCGGCGAAGTCCACCGGCTGCCACCGAGGGTAGACTATCTTGGCATAGCTTGGCATAGCTTTGCATTGCTCCCGTGGGACTCTAACCGGTACGCCTCCTTTCGGCGGCACTCATCCCAGAGGACAGGCGATCTTCGGGGCGCGAGGACATTCCTTTAAGAGGGGCATCCGATGCTCCCAAAACTGCCGTCGCGGATGCCACACGTCCGAGCTTAGCAGACTTAGCCCCTCAACCGGAGGTGCTGGGAGCATGGCGCGGGGTCGCGACTGACGCGGCCGCAAGTGTTGATCAGCAGGCGCTGCTAACCTACGGGATGGAGCGCCTTGGAGACGCGCTGGAGGTGTCAGGAGTGAGAGTGAGTATCTGACCTTGTAACGATATGTGGCCTTTTAGAAGTTTGCTAACCACTTTATCGTACAGACCCTCATCCTGGCCCAAGCATTGCAGGCAGCTCATGCCCGCGAGCGGGGGGCGCTAGAGAACCGGTTGCGAGCTGCCGAAGAGGCTTTGCGCGCAGCCGAGGGGACGCACTCCGCCAAGGACGACCGCATCCTCCGCTTAGAAGAAGAGTGCGCAGAGACGATGTCGTACGCCGAAGCGCTCGTGGCAGCAGCGCGGCTGTCGGCTACAGAGGCGGCGCGACAAGAGGCTGCGGGGTAGCGGAATGGCCTACTCCAGCAGATCACTGCACTGGGGAAGGAGAAGGGCCCACTCGTCGCGTCTCTTGCGGAGTGGGACCGGACTCTGGGCGATGCCTCGGTGGCTGCGTGGGATGCCATGTTGGCCCTGGAAGGCACCCTTGAAGACCTTATCGCCGAAGTGCCACCCCGCGCCTTCGGGCCCGAGGAGTTGTCGCGAACGCTTTGGCGGATCGGGGATGCAGCCAACCTTGCACGCAGCGCCATGACATCGTTTGGCAACCATTGCTCTTATGTGACATCGTGCCTGCAGTGCGCGCTCCTGCGGCTCCGGGGCTGCCAACATGTCGACGGGCTAGCCGACCCTCAACTGGATATGCTGGCCGGGGCCGGAGTGATGTCCGGCGCCGTACGCGTCGTTCGCCACGCCGTGCGGGTTTTCCACGAGAGGATTTGGGAGTACATTGGGGAGGCCGTGGCAAAGGTCGAGTTACGGTGGACCATGCGTAATGAGGGGAACCTCAGCTGGTGGCTGGATGATGTCCCGCGGCTCGACGAAGTTGGCATGAGGCTTCGGGGGGGTGACGCGAACCCGCAGGTGTGACGCCGGGGTTCTTGTGTGTTGGTGTGCGTTGTAATACACGTGCCCTTTTCTTATGAATAAAGTAGAAGTTGCCCCCATGTTCTGACCAGCGTGTGCCTGTGTCCCGTGCAGCTACCTGACAGGGACCGGCTGCTAGTTTCTGACCTTGTGACCCGACGGCATCTTCGGTGCTGGCGGAGAGCCGAAGAGTCGCTGGATTTCTGGGCGGCCCAGGGTTCTTCGGGCGAGGATTTGGCGCGAACACGGGTTAAGGAGGAGCCTGCCTAATAGCGGCTGCGAGCACCCAAGGATGCTTGTATGCTTACTTTTGCTGCACTCCATTTGTAAACGTCCTCGGACGAATACTGAAGAAGTGGTTTTGGTTGAAATGTGTCACCTACATGCCCGTCATCTCTTGCGACCACACTGCCCCTCAGTAGACACGCAAGGTTATACTTCGCACTTGCCTGTACGCTAGGTAGACTCTCGCATGCTCCGTACCATTTCGAGGCGGTGTGAGTGAAGCTAGCGCTTAATCGAAGTAGACGCGCGAGCGCTCCATCTCTTGCCCTTGGAGATGGTGGCAGCGGAGCTGGCGCCTAGTCGAAGTAGACACGTGTGCACTCCGTCCCCTACCTTTCAATGGTGTGGCAGCGGAGCTGGTGCCTAGTCAAAGTAGACACGCGAGCGCTCCGTCCCCTACCTCTCGAAGGGGTGGCAGCGGAGCTGGCGCCTAACCAAAGTAGACGCGCGAGCGCTCCGTGTTAGTGATATGCCCTAGAGGCAACATGGAGATGTTATATATATCACATACTATGTTTATGATGCATTAGTTTGTTCCTTGAAATAGACATTATCATTATTGATCAATGAGTATGTGACTTATTCATGAGACTCTTAATGTCAAAATGTTGCTATTTCTAAATGATCCCTGATTATATATCATATGAGGAACAAATATGATTCAAAGATCAGCATATGTATTGATTGATGATCATGTCTCATGGATCATGGTATGGAGATACCAAATCAATAATATGGATATGTGTTAGTGAACATATGTTGGATAGACCTGCCATGAGACACTGCAGAGATTCCATGTGTCATTAGTTGGTCTCAAGTAGTGTTTATGTAGAATCCTTAGACTTGAGATCATCATGGTTCCCAACATGCGTAGTAGCCTATTTTGGGACTACTAACCACTACTCTGTAACTGGGTAGTCATAAAAGTAGTCTTCGGGTTTGCTATGAAACATGTAGTGGGATGTGAATGATCAAGATAGAATTTGCCCCTCCTTATGGGAGAGATATCTCTGGGCCCCTCGATGTAATGGATTATGAAAGTGCATGGCCATGCCAATGTGATTGAGGAGTCAATCACAAGTTTATAATCCATCACGGAATCGAGAGAGTGATTGAGCTATTAAGAGGATGACACAGGTCTCGCCTTGAGCTTAATCTATATCTTGAGGCAAAGGGATTCGTACATGAGAACATTACAGGTTCAGCCGATATGATCTTTACGTATACTTTGGGGTTAATATGTCTTGCTAGAGGCCGCTATTAACAGGGTGACCGGAAAGGCGTTTCCGGGTCGCGACCAAGTATACGTGAACCTACAGGGTCGCACACTTAACGGGTTGGAACACTAATTCGAATGTGATTCGGATGTGGGCTCAATTCGGATAGAGATCCGGATAGACTCCTATTGGGCCTCGGTCCACGAGGCCCAAGTGAGGAGGTCTATATATTTGGAGGCGGGGGGACTGAGGGATGTACGCTTCTGTTCCTCCCGAGCAAAACCCTAGCCGCCACCTCCCGAGCCAAACCCTAGCCGCTCGCAGTGGTGGTACACTCGCGATCGGCGTTCCAGCCCCGGACGTGTGGATACCGGTGGAGGCGCTGCTCGTTGCGGCGTTGATTGGCATCAACAATCTACAGATTGGATCTGCTCGCGGTGTGGTTGATCGCGTGGAGGAGACGATCTGTTCGGGACGATCGGCTACTTCCACTACTACCTCGACGCGCGTGGTTGGATCGGCTTCTCCAACTCTTCTTCCGCTGCGCTGCGCGTCTAGTGGTAACGATCTATGATCCCTCCTTAGCATGATGTCCTGGTGTGCGCGGTAGAAATTTTTTATTTTCTGCTATCGTAGCCTACGCGCGTTCCTTCACTCCGTCCCCTACCTCTCGAAGGGGTGGCAGCGGAGCGGGCGCCTAATCGAAGTAGACGCGCGTGCGCTCCGTCCCCTACCTTTCGACGGGGTGGCCGCGGAGCTGGCGCCTAGTCGAAGTAGACGCGCGAGCGCTCCGTCCCCTACCACTCGAAGGGGTGGCAGCGGAGCTGGCGCCTAGCTAAAGTAGACGCGTGTGCGCTCCGTCCCCTACCTTTCGATGGGGTGGCAGCGGAGCTGGCGCCTAGTCAAAGTAGACGCGCGCGAGGACAATGGCCATGCGCTTAGCTTGTGCTCCACAGGATGCGTGTGGGGGCAGGTCTCTGCTGGGCCTTACCAGTACCCCGTGGAATGCGTGCAGACGCGTGCATCTACGGCATTGGGTGTCCACTCCGCGCGATGCACGCGGAGGCAAGCCTCTGCTGCATCTTCTGCTCGCCTCGCGGGGTGCGTGTGGAGGCAAGCCTCTGGTGCGCCTTGTTTATACTCCATAGAGTGCGCATGGAGGTAGGCCTCGACGTTGCGTCTTATTTATACTCTGTAGAGTGCGTGCGGAGGCGGACCTCAACGCTACATTTTATTTATACTCCGCGGAGTGCGTGCGGAGGCGAACCTCGACGCTACGTCTTATTTATACTCCGTGGAGTGCGTGCAGAGGCGGACCTCGAGGCTACGTCTTATTTATACTCCGCGGAGTGCGTGCGGAGGCGAACCTCGACGCTACGTCTTATTTATACTCCGCGTAGTGCGCGCGGAGGCGGACCTCGACGCTACGTCTTATTTATACTCCGCGGTGTGCGTGCGGAGGCAGACCTCGATGCTACGTCTTATTTATACTCCGCGGAGTGCGTGCGGAGGCGGACCTTGACGCTACGTCTTATTTATACTCCGTAGAGTGCGTGCGGAGGCGGACCTCGACGCTACGTCTTATTTGTACTCCGCGGAGTGCGTGCGGAGGCGGACCTCGACGCTACGTCTTATTTATACTCCGCGGAGTGCGTGCGGAGGCGGACCTCGACGCTACGTCTTATTTATACTCCGCGGAGTGCGTGCGGAGGCGGACCTCGACGCTACGTCTTATTTATACTCCGCGTAGTGCGTGCGGAGGCGGACCTCGACGCTACGTGCGGAGGCGGATGCCCGCACGGCTTTGTTTATACTCACACGGAGAGCGAGCGTGTCGCCTACTCCGAAGTGCGCGTGCGAACGCGTGTCTTTTGTTTATACTCACACGGAGAGCGAGCTTGTCGCCTACTTCGGAGTGCGCGCGGGAACGCGTGTCTTTGTTTATACTCACACGGAGAGTGAGCTTGTCGCCTACTCCAGAGTGCGCGCGCGAACGCGTGTCTTTTGTTTATACTCACACGGAGAGCGAGCTTGTCGCCTACTCCGAAGTGCGCGCGTGAACGCGTGTCTTTGTTTATACTCACACGGAGAGCGAGCTTGTCGCCTACTCCAGAGTGCCCGTGCGAACGCGTGTCTTTTGTTTATACTCGCAGCGAGTGCACGCGGAGGCAAGCCTTCGCACGTTTTTGCAAGAAACAACATAAATTTTTGCAAACGGTGAACTTTATTGAATTCCCGTTTGCGCGGGTGAGTGATTACAAAAGGCGAGGTACTGACCACGAATCGCTTGAGGGTGGGAATGGCTGCGACTGTCATTGCCCTGGCGGCAAGGCGGGGCACGGTGGGAGCCTAGGCGTTCTGTTGCGCCTCAAGGTGCGGTCCTCGGGTGCCGAACTCTTTGTGCCGAGCCATATACTGAACGCCGTGGATGGTGATGATGGCCCGTAGTCCAGGGAGCTTCATACATAGGAAGCCGTGGTGTGGAATTGCCCCGAAAGAGTTTAGAGTAGGTCGCCCCAATATGGCATTGTAGGGGTACGAGATATCGACGGCGTCGAAGGTGACGTCCTTGCTCCTCACGTTGTCGCCTCGGCCAAACGTGATCTGCAGGCATATCTGGCCCAGCGCTCACAGGGGCTGACCCCCGAAGCCCTGCAGTGGGATTCCCGAGGGGCCCAACCGACTTCGGGGAATCCCCATCTGGTCAAAGGCCACTGCGAACAAGATGTTCGCGGAGCTTCCTCTATCAATCAGGACGCGCCTTACGTTGCATCCGGCGATGACGACCTGGACTACCAGGGGGTCTTGGTGGGGGAACTCCACACCCTCGACATCGGCGGGCGTGAAGGTGATTTCATGCTGCGCCCAGTCCGGCGGTGATGCGGATACGCACTATGGGCTGCTTGGCTTTCTCCTTTCCATTCCCATGGGCTTTGAGCTTTTTATTCTTGGTAGCAAATATGATTACCGTCCTTGTGCTTCTCCATTGCTTTGGCCCCGGAATCATCATAATATTCAAACCTAATAATAAACATGAATTTGGCATAAGGTAGTATATCATTTCCACAAATAGAAGGAAATTCATTAAGAAACAAATTCACCTGACAATATTTAGTGCGGCTCAATATTTCTTTCCAGTGAAATAATGTATTTGACTGAAAAGTGCTAAGCATGTGTGTATCCGCATCATCCTCCCCTTCTTCAAGAAAAGCCGTCCTCGGCTTTTGGTAGCCTGAAATTGTACTAAGCAAAAAATACAACGTATATGCATGGTATATATATTTGTCATCAACACTTATTTTGCTTAGCATATCAAGAACGTCTGAAGGCATAGTAGATAAAAAGAAAACACATATGCATGATATATGTATGAATCAATTATTGTGGCATTCTCGTTGTTCCACACAAACCAGTTAATATAACAACAACCATAAGATGTATACATTGCAATATTGTCTTTCATATCATTCTCCCTCCCATGAGAAAAAGTCGTCCTCGACTTTGCTAAGCACATGGACAAGTCATTAATGGGCCAAACCAAATTAAGTTGTTCAAATATGGGGGAGAAAATTTTTAGTTCCTTCCATGCTTCAACTACGCTACCCTGATTATTTGTACATGATTGTACATTAAAGGATGAATAAGTAGGCTTAAGAAATCTTTTAAAACATGAAGCACTATTGTTGAAACTCATCTCATTGTTATCATGATATGGCACAAAAGTTTGTTTATCCAAAATATGCAATTTCAATTCAGCAAGCTTATCACATGTAATGCATATTCGGTAAACATAAAACTTATCGTCTATACCATAATTTCCAATCAAATTGAACTTATATGTATATGCATAGGTACTAACTAGTGATTTTAAACACCAAATTTTAGCAACATTCTCAATCACACTAGATAGCTCTCTAGGATCATCAAACATGATATAGCACAAAGAATCACTAGGATATATTCGAGTAAGGACTTCCTTATGAGTAATCAATTCCACATTATGTAAATTGAGCAAAGAAATTTCAGAACATGGAATTTTCATTCGCACATATAAGTTCTCACAAGTACTCACCATTTCACAGCGCCAATAGTGTTACCTTTATTGTTCTCCTCAGTTGATATAGGTGTTGTAGGTATTAAATCATCATGATGTAACAACGGGACAGCAAGTACTTCATCTTGAACCGTGGTTATCTCCTCATCTTTGACTTCCAATGATGCCGGTTGTTGAATGTTTAATTCCCCATCTTCAATTTCAACCTGCACACTGTGAGAAATAACACTAGAAGTAGACATTAATGTGTTAGTTTCAAAATCAACCTCAACTTGTCCATCATCTACCTCTTTATTCTCTTTTGGTGTTCATCTCACGCTCTCAATTTGGATGCTCTCAAATTCACAAATGGTGGGATCACACAGCTCACTCTTTTTATCACTCTCACTCAATTTGGCTATATGGCTCTCATTCTCACATGGGTTTTGACGCATCTCAAATATTGTATGTGTCATTGGGGTGGCACAAGATGTCTCCTTGAACGAAGGGAAAGTCCCATGCTCGGTCATCTTCTCCTCCTCAATAGCACAATTCACAAGATCATGCACGCTACTAAAATATTTATGTTGAAGTGCAGCGGCGATCTTAGAATTTAAGCCACCCCTGAAGTATGCCTTCTCCCTTGATGGACTAGTGACACCAGCACGACGCATCGCATCTTGCAGTTCAAAATAGTAATCTTGGATAGTATTACTCCCTTGTGTGATATTCTCCAGATGGTGAAGCAATTCCTGCACATAATAGGATGGCACAAACTCGCTTCTCATGAACGCCTTCAAATCTGACCAAGATTTAATGAATTGTTTTCCAATTAGTTGTTGCCACCAACTATAAGCATAGTCTTCGAACTCCCTCTTGGCACGCATCACCTCTTGGTCTTTGGAAAGTTTCTGAAATCTAAACACTTTCTCCATTCGCCATTCCCACTCAAGATACTCCTCTGGATCATCACTGTGATAGAAAGGAACAAAGCTATCTCCTTCTTGTTGGGGACGAAGTGCTTGCACAATACATTCACGATGTTTTTGTGTAACACCTTCATTTGTTGATTGAGCTCAATACGGAAATTCTGCATATCCGCCTTAAGTTGTACATGCTTAGTAGTGGTGCCTGATTGGAGCTCTTGTTGCAATGTACTTTTTGATGCCTGATATTGAAAGCGAGTCACCGGGGCATTAAGATTAACTTCATACTCCTCACCATAGTTATCTTGTCCACCTAACATAGTTAGATTGTGCAAAGAAAACACAAAGCAACAACAAGATATATGGATGATTAGTACAAATCACTCGATCTCACTTTTTTTTCTCTCACAAGTAAAGTTCTCACCTTTCCGAAGTGAATTGAGGCCAAAGAAACTTACACTTGGTGGTGGCTTCAATAACAAGTGATGATCAAGTGGATTTAAAAGTGACTCACAATTGCACGGCAAAGGATATTTTGTGGAGCTTGGTTAGGAAATATTTATCCTACACGATCTGAATTTCACGATATTGTAAAATTAAGTAATAATCCAAGGTAGAAAATATTGCCTATGTGCTGATCCAATATATATAAGTGATGTGTATGAACACACACGCAATGATCAATGCAACTCAATGCAACAAAGGAATGAGCTAAATAGAAATAATTAGGAACAATAGCTCGTTTGCATCAAGTACTAGGAGATACGCTAGCCAATTGCAATAACAAGAATAGAGGGCACAGGATTGCTCAAGAATTTTAGTCACTCAAACTCAAAATATGAACTAGAGCCACTCACCCAAATCGGCCTCCTCACCTTTTTTTCACTCTCTTTTTTTTTGCTCACCTCTTTTTTTTTTGCTACCTTGCCAATTACCCAAATATGTTCAACTCACTGTTCTGAGTCTATTGAGGTATATGGGTCACAAACTTTTTGTGGAAGGTAGGGGTATAAAGGTAATTAAAAGATACTCTCTCTCTCTATACTTTGAATTTTTTTTATCAGCTGGGATGAGTGATGCACAAGCCCAATGTTCAGCTATGAGTATTCAGGAGCAGCCCTCAATGCAATATCAATGACTAGTCTCAAGTATTCAAAGGATATAAGTGAAGCTCGTATGTATGGTGTTCAATTGTATGGTGTTCAAGGAAACCAACGTGAACACTAACACCTCCCTAGAATTGGTTTCGGATGGCAACTTCGACACGGATTCGGAAGTAGACAGCTAGCCAAAACAGACTTGGATTCTAGGGTTGTACTCGGATTGATCTAGAAAGAGTTATGGTCACGGACTCAACTTCAAGAGTAAATTGAATCTACGTTTTTTTGTTTTATGGGGACACAAGATCAAGTTACGCAAAGGAACACAAAAATCAGCACGTAAACAAAATTTCTAATGGATCAAGACTTAATAAAACTCACGAAAATAACAGATGCGAAACTAGGGTTTGGATTTTTTTTGTGTTTTTGGTTTATGGACTATAGGACAGAAAGTAATAAACTAAAATTTAAAGGGATAAGATCCTACTGAGTAAACCGCGCTCTGATACCAAGATGATACGGGGTCGCTCGATCTTCTCAACGTAGGATGGATACTCACGGGAGTCTTGATGAATCGTAATGATCCTCCAATGCCAATGCAAGGGACGAACCTTCTTTAATCCGCCAAAACACACTCGTGTTGATTTTGCCGACCACCAAGCACAGATCAATCGTGCACCCAATTCCCAGCGGAAAGGCTAAACGATCTTGATTGAAGAAGACACTCCTAATTCCCTTAGGAATTTTGGCAACAATGCTAAACTCGAAAACTTTAGTAGATTAATTTTTCTCAAACGTGGTCTACCCCTAAAGGCTATCAATACAAGACTTATATAGCCCCTTGGGATGTCCATATGGTCCCCAAACCAAGTACAACTCAACTCTATATGGTTTTAGATAAGAACTCTCACAAAAAGGAAACTATATTTTCCACCTGTCATATTGTTTCAGTCATAACTTTTTATTCGTTATGAATTTGAAGGTTGTACTAGATCCATTGCGTAGTTCTTGAAATTATCTTTCTAACGAGTACAAGAACACCTGAATCGGACTCCGTTTGTGAAAGTTATGGCCTTTTTAGTAACTGCCTATCAGGCTGTCCCGAACCGAATCCGAATTGAATTCTGAGTTGAATCCGAGTTTGAATTGGGTTGAGCACGTGGGAGGTCCGAATTTGGCTTCAAAATCTTATCCAAAACTTGTAGTTTAAGTCCTTGTGCTCCTCCCTTTTTGCAACCCCACTGCATGGGCTTTTTTCCTCTTTGATCAGCTGCACGGGCGCTTTGAGCTTTTTGTTCTTAGTAGCAAATATGATTACCCTCCTTGTGCTTCTCCATTGCTTTGGTACTGGAATCATCATAATATTCAAACCTAATAATAAACATGAATTTGGCATAAGGTAGTATATCATTGCCACCTGACAATTCATTAAGAAACAAATTCACCTGACAATATTTAGTGCGGCTCAATACTTCTTTCCAGTGAAATAATGTATTTGACTGAAAAGTGCTAAGCATGTGCGTATCCGCATCAGGCGGTGCTGTCGGGACCCGGAGCAGCAACTCCAGAACCCTCTGTGTTAATCGCACTATCCCAGGAAAAGCTAGTGCACACAGTATCACAAAGACAAATATCATGCGTAATGACAAACTTTATTTAACTAATATGAGCCTGATGGCCAAAGTTTACAATAATAGCAAAAGAAGACAGCGGAAGAAATACATAAAGCAGCAGCCCATCCAGCCTTCCCACAAGGCGAATGACTGTAAGACGTGGCCTAGTCGCAATCCTCACCGAAGTCGTCGAAGGCTTCCTCTGAAAAGAGTTAGATTGAGCAACATGAGTACATAAAGTACTCCACAAGTTACACCAGGAGGTTTAACAGAGTTGATGCATGCATATGGATTGACAAAGGAAGGCATAATAAGGTTAGTTGAGCATAAAGCGAAATTGAAGTAAATACTGTAAGTAGATTCAAAAGCTGAATTTGATACAATAGATAGAAACAAGATTTTAACAAAATAATGTCGTTAGTGCAGGCTCCGACCAAACACCAACCTATCCACGGGCATCCCACCCGGACCATCTTTTCCAAAAAGATCTCATATGGATTCCATCCATCCATAAGCAGTTTGTAAAACCATTTTGAAAAACAAAGTCTAATCCATGAAAAACTTCACTCAGCTTGCCCATGACCGTGGGCACGGCTATCCAGGATAGGTTATACACTCTGCAGAGGTTGTACAGCTTTACCCACAAGACACGATCATCCCGTTTTACCACTAGATTACACACTTCCTTAGGTGTGCGGTTAGGAGTCGTGACAAGGCCTTTACAATGCAAAGCCTTCAACCTGGCCAAGCCAACTCTAAGGTTTCACCCCGGTAAGGAATCCACCAGACCGGGACCCCCTCTTGAGCCGAGTGAGACTTCTCATGGCCTACGCCACGCTCACTTTCATCCTACGAAATGGCTCAGGTTGGGACCCGCAAATTATTCAGCCAGGGCTGTCCCATACCAGCCTTGTGGTAGTACGATAGGGCTTTGCAACAGTAGCTCACAGACCGGTCCTTAATCTGACTTAGGCCCATCCACAAACCCCTGTGCACGACAATCAACCACTGCGGCTCCAACCAACAGGGCATGCCTGCACCCACCACTCTAACCAATTACCTAAGTCTAAACCAGTTTTATATTTGTTTTCAAAATAATTCATAAACCTTCTTGACTCACCGAAGTCAAGAATACAATTCAAAAGCTTATCATTTTATGTGAAACAATTCTTCCCACCCGAATTATTCTAAGCATGGCTAAGCAATTCCATAAATTGTTCTAGTTAATACTAATGTACCAACTAGGTTTTCATCTAAGGTGACAAGGTATGATTGTTCAATATCAAGATTGGCCATACAAAGGAAATTGGGTGTAACTAAAGTTTTAAGCACATTTGAACTAATTTGAATAAAAGTACGCATGCAATAATAATTTTAAAAACAACATAAATAATTTAAATTAGTGGGAGCAACATGATCAAAGGTGTAACTTGCCTTGCTTTGAAGTTTTGCTGAGGTTCGCCGAAATTATACTCTCCGGATTAGTCGTAGTCTACACGTGAACAGCCAGAACAAACTAAACTCAAATAAAATCCACAATTTATAAAATATATGCTGGGAGATAGAATAGGAATTTAGATGAATGTAGGAATTTGAATGGATCCAATCGGAGTTAGGATGAAGGAGAACGGCTTCTGGAAGTTTGAATTCCAAAGGAATGAATAAAAGAAATTATTGGAATTCTTTTCTTTGTGAAGGAAAAGTGGTCGGAAGCTACAATATTTGTGTATGGTCAAACCATGGTCGAATCAACGGTTAAAGATGCGGAAGTCTAAGTCGAAGACAAAGACTCCAAGTACAGGTGCAGTCGAAGTCGAAGACCTGGTCGGAACTGTACAGTGGTCGAAAGAATTGGATTTATACAGAGTGGTCAAAACAATCGGACGGCTTGGAGAGGTCGGGCGGCTTCGAGTGGTCGGAGAGATCGGAGAGTTCAGAGAGGCTGGAGGGTGTGTAGGTTAAAACAGTCCAACAGCCATGGTCGGTTTGAAGACGGAGGTCGAAGTTGAAGGCTCCGAGATCGAAGGCCGAAGTCAAAGTCTTCGAGGTCAAAGGTCGAAGGCTGGAGTTGAAGTCTCCGAAGGTCAAAGTCAAAATCGGAGTCTTCGAAGGTCGAAATCTCTGGAGTTGAAGGTCGAAGTCGGAGTTGAAGGCTCCGAGCAGTAGGAGTCTAAGAAGCCTCCGTATAGCGGAGTCTAAGAATCGGATAGTTGGAAGAAGTTGGACAGGTTCACAAGACGAGATCTGAGTGATCCAACGGCGGTGAAGACCGGTGAGATGTACAAAAGAGGAAGAAGAGTATGAGTCCAGTTTTGGTGCAAGGTTCGAGCTCATAGAGTTGGCTGGCGGCAAGGGTGTAGTGGAGGTGGGTACGGTTATCAATGGCATCGGCGAGGCACAAGGAGGTCCAAGGCATCGGCAATTCCTCGCCGAAGCTCCTCAGACGAAGAAGGTAGAAGTCGCTCGGTGTGACAGGTTTACGAGCAAAACCAGGGCAATGGGGTGAGGGGAACAGTGGAGCCGAGCCCATGGACGGCGGTGCGGCGCACAAAGCTCGTGGGCTTGCTGGCGGTGCGAGGCACGGCGGGGATTGGCGAGTGGCGCAAAGGAGAGAGGGAATTGCGAGAAGTGCATGGGTGCACTTGTGCATCACTGCAAATGGTTGAAAGGTGGTTGGCGGCGAGGTGAAGCGGTGGCGCAACTCGGGCGGCGGTGGCGACGGCGTTCCGGGGGAGAGGAAGCTCAGCCAAGGGGTGGTCGAGAAAATCCAAAAATTATGAAATAAATACTACAAGGTAGATTATGAATTTAGATGAATTTAGAAACTTGAATCACTTGATTCAGAGTTCGGACGGAGGAGAACGAGCGATTGGAAGATTGGCGGATCAGAAAATTCTGGAAAAAGAAAAATCAGGAATATTCCGAAGGAATATTCCCGTGTGAACAGTAACAGACAGCAGCCTTTTTCACTGTTTTTGGCCGTGTCGTCGACGAGAAAAGGCACGGAAGGTGAAGCCAATGGGTTGCTAATAACCCGAGGCACATGTAGGAACTGACGGCACGTCAAACGGAGCACGGTGACGACGTGTACCACGACGACGACATAAGGTGTGGAGAGAAGAATAATTTTCGGGAAAGGGACAAGGACAAGTAAGGTGAGCACGGCCTAGAACGCGGCGAGGCGAAGCTAGGAAAAATATCAGCTAAGCCAAAAACTCACCGGAGGCGACGCAATCGTCGTTTGAACAACGACGGTACCGAAACACGAAAAACTCAATATCTTCGTGCTCGGTAGAGCGAATCCAAAACCGTCTGAAACGTAGCCACCTGGGATAGTTTGGCACGTTTTGACGCGAACGGATTGTTGAAAGCATTCCTGGACAGGCAGTAGTGCCATTTGCGGCCATGGCGAGGTGTCGGACGCAAATATTTGAAAAAGGCTTTTGGACAAACGGAGGGGAGCACGACATAGAACGTGTTGAGACGAACTCAACGCCGCAGACGGCTCGGCCAACGGACTAGCGAAACGCGGTGAACAAGACTTTATGTGGCCTACAGGCCGACATCGGTGTTCCGGGCAAACGGAGAGGAATTAACATGCGAGACATGCGGCGAAACAAAGAGTAGAGCGTGGGGAACGTGATGCTCACCTTGGTTTTGGTCGGGCATGCACGGTCGGTCAGTGGCGATGCGAGAAACGATGACGCGAATTGGCCCACGGTGGCGATGATGCTCCGGCGATGCTCCGGCGAAGGCGAGGTAAGCACCGCGTAGAACACGGCGAGGCGAAGCCGGGGATGTGCTCAAACGCGGCGGGGCTCCACCGGACGAGGCGCAAAAGGCCGAAGAACGGCGCTTGAACAACGAAACAAGAACTCCGATTGCGGCCAATAGAGAGGGAGTGGGGACTTGATATTTTCGGGGTTGAGTGAGGATGAGGAGGGGCTCACGGTGCTCCCTTTTATAGGGGCGGGGGAGGTCCGAGATGGGAGATCAAGAGACCATGTCCATCAATGGCATGGGTTAATTTCTCGCGAAACGGGTCATGAATGAGGGGAAAACGGCTGGGAATGGAGGAGTCATGAAGAGAGCAAGTGAATGCACTTGATTGCATGAAAAATCGTTGAGAAATTCATGAGGAATGAAGAGCTCAAAAAAAAGGGCCATGGCGGCCACGTTCTGGAGGAAGGCTTCGTGAGGAAGATGAACGAGGAGAGAGAAAACGGGAATTAAAATAATATATTTTTCTCTCAAAAAAATAAAATAAAATAAATTCGAAAAAAATTCAAGAAAATTCTACAAATATCCTTGGAACCCGAAAATATCAAATAAAATAATTTCGGATTTAATTGAGGTATATTTTAACCATTTAAACATTTTTACTTTCTAAGCTTTAATTTAATCCAATAAATTCAAAAACTCCAAAAAATCAAGCAACCAAAGCACACTTGATTTTATTTTAAATCAAATAAAATTTATTATTATTATTTTTTTTTACTGAAAATTTTGAAATAAACAGCTGGGCTGTTACAGGTGCCTACGCCGGGTATGCCGCCACGAGGTGTAGCCTCCTCGCATAGGCCTTCCGCTGCCGCGCCGAGCCGAACTCCAGCGAGGAGCCCCTGGAGATGACGTTTATGACCCTGCACTGGGCTCCCTCCGGGGCTTGTAGCTGCAGGAGGCCCTCCCGAGGTTGCTGTACGTGAGCCTTCCTGGGGCTGCATCCCTTGATCCTGGATCCGCATGGGGCCTTCCAGGGGCTGCTGGACGTGGGCCACGACAGGCGGGCGCGCCTCAAGGTTTCTGTCCCTGGCGATGCTTTGCCGAAGTGCTATAATGGTGGTGCACGCACGCGTATCGTGGCTGCCACGACCATGGAGCTCGCACCACTGCCCGTGGTGCTGGTCGTCGTATTCTCCGTGGGCTTTATCATCACGGCCCCCCGGCCCCGGCGTCCCCTGCCACCGTGGCCGGCGAGGGTGTTATCTTCGGAGCCGCCCTCGATGTCAATGACATAACGGCCTCTCCGAGACTTCTGCTGGCCGCGCTTGGACTTGTCGCCCGACGAATCCTTGTGCTGGGCATCCTTGCGCTCGGAGGCATCCTTCGACGGCTCCGACTTACGCTTACCTTTCAGGGAGGCTTCCTTCGGCGAGCCTCCATTCTTCGGCGAGCCCTCCGCCTGATTGGTGTCGGAGTCATCACCCTGTCGCCACCGCGCATCCTCTTCTGCTCTGGCGTACTCTTCCATCTTGTTGAAGAGTTTCGCCACCGTCTTGATTGGCTTCCGCGCGTTGTATTCGGCCAGCGGCCCCGGGCGAAGACCCTATATTGTTGCAATGATGATGGTTGTTTCGTTGACATCCTTGACCTGGCAGCGTACCTTCGTGAAGCGCTTGAAGTAGTCCCGGAGCTTCTCCGAGGGTTTCTGCTTGACTGCGAAGAGTTGGTCCGCGTCGACGCGCTCGACGTAGTTCCCCTGGAAATTATTGTAGAGCCGGTCGCAGATTTGCTCCCACGCATAGATGAAATTTGGTTCGACGGTGAAGAACCATGAGAGCGTCACCCCCTGCAATGAGAGGGGAGCCCCTTTGCCTTCGTGGTGTCGTCTCCGCCGGTGGCTTCGATGGCGGTCTCGTACACGTGCATGAACTCCCGCGGGTCCGTGTCACCTTTGTACGACTCGATGGCGCTCGGGAACTTGAAGTCCTCCGGCCATGCCGCTTGCTGCAGGCCTGCGAAGAGCGGGGACTCCGGGTCCACGTGTCGTAGCAGGACGCGGCTGAACGTGGTGGCGTCGCGGCTATCCGCTCGCTTTGGCGTGGGCTCCGACGTGATTACCAGCGGAGTCTGCTGGCTCCGAACCTCTTGCATATCTCGTACAGCCCTACGGAGATCCGCTAACTCCCGCTGGAACGCGCTGAGGGCCGCCAGCAGGGCGTTCTCCATCGTAGGTGTGGCCAGGGCAACCGGTGCACCTGGTTGCACAGCCGGAACAGCGGCGACCACAGCCTGCGCTCCTGTTGCGCTGCCGTGATGAACTGATGATGCAGATCCACCTAGCAAGCTAGCTGAACCCCGTTGCTTTGGCCCTGATCTTTCATGATACGCCTTGTTGGATGCCCTCTCTAAGATAAGCCGTCTCCCACGCACACCGCAGCACGTGAATGAAGGGTAGAGAAACCGAAGTTTCAGCAAGCAGAATCCAACACCACAATTGGATTCAATACACCAAGAGCAATTCCTCGATGGGAATATGAAGAACACGCCAACAATGGCCACCAAACCATGGTGATTTTCTGGTTTCTATTTCTCAATTCATAGCCTGAGTTACAATGGGGCAAAGGCCCTGGCCTTATATTGGTGCACAATGCACGGCCTTGACTAAAACTCTTGCACAACCTGGCCTAAGGCCGAAACAAACTCCAATATGAACTAAAAAGGAAATATCTAAATTACTACTATCAGATTCTCTCTTAATTTGCGATCTGACTATGAGAATTTCATGGCTGGCACCTTGTCCATTGTGTGGGGCTTCGAAATAGCTTTCCAACGAGTCCAAGAACGCCCAAATCAGACTCCGTTTGTGAAAGTTATGGACATTTTAGTATCGGTCTTGCCAGCTGTCCCAATCCGAGTTCGAATCGGTTTCAAATCTTTATATATTTTGTTTTCTTATTCAAGGGCCTTCCAAATCCTTTTGGAACCTGAAAATGAGTCCTTCTCAAGCTTTAGAAATTCATAGTGTGGTTGGATTTTACCCTTACTTGCATTGCAATACTTGAACTCTTTATGTTTGGCAAGTCTCGCACGTCTCTCCGAACAGCTCGTGCAGCATCCAATGAAATTGCCATAACTTTGTGTAGGAAGCTCCAAATCAAGTGCCGTTTGATTCGTTGGAAAATAGACTTCGTTAGCTTTCCTAATATGTCTTTGGTGCACATTACAAACCTCAAAATTGGTATTCAAAGCTTCTTGAACATTGTGCACAGAACTACAAGCACTAACCAAAGTTGTATTGCTACTTAGTGCCACATCATCCTCCCCTCCTTGAAGCAAAGCTGTCCTCGGGAGCTTGCTTCTTCTTGGCTGTAATTTCTTCATCAACATGAATAGCAGTCTCCAATTTTGGTTTAAACACATGCTTCTTTCCCCCATGTACAAAATTGTATGTGTTAGACCGGCCCTCATGCGTAGCATTGCGATCATATTGCCATTGTCCTCCCAACAATAACCCACATGCATCCATTGGAACTACGTTGCAATCCACCTTGTCAACATAGTCACCAACAACAAACGGAACACGCACCTTGTGCGTTATCTTTAGCCTTCCGGAGTTGTGTAGCCACTCCACATGATGTGGTTGAGGATGCCTCCACATGGACAGCCCTAAAGCATACACCAAATCTTTGCTAATCACATTGGTATAACTTCCACCATCTATGATCAACTTGCATGCTTTATCTTTGATCTTGCACTCCGCTTGGAAAATACTCCACCGCTGTCCTTTGGTTTTAGTTTCTTTACTTTGCAACTTTCGGACCAAAAGATTAACACCATTCAATTCTGGATCACAATAGACAACATCCTCCTTGGAATCGTCAGATTTTTCGCTTTCAGAATCACTAATAGAACTTGTTGAAGCATAGCCATCTTTAGTGAGAAGCACTCTTCGTTGATTTGGGCAATCACGCATCATATGACCTCTTCCCTTGCACTTGAAACACTCAATTTCTCTAGCACGAGCATTAGAAGGCAAACTAGAATCAGTTTTGGTTGCTTCTTTAACTCTGTTGCTTGCCTCCTTTGAAAGAGCACCATTTGAACGGCTTGATGCCGCCACTTTGGAGTGTGAACCCACATCATTGCCTTGCTGTAATGAACACCTCCATGACTTTGTTTGGGCGTTGGCATGTCCATCCTTGGCTTGTTTGCGCTTCAATTGTTGTTCAGCACGTTTGGCTTGATGCACCAAGTCTTGAATGTTGTAGTAATGGACCATCTCCACCCTATCTTGCACATCCTCATTCAACCCATTAAAGAAACGTGCCATAGTAGCCTCATCATGCTCCTCTGTCCCTGTACGGATCATCAACATCTCCATCTCTTTATAATATTCATCAACACTAGAATTACATTGGCGTAGTTGTTGCAGCCGGTTGTACAAGGTCCTAGTTTAGTGTGCTGGAACAAAACGTCGCCTCAAAATATTCTTCAGTTGTGCCCAAGTATCCGGACGAGCTCCTACGCGACAGAATTGGTTCCACCAAACAAGAGCATATCCGATGAACTCAATTGTCGCCAAACGGATCTTCTTATCCTCAGTATAGTGATGGCTGTCAAAAATTTGTTCGACACGCATCTCCCAATCCAAGTACTCCTCCGGTTCAGCTTTACCATTAAATGATGGGATAGAAATTTTTATCCGCCCAATTCCATCATCCATGGCAACACGCTGAGCAAACCCAACGCCATCATGCATACCTCCACCATGGGCAGCACCTCTGCCACGCATGTCCCTACCACGGTCAGCACCACGGTAGTCCCGAGCATGGCGCGGTTGTGGAGCAAAGCCTGCTGCACCATCAAAGACCTCCTCGTGTTCGTCGTCTTCATATGGTGCACGCCGTTCGAGATATTGAGGTCCCCGTTCAGCATGCTGAAATTGTGGTGGCTGGTTGCGTATCGCCTCCGTCAAAGCATCAATTCGCGCCCCTAAATCATCAACCTTGCCTTCAAGCTTCCGGTGACAACTTAAGTAGTCACGTGTCGCACCTCGGGCAGCAAAGATGCCGCATATTGGGGCACCTCTGCGATTGGCTCGGCATGATTATGTTGCGCCTTCCCATCTTCAATCTTCATAGAACCCGCCATCAAGAAAAATTCAGCAACCTCATACCGTGATCAACCACGCTCTGATACCAAGATGATGTGGATCCACCTAGCAAGTAAGCTGAACCCCGTTGCTTTGGCCCTGATCTTTCACGATACGCCTTGTTGGATGCCCTCTCCAAGATAAGCCTTCTCCCACGCACACCGCAGCATGTGAATGAAGGGTAGAGAAACCGAAGTTTCAGCGAGTAGAATCCAACACACCAAGAGCAATTCCTCAATGGGAATCTTAAGAACACGCCAACAATGCCCACCAAACCATGGTGATTTTCTAGTTTCTATTTCTCAATTCATAGCCTGAGCTATAATGGGGCTAAGACCCTGGCCTTATATTGGTGCACAATGCATGGCCTTGACTAAAACTCTTGCACAACCTAGCCTAAGGCCGAAACAAACTCCAATACGAACTAAAAAGGAAATATCTAAATTACTACCACTGGATTCTCTCTTAATTTGCGATCTGACTATGAGGATTTCGTGGCTGGTACTTGTCCATTCTATGGGGCTTCAAAATAGCTTTCCAACAAGTCCAAGAACGCCAAAATCGGACTTCGTTTGTGAAAGTTATAGACATTTTAGTATCGGTCTTGCCAGCTGTCCCAATCCGAGTCCGAATCGGTTTCAAATCTTTATATGTTTTGTTTTCTTGTTCAAGGGGCTTCCAAATCCATTTGGAACCTAAAAAGGAGTTCTTATCAACCTTTAGAAATTCATGGTGTGGTCGGATTTTATCCTTACTTGCATTGCAATACTTGAACTCTTTATGTTTGGCAAGTCTCGCGCGTCTCTCCGGACAGCTCGTACAGCATCCAATGAAATTGCCATAACTTTGTGTAGGAAGCTCCAAATCAAGTGCCGTTTGATTCGTTGGAAAATAGACTTCGTTAGATTTTCAAATATGTCTTTGTGCACATTAGAAATCTCAGAATTAGTATTCAAAGCTTCTTGAACATTGTGTATAGAACTACAAGCACTAACCAAAGTTGTATTGCTACTTGCTACCACATCATCTGGAGTCGATGACGAGGCCTGTGTTGCCGCTAGGATCGCTCGCCACTTTTGCACCAGGTGGGGAGACAGCAGCCGCACCAATGTGGGCACTAGCGTTACCGCTCCCGACCACCCGGTCGGTGCTGCCGACGATTGCCGCCGTGCCCGTGCTGGAATCACCCGTCACATGCAGGGCGGTGCCGACTGTCGTAGTAGCGGTGGCGGGGTCGACCGTCGTGGCGGCAGTGGCGGGATCGATCGTCGCGGTAGCAGTGGCGGGGTCGACCATCGTGGCAGTGGTGGCGGGGTCGACCGTCGCGCCGTGGACGCCGATGTCTGTGACTATCGCGTTTGTGTCACCGTCCACGCCTGCGGCTGCCGACGCTGAAGCCCTGGTGTTGACGCGAGCCTCCGCCGCGCCCGCCTTCTTCTTCTTGGACGCTGACGATGAAGCTTTCTTCAGTGCCATCCATCTTCGGATCTTAAGGCTTGCTCTTGTCCTCCCCACGGACGGCGCCAACTATTGTGGTTACCGAGTGAACAGAGAGAGAGAGAGAGAGTATGGTAGTGGAGAGTTAGGTGAGCAAGTGCTTAGGGTTTCCCCATGGCTTGTGTTGTATATATATATAGCCACATGGGGAGTGCTTTTACAATTATACCCTTACACTTAAGCATCCCTTTCAGGGGCATTTACATCATTACACATATCCCATTTTGGGCCTTACGACTCTCTAGCAGGGCAGCTGGGCTTAGGTGGGGGCCACCCCTACAACATCGACGATTCGACAGCGCTGTCGGTGGCTCCACGCGGGGGTTTGGCACCGCTGCGCAGGCGTCTTGGGAGAGGGAGCCCCGACAAGGTGGCGAGTCTACGAGCAGCCAAGCACCGAAGGAGGCGGAGGCGCGAAGCACCGGAGCCCGAGCGGCCGCCGGCCGAGCCTAGAACTGGGGGAACACCGGCTGTGGATCTGGCAAGCCGAGCACTAGGGTTTGAATATGAGACTAGAGAGGAACAGAGAGAGCTCTGCAGATCTGGCGAGGCAAGGCGAGTGGCGTTTGCGCTATACGGCTAAGGTTGATTAGTTGTCTGCCGCGTGCGTCGGGCCCGTCGGTGCCTGGTGCTAGTGGGTCGAGACCGGAGACGCCGTCGCCGAGTTGATTGAGTCAAGTGGGCTGTTCGGTTTTATCGGTAAATTCGGTTTTCACTCGGTTTATACCAAAAATACCAAATCAATGAAATGCCACTTTTCTAGATACTGAACCGAATACCGAATACCGGTCAAACTAAGTTGACCGGTTTGGTTCGATTTTTTTGGTCCGGTTTTTTCGGTTCGGTGTGAAACTGCATAGTCCTAATAGTGACCAAGGCTTTATAGCATCGTACTAGCATGGCCAGACTCACAAAAGAAAAATAACTCTAAGCTGATTCTAGTTCTATCTTCCAAATTTAGATAACTCTTGCTTAACTTAAATCAAAAGCCAGAAGAAGTGGCTGGCTAGTTGGCATGGTATGTGCGCCCCATGAGGTGGGCCCCACATGGTGGCTGGCCCATAAGGGTGGCGCAAAACTCGCTTGATAATAGCTCAACTTTTTTTGCAAGCCAAGTATTTGTTTTCAGCTCGTTTAAAGCTTTGGCATCGCCATCACCTCAAAATTGAACTAAAACGAATACTAAGATCCAAAGCACCCTTAATATGTCTTATTATAGATATAAACCAGCCCATGGCATATGGAACTTGGCCAAAAATACAAATGAACTCAGAATTGATTACTAGACACAATCGAGCTTCCGAAGCGTAGTCTTCTCCAATCTTCAATCTGAGCTTGAAAACTTGACTCCAGCAACTTGGTGGCTTTTCCCACTAATATAAGTGAAATGTTATCACCTCCTCCTTATAGATCTTCTCTTGGTGCGCCAGCCTCCCTCACCTCTTGCTTGGTAGCACCAAGTTCTTACGCAACTAATAACCTGATAATACATAAAGTGGAAGCATTAGGTAGCAAGCTGTCCTTAGTAGTGAAATCAAAGGAACTTAGGATCAGATTCACCTGTTTAGTGAGCTCCCTTGCTTTAGATCAAGTGATTGGTCCCTTGTACGATTGTTGCAATTAAGCTGTCCTAATCTCATGTTTAAAACTCTTACTGTTGATTTTTCGAGAGGGCTTTCCTTAGCTACGGACTTTGGGATCTTGAGAGTAGACCATCTCTTACGTTTGGGAATCCAAATCAATCCAAATCCTCTGACACTCCTTTTTAGTTTAGCAGTAGGACCAACACTAGTCATGTCATTGTCATTGTTGCTTAAATCTAATGATGAAGGCAATGAGGATGTAGATGAAGCCTGCTTGGATAGTGATTTTCTCAGATTTCCTCATCATCCTCCCCTTCTTGAAAAGGAGTCGACCACAACTCCACGTAACAAGAACACCAGGTTCAAAAATCATTTTTTTATTTTTATTTCATTTTTTAGTAATATGACATGGCTTTTTCTCTATTTCTTCCTTAGTTTTTCGATGGATACGTTTCACAAAATCAACACATTTGGACGCATCAATATTAACTCTTTCAATGAAAGGCAATGACAACAAATCCAATGGTGTATGAGGCTGAAAACCATAAACAATTTCCAATGAAGAGAGTTGAGTTGTAGAGTGTATTGCCCTATTGTATACAAACTCAACATGTGGTAAACAATCTTCCCATTCTTTTAAATTCTTCTTTATCATGGTTCGCAACATCATTCCAAGAGTACAATGTCCTCCAAAAGTAGCTTACAAACTTAACGTCATGATCAAATATAATAGTCTTTTGGTATGCCATGCAAATGCACTATCTCCCTTAAAAACAAGTCAACTACATGCGACATATCATCGCTCTTATGATATTGATAGCACTAGCGGTCCCGATCTTTCGATGAAAGTGGTAGATTCGATTGGGGAAGGAGATGATGTTGACGACCCGACTACAACCATCCAAGGACGTTGCGCCTTAGCGATCGATACACCAACTCCAGAGGTTGTTCGTGACCTTGTCGGCGCACAATCAACCTAACCATGAAGGTATTTGTTCCTACAAGCAATCGAAGAACAAGCAAGAACAAGATAAACAACAACTCAATTGTGAATAAAAGATGTAGGTTTCAATCGAAACAGAAAAACGGTGGGGTTCCGAAGACAAGTATTCGGACGGTCTTGCCGACACGCGCGAATACAAGGCGAAGTAGCAAAAGCTAACTTAGTCTATCAAAACCCAAACCCTAGAAGAGGGTACGGCTGTCTATTTAAAAGACACGGGAGGTGGAGGGTCGGCCAAAACACATGGAAGCCGAACAGGACTCGATTACAAGGCCCAAGGACCACTTTGACTCAGACTGGGAAAGTGACGTAAATTGTTTGGCAGTTTCTTACCGGCTCGAATGGAATTTGTAGGTAATACCAGATCCATCTGAAAGTAGATTTCAAGAGCTTTCCAACGAGTACTCACGGGCCCTGAAAAACCTTCTGGATCAAAAGTTATGGCCGTTTGAAGTAGACGCTGTTAGGAAGGCCGAATCCGAGTCAAACTCGCGAACAGGACTTGGGTTGCGCTTGACGGTTCCAATTCTATACTTGAGCTCACGTGGTTCTTAAGGATGATTTACTCATCACAAGAATTAAGTAGTATTCCATGCTTTGAAACATTTGTATGCAAACTTAGGAACGCATTCACCAGATGGTTAAGTTGACGTGCTTGCGCTCTAGTCATTGGTCCTTGTATCAAAGTTTCAGTTTGTTGAGCTTGTTGTGGAGTCGGCACAGTTGTATCTATAGAAAGGATGTCCTCATCAGATATGGAATAAAATATGTCATTTTTGAGAATCTATCCACAACAACAAATACCGTATCCGTTTCCCTTTTAGTCCGAGGCAATTCTAGAATAAAATCCATACTAATGTCTTCCCAAGGAATTGTAAGAAACGGAAGAGGAGTATATAAACTATGTGGATTTAGCTTTGTGACGTATCATACACTGTTGTGCATACTGATCAATGTGACGTTTTATCTTCGGCCAGTAGAAGTGATCAGCCAGGATGCTCAATGTCTTCTCACACCCGAAATGTCCCATTAATCCCCTGCAATGTGATTCCTGCACAAGAAACATATGAACGGACGAATCTAGAACGTAAAGTTTGTTAGCGTGAAACAAGAACCCATTACGAGCATCAAATTTATGCCATCCTTTCCCATGTGAACAACGAGAAAAAGGTTTACCGAAATCACAATCAATAGCTTATAACTCTTTCAAACTATCTAAACCAAGCACCTTAGTATTCAATTGAGTTAAAATAATGCTCGTTCGAGATAAAGCATTAGCAACAATATTTTTTTTTGCCCTTCTTATACTTCACAACATACAAAAAAGTTTCTATGAATTCCATCCACTTAGCATGTCTACAGTTCAACTTAGATTGGTCTTTCAAGTATTTTATTCATGGTCAAAATGTATAACAAAAGTATTAGACTATAAATAATGTTGCCAAGTTTCAAGAACACGTACAAGTGCATAGAGCTCCTTATTATAAACAAGGTAATTCAGTTGAGCTCCATTCAATTTTTTAGAAAAATAAGCAATTGGCTTACCTTTCTTCATAAGAACAACACCAATACCTATTCCACTAGCATCGCATTCAACTCAAAAGTTTTAGTGAAATCAGATAAAGCAAGTAGTGGTGCCTCTATGAGCTTTGTTTTTAGAGTATCAAAAGCTCCCTATTGTGCCACCCACACAAATGACACTCCATTTTTTGTCAATTCATTTAATGGGGCAACAATAGTACTGAAATCTCTCACAAATTGACAATAAAAGCCTAGAACACCATGAAAACTATGCGCTTGACTCACATTAATAGGAACATACCAATTCTCAATTGCATCAATTTTAGAGTCATCAACTTTAATTTCATGTCTAGAAATAACAAACCCAAGGAAGACTACTTTATCAGTGCAAAATATGCATTTAGCAAAGTTAGTGATAGTTTCTCATTTCTAAGCACATCAAGCACTTGTTTCAAATGATCTAAGTGTTCAGCCATAGTGTTGCTATATATATATTAGAATATCATCAAAGTAGACTACCACAAAGCAACCAATGAAAGCTCTTAAAACATGATTCATCAAGCGCATCAAGGTACTGGGTGCATTAGTTAAACCAAAAGGCATAACTAACCACACATACAATCCAAACTTTGCTTTAAAAGCAGTTTTCCATTCATCTCCTGGTTTCATGCGAATCTGCTGATATCCACTTTTTAGATCAATTTTTTAAGAAATTGTGTGCTCTACTAAGCTCATATAGCATATCATCAAGCCTATATATAGGGTTATGATATCTAACAATGATACTATTGATAGAATGACAATCAACACACATTCTCCATGTACCGTCTTTCTTTGGAACAAAAATAACAGGGACAGTGCAAGGAGAATTGTGGCGACCCTAGGCATCGGAGCACCTGTTGTCTCTACATGTGTTCTGTACTAGTCCTGTGATCAGTAGCTAGTACCTACATTAACATCATTGTGATCACATCCATACACATCACATATAGATAGCGTACATGTAACATCCCAAATAGGGAGCTCGTGTAATTGTGAAAATGTTAAAACTTTTTATTTGTTTTTCCAGTGTATCTCAAGGTTTTGGCGCAATTTGAATTTCTCGAATTTGATTTTTCGTGCCGAAAGCCCGACTAACGAAAATCAAAACCTTGGGATTGAGAACCAAGATTTAAAATCAAGTTCAGAGAAATCCATTATCCTTGAGAGTCCCGTTTTCAAGTTTAAAAATTTGGAATCCTGATATTCAAAACCAAGGATGGAAATTTGAGAACCAACATAAAATCCTTCAATCCAATCTTTGTATCCAGCAATTCAAATTCGGAAAACTAAGTTTTATTTCTCACACAACTAGGTAATCTTAAAAATTAAATTATTGAATTCAAAAGTATGAACCAAGTTACAAATTCAGAACTGCTTTACAAATTTAAATTTCTGGAAACTCTTAAAATCACTAAAACCTCTCTTGGGCTGGCCCATTTCCTTTCCCCGGCCCGACCTCCCTTTTCTTCTTTTCTTTTCTAGCCCGTTGGCCGCTCTTTCTCTTTTCTTCGGCCCCGGCCCACCCGACGCCGTCGCTCTCATCTTCCTCTCCCGTTTCTTCCTCCTCCTCCCTGCTCATAGCATCGCCGGCCCAGCCCCTTGCTTCGGCGCACCCACCTGCAGTCGCCTCGGCCTCATCTCCGTACGCGCATTCACTCCCTATCGCCGGCCTAGCTCCGCCCCTCTCCTCACTAGCTTGGCCGCGCGTCGCCGCCACCTCCATCCCGCCATGGACAAACCCGCCCCGCCCCCGATTTTCTCCCCATCGCGTTGCATTGAAGCCGCATTAAAGCTCCGCCTTGATGCCGTCTAGCCTAGCCGCGCCACCCCCATTCCTCGCCTATAAGAAGCACAGGGTTCATCTCGCTCGGGTCCAGCGTGCGTGCCACCGGCCACCGCCCCGCCTTGGCCGCATCCGGCGAGTTCTTCTCAAATCGCCCGCGTCATGGCGCGCCCCCTGCCGCCCACTGCCTCCCCTCGCGTTTAATCAGGAAACCGATGCCCGAGCAAGCCGCGCCCGCGTTTTTCCCCTTTTCGGCCGGCCACCGCCATCTCCATTGCCGCTTCCACCTCAGTCGGCCCCGAAGCGATTCCACGCGATGAGAGCACCTCCCCGGTGCCCCAAGGCCTTCCCCACCGCCGGCCTGCGCTCTCCTCCACCGCTGCGACCCCGCCACGGCGACCCGGCCGCACCACGGCATGCGCACGTCGCCGGCCCGACCTGGCGTCCCTTCGACTACTTCAACTATTCCGGTGAGCTTCCCATGTCTCCCTCGTGCTTGCGCGTACCTCAGCTCTTCCCCTCTCTCCTCCGGCCACCGGTGCCTCTTTTCTCCCTCACTGCCGGCCGCCTAGAGCCGCAGCCTGCATGCTTGGCGCCGCTCCGGCCGAAGCCCTCACCTCTTGCAGCCTCCTCGTCAACCGGGCCGTCCATTTTGGTGGCCGTCGTCGCCTCCCAACCGCTCCTCACCAGCGTCGTCGCCGCCACCATGCCCTCAGCCATCTTCCCCTGTTCTGCCGTGGTTTCCCCTGCTCTGCTCTCAGCCAGCCGAACACCCCCCCATTTCTCTATGGCTGTCTTGTGGGCCCAACCAGAAAGGGGTTGCAAGCTTGTTACTCTTTTGGCTAAATGGTAAAGTCACAAGTAAAAAGATATTCATGCATGCATTTCCAGTAAAGATAAATCGGGAACAATGATACAAATGAGAAATTTACTTAAGAGTTCATGATGAAAAGATGTATAAAGCCAAATTGGAAACTTAACCTTGGTTAATGTATTTATATGTCAATCAATGTTTGTAAGCTAGTCCTCATATACAAGATTAATACAAATAAGCTTATGCCATGAAGTCTTTTCTTATTGTCAAGAAGTTAAAGATAATAAATAGTAATAATACTAATAAAAAGAATGTCATGGCTAAAAGATTTTGATTATGAAGCTTAAGAAATTCCCCATCTCGTCTTGTCTAAATCCAAGGCAACTAAAGAAAATGGTACCAAAAGACAATTAATATAATAAATTGAATAATTGCATCTTCAATTTTAACGTTTCAAATAATGAGAGTTCACCTTACCTTGTTTAACAAAAGTGTATCTCTCAAAAGTTATTTGCATACCGCATGAAATATAAAGGCGGGGTTACTCATCGCTAAAATCGTGAAAGCCATCTTTTCTAAAAGTGCTTAAAATAATTGTGGTGCAGGCTTTAGCATTTACCTTAAAATGTTAAGGTTTAAATAACATATATGTACAATTAAGAAATTTTAAACGAGAAAGAGCAACCCTTAATCATTGTCTTACGACCAAATCTCCAATCATTATCTCAGGATTTAAATTTAATGGTCAAAAATAATTAATAATAATAAAAGAAATAACTTCATCAAGGAGATCCATGTTAATTCATAATTCACCCATCTATTAAAAGGCAGAACATTGATAATAGATGGGTTAATCAGTAACCTAATTAACCTTGTCCATAATAATAATTGGTCAAAGGATTGAACCCATATTTATAGTCAGTTGCAACCTTAGATAAACACTGCCTCATAAAATATCAAAGCTGCACCGCATATTTAATTATACTCACTTTACGTATCCGTATCCTAAATCCTAAAATCAGTAAAAGGTGGATGTAACCTACACTGTAACTACTATTGCATTCTCTCAATCAATTTCATAAAAATCTGTTTCAGTTAAAATTGCTAAGTCTCAGGAGTTTTCCATACTTATTGTAATTCCAAAACACTGCTTTTAGCAAATAAAATAGCCTCAAGCCTCCCTTGACAGTTTTGCATCTATTATTACTGCATCCTGTGTGGTGGCTTGCTGAGTATCATCGTACTCACTCCTGATTAACTACCATCACTCAGTTAGAAAGAACAGGAATGTCAAGCCCTGCAATGCTCAAAAGGAGTCAATAGAGCTGGAAGACAAAGAGGCCATGGACTAAGTCGCGAACCCCAGTTGGCTGCCTGTGGGCAAGTCCTGAGGGTCCCATCTGTGTGAAGTTTCCGCTGCTGCAGATTTTTGTTTTCGGCCTAACTGGCCCTTGGGTAAGTATTACTGTATTATTTACGCTTCCGCATTATATGCTTTTGATATACAGTAATGTATCTGTGAGCACTATCTACTGATCCAGGGAATAGTGCGGTGGAATCACAGAGGATCTGGGTTTGTTAACCCGGTGTCCAACAGTACATAAAAGGGGTAATATTATTTATGCGAGGCATAAAAGAGTACATACACAAAAGGCCGACTAACCAAAAAACCAATAGAGTCTTGAACAAAAGCAGTGGAAGTGTAATAAACAAAAGTATAGTGATGTGCCATTATAACCCACAAACAACCGACTGGAGTCAAATCCTAGAAGGATCCCTCATCAAATTCCCCAGTGCTAGGGTGAAATATGCATTGTCGAGCAAGAGATCTTCATTCTTTGATCAACAACACTTTAAGCAAGGTTGAGAACATTACGTACTCAACAAGACTTGTAGTGTATCGCAAAACTTACATATATGCAAGGTTGTCAATGGATGAGGTTCTACTCTAAGTTACTTTCAGCATGTGGCAAGGTTCATTTTGCAATAACACTAAGTAATAATTTGCATGCAGAGTTGTAAAGAGCATTCGACATGTAATGAAATAACATTTGCATATATCCCATAACAGTAGATCAAAACCATTCACAACCCTCCTCGACTGTGAACATCGCACAATTTCCCTCATGGGCATAGCACACGATTAGACGTTCATGCCATCCCATATGTTCAGTGAAGTAGTTTTGAAAAGGAAAACTATACCCTTTGTGGCTACATCAAAGCTTGCTCATGACCGCGAGCACGGCTATTTAAATACTTTTAACGCTTTGCAGAGGTTGTACAGCTTTACCCATATGAGATAATTAATATTTACTGTCGACAACTTCACGCTTACTTTGACGTGTGACAAAAGTTAATTATCTTAAACTCTTTAGGTTATCTAGTCTTAACCTTGCACTAGCCCAAATGAACATCGAACCTCTCTTAGGTACACCCCTAAGGAAGCATTCGAATCGTCCTTAGATACACCCCTAAGCGAAGAGCCTTACTTAGGTTCATCCCATAAGTGGGCATTCATCGTTGCTTAAAAGTCTTGGCCCGAACACCTTGGTATCAGGGCCCCTATGAGCAAACCTAACCAGAGTGCCCTTACTACTTCTATACCTACCACAATCCAAGGCTAGACGTAGACAACTTAATGAGCTAAATGCTAGAGCCCATATAGCACACGTTGATGAGGACATGACCCTTATGGATACAACCATATTTGCTATGCTTGTTGTTCCAATTATAAGAGGTTCTACGCATCACTTAAATTATCAGGTGAGATCGTTTCAAAGAGTTTTTACTTTGTTTGATAAAGAACTTGTAAGAGCCCAAATATTAAATCTGGCATCCTCTGTGATTCCACCGCACTATTCCCTGGATCAGTAGATAGTGCTCACAAATTACAGTTCTGAATATCAAAGTACATATCAAGCGGAAGCGTAAAATATAATAATAAACTTACTCATGGGCCGATTGGGCCGAAATCAACAAAATGCAGCAGCGGAAACGAAGCACACAGGTGAGACCCTCAGGACATGCCCACAGGCAGCCAACTGGAGGTTCGTGACCTAGTCCTTGACATCTTCATCTTCTCTGCCAGCTTGTCCAATCTTGTTGCTGAGGCGAGGTGATTTGATTCCTGATTCTGAATTTTGTTGCAAAAGCGAGTGTGAGCACTCCAACCCCGTGCTCCGCGAGCCAATACACAGAATGCAAATAAATAGTATGCATGGCTTAACAAAGGAGAGGCTCGGGTTATTTTATTTGCCAAAAATCGCTTTTAGTAGCATTATTATTATTAAATCATATTGTTGTTTTTGCGACCTAAAAACTCCTCACCGCGATTGACATCATTGACTTAATCCACCAAAGATTCATTCTCTTTATTATCTGATGTCTAAGACTCCAAATAGCAAGTGGCCTTATCTAATTAATCCACCGATTATACACCTTCTATATTGGTTGCTGTCTAAAACTCCAAACAGCGAGTGACATCACTTAAATAATCCACCGATTACACGCATTTTATATTGAGTGCTGTCTAAAACTCCAAACAGCGAATACCATCAATTATACAATCCACCAATATCTTTTGTATTTCAAAATTCCTATCAACCCATTCCTTTTGCTATTGATCCACAACCACAATTTGCTCTTACAATAGTCAACCTTATTTTCCATTATCTATTTCTAACTAATCCACTAGTATACCTCCACCAAGAATATCATTGATCAAGCCTACGATTCAATATTATATATCCACCAAGAATAGCATTGATCAACTCTACGATTCACCATTATATATCCACCAAGAATATCACTAATCAAGAATTATAATCCAATACTTGTATTATTCCTCCAAATTCCCGAAGATTCAATTAGATCATTTATCTAGCCTATATATTCAACTGGACTCCACCAATTTATTTCTCCCAGAACCCACACTATCATTTCCTATTTATGATCGACATGAATCCACCAATACCTTTATGTGTACACTACAAACATCTATTTCCTTTACGCACGACCCTGCTTATTCTTTCCATATTTTATTTTGTAGGAATAGAAATGCCACTATTTGAAATACAATACATAAAATTTCCTGAGACCTAGCAGCTTTGGAACAAAACATAATGTTCAAGGAATATTAACATGATTTTCCATACATATGGCATCACACCATATGCTTAATATCACCATAATTTTTCCATACATATGGCATCACACCATTTGACATCTTTCAGCGTTATAGCCGCTTAACTTACCACTGGGACGACACACAGGACAACTCAAATCAGGGCTTTCCGCTGCCCTCCACTTTTCCATTCCACCCACAAAACATTTTGAAATAGAACTATATCTGGTTAAGTTCCCATGTCCGCCCTTGACCGTGGGCACGACTATTCGAATAGTTTTGACTCTGCAGAGTTTGCACACTTTACCCACAAGAGACAGTTCACTCGTTGCCCCCACACGATTCCTTAGTCATGCGGTTGAGCAAACCCTCACAGTAACCGTTCAAAGTACCTCGCCTCTTCCATCATCTCACCCTATGGGTCATTCCCACTTGCGGTGGGTCCCATACGTTGTGCGGGATGTTCTCCTTCTGAACGCCTAGCAGTTGGCTACCCACCCTGCTAGCACGCCACAGCAGAACCTCACCCTCCGCGGGTGTCCCATTCAAGCCTGATACACAGACAGCCGCTTGCACCACTTCACTCCTCCACTGATGATGATGACTTTCAGGGTCCGGTAAATCTACTAGGCCAAGTTGTACTTTACAGACTTGTGGTTGTACTTATTTTACACGGGAGGTCATGACAAGATTCAGTCCTTAGGGTTATCTGGGCGGTTCTATCACAAACCACACTCTCGTGCACACCTGCACCACACCCCCGAACCATCCGCCCAGATAAATAAGCAATTTGAGGTTTTTGGGAGTGTAAAATAACCATATCCAACATACATCAGTCATTACCACCATGACTGCCCAACCAATTTTTCTCAGGATTAAAAGTGATGCTTAGGCTCTTTCGCGCCCATGAGTATCTAAACATTACTAAGCATGGCATATAATTACGGACTTATTTTCGAAAGGTTACTATTCTAATTTTTGCTAGGGCGACAAGGTTCACAAATTCAAATATTCCAAAGGAGGGGTAATATTAATCAAGGTACACAATGGGATATAACTAGAATCTTAAATTAAACATGCATTTGCATATAAAATAACAGCATGCAATTTGATAATTTAAACAAAAATAATTTGCAGAAAATGTAGGTTCAACATGATCAAAGTATTGACTCGCCTTGCACGGTTTACCGCGGTCTTGAGCTCATTCAAAGCTTTCTCATGCGATGGTCCTGAACTTCTGTTCCTTATCCTCACCTCGATCTCGGCTTCGCTTGATCCTTTGATTCTTCAGGACCCCAATCTCTAATTACGCGCTAAACAACTGAATCCAAATAAATGCAAATAACTCAAGAGATCCAAATAAATCCAAATAAACCCAATTGAACTTGATTAATTTTTATTATGATTAAATAGGTGATTTGAGACGAGGCTGATTGGACACGGAGTATTGTCGGAGCCGAACTAGTTGGAACGAAGCGAAGATTTGGTAGAAGGACATTCAATGAAGGAGGGTTTATGACACATAAATATTGATGAGATTATCTTGCTTTAGATTTGAGGAGGGCTAGGTTGAGCCGGCCATTGAATACTATGGCTTAACTTATTTTATTTAATATCTTCTTTTTATTATTTTTATATTTATCAAGGAAGTTCCATGAGCTAGGTTAGACCTAGGATTCTGTGTACGAGTTTCAGCTGAGCTTTGTTTTTGTCGAACGTTAATCTTCAGGGCATATGTTATATATAGCGATGTATATAATTTTTAGTTTACCGAATAAATATTGGAGTTCGGTTTTATAGCATTTTATGACTCAACATTTTTATGTGTCCCTAGTTATTACTAGACTTAGTTTAATTTGAATTAGAATCTATTTATACGGGTCATAGCTTGCTATATTCAATCATGCTTGACATTATTATTTACTAAATCTAACGTGGGGATTTAATTGGGGCACCATTATCATTTTGTCTACACCTTTGTTATTATTATTAGATTTAGCTTTATTTTTAATCTAAATTTATTTATCTAGCAAGGCTTGTCTTACAAGGTTACATTTCAACATTTGCTATTTAGCAAAATCTAACACTAAGTTTTACTTATCGGTGGCACGCTAGTGATGACTACTATTTACATAGCTACATTGGGTAGGTGACTTTTAATCATCTGATGACCTAGGAATTGCTTCATTATAATTGCCACATATATACATTTTTCTAACATGACATTTCTACTGAAGGACACCCTTTTGATTAAAGGTTGTTATCAATTTATATATCTTTAGTTGTTGTTTAATGCAAATTAAGTCTTAAAGGAAAAGATTGTATATATATACACTTAGGTGATAGCCTGGCTTACTGTTTAATTAAATTTACCATTGTTATTTATTTGATGGTGGCATGTTAAATGTTGGAGTACATGTTTTAGTTATTGCTAAGGGTAATCTTGATTTATATCTCTACTTTTATAATTAACATATTATTTAATTATTTCCCTTAACTTTAACTTGAATATACTTTTAATTAGGATCCTTATTAAATGTGGACATTAAACAAATCCATATTTCATCAATGTATTTAGTTGACAATTAGACCTCAATAAGTACTCAAGCTATGGTAATTACTCATAAAATAATACCAGATATTAAATATTATTAATCTTATTTTATATCCTAATTAAATTTATTACACTCCCTAGATTATTCCTAAATTTTTCCATAAGTTTTACTAATTAAAATGAGTTACAAAAATTGAAATAAAAATGGGGGAGAGAGGTGCGGCCGGCAGGAATCGAACCCGAAACCTGAGGCTTGAAATTCTTACGTGCGCTAAGTTAGCCAAATGGGCCGAAGGCCTGGGCTGACTACTTCGGGGCAGAGAAACAGATGAGCTAAGGTTTAGGCAGGGTCAAAACAGAGGAGCTGGCCAGCACTCGGTGTTGGCGTTGCCGGCGGCGGACGGTGGCCAGGGAGGCGGCTAGGACCGGAAAAATGGGATGCAATGATGATGGCAAGGCTACGGGTGGCGGCGCACTGGCTGGAGCGGCGGCGAGGTGAGAGGGCGGCAGCCCGAGGCGGACGGCGGCGAGGGGGAAACGGGGCGCCGGCGCCGTGGTGGAGGGGAGGGAGAATTGGTGGGCGCAGGAGCAAGAGCAAGCTAGGGGGATGCTCACCATGGTGCTGGTCGAGCTGGAGGGGAACCACGGCGAGCCGGCGGCGTGAGGTGAGGTCGGGCGGCGGTGGGGCACGGTGCCGGCGAGCTTGGGTGGGGGGAGAAGCTCTGGCGACGGTTGGCGAAGGTCCGGGATGTCGAGGAGTCGCTCCCACCGCGAGGAATCCGAGGGAGCTCGGCTGTGGAGGGGACGGCGGCGGCGGAGGCGCACTCGGCCGGCGCTGAGGAAGAAGTGGATTCCGGCGAGCTCGGCGCATGGTTTTCTAATTAAACCTACTGGGAAGTAGTTGGGGCTTAGGGGCACGAAGGAATGCACTCGAATTTTGGAGGGGCTCGCCGGAGGCGTGACACGGTGAGGAGGCGGTGGCGGCATTGCTTTCGGGCAGAGGAAGAAAAATAAATGGGGAAGGAAAAGAGATGGCGCGGGGGCTATGGGGAGCCGGGCTACTTACTTGTAGCCGAAGGGAGGGGGAAGGCGCTGTGGCCGTGCTGTCGCCGGAGACCGTGGTACAAGGTGACGGGACGCAGCATGGCCGGGCGACGCGCGCACAGGGCGATGGCGACTGGAGCTGGTGCCCAGGGCGTGCGAGGCGCAGGGGCATGACACGGTGGAGGTGACGGCAACGTGGGGAGAAGTTGGGGCCAGGTGGTGGGGCCGGCCGGGTGACGCAGGCGCGACGGAAAAACAGAGAAGAAGCTGAGTGGGGAAGGGGGAAGAAAGTGGAAAACAGTGAAAAGGGAGATGGGCCCGACAAGCAGAGGTAGAGCGGGGAAGGAGAGAAGAGAGAGGCCGGGGGCATTCGGGCCCCGCTAGCAGGGGAGATATGAGGAGGAGGACGGGGAGAAAAGAAAAAGGGGAGGGAAAAAGAGAAAAGACTAGGGTCCACATAAATTTTTATATTTGTATTTTCTTATTGCTAAAGTTGTCATTGTATGTGCATAATTTTTGTAGATGTATTTATATGTATTATCCATATGTATCTGTATTCCATTTATCTGTTTCTATTGTTATTTGTGCCATTATTTCCAGAAATAAAATTTTATGTTTTGAATTCAGGCCATCCAACCATTTTATGGATCATCTTTTCAGATTCGTATTTTAAATTCCTGTTCTCTATTATTTGAACTTTTCCTTTTGTGATATCACTAGTGTGTTGTTTCTCAATATGTTTGCTTGCATGACACAAAACTCAAGTGATCTGTAATTAAATATTTAGAACAAATCTGAATACCAAAAAAATGCAAGAAAAGTTTTAAAAAGTTCATATTTTTAAAGCCTCAAAAATTTGGGATGTTACGGAACTTATGATATTACATAATGAGAGTTCGTTGCGTTTGTTATTATGTACCAAGATTTATGATCAAGATCATGCAATACGTGAGGCTACACATATGTTAAAACTGAGGATGGTTTTCTGTCACGAAGGGGAGGATGATGTGACCACGCCAAAAACACATACGACCATAGCGCCTAATATCAAGATTGAACTAAAGGTGAATTCATTCCTTCAGCTTCAACATATTCTAAATAAGAATATGATACTACCTAATGCTGAAAATATATATTTTTGTAGTACCACATCACTTTTGGACCAATTGAAGCAGGAGTTCAAGTTGGACAAGTTTTGGAATCCAATTCGGCCTCCAGATCAATTCGGATTTGGCCTGACAGGCCCAACTTCAAATGTGCATAACTTTTACATACGGAGTCCGTTTGAGCTTCACGAGTACTTGTTGGAAAGCTTTTCTCGATCTCTTTCCAATGGATCTTGTATCAACTTAAAATTCCTCCTGTTTAAATTATAATAATCAAAATAAAGTGCTGCCCCACCTGTTTAGGCCAAATTAGGCCTTGTAATGCTTGGGCCCAAGGGGAAGGTGCCCCCTCTAGGCTCGTACTTCACGGCCGTACTATTCATATGAACAGTATCATGAATAGTACCACCACTTATTTCTTAGTTTTGTGTGGCTTTCCCCCTATTAAAGGAGGCCGCACCTTCTTGTTTTTTCGGGATTTCATTTGCTTAGTTTTTCTATTGTGAAAACTCTTGTTCTTCAGTTGTATCGGATGACCACCTGTCAAGACAGCTTGCGGAATCCCACCTTTTGAACTCAATATAAATATTTACAATTTCAGATTGCTTGTTATCTTGTTTTGCGTGTTCTTCGGTTGCATGCAGGAATAGATCTTCATCGTTAGGTCAACCGCGTTCTTGGCATGGTTGATAACGACTTGGAGTGTGGTTTAGCGATTGCTAAGGCGCAAGCGACGTCGTGCGGTTGTAGTCGGTTCGCAAGGGTCACCTCAACCAAAATCGAAGTTACCATCCTATCGGAAGATCGGGATCCCATTGCCTTATCAGTTGGTATCAGAGCTTCAGTTGACCATTAGAAATTTCTTGTATCCCTAGTTAGTAGATTGGTTTTTATTTCCCATAGTCTAGAAAATTGGCCACAAAAAGAGTTAATTTCCGTTGTCCAAACCTCGTTGTGCCTTTCAATCTGTTAGTTTTGGTTTGCTAAATTGAATTTGTGTCCATCTTAGCATTGTCTAGTTGCTGGTCATATCTTTGTTCCTATAAAAATCCAAACAAAAAAATTTCCCCCACCACAAACCCTAATTCCAATTCGGCTGAATTTTTCTTTTCTCTGCAGCCGCCACCAAAAAAGCCATAACTTTTTATTCCGTGAACTTTTGTGAGTGATACTACTGCCATTAGGTTGATAACTTCATTATCTATCTTCTTCTAAAATTTCACATCATTCCAGTAAGGCAGTTCAAAGATATCTGCGGTCAAAGTTGACCCAAATGTTTGAATTGAATCTGCAACAGTCGGTACTTGTGAATTTTGTGCGAATTTTCAGTCGGTTTCCAGAACTTGGCCCCAAAACAAAAGTTGTAGAAAAAGCCGTCAGGAAACGGATAAAAAAGAATCATTGAAAAAAAGAAAACTGACAAAAAGTTACGGCCGAAATACCGACATGCTGTCCAGTGGACAGAAATGTTCAGTTTTCAAGTTTTGGGTCAATCCTTGTGCTCTTCGATTCCAGATTGCATTCGATTGAATTATCTTGTATTTACCACTCGTATACATTGCCATACACTTATTTTAGCTAGATATGAACTATAATTCAATTCTATGCAATTTCTAAAATTAATTGATCGCTTTCCTTTGCAACAAAATACATAGCCTATCCAAACTCCACTTTTCCACTAACCGAACAAGTCTCGCTATACCGGTAATCGCTATACCAATCACCTAAGTCAGATTTATCTTGAACCAGCCACCGGTTGCACCACCTGTTTGCTTTGGTAAGAACTTGTAAGAATTTGGTAAGAGCTTAAGAGATGCGTTATTTGAATCGAGCCTCCATATCTTAGTAGTTGATAGGAACATATACTTGTGATTTGTTTCCTTGTTTTCTACTAACCATGGTAGGTTCACGGGATGATTATGAGATAGATCCACATCTTCAAGCCATTGATCGGGAGCTCAAAAAAATTCGAGAGGAAGATGCACGCTTGAGACAAGATTCTTCACCACGGGAGGTATATGATCGTGATAGTACGTCCAGTAAAACTAAAATCACTTTGCCATCCTTTACTGGTGAATTTGATCCTGATGCCTATATTGACTAGGAGATAGCACTAGATAAAGAATTTGAATGTTATGATTGGTCTGATACTCAAAATATTAGAGCTATCACTAGTGTTTTATTGATGATGCAATACTTTGGTGGAAGTATTTTGGTAGACATGGTCAAGTGCCTCAAACTTGGAATGCATTAAAAAACTTCTGAGAGATGAATTCGTTCGTAAAAACCATGCTGATTATTTGCTAGCTAGATTGCAACATTTAAAACAACAAAGTAGAACTACAAGAGAATATTATCATGAATTAGAAACTCGTTTATTGCGTTGTGGCTTAGAGGAACATGCTGAAGCTACAGAGAATAAATTCTTATGTGGGCTTAATGAAGAAATTCAGGACCTTCTTATTCACGAAGAATATAATTATCTCCCTCATTTGTTTATACTTGCTTGTAAAATTGAAAGTCGGATTGAGGAGAAATTGTGAGTGTTTGATGACAAAAGACATGAGGACAAACTCGTGTTTGTGCCTTTGTCTGTGTTTAATAACTTGTAAGTAGTTGAGAACCATGTCAAAGAGGAGAATGAGCTGATTGAACCATCGACCCCATTGGTTAAGAACGAAGATGCGGAGATGGATGCACCTACATCATCTGAGGAGAGCCAAAAAGGTAAAGAACATAGTTGTATCATCACTCACGGTGAGTATGCTTTTGATGGACTACAATTATCCACTGTTCATGCTATTTTAGAGCAAAACTTAGTGGAAAATGATTTTGACATGCACATGTTTAAAGAATTCAGACTGCATTGACTTTAGTGCACCATGTCATAAAATAAATAAATTGCCTGCTGTTTGAGTGATTCATGTGATGAACTAATCGCATACAATGATCATGTGGTTTTGGTTAGATATAAAGAAGTTTTAAGTAGAATTTCTCCTGCTAATTCATTATATTACATCATGTTGGATCTACCTATGAAATTATCACATGTCATGGAAAAAGTTTTTGAACTCGCATGTTCAAAATCCTTGTTTAGTGCCTGATGTGACCATGCCGCAAATGTATATGACCATAGCACCCAGTATCAAGATTGAATAAAAGGTGAATTTGTTTCTATCTATTACTACCAATGTTATTCATGAGAATAGAATACTACCTCATGTCACTACTTTGTTCCTTCTCAGTTTTGACAAATGGAATACTTTCAAACCGAGAGGGAGGCCGGTGCCAAAGCAATGGAGAAAACAAGGAAGAATAAAGACAAGGAGAAGCCATGCAGTTGGAGAGCAAAAGTGGAGAGGTCCAAGAACTTAAAGCCCACTAGCTGAATGCCCGTGCATTGCTACGAATTTTTAAAAGAAACTCACAGGTGGTAAAAAATTTTAGAATATGCATACAAACATGTTCTAAAAGTTTTTAAATCCGTAACAATACACGGGCATTCAGCTAGTGCAAGTTAATTGTTAAAAGGCAACAGGAATTAGGGGCATAATTCAAATGATGATGAGTTAATTTTCATCAGTTTCTAACTATATAAATTTCACAGATTTGCATCACCATGAAAGATAGGGCATATAAAAAATTATACAGTCCAAGCAGGATGGGAGGGAGGCGAGAGAGGCCGGGTAGAAGAGGAGGTGGGAGATGGTAACTGTTGGTGGAAGTGGAGAGGAGGGGTAGTTAGATATGAGAGAGAGTGAGAGAGATGTTAGATAGATGGTCAAGATTTCAGTATTCAGATTGGACGGTTAAGAAGGGAGGAAGGAGAATGCACCAACCACCAACTCAAACTTATTAAAAAAAAGATATTTTGGATGAGGTTTCCAAGCCCAATTCGGAATTTCCTCAAGGCCAAACGAAATCAAACTCAAAATCAACTCAGAACTCAATTCGGATTCGGTTCAGGACAACCCGATAGCCCTGAAATAAAATGGCCATAACTTTTACAAACGGAGTACGATTTAGGTGTTCTTGTACTTGTTGGAAATCTTATTTCAAGACCCATCCAATGGGTAGGGCCTCAGCTTCAGAAACTTTTTGGTCGTGTCGCAATAACCAAAAAAGCCGACGCTGATTCATCCTGACATGATCGACTTCCAATATGCATAGAATTCGCATCCGGAGTTTGTTTGGGATGAGTGAGTACTTCATGGAAAGCTTATCAAATCTACTTTCTAAGGGATCTAACACCATCTTCAAATTCCATCTGAGCCGGCCACAATCATTAAAAGTTTCCACATTGGTTTTTGAGTTCGAGTCAAAAGTGTTCTGCACTACCTCCACTTGGGCCCATGGGCCTTGTAATCCTAGGGGCGCGCGCCTTGGCCACCATCCCTAGTCGTCTCCCTATATAGGAGCCACCGCCTCCCTTTGCTAGAACTTGGATTTCGTTGAGTTTTGGTTTAGCCCTTGTGCAAACTTCTGTTCTTCAGTTGTGTCGGACGACCACCTATCAAGACAGCATTCGGAATCCCACCTTTTGAACTCAATATAAATATTTGCAATTTCAGATTGCTTTTATCTTGTTCTTGCGTGTTCTTTGGTAGCATGCAGGAATAGATCTTCGTGGTCAGGTCAATCGCGTTCTTGGCACAGTTGATAACGACTTGGAGTGTGGTTCAGCGATTGCTAAGGCGCAAGCGACGTCGTGCGGTTGTAGTCGGAACGCAAGAGTCACCTACACCAAAATCAAATTTATCATCCTATCGAACGATCGGGACCCCATTGCCTCATCAGCGCCTACACCCCTGGGTATATGTTTAATTTGATTGGAGATTATGGTGTAGAAAATCAATTTTTTGTATATCGAATATGCATAACTTGTGATCACATGGATGAATTGAAGCTTACTATTTTGGACAACAATTCTTGTGTGTTGAATCTTGTTCAATACGAGGAAAGTAAATTTTAATACTATTTCAATGCCTATGTGTTCATCTCTTTTTGCACCATCTAGATGAATAATCTGAATAAAGATGATAAATTATGGAAGAACTTACAATTCTCTTCACCCTTGCAAGATGAATTTGCTATTACTTGTTTGAAATGTGATTATATGGATGAACTATGCTTAATTCCAAAAGTTGTAGCTCTGCCCATATGTGTCACCACTGCAAGTTTACAACTTCAGAGATTTAAATTGCATAAATTCTTCACTTACATTTAAATCTAGTTGCAGTAATTGCTATGTGAGAAATTTTGATTTGCTCATTAACATATATGAATACTCTTGGATTAATAATATTATGACTTTTATGATCGCTGCTATTTTGTAACATTAATTGTGCAACAATGAAGAATTGTTAAAAATGGATGACATATACATATACCATGCATACACCTTGGCTTCTTTGTTACCATACTTTCAGCTTATCAAAAGCCAAGGACGACTTTGTTTTCAAGAAGGGGAGGATGATGAGGACATGACCCCTATGGATATAACCATATTTGCTATGCTTGTTGTTCCAAGTACAAGAGCTCCTACGCATCACTTAAATTATCAAGTGAGCTCATTTGAAAGAGGTTTTTCTTTGTTTGATAAAGAACTTATGATATTACATAATGAGAGTTCATTGCGTTTGATATCATGTACCAAGATTTATGATCAAGATCATGCAATACGTGAGGCTACATATATGTTAAAACAGAGGATGATTTTTTGTCAAGAAGAGGAGGATGATGTGACCACGCCACAAACACATACGACAATAGTGCCCAATATCAAGATTGAACTAAAGGTGAATTCGTTCCTTCAGCTTCAACATATTTTAAATGAGAATATGATGCTACCTAATGATGAAAATATATATTTTTGTAGTGCCACATCACTTTTAGACTAATTGAAGCAAGAGTTCAAGTTGAACAGGTTTTGGAATACAATTCGGCCTCCAGATCAATTCGGATTCAGCCTGACAAGCCCAACTTCAAATATGCATAACTTTCACATACGGAATCCATTTGAGCTCCACAAGTACTTGTTAGAAAGCTTTTCTCGTTATCTTTCAAATGGATCTAGTCTCAACTTAGAATTCCTCCAGTGTAAACCGTAATCATCAAAATAAGGTACTGCGCCACCTGTTTGGGCCAAATTGGGCCTTGTAATGCTTGGGCCCAAGGGGTAGGTGCCCCCTCTAGGCCCGTACTTCATGGCCGTACAGTTCACGTGAACAGTTCCACCCCTTATTTCTTAGTATTGCGTGGCTTTCCCTGCCGTATTTAAGGAGGCCGCACCCTTCTAGTTTTTTGGGGATTTCGTTTGCTTGCTTTTCTATTGTGAAAACTCTTGTTCTTCAGTTGTGTCGGACGACCACCTGTCAAGATAGCTTGCGGAATCCCACCTTTTGAACTCAATATAAATATTTGCAATTTCAGATTGCTTGTTATCTTGTTCTTGCGTGTTCTTCAGTTGCGTGCAGGAATAGACCTTCGTGGTTTGGTCAACCACGTTCTTGGCATGGTTGATAACGACTTGGAGTGTGGTTCAATGATTAATAAGGTGCAAGCAACGTTGTACGGTTGTAGTCGGATCGCAAGAGTCACCTCCACCAAAATCGAAGTTATCATACTATCGGAAGATCGGGACCCCCATTGCCTCATCACATGTGGTCGTACGGTGTGACTTAGATGTGCAGCAATAGCGTTCAGTCCTTAATTGACCTGGGGGAAAATCGCCCCCTATATACATGTAAGATTCTCTCTTGTGCGAGATTCCCTCTCACATTTGACAGATTATTATATGGCTCGCCCGCGTCCAAAAAATAGGTTTATCATTTTATTTGATACCAAACTAACAAAGGTCCCCCTCTGGTGCAACATTTTTGAAACCATCATTCCCACGTGAAGATTTTGTTCAAAATTTAAACTTAGGAGAAACTAGTGCTTGTCTAAGCATCTAGACCATATATCCAAGTAGTATTGCCAATTGACAGTATACATTGTCTAAACCATATCCTAGAGTTTGCAACATTACGGGTATCAAGTTTTCACGGAGATTCAATGCATAAGAGTGGTCGTAACTACCATTACCCACAGTATAGCAGTGTAATAGAACATACATGTATGCATAGTATATTTTGGAAACAATATACAATAATTGAAATATTGGGATCAGCATGGTCAAAGGGGGGTGTTTACCTTGTTCCTGTTGCTCAGAGAATGTTTCGGGTGCGTTCCCGGCATCGTCTGGCGTGGAGTCGTCTAACTAGTAAATAAATCTAGATAAAAGCAAATAAGAGCCAAATAAACAGAGACAAGACTCAAATGTTTTTGTAAATTTAGAAAGATCTTGTTTTTATAAAAAAAATTAGAAATAAAGATCACTACATTTGGAGTTTGTATGAAAAAGTTATAAGCGTTTGAGTTTTGGCTTGTTTGAGTTATTCCTTCTCGGTGAGTACAAAGCTATTTACGATTACAAATTATCGACTAGGTTTTGTAGATTTTTGATTACCGACCGGGTACTGTAACTTATGACTACGGCCGGGTACTGTAACTTACGATTATGATGACGACTTACGACTATCGATCACGTCTTATGACTATCGACCATCGACCGGTACCAAAACTTACAACTTACAAGTCTATCGACTATCGTTAGCAAACGATGTTACGACTAGTCAGTGTCGAAGATTATGATTACTGTAGTCAGCGGTTCGACTATGCATGCATTCGAATAAGTCGACTATGGCTGCGGTCGAATATCATGACCACACGAGCGTTCGAAGATCTCGACTATGCTAGCAGTCAGAGATCTCGACTACGTATGTGGTCGAGGATCTCGACTACGTGAGCGGTCAAAGATCTCAACGATGTGAGCAGTTAAATATTTTGACAATGTCAGTGGTTGAAGTTTATGACACAGTAGTTGTCAAGGATTTTGTCCTCGACTACTATGGTTTTGTCCTCGTGTTTGACTACTACAGTTCCCTTTTAGAGTTTGGCTACATCAGTTCTTTCCTCAACTACAATTACTTCTAGTTCTCCTTCGACTATGATTACTTTAGTTCTCTTCTTAATTATTCTAGTTTTCTTTTTGACTATGGTCACTTTAGTTCTCCTGTCGACCTCGATTACCATAGTTATCTTTTCGACTACGATTACTCCTTTTCAACTTATGCAAACTACGAGGGAGGAGGAGCTCACCGAAGGCGATGATAGTTCACTAGAGGAAGAATGGTTCATGATAAGTGGAAGAAGCTAGCGTTGGAGATCTCATCAGTGATGAAGAGGTTCAAGGTGATGGCAATTTATCCGGTAGCGGTGAAGCTACAAAAAGAGGTGCACATGAGCTTGCATCCATGCATGCGGAATAGCAGAAGTACAGGTGATAGGTATAGAGGTACGACTCATGACTTACGACTATCGTCCATGGCCTTCGACTATCAATCATAGCTTATGACTATCGATCATGTCTTACAACTATCGACTATTGACCTGTACCATAACTTACGAGTCTATCGACTATCGTTAGCAAACGATGTTATGACTATAGTCAGTGGTCGAAGATTACGACTACTGTAGTCGGCATTCCGACTAGCATGCAGTCAAATAAGTTAACTCTGGCTGTAGTCGAATATCACGACCACGCGAGCCTTCGAAGATCTCAACTATGCTAGCAGTCGGAGATCTCGACTATGCATGTGGTCAAGGATCTCAACTACATGGGTAGCCAATGATCTCAATGACACAAGTAGTCGAATATTTCGACAACGTTAGCGATCAAAGTTTATGACACAACAGTGGTCAAAGATTTCATCCTCGACTACTATGGTTCTGTCCTTGTGTTTGACTACTACAAGTCCCTTTTAGAGTTTGACTACTTCAGTTCTTCCTCGACTATGATTCCTTTTAGTTCTCCTTTCGACTATGATTACTTTAGTTCTCTTCTTAATTATTCTAGTTTTCTTTTTGACTACAGTCATTTTAGTTCTCCTGTTGACCTCGATTACCATAGTTATCTTTTCGACTACGATCACTCCTTTTCATCTTAAGCAAACTACGAGGGAGGACGAGCTCACCGAAGGCGATGACAATTCACTAGAGGAAGAATGGTTCATGAGAAGTGGAAGATGCTATTGTTGAAGATCTCGTGGCGATGAAGAGGTCCGCGGTGATGGCAATTCATCTAGCAGTGGTGAAGCTACAAAAAGAGGTGCACATGAGCTTGCATGCATGCATGCAGAACAATAGAAGTACGGGTGATAGGAATAGATAGGGGTGCATATCGAGCTGGCTCGGCTTGGCTTGGCTTGTGAAGGCTCATTAAGAAAGAGGCTCGACTCGGCTCATTAAGCTAACGTGCTAAAAGAGAACTTCGGCTCGGCTCATTAAGCTAACGTGCTAAAAGAGAACTTTGGCTCGGCTCGTTGAAAAGATTGAGCTTGGCTCATTAGATGGAATATGCAAATTGCATCAATCCTATGACTCGTTAGGCTCATTATATTTCAGATTTATTTTTCTGAATGATAACTTCTATGATTCTCTAGAGTAACAGTAAAACCTATACAGTAGTAATCCTATGACTGAAATTACATCAAAATAGAAAGAGCATCTAATGTAGTAGGTTCATAACAAAGTAAGAAAAACTTGTTAAGAAAACTCCAGTGCTAGTATGAGCAAATATGGCATCTAATGGTTCCTTTCCATAGGTGAAATTAACAGAGAAAAAGAGTAATGTGTATTCTAATAATACCTCTCAGTGACTAAAGAGGCGTGAAAATTGGCATGCATACATACTACTACTGCTGTGCTAAGCTGTTCACATCGTGATGGGCCGAAGATGCTATCGGGTTAGGCCAACCGAGCCTAGTGAGCGGCTTGCGAGCCAGCTCAGCTTGGCTCGTTAATGGACCGAGCTAAAACCCTGGCTCGGCTCGGCTCGTTTGTGGCATGAGCTTTGCCAAGCCGAGCCGAGCCCTCAATGAGCCGAGCTAGCTCACAAGCCTCGAGCTTTTTTGCCACCCATAGGAATAGAGGTACGGCTCATAGAAGAGAGAAAGTCTTACAACCAGTGTCTAGTCGGAGATGAAGATGAAGGTCTAGCTCGAGTGATCCTCTGCGTGAAAGGTCAACAAATGAGTAGGGTGCTCAAAGGAGAGGTAAGCCGCATTGAGGCGGGGTCGAGGAGAGAAGCTCACCGAAAATGCTAGAGCACGGTGGCGTGCTCACCAGAGTCTCGTTCGACTTTGGTTTCTCAATGATCTAGATAGCAGAATGCTCAAGGAATGTGCACAAGAGACCGAAGGGGCGAGCTGAGGGGAAAATGGTACAGCCTCTAGCTCTTGCCATGGAGTGTGATGTGAAGTTGACGATAACTGGGAATAGATCTATCATGTCGAAGCGATGGGTTAAGGAGGGGTGGACAGTAGCTGAGGAGAAACCACGAGTGCAGCATCTAAAACCGAGGGCAGCTCAAGACCACAGCGGAGCTGGTAGTGGGCACAGCATGTTAGCAAGCAAAGAGAGGTGGCCTGACGGGATTGTATGTGTATACGCTCAACATGCAAAGTGTTTTGGAAATGTGCCCGAGTTTCTACGTAGATCGGGTCGATTAATCGAAGTCGTCTACGAGCAAGTGGTCGAAGCCGACATCCAAAGAACCCCACGTAGTTGTAAATGACTACTCAACATGGTCATAGTCAATGGAGAGGGAAAGAGGTGAGGTAAGCTGAGAGGTTTAGGCACATTAGTCACTCGCTAGATGCACTTGAAAGATTAGGGGAAAATCCTTTCCGATGGTATGGACAATTAGATAGATTTTCAAAGTTTATTTCTCTTGATTTTTCCAAAAAACCTGAGAAGATTCTCATTGAGTTTGAGTGTACTTATCTGATTTGGATTTTATCTAATTTATATTTTATGCACTTTTGATTTTCAAAAATCAATTTTTCCAAAGAAACTCTAAGGAAAACCAAGGGAGAACAAATGCATGCAGGAATTTTTAAGTTACCCTCATTTTTATATTCCTTAGGATTTTCAAGATGTTACAAGAATGGCTTTCGCAAACATACCCTTTGTCCAAAAGCTCTTGCACTTACCACTATATTTCCTTGGTTTTAGTTGGATTGGTGCAGTTCGGCAGCAAGGCACCTGACATGAAGTCGATCTGCTGCTCAATCCCACGAAGTGGTGGAAGTCCAAGTGGCGCCTCCTTAGGAAAAACTTCATTGTATACCTGCAACAATGATTGATAGTACTAGGTAGATTATTTAGATCATTAGTTGTAAGCATAATCTTAGTGTCCTTATAAACAAGAACAAAGTGCATAACAATAGGATCACTGCTCACCTCTTTTAGATATGTTTTTGTCGCAATCAAAACCTTTCCACTGCTTACCTTTGGCTTACCTTGCTGGACAACAAACTATGATTTCTCCTACCGTTTCTGTTCAATGGCTTGTATTTGAGAAGGAGTAAGCAATAGTAAAACCATGTTCTTATCTTCCCACTTGAAGCTATAAGTATTGGCTCGTCCATCATGTTGTACATTGTGATCAAACAACCATGGATGATCTAGCAGTAAATGACATATTGTCATAGGCACAACATCGCATAAAACAGTATCCTCATACTTATTAACCTTAAAAGAAACTTCCACATGGTGCTGAATTTTAACTTTGCTTCCCTCACAAAACCATTGCACACAATATGGATTAGGATGTTTAAGCAATTTCAGGTTAAGCTTTTCACACATCTCAACACTAGCAAGGTTTTTGGCTTATTCCACTATCAATGATTATTTTGATATTAGTATCTTTCACTTTAGTACTGTTCATGAACAAATTGCAATGTTGAGATTGGTTGTCTTCTTTAACAACCATTGGTAAATATGGAGTAACAACCAAAGCAAATTTACCTTTAGTAGGACATTGATCACCAGAATCAGATTCATTCTTAGTATTATTATCATCACATAGAATAGGTTATGTTTCAGAATCAGAAGCAGAATCATAATCAATTTCAGTGACAATCATAACCTTAGCATTAGAGCATTCACAAGAATAATGATCACATCCTTGACGATGCCAACATTGAATTGCACTTGTTTGAGTGTTAGAACCAACAAACGATTACAATGATTTAGATGAACTAGCAGGTTTAACACTAGATGTTGGAGTAGATTTCATATTCGAAATATTAGACATAGCATGTGGTTGTGTATTGGAATTTGAAGGTTTGCTAAACATTCCTTTGCTGATGTCTATCTTGGGCCTATCCCTGGGTGCTGCAGTGCCTAGATTACAATAGCACCTCTTCCTGAAGCTACTTTTCTACTTTGATTGCAAAGTGTTGTAATTCAGTCATAATGGAATATGGCTGAATGTTGATTAGCCTGTAAATGTTACAGTTCAGCCTATGCAATAATCTTGCCATTATTTATTAATTGTCCTATAGAACTCAGCCCCAAATCAAGAGTTCCTCCATCTGCTTTTAGTAGTTCTCTATGGATTGTGCGCCTTGCTTTAGCTCCCACAATTGAGTAAGAACATCTCAATGAAAATGTACAGAAAGAAAACGAGTACGCATCTCTCACTTCATTGCTTCCCACGTTATGATAGGAGGATCACCATTGTCCTTGCGGTCATTCTGAACTTTCTCCCACCATATCAGCGCATAGTCCTTAAATTCCAAGGAATCAAGCTTGATTTACGATCTTCACTGAAATCATGCATACAGAAGATCTTGTCCACACATATCTCCTATTTTTGATATTCTTATGGATCTCCACCACCAACAAATTTAGGTATGGTAATTTTTACCTTAGCGAGAGGATCCTCCTCGTGTGGCATCGAAACATGTCCAGCATGGCCACAGTGGTCAAGCCCTCCTCCTAGGAAGCCTCCACAAGTGCCACCACGTGCCATGGCTTGCCCACATGCACCTCCTCCTTATGCGGCTCCCGGTGGAAGAAGACGTACATCCTGTGGTGCACTAGGTAGACGTGCTTGTCGTTGTGGGCATGCTTGCTCTTCGTGTTGGTGTTGACAAGCAAGAAGAGCATCTTCTTTGCACCTGTGGGCTGCTTCTTCTTTCTCTTGATGAACTCAGGCAGCCATCTCAGTAATGGTCTCATCGAGGTTTTGCTCCACTGCTATGTTTTCACCTATAACAGCGTTAGTTACAGAATTGTTGTGCTATTCTTTTAGTTCTTGTAAGTCAGCATGAATCTCCTCAAGCACTTCATTAAACCCCTCCATAATTCACTTGACGTCATCCATGTTAGCAAAGCAATCCCCTGAAGGATGCTCTTCAACTGATCTGTCCGCTGACATGGTTAGCACAACAAGAAAGCAACACAAACGAAGATACTATGCAAAGGAACACCTAATGCTACCACCAGCTAATTATCTTGTCAATTCCTACAAATAGCAATATCACTTACCTGGGTGGTGAGAAAACAAGCCAGAGGTGTCACTAGCTGAAAACCAATCATAGGAGCTGATGAGGACATCACTTCTTCGGATACACACAACACTCCTCCAGTTGACATTCAAGGACCAATCACTAGAGCTCGCGCCCGACAATTGAATTTACAGGTGACCTCGTTCCTAAGTACTTCTTTTTGTTCACTTGAGAATCGATTGCTACCTAATGATTTAATTGTAATTAGGAACCATTGGAGAGGACCTAGAAGTACTTGGAGAAGGACTATGAGGCGCACAAGTCCAGCAAGGGCGGTCGAATCATGTTGGAGGCCCAATTCAAACCGACTTCGAATCCAATTCGGAGTCCAGGACCAGGCCGCACTAAAACGGACGCCCAGATCGCATCCGGACTCCGTTTTGGACGTTCTACATATGTATGGAAAGCTGATAAGACTACCTTTTCCAATGGCTCTGGTTCCATGTCAAAATTCCTTCTGAGTCAACGGGAATCGTCAAAACAAGTGAGCGTTCAGAATCTGTCAGGGTGCTGCGCCACCGTCTTTTGGGCCTTTCGGCTTTGTATCGTGTTGGAGCCCATTAGGGCGCGTCCAGGGGTTTTGCACGCCCCTTAATCCTTTATATCCAGCCGCCACCCCCACCATTAGGGTTGGGTTTTGCTTAGATTAATTCTGTCTTTGAACAGTTTCGCCGTTCATCGGTTTGTGAGACCCCAACTTTTCGAGTGCTACATCAATACATCCGCAATTCAGTTGTATTCTTCCTTGTTCTTGCTTGTGTTCTTCGATTCGCAGGCAAGGAATAGCCTTCTTGGCGAGGTCAACCGGGCCGCGCACGGTTGATAACCTGAGGAGACGTGGTGCTGCGATTGCGGGGTTCGGAACGTGTCGTTCGGAAGCCGGATCGATTTTTGTCGCGCCTCCACCATATCGAACATATACAGAACCTGTTGGAAGATCGGGACCCCGTCCCCATCAAGTGGTAATCTGTAACATCCTGAAATTTGAATCAGGAATATGTAAAGCTTTTGAGTTAATTTTGTAATGTAATTCCATTTGCGTTTGGAGTTAGAATGTTTTCCTAAAAATTTGGGCAAAAGGATTTAAGAGTTAAAAGGATCCAAAAAGAAACATAAGTTTGAATAGTGGAGAGTTGAAAATTTAAATAAGAATCTGAAAAGATGATCCTTAAAATATAAGGAGAGAATTGTAATTAAGCACAAAATGTCATCTACAAAGATAAGGGTATGAGAGGTAAAGTGGCAAGTAAATAAAAATGGGTCCACATATGAATACATATATACATATACACATAATGTTGGTCAAATAAAAAAGGCACATTAGGCAAATAAATCAGTAAATAAAGAGCATAAATACCTGTATATAAAACTATAAGTGTATGTGTATTTTCATATACATGTGATGAAGATAGCAAAAGAAAAAGAAAAAGAAAAAGAAATATGTTGGGGGGGGAGTCAGGCCCGACCGAGTCAGCCAGCCCAACTCCCCGCTCTCCCCGTTTCTTCAGCGCGGCCGCCTCCCACTCCTTCTGCCTAAGCGCCCCCAGCGCTGGCTCCCTCCTTCTTTCTTTTTCCTTCGCTGCGCGGACGAGCTGCTTCCACGTCGTCCCTTTCCTCCGCGCCTCCTTTCCTCCGCCTCACCTCGGAAACGCTGGACAACGTCGCCTCTCCCCATTGGTCGGCCGCGTCAAGAACTCTGCCCCGCTCTCTTTTTCTTCACCGCACTGCCGCCGGCTCTCTTTTTCCTCCCCGCGTTGCCTGAGCCGTCCCTCCAGGAGGATGGATCGAGTCCCCTGCCCTCCCTCGAGCGGCACAGCGGCATCATGCCCTTCTCCGCACCTCCGTTGCTTGCCGAGGGGATTGTGCAGGCGGGTCTCCCGGTGCCAGCTCCAACCGCGCAACTACAAAGGCAGCCGAGTTCACCAAACCCTTCCTCGCACCTCCCTTTTACTCCCCCCCAGAGCAATCGGCTTCCCTTCCCTTCTCCTCGCCGGAATCCCCTCTCTTCCTCAAGTCCGGCCGCCGAGCCATCTCTCTAACCGCACCACCATTTCTCGATTCCTGACATCCACACCCTCTTCCTGATGTCGTGAAGTCAACCGTGAGGTCGGCCGAGCCTCTCCGGCACTGTAGCTCGCCGGCGACGACCTCCTCCTTGGGCCACCGCCACCGCACGACGCCGGCCCGCCTCGACGCTTCCCGGCCCCCACAACCGCCTCCACCGGCCTCACCTCGGCGCGCACGACGCGTTTTGGCCCTCACCCGGCCCTCATCAGCCACCCCTCACCGGCAACTTCGCCGTCTTCCGTCGCCCTTGGCTTGCTCTGCTTCGGGCCTCTGCTGCCGCACGGCTTAAGTGTTTTGTTCCCCCTCCCTAATCAGGTAACACCAGCGACCCACCCGGCTAGCAGCGTGTGCTCTCATTTCCCCCGCCCGTGTTCGAATCCCCAGCTGTAATATAGAGTTAGGTTTCTTTTTTTTTATTTTGCCAGTGGCTACAATGAAGAAGGAAACTTAGGAAAAATCCAGAAAATTTAGGGAATAATCTAGGGAGTGTAATAAATTTAATTAGTATATAAACTAAGGTTACTTAACATTTTAATATGTGATTATTTACTATATGAGCCACTGATATAGTCTAGATATTTAGATGAGGTTTAGTTGTTGATTAGAGGTATTAATAAAATGTGGTTTAGTGTATAGTCCAAAAGTAATAAGAATTCTAATTAAAAATACATCCATAGGAGGTACAAAATTTATTAGTATATATACATGAACTTAATAAATGTTTAATCATGGATTAGTTATTATTATCATATCTGTATGATTAGTAAGCCAATAGCATATATTTTCCCAAAATTAAAGGGAAAACTTGAGAAAAACTGGTGAAGCTAATAAAATTTAAATAAGGCATTAGGGAGTTTATGTGTGATTTAAATTCGGAATAGTTGCCATGATAAATAATTAGTATGGCTTAAACATTCAAATTGTAAATCTAATTATTTAATAAAGGCTTTGGATAAATGTCTGTACCTAATAATGGTGGCCCTTAATTAACATGTAAACATAGAGGCCCAATAATTGTCGTGCCACCATTAAACAAACCCCAGTGCCATACCCTAATATAATAGCCCTAGGTCATCATGATTCAAAATCATAACACGGACATATAAATACTCTAAATTGAACATGTAACCACTAACATGGGTAATTAAGGTCACATAAAATGATACAAACCAAGCCTTGCTAAGATAGCTAGATGTAGACTAAGATTTGAGATGAGACTAAGCCTAATAGTAGCTAAAGTATAAGTAGGATAAAAATAGTGCCATTAACCAAATGTTAACACTAGCTTTAGTGCATAGTAATATTGAGCCTAATTGCATATATAGCAAGCTAGAACCCGAATAATTAAGCCCTAATTCAAATTAAACATAGTCTAGCGACAAAAGGGAGGTACATAAAATATCATATCACCTAATGTTAAAAAAAACATAGACTATAAGATTAACTTGATAAGCTAAAACTTGCAAATATTACTTATATATGTATATCACATGCCCTAAAAATCAACGCTCGACAAAATGATACCCAGCTAGACTTGCACCCCAATTCATAGGTCTAAAGCAATAATGAAAGCGATTATTAATAACAAGATCAAGTCATCGTATTCCACCGTCGGCCTTGCCTCAAACCACACGAATCACCCATTAACTCAAAGTAAAACTAAATTAAGTTTATTCGGATTTGTTTGGATCTTTTGAGTTATTTGCTTTTATTTAGATTCAGTCGTTTATCGCGTAATTAGAAATCGGAAGTCGTGAAGACTCATTGGATCAAGTGAGGTCAAGCTCGAAGTGAAGATAAACGTCAATTCAAGAGAAAGCATCGTGTGAGCTCAAGTCTGCGGTAAACTGCGCCAGGCGAGTCAATACTTTGATCATGTTGATCCTATGTTTTCTGCAAATTACTTTGTTTTAAATTATCAAATTGCATGCTGTTAATTTATATGCAAATACATGCTTAATTTAATATTCTAGTTATGTGCCCATTGTTTACCTTGAATAATATTACCCCTCCTTTGGAATATTTGAATGTGTGAACCTTGTCGCCTTAGCAAAAATATAATAGTAACATTTCGAAAATAAGTCCTCAATTATATGCCATGCTTAGCATTGATTAGGAACCCGGGGCAAGAAATTGTCCCAAGCATCACTTTTATTCATGAGAAATTGATTCGGGCAGTCATGACGGGAATGACTGGTATATGTTGGTATGATTACTTTGTTTCCAAAAACCCCAACATGCTTAAATATCTGGGCGGATTGGTTCGGGGGTGTGAATGTGTGGTGCAGTGGAAGCACAAAGTGGGTTAGTGGTAGACCGCCCAGATACCAATAAGGACTGAATCTTGTCATGACCTCCTGTGTAAAACAGTACAACCACAAGTCTGTAAAATACAACTTGGCTAAGTAAACTTATCGAAATCCCCGGACTCATCTCACCGGTAGTGGTTGGGAAGTGGCTACGCAAGGGCAAGAGAAGGCCTAAAGGGACACCGAGTGGAGGGTGAAGTTTCCCAGTCGTACTAGCGCAGAGGGGAGGGGAGCCCGTACGCTAGTAGCCGTGGGGAACATCCCGTGCAACGTATGGGACCCACCGCAAGTGGGAGAAGCCCATAAAGTGAGATGAGAAAAGGGACTAGATACTTTGAAAAGTCACTGTGATGGTCTGCTCAACCACACGTCTAAGGAATCGTGTGGGGCAACGAGTCGATTGTCTCTTGTGGTGAAAGTGTACAAACTCTGCAGAGTCAAAACTATTCGAATAGCCGTGCCCACGGTTAAGGGCGGACATGGGAACTTAACCAGATATAGTTCTATTTCAAAATGTTTTGTGGGTGGGATGGAAAAGTGGAGGGCAGTGAAAGGCCCTAGTTTGGAGTTGTCCTGGGTGTCGTCCCAGTGGTAAGTTAAGCGGCTATAACGTTGAAGAAATTGCTATATGGTGCAGATGCCATGTAACGGTGGATGGAATCTGAATCGATATTAATAATGCATTTCCTTGTACATTATGATTTGTTCCAAAATTGCTAAGTCATAGGGCTTTTTTAATTAATTGTATTCAAAAGCACTCTACGCAAAATAAAATAGCCCGAGCCTCTCCTTTGTTAAGCTATGCATACTATTTATTTGCATTCTGTGTATTGGCTCGCGGAGCACGGGGTCGGAGTGCTCACGCTCGCTTTTGCGACAAAATTCAGAATCAGGAATCAAGTCACTACACCGCAGCAACAAGATTGGACAAGCTGGCAGAGAAGATGAAGATGTCAAGAGCTAGGTCGCGAACCTCCAGTTGGCTGCCTGTGGGCATGTCCTGAAGGTCCCACCTGTGTGCTTCGTTCTTCCGCTGCTGCAATTTAATGATTTCGGCCTAATCGGCCCATGAGTAAGTCTACTATTAAATTTTACGCTTCCGCATGATATGTATTTTGATATTCATTACTGTAACTGTGAGCACTATCTACTGATCCAGGGAATAGTGCAGTAATCACAGAGGAATCCGGATGTTAATATCTGGGTCCCTACATAATCAGAGCTTCAGGTGTTCCTTCAGGTTCGTGTTACCCTTCTTTGTGGTTTTCGGTTTCATCCTAGAGTCCATGAAAAAGCCCTACAAAAAAAATTGTAGTCATAGGTTGTTTCCTGTCCTAGATCTCGTTTAGCCTTTGCACAATTTGATTCCAGAGTCCGTAGTGTTGAGTTCGTGTCCTTAGTCGAGTTGTGTTGCTGGTTTAGATTGTGTTTTATTTCGGGTTGTCTTGCTTCCGCTTCATCCCATACAAACCCTAGCCGTCATCCATCGCGTATTCAACCCTCTGTTTTTGTTTTCCCACCCATATCCCACCCTCTGTTTGAGTCATCCTTCGCGTCTCGTGATCACATAGCATCATCCCCCACCTTTCCCCGAGCTTCCGCCACCAATTTCCACCAATTCCCTCCACCCGATTTCGTTTTGGCCTCCACAGCAACCATAACTCGAAGGCCCATCTTCAAACGGCCATAACTTTCGCATACGGACTCGAAATCAGGCGATTTTTTTTGAAATTGGGTGAAATTAAATTTTACATCGGATACTCCCCCACTTTGTCAGGTTCGGCGATTTTATTTTCCCCAAATTCGGCCTGGAAAGTGCAGTACTCGAGCTCCGAAATTGATTCACCGAATTTCCAGCACATTCATTATTTTCTGGAGGCCACACCTTACATCAGATTGAGTTGAAACTTTGTGTGGTTCCTATTTCTGTGCTCTGCTCTGTGAAAAAAATAAAATTAAAAAGACAAAAAAGAAAAATTTCGGCTTAGTAGAGAAGAGAGAGAAAAGTGCTATCCGTGGTCAAAAAAAGGAAAAAAAAGAGAGAAAAACCGGACAGAGCACAGTTTTAGGTCACAGAGCTTCATTTGTTTTGTGCTTATGCTGAATTAAGTTTCTCATTCCCTGGCCATCTTTGTTGCTGTCTTCGCTTACTTTCTGGCCGTGATTCCTTGTTCATCATATCCTAACACTGATATAGGACACATTTAGGCCAGCAACTAGGACCAGTGCTTTGGACATTTATTCAGCATTACTATCTGTTATTGATTTGTGTTCCAGTGATATATTTGGCCTTCCAAGCTCCATATATCTACTTCTGGATAGCACAGTTTTGACCCTTGCAATCGTACCCACGCTCGACATGGTATCACGAACCAGCCACCGGTTGTACCACCTGCTGCTTTGGTAAGAACACTTGTAAGAGCTTGGTAAGTCACTTCCTTTGCGAGTTCCCCCTGCCCTTCATTTGTAGTTGATAGGGATAATCCTTTTGTTTTCCCTGTGTTTCCAGTAACCATGGCAGGAGACAAAGGAGACGAGACACCGGTCGATTTCAACGAGTGTGTTAGTCGCGGCCATCTACAAGCTGCGCTCGACAAACAAAATGCTTCAATCACTGATCTCGGCGCGAGAATGGACACCATCGTCGCCGCCATTGCCAAGTTGAACACCACGGAAGGCATTGAGCGGGTGGAGCGGCGGTTGGCTGACCTCACTGGTCGGATGGACACATTGGAGGCACGCCTGCCACCTGTCAATGACGGTCATCGTCGTGATAATGACACAGTGTATGATGCGGATGGCAACATTGATCAGCGGGCGACACAAGATGCACGACTACGTCGGCATCTTCAGCAAAACCGACAGGGTATGGGAGGTAATAACCAGAACCGTCATGGTAACGACGACCCTTTTGCTAAAGTCAAGTTTACCATTCCATCTTTTGCTGGTCTTTACGATGCTGATATATATCTTGATTGAGAGATGACGGTAGAGCAGAAATTTAATTCTCACTTGGTTCCTGAACAACATAGAGTTAGACAAGCTACTAGTGAGTTTAAGGACTTTGCTATTATCTGGTGGAATGAACTAAGTAACATGCGCTTACAACCTGATACATGGGAGCGGTTAAAAGAAGATATGCGTAATCGTTTTGTTCCTCCCACATATAAACTTGATTTGAGAAAAAAATTGCAGCGCTTAGAACAAGGTGATCGTTCTGTTCAGGACTATTATGCTGAGCTTCAAAAGGGTATGATGCGTTGTGGGGTTGTTGAGGACACGGATGATAAGATTTGTCGTTTCTACGGGGGGTTACGGCGTGAAATTCAGGACATTGTTGATTATAAAGAATTTACTACTGTCAACCAGTTGTTCCAGCTTGCTATGCTTGCAGAAAAAGAATTGCAGGGACGCAAGGAATCAGCGAAGGCAAGCACCGGACGACCCTTCTACACGCCAAGAACGACTACATCGACGGGACTACCCAAGTCTTCTTCGAGTTTTCGTTCCCCTCCACCACCTGTGACCAAGATTGCAGCAGCGCCACCGAAGCCACCTTCCACGACACGCCTTGTAGATCCTACAAAAACTTCTTTGCAGGTTCCAGCCAGGAGTTCTTCTTCCGTGGCTTCAACGGGCCGCTCCTCCGACATTCAGTGCCACCGCTGCCATGGGCTTGGTCATGTGCAGAAGAATTGCCCTAGCCAACGGGCATACATCGCCACAGAAGATGGAGGCTACATCAGCACTTCGGATGTTGAGGAGGATGATGATGTTGCTGCTGCCTCGGACGACAATGGCGGTGGTGATGACGACTTGGTCCTTGGTGGGGCGTCCACAGCGACGCTACGAAGCATCATTGTGCAGCGAGTCCTCAGCACACAGGTACAACAACCCGATAAGCTTCAACGCCATAATTTGTTTCAGACATTCTTCGCAATCAAGAACTGGCGCGCACGTGTCATCATTGATGGAGGAAGCTGCAACAACTTGGTGAGTTCTAATTTGGTCAAGAAGCTTGGCTTGACCACGCGACCGCATCCACATCCATACCATATTCAGTGGTTAAATGATTCTGGAAAAGCTAAGGTAACGCAAACATGCCGAGTCCATTTTTCCATTGGTGGTTATGCTGATCATGTTGATTGTGATGTGGTTCCCATGCAAGCATGCTCTCTTTTATTGGGTCGACCTTGGGAATTTGATAATGATGCTTTACACCATGGTAGTAGTAACAAATACACTTTTATGCATAAGGGAAAGAAAGTTACTTTACTGCCTTTGACCCCAACTGAGATTATAGAGGCCGATAGGGCGAGAGCTGCTGCTGCTAATGATCAAAAGGAACATGATAAATCTGAAAAACAGCAAGTAATTCATTTGAAAAATTCTGTTATGCTTGCCACAAAATCAGACCTTGCTGAAATTGATGATGTTAATGATACATGCTATGCTTTTGTGTGCAAAGATGCTTTATTTTCTCTTGATAATATGCCTTGCACTTTGCCTGCTCCTGTCACTAACCTTTTGCAGGAGTTTAGAGATGTTTTCCCTGATGAGATACCTCCAGGACTTCCACCCATTAGAGGGATTGAGCACCAGATTGACTTGATCCCTGGAGCGAGTTTGCCAAACCGTGCGGCATACAGGACCAATCCTGAAGAGACTAAGGAGATTCAGTGACAAGTCCAAGACCTTTTGGACCGTGGGTACGTACGTGAGAGCCTTAGTCCTTGTGCTGTTCCCAAAAAAGATGGTTCTTGGCGTATGTGTGTAGATTGTAGAGCCATTAACAACATTACTATAAGGTATCGTCACCCTATTCCTAGGCTAGACGACATGCTTGATGAGTTGTGTGGTGCTGTAATTTTCACAAAGATTGACTTGCGTAGTGGATACCACCAAATAAGAATGAAACTTGGCGATGAATGGAAAACTGCTTTTAAAACTAAGTTCGGCTTGTATGAGTGGTTAGTCATGCCTTTTGGTTTAACTAATGCACCTAGCACTTTCATGAGATTAATGAACGAGGTTTTACGTCCTTTCATTGGCAAATTTGTGGTTGTTTACTTTGATGATATCTTGATTTATAGCAAGTCCATGGATGAACATTTGAATCACTTACGTGCTGTTTTTAATGCTTTGAGGGATGCACGTTTGTTTGGTAACCTTGGGAAGTGCACCTTTTGCACGGATCGAGTCTCTTTTCTTGGCTATGTTGTGACTCCACAGGGAATTGAGGTTGATAGAGCCAAGGTGGAGGCGATATGGAGTTGGCCCACGCCCACGACGGTCTCCCAAGTGCGGAGTTTTCTTGGCCTTGCAGGATTTTATCGCCGCTTTGTCAAGGAATTCAGCACCATTGCGACACCATTGATTGAGTTGACAAAGAAGGGCGTCGTGTTCCATTGGGGGCCATCACAAGAGTAGTCCTTTAATCTTTTGAAGGACAAGCTTACACACGCACCATTGCTCCAACTTCCGGATTTTGGTAAGACTTTTGAGCTCGAATGTGATGCTAGCGGAATTGGTATTGGTGGTGTTTTGACGCAAAAAGGCAAACCTGTTGCCTACTTTAGTGAAAAATTGAATGGTCCTACTCTTAATTATTCCACGTATGATAAAGAATTGTATGCTCTTGTTCGTTCTTTAGAGACGTGGCAACACTATTTATGGCCTAAAGAATTTGTCATTCATTCCGATCATGAATCACTTAAGCATATTCGTAGTCAAACCAATTTGAATCGTAGGCATGCTAAGTGGGTTGAATTTATTGAATCTTTTCCTTATGTCATTAAACACAAGAAAGGGAAGGATAATGTGATTGCTGATGCCTTGTCTCGACGCTATACCATGTTGTCTCAACTTGATTGTCGCATTTTTGGTCTTGAAACTGTTAAAACACAATATACTTTTGATGCTGATTTTAAGGATGTGTTGTTGCATTGTAAAGAGGGACAAGCATGGAATAAATTCGTGATCAATGATGGGTTCTTGTTTAGAGCTAACCGCCTATGCATTCCAGTTGGATCCGTTCGTCTTTTGTTGTTGCAGGAGGCGCATGGAGGCGGTTTGATGGGACATTTTGGTGCTAAGAAGATGGAGGACGTTCTGGCCACACACTTCTTTTGGCCAAAGATGAGGCGAGATGTTGAGCGGTTTGTGGCTCGCTGCACTACATGTCAAAAAGCTAAGTCTCGCTTGAATCCACATGGTTTATATATGCCTCTTCCTGTTCCTTCTATTCCATGGGCAGATATTTCTATGGACTTTGTTTTAGGATTGCCTAGAACTAAGAGGGGGAGGGATAGCATTTTTGTTGTTGTGGATCGCTTTTCTAAGATGGCTCACTTTATACCATGTCATAAAACCGATGATGCCGTTCATATTGCTGACCTCTTTTTCAAAGAGATAGTTCGTTTGCGTGGTATGCCTTCTACTATTATTTCAGATCGTGATGCCAAGTTCTTGAGTCACTTTTGGCGTACTCTATGGAACAAGTTGGGTACAAAGTTGTTATTCTCTACAACATGTCACCCACAAACTGATGGCCAAACTGAGATGGTGAACCACACATTGTCTACCATGTTGAGAACTATTTTGAAGAATAATTTGAAGCTGTGGGAAGAGTGTTAGCCGCATGTTGAGTTCGCATATAATCGAGCAGAACACTCCACCACCAAGGTAAGTCCTTTTCAGGTAGTGTATGGATTCAATCCACGTGCCCCTATTGATATTTTACCGTTGCCTACTAGTGAGAGAGTTCATAATGATGCTAAGGAGCGTGCTGATTTTATTGTTAAAATGCATGAGGCTACTAAGGCAAACATTGAAAAGATGAATGAAAAATGTAGGATTACTGGTAGTAAAGGTAGAAAGGAAGTTAAACTTGAACCGGGTGATTTTGTTTGGTTGCACTTGAGAAAGGATAGATTTCCTGAGTTAAGAAAGTCAAAATTGATGCCTAGAGCTGCTGGTCCTTTGAAGATAGTTAAGAAGATAAATGATAATGCATATCAACTTGAATTGCCTCCCGAGTTCGGGGTTAGTCCCACCTTTAACATTTCAGATTTGAAGCCATACTTGGGAGAAGAAGATGAGGCTGAGTTGAGGACAACTCCGCTTCAAGAGGGGGAGGATGATGAGGACATCACTTCTTCGGATACACACAACACTCCTCCAGTTGACATTCAAGGACCAATCACTAGAGCTCGCGCCCGACAATTGAATTTACAGGTGACCTCGTTCCTAAGTACTTCTTTTTGTTCACTTGAGAATCGATTGCTACCTAATGATTTAATTGTAATTAGGAACCATGGAGAGGACCTAGAAGTACTTGGAGAAGGACTACGAGGCGCACAAGTCCAGCAAGGGCGGTCGAATCATGTTGGAGGCCCAATTCAAACCGACTTCGAATCCAATTCGGAGTCCAGGACCAGGCCGCACTAAAACGGACGCCCAGATCGCATCCGGACTTCGTTTTGGACGTTCTACATATGTATGGAAAGCTGATAAGACTACCTTTTCCAATGGCTCTGGTCCCATGTCAAAATTCCTTCTGAGTCAACGGGAATCGTCAAAACAAGTGAGCGTTCAGAATCTGTCAGGGTGCTGCGCCACCGTCTTTTGGGCCTTTCGACTTTGTATCGTGTTGGAGCCCATTAGGGCGCATCCAGGGGTTTTGCACGCCCCTTAATCCTTTATATCCAGCCGCCACCCCCACCATTAGGGTTGGGTTTTGCTTAGATTAATTCTGTCTTTGAACAGTTTCGCCGTTCATCGGTTTGTGAGACCCCAACTTTTCGAGTGCTACATCAATACATCCGCAATTCAGTTGTATTCTTCCTTGTTCTTGCTTGTGTTCTTCGATTCGCAGGCAAGGAATAGCCTTCTTGGCGAGGTCAACCGGGCCGTGCACGGTTGATAACCTGAGGAGACGTGGTGCTGCGATTGCGGGGTTCGGAACGTGTCGTTCGGAAGCCGGATCGATTTGTGTCGCGCCTCCACCATATCGAACATGTCCAGAACCTGTTGGAAGATCGGGACCCCGTCCCCATCAGGAGCTGCACTCACCAAGTTTATGTGGAGCTGGGATAGGGTTAGTGTATAATCCTACCACAATTCAGATACACAAGATGTTGTAAAACTAGTAAACAATCCACAAAGTTAACAAAAGGCTAGTTGCAATGTCTAAGATATAAGTGATGCACACACATGCAATGATTAATGTTACTTGATTAAGCAAAGGAAGTTATCACACCAAGTGCTAGGAGAGATGCTAGCCAACTAAAAAAACGTCTATCTAGGGTACAAGATTGTTCACACAATGTAGAGCACAAAAACAATGCAATGGTGCAACGTAAACAACACTCTAGTTAAGCAGAAAATGATAGCTAGTCCCAAAAGATGAAATAGTAAAGTTTTATATGGCTTATATATACTCGTTTGAAAGATTTCGATGAGATCTACAGCTTTGCAGTTGAGGTGAACTGCAAATTCCGATGGGAAGACTGAAAGAATTGGCAAAAATAGAAAGTGAAAACTTGTGACATGAATTTGGGACTGAAGATGGCCAATTTTGGGTGTCTCAGATGGTGACTAATGCAAGTGAGTCAGCTTTTTTGGATTGGCCTCATCGTTTGCTTTTTGACAAGTACAAGAGCGTAGAAAACAGACACCATATGCAAAAGTTATGATCATTTCACTGAAGGTGTCTCAGAATTCGAATCCTACTCGGACACGAAACCGTCTCAGGCTCAATTTGAAACCACTATATCTTTCAATCCTGTAGGCCAAACTTACTGATTTTTTTGGATGTTTGTGGCTATATGAAGTACTCTACCAATTTTCACTATATTTAGCGTAAGTTTGACATGCTTTTCAAGGTGACCACTTTTGGGAAGTTCTACACAGTTTCTTTGATGGATTCCAAGGACCAACTCAAAGTAGAAGTACCAGATTTGGATTTTAGGAGTCCTAACAATTCAACCAATGTAAGGAGATGATTTTGGTTGTGATTTAGGGAGTCTAAACCACAATTTTGATATTATGAATTTTTTTGTGGTGCAGATTAGAGGAGTTCTAACCCATGAATTTTCTGTTGTAGATGCAAAAACTAAGAACTCTAAAAGAACGATCAAGCAACACAAAGGAAACACGAGATGCAATGGACAACAACTATGCAATTGAGACTAACAGATTGAAACCTAACAAAACTCACTAGATGCAAATGAATTGAAAACTAAGGCTAGGATTTTTTCCAGCTTTGTATATAGGATAGAAAATAAAAACTAAACCAGGGTAAAAGATTGATCCTATTGTATGAACCTAGCGCTCTCATACCAAAATGATACGGGGGTGCCTCATCTTCATGATGTAGGATCTCTCTTGCAGTGTAAATATGTGACTAACCTGAAATCTAGTGAATTCTGATGAACGGAAGCACACGATTGTATATCTCGGTTACAGACTCCCATGTACCGAAATTCAACTAACAACACGCTCTGGATCTCCTCACCACACCAAGATAGACGACATTGCTGGTCCGTGAGGAACAACAAGAACATTGGTAACTAGTAATTTGGTGGAACGCTAACTAGTTGGCTTCCCAACTCTTATGGCAGCGCACAGCATAAACCAAAGAGCAAGAAATTGCTTTGACTAAAAATTAACGTTTGAGGATTACAGAGGACGGTGGCCAAGGCTTTACAACATCGTACTGGCCTAGCTAGACTCACAAAAGGAAAATAACTCGAATGCGATTCTAGTTCGATCTTCCTAATTTAGACAACTCTTGCCTAACTTAAACTGAAAGTAATAAGAAGTGGTTGGCTAGTTGCCATGGTATGTGCGTCCGTGTGGTGGGCCCCACATGGTGGTTGGACCATAAGGGTGGTGCACAACTCCCTTGACAATAGCCCAACTTCTCTTATGGCCCAAGTATCTGTTTTTAGCTTGTTTGAAACTTTGGCATCGCCATCACCTCAAAACTAAACTAAAACTAATACTAATGCCCAAAACACCCTTAATATGTCTTATTATAGGTACAAACTAGCCCATGGCACATGGAACTTGGTAAAAAACTTAAATGAACTCAGAATTAAGATTAGACACAATCAAGTTTCCGAAGCATAGTCTTCTCCAATCTTCAATCCAAAGCTTGAAAAGATCTGATCAAAACTGACCAAAACACGCTTTGACAAACCCCGACGGTCTAACCTCTACATATATGGCAGTCTGACCTCCATGAAAGGGCGGTTTGACCCCAACATATATGGTGGTCTGACCTCCATGAAGGGCGTTGGTCTGACCTCTACATATATGGTGGTGTGACCTCTATGGACAGTAAAATCAGGGGACGAATAGTAATTTCAGTGCTATTTCAAATTTGAAAATCCATGCAACTTTTGATTGGTTGACCCAATGACTTGAAATTTTGTATGCACCTTCTTTAGGATGTCAAAAACCTATTCCAATCAACGATTAATAGAATCGTTGCAAAAGTTCTTGCTTTTTTCCATTCAAAGGAAGGGAGCACCAAAATCGGTCAAAACAGGGAAATCTCGATCTGCTCTTGCTCGTGAGTTCTTAATTGTCTCTAGATGACCTTAGATGGGTTCTCACATGCCATATCAAGTTAGATCATAGCACGAACTCAAGTCAAAATGCCCATAACACCTAAACTCCAAAATCATCCCTTCTTGAGCTAAAAAGGGGCAAACACAAGAATATACAAATACAAGTGCCTAGACTGATGAGATCTAGTCTCTATGACACATCCTCATTGTTTACACATTCTTGGCACATAGCAAGATCATGGGGAGAAGAGGAAACACCAAAAATCAAGCCAAATCAAGATTTCATCTCTTGAGCACAAGAGGAAAATACTTGAATGAATTTTGATCTCTATTGGTACATGGAGATAAATGTTTATAGCCACTCCCTAGCCAATCACAAAGTCTAAGGATGACAAAAGTCTAAGCCACAAGAGCCTCTCACATCTCCCACAAAGTTCTCTCTAAGAACCCTAACTTCTCTCTATACTTGGCATGAATAGCTCGATCCTAAACCACCCTCTCCACTCTTTTATGGTGGAGGCATATGAGAAACCCTAACCAGCCCCACTTGTTGGGTTTCATCCACCTACATGAGCAAACATGTTAACCCAACACAATTTCAGGTTTTATAATTATACAAGCATGCTTCGTAAAGTGCACACACCTATTAACCCATTAGTGAATCAACACTTGATCCACTTCATATTTTCAGCACAACCAAGACCTAAACAACTTAGGTCACACTGTAGTTTTGCACACCGCACTTTTTTGGTATTGAGCAATTTACCAAAATGCCCCTCTACCGCCTTCCACAAAGTTTTCTGTTTCCTTTGCCACGAAGCATCGCCCGTGCTTCACCATCTACCACATAGCCCCAATGACTTGCAACCAAGCCTCTCACACATCTGAATCCTATCGAACCATCCTCGCTTGCAAATGACCCAAGTTACATAGCGCACCACATGATTCTCCTCGCACATGACAACACCTAGCTTCCTTGTCCGCCTAGTCTTAGTCCACTCTGCCGTTGCCTATCATGTCCACCACCGGTAGCTCCCACTCAAGTTCCTCGTCGCTCCGGCTTGCAACCACCCCATAGGCCTTGCTCATCTTCGGTGGCTCCTTGATCATATGGACCTCAGCTCCTCTGAGCGTAGTCCCGATCCCTTGACCGCTTTGGATCTAAGCTCTCCTAGTTTAGTCTTGGTCTCATCTGCCTCACAATGACATAGCTTCGGAGTCTTGCAACCAACACAAACAAGCAAATTGGCACATAGCACCGCACAATACACAAAGTCATCAGTTGACACTACTCATCCATACAATGCACCACGCAAAATATATGTAACCAAGCCATTGATCCTAAGGCTAGGACCAAATATTAAATCCCCGTACACGCAAGCAAATTCATCTCATGACTCAAAATCCCAAATCTCAAAACATGGCTGAAAATCCTTATCAAGCTGGTCTGACTGTTAGGTCTCAGTACTCAGACCGCTGACCCCGAGCGATTGAACTGCTGCCATGCACTTGACTCTCCAACAGTAAACCATATGTATGGACACATGCTATGACTCACACATGCATGGACTCACCTATGACTAACCCTTGCACATCACCAGCCGGTAAGACTACCCAAACAAGCCGGTAAGATTGCCCAAACAAGCCGGTAAGACTGCCCAAACTATACTCAAACAACACAAACTTTACTAGAGCCAGTCTGACCGTGGCACACAAGCCGGTAAGACTGCCCAAATAGCTGCCGGTCAAACCCTTCGGTCCCAACGGTCACATCGCCCTGATCCTAGTAGTTAGATCTCCTGGGTTGGCCGGTCTAACCAGTTTTCCAACACAGCACAAACTCAATTTACAAAATTAAAAGTTCAAACTCAAGCCATGAAATCAATACACAATCAATATCAAATACTCATCATCACTGAAATGGGGTTTCCACTACATGGTCCTTCAGTTGAATCCTGTGATTCTTCCCTGTTAGTTCGTGTTCTTGCTAGGGCACCGATTGAAGGGCATTATTTTATCTAGGTTACATTTCTGCTGATTTCTGCTGCTACACGGAACTACTTGGACTGTTAGTGATGAGGGCATCCCTAACACTTATACATCTTCTCCTATTGGTGGTCATGCACATACTGATGAGGACATCCCCATTACATATACATCTTCCACTCCAAGCATGCATGAGAATAACCAAGAACCAGAGGGCCCAATGACGAGGGCAAGAGCCAAACGTTTTAACAAACAGGTGCTTTCATTTCTTAAGGAGTTTCCTTTAATTGATGATGAACTTGGAATACTACCTCATGCTAGTATTTTATATATTCTTAGGTATGACTCATGTGAAGACTTGGGAGAGCAAAAGGGAGGAGCCTAAGGACTTAAACTACAAGTTTTGAAAAATATTTTCTAGCCAAATTCGGACTTCCCACGTGCTCAACCCAATTTAAACTCGGATTCAACTCAGATTCAATTCGGATTCGGTTCGGGACAGCCTGACAGACAGTTACTAAAAATGCCATAACTTTCACAAACGGAGTCCGATTCAAGTGTTCTTGTACTCGTTGGAAAGATAATTTCAAGGGATACACAATGGATCTGGTCCCACCTTCAAATTCATCACGGATAAAAAGTTATGACCGAAACAATATGACAGGTGAAAAATATAATTTCCTTTTTGTGAGAGTTCGTATCCAAAACCATATAGGGTTGAGTTGTACTTGGTTTGGGGACCATATGGACGTCCCAAGGGGCTATATAAGCCTTATATTGGCAGCCTTTAGAGGGAGACCAATTTTATGCATAAGATTGAAACATAGCTATTGCTTGTTCTTTCAACACCAGAGTTCATGCGAGGACTTTGAGAGAGAACTAGGCGATCCATTGTTCATTCTACAATTCAAGGTCAAGACATCGTTCCATTGGGAATTGGGGACTTGGCATTCGTCGTTTGTGGTCTCGCGATGAATAATTATCCGGTGTGTTTTGGGTGTATTTCGAAGAGTTGAGGGTTCGTGCATTGGCGCGAGTGTTCAACTAGCCACATCATCTACTTCGCATCAACTATCCACGGTTCCTCACTGAGAAGATCAGGACCCCTCCCCGTATCATGTGGTATCAGATTCTAGGTTTACTCGGTGAGAACTTCTTTACCCGTAGTTAGATTCGTTTTCTGTCCTTTCGTCCATTAAACCGAAAATTGCAATACCAAAACCGTAGTTTAATCTATTTATTTCTTATGCTTTTGTTAAGTCTTCGTCCATTAGAGTTTTGTTTTAGTGCTGATTCGTGTGTTTCCTTTTGCGTTGCTTAATCGTTGTGTTCACATAAACCCTACAAAATTGTTGGTTAATTCCCTCAATTAGCAAACAAAAAAAAAGCTTACATCTTTTACCGTGCGCCATCTTGAGAGCACAATCCGAGTCGGTTTGTGTTTCTTTATCCGAACTCCCTGTTGGGACTAGAGTCCGAATCGACCTCTAGCTTAAACACAATCCGAGTCCAATTGTTCCAACTTCTGTTTCAGTCACTACATCATAGCAGGCCGAACCACATTCGGTGTATTTGTGCTTCACTTATATCCTTTAATCTTGAGACTAGCTGTTGACATTGCAATTAGGGCTGCTCATTAAAATTGATTACACCTTGCTGATTTGTGAGGCTTGCAGCCGTAGTTAGGAAGAGCCGCGGCATAAAAAAAAGAAGAGAGAGAAACACGTAACTTTTGCATACGACCTCCGATTGAGGCGTTTCTTGATCCGTTGGAAAGGAAACGAGAAGATAGAGCTTCCAAACTCCTTTTTTTAGAGCAATTTTGTGCCCTCGTATATTCAGTTGCAATTGGCTAGCGTCTCTCTTAGTACTTGATGCAAAACGAGCTAGTTTCATCTCTGTTTCTGATTGATTCTCCCTAGCTTATTCCTTTGTTTGCATTAAGTCCCATTTATCATTGCGTGTGCGTTCATACTCTTCGCTTAAACCAATTGATCAGCACATAGGCAAAATACTCTAGCTTGGATCATTACTTAGCTTTACAATACCTTGAATATCAGATTGCATAGGATATCCACATAACTTTCCAAGCTCCACCTACACCCGTTGGTGTACTCTCTTGCTCTTGGTTACGCTCATACATTACCAGGTTGAGGTCGTTTGCTGTCATAATTGTCGATTTGCCATCCTTGATTCACTTTGGAACGGTAAGCTTGTCTTGTTTTCAGGACAGTGAGTTGCAAGCATAGAGAGAGCTTTTGTTTTACTAACCCGGATATAACCTCATTTCTTGTTTGTGAGTCGTTCCCATGTCAGGTCACGAGGAGGATCCACCTAATCCGGAGGCGCCGGTTACGTGGACCGAGTACACTCGGTTGCGCGCAATGCTACAAAAACAACTTCATGATGGTGAGAATGGCGTGCGCGATGAGCTCGGGGAAGTTCAGACTGGACTGAACACCCTCGAGGAGGAGGTCACACAATTGTGTACGACCATCAACAATAACTTTCTGGAGCTGCATGCCATGTTCGCACACCACAATCTACGTGGGGGTGCACCAGCTAATTATACAAGTGTGCACGACCCTCCGGTCGTTCTGCACAATGAGACCGAGGAGGAGCGTGCTATTCGTCTGGATGAGAAGCGACGTAAGCGACAGGCGCGTCGCATGGTCGTGCCGCCAAACGTCGGGATGGCAGCTGCGGCACGCCCTCAGGCACATGGGCCTGGTCGAGGCAACGGTGGCCAGGGTGGAGGTGCACCACAGGGTGCCCACGGAGGAGGTGTGCATCATGCATCTCGTAGCTGGGCTGACGCGGTCGAGCGCCAGGATGACGATTTCCCCATCGATGACTACGATGACCGACAGCGCCCACCACCGCTACAACGTGTAGCGTCCTCGCCACGATGACACCGAGGACATTGTCGCTAAGCCTAAATTTAATCTTTCTATATTTTCAAGTGGTACAGATGTGGAACAATACCTCACTTGGGAGCTGAAAGTTGATAAGTTATTTCAGATGAACAACTATTCCAATGAGAAGAAGTTGTTGCTTGCGTCCAATGGCTTGGATGATTATGCCACAAATTCGTGGGAGCAGTTCATCTGTAAGCGCATGGAGCACCATGAGTTGCTGATTATCACCTGGGAGCAGATGAAGCAGCATTTGCGGGCATGCTTTGTACCTCGCCACTACAAGCGCTCACTATTTGAGAAGTTGACAAGGCTGCGACAAGGTATGAAATCAATTGATGAATATCATAAAGAAATGGAGACTATCATGATACATGCAGATGTCCGCGAGAATGAAGAACAGACCATGGCGAGATTTCTAGCTGGCATGAATCATGCTGTCAAACGCATTGCCAATCACCATCCCTATAATGATATAATTGAGTTGCTGTACCAAGCACGTGAAGTCGAGAGACAAGTGATTGAAGACGCACGATTCGCTGCCCGGTCACGTTCTTCAGCTAGTCCGGGACAGCCATATAACAACAACCAACCAAATAAGAGCACTTCGGATGCAAGCAATTCGGCGATGCGCAGTTCCGCAAGTAAGAAGCTGGAGAGTACACCGTCACCGGTGTGTCGACCTATGGCTCCCGCTGCTAGTGCGACCTCGTCTATGGAGTCAATAGGCCGTTCACATGACATTATTTGCCACAAGTGCAAGGGCGTTGGCCATTTTCAGAGGGACTGCCCAAATGTCAGAACTATGCTTATCACAGAGGATGGCGGTTATGTTTCAGCTAGTGATGATGAGTCGCCTAATGCACAGGCAGTCTTGTACACTAATGACATAGAACAATGTGAGTGTGATCCTGAGTTTCCTAACACTAAGCAGTATTCCATTGTTTGCATGCCCAAGGTGCTTAGTGTGATGCCATCGCCATCACTCGCACAGTGGTGCAATTTGTTTCAGACATGGGCAAAGCTTGATAAGGGTAAGGTGTGCAAGGTGATCATTGATGGCGGGAGTTATTACAATCTGGCTAGCAAAGATATGTGTCATAAGTTGGGTTTGAAGAATTTGCCACATCCGCGTCCTTATCATGTGCAATGGTTGAGCGACAAAGAGGAAGTGAAGGTGAACTATATGGTGCATGTGACGTTTTCTATTAGGAAGTACACCGATATTGTGGACTGCGATATTGTGCCTATGACGGTGTGTCACTTGCTCTTGGGATGGCCATGGTAATATGACCGTTTCGCTGTTCACGATGGGCGTACAAATCGTTACATATTTCGATGGAACAATATGGATGTCATCTTCATATGCACGTTGAGAGTGCACAAGAGCGAGAGAACCGAGTAGGAACAAGAAACGTGAGGGAGAGAAGAATTTAGTGATGTTAGCCACCAAATCAGAGATGAGAGAATTCAGCGAGGATTCTAATTTGGTGCACGTCGTGCTGCTGTACAAAGACGCATTACTTTCGACTAACGACATCAATTCTCTTCTTAGTGGTGTTGTTTCTATTTTGCAGGATTTCAGCGACGTCTTTCCAGAGGAGGTACCAGTGGGGCTACCACCAATACGCGGAATAGAATATAAGATCGACTTGATTCCAGGAGCGTCACTGCCAAACCGACCACCGTACCGCACCAATCCCGAGGAAATAAAGGAAATTCAGAAACAAGTACAAGAGCTTCTCTCCAAAGGGTATGTCCGTGAAAGTTTAAGCCCTTGTGCCATTCCTGTTATTTTAGTTCCTAAGAAAGATGGTTCATGGCGTATGTGCGTAGATTGTTGAGCGATTAATAATATCACAATTCGATATCATCATTGTTGTGGTTACAGACCAAACAGAGAGAGAGTATGGTAGTGGAGAGTTAGGTGAGTAATGGCTTAGGGTTTTCCCATGGCCTGTGATGTATATATATGTCCACATGAGGAGTACTTTTACCATTATACCCTTACATCTGAGTGTTCCCCTTAGGGGTACTTGTGTCATTATACATGTACCATTTTGGGCCTTACATTCCTCTAACAGGCCTACTGGGCTTAGGTGGGGGCCACCCCTACAACAGTCATCCTATACCTCGCTTAGATGATATGCTAGACGAATTGAGTGGTGCTGTTATTTTCTCTAAGATAGATTTGCGCAGTGGTTACCATCAAATTAGAATGCATAAAGGGGATGAGTGGAAAACAGCCTTTAAAACAAAATTTGGGTTGTACGAGTGATTAGTCATGCCTTTTGGTTTAACTAATGCACCTAGTACATTCATGCGCTTAATGAATCATGTTTTAAGGCATTTTATTGGTAATTTGTGGTTGTGTAGTTTGATGATATTCTGATTTACAGTTGCACTGAATTTGAACACATAAACCATCTTAGACAAGTTCTACACGTTTTGCGTGCGAATAGGTTATTTGGTAACTTAGAGAAGTGCACTTTTTGCAAAGATCGTGTCATCTTTTTGGGCTATGTTGTTTCTGCACAGGGAGTTGAAGTAGATGAGTCTAAAATTGAAGCGATTAAAAATTGGCCAACTCCTGTGAACGTAAGTCAGATTAGGAGCTTTCATGGTCTCGCTGGTTTTTGTCGGCGTTTCGTGAAGGATTTTAGCACCGTCGCTGCCCCTTTGAATGAACTTACTAAAAAGGGTGTTGAATTTGTGTGGGGAGTAGCGCAAGAAAATGTTTTTGCTGAACTTAAGAGACGCTTGACTGAAGCATCGTTGTTTGTTTTACCTGATTTCACTAAAAATTTTGAAATTGAGAGTGGTGCTAGTGGATTGGGTATTTGATAAGGACATGACCCCTATGGATACAACCATATTTGCTATGCTTGTTGTCCCAATTACAAGAGCTCCTACGCATCACTTAAATTATTAGGTGAGCTCGTTTCAAAGAGGTTTTACTTTGTTTCATAAAGACCTTGTGATATTACATAATGAGAGTTTGTTGCATTTGTTATCATGTACCGAGATTTATGATCAAGATCATGCAATACGTGAGGTTACACATATGTTAAAACCGAGGTCGGTTTTCTGTTAAGAAGGGGAGGATAGTGACCATGCCACAAACACATACGACAATAGCGCCCAATATCAAGATTGAACTAATGGTGAATTCGTTTCTTCAGCCTCAACATATTTTCAATGAGAATATGATGCTACCCAATGATGAAAATATATATTTTTATAGTACCACATCACTTTTATACCAACTCAAGCTAGAGGTCAAGATGGACACGTTTTGGAATCCAATTCGGCCTCCAGATCAATTCGGATTCAGCCTGACAGGCCCAACTTCAAATGTGCATAACTTTCACATATGAAGTCCGTTTGAGGTCTACGAGTACTTGTTGAAAAGGTTTTCTCATCCTATTTCTAATGGATCTAGTATCACCTCTAAATGGATTTATTCATCATATACCCTCCTCATAGATGGAAATTCAGGATTTACCCTCCTAACCCACGTGTCAGTGACTTATGATGACCCCACATGTCAGTGAGGTGGGAGGGTAAATCCTGAAATCCCCAATTCAAGGGAGGGTATATGATGAAGATCCCCCCTCTAAATTCCTTTTGTGTGCACCACAATCGTCAAAAGAGTCCGTGTTGGGCACGTACTGGAATCGGATTCGGACTGCTACAATGCTGCAAGTTTAAACGGACGTAACTTTCTCACACGGACTCCGTTTGGGAATTTCTTGGACTTGATGGAAAGCTTATCAAGTCTACTTTTTAAAGGATTCAACCCCGTCTTCAAATTCTATTCGAGCCGGCCGTAATCATCAAAAGAGTCTGTGTTGGGCACGTACTGGAATCGGATTCGGACTGCTGCAATGGCGCAAGTTTAAATGGACATAACTTTCTCATACGGACTCCGTTTGAGACGTTCTTGTACTTCATGGAAAGCTTATGAAGTCTACTTTCTAATGGATCCAACCTTATTTTCAAATTCTTTCTGAGCCGGCCGAAATCATCAAAAGAGTCCACATTAGTTTCTGAGTTCGAGTCAAAAAGGGTGCTGCGCCACCACCATTTGGGCCCATGGGCCTTGTAACCCTAGGGCGTGCACTTTGACGCCACCCCCTGGTTGTTCTCCCTATATAGGAGCCTCCGCCTCCGTTGCTAGGAGTTGGATTTCATTGAGTTTAGGTTTAGCCGTTGTGCAAACTTCTGTTCTTCAGTTGTGTAGGACGACCACCTGTCAAGACAGCCTTCGGAATCCCACCTTTTGAACTCAATTTATATATTTGCAATTTCAGATTGCTTGTTATCTTGTTCTTGTGTGTTCTTCGGTTGCATGCAGGAATAGACCTTCGTGGTCAGGTCAACCGCATTCTTGGCATGGTTGATAACATCTTGGGGTTGGTTTAGCGATTGCTAAGGTGCAAACGACGTCGTACGGTTGTAGTCGGATCGCAGGAGTCACCTCCACCAAAATCGAAGTTATCATCCTATCGAAAGATCGGGACCCCCATCGCCTCATCAGTATTGGCGGTGTTTTAATGCAAGAGGGTAGACCGGTAGCTTATTTTAGTGAGAAACTGAATGGTGCTCAATTGAATTATCCGGTCTATGACAAAGTGCTTTATGTGTTAGTGCGTGCGTTAGAAACTTGGCAACACTATTTATGGCCTAAAGAGTTTATTATTCATTCTGATCATAAGGCTTTGAAGTATTTAAAGGGCCAAGCAAACCTAAACCGTAGACATGCCAAATGGGTCGAATTCATTGAGTTGTTTTCTTACATTGTGAAATATAAGAAGGGAAAGGAAAATGTGGTAACTGATGCTCTTTCTAGGAAAAGTGTGCTTTTAACTCAATTACGAGTGCACGTTCCTGGTTTAGCGAGTGTGCGTGATTTATATGCTCATGACCATGATTTTTCTGTCCCTTATGCACTTTGCAAAGAGGGAAAAGGCTAGGATAAATTTCACATCCATCATGGGTTTTTGTTTCGCACTAACAAATTATGCGTTCCAGGAATCACATGCAGGAATCACATCCGTGCGTTTGCTATTACTACAGGAATCACTTGCAAGTGGATTGATGGGACATTTTGGACGTGAGAAGACGTTGTCTATGCTGAGCGATCACTTTTATTGGCCTAAGATGAGGCGAGATGTGGAGAGGTATGTGCAGCGATGCATTATTTGCCACAAAGCGAAATCGAAGTTGCATCCACACGGTTTGTATACCCCTTTACCTATTCCCAATGCCCCATTGGAGGATATTAGTATAGATTTTGTTTTAGGATTACCTACAACTAAGAGGGGGAGTGATTCTGTTTTTGTCATTGTGGATCGTTTTTCGAAGATGGCACACTTTATTCCGTGCCACAAGAGCGACAATGCGTCATATATTGCTGACTTGTTTTTCAGGGAGATCGTGAGGCTACATGGCGTGCCACATACTATTGTGTCGGATCGTGACGTGAAGTTCATGAGCTACTTCTGGAAGACACTTTGGGGTAAACTGGGGACGAAGTTGTTATTCAGCACAACTTGTCATCCCCAAACTGATGGTCAAACAGAGGTGGTGAACCGCACACTTTCGATGCTACTCTAGAACATGATCAAGAAGAATCTGTGCGAGTGGGAGGATTGTTTGCCGCACATAGAATTCGCTTATAATCGGGCCGTGCATTCCACTACACAGATGTGTCCATTCGAGGTAGTTTATGGTTTGAAGCCCTTTACGCCGCTTGATTTGTTGCCGTTTCTTAGTCAACACCATACTCATGTGGAGGCGTCCAAGCGAGCTGAATATGTGAAGAAATTGCATTAAAAGACAAAAGAATCGGTAGAGCGCAAGGTCAAGTATTATGCTGAGAAGGCGAACAAGAAAAGGAAGAAGATGATTTTTCAACCAGGTGATTTGGTTTGGGTGCACTACCGCAAGGATCGTTTTCCAGAACGTCGCAAGTCTAAGTTACTACCGCGCGGTGATGGGCCTTTCAAGGTGCTTGCGAAGATCAACAACAATGCCTACAAGATAGAGCTTTTCGGCGAGGACGATGGCGTGAGCTCTACGTTCAATGCCGCTGATTTATAATCTTTCTTTGGTGGTGATGATCCAGCATCGAGGACGACGCCTTTTCAAGAGGGGGAGGATCATGAGAGCATCCCTAACACTTATACATCTTCTTCGATTTGTGATCATGCACATACTGATGAGGACATCCCCATTACATATACATCTTCCACTCCAAGCATGCATGAGAATAACCAAGAACCAGAGGGCCCAATGACGAGGGCAAGAGCCAAGCGTTTAAACAAATAGGTGCTTTTGTTTCTTAAGGAGTTTCCTTTAATTGATGATGAACTTGGAATACTACCTCATGCTAGTATTTTATGTATTCTTAGGTATGACTCATGTGAAGACTTGGGAGAGCAAAAGGGAGGAGCCTAAGGACTTAAACTACAAGTTTTGAAAAATATTTTCTAGCCAAATTCGGACTTCCCACATGCTCAACCCAATTTAAACTCGGATTCAACTCAGGATTCAATTCGGATTCGGTTCGGGACAGCCTGACAGACAGTTACTAAAAATGCCATAACTTTCACAAGCGGAGTCTGATTCAGGTGTTCTTGTGCTCGTTGGAAAGATAATTTCAAGGGATACACAATGGATTTGGTCCCACCTTCAAATTCATCACGGATAAAAAGTTATGACTGAAATAATATGACAGGTGAAAAATAAAGTTTCCTTTTTGTGAGAGTTCGTATCCAAAACCATATAGGGTTGAGTTGTACTTGGTTTGGTGACCATATGGATGTCCCAAGGGGCTATATAAGTCTTGTATTAGCAGCCTTTAGAGGGAGACCAATTTCATGCATAAGATTGAAACATAGCTATTGCTTGTTCTTTCAACACCAGAGTTCATGCGAGGACTTTGAGAGAGAACTAGGTGATCCATTGTTCGTTCTGCATTTCAAGGTCGAGCCGTCCTTCCATTGGGAATTGGGTACTTGGCATTCGTCGTTTGTGGCCTCACGATAAACAATTATCCGGTGTGTTTTGGGCGTATTCCGAAGAGTTGAGGGTTCGTGCATTGGCGCGAGTGTTCAACTAGCGACATCGTCTACTTCGCATCAACTATCAACGATTCCTCACTGAGAAGATCGGGACCCCTCCCCGTATCAGTTAGCTTCTCAGTTTTCCAATTGATAGAACACATCTACCTGCTATGAGGGTCAATCGAGGGTCTGATAACCAAATACTACTGCTGATTTTTTTCTAGTGAGTTGGAAACCGTGGAGGTTTTTCAAGTTCTTTGTTCTTCTTGCCAGATCGTGGGTTTAATCTGCTGCCCTATTTCTTGTTGCTTACCGAGTTAATGTGCTGCCCTAGATATTGTAGCCTGTGACCAGAATTGATACTGCTAGTTTTGTTTACTTGATAAAACTGTAGTTGATTCTTTGCCAAGCATACACATATACATCTGTTGTTGATTGATGTTGCTACTTCATGAGAAAACAAGTTGCTTTTGTGCAAAATTCATGGAAGTGCTACTGTGAATAATTGAAGTACTGTGAAAGATAGGGCACAAACACACATCGACTAGTGTAGGACTGAACAGGCAACAGAGGTTGGGTTAATGGTTCCTTCAAACCTCCCCAAGTATTCACACAACCCTTCTTCTTCAATAGCTATAGAGCTATGAAGTTAGAGATTGAATGCTCACTGGAAACCAAGAAAGCAAACCGAAATAGACGCTGGCCGAGAAAGTCCAGAGCGATCAAAGCCTCTCTGCCGTGGTCGAAAAGAAGGGCGTGGTCGTAAATGAAACAGAGGAAGAAGGAAGGCGCACGCCGCAAGATCTGATTTCGGAATAACTTTTGATTCACGGATGGTCATGAGACTTCAAACACAGCAAGACCACATCCTCAAAAGACTTCTCTGGTCTTTAATTGAAAACTTATCAAGCCTACAGAGATCTTTCAGGAAAATCATGAAGATCGCTCAAAACCATGACTTCGACATAAGGAAGATAATCAGATCATGCAAATGGAATTAAATGGGCCAAGAAGGCTTCGAGTAGGTTCTTCCATCACCAGGCAAGTCGGATCATCCAAAGAACAATCGAGAGCAAAGACTTAAGTGAAGAAGCAAAAGAGCGAAGAGAAGAACACAGAAACAGAGAACAACAGAAATCAAAACAACCCAACATCAATCAGACACAACAACTCAAATAGAAGCATAGAGATGAATGATTGCATTCATGGAGGTTTCTACAGCCACTCCATCCAGGAGAACCAGGAGCACAAGTGCTCCAACAACTCACACAAGAATAGAAAATAAAACCCAGAACACTCGCAAGAAAACCTCACCGAGCACTAGTGCTCTACCCTCCTATTTATAGCCTTCACTAGCGGGGGTAACCCGTTAACCCCAACTAACACCGGATTTTTCATGCAGACACACTCGCAACAACCCGCTTACACAGTCAGAGCACAGTGCTGATGAGGATATCTCTATTACACATTCATCGTCCACTCCAAGTGTGCATGACAAAGTTTGTGATGAGGCTCCAAAAGGTCATATGACAAGAGCAAGAGCTAAACTACTTCAACAACAGGTGCTTTTGTTTCTTAGAGAGCCTTTTATTACGTTAGATGAGAATAGCATACCACCTAATGCAAATATGTTATGCCTTCTCAGATTTGAAGCAACGGAAGATCAAGAGGAGAAGGTCCAACTGGCTATGAGTCAAGATAATGAGAGTCTATGCGAGCAAGGAACTAAGATATATGTGTCCAAGAAAATCTCAACCAAGCAGCCATCAAATCAATGGAAGGCCACGTGATCACAAATCTCATGGTGTGCGCAAGATGTGGCCTACGTGCCCAAAAACTGACCGAAATCACCTCAAATCTCGGTTTTGTAATAGGAAAGGGGCTTAGCCCGAAATTGAAGGAAACAAACTTGCTAAATTGTAGGAATTAGAATAGAAAACCTTGACCGAATTAGAGATTGATTCGGCCAAGCTTTCCTTGCGTGAGTTCGGGGGAAGCACCATAAAACCCCTTATATCCCCTTTCGTTTGAGACAGACCACGTTTGAGAAAAATCAATCTATTAAATTTTTTGAGTTTAGCATTGCTGCCGAAATTCCTTAGGGAATTAGGAGTGTCTTCTTCAATCAAGATCGTTCAGCCTTTCCACTGGGAATCGGATGCACGATAGATCTTCGCTTGGTGGTCGATGAAATTAACATGAGTGTGTTTTGTCGGAATAAAGAGTGTTCGTCCCATGCACTGGCATTGGAGGATCATTACGATTCACCAAGACTCCCGTGAGTATCCATCCTATGTCGAGAAGATTTGGCGACCCCATATCATCTTGGTACCAGAGCGCGGTTTACTCGGTAGGATCTTATCCCTTTAAATTTCAGTTTATTACATGCTATTAAAGTTGTCCTATATAAACCGAAAACACAAAAAAAAAATCCAAACCCTAGTTTCGCATCTGCTATTTTTCGTGAGTTTTATTAAGTTTTGATCCATTAGAAATTTTGTTTACGTGCTGATCTTTGTGTTCCTTTGCATAACTTGATCTTGTGTCCCCATAAAACAAAAAATGTAGATTCAATTTACACTTGAAGTTGAGTCCGTGTCTACAACTCCTCCCAGATCAATCTGAATACAACCCTAGAATCCAAGTCGGTTTTGGTTAGCTGTCCACTTCCGAATCCGTTTGGAAGCTGCCATCTGAAACCAACTCTAGGGAGGTGCTATCCGAAAACCATGAGAGGTCTTATTGTTCATGTTGGCTTCCTTGAACATCATACGGCCGAACACCATACATACGAGCTTCACTTATATCCTTTGAATACTTGAGACTAGTCATTGATATCGCATTGAGGGCTGCTCCTGAATACTCCTAGTTGAACATTAGGGCTTGTGCATCACTCACCCCGGCCGATCAAAAAAAAATTCAAAGTTTAGAGAGAGAGTATCTTTTAATTACCTTTATACCCCTACCTTCCTCAAAAGGTTTGTGACCCATATACCTCAATAGACTCAGAACAGTGAGTTGAACATATTTGGGTGATTGGCAAGGTAGCAAAAAAAAGAGGTGCGCAAAAAAAAGAAAGAGAAAAAAAGAGAGGGAGAAGGCTGATTGGGTGAGTAGTTCTAGTTCATATTTTCAGTTTGAGAGATTAAAATTCTTGAGCAATCCTGTGCCCTTGTTGTGGTTACAAACCAAACAGAGAGAGATGTGGTAGTGGAGAGTTGGGAGAAGTGGTCGCCTCTCTCCTAGCCTTCCCTTGTATATATATTCATATGGGCTGTGCTTTTACAATTGTGCCCTTACATTGATACCTCCCTGTCAAGGGTATTTAAGCCATTACACATGTCCCATTTTGGGCCCTATAACCTTCTAACAGGCCTGCTGGGTTTAGGTGGGGGCCACCCCTACAACAGGAGCCTCTCATGGTGAAGGGTGTCACAGGGCCGAAGACATGTTGCCGAGTCCTTTGTCCCCTCCATCCCTGTGGCATGTGAACTCCTCCGAATTTGCGGAGCCTTGGTGCGCAGCGGGTCCTGGGGTCTGAGGCCGTAGCCGATGCCTGGGTTGGCAGCTGAGGTAGACACGTGAGAGCTCCGTCCCGAGCTGGCGCCTAGTCGAAGTAGACGCGCGTGCGCTCCGTCCCCTACCCTTCAAATGGGTGGCAGCGGAGCTGGCACCTGGTCGAGGTAGGCGCGCGCGCTCTGTCCCCTTTCCTTCAAATGGGTGGCAGCAAAGCTGGCGCCTAGTCGAAGTAGGCGCGCGCGCTCCATCCCCTACCCTTCGAACGGGTGGCAGCGGAGCTGGCGCCTAGCCGAAGTAGATGCGTGAGCACTCCGTCCCCTACCCTTCGGACGGGTGGCAGCGGAGCTGGTGCCTAGTCAAAGTAGACGCACGAGCGCTCCGTCCCCTGCCCTTTGAATGGGTGGCAGTAGAGCTGGCGCCTAGTCGAAGTAGATGCGCGAGCGCTCCGTCCCCTACCCTTCGAATGGGTGGCAGCGGAGTTCCGCTGGCGCCTAGTCAAAGTAGGCGCGCGCGCTCCGTCCACTACCCTTCGAACGGGTGGCAGCGGAGCTGGCGCCTAGCCAAAGTAGACGCGCGAGCGCTCCGTCCCCTGCCCTTCGAATGGGTGGCAGCGGAGCTGGCGCCTAGTCGAAGTAGGCGTGCGAGCGCTCCGTCCCCTACCCTACGAACGGGTGGCAGCGGAGCTGGCGCCTAGCCGAAGTAGGCACGCGCGCGCTCCGTCCCCTACCCTTCGAATGGGTGGCAGCGGAGCTGGCGCCTAGCCGAAGTAGACACGCGAGCGCTCCGTCCCCTACCCTTCGAATGGGTGGCAGCGGAGCTGGCGCCTAGGCGAAGTAGGCGCGCGCGCGCTCCGTCCTCTACCCTTCGAATGGGTGGCAGCGGAGCTGGCGCCTAGCCGAAGTAGACGCGCGAGCGCTCCGTCCCCTACCCTTCGAATGGGTGGCAGCGGAGCTGGCGCCTAGTCAAAGTACGCGCGCGATCACCGAGGGACTGGAGCCTGTCGCGGTAGAGGCTCAACGGTGTAGTCTGAGTTGAGACTTCGCACAGCGGACACCGCTGCGCCCGCGGTGACTGCAATCTCACGACCCGGTAATGCGCTGTAATGGTTCCTGGAATCACGCCGCCCCCTGGCTTCCCAGGGCTAGGTTGTCATACCGTGCGACTCGCCCTGGCGCGTGTGGGGCATGCGGCAGCTTGTAACTGGTGTGCGGTGGGATGTGAGCAGTTGCGTGATCGTGGCTGCTCGCCTCTTCCCTAGGGAAGGGGGACACGAGGTGGGCGAGGAATGGCGCGTCATGCGGCGTGTAGCCATATTTCGCCGCCCCGTCACTGCCAGCTGTCCTACTATGCTTCGAAGCTATTATGATCCCACAGTCTGGTAGTGCGCTTTTAATGGCGGCTGGAATCGTGCCGACGCCTAGCCTGTCGGGGGGGGGGGGGGGGGGGGGCAGGCTGTCGCGTCATGCAGCCTGCCTTACCCTGGGCGGGGCACGCGGCAGAACGTATTCCTGCCATGGGCTTCGACCCTTCGGCCAAGGCTGTGACCCACTATCTGGCCTTTGTGTGAAGGGGCCATCTTCCGGGTGCGGTCCTGCTGGGGCGGAGGCTCTGTCTTAAAGACGCGCGTCAGGTCGTATGCCCCAGTTATTCTGTGTGGGGGTTGCCACACGGCGGGAGGCCACTGGAGCGTCGTGCACCGACGGTCCTCACTGCTGTGTCCGCGTCTGGCGCACACCGTCACGACGCTTCATCCTTGGTTATCCACGGGACGGGCCTCTGTACAACCGCGGTCGCGTCCGGCACGCGGACTGTCGTGACGCTTCGGCTGCCGCCTTCGGGGTGAGGTGGCTTGAAATAGCCCCCATAACCGCGCCCCCGCAGTTGTACGCCCCTTTCTCGCTTGCATCGCCTTCTGCACTCCCGTGGTATTCTCACCGCTGTATTCTTCCTCCTGTAAGAAGCGATGGCATCCAGTGACAAGCGTGGCCAGGCAGCTGGTGCTTGCGGCGTTCGCCGGCGGTCTTCACCACTAGAGGTGAAATACTCGCTCAGCGAACGCGACCCGGCGGCGGCGGACAAGTGGTGGCTGGCGGCGGAGAAGGGGGGCTCATTTTCCGGCTAGTTGGGCCCCTCGCTCGTGACCGAGAAGACAATCCAAGCGCTGCTGCGTGCGGGGAAGTTGTCCGAGCACCAGGCGGTACGATTGCCCACCGCCGACGAGACGGAACCGCGCCCCGAGGAGTCGGAGGCGCTTGTGTTCATCGCCTTTTTTGACGCGGGGCTCCGCATCCCGGCGGCGGCGATCGTGGGCGACGTGTTGCGGACCTTCGAGCTGGAGCTGGCACAACTGACTCCGAACGCCGTGGCCCAGCTCGCCGTGTACAGTTGGGCCTTGCGCTCGGGAGCGTGCTGGCCCAGTGCTTCGTTATTTGCCTACCTGCACGAGGCACGGTGCCAGCCCAAGGAGCGGAAGGACGGGACGCTGTCGAACTTCGGCAGCGTCACCTTTATTCTTCGGTCATTTTGCAGCAACCTCTTCCCCGCGAATTCCACTCGCGGGAAGTGGGAGTCTCACTGGATGAAACGGTGGTTCTACCACCGCGTGGCGAGCGGGAGCGGCCTCGAATGCACAGGCTGGCCGATCGCGTTCAAGACCTTGCCCGGCCGGACGCTCGACGACAAGGACAAGCGGAGGGCCCGACGGCTCGCAGGTGTGGCCGCCCGCTTTAACATGCGCGACCTCGCCAAAGAGTACGCGATGTATGGTGTGGCGCCGCTCGCCCGTGACTGGCGCCTCGCCGCCGAGAAGCGTCGAGACGATAATGTTCTGCCGTGGGTCTGCTCACTGCTGGCGCCCTCCGATCCTCATAAGTCTCGACCGTATCCCCCTTTTGTTCACGCGGAGTGCGTTACATGTTAATCTTGTCTCCTGCCTTGCTGTAGAGATTCGCTTGGAGGATGCGGAGCGAGCCGCGCGCGTGTTCCTCGGGCCGTATACCGGCAGGGAGCACGAGCAGCGCGCGTGTGCTACTGCTGCGGCGGGGCTGGGGCGGATAACCGCGTGTGCGAGGCTTGGGCCTTGCCGTGCCGGACCGTGCAGATCCGCCCTCGCAGCACCAAGACGACGGCGCAACGAGGGCGAAGGCGTCGTCTCGCAAGAGGGCCCGAGGCGGAGCGTCTGCCATGCTTGGTATAGCAGCTGCCACTGCTGCCGCTAGTGCTCCCGATGGCGCGGCAGACGCGGAGTCAGATTTGGCGAGGTACGCCGACTCGGGCTTGGACGGCGCGGACGCCGGGGGCGAAGGGTCTTCGGGGGATGCCCTGGATGGCGGGCTCGTCGCGAGCGGCCGGAGAGGGGAAGTATCGTCACCCGTGGCGGTCGTCGGGACAGGATCCATGCTGACCGGCGGTGCTGAGGTGGAGCCTTCGGCCGTGGCCGCTATGATGCCGGAGACGCCCTCCGCGGGGGCGCATGGAGCTGGGTCTTCGCCGACAGCCGCGGTCGAAACCGAGGTGCCCTCCGCAAAGGCTGCCATGGTGGGGTCTTCGCCCACGGGTGCTATAGCCGTGGGGGCCTCTCCCGCAGCAGCTACTAGGCGGTGTCAGCGCCACTTGCTCCGGCTAAGCGGCCGTGTCTGCGGCCGGAGCTCCACCGGACGTCGAGGGGATTCACCGTGGCGACGGGCATCGGGAGCTTGTGGGACTCCGATGCATATGCCGATGTCCCTACGGCGCGCGCCCCCTCCACCCCTCAGGCCACGCCGTGCAGGAACGGTCAGCGCCGACCCCGAACACGGAGGCTTCTGTTCCTGCGGGGCACGCCCTCCGCGGGGACTTACGCCACCGTTACCCCGCCTGGGGCTAGGGGGGCGGGCTCCCGAAGCCCTCCTTCCGCTACTGAAGGTAAGGTGGCTTAGTTTGCCCCGGTCTATTCTTCGTTGTGCCTTGCGGTGCTCACCTGCATTCCTGCCTGCAGCGTCGCTTATTCCGGAGGAGGAGCCCTTGGCGGAACATGGGGGTCCTCGTACCGGCGGGGCGATCACCGTGCGCCCGAGCCCAGCGGACTTCGTGCCTCCGCCGGAGACGCTGAGGGCGTGGTGCGGGATCGTGGATGATGCGGCTGCCAGCGTCGGCCAGCAAGCACTGCAGACCTACGGGGTGGGGCGTCTCGGGGACGCCTTAGAGGTGTCGGGGGTGCGGGTAAGCACTTACATGACAATGCCTGGCCATGCTGAGCTTGCTAAGCCTTTCTGTTCCGCAGACACTTGTGCTGGGGCAGGCCTTGCAAGCGGCCTATGTTCGTGCCCAAAGGGCGCTTGAGGATAGGCTGCGGGTCGCCGAGGAGGAGCTACGCGAAGCCTCGGGGGCCCGCTCTGCTCAGGATGCCCGCATCCGCCAGCTGGAAGCGGAGTGTGCTGAGGTGAAGGCGCACGCGAAGGGACTTGCCGTGTCGACGCGGGAGTCGGCCGCGGAGGCGGCGCAGCAGGGGTTTATGGCGGAGCGGGACGGCCTTCTGCAACAGGTCGCCTCGCTGGAGACGGAAAAAGGCGAGCTTGCCTTAACTCTAGCGGAGCGTGACCGGACGGTGGGCGAAGCTTCAGTAATTGCATGGGATGCCATGCAAGCGCTGGAGAGCCATCTCCAAGGGCTTGTGGCTAAAGTGTCGGACCGCGCCTTTGGCCCGGAGGAGCTGTCTCGGACCCTTCGCTGGATCGGAGCGTCGCCACGACGACCTTCGGCAACCACTGTGCTTATGTAGCGTCGTGCATGGTGTGCGCGCTCTTACGGCACCGCGGCTGCATGCACATCGCCGGGCTGGAGAACCCCCAGCTGGAGATGCCCGGCGGGGCCGGAGCAATGTCCGGTGCCGTCCGCGCCGTTCGTCGCGCCGTCAAGTACTTCCACGAGTGGGTCTAGGATTACGTTGGGGAGGCCGCTGCGCTGGTCGAGCTTCAGAAGTCCCTTTACGGGGAGGGGAGTCTCGGCCAATTTCTGGACGAGGTCCCGCGGCGCGATGAGGGTGGCGTTGAGGCCTCTGAAGGCGCCGGAAACTCGCAGGTGTGACACCGAGGTGGCCAGGTGTAGGCATGTGTTGCGATGTCCCCCGCTTTTCTTGTGAATGAAGTACGCGCTTGCTTTGCAAATTCTAACTTTCACCTGTGTCCCGGGCAGCTTCCTTGCTAGAGCCGACTACTTGCGTCCGACCTTGCGACCCGGCGGCGCCTTCGACGCTGGCGAAGGGCTGAGGAGTCGTTGAACTTTTGGGCGGGTCGATCTTCTTCTGGCGAAGCCCTGGCCTTAGCGTTTGCTAAGGACGAGCCTGTCGAATAGCTGCTTAGAGCGGCAGCGATGTTGGTGGGCCTCTGTACTTGTAAGTTTTCTTATATATAGACCTCCTGGCGATTAGGATATGCGTTGTGTGCTGTGTTTTGGGTGGTCATGTTGTGCGGGGACGAGATCCCCACATTCAAAGGGCGCTGTTGGTGGAGTAGCCATGCGAGCGCTGTCTCTTGCCCGTCGAACGGGTGGCTGCGAACAGTGCGCTCGCCGGGCTCGCATGTTGATTAATCCACAGGGTTAGCGCATGCGGAGGCCGTCGTTGACACTACGACCTGTTTAAAAGTCCGTAGACTGGCGCGTGCAGAGGCGGACCACCGCACTACGACCTGTTTAAAGTCCGTAGACTGGCACGTGCGGAGGCGGACCCCCGCACCACGACGTGTTTGAAGTCTGTAGACTGGCGCGTGCAGAGGCGGACCTCCGCACCACGACATGTTTAAAGTCCGTAGACTGGCGCGTGCGGAGGCGGACCTCCGCACCACGACGTGTTTAAAGTCCGTAGACTGGCGCGTGCGGAGGCGGACCTCCGCACCACGACCTGTTTAAAGTCCGTAGACTGGCGCGTGCGGAGGCGGACCTCCGCACCACGACCTGTTTAAAGTCCTTAGACTGGCGCGTGCGGAGGCGGACCTCCGCACCACGACGTGTTTAAAGTTCGTAGACTGGCGCGTGCGGAGGCGGACCTCCGCACCAGGACATGTTTAAAGTCTGTAGACTGGCGTGTGCCGAGGCGGACCTCCGCACCACGACGTGTTTAAAGTCCGTAGACTGGCGCGGGCCGAGTCGGACCTCCGCACCACGAGGTGTTTAAAGTCCGTAGACTGGCGCGTGCGGAGGCGGACCTCCGCACCACGACGTGTTTAAAGTCCGTAGACTGGCGCGTGCGGAGGCGAACCTCCGCACCACGACTGTTTAAAGTCCGTAGACTGGCGCGTGCGGAGATGGACCTCCGCACCATGACGTGTTTAAAGTCCGTATACTGGCGCGTGCGGAGGCGGACCTCCGCACCACGACGTGTTTAAAGTCCGTAGACTGGCGCGTGCGGAGGCGGACCTCCGCACCATGACGTGTTTAAAGTCCGTCGACTGGCGCGTGCGGAGGCGCGCTCCGTCCCACTACCCTCCAGAGTGGGTGTACCCTCTGGTGTACCTCGTTGTCCGCGTGTGCACCCTCGTTGGAGCCAGCCTGTGGCGCGGTACGCCACTACTTAAACTCTCAAAATTGGGTTTCCACAGCGCGCCTTGCGTACATCTTCCGTGGTGCGCGACGACGAGCCTCGACGCTTTGAGGGGGGGGGGGTGCGCGATTGTTTGCCGCGCAAGGCTCGCGCCGCGTTTGCGCTTTGCCGAGCGCGCCGGGACAGCATCCGTGTCTTATTTATACTCCGGGGTGTATGCGCAAGGACGACGTTCATGGCATGCGCGGAAGTCGCGTCTTGTTTATACTCCATAGAGTGCGCAGGGAGAACATCCGTGTCTTATTTATACTCCGGAGAGTATGCACAAGGACGACGTCCATGGCATGCGCGGAACTCGCGTCTTGTTTATACTCCATAGAGTGCGCAGGGAGAACATTCGCGTCTTATTTATACTCCGGGGAGTATGCGCAAGGACGACGTCCATGGCATGCGCGGAACGCGCGTCTTGTTTATACTCCGTAGAGTGCGTGTAGAGGCGTCCCCCCACACGTCTTTATTTATACTCATGCCTGTGTCTTCGACGGAGAGTTGACACGCGAACGTGCGTCTTCGTTTATACTCATACCCGTGTCTTTGACGGAGAGTGCACATGCGAACGTGCATCTTTGGTTTATACTCATACCCGTGTCTTCGACGGAAAGTGCACACGCGAACGTGCGTCTTCGTTTATACTCATACCCGTGTCTTTGACGGAGAGTGCACACGCGCACGTGCGTCTTTGGTTTATACTCATACTCGTGTCTCTGGCTACGGGGAGTGCACACGCGAACGTGCGTCTTTGGTTTATACTCATACCCGTACCCCTGGCTACGGAGAGTGCACACGCGAACGTGCGTCTTTGGTTTATACTCATTCCCGTACCCCTGGCTACGGAGAGTGCACACGCGAAGGTGCGTCTTCGTTTATACTCATACCCGTGTCTTTGTAACATCCCAAAATTTGGATATTCAAAAATATATAATTTTTAAAAATATTTCTTGCGTTTTTCTGGTGTTCAAAATTTCTTTTTGAATATTTATTTGAAATTTCTTGAGTTTCATGTCATGCAAAGTAATATACTAAGAAATAATAGCCAAGAAAAGCAATAGAGATATTAAAAGAAATGGAAAACTCAGGGATATACACACAAAATTAAAACTTAAATATTAAATATTGGGAATAGAAATTTGAAATCGGATTTACTTCGGTAAAAGAGAATAAACGGGTAAAGGAGTTTTAAATACTCACATCTAAATAGCTGAAAAGTTAATTTTTAAATTTTAAAAGTCATGCAAAAATTTAAATCAATAATCTTAATTGTGAAATAGAAGTGTAAATTAAAAATGCAAATTTTAAAGTAATGTGTAGGCCCTCTTTTTCTCGTTTTCTTTCATTTTCCTATTTTCTCTCTCTTTTCCCTGTGGGCCAGCCCTATTTCCTTTCTCTTCCCTCTCTCCTTCCCCTTTCTTTTTCCTCCCTGCCAGCGGGCCCGAGCATTTGGCTCCACCCCACGCCTCTTCTCCCTCTTCTTTCTTCCCTTCCTTCCCGTGCGCACGCCTCCCCTCTTCTTTTCTCATGGCTGTGAGCACTCCACGTCTCCCCTCTGGCGCGCCATCATGCGCCTGCCGCTGCCCTCTGCTCTGCACAGCCCCTGCTCCCGTGCCGTCTCTTCGCCGCCCCCTCTGTGCAGTGCCGAGCCCCACGCCTCCGTGCGTTGAGCCCCGCGCCTCTGCGCGCATGCCCTGGTCGCACGTCGCCGTCCCATCGCCGCTCGGAGCTCCACGGTGCCCGCTCCGCCCAACGCCTACAAGAGCCGAGAGAAGGCACCAAAGCCTCCCAGCTCCCTATGCCTCCCCGACACTCCCTCTCTGCTCCGCACTTTCCACAGCGCGCAAGCCGCCGCCGCGCCGCCCACGGCCGCTCCAGCCACCCCTCTTCCCCCGCTCGCTCCGGTAACTCCCCACCAAATTAACTGCGCCACGGAGTGCGCCCACATCTCTAGAGCTCCTTCCCTCCGCCAATTGGAAACTCAAGCTTCCGGGCACGTCGCGTCCCCGTTCTTCTCCACCGCCGGCCGAAGACACCCATTCCGCTGCCGCTCCCTCCTCGGTGCCCGTCGGCCCGATTGCCCGCAGTGGAAGCATCACCGAACCACAGCGAAGCTTCCCCAACCGACGGCTCGTGCCCTTCCCCGCCGGTGCGCCCCCTCCACGCGCGCCTCCTCGCGCCACCGCGCGTGCCCATCGCCGGACCGCCACGGCACCTCCTCGACCAAGCCGCCGCCGTAGGTACTTTCTCTGGGCCACTCTTTCACTCGTGTTTGCCTCCCCTCCTCCGTTCCATGGACGGGCCACCGCAGCCCCACGGCGTCCCCACGTTCGGCCGTTTCCACTGCCATCGGCCCTCCTGTGCACTGCCCCGGCCGGAGCCACCACCACCCGAGGGTTCATCACCTCAGGGGCAGCCCATTTCACCACATCCACCGCCCTCCGGCCGACGGCCGCGCCGGCGAGCCCGCCGCCTGGCCCTGCGCCGCCCCTCCCTTGTTTTGTTCCCCATGGCCGAAGGGCCCTCTGCCCTGACTGTCTCTCTCTCTCTCTCTGAGTTGTGGGCCCAAACAGGAGAACCCCCCAGGCAGTGTATGTTCCTGGTTTCTCTTCCAATTATTGCTAAATATTAATTAAAAGTTGTTCAATGAAGCAAATTTGTAGAGTATTAATTAGATAATAAGGAGTAAAAATTAAAAATTGAAAAACCTTTGTGAAGATTCTTGCAAATATGTATATATATGTATGAATGAAGGAAAATCAAGTCTAGTTAATCTTATGACAATGGATAATTGGTGGAGTTAACTAAGGAGTTTATAAAATTGGTAAATTGCTAAAGGTTTAATCCTCATTAATTACCAATATAAGATTGTTAGACTCTGATATATGAAAGTGATTAAAGTATGCTCTTAAAAATATAGATATATACATATATATAAAGGAATCCAAGAATTATAATCCAAACAATTAAGGAGGATACTGAGAAGGCATTTGAAAGGTTTTTAATGCAGGTTCTTACAATTAAGAAGCTAAACCTTGAATAGCTACATGGCAATAAAAAGTGATAAAAAGAAGTTATTAAATAAAAACATCAAGTTATCATATTATACCATTGATCTTGCCTCAAATAACCCAAATCACCCATTAACTCATAATAAAATTAGAATTGAGTTTATTCGGATTTATTTGGATCTGTTGAGTTATTTGCCTTTATTTGGATTCAGTTATTTGTCGCGTAATTAGAAATTGGGAGTCGTGAAGATTCAGTGGATCCAGCGAGATTAAGCTTGAAGTGAAGATAGAGACCAGAAGCTCAAGAGCAAGCATTGTGTGAGCTCAAGACCACGGCAAACCGCGCCAGGCGAGTCAATACTTTGATCATGTTGAACCTACATTTTCTGCAAATTACTTTGTTTTAAATTATCAAATTGCATGCTGTTATTTTATATGCAAATACATGTTTAATTTAATATTCTAGTTATGTGCCCATTGTTTACCTTGAATAATATTACCCCTCCTTTGGAATATTTGAATGTGTGAACATTGTCGCCCAAGCAAAATTATAATAGTAACATTTCAAAAATAAGTCCCTAATTATATGCTATGCTTAGTACTGCATAGATACTCAGGGGCGCTGAAATGCCCCAAACATCATTGTCGTTCTTAATCATGAGAAGTTGGTTTGGGCAGTCATGGTGGAAATGACTGGTATATTTGGTTATGGATATTTTGTGCTCCCAAAAATCCCAACTTGCTTAATTATTTGGGCGGATTGGTTCGAGGGTGTGGTGCGGTGGAAGCACAAAGTGGGTTAGTGGTAGACCGCCCAGATACCAATAAGGACTGAATCTTGTCATGACCTCCTGTGTAAAACAGTACAACCACAAGTCTGTAAAATACAACTTGGCTAAGTAAATTTATCGAAATCCCCGGACTCATCTCACTGGTAGGGGATTGATGGGGCTACGCTATGGCAAGGGGGCCTGAAGGGACACCAGTGGGGGGTGAAGTTTCCCAGCTGTCCTACGTTGCGGGAAGTAGAAGCCCGAGCTGCGTTAGTGGCTGTGGGAAACATCCCGCGCATAGATGGGACCCACCGCAAGTGGGAGAAGCCCATAAAGTGAGATGACAAAAGGGACTAGATACTTTGAAAAGTCACTGTGATGGTCTGCTCAACCACACAACTAAGGAATTGTGTGGGGCAACGAGTTGATTGTCTCTTGTGGTGAAAGTGTACAAACTCTGCAGAGTGAAAACTATTCGAATAGCCGTGCCCACGGTCAAGGGCGGACATGGGAACTTAACCAGATATAGTTCTATTTCAAAATATTTTTTGGGTGGGATGGAAAAGTGGAGGGCAGTGAAAGGCCCTGATTTGAGTTGTCCTGGGTGTCGTCCCAGTGGTAAGTTAAGCGGCTATAACGCTGAAAGATGTTATACGGTGTGATGCCGTATGTATGGAGAAATTATGGCGATATTAGGCATATGGTGTGATGCCATATGTATGGAGAATCATGTTAATATTCTTTGAACATTATATTTTGTTCCAAAGCTGCTAGGTCTCAGGAAATTTTATGTATCGTATTTCAATTAGTGGCATTTCTATTCTTACAAAATTAAATATGGAAAGGGTAAATAGAGTCATGAGTAAAGGAGATGGATGTATATAGTTAAGATATTGGTGGAATCATGTCAATCATGAATAGGAAATGATAGTGAGAATTGTGGGAGAAATAAATTGGTGGAGTCAAAAATGAATATATGTAGGTCATATAGATGATTTAAATGTTTGTTGGAGAATTAGGTAGTGAAAAGGTAGTTGCTAGATTAATTCCTGGGAGTGGTTGGCGATAATGGGATTAATAGGCTTTGATCAGATACTGGATGGATGAATCGGATTTTTTTTAGAATTTGGAGGTAAGGTAATAATGCTTGGAGTATAAACTTGGTCAATGATATTCTTGGTGGATGGATACTAGTGAATCGTGATCCTGATCAATGATATACTTGGTGGATATATACTGGTGAATCGTAGACTTGATCCATGAAAATCTTGGTGGATGTATACTAATGAATTAGTAGAGATAGATAATGGAAGATGAGGTTGAATATTGGAAAAGCAAATTATGGTTGTGGATCAATAATAAAAGGATTGGATTGTTAGGAATTTAGAATACAAAAGATATTGATGGATTAAATAAGTGATATTAGATAAATAATGTCACTAGCTTCTTGGAGTTTTAGAAAGTAATTGCTCGGTGGATTATATAGATTATGATACTCGCTGTTTGAGGATTAGGCAGCATTTGGTTGGTGGATTGAATAATTGATGATATTTGTTGTTTGGAGTTTTAGACGGCAAACCATATAGAGGGTGTATGATCGGTGGATTAATTAAATGATGTCGCTCTCAGTTTAGAGTATTAGGCAGTAATCAATATAAAAGGAATAAGATCGGTGGATTAGTTAAATGATGACACTCGCTGTTTGGAGTCTTAGACAGCAATCAGTAAGGGAAGTGTGTCTTTGGTAGTCAATTATGGCAATCGCCGTGTGAAGTTTGGGTATAATTAATAACACTATGATTTAATAATCATGCTACTAAAAGCGATTTTCAGCAAATAAAATAACCCGAGCCTCTCCTTGATAAGCCATGCATACTATTTATTTGCATTCTGTGTATTGGCTCGCGGAGCACGGGGTTGGAGTGCTCACTCTCGCTTTTGCGACAAAATTCAGAATCAGGAAATCAAATCACCTCGCCTCAGCAACAAGATTGGACACGTTGGCTGAGAAGATGAAGATGTCAAGGGCTGGGTCGCGAACCTCCAGTTGGCTGCCTGTGGGCATGTCCTGAAGGTCCCACCTGTGTGCTTCGTTCTTCCGTTGCTGCAATTTAATGATTTCGGCCTAATCGGCCCATGAGTAAGTCTACTATTATATTTACGCTTCTGCATGATATGTATTCTGATATTCATTACTGTAACTGTGAGCACTATCTACTGATCCAGGTAATAGTGCAGAAAATCACAGAGGAATCCGGATTGTAAAATCTGGGGTCCTACAGTCTTTGACGGAGAGTGCACACGCGCACGTGCGTCTTTGGTTTATACTCATACCCATGTCTCTGGCTACGGGGAGTACACACGCGAACGTGCGTCTTTGGTTTATACTCATACCCGTACCCCTGGCTACGGAGAGTGCACACGCGAACGTGCGTCTTTGGTTTATACTCATTCCCGTACCCCTGGCTACGGAGAGTGCACACGCGAACATGCGTCTTTGGTTTATACTCATACCCGTACCCCCTGGCTACGGAGAGTGCACACGCGAACGTGCGTCTTTGGTTTATACTCATACCCGTACCCCTGGCTACGGAGAGTGCACACGCGAACGTGCTTCTTTGTTTATGCTCCGGGAGCCCGCGCGTAGGCGAGGCCTCCGTGCGCTCTCGCCGCGTATTTGTGCACAATGACAAGAGGTTGATGACAAACGAAACTCTATTACATTCCCATTTGCGCGGGTGAGCGATTACAATGGGCGGGGGTACTAACCACTTGTCTTTGGCACGGCCGGTGCCTCTAGTAGTTGCACCATCTGTAGGGCTTGCCGAGCCGTGCCCGGATGACGCCGTGGGTCTCCGCGCTTCGATGCCGATTCTAAGCGGAGGCGTGCCGTTGAGCATCGCGACGGGGATATCTAGTGCCGTACTCGATGCGCCGGGCCATATCCTGGTCGCCACGAACGGTAATGATGGCCCGCGGCCCCGGGAGCTTCATGCATAAATAGCCGTGATGTGGCACCGCTCCGAAGGAGTTGAGGATTGGGCACCCCAGTATGGCATTGTATGGGTATAAGAGATCGACGACATCGAATGTGGCACTTCGACCCTTTCATTGTCATCCTGGCCGAAGGAGACCTGAAGGCATATTTGGCCGAGCGCTCGTAGAGGTTGTCCTCCGAAGCCTTGCAGCGGAATTCCTGATGGGCCGAGGCGACTTCGGGGGATCCCCATCTAGTCGAAGGCTGCCGCGAACAGGATGTTCGCGGAGCTGCCACCATCAACTAGGGCATGTCCCACGTCGCATCCCGCTATAACAACCCGGACGACCAGGGGGTCCTGGTGAGGAAGTTCAACGCCTTGGGCATCGGCGGGTGTGAACGTGACCTCGTGCTGTGCCCAGTCCGGCGGTGTCTGTGCTGGGTACGCCGCTACGTGGTGCAGCCTCCGGACGTAGGCCTTCCGCTGCCGTGCCGAGGCGAACTCCAGCGAGGAGCCCCCGGAGATGACATTGATAACCCTGTGGTGGGCTGCCTCCGGAGCCTGCAGCTGCAGGAGGCCCTCCCGAGGCTGCCACAGATGGGCCTGAATTCGTAGAGGGCCCTCGTGGGGCTGCATTCCTTGTGCCTGGGTGTGCATGGGGGCTTTGTATGGGTGCTGGACGTGGGCCACCATAGGCGGGCGTGCCTCCAGGTTCCTATCCCTGGCAACGCTTTGGCGGAGCGCCGCTATGGAGGTGCACGCGCGCGTGTCGTGGGGTGCCACGACCGTGGACTTCGCACCACAGCCCATGGTGCTGGTCATCGTAATCTCCACGGCCTTTATCCTCGCGACCCCGGCCACGGCCGCGTCCCCGGCCTCGGCGCCCCCGACTGCCACGACCAGTGGAAGCGTTTTCTTCGGAGCCGCCTTCGATGTCGAAGACATACCGGCCTCGCCGTGATTTCTGCTGGCCGCGCTTGGGCCTATCGGACGGCTCCTTGTGCGGGGCATCCTTGCGCTCGGACGTGTCCTTGGACGACTCCTGCTTGTGTTTTCCCTTCGAAGAACCGTCCTTCGGTGGATCTTCAATTTTCACCGAGCCACCGGCCTGGTTGGTGTTGGAGTCATCACCTTGTCTTCGCCGTGCGTCCTCTTCCACCCTGGCGTATTCCTCCATTTTGTCAAAGAGTTTCGTCACTGTCTTAATTGGCTTTCGTGCGTTGTACTCGGCCATCGGGCCCGGGCGAAGGCCCTGTATGGCCGCATTGACAACGGTGGTTTCGTTGACGTCTTTGACTTGACAGCGTATCTTCGCGAAGCGTTTGAAGTAGTCCCGGAGCTTCTCCAAGGGTTTCTGCTTCACGGCGAAGAGCTGGTCTGCGTCGGCTCGCTCAACATAGTTTCCTTGAAAGTTGTTATGAAGGCGGTCGCGGATCTGCTCCCACGCGTAGATGGAGTTTGGCTCTATGGTAAAAAACCAGGAAAGCGCCACTCCTTGCAGCGCGAGGGGGAGTCCCTTCGCCTTTGTGGTGTCGTCTCCACCCGCGGCCTCGATTGCGGTTTCGTACACGCGCACGAACTCGTGGGGGTCTGTATCGCCTTTGTATGGCTCGATGACACTGGGGAATTTGAAGTCTTCGGGCCACGCCGCCTGCTGTAGTCCTGCCGAAAGTGGGGACTCTGGATCAACGCGTCGCAGCGACACGCGGCTGGATGTGGGGGCGTCGCGGCTGTCTGCCCTTTCCGGCGCGGGCTCTGTCGCGACCACTGGCGTGGCCTGCTGGCTCCAAGCCTCCTGCATGTCTCGGACAGCCCCGCGAAGATCCCCTAGCTCCCGCTGGAACGCGTTGAGGGCCGCCAGCAGGGCGCTTTCCACCGCTGGTGCGGGCGGGGCCGCCAGCACGCCCGGCGGACGGGTCGGCACAGGTACGATCGCCTCGCGAGCTCCCGAGCTGCCGGTCGCTCCGTTGTGGCTATCTCCAACCGCCCGGTCCGCGCTACCGGCGAGCGTTGTGGCGAGGGTGGCGAGGTTGGTTGCTGTCGCGTCGGCGGGGTTGGTCGTTGTAGCGGCGGTGGCGGGGTTGGTCGTTGTAGCGGCGGTGGCGGGGTTGGTCATTGCAGCGGCGGTGGCGGGGTCAGTCGTCGCAGCGCCAGTGGCGGGGTCGGTCGTCGCAGCGCCAGTGGTGGGGTCGTAGTGCGAGCGTCGACGTCCGCGACCACCGCGCCCACGCCGTCACCCGCGGCCGCGACAGCCGATGCCGAAGCCCTGGTACCCACGCGATGCTCCGACCCAGTCGCCTTCTTTCCCTTCGCCGCCATCGACGAAGCTTTTTTCGGTGCGATCCTTCTTCAGATTTCAGGCTTGCTCCTGTCCTCCCCACGGACGGCGCCAACTGTTGTGGTTACAGACCAAACAGAGAGAGATGTGGTAGTGGAGAGTTGGGAGAAGTGGTCGCCTCTCTCCTAGCCTTCCCTTGTATATATATATATTCATATGGGCTGTGCTTTTACAATTGTGCCCTTACATTGATACCTCCCTGTCAGGGGTATTTAAGCCATTACACATGCCCCATTTTGGGCCCTATAACCTTCTAACAGGGCTGTTGTAGGGCCACCCCTACAACAGCCCTCTTTTCTTGTAATTGCAATTGGTTAGCGTCTCTCCCAGTACTTGATGCAAATGAGCTAATTTTCCTGATTGTTTCCATCTAGTTCATTCCTTTGTTGCATTGAGTCACATTGATCTTTGCGTGTGCGTTTATACACTTCACTTATATCTATTGGATCAGCACATAGGCAATATTTTCTAGCTTGGATTATTACTTAATTTTACAACATCGTGAAATTCAGATCGTGTAGGATAAAAACTTCCTAACCAAGCTCCACAAAATATCCTTTGCTGTGCAATTGTGTGATACGGGGAGGGGTCCCGATCTTGTCAGTGAGAAACCGTGGATAGTTGATGCGAAGTAGACGATGTCGCTAGTTGAACACTCGCACCAATGCACAAACCCTCAACTCTTCGGAATACGCCCAAAACACACCGGATAATTGTTCGTCGCGAGACCACAAAGACGAACGCCAAGTACCCAATTGCCAATAAAACGACGACTTGACCTTGAATTGCAGAACGAACAATGGATCGCCTAGTTCTCTCTCAAAGTCCTCGCATGAACTCTGGTGTTGAAAGATCAAGCAATAGCTATGTTTCAATCTTATGCATAAAATTGGTCTCCACCTAAAGGCTGCCAATACAAGGCTTATATAGCCCCTTGGGATGTCCATATGGTCCCCAAACCAAGAGCAACTCAACCCTATATGGTTTTGGATACGAACTCTCAAAAAAAGGAAACTATATTTTTCACCCATCATATTGTTTAGGTCATAACTTTTTATCCATGATGAATTTAAAGGTGGGACCAGATCCATTGCGTAACCCTTGAAATTATCTTTCCAACGAGTATAAGAACACCTGAATCAGACTCCGTTTTTGAAAGTTATGGGCTTTTTAGTAACTGCCTATCGGGCTGTCCCAAACCGAATCCGAATTGAATTTTGAGTTGAATCCGAGTTTGAATTGGGTTGAGCACGTGGGAAGTCCAAATTTGGCTTGAAAATCTTATCCAAAACTTTTAGTTTAAGTCCTTGGGCTCCTCCCTTTTACTCTCCCAAGTCTTCACATGAGTCATACCTGTTTGTTTAAACGCTTGGCTCTTGCTCTCGTCATTGGGCCCTCTGGTTCTTGGTTATTCTCATGCATGCTTGGAGTGAAAGATGTATATGTAATGGGGATGCCCTCATCAGTATGTGCAGGACCACCAATAGGAGAAGATGTATAAGTGTTAGGGATGCCCTCATCATCCTCCCCCTCTTGAAAAGGCATCGTTCTCGACGCTGGATCGTCACCACCAAAGAAAGGTGATAAATCAGCGACATTGAACGTAGAGCTCACGCCATAGTCATCGCCGGAAAGCTCTATCTTGTAGGCATTGTCATTGATCTTCGCAAGCACCTTGAAAGGCCCATCACCACGCGGTAGTAACTTAGACTTGCGATGTTCTAGAAAACAATCCTTGCGGTAGTGTACCCAAACCAAATCACCTGGTTGAAAAACCATCTTCTTCCTTTTCTTGTTCGCCTTCTCAGCATAGTACTTGACCTTGCGCTCTATCGCTTCTTTTGTCTTGAGATGCAATTTCTTCACATATTCAGCTCGCTTGGAACCATATGAACTTCCAGAAGTAGCTCATGAACTTCACGTCGCGATCCGACACAATAGTACGTGTTACACCATGTAGCCTCACGATCTCCCTGAAAAACAAGTCAGCAATATGCGACGCATTGTCGCTCTTGTGGCACGGAATAAAGTGCGCCATCTTCGAAAAATGATCCACAACGACAAAATCAGAATCACTCCCCCTCTTAGTTCTAGGTAGTCCTAAAACAAAATCCATACGAATATCCTCCCATGGGGCATTGGGAATAGTTAAAGGGGTATACAAACCGTGTGGATGCAACTTCAATTTCGCTTTGCGGCAAGTAATGCATCGCTGCACATACCTCTCCACATCTCGCCTCATCCTAGGCCAATAAAAGTGATCGCTCAGCATAGACAACGTCTTCTCACGTCCAAAATGTCCCATCTCACGTCCAAAATGTCCCATCAATCCACCTGCATATGATTCCTGCAGTAATAGCAAACGCACGGAGGATTCTGGAATGCATAATTTGTTAGTGCGAAACAAAAACCCGTCATGGATGTGAAATTTGCAACGTGCATAAGGGACAGAAAAATCATGGTCATGAGCATATAAATCACGCACACTCGCTAAACAAGGAACGTGCACTCCTAATTGAGTTAAAAGCACACTTTTCCTAGAAAGAGCATCAGCTACCATATTTTCCTTTCCCTTATTATATTTCACAGTGTAAGGAAACGATTCAATGAATTCGACCCATTTGGCATGTCTACGGTTCAGGTTTGCTTGGCCCTTTAAATACTTCAAAGCCTCATGATCAGAATGAATAATAAATTCTTTAGGCCATAAATAGTGTTGCCATGTTTCTAACGCACGCACTAACGCATAAAGCTATTTGTCATAGACCGGATAATTCAATTGAGCACCATTTAGTTTCTCACTAAAATAAGCTACCGGTCTACCCTCCTGCATTAAAACACCGCCAATACCCAATCCACTAGCATCACACTCAATTTCAAAAAATTTAGTGAAATTAGGTAAAACAAGCAACGGTGCTTCAGTCAATAGTCCCTTAAGTTCAGCAAAAGCATTTTCTTGCGCTACCCCCCACACAAATTCAACACCCTTTTTAGTAAATTCATTCAAAGGAGCAGCGACGGTGCTAAAATCCGTCACAAAACGCCGATAAAAACCAGCGAGACCATGAAAGCTCCTAATCTGACTTACGTTCACAAGAGTTGGCCAATTTTTAATCGCTTCAATTTTAGACTCATCTACTTCAACTCCCTATGCAGAAACAACATAGCCTAGAAAGATGACACGATCTTTGCAAAAAGTGCACTTCTCTAAGTTACCAAATAACCTATTCTCACGCAAAACGTGTAGAACTTATCTAAGATGGTCTATGTGTTCAGATTCAGTGCGACTGTAAATCAGAATATCATCAAAGTACACAACCACAAATTACCAATAAAATGCCTTAAAACATGATTCATTAAGCGCATGAATGTACTAGGTGCATTAGTTAAACCAAAAGGCATGACTAACCACTCGTACAACCCAAATTTCATTTTAAAGGCTGTTTTCCACTCATCCCCTTTATGCATTCTAATTTGATGGTAACCACTGCGCAAATCTATCTTAGAGAAAATAACAGCACCACTCAATTCGTCTAGCATATCATCTAAGCGAGGTATAGGATGACGATATCGAATTGTGATATTATTAATCGCTCGACAATCTACGCACATACGCTATGAACCATCTTTCTTAGGTACTAAAATAACAGGAATAGCACAAGGGCTTAAGCTTTCACGGACATACCCTTTGGAGAGAAGCTCTTGTACTTGTTTCTGAATTTCCTTTGTCTCCTCGGGATTGGTGCGGTACGGTGGTCAGTTCGGCAGTGACGCTCCTGGAATCAAGTCGATCTTATGTTCTATCCCGCGTATTGGTGGTAGCCCCGCTGGTACCTCCTCTGGAAAGACGTCGCTGAAATCCTGCAAAACAGAAAGAACACCACTAGGAAGAGAAGTTATGTCGTTAGGAAACTCAGGATCGCACTCACATTGTTTTATGTCATCAGTGTGCAAGACTGCCTGTGCATTAGGCGACTCATCATCACTAGCTGAAACATAACCGCCATCCTCTATGATAAGCATAGTTCTGACATTTGGGCAGTCCCTCTGAAAATGGCCAACGCCCTTGCACTTGTGGCAAATAATGTCACGTGAACGGCCTGTTGACCCCATAGACGAGGTCGCACTAGCAACGGGCCGAATTGCTTGCAGCCGAAGTGCTCTTATCTGGGCGGGGCTTAGGTGTCCATGCTGGAGCGAATGGCGTGTCCGCCTCGGATTTGTCAGCGAGGACGTGCACCTTGCGGTGCAGACTTCTGGCACCGACTTCGACACGCCTAGCGAGGTTCTGGACGCCGAAGATGGTGATGACACCCCGCGGGCCTGGGAGCTTCATACACAAAAAGGCGTGGTGTGGCACCGCCTCGAAGGAGTTAATGGCGGGTCGGCCCAGTATGGTGTTGTATGGGTGCAGAATGTCCACGACATCAAAGACAATGTCCTTGCTTCTGGCATTGTCGGCCTGGCACATGGAGACTCGGAGGCACACTTGACCCAAGGCCTTCAGGGGCTGGCCACCGAAACCTTGGAGGGGGGTCTCCGATGCGCTCAAGCGACTCCGAGGTATTCCCATGCGATCGAGGGCCTCCACGAACAGGATGTTTGCAGAGCTTCCTCCGTCGATGAGAGTGCACCTGACGTCGTGGCCTGCAATGTCGGCCTGGATGACCAAAGGGTCTTGATGGGGGAACTCCACACCCTGGGCGTCGGCTGGCGTGAAGGTGATGTTGCAGTGCGGCATCCCCTGGGTGGTTGCGCCGAGGAGGTTCTCGACGAGGAGCCTCCGGAGATGACGCTAATGATGCAGTGCGGGGTCCCAGTGCGCGGGGGACTTCCTTGCGGCGACTGCACGCAGGCTACTGCAGCGGTCGGCGCTTCCAGGGCCCAAACCCAGGCTATCGGTTGTCGCAGCGCCATAAGTTCGGTGCATGCCCGCGTGAAGTGGTCACCGTAGCCATGCACTTCGCACCATCTGCCGTAGTCCAGGATTTCCTGCTCCGCGCGTGGTCGTGCGCCGCGTTTTCCTCCGGGTCCCCTACCCAGGCGCAGGGCGAGGATAGGTTCTCGGGGAACGCCTTGTGTGGAGAAGACGTGGCGAGCCTTTTGGGACCTCCGCTGGTTACGCCGGGGCTTGCGCCTGCCGTTTGACAAGTTCTCGTGCGCCCTGGCGTCAACGTGCTCGGAGGCGTCTCCCCCGGATGCTTGCTTGCATTTTGCTCTCAAATCGTCCTTCGCGTTCCTTTTTGCAACAACTCCTCCGCTTGAGCGGTGTCGGAGTCGTCACCCTTGTGTCTTCGCACATCTTCCTCTAGCCGGGCGTACTCTTCCATTTTGTCGAAGAGCTTCGCCACCGACTTGACTGGCTTCCGCGCGTTAAATTCGGCAAGCGGCCCCGGGCGAAGACCCTGTATTGCTGCATTGATGATGGTCATTTTGTTGACATCCTTGACCTGGCAGCATACCTTAGCGAAGCGTTTGTAGTAGTCACGGAGCTTCTCCGATGGTTTCTGCTTGACGGCGAAGAGCTGGTCCGCGTCGACGCACTCGACGTAGCTTCCTTGGAAGCTGTTGTTGGAGTTTGGCTTGATGGTGAAAAACCAAGAAAGCGCTACTCCCTGCAACGCGAGGGGGAGTCCCTTCGCCTTCGTAGTGTCTTCTCCGCCAGCGGCTTCGATAGCAGTCTCGTAGACGCGCACGAACTTCCGAGGGTCCGTGTCGCCTTTGTACGGGTCAATGGCGCTAGGGAACTTGAAGTCCTCCAGCCACGCCGTTTGCTGCAAACCTGCAGAAAGCGGAGACTCCGGGTCCACGCGTCTCCGCGGGATGCGGCTGGACGCGGGGGCACCACGGCTATCCGCCTTCTCCGGCGCGGGCTCTGATATGACCACCGGGGGGCTGCCAGCTCCGAGCCTCTTGCATATCCTGCACGGCCCCACGGAGATCCGCCAACTCCCATCGGAGCGTGCTGAGGGCCGTCAACAAGACGTTGGCGGCAGCCACAGCCTGCGCTCCTGGGCTGCCTGCTGTGGTGGCGTGGTGGACTCCGAGGTCGATGACGGGAGCGGACGTCGCGGCAGCGGTGGTGGGGTCGAGCGTCGTGGCGGTGTTGGTGGGGTCGAGCGTCGCGGTAGTGATGGCGGGGTCGGGCATCGCGTCGTGAACGTCGGTGTTCGCGACCGTCACACCCGCATCGCCACCCACACCTGCGGCTGCCAACGCCGAAGCCCTGGTATTGACGCGAGATTCCGCCGCTCCCACCTTCTTCTTCCTCGCCGCCGACGATGAAGCTTTCTTTGGTGCCATTCTCCTTCAGATCTGGAGGCTTGCTCTTGTCCTCCCCACGGACGGCGCCAACTGTTGTGGTTACAGACCAAACAGAGAGAGAGAGAGAGTATGGTAGTGGAGAGTTAGGTGAGTAATGGCTTAGGGTTTCTCCCCATGGCCTGTGTTGTATATATATCCATATGGGGAGTGCTTTTACAATTATACCCTCACATCCGAGTATTCCCCTCAGGGGCACTTATGTCATTACATCTGTCCCATTTTGGGTCTCACATTCCTCTAACAGGCTTGCTGGGCTCAGGTGGGGGCCACCCCTAAAACACTTACCGTTCCAAAGTGAATCAAGGATGGCAAATCGACAATTGTGACAGCGAACGACCTCAACCTGGTAATGTATGAGCGTAACCAAGAGCAAGGGAGTACACAAACGGGTGTAGGTGGAGCTTGGACAGTTTATGTGGATATCCTATGCAATCTGATATTCAAGGTATTGTAAAGCTAAGTAATGATCCAAGCTAGAGTATTTTGCCTATGTGCTGATCAATTGGTTTAAGCGAAGTGTATGAATGCACACGCAACGATAAATACGACTTAATGCAAACAAAGGAATGAGCTTGGGAGAATCAATCGGAAACAGAGATGAAACTAGCTCATTTTGCACCAAGTACTAAGAGAGACGCTAGCCAATTGCAACTGAATATACGAGGGCACAAAATTGCTCTAAAAAAAGGAGTTTGGAAGCTCGAAAAAGGATTCTGTCTGCACGGGGAACCTTAGAATCACTTGTAAAAGGTTTCTGGCAATTTTTAGCAAATTCTGAGAAACTTGAATTTTTTCTCGGTTTCCGGGCCCGTTTTGAGGCCCTAAACGATGTTTTTTGGGGTCGAAGTTGCTTCGCGTGTGCTTGGAGGCTTACACGGATCTAAAATCTCTAGATTTTCTAGACTTCTCACTCTATCTTCTCGTTTCCTTTCCAACGGATCAAGAAACGCCTCAATCGGAGGTCGTATGCAAAAGTTACGTGTTTCTCTCTCTTCTTTTTTTATGCCGCGGCTCTTCCTAACTGTGGCTGCAAGCCTCACAAATCAACAAGGTGTAATCAATTTTAATGAGCAGCCCTAATTGCAATGTCAACAGCTAGTCTCATTTTAATGAGCCTAGATGTAGGTCTCCATCCGGCTCTTCTAGAAGGGATAATCGATGCCATCAAAGACCGAAGGCTTGGTGCAATACTTGTCCGTTGCCATGGCTCTAGAGACCGGTTAAGATCTATGAGGAAGAGCTAACCAGCTCTGATACCAATTGTTGGATCGAAATCGGCAACAGAGGGGGGTAAATGTTGTTTTTAAGTTTCCCCCAAAAGTATCCACTTAAAACATTCTTCTCTGAAAGCAACAAACGCTAGGAAGAAAAGGGTTATGCCCACTGGAGACTCAAACAAATAGAAAGGATAACGAGGGAAAAGACAACCGAGGAGAATAAATGAACTGAAACTCAACACAGCATAGACAGCAGCCAAATCTGGCAGGGGCGGTCATACCACTTGGCATAGGCCAGTCTGACCGCCGGTCATGGGCCGGTCAGACCGCCTTGCGAATGCCGGTCTGACCGCCGACTCTTCTTCGGTCTGACCACAGGGCATTCGGCGGTCTGACCGGGCTTCGATTTTCAGCAGGAGAAAAAAATTCAGAGAGGAGCACACACTGAATAAAAACTAAAAATGCCAAGACTGGCTAAGCTTGAAGAATTTTGAGAACTACTGCTATTTTCTTTACCCAAAAACAATTGAACTACAAACTAAATAGCCTCAGAACCCTAGAAGATCAGAGAAGACAATTAAAGACCCAAAAGATCAACATTTGAGACAAAAGCTAAAACTTACAGGGAGCAATCCTAAAACTCAAATTCCCAGTCAATCTTTAATCTTTTGAATATGAAACTGAGAGATTACCTAAGGAATAGCCTCAGGACTCAGAAACTTAAACCAGGGCACTCTCTTTTAACGGAAAACGAAAAACCTCATTAAACCCTAGAACAAGGAACCAAAAAAAACATGAGCGCATGATGGAAATAATGGAATCTTTGATTCATCAGATGAGCTCTTGGTAATCTATCTGACCAAATGGTCTTGAAGCATTATCCCATCACGGAGCAATCCATTTTACACCTTATGAGCAAGAGTCAACTCCAAATCACAAAAGCAGAGTGATCAACAGAGCGAAAGCACGAAGAAGAAAACAGTAGACAGGAGCAACTAAAATCAAATTGATTCATCCCCATGAATGATTGAGTACAGAGGAATGATTACATGGAGTATCAACTCATCTCCTCCTGAAACCCTACTCGCAGCAGAAGGAAAATCAAGAACTCATCTCTCACATGAGTGGAACACTGGGAAGAAACATAACACCCTCTGCTCTTCACAAACCCACAACAACTAAAGCACAAAGCAAAACCGACTCTAATCCCTCTCAAAAGCCAAGCCACAACTAGGAGACACACCTCCTATTTATAGTCTTTGCACTAGAGGGTTCAAAAATGCTTTGCCCATTAAGCTTTACACTTTACCCACTAAACCTAACCAAATCCACTCCTTTAGTGCAGCTTTGCGTATTCACCAAAACGCCCCTCCTGCACCTTCCAGGAAGCTTCCTCATTCCTTGCCTTCCAAGCCTCGCAGCCACCTTGAGCCCTCACCGTCTTCGGCACACCTCGACCGCTTTGACCTCGGCACCACTTGCGCCTAGTCCGGTCATCCCGTGCCTCGCCACGACTCCACCTCGATGTCCTGCAGCCATCACAGACAAAAACACATCACATAGCACCGCTCAACATAATGTAATCAACAATAGCATTAAGAGAAATCTTAAGCATCAAAAAGCCCAAACCTGTCGAATCAAAAGAATAAGCATCCTAAGCACTTCGACCAAGTCTGACCGTCGCCAAATACGCAACGACATGGTATGAACCACACAAACCAAACTCGACTTTCCTAATACAGAAGTCAATTACTCATCACACTCACGGGGTCACCTCCATATGGTCTATCAATCCCCCCTTGATGAGTATATTGACAAACACGGAAAAAGCATAAAGTTGAGTTTGAAAATGAAAGAGAGTCAAAAATGGTCCTAAAGAAATCAAAGAAGCTTATGACCATGTCGACAAAAGGAACACTAGAGCAACAAAAGAAAGAGCAAATTGTTCTCCAAAGCTCCAAAATGTTCCCAAATGGCTTTTTCTCCGCTATTCTCCCCCTTTTGGCAATAAAATCATCAAGAATGCAAAAGAGAGAATAAGGCATGATGTTTGATGAAATGGCTGAAGTTTGTTTATTTTAAGCTTTTGGAGCCATGAAGATTATCCATACTGACCTTCAAGTATTACACCAAGCCATAACATATAAAAACGCTATCAAGATCATGACAATACATGTACAGACAAGCTAAGCCAAATAAGTCACAATCTGAAAATTAGTCGAACTTCTTAGCATGTCAAGTCATCCATGATTATAATCTAGCTAAAGGTATCCAAAGATGATGTAGGCCATGTCAATAATCTAAGCGGAACCAAGAAGCTAGTATTGAATCAATTTAGAGTGCTACAAGTTGAAGAATGAATCATTTGTTCAAGTACTTGGTCTTTTGTGTAATTAAGCAAATGGAGCACATTTGACATGATTTTTCTTTTAAAATTCATGGTCGTTCCCAACCACAAGTTTTAGTCATGTGCTAGATCTCAAGCCTTATGCGACCACTCCAAGCAAGAAGCTTAAAGAAATGATCTTGGTCAACCAAAACTCCCCCTGAGTTCATGCCTAGTGCAATGGCAAGCTGTCTCATGAGAAAGAATTGGTGAGATCAGTTCTTTCGCACAAAAAAGATATTTTTGCTTACTTCAAAATTGTACCAACTCATGCTTCATCAAGAAACTAGCCTATTTGACATGGCATGAATCATAAGAGGATAACTAAAGACAGACTAGTCTCAAGAGCTAACATGACATGAATTAGTTCAAGTTGAGCATTTTAATCAATCTATCGTGGCAAAGACTAAACTACACATATAACGTCATGATAAATCTAGTAAGTAAGCACAGATCATAGCAAGATTGACAAACGTCATTTTTGCATGTATTTAGCCGCCATTTTACCCTCATATTCTTCGCATTTTAATATCATTTCTCATCATTTACACGCTTTTCTATAATTAATTGCTCAATTTGGATCATTTTACATTTTTTGTGCTTTTCCGCAGGCTGGCACGAACGAGGCGCATAAACGACAAATTTGGCTTTTCAGGACTGCTCCGTACAGATGTGCGCATCGTCACGAATGCGTAGGATCAAACTGCGATGAAAACGGAGTTCCGGAGGTCTAAATCAGAAGAAAACACTAAAGAATCATCTAAGTGTCCTACATCATCAAATGTGAATCTCTCCATATCGGTCTCAGGAAGCACAAGATCGAGGTCAAAACAGTGAGAGTCTACCACATCAAATCTCTGAGTCTCAAGCTCGGGCTCATCAACACAAGTATCAGGGTCCATATATGGTGAGTCCATGGCATCAAAAGTGACTAACTCTAGCTCGGGTCCGTCAATAGAAGGATTATCATCAAAGCGAGGCACCTCTAAGGGGATCAGGAGCGTCTCAGTGGCACTAAATGAAGACTGTGATGTGGCGTGATTGTCCAAGCAACTACTCAATGACTGGAGTGAATTTCTATGATCTTCCACTTCTGACATCAATGTGCTCAATGCACTTAACTGGTTTTTTACGTCACTAAACTGAGTGTCCACCCTAGTAATATATGATGCAAACATCTCCTCCATCTTGGACATACGATCAGATTGAGGGGTAGGAGGCAGATGCTGAGGTACAGGATAGTGCTGGTGTGACCAATGAGAAATATCCTGATCTCCATATCTAAAACCCTGCAATGGTATACTAGAAGAAAATGATGAGATATCAGGGTTGTTGTTTCCATATGCCAGACTCGAGTGCTCAGGCCATCCAGGGTGATAAGTGTCAGGGTATGGCCCACTCGGCTAAGCAAAGCTCATCCCATAACACTCAGGAGTGGACAAATAACCACGCTAGCACTCAGCGGGTGAATGGCCCTGAAAACCACAAGTCTGGCATATAGGAACAACTGGAGAGTGGGCGCCTAATAAAGAACTGTACTGATCATGCCCGCTCTCTAACATAACTCCTCACTCTAAAGCATAGCGTTCTAACTGACGAGACAATAGATTTACCTGTTCTTGAAGAGTATCATAAGTAGGAGTGCTCATAAAACCAAGAGAATCATAATAGTAAGCCATAGCCTCAATAAGACCTATATCGATCAACCTGCGAGAATGGATACGAAAAATCGCGAAAGAGAGAAATAACTAGGGAAAGGGATAGGGATTAACAATATATCACAAATATGAACAATGACGATATGAAAGATAGGTTAACACAAACACAAAACAAGCAAATGAAAACAAATGACCTAGTCTATAGCCTAACACTGTCGCTCTAAGCTATTCCCCGGCAACGACGCCAAAATACTTGATCGTGCAAAAATAGCACACCCGCAAGTGCACGGGTTGCCACTGAAATAGCAGCGAGTGTCGTGTTCTCCAAAGGGACTAGACTAAGGCTACCGGTGCTCAGCTAAAGCTAGGTCAATCAAAACAGGGGAGAAAACTAAACTACTGGATGAATTCTATCTCGCAAAGATGAAACGACGAATGAACTAAACAATCGAAAGATGATGGAACGAACGACCGTACGAATGGACGTCGTACGACCGACCGAACGACACGATGACTGACTACACAAGCAAACACATACGAACTACAACGACTACAAGAACAATGACACGACTATCGACCGACAACCTAACTAACTATCGACCGCTAGACAGAATGAGGAAGTCGAGAAGCACTGGGAGAGTCTAGAAGCACAGAGGGAGTCGAGAGAGAAATAGAGGGAGACGGTCGACGGCTAACTAGATGACGATGGTAGGGCAAACAAGTGACTACGACGAATGCATGCTCGACTTCGCTAATGACCCACCGCGCAAAGAAGAAAGGGGGAAGGTCGAGAAGCACAAGGAAGAATGCAGAAGCACTAGGTGGGTCGAGACAGCAAGGGGAAGGGAAACGGTCGTCGGTTCGCTAATCCGCGCAAACAAACACAACGAGATCCACAGGTACTAACACTGGCTACTAACACATATCGCAACTAACAAACCTAAACAAGCACTGAACACAGACACACACTCAAGTCACTAACCTAACATCTCATTAAGATTGCACTGTTTCACAGCATGGCCATAACTCATAATCGAAGATTAACATTCACAGTGCAATAGGTCAACATCCACAATTCACCATTACACCCACATAGCACAATCTAAAAATAACAAGCACAGATCATAAAGCATCAATTAACAGAGCATTAGCAGCAATCTATTTCAATGTTAATTGAGAACAGCAAAGAGAGGAAATGAGAGGAATTGAAATTTAACTGAGTAGAGCAATAGTAGAGGAAGCAGAGCGGGGGAAGGTGTCGGTGGCGATGGAGATCGGCGGCCAGCAGCGGCGCTGAAGGGGAAGCAGTGGGAAGTCGCCGTCGGTGGAGAGGTGATGTAGAAGTAGTCGACGGGCTTGGTGAAGGTGTTGGCAGAGATCGGTGCGGTCAGCGGCCGTCAGTGTCGGTGGAGAGGTGATGTAGAAGTAGTCGACGGGCTCGGTGAAGGTGTTGGCGGAGATCGGTGTGGTCAGCGGCTGTCAGTGTCGGTGGAGAGGTGATGCACCGTCAGAGGTGGTGGAGCTTGCGGCACAGTAGGGCGATGCCGAATGAAAAGGGGGCGGCGCACGGGATGAGGCCGGTGGCCGGAGACTGAGGTGGAGGGAGAGAAGCAAATGGGGATAGGGAAGAAGAAAAGAGGCGGCGCTCGGATGGAGAAGTGGTGGTCGCCGGTACTGGAGCAAGGGAAGGTGAGGAGAGAGGAGAGGAGTGGCGAAAGGAGTGTGAAGCGGCGGCCGAGAGGCGGATCTGGTGGAGGAGCAGATGAAGACGGTGGCGCGGTGGATCTTGGCGGCGGCAAGGTAGAGAAGGTGGAAGGGAAGATGCGGCGCACGGGCTGTGAGGAAATCGGCCGGTGGATCTGGTGATGGAGGAGCCGTGTGTGGGTAAGGTGGAGAAGGGATGCGCTTGGTGGCAGTGCTGGACTCGGTGGAGGAAGTGGCGGGTGGTGGCGGTGGAGAAGGGATGTGCAGCCGGAGGGAGTTGAGAAGGGTGGCGGCGCACAGGTGAGCAGTAGGATAAAGGGGCGGCGTTGGCGCATTGGAGAAGTGAGGCGAGGGGGGAGGCGGAGAAGGGAGAGCGGCGGGTGGAGAGAGGTGGCCACCGGCGACGTCTGGCCCGGCCCTCGCCGGTGTCGGAGCTAGGGAAGGAGAGGAGCAAACGATGGCTAGGGGAGAAGAAGAACAAGCCGGGCTCACTTTTGGATCAGGGTGGCGGCTAGGATTTTATGGGATTGGGGGTTTTCGATGATTTGCGATTTAGCCCTCCAGAGTTTCAGAAATGACAGTCAAGTCCTTCCCCAATGAGATTCCTTCTGTTTTGGCCCTCAGAAGCTCTGATTTCATCGCCATTTGATCCTACGCATCCGTGACGACGTGTATATCTGTACGGAGCAGTCCCGAAATGCCAAATTCGTCGTTTATGCGCCTCAATCGCGCTGGCCTGCAGAAAAATAAAGAAAAATGTAAAATGGTCCATTTTGGGCAATTAAATATAGAAAAACGTGTAAATGATGACAAATGGTCTTAAAATGCGAAGAATATGAGGGTAAAATGGCGGCTAAATATATGCAAAAATGACGTATGTCAAAGATGTAATTCATTGTAACCATGTCATAACAGGATAATAATGAAGGCTCCATGTAGTTATATTACAATGCAAAAATGAAAAGCAGAAAATCCAGCTCCCCCTCAACATGAGATGCACTTTTAATTCAGGTTGAGTTATGTCAACATTAAGATCTAGAAGCTTCCAAATGAACTACCCCTAAACCAAAGCAATAAAATCAAAAAGCTGGCAAGAAAATCAGAAAAGGCAGTCTTTAAAGCATAGACAAGATACAGGGGATACTGTAGCTCAGACTGACTCTCATCTACACCATATGATTCTAGGACTATCAAATGATCATCCAATACACTAAGGAGCAAACACGTACCCTGTCTACCCGAGGGTGGCCCAACCCTCGCTAGAACCTATAAGAAGTGAGTAAGCTCAACTTAGTGAGAAGAGAAACAGCTAATAAGCATCATCCTAGAATCACAAGATGTGAGGAACATGTCTAAACACCTAGACAAGAGAAACACTCTAATCTATGCTAGAGGGACTAACCCCAATACACCCATATGCAATGCAACAGAAAGGAGAAAGAGCATAATAAACATGATAAAGCAGTAAAGCACAAAGCTCCCCCTCACTATAGTCCATAAGGACAGACCACCCCAAGCTCTCCCCGCAAGGCTGAAAACCAAAAGCTATCTAAAGGCTTGGTGAAGATATCAGCCAATTGGTGGTCACTCTCCACAAACTGGAGCACTATGTCACGCTTCTCCATATGGTCTCGAAGGAAGTGATATCTAATATCAATATGCTTGGTCCGAGAGTGCTGCACTGGATTCTTAGCAATGTTAATGGCAGAAGTGTTATCACAAAAGAGTGGAACATTGTCTATGGCTAACCCAAAGTCCTGTAGGGTCGAGACCATCCAAAGTACCTGGCTGCAACAACTGCCGGTAGCAACGTACTCGGCCTTTGTGGTGGACTGTGCAACACCGGACTGCTTCCTAGAAGACCAAGAAACAAGAGAATTGCCAATGAATTGGCAGGTGCCAGAAGTGCTCTTCCTATCTATCCTACAACCAGCAAAGTCTGCATCCGAGTAGGGTCTCAAGGAAAGACAGGACGAGGAAGAGTACCAGATACCATAGTCAATGGTAGCTCGAAGGTACCGAAGGATGCGCTTCACCGCCTGGCGGTGAGATACGCGAGGAGAAGCCTGAAAGCGAGCACACAGACACACGGAGAAGTGTATGTCCGGCCTCGAGGCAGTGAGGTACAAGAGGGAGCCAATCATGCTGCGATACTCCTTCTGATCAACTGGCTCGCCATCCTCATCTGGGTCAAGAGAAACTGTGGATGCCATGGGAGTTGACACTGGCTTGCCATTACTCATGTCAAACCGTCTCAGGAGGTCATGAGTGTACTTGCCCTGATGCAAGAAGGTACCCTCCCGAGTCTGCTTGATCTGGAAGCCAAGGAAGAAGGTCAACTCGCCCATCATACTCATTTCAAACTCGGTGCTCATGATATCCGAGAACTGTGAAACAAGAGTATGAGAAGAGCCGCCAAAGATGATGTCATCCACATAAATCTAGACGAGCAGAAGGTCATTGCCATGCCTACGAATAAACAAGGTCTTATCTACCTTACCCATCTCAAACCCATGACTTAACAGATAGGACTTAAGCCTCTCATACCAAGCTCTAGGGGCCTGCTTAAGTCCATACAAGGCTTTGGAAAGCTTGTAGACATTGTTTGGGTATTTGGGGTTCTCGAAACTTGGAGGCTATCTCACATAGACCTCTTTCTCAATAAACCCATTGAGGAAGGCACTCTTGACATCCATCTGGTAAAGCTTGAAACCCTTAGAAGCTGCGAAAGCAAGCAGGATTCTAATGGCCTCAAGTCTAGCTACAGGGGCAAAGGTCTCCTCAAAATCTAGACCCTCAACCTAGGAGAAACCCTGAGCTACCAGTCTAGCCTTGTTCCGAATGACAACCCCATCCTCACTCTGCTTGTTCTTGAACACCCACTTAGCCCCAATGATATTGTGACCTCGAGGGGGCTCAACAAGTGACCAGACCTTGTTTCTCTCGAAATTTTCTAACTCCTCATGCATGGCATTGACCCAAGACTCATCAGAAAGAGCCTGACAAACGTCCTTGGGCTCGAATGAGGCAACAAAGGCAGAATGGAGACATAAATGTGACATGCCAGACTTTGAGCGTGTGACTCGTTCAAAGAGGTCTCCAATCATCTGCTCGGAAGGATGGTCCATTTGGATATGTCGGGGAGGTCTTGGATGAGATGAGAAAGTGGCCTCTACCTCACAAGATAACAAGGTAGGAACAGAGCCACTAACTCCGGAAGATGTGGAAGGCATGGGCTGATCTCCACGAGGTGCGGTGGAAGAAGCAGGCACCTCAAGGGGAGGAGGAACTAGATCGGGTAAACAACCCTCATCTCCATCCTCCTCATCGTCCACAAAGATGGGCTCGGACTGCTCTAAAGAACCTGAGATGTCGGGCCTAGTCCTCGGACCGGCCTCGTCGAAGGTCACCACACAGGTCTCTACCAACTTACTAGACTCGCAGTTCCAAACCTTATACGCCCGCGAAGAAGTCGAGTAACCAAGAAAGATACCATCACAAGATCGTGACTCAAACTTGTCTAGGTTTCCAGACTTTAAAATGAAACACTTGCAACCAAACACACAAAAATGACAAACACTGGGCTTTCGCCTGTATCTCAACTCATAGGAAGTGCGATGCAAGTGTGCCCCAAGAAAGACTCCATTTGATACATGACACGCGGTGGCTATAGCCTCAGCCCAAAACTTCCTAGGTGTAGAATACTCATTAAGCATCGTCCTGGCCATCTCGACCAAGGTACGGTTCTTCCTCTCCACGACGCCATTCTGCTGTGGAACGTGCGGAGAAGAGAACTGGTGCTCTACACCTGTCTCATCGTAGAAGCTCAACAGAAAGCCTACTGAAAAGACCTTGAAAATGTGTAAACGTCTCATCCTTTGAGGCTAAGAAAAACACCCAAGAGTACTTCGAGAAGTCATCGACCACGACAAGAACATACCACTTCCCTCCTACTGACTACACTCGGGCTGGTCCAACTGTCCATATGGAGTAGCTGTCCTGATGCATCGGTCATAGTCACTGTGACCGGAGGATGAGAAGCGGCAACCACTTGGCGTGCCGGCATGGAGTGCAAACAAGATCTTTGACCATTTTGAGGTTAGGCAGACCATGAATGAGATCATGGCCGCTAACTCGGGTCAAATAGTCAAATCCAATATGACCAAGTCTCCTATGCCTGAAAGTAAGGTCACGGGACTCAGAAGCAACTAAACACCGGAGAGGATCACCAGAAGACTCGGAAAAATTAGCACGAAAGATCCTCCCATAACGAGAAATCCCGCAAACCATACTACCCGAAGAATCAAGGATTTTGCAAGCATTTTTCTTAAAGCTCACCTCAAAATCGTCATCGGTAAGTTAAGAAACAGAAATCAAATTATAATGCAGCTTACTAACCAAGGAAACATCTTTTAAAATAAAAGATTCATTAACATGCACTGTACCTTTGGCGATGACGCGCCCAGACGAAGCGTCTCCGAAGGTGATCGCCTCATCACCTGGAGCACGGGCTAGGGAAGAGAACCAACGAGAGTCTCCGGTCATACGACGAGAGCAACCAGAGTCCACAAGCCAAACCTCTCCCTTCCCAGCCCGGCGAACCTGAGTCAAACAGAGAGTGAAGGCTCAGTACTGGGATAAATCAAAAGAGATTTTGGAACCCAATACTGAGTCACACGTCGAGTAGAAGAAGTAGCCACACACGACTGACCTCTATCTACCCTACGCTCTCTGTCGCTCAAAAAGCAGAAGGTCTACGTGTAGACCTGAAGCTGTTGCTGGGTCCGACTGCTATGGGAGAGCGAGTCGGAGTACTAGCAACATGCTGATCACGCCGCGGGTAGCCTCCTCGATGGGGGAAACGAGATCTACCCTCAGAACGGCGGAAGTCATGACCAAAGGCATATCGAGGACGAAAATCAGTAAAACCAAACCCATGAACTGAAGCAAACCTAGACCTCGTGTTGGTCTTAGGTGCACTCAAGGTCTGGGGCTGACCCTGAATACGCCTAAGAGCCTCAACACGATCCTTACGCGTGATCTTGGCGCGCCTGAAACATTGCTCAACCAAGTGTCCATCCTTCTGACAGATGGTGCAATGATACTTCACCTTCTGAGAGGTAGAAGTAGCATGATGAGACTTTGCCTTCTGAAAGGCCAAAGCAACAGGTGGAATCACCTTGTTGTCAGAAATTCCTTAGATAAAGCCCGCTGAGTTGAATTGAACTTTCTCAGTTCTGGGCTTGACCTCGATCGCACCTGCGGCAATGGGTCTGAGCACTGCAGGTGGATGCTTCCTAACATCCTCAAGAAAATCATATTGAAGGACCAAAATGGCAACAGAGTGGGGGTGAATGGTGCCTACTAAAAATCGCCCCCAAAGTATTCACAAAGAACTCAACACTCTGGTAGCTCTAAAGGCTATGAACAAACAGAGTAAATGCTTACTGGAAGTTGAAGCAAAGCATTTCAAGAAGGAAAATCAAGCTAGAGAGCCAACAAGGACTAAAATTGTCAAGTTGATTGCCAAAGCTGAAATTAGAGCCTAGTTAAACACACAAGTAAAACAGCATGCTTCTATTCAGAGAGTAGAGATTTCAACTTCAAGCTTTTCCTGTAAATAAGCCAACTAAAAGGGAAGACTAATTGTAAACAAAAAGATCAAACTCCCATTTGAAAAGATTTCCTGGCTTGACTTAAGCCAAAAAGAATGATAGCTCTAAGTGATGCAATAGCCGAACAAGAGATAGATAGGGGCTGCTGAAAATACTGCCTAAAATCTGAACCAAAAATAAAACCTACAGGTAGGCGAAAAATAGCACATGAGCATCACTCGGATTACTACAGCCGAAACACAAAACAGCACAAGAAGACTGCAGTAAAAGGCAGCCGAGTCACAACCATTTGAATGCACAATCTGAGAATTAAGCTGCTATTTTTGTCTGAAATCAGAAAAGACAGCACACCCGAAAACTAAAATAACGGTCTGCTGCCTAAAACACAAAATGCTACAAAGAAAACTTGACTGAAATCAGACTTTCAGATTTTTTATGCTAGCCAAAAGTAGTGAACTGAAAAATTCAGATCGGCAAGCAGGATGGGGTGTTGGTCTGACTCCCAAAAGTTGTGGTCTGACTGCATACTGCGAGTCTTGCTGAACTTAGTTACAACCAGCTGCTAGCACGAAACTGGACTGAACAAAAAAAAATTTGCCTGCCAACAAGAAGCAAGAGAAAATGAACCGCTAGCACAGAAAACACCGAAGACAGCCAATGACATGGAAATTGCCTAAAGAATTGCTGCCCTTCTTGACTCAGATGAACTCCACTACACTCTAAAAAGCAAAGAGACAACAAGAAACAAGAGATTACACTACATGAGCTAGGAATCAAGATTTTGACTAAAATATGAAGATTTGAGCAAATTTCCAATTTTCTCTCTATTCTCTAAACCCTTGCTCATGAGACTTTGAATCTTGCTAAAAGATGATCTCAGGTTGCTATAAGAACTAAGTTTGAAGAAAACCTTCATCCAAGCTCATGAGGACAAGCCTCCCCTGACATGAAACCCTAGAAAGGGGATAAAACAGCAGAATGCTAGCACAATATTAAAAAGGAGAGAACTTCTTGAAACAACTCACTGCTTTAGGGAATAAAATGGCCAAATAGCCTTGAGGCAAATCCCCAGCACAGAGCAGTACAAAAACAGAGATTACCCCAACACAAAATCAAAATCGAGTGGAACTGAAAGCGGCCAAAGACAAACTCAAGTAGCCAAACAGAAGCATCAAAGAGAGACAACAACACAACTCAAACTGATACATTCCCATGAATGATTGAGTATAGAGGAATGATTACATGGTGTATCAACCCATTCCCTCGAACTGAGTGGAACTCATACGAGAGGAATACAATCCATGGACTCAGAACACACAGGAACCTCTTCTATCCTCACGCAGACAAGTAACAAAAAGCAAAACAGAAAGCCCTGCACTTCTACCAACTCTCCAACAGAAAGAGGGACTCAAGGCATAAAGCAAAACCCTAACTCCTCTCACCAGACATCTGTGCACCAGGATATCCCTCTCCTATTTATAGCCTTTGCTTAATGGGTTTCTCCCTCGCTTTACCCGCTAAGCAAAAAACCACATCCGCTTCCTTATGCACCTTTATGCTTTTACCGAAACGCCCCTCCTGCATCTTCCGGGAAGCTTCCTCATTCCTTGCCATCCAAGCCTCGCAACCACCTCGAGTCCTCGCCATCTTCGACACATCCCGACCGCTCCGACCTCAGCACCACCTGCGCCTAGTCCGGTCATCCCGTGCCTCGCCACGACTTCGCCTCGACGTCCTGCAGCCACCACAGACAAGAAACACATCATATAGCACCGCTCGACATAATGTGATCAACAATAGCATTAAGAGAAATCTTAAGCATGAAAAAGTCAAAACCTATCGAATCAAGAGAATAGGCATCCTAAGCACTTCAACCAGGTTTGACCAAGTCCGACCGAAGCCGATTGCACCGTGCAACGACATGGTCCAAACCACACAAACCAAACTCGACTTTCCTAAAACAGATGTCAATTACTCATCACACACACGGGGTCACCTCCACATGGTCTATCAATCTCCCCCTTGATGAGTATATTGACAAACCCAGAAAAAACGTAAAGTTGAGTTTGAAAATGAAAGAAAGTCAGGCATGGTCTAAAGAAAAACAAAGAAGCTCATGACCATGTCGACAAACGGAGCAAAAACAGAAAGAGTAAATTGTTCCCCAAAGCTCCAGAAAGTCCCAAAAAGGCTTTTTCTCCGCTATTCTCCCCCTTTTGGCAATAAACACATCAAGATGCAAGGAAGAGAAACAATTTTGAGAATGGATAGAATGACTGACTTTTATTCATTTTAAGCATGATGAGCCATGAAGATTATCCAAAATGACCTTGAAGTATTACACCAAGCCATAACATATAAGAGTGCTATCAACATCATGACAATACATGTATAGACAAGCTAAGCCAAATAAGTCATAATCTGAAAATTAGTCAAATTTCCTAGCATGTCAAGTCGACCATGAGTATAGTCTAGCTAGAGGTATCCAAAGATGATGCAGGCCATGACAATAATCTAAGTGGAACCAAGAGGCTAGTATTGAGTCAATTTAGAGTGCTACTAGTTCAAGAATGAATCATTTGTTCGAGTACTTTAGTCTTTTTGGTAGTTAAGCAAATTTTGCACAATGGACATATTTTTCTTTTGAGAAACTCATGATTGTTTCCAACCAAGATTTTTGTTTAGTCATGTGCTAGATCTTAAGCCTTATGCGACCACTCCAAGCAAGAAGCTTAAGAAGATGATCTTGGTCAACCAAAACTCCCCCTGAGTTCATGTCTAGTGCAATGGCAAGCCGTCTCATGAGAAAGAATTGGTGAGATCAGTTTTTTCGCACAAAAGAGATGTTTTTGCATTTTCATGAACAGAAGACTTGTACTAACGCATGCTTCATAAAGGAACTAGCTTAGCTCAATCTAAAGCTCAATGTAGATTCAAGACTCAACCCAGTCTATTTGACATAGCATGAATCATAAGAGGATAACTAGAGACAGACTAGTCTCAAGTGCTAACATGACATGAATTAGTTCAAGTTGAGCATTTTAATCAACCTATCATGGCAAAGACTAAACTACACATATAAAGTCATGATAAATCTAGCAAGTAAGCACAGATCATGGCAAGATGTAATTCATTGAAAACATGTCAAAACAGGATAATAATCAAGGCTCCATGTAGTTATATTACAATGCAAAAATGACATGCAAGAAAATCTAGCTCCCCCTCAACATGTGATGCACTTTTAGTTCAAGTTGAGTTATGACAATATTAAGATCTAGAAACTCCCAAATGAACTCCCCCTGAACCAAAGCAATAAAAATGAGAAGCTGGCAATAAAAACAGAAAAAAGGGTAGTCCATAAAGCATAGACAAGATATAGAGGATACTATGACTCGGACTGACTCTCATCTACCCCATATGACTCTAGGATTATCAACTGATCATCTAACACACTAAGGAGCAAACACGTACCCTGTCTACCCAAGGGTGGCCCAACCCTTGCTAGAATCTATAAGAAGTGAGTGAGCTCAACCTAGTGAGAAGAGAAACAGCTAATAAGCAGCATCCTAGAATCACAAGATAAGAGGAAGAAGTCTAAAAAACTAGACAAGAGATACACTCTAACCTATGCTAGAAGGACTAACCCAAATGCACCCGCATGCAATGCAACAGAAAGGAGTAAGAGCATAACAAACATGATAAAGCATGAAGCACAAAGCTCCCTCTCACAACAGTCCATAAGGACAAACCACCCCAAGCTCTCCCCGCAAAGCTGAAAACCTAGAGCTATCCAAAGGCTTCGTAAAGATATCGGCTAACTGGTGGTCACTCTCCACAAACTGGAGCACTATGTCAACCTTCTCCACATGGTCTTGAAGAAAGTGATATCAGATATCAATGTGCTTGGTCCGAGAATGTTGCACTGGGTTCTTAGCAATGTTAATTGCAGAAGTGTTATCACAAAAGAGTGGAACACTGACGATATTAACCCAAAGTCCCGCAGGGTCGAGACCATCCAAAGTACCTGGCTGCAACAACTGGCGGAAGCAACGTACTCAACCTCTGCGGTGGACTGTGCAACTCCGGACTGCTTCCTTGAAGACCAGGAAACGAGAGAAGTGCCAATGAACTGGCAGGTGCCAGAAGTGCTCTTCCTATCTATCCTACAGCCAGCAAAGTCTGCATCTAAGTAGGCTCTAAGGGAAAGACAGGATGAGGAAGAGTACCAGATACCATAGTCAATGGTAGCTCGAAGGTACCGAAGGATGCGCTTCACCGCCTGGCAGTGAGATACGCGAGGAGAAGCCTGAAATCGAGCACATAGACACACAGAGAAGTGTATGTCCGGTCTCGAAGCAGTGAGGTACAAGAGGGAGCCAATTATGCTGCGATACTCCTTCTGATCAACTGGCTCGCCGTCCTCATCTGGGTCGAGTGAAGCTAAAGAAGCCATAGGAGTAGGCACCGGCTTACCATCACTCATATCAAAGCATCTTAGGAGGTCTCGAGTGTACTTGCCCTGATGCAAGAAAGTACCCTCCCGAGTCTGCTTGATCTGAACGCCAAGGAAGAAGCTCAACTTGCCCATCATGCTCATCTCAAACTCCGAGCTCATGACATCGGAAAACTGGGAAACGAGAACATGGGAGGAGCCGCCAAACATGATGTCATCTACATAGATCTGGACAAGTAGAAGGTCATTGCCATGCCTACGAATGAACAATGTCTTATCCACTTTACCCATCTCAAAACCATGACTGAACAAATAGGACTTAAGCCTCGCATACCAAGCTCTAGGGGCCTGCTTAAGTCCATACAACGCTTTGGAAAGCTTATAAACATGGTTTGGGTATTTGGGGTTCTCGAAACCTGGTGGCTGTCTCACATAGAACTAGTGCTCTATACCTGTCTCATCGCAGAACCTCTCAAAGTAGGAATTCTTGAACTCCGTGCCATTGTCACTACGGATCGCTCGTATGGCACTTGGAAGCTCAACAGAAAGCCTACTGAAAAGACCTCGAAAATGTGTAAATGTCTCATCCCTCGAGGCTAAGAAAAACACTCAAGAAAACCTCGAGAAGTCATCGACCAAGACAAGAACATACCACTTCCCTCCTGTTGACTGCACTCGAGCTGGTCCGATTGTGTCCATGTGGAGCAGCTGTCCCGGTGCATCGGTCATAGTCACTATGATCGGAGGGTGAGAAGCGGCAACCATCTTGCCATGCTGGCATGGAGCGCAAACAAGATCTTTGACCATCTTGAGTTTCGGCAAACCACGAATGAGATCATAGCCGCTAACTTGGGTCAAATGGTCAAATCCAATATGACCAAGTCTCCTATGCCAGAAAGTAAGGTCACGGGACTCAGAAGCAACTAAACACCAGAGAGGACCACCAGAAGACTCAGAAAAATCAGCACGAAAGATCCTCACATAACGAGAAATCCCGCAAACTAGACTACCTGAAGAATCAAGAATTTTGCAAGCGTTTTTCTTAAAGCTCACCTCGAAACCGTCATCGGTAAGCTGAGAAACTGAAAGCAAATTATACTGTAGCTTACTAACCAAGGCAACATCTTTTCAAATGAAAGACTCATTAACACGCACTGTACCTTTGGCGATGACGCGCCCAGATGAAGCGTCTCCGAAGGTGATAGTCTCATCACCTGGAGCACAGGCTAGTGAAGAGAACCAACGAGAGTCTCCGGTCATGTGTCGTGAACACCCAGAGTCTACGAGCCAAACCTCTCCCTTCCCTGCCCGGCGAACCTAAGTCAAATAGAGAGTAAAGACTCAGTAATGGGATAAATCAAGAGTGATTTTGGCACCCAATACCGAGTAACACGTCGAGCAGCAGAAGTAGTCAAACACGACTGACCTCTAACTACCCTACACTCTCTGTCGCTCAAAGAAGCAGAAGGTCTATGTGCAGACCTAAAGCTGTTGCTGGGTTCGACTGCTATGGGAGAGCAAGTCGGAGTATCGGTAACATGCTGACCATGCTGCGGGTAGCCATATCGACGGGGGAAACGAGATCTACCCTCAGAACAGCGGAAGTCATGACCAAAGGCATATCGATGACGAAAATCAGTAAAACCAGAAAAACCAAGTCCTCGATGCTGCCCAAACCCATCAACAGAAGCAAACCTAGACCTCGTGTTGGTCTTAGGTGCACTCAAGATCTGGGGCTGACCCTGAATACGCCTAAGAGACTCAACACTGTCTCTACGCGCGATCTTGGCGCGCCTGAAGCATCGCTCGACCAACTGTCCATCCTTCTGACATAAGGTGCAATGATACTTCACCTTCTGAGAGGTAGAAGTAGCACGATGAGGCTTCGCCTTCTGAGAGGCCGAAGCAACAGGTGGAATCTGAGAATTAAGCTGCTGTTTTTGATTGAAATCAGAAAAGACAGCACACTCGAAAACTAAAATAACGGTCTGTTGCCTAAAACACAAAATGCTGCAAAGAACACTTGACTGAAATCAGACTTTTAGATTTTTTTATGCCAGCCGAACTGTAGTGAACTGAAAAATTCAGATCGGTAAGCAGGATGGGGTGCTGGTCTGATTCCCAAGAGCTTTTGAAGTCTGACTACATACTGAGAGTCTTGCTGAAATCAGTAACAACCAGCTGCTAGCACGAAACTGGACTTAACAAAAAAAATATTTGCCTGCCGACAAGAAGCAAGAGACGAAAATGAACCGCTAGCATAGAAAATACCGAAGACATCCAATGACATGGAAATTGTCTAAAGAATTGCTACCCTTCTTGACTCAGATGAGCAATACAAAAACAAAGATTACCCCAACACAAAATCAGAATCGAGTGGAACTGAAAGCGGCCAAAGACAAACTCAAGCAGCCAAACAGAAGCATCAAAGAGAGACAACAACACAACTCAAACTGATACATTCCCATGAATGATTGAGTACAGAGGAATGATTACTTGGTGTATCAACCCATTCCCTCCAACTGAGTGGAACTCATACGAGAGGAACACAATCCATGGACTCAGAACACACAGGAACCTCTCCTCTCCTCACGCAGACAAGTAACAAAAAGCAAAACAGAAAGCCCTGCACTTCTACCAACTATCCAACAGAAAGAGGGACTCAAGGCATAAAGTAAAACCCTAACTCCTCTCACTAGACATCTATGCACCAGGAGATCCCTCTCCTATTTATAGCCTTTGCTTAACGGGTTTCTCCCTCGCTTTACCCGCTAAGCCAAAAACCACATCTGCTTTCTTATGCAGCTTTGCGCTTTTACCGAACCGCCTCTCCTGCATCTTCCGGGAAGCTTCCTCATTCCTTGCCGTCCAAGCCTCGCAACCACCTCGAGTCCTCGCCATCTTCGACACATTCCAACTGCTCCGACCTCAGCACCACTTGCGCCTAGTTCGGTCATCTCGTGCCTCGCCACGACTTCGCCTCGACGTCCTACAGCCATCACAAACAAGAAACACATCACATAGCACCGCTCGACATAATGTGATCAACAATAGCATTAAGAAAAATATTAAGCATGAAAAAGTCAAAACCTGTCGAATCAAGAGAATAGGCATCCTAAGCACTTCAACCAGGTTTGACCAAGTCCGACCGAAGCCGATTGCACCGTGCAACGACAGGGTCCAAACTACACAAACCAAACTCGACTTTCCTAAAACAGATGTCAATTACACATCACACACACGGGGTCACCTCCACATGGTCTATCACATATCCTAGACCTTGATTGAATTTGCAAATCTTGGACTGGTCTAGAATAAGATTTAGCTTTTTTTTTGCCTCCTACAAACCTCTCGAGAGTGTTCATAAGATACTAACACTCACGAAAGAGAGAGGTGCAAGAAGAGCAGGGGAAGAGGAGACAGCAGCAGGAGAAGAGGAAGAACCAACAGCAGAAGAAGGAATAACATGTGCACGCACAACCGCCTCAACATTGAGGTCTTCGCAAGGACTAGGAGAGACAATCCTACCTCTAGCTATTTGGTCATCGTGCCTAAGCGTCTCTACTCCTTTGGGCTTCTCCCCCACACCAGCAATCATATCACAATCAGTTGGTGGCTTCACTAGAAGATCCTTAGTTAGCTTCACATATTTTTCATTCAAAGCAATCAACTCATATTTCAGTTTTTCACAATTGTTACATGGTGAGCTAACAGGGTCCTTAGAAGCATATTGAGCCAATTTCTTGTTATGATCAACCATGTCTTGAAACTGTTTTGAGACAGATTCAAGTTCAGCAATTAATTTGGGACAGTTGGTGCAAGAAACTATAGGCTCTAACAGGGAAGCACGCAATTCAGCAATTTTATGATCTGCCCTTTTTAGGTTCAATTTCAAGTTATTGCAATTTTGACATGATTCTGGCAGATCAAGGAGCATAGTATAAAGGCCTATAAACACATTGTCCTTATCCTCACATGAGGTGCAAGATGTAGTCTCAACAACAGTAGATGAAGGAGTAACAGTCCTACTCATCTCTAGTTCAGCCAAAAGACTAACATTCCCCACCTTAAGCATGTCAAGCTCAGAAGACAGACTATCATGAGAGGTCCTTAATTTCTCCATGTCACCAAGCAAAGCACAGAATGTATCACCACTACTAGATTTTCGGCCTAATGCCACGAAAGAAATTGCAACGCAACCAATTTGGTTGTAATAGGTATGACTTATTGCAACGTTTTCCCAAAACGGTGGCAATAGGTGGACTTTATTGCCACTATTATATTGCATTGCGATATTCGTGAATGTCGTTGCAATAGTTAGGTGTTATCGCAACCATTTTGAAAAAGTGTTGCAATAGGTTGGATATATTGCCACGACACTCTTTTGTAGCGTTAGTGTTGATTTTCGTTGCAATTATTTGCTCCTATTGCAACCATATATAATTTCGTTGCTATTGGGTGATACTATTGCCACGATGTTTTTTCGTTGGTATAATCTTCAACGGCATTGCAGTAGATAGGTGCGTATTGCAACGAAAAACTAAATCGATGCAATAACATATTTATATTGCCAGTGTAAATTTTGTTGCTATAGAGTAGTGTGTTTCGTTGCAATATGGTATTCTATTGCAACTCTTTTGTTTCATGGGCGAGACCCTGTACCGGGCACGTGATGCGCCGGCTCGTCGCTCGTCTGCATCGAGACCCTGTACCGGGCAACTGTTTACATCAAGGTTAAATGTATAGCATCTGGTACTCGTTGGCAAAGGTGAAACATAATTTGTTTTTTCTTTAAAAAGATTTTTTTAAAAAATAATGTAATTTCTGTGTATGTTTCAAATTGTACCTGTTCCCCGTGTAATTTTGATTGCAGTGAGGTGATCAAAGGGTTAGTCTTCAAGAAGAACACTGCTCATAAGCACATGCCGACCAGCTGTCACAATCCTAGGCTGCTACTTCTGAAAGGAGTCCTCGGGCATTCTGATGTTGGTTTGTCGTCATTTAATTCAATGGATCAGGTTGGACTTTCTATATATATATACACTCGTAGGTGTAGTTACACTCACTAAATCAACCGTTCGCATGTGCTAAGATCCGTGCAGCCTTAATGGTTATTTCCGGTGCATACTAGTTGGACGATATTGAATGCCCGACCCGTCTTGAGTATTAGTTCCTACGTTCCCGGGATTCCTGTTCTGAATTTGTAAATAAGGTTGCCAACCTCCTTTCCATCTCACAGCATTTTTTTTCTAGAGTGGGAGGGGCACCAGAAGGCTGGTCGCCATCAGCTCGTTGTTGCCGCTCACCTTTATTCCAGGTTGAACAGCAGGCGTAGTGTTGGGTCAGGATGATAGCATCGCTGCAGCATGCATGGACAAGGATATCCCGTGGTACGAGTTCATCGATCATTTTTTGTTTGGTTAATTAAGCAGATATAGTACTCCTTTTATCATGATTGATATATGTGTCTTTTCCATGCAGATACTTGGAGATTTGCAGGCGGTGGAGCGTATATTGATTAAATTTCATCACACATGCACCAGATGGCAGTCGGGCCGGAATTGCTCTAATCTACCGCTTTGTGATTCGATGCCTGGCCCTAGCTCTGCAAGGCACGCCTGAGAATCACCCTTTCTAGAATCAGCATGTTCATGCGCGATATCACAAGAGATCTACAAGCCATATCGCCCCTTGTAAGTTTAATCTGAGGTAATACGTTCATTTGGTTGATGAGTATATTTCTTTTTTGATCCGATGATATTCTTGATGTATCACAAATTTTCATACTTAGTGTACTTGGTATCTACTTCGTGGCTTCGCTTGATGGAAATATCTACTTTGTATCTACTTCGTGGCTTCGCTTGATGGAAATATCTACTTCGTATCTACTTCGTGGCTTCGCTCGCCTGCCGCACGCGATCACGCGTGACGCGCCGCTCGTCGCTCGATCCTATTCCTCATCGAGATCGCACGGTTTGCCTTTCGCTGCTTCACTCGCCTGCCGCATGGGACCACACGTGACGCACCGCTCGATCCTATTCCTCAGCGAGACAGTTCGCCTTCGGCTTCGCCTGGCCTGCCGCACGCGTGATGCGCCGCTCTGCTCGATCCTCAGGCCTCAGCGTTCGGCGTTCCAGTCGACCAGTGGTTCCATCGTTCGCCGCCGCCGCATGCCCACATGACAGAATAAACTGCATGAGAGACGTCGCCACTCGTCAGGCGAAATCAATCAAGTAATGAGGTAATCAACTTCGTTTTTCAGATATTGTTTCCAGATATTGTTGTTTTAGCTTTTTAGGTAAAACCATAAGAACATAGTAACAGATCATGAAGATCTTACATTACTGATCGGTTTGTACATGCAAGAGTTGAATAAAGTCTTCTAGCTCCCATACGAACCATTGTCTGTTACCTGGCCGAGATTTTTTTGGGTTGCTAGCATAAGTTACAAAGGACTCAACTTAATCTGTTGCTTTTAGATTTCGGATAGATCTCTTGTGAGTTTCCATCCGAGTCCACACATGAGAATTTTGGTGATTGTGTCCATCAATTAAATCTGAATTAAGCCTCTTTCGGATCCTAGTCAGAAGTTCAGTACACTTGCATCTTGAAATCTTTTTAATTTGGAATGGTATGAATCTGCACAATTAACATACCCAACCAACAATTTAACACTAAAAATCTTTTTAACTTGGAATTGTATGAATCTGTAGGAAATAAAGTGTTGTGACATTTGGAAGATAGAATTAATGGCACATGATGATGATCGGAGTTGGATGCTGTTGTCTCAGTCAACAGCTGAGTGGCAAGCAGGATTCGAGAAATTTATTGATACTACTTTTGAAGGCACCTATGCATCAGAAACTGCACCATGTCCATGTTCAAGGTGTCGTGGAGTCGTATACAAAACAAAATCCGAGGTTCAAATGGACTTGCTATCTAAAGGGTTTGATGAGAATTTCGTCAAAGAGAAAAGTAATGCTGAACCTTGGAATGATGATAGGGATCTGGATGTAGGCACAGCAGATGATGCATCATTTGCCAAGAATCTGGTGTCCGCAATAATAAGGGGTGCTAACAGTGGTAATTACAATGAACAGCCAAATGAGAGTGCAAAGAAATTCTTTGATTTGTTGGAAGATGCGCAGCAAGATTTGTATCCAGGTTGCACCGAGGCTACCAAGGTATCTTTCATTGTCAGGCTCTTTCAGCTTAAGTGCATGGGTGGTTGGAGTAACCATTCCACAGGGCAACTACTTAGCCTATTCTCGGATGTGCTCCCCCCAGGACATTGTATCCCAGACACTATGGAGAAAGTACGGAAGGTTATTCGTGACCTTGGCCTCAACTACATTAAGATCCATGCTTGTGTGAATGACTGCGTGTTATTTCGTGGGCTGTTTGCTGATATGGACACGTGTCCAACATGTGGTGAGAGTAGGTGGAAGAACGACACAAATTCTGATGAGATTGGCGAGTCTAGCGAAAGTGGTGGAGCAAAGAAGAAGCGCACTCCTTGCAAAGTTCTAAGGTATTTTCCACTTATTCCTCGACTGCAAAGATTATATATGTCAGAGAAAACATCATCATTGATGCGGTGGCACAAGGAAGAATTGGTCCGTGATGGGAAAATGCGGCACCCAGGAGACTCATTGGCATGGCAGCACGTGGAAAATGCGGCACAAGGAGGCAGGTTATAAGGAAAATTTGCTTCGGATCCACATAATGTTAGGCTGGGACTTGCATCCGATGGCTTCAATCCATTTGGGATGTTGAATGTTAATTACACTTGTTGGCCTGTGATACTAATTCCTTATAACCTGCCTCCTTGGTTGTGTTTGAAACAACCTTATTGGATGATGTCGATGTTGATACCTGGGCCTAAATCTCCTGGAGTGAACATTGATGTATATTTGCAACCTCTGATCGATGAGCTACATGAGCTATGGATTAAAGGAGTTGAAACATGGGATGAGAAGGAGAAGAAGAATTTTACTCTACATGCAATTCTGCTATGGACAATTAATGATTTCCCTGCATATGCGATGTTATCTGGTTGGAGCACAAAAGGTAAGTTTGCCTGTCCTTATTGTCACAAGGATACTGATTACTTGTGGTTAAAATATGGTTCAAAGCATTGCTACATGGGACATCGACGATTTTTGCCCTCGGACCACAAGTGGCGAAGGAACAAGGTGAGCTTCAATAACAAGGCTGAAACCAGGGAAGCTCCAGTGCCGCTCAGTGGTGAGCAGGTGAAGCAGCAGTATGAGAGTTTCCAGCAAGTGACTTTTGGAAAGGATACAAGGAAAAGGAAGCAACGTGACGAAGAAAAAAGGTGGCACAACTGGAGGAAAAAGAGTGTTTTCTTTGAGCTTCCTTACTGGGAATCATTGCTTGTACGACATAATTTGGATGTCATGCATATTGAGAAGAACATATGTGAGAGCTTACTGGGGACTTTGCTGGAGTTACAAGGTAAATGCAAGGACAGTGACAAGGCTCGACTTGATATGCAGCATTTGGGTATAAGGAAAGATCAACATCCAGTGCTCGAAAAGGGTAAGTACACCTTGCCACCAGCGTTATACTCTCTAGGTAAGGATGACAAGGAAGTTCTGTGCAAATTTTTACATGGTGTCAAGTTTCCTGATGGTTATGCCGCAAATATTAGGAGATGTGTAGACGTCAATGGTTGCAAGCTTTCTGGACATAAAACTCATGACCTCCACGTAATCTTACAAAAACTTTTACCCTTAGTGGTACACAACATATTGCCTGAAGATGTAGTGATCCCAGTGATCGAGCTAAGAAGGTTCTTTAACTCACTATGTTCAAAGGAGTTGGAGTTTTCAGAAATTGAAAAGCTGAGCACTTCGATTAGGGAGACCCTTTGTCGGCTGGAGATGATTTTTCCACAGCTTTTTTTGATATTATGATGCACTTACCAGTTCATCTTGCTGAAGAAGCTAGACTTGGAGGCCCTGTGTGTTATAGATGGATGTATCCAGTTGAGAGGTACCTTCGTACTCTTAAAGGCTATGTGAGGAACAAAGCACACCCTGAAGGTTCAATAGCAGAGGAGTATATATCTGAGGAGTGCCTCACATTTTGCTCTCGCTGCTTTGAAAATATTAGTACCAAGCTTAATCGTCCAGAGCGTCATGAAAGCGCCACTGCTAGTGAACCACCATCTGGGCTAAGTATATTTGGGAGCATTGACTACAGTAGGAAAGGAAGTACTATCGAGAACGTTTCTGATATTGACATGCAGAAGATGAGGCATTACATATTAACCAACTGTGGCGAGGTCACTCCATGGATAAAGTAAGCTATTTTTCAAAATTGATTTTTTATGGTGTTCATGAATGTGTAAAATATATATGTAACTAATGAACTGTATTTTCAATTGATGTGGGAAGTGTGCATATGGATGAGCTGAAGACAACCAACCCTCGGCATGTTGATAAAAGACACAAGGAGGAGTTTGTATCATGGTTTGAGCGTAAAGTGAGTCATTTATTTATCCATATTTTCTTTGTTTAGTTTGGACATGCTACTTGTTAATTTATTAGTCCCTAATATATTTTAAAAATGATGCTAACCGCAGATCAGATACTTGCGTGCACAAGGGGAAATAGATGACATGATTTATTATCTATCTCGCGGTCCAGACCATCGGGCTCGTGTGTTCAACAGGTGTTTCATAAATGGCTTCCTTTTCCGGGTCACTTCCATAGAGAACTTCTTAACTACTCAAAATAGTGGTGTATTTGTGAAGGGCGATGCGAGTACAGGAAACATGGACTGGTATGCCGTGCTTAGGAAAATCATCTGCCTTGATTTTCCTAATCAGAAGGAAGTAATGTTGTTCCAATGCGACTGGTTTGATGTCCCTGCAGCAAGTAGGAGCAAATCTAGAGGGTACAATAAGGATCAATATGGGGTCATCGATATTGATATCACTCAGTTTCGGTATTCAAATGAACCTTACATCCTGAGCACACAAGCGGAGCAAGTGTGTTATGTGAAAAACACAAAGAAACCAGATTGGTGCAGTGTCCTTAGAATGAAGCCTAGAAACCTGTTTGCCATGCCTGAAGGAGAAGGTACTGACAAGGTGGGCGAGATCGATCTGGACTCAGTTGTTGTAGGAGTGGAAGATATGAATCTTGAACAGCAAAATGAAGATGTGACAACTTGGAGTAGGTCGGGCCTTGACGGGGTTAGTGTTGATGCTTGTGTTATTGAGCAGGCTCTTGCAACAGCAATGCCTGAACCTGACAACGATGACCTATTTGATAAAGACGAAGACCCAGATGACACTTACATTGCTGATGGAGTCGTCCCTCCATACAATACTCCGGGAGAAGATTCTGACGATGATTTTTTTTGTGTAAAAATTGCTCCAGGAAGAAGTGAGAGGAAAATGTGAACTTGTGTGCATTTATTTGATATTTTTGCAGACATGTTTTCAGGAAACAATGAACATGTAATAAATGTGAACTTGTGTGCATTTATTTGATTCCATGTCCATGCTGTAATAATAGACTTCCAAGAACTGATGCTGCACTTTCTAGATTGTATCAAAGAAGATGATGGTATGATCGCAATAAATCCCATTACAGTACAATCCTACCATCTCGTGCTGAAGTGGTCCATGTTTATATTAGATTTAGACCCCTCAACTGATTTCTGGGACCCCTCAAATGATTTCTGGGACCTCTCTCAAATGTACATACCATATGGTCCATTTTCTCTACTAAGGGAGTGACCTTTACAGATATATCTACATTAAAATATCAGTATATCAGACAATTTTGCTTACAAATACTATCTGCCCAGAACAAATTCAAATATTTTGTTAACACACTGAGAACTGAATGACAATTTTAGGTAGGTGATATGGTGTACCTAAAGATGCAACCATATAGACCAAATGCATTTGGATTAAGAGGTTCATTGAAGCTAAGATCCAAATATATGGACCTTTTCGGGTGATTGAAAGAATTGGAAGAATGGTTTATAAGTTATTACTACCTGAAACAACTACTGTACACTATGTTTTCCGTGTTAGCCAGCTGAAGAAACACCTGGGAACCCATGCCTCATTCACTAGCAAAACTTGACACCTAAAGATGCTTCCTGGGAAAATGTCACATTTACTCAGTAGGCTTTTCAGAACATTGAGAGCCATTTGGAAACCCTTGCATCACACCAAAATGTAGGGAACAAGGATCTTTGCAGGAATGAGACGTTGCAAGATATAAGCACAAATCAATCTACTCATATAGCCATCTATCGTTGCAGGAATGAGAAGACTACAAGGTGGCCGAAGGAGGCTCACCTGAGTTTTGCTGACGGTGGAGAGGGGTGGCAGTCGCGGCGGAGAGGGACGACAAGTGATGACTGATGAGGCGGTCGGATCTGGTCGGTGGAGAAAGAGGCGGCCGGATCTGGTCGGTGGAGGAGCGGCGGAACGAGGAGTGGCAAGGGGGCGGGGAGGGGCGCCGAGGAGCGGCGAGGGGGCAGCGAGGACCGGTGGAACGAGGGGCGGCGAGGGGCGGCGAGGATCGGAGATTTTGTGTGTCGGCGAGGAGGAGAGGCACCGCGTGGGAGGTTTCGGGGGAGAGGCGGCGCGTGGATTGGAGGCTTAGCCGACCGAGAGGAACGCCCAAGTTTTGGATGCTACGGTTTATTGGTTTAGGTGGGCCCACTTGTCAGTTCATTTCACGGGTAAACGGGTTAGATGGGTATGGGTAGAACTAACCCATACCTGTACCCGTTTACCCGATGGGTAGATATTTTCTCTCGTTTTCCTACCCGTGGGTAAAAAATCCATCCCATACCCGACTCCATTAGGGTTTTTATCCATGAGTATATTGGTAAACGGGCACAATTGCCATCCCACTCCGCCGTCGCTGCCGTCGCCTGTGGGGAGTAACGGGTGGGGAATGTGGGGAGGGTACGGGAGAAGGAAGCGGCCGGTGGGGGCTAGTAGGGTTTTGAGGAAACGAAGTGGGCCGGCCCATTAACGGGTTCGTGTTGGCTGTTGCGCAACGTTTGTACATTAGTACCACCTCGCCTAATCAGAGAGATGAAACACAGCTTAAAAGTTGAAGAGAGTGATCCACGTTGAACTCCTATTAACATAGACCATCGTAAACACGCTGCACGTTGTTGAGCCTGCTTGGGCCAGGGTGGCTTTGCTGGGCTCCGCTATGCGGTTGAGCCTGGTGAGGCCACTGGCCCTTGGCAGGCCCACACAGTGCAAACCTTTTTAGTTTTTATTTACCTTTTAAATTGAACATTTCAACTGCATTTATAATTTTTAAAAACCTATTTATATCATGGTCATATTGATAATGAATAATGTAGATAAGAAAACCTATTCAAATTTTTTTAAATTTTTTTTTATTTTTTAAAACATACATGTATTTTTGAAAATCATAATATAGTTTTTCAAAACCTACTCATACACATTGCTTTGTGATGTGGATGCATGGTCTTTCTACTACAGGCACACTTGTCTGTGATGATGCATCTTCATGCCATGATGATTGTACAACCTCCTCCTCGTTGCAATGTCGCTTCGTGAACCAACAAACCAAAGATCATCCTATGCAGTGGATGATCAAGTGATGTGGGTGGTCTTTCTACTACAGGCACACTTGTCTACGATGATGCATCTTCATGCCATGATGATCATACAACCTCCTCCTCGTCGCAAGGTCGCTTCATGAACCAACAAAACGAAGATCATCATATGTGTTGGATGATCAAGTGATGTGGATGATCAAGTAACAAAGATCATACGATTTCGATGAACAAGTGATTCAGTACGATCGGTGCATAAATCATTAAGTCGCAGTTCAAGGTAACAAAACATTTAGAAAAAATTATGCCATGTTCGTTGATGGTATTATGACAACTCAAAATTATTCAAATTTTATTAAACAATACAAAGTACGTCATGTTTTGCCTCAAAAAAATTACCTCCAAAAATTGGAATATTTGAACACCCTGCCATATTTTCCCTCCAGAAAACCCTTCCACCATCCAAAATCCGGACCCACTACCCCTAATAAATGCTACTTGCTAATCAATCTACGAGACTACGACGCATAGATGAGGGCTACGTTGACGGTTGGTGTTGCCCCCCACCGCCTCCTACGCGCAATGGCGACTACACCAACCAGGGCGCGGACTTCCCCTACCGCCGCCACCGACGGCGCCGACTCCAGTGAACAAGGCCGCGCCGCCGTTGGTACTCGTCCAGAAGCAGTAGAAGCCCACGCCGCCATTCATGTCGATCAAGAGTTCATCGGACTGTCATCGAGTAGGTATGCAGCCGCGCCGCACATCCATCAAGGGTTTTGGTTCATCCCCTCTTCATTTTGCATGTGGATTGGATTGGTTTAGTTTAGAGAGGTCGAGGGGCGGATCTAGCGGTGGAGTGGGGGGGGGGTGCTCGAGCCCCCCTACCGCCAAGGAGCCTTTGAAGCCCCCCACGAAATTCTCGCCATAGCTTGTTGTGTTGGAGGTGCTCTGGAGCTTGCGTCGTGAGGTTGAAGACGGCCGGACGTGACTTGGGTCTCTCCTTCGCTCCTTCCTGTCCTTTACAGCCTTCTAGTGCAATAAGGCCCTTTGGCCCAATGGCTCAATCTCCCACCAGGCCACAAAACAGTCGTGGACTCATAGAAGGACCCAGCCCTCTCGACCCTCCCTTCCGACTCCCGTTGTGTGTGTGATGAGTCTGTCGCCCAGTGCCCCAACCCCAACCCTGGCGGCGGCGGCAGTGGCGGCGGCGGCTTGGGAGACCTGAGACAAGAGCAGAGCACACGACGCAGGAGGGACCGGCAGTGGTGCAGTGGCGCCTAGCAGCCGGTACGGGCATCGTGCAGCCTCGCCTTCGCAGGGCCTGGGCGGCCTGCTGGGCGCAGGCAGCGGTAGCTGGCGGGTGCTGGTTGGGCAGCAATGCCTAGCCGAGAAGTCGAGGATGACTGGGGCTGCATTGGGACTAAGGATAGGTATACAAATTGTTTGAATTGCGATCTGTGAATTGTGACTAATAAAAGTTGTTCATTTGTTATCCATGATTTAATGCGTTATTTGTTTAAGGATGGATTGTTTTAATATTTTGAATGGCTAAATGTTAGATTGAGAATTTTAGATTGTTATTTGTGAGGAACTCAAAATGTCGTATGTTTTGAGATGGATGTGGCAGCACATATCTTGATTCTAGGATGTTGCACCGGAGTAGTTTCATTATTGTTGTTGTTACTTCTTTCCAATTATGTGTGGACTGTGCACGACATATTATATCTAGACATGTAGATTTCCTAGACTGTGCAGCACAAAAGCATCAAGAGCATACACTGTAGAGAGTCAGCTTATAATTTTCCTACCAGTTTGAATCCACTTGAGATTACTCAGAGAAGAAATGAAAAACTATCAAGGGAAACAAATCTATTGATTGCATTGACAATTTTGTAACTGCAAATCACATATTGAATTGATTGCACTGACAATTTTGTAATGTGCAGAGGAAATTTAACCGGAGAGATGTGGTCAGTACATATTATGTGCAAGGGGACAACTGCAGACAAAGCACACCTCCACCTCACACTTGATAAGGGTGATATAAATTTTTTGACCTTGCTAAGTTTCAAAGAACAGCTAGGGTATGCTGGACGGAACTACTTATACTACAAGAAGCGATGTGGCACGGATGTAGCAACGCTGCAGGCTATTGATTATACCCCAGATGCAGAACGCATGTTACAGGAACATGAGGAAGAAAGGAAAATCAGATTAGTACTCTCAAAGGAGCAAGAGACAACACAGCAAGTGAGCATAACACCCCTCAAGCGACCAAGGCAGCAGCCGGAAGATGATGAGCATCCGTTTATGGATGATCCATTTGATGCATACAAAGACTGGCTAGTGGAGCTGCAAAAGGACAAATCCACAAGTATAACATCTATGTTTCTCCATATGGATTCGTATTGTTTACAATCTTAGCCACTTTATATAAACTACAACTTATCTAATATGTTTTTGGTGACTAACAGATTTGAGGGATGACTTTAGGGATGCAACAATCATTACGTACAATGAATGGTTAAGGCTGAAAGGGCACGTTCTAGAAATTAGTAATCAATTTTCCTTTTTCAACCAATTTATTTTACTACTAATTTTTTTGAACTGAAGCTTATAACTTTGTGTGCAGTGGCATATGTAGAGCAACGTGACACTAATGGCATTATAATTGAAGACGATGAAAGTAATGGAAGCAATGCGACACCACCCTCAAATAGGCCAAGCCATGCAAGGAAGAAAAGGGAAGAGGGAAATGGTTTGTGATCATTCATATACTTTTAATATTGGGTTCACATATCTTAATTGAGAATTAGAACAGCTCAAGTTCGTTATTGTCTTTTTTGCAAGGAGATGGCTCCAATCAACGCAAGAAAAGAGGTTGTGGCATTGTTAAAGGACTAGCAGCAGCCACCAAGAGAGTTAAGGATCGCACTCAAAAACTGCAAATCGAATTTTCATCCAGGCTTGGAGGTCCGGTTGGACTGAACGCCCGTACATTTGTCGATGAGGTTGTACTATTTACAAGGAAAAGGGCCCCACTAATTGGAGTAAACAGTTGGAAGGATATAAAGGAAGATGTCAAAAATGTAATTGCAGAAGAGATACTGGTACGCTGCGTACTATTTTTTATTCCTACTCGTGTGATGTGTAAAATTAATCGGCTTAAACCATTTGATTGTTTTTTAATTGTAAACAGACTAGGTGGAACTTCATCAACATTGCCACTGAGGATGAAGCAAAAGATAAAATATGGAACATTGCCAAGGAGCGGTACAAAGGATGGCGATCAGCTCTGAGTGCCACATACAAGGCTTATAATAATTATGGTGAGAGAATACAAAATAAGCCTGAAGAATTACACCTTCTTGAGTGGCACTACTTGCTGTTGTATTTTGGATCTGATAAATTCAAGGTTAGTTCTAGTAAAATCTACTTTGTCAAACAAACTTTACCAACCAAATTTGCATTGTTACATACCACTTGTTGTCATTTTGCAGAAGGTTAGCAGCCAGAACTCCTCCAACCTTCAGCAGCAAAAAACCAAGCATCTGATGGGTTCAAAAAACTTCTCACAGTGTAGCTTTGAGCAGGTAATCATGAGATACACTAATCTGGTCCTTCCATTGTATGATGCAATACTTATGTGTTGAATTATATTTTGGCATCCTAGAGAGACAAAGAAACTGGTGAAGAGCCAGGTGATCTTTTTCTTTGGAAGACCACTCACACAAAACAGGGGAAATGGTCAAATTCTGTGTCAGCTGAAGTATATGTGAGTAAATCTTTCGCCAAGCCTTTTTTAAAGCTGCTGGTTGTATCAAGCAACTCTAACGGATTCTGTTATTTCATTTAGGAAAAAGCAGCCTTCAAAATGTGTGAGATTGAGTCAGAACCTGGTAGACAAATACTTACAGCTGCTGAGGAAAACATGATTTTCCAGTCATGCTACAAAGAAACCACACAAATCAAATCATCCAAAGTACATGGGCATGGATACTTGGCGAAGTATCGAACTCGCAGGGAACTTATGAAAGAGAACCTTGAAGTACATGCACGTGCTGAAGCTGCAGCCAATGAGAAGAGAATTGCTTTTGAAGTAGAGGTTGAGAAGTTGAAACAACAGCTTGCGCACCAAGCTGCTGAAAGGGAAAGGGAGAAAGAAGAAAATAGGAGAAAGATGCAAGAGGATCTGGAAAATGCTAAGATTGAACTGAAGCAAGAATTTCTTAAAATGCTAGCGCAGCAGAAAGAAGGAACTATAAATCAGGTAAAATTTCAGAATAATTTTCATCCTTCGTCCTTTTAATAAACTTATGATTATGATGCCTAATCTTTTACCTCAATATTTTTATGCGTAGACTACCCCGCAAAACAATGGCAGTATACAAATTGCACCTACCATACAAGAGGACGATGAGACTGATGAACTTGCAAATCAAAAGGAAGATGCATTACAGCAGGTAATGACATTATTGCATTATGTTCCAAGTAATCTTGAGCTACGTACCTTAAACTCTAGCTAACATAGATCGAACAATTTCATGTTTCCAGACTCAGCCAAGAAGCGTTGTCACCACACAAAAAGATGCAGTACCACCTACTCGCAACTATAAAGCTTCTACTTCTGTCAGTAGAAATCTTTTCAATGAAAACAATTCAAATGTGGCACCGGTGACATATATCATTTCACAGCAGCTGATGAATAAAACAAGAAATCAGAAAAAGAAGAATCAGGTAACAACTACAATATGTTATCAGCCAACCTTGGACATAGTTCTTATAGTGTCAGAATGTATTTTTTTGTGCTGATATTTTCTTGTTCTAGATCCTATAGTAACATCTAGATCCTATAGTAACCTTGGACACAGTTCTTATAGTGTCAAAAGGTAAATCCAAATGATCTAGATCGAAGGGCTAACTATGGTTGATATTTTAGAAGAAAACAAGCCAAGTAACATGTAGAATGCCATATATTCTTCATGTGATTTTCATGACTTGAAGTTTGACTAATTTTTTTCTTGAATATTCATAGTAGATCCTATATGGCTGAGGAGGGATGGGGTGATGTTAGGGATAGATAGCCAAGAGTGTGCTTGTACCTTCCGCTCATAAAGAAAAACACTAGAAGTGCAAGTTGACTTTTTTTTAGCCTACGTTGAGCCAGATTCAGCACTTGTTAGGTTGTCCCTGCCAACTCAGAATACATCCAAATCTAATGCCACTGGGAGAGTTTTTTTGTTTGGGTTTGGCGGTTGGTGCAAGTGGTTTCATCCCATTGTTGTTCACTTATCATTTGCTAGGAAACAAATATTAGCTTGGAACGAAGCTGTATGAAATTCATCACATTTATACACTTTTGTATGCTGTGCGTTTATGTGGGCATTCAAGAGAAATTTGGTGCATTAATTATTGGGTATTTAATTGGGATTACTGTTTATTTTGGTTTTTTGGTGCGGGCATTGTGTTGGCGGTTTCTTCAAGTTTTTGTTCTCCTAATGACAAGACGCTTTATATAAGTTCTCCCATCTAAATGTGCATTTAATTTCCCTTCTTTTCTTGAAGGAAGATGAGTCACTAGCACAGACTTTTCTACCATGATATACTACCTTATACTTGCAACCCCTCTTAGTTAGTAGCTTCATAGTTGCCTTGTATGATATATTATAACAATTACAATGGCTTGGCAGTGGTCTGTAACTCTATTGTATCATACTCATTAATTTTATGGCGTTAATGGTACTAGCAAGAATGCCGGCGTGTTGTTATCGAAAGGCCAGAACAAATTTTGGAGCCTAAACACACACACACACACACACACACACACACACACACACACACACACACACACACACACACACACACACACACACACACACACACACACACACACATATATATATATATATATATATATATATATATATATATATAAAACAAAGCAAGGTCATAGCATTCCATCAAGTAGTGATATGGCCGTTTACTACACGCTTTTTGCTCAGAAATACAAAATAGGCCACTCTAGCTGTTTGAGAAATGGCTTGAGCATATAATATATTTTGTACTGCACTGTGTTAATTGAAAGCAAGCATCAATTCCACCTAGTTTAGAGTCTGCGCAGCTGTGAGGTAGTGTTGTTTATACATGTAAAAAGCTAGAAATCCATGTATAACTATTGCAATCCAATTGTTCCTTGTTAGTTAAAAATTTACATTCGACTTGATTATGCCTGTAAAATCTAGGGGTGAAATTAAAACAATTGGCCTGACCAAAAAGGTTAAAAAAAATTCTGCTGTTAGATGGAACTACAAGATGGCTAGCTATTTGATGGATGTCGTCTCATATAAGGCCCCAAGGAAAGAACCACTGAGTTTTAACTAAATTATTTGTATGCGGCCATTGAACTTGAACTTGAAGTCTTGAACCATATGCTCCCAGGTTTTTTGACAACAAACAAACTTTATTAGCAGAACAACTATCCACAATCACCTCTACATGCTTGTTTGTGCATATAAAAACACGATAATACTCAGAAGGTTGCTGTAACATGTCCACACTCCACTTATGTGCTGCAATGAGCTGTAGTGGTTCCCAGTTTACAGCAAGGAGTGCATCCCTGAATGGACACACTGTTTGGTGTTCCCTAGAAGAGCAACGTATATTTGTTCTTACAATAGAAGTGCTGGAGGATATTGAAACATATGCCTGTCTAGCCAGCAGGTGGTGGTGTTCATTGAGTACTTGCTTTAGTACTAGGCTTTGTAATTTTTAGTTCTACTTTTGCTTAATTAAATTGACAGCAGTCCTTCCATAGGTAACTAGTTTTGCTTAATTCTACTTTTGCTTAATTACAACCGTGTTCTATCCGAATCTCTTTACATTCTGTGCATGAAGTAGTAAACTTAATAAGTTTCTAATATCCCAATCTTATTCTTTTGGTCAGTAGGTGGACAAAGTTTGAGTGGGAGGCTCAGAATCAAGCAAGGACACAGCCGACATGTTGCGCTGCTAGGAAACCCTAGAGTGCTGCATAGATGTTAGGGAGTCTTGTACTGCTGCAAGTTTTAAAAAGTTGTGAAATAATGAGTGAACTGTACACTCGTCTATGATTTTAGATACTACTTCAATGGATTGTCAACTTATTGAATGATTGATTATAATTAATATATGTGAGTGAAATCATTTTTATTATGGTTTATTGTTTTTGCAATGACGATTTATTAAACCACAAATCAAATGCTACTAGTGTTGCAATACAAACAATGCCAACGAACTGCTATGCGTGGCAATATGATCTATGGCAACAAACTCACTTGAGTGGCAATATGATCTCTGGCATCAAATAAAATTGCGTGGCAAGTGGTACTATTGCCACCGCATGACTACCGTGGCAATAACGTATGATCTCTCGCAACAAATAAAATTGCGTGGCAAATGGTACTATTGCCACGGCATGGCTGCCGTGGCAATAACGTCCGATCTCTCACAACGAACAAAATTGCATGGCAAATGGTACTATTGCCATGGCATGATGGTCGTGGCAATAACACCTTTGGCAACACAATTATGGCGTGGCAATACATACTATTGCCACGACGTTGTTCGTGGCAAATGTCTCTATTGCTACGCTATTGATCGTTGCATGTACCACCTCTTGCTACGAAGACGGGTGTGGCAATTGCTTATATTGCCACGACCGTGAATGTTGCAACAACGTCCTATTGCCATGCTTGGCAACGGACAGCTATGGTTGCAATAAACCCAACAGTTGCAATGCCAAACTAGTAACGGTTGCAATACCTTATTGCAATGCGACTTATTGCATCCATTGGCAACGAACGCGATTTGGTTGCAATATGTACCTTTTGCAACCAAATTGGGCCTATTGCAACGTTTTCTCGTCGTTGCGCAAGGGTAAAGATTTAGTAGGCACATTCATCACGGGAGGGAGCAGATATAAGTGAAGTAAGCTCCCGTGACAGTCTATCTACTTCCTTCTCCAACTCGCTACACCTAGCGCTAGATCTAGCATGAAATTTACCTAGCTTATAAAAAGCATCATTAAGCTGGTCGTATGAGGGGTATACATCGTCGGAGCCGGAGTAAAGCTCGCTGTCGCTGATCTCGCCCTCAAGGGCCATGAAGCACATGCCGGAGAAGTCATTGCCATCCTTGGGTTCTTGATCACCCGTCCCATCGTCGTCGCTCCATCCCTTCACCTCGCTGAGGTCAAGGTCGTCGAAGGCGGTGAGGACGTGGTGGAAGCGCTTCTTGGCTTTGCCAAGGTTGTGGAACTTCTTCTTGCCTTGAGTGTGAGCTAGGGGCTTCTTGTTGTGGTTCTTGTCGATGTAGTCGTTCTTGTTCATGCCGCTGAAGTCGTTCTTGCCCTTCTCTAGCTTGGGGCAATTTGCCCGAATGTGGTTGGGGCCACCACACTCGAAGCAAATAATCGGGCCACTCCTCTTCCGATCTCTCACTCTCTTGTACGCGTGGGAAAACTTTCTGGCTAAGAGAGCGAGTTGGTTTTCTGGAAGCTGCTCTAGTTGATCATCGAAAATTTCACATAGAGCAGCAAGAGAAAATCCAGAAGTAAAGTCAGAAGATCCAGAAGCAGAGCTGAGATCGGTGACTAAGGCCATCGACTGCGACTTCGACCTACGAGAGACTATGTCAATCTCGTGAGTCTTGAGGCGTGAGTACAACGCGTCAAGAGTCAGGGTCGAGAGGTCGGTCGTGTCTTTAATTGTGGTCACCTTCATCTCCCAAACACGCAAGTCAAGAGCAGAAAGCATCTGACGAGCTTGTCCGAGTCGGGGTATGTGAGACCAACCGCTCGGAGGTTGCTCAAGATTTTGTGGAATCTCGAAAAGCACTCATCCAAGAACTCACCAGCGAACATTTCAAACTTGTTGTAATTTTGCTTGAACTGGTCCTGTCGAATCGTCTTGATCTGGGTGGTTCCCTCATGGTATGCATCAAGGGTCACCCAGATGTCAAAGGCCGATGTCAGATGAGAGATGCGATCGAATTCGCTTCTGCTCAGACCCTGAATTATGATGTTCCTTGCCTTAGCATTCGCCTCAACATCGGCCATGTTTCAGGCATTGATGTTCTCATCGGCAGGAACAACATATCGGGTTTTCACCTTCCGCCAGATGGCATAACCCTGAGCCTGGATGTAGGTCTCCATCCGGCTCTTCCAGAAGGGATAATCGATGCTATCAAAGACCAGAGGCTCGGTGGAATACTTGTCCGTTGCCATGGCAACAGAGGGGGGTGAATGTTGTTTTCCAAGTTTCCCCCAAAAGTATCTGTTGTAGGGGTGGCCCCCACCTAAACCCAGCAGGCCTGGTAGAAGGTTATAAGGCCCAGGATAGGCCATGTATAATGACATAAGTGCCCCTGAAGGGGAAACTCAGATGTAAGGGTATCATTGTAAAAGCACTCCCCATGTGTAGATATATATATGGAATACAGGTCACGGGGGAGGGCTAAGCCCTGTCACTTTCTCCCAACTCTCCACTACCATCTCTCTCTGTTTGGTCTGTAACCACAACAGTTGGCGACGTCCGTGGGGAGGACAGGAGCAAGCCTGAAGTCCGAAGAAGGATGGCACCGAAAAAAGCTTCGTCGACGGCGGCGAAGGGAAAGAAGGCGGCCAGGTCGGAGCGTCGCATGGGTACCAGGGCTTCGGCATCGGCTGTTGCGGGCGCAGGTGACGACGCAGGCGTGGTGGTCGAGGACGTCGACGCTCACGCTGCGGCGACCAACCCCGCCACCAGCGCTGCGACGACCAACCCCGCTGCTGGTGCTGCGACGACCAACCCCGCCGGCACAACGACAACCAACCTCGCTGCCCAGGCGGTGGAAAGCGCCCTGCTGGCGGCCCTTAAAGCGTTCCAGCAGGAGCTAGGGGATCTTCGTGGGGCTGTCCGAGACATACAAGAGACTCGGAGCCAGCAGGCCGCGCCAGTGGTCGCGCCAGAGCCCACGCCAGAAAGGGCGGACAGCCGCGACGCCCCCACATCCAGCCGCGTCCGCTGTGGCGCGTCAATCCAGAGTCCCCGCTTTCGGTAGGACTACAGCAAGCGGCGTGGCCCGAAGATTTCAAATTCCCCAGTGTCGTCGAGCCCTATAAAGGCGACACGGACCCCGCGAGTTTGTGTGCGTGTACGAAACCGCAATCGAGGCTGCGGGCGGAGATGACACCACCAAGGCAAAGGGACTCCCCCTCGCGTTGCAAGCAGTGGCGCTTTCCTGGTTTTTTACCATAGAGCCAAACTCCATCTACGCGTGGGAGCAGATCCGCGACCGCCTTCACAACAACTTTCAAGGGAACTATGCTGAGCAAGTCGACACGGACCAACTCTTCGCCGTGCAGTAGAAACCTTCGGATGGGCTCCGGGACTATTTCAAGCGCTTCGAGAAGATGCGATGCTAGGTCAAGGACGTTAACGAGACAACCGTCATCAACGCGGCCATACAGGGCCTCCGCCCGGGCCCCCTGGCCGAATACAACGCGCGCAAGCCTATCAAGACAGTCGCCAAGCTTTTTGACAAGATGGAAGGGTATGCGCGGGCCGAGGAAAATGCGCAGAGATGCAACGCCCCCGCTCCCGACCTCGCCCACGCGAAGCGCTTGCCATGCAAGGAGGAGATGGGCGATGATTCCTCGAAGCAGGGCCGTAGTCGACAACTCCGGGAGGACACTCCCGGAAGCGACGGCCCCGGGGAGCTAGAAGGCTCGTCAAGGAGCACCCGCAAGCCCCGGCGTCACCGGCGCAGACCATAAAAGGCCCGCCATGTCCTCGGCATTGGAAACGCCCTTCGGGAGCCTGCCCCCATATCGTGGAAAGAAGGCCGGGGATCAGAAGGCGGACCTGGTCATGATGAGCGGCCCCGAGCAGAGCAAGAGCTTCGAGATCGCGGCAAGTGGTGCGAAGTGCACGGTTACAGCGATCACTATACGAAGGCGTGCATCGCAGTCACGGAACTGCGACGGGTGGTGGCCGAAGCTCGGGCCTCACCTCCCAGGCCCCTTGCAGAAGTGCAGGAGCGGTAGCCAAGAGGTGACCCCCTGCGAGCCTCCGCCAAAGAAGGCGTGTGGCGCCGCACCATCAGCGTCATTATCGGAGGCTCCTTATCAGGGGCCCCCTTGGAGCAATCACAGCCGTGGGTGCCGCCCCGCAACATCACCTTTACCCTGGATGACGCCAGGGGTGTGGAGTTCCCTCACCAAGACCCCTTAGTCATACAGGCTCACATCGCAGGCCATGACGTCAGGCGCATCCTCGTCAACAGTGGGAGCTCTGCGAATATTCTGTTCGCAGGGGCCCTCGAACGAATGGGAATCCCCCGAAGCCGCCTAGAGCAATCAGGAGCGCCACTTCAAGGCTTCGGAGGCCAACCGCTGGAGGCCATAGGGCACGTGTCCGTTCTAGTTACATTCTGCCAGGGGAAAAACACCCGAAGCGCGCACGTCATCTTCGACATCGTAGACATCCTGCACCCCTACAACGTCATATTGGGACGGCCCGCCATCAATTCCCTCGAAGCAATCCCGCACCACGCCTTCTTGTGCATGAAGCTCCCAGGCTCGGAGGGCGTGATCACTGTCTTCGGTGACCAGGACCTCGCCAGGCGCGTCGAGCTCAGCAGCCGGAGCTTGCACCGCCCGGTACACGCCCTCTGGGTACGCCCAGCGACACGCCCTCCGCTCCGGGATGGACGCCTAAGCCTCGGCCCGAAGGTGGGGTCAAAAAGGTGCCACTCCAGACGGAGGGGCAGTTTGTGTCCATTGGCGAGGGGCTCCCTTCGGAGGTTGAGCGAGATCTACTCCAAGTACTCCAGGACAACACCGACATTTTTGCATGGTCGCCGGAGGACATCAAGGGCGTAGACCGCGCAGTAATCGAGCACCGCCTGGCGGTCCGCCCTGACGCCAAGCCGGTCAGGCAGAAGCTTCGTCGTATGTCCATGGATCGGCAGCAGGCGACCAAGGTGGAGGTAGCGAAGCTTCTCCGGGCCGAGGTCATTCGCGAGGTCCATCACCCAGAGTGGCTTGCCAACCCCGTACTGGTCAAAAAGGCCAGCGGGGCCTGGCGTATGTGCAACGACTTCATGACGCTCAACAAGGCGTGCCCAAAGGACAACTACCCCCTGCCACGCATCGACCAATTGGTCGATGCTACCGCCGGGTGCGAGCTAATGAGTTTCCTGGATGCTTACTCCGGTTATCATCAGGTATACATGGCTGAAGACGACGAGGACAAGACCAGTTTCATCACACCGATTGGGACCTTCTGTTTCGTCAGAATGCCCTTCGGCTTGAAGAACGCAGGCGCTACCTTTACCCGTCTCGTCGCGCTTGCCCTCGCTGCCAGCTCGGGAGGAACGTGGAGGCCTACATCGACGACGTGGTAGTCAAAACCCGGCAGCTCTCTTTGCACGGCTGGGACCTCCAGGAGACCTTCGACAACCTCAGGAGGGCCGGCATCAAGCTTAACCCCGACAAATGCGTCTTCGGCGTACAGGCGGGCAAACTACTAGGCTTCCTCGTATCCGGACGAGGCATCCAGGCGAATCCCGACAAGGTTGAGGCCATTCTGGGCATGGAGCCGCCCAAGACGACAAGGGAGGTCCAGAGGCTGGCGGGCCGCATGGCGGCCCTAAGCCGCTTCCTGTCTAGGGCGGTGGAGCGGGGTCTGCCATTCTTTAAGACACTGCGCAGGTGCGACGGATTTCGGTGGGATACCGATTGCACGGAGGCCTTCAACGAGCTCAAGAAACACCTGGCGAGCCTCCCCACTCTGGTCGCCCCAGCACCAGAGGCTCCCCTCTTGCTCTATCTGGCCGCGTCGGTTACGGCGGTCAGTGCCGTCCTCGTATTAGAGGAAGGCGCCATACAGCGGCCCGTGTACTTTGTCTCCGAAGCCCTCCAAGGCGCCAAGACAAGATATACGCAGCTTGAAAAGCTAGCTTACGCGTTGGTCATGGCCTCCAGGAAGCTTCGACATTATTTTTTGGCCCACACGATCACAGTGCCTTCTTCATTTCCCCTGGCGAAGATGTTACACAATAAGGAGTCCACGGGGCGCATCGGCAAGTGGGCTGCCGAGCTCGCCCCGTTCTCCCTAACATACGCCTCGCGGACGACAATCAAATCTCAAGTCCTCACCGACTTCCTCGCAGAATGGACTCCGCCGGCTCAGCCCGCTCAGAAGCACGACGACCCGGTCTGGACCCTCACCATAGATGGGGCTTACGGCGTCGCGGGCGCGGGCGTAGGCGCAGTAATTGTCACACCCGAGGGGCAGCGCTTATTTTACTCGGCGCCCCTCGTGTTTCCGGCCACCAACAACACAGCTGAGTATGAAGCGCTACTCTTCGGCCTGGCCAAGCTCAAGGCAATCAGCGCGCGACGAGTGCTCGTCCGCACGGATTCGCGTTTGGTGGCCGGCAACGTAGACAAGTCATATCAAGCTAAGGACCCTGAGCTGGCTAAATACCTCGCCGCCGTGAGAGCAAGGGAAAGGCATTTCTTGGGCGTCACGGTCAAGGCCATCTCTCGCGCGGGCCGACGCTCTCGCGAAGGCGGCCAGCCAGCGGTTGCCACCCCCTGACGGGGCGTTTTACGAAGTGTTACCGCAGGCGGCCATTGTGCAGGACAACCGGGACGCGGCTCTCGTTCACCACGTCGTCCAGCAGGGCGACTGGCGAGAGCCCGTCTTCAATTTCCTGCAGGGCATCGCCGAGCCAGAGGACCACGCCGAGCTCTGGCGTCTGCAACACCGTGCCAAATCCTTCCAGGTGTTTGAAGGGATGCTCTACAAGCAGGGAGTCTGTGCACCGCTCCTGCGCTGCCTCTCCCACGAAGAAGGGAAGAAGCGCCTCACGGAGATCCACGCGGGGGCATGCGGGTCTCACCTTGCGCCGAGGTCATTGGTCGGCAAGGCGTTCAGGCAAGGCTTTTACTGGCCGACTGCCACCACTAACGCCCAGGACCTCGTGCGTCGGTGCCAGGGGTGCTAGTGGATGGGGCGCATCATCCGCAGGCCCCCGACGAACCTCAACCCTATTCCCTCGGTGTGGCCGTTGGCACGCTTGGGTGTCGACATAGTGGGACCGCTCCCCCGAGCCCCAGGGGACCTGCGGTTCGTGGTAGTCGCGCTGGAATACTTTTCCTGATGGCCGGAGGCGGTAGCCCTAGCCAAGATAACCTCGGCGGCCATGCAGCGCTTCCTCTGGCAGAACATCATATGTCGCTTCGGCGTGCCCAGGGAACTCACCGTCGACAAGGGACTGCAGTTTGATGCCGCCCCGTTCAAGGAGTTCTGTGGAGACATGGGCATCACGATTCGGTTCGCCTCGGTTGGGCACCCCTAGTCCAACGAAGCGGTCGAAAGGGCGAACGGTGCCATCTCTATCGCCATCAAAAAACGCCTAGTCGGGCTGCCGAAGGGCAGGTGGCCGAGCGAGCTTCACAGTGTCCTCTGGTCCCTTCGCACAACGGTAACACGCCCGACGGGGTTCACGCCCTTCAAGCTTTTTTTGGTGATGAGGCGGTGACGCCTGAAGAAATCAGGGCTGGATCGCGAAGGGTCCTCGTCCAAGCACCCGACGAAGAGCGTCGAGTGTCCTTGGACCTCCTCGACGGGGCGCGAGCGAGCGCAGCCCAACGTGTCGACAAGTACGCACGGCAGACAGTGTACTCAAGACCAGTCCGTATATCCGCGAAGGTTCAAGGCCGGGGATCTTGTCCTCAGAATGGCACTCCACACGGAGACCGTTGGCAAGCTGGAGTCCAAGTGGGAAGGTCCGTACATTGTGGCTGAAGCATTGCAGAAAGGAACGTACCGCCTCGCCACACTCGAGGGACAAACTCTCCGCCACACATGGAACGCGGACAAATTACGGCGATATTACACCTAGAAGCAGGATGAAAATTATAACGGCATCGGCCCCTCCTTGTATGATGCTTGCCCGCGCAAACGGGAGTTCAATAAAGCTCGCTGTTTTCCACAAATAACATTGTCCAGCCGCAATGTGTCAGGGATCACCGCCGCGCGCAGGTACGCCAGTCTACGGACTTTAAATGAAGTCGTAGCGTTGAGGTCCGCCTCTGCACACGCCAGTCTATGGACTCTAAATGAAGTCGTAGCGTCGAGGTCCGCCTCCTCACGCGCCACTCTACAGACTCTAAATAAAGTCGTAGCGTCGAGGTCCGCCTCCGCACGCGCCAGTCTACGGACTCTAAATGAAGTCGTAGCGTCGAGGTCCGCCTCCGCACGCGCCAGTCTACGGACTCTAAATGAAGTCGTACCGTCGAGGTCCGCCTCCGCACGCGCCAGTCTACGGACTCTAAATGAAGTCGTAGCGTCGAGGTCCGCCTCCGCACGCGCCAGTCTACGGACTCTAAATGAAGTCGTAGCGTCGAGGTCCGCCTCCCCACGCGCCAGTCTACGGACTCTAAATGAAGTCGTAGCGTCGAGGTCCGCCTCCGCACGCGCCAGTCTACGGACTCTAAATGAAGTCGTAGCGTCGAGGTCCGCCTCCGCACGCGCCAGTCTACGCACTCTAAATGAAGTCGTAGCGCCGAGGTCCGCCTCCGCACGCGCCAGTCTACGGACTGTAAATGAAGTCGTAGCGTCGAGGTCCGCCTCCGCACGCGCGAGTCTACGGACTTTAAATGAAGTCGTAGCGTCGAGGTCCGCCTCCGCACGCGCCAGTCTACGGACTTTAAATGAAGTCGTAGCGTCGAGGTCCGCCTCCGCGTGCGCCAGTCTGCGGACTTTAAATGAAGTCGTACCGTCGAGGTCCGCCTCCGCACACACCAGTCTACGGACACTAAATGAAGTCGTAGCGTCGAGGTCCGCCTCCGCACGCGCCAGTCTACGGACTTTAAATGAAGTCGTAGCGTCGAGGTCCGCCTCCGCAGGCGCCAGTCTACGGACTCTAAATGAAGTCGTAGCGTCGAGGTCCGCCTCCGCACGCGCCAGTCTACGGACTCTAAATGAAGTCGTAGCGTCGAGGTCCGCCTCCGCACGCGCCAGTCTACGGACTTTAAATGGAGTCGTAGCGTCGAGGTCCGCCTCCGCACGCGCCAGTCTACGGACTCTAAATGAGACGCAGCAGGGGGGCGCGCTTGCGTGCACTCTCCGGAGTATAAACAAGACGCGAATCCCGCGCACGCACAGGCGTTCCTCCTGTGCGTACTCGAAGTATAAAAAATAGCATACAATATTAAGACCGGGTGCTACTTCGATTTTCCACAGGAATGACAGGGTTACATGACCACAAGCAGGAGCGTGTAGCACACAGCTCCCCTAACCAACCGCTCACCCTTCGCGCAGTCCCGATGGGCCCGCGCCGCTGTTGGGACGCCTGGGAACTCCTTCGAGCCAGCGGAGGAGGTCCCCGCCCCCGTGTAGCGTGTGCTGCACTGCGACCCTGGCCGCGTCCTCCCTGACATAGCCCCAGATCCGTTGGTGGAAGTTTCGGAGGCCAGGATCGATGAAGCGGATAGCGTTCGACAGCGCCTCCGGCTGGGCAGGAGGATCCAAATGAGGGTTCGCCAGCTCGTGGACATGTCTGCACCCATGAGTGTGGAGCATGGCAAGGGCGAGGCACGCACCGAGGAAGCTGCAATGCTCACCGAAGGTCTTCGTGCTGCGGAGAGCAACGCCGGTGTCGAGACCCGAATATGCAAATCCGGACTCTCTGTGTATACTGCCCTAGTCCAGGATCACGCTAGTGCACACAGTCAAACATAGAGGTAATCATCACCACAATCACGATATTAAATAAGGGAAACTCGAATTATTAATCAATATCCAAAAGTGAGACCTTATGGTCAAGCTTACAATCTCAATAGCCTTAGGGGCTTAACAAAACTTAGCAGCGGAAAATCCAAAATAAACGTAGTGGCCAATCGACATGCCCACGGGCAATCGAGTGGGGAGCGAAGCCTAGAACGCGTAGTCGTCGAAGTAATCTCCTCCTGGAACCTCCTGCTGGTAGCACTCCTCTTCCTCAACTGAGCAACATAGGCGTAAAGCCGTGAGTACATTGGTACTCAGCAAGCCGTTTGTAACAAATGATGCAATATAGTATGCAAGGCTTACCAATGGAAGGCTGAAAGGGTTAATGTGCATAAAACAGCATTTGAAAATACAATAAATAGATTGAAGGCGCATTTGAAGTAAAACAATAATAAACAATAATCAAAGGAATTGAAGTAGCCACTTATGGATCTCCCATCCATAAGCTAAACTAACCACTTATGGACCTCCCATCCACAAGTTACACCCACAGTGAATTAACCATCCACTGTCCAAAACTTTTTAGAAATAACTATACCCCGTGTGAAATCACCGAGCATTGTCCATGACCGAGGACGCGGCTATTCGAATAGTTTTACACTCTGCAGAGGTTGCACAACTGTACCCACACGATGTGATTAGCCTCGCGCTAAGGAAATCACAACAAAGCCTTTACAATGTTCAATTCCAACCCAATCCCACTCGCTAGGGTTTCGCATCACACCCCCCCCCTTGCGCCTCATGGAAATCAGCAACCATGTTCATCCCAGCGAGATTGAAATTGAAACATCCCAAATTAATCAGCCAGGTCTGTCCCATACCAGACATGTGATTTGCACGGTAAGACTCAGATCAATGGCGCACAAAGTTAAGTCCTTAAGTGTACTCGGGCGAAACTACCACATCCATCGAAGTGCTCCAACACTTCCCCCTTTACTGCACGATCACTCGCCCGAGTAGAAACCAATTTTGTATAACCACCGCCAATGACGCACCAACGTCACGGCACAAATTTTATAACAGTGGCACCAACCACGATTCAATATATCATTAAGTCAAATTAATTAATCACATGTGATGATGAATCCAAATGATACTAAAAGCATGGCTAAGCATACTAATCGTACCATCCCAAATGTGATCATAACATAGCATCACTAGTAAGTTTCCCAACCTATGGTGACAATGGCAGCATGGCATTCAAGTTTAACAAGGAGGGAAATACTCAATTGAGGTGATAACTACCAATTACAAGGTTTGTATAAAAGTAGCGATGCAATGTAATTTAAAACAAAATATTTAAATAATAGATTGCAAACTGGGTTCAACATGATCAAAGGACACGACTTGCCTTGGCCTTGCTCAGCTGACGGCTCTTGATCTTCAAATCTGACGGCGGCTCCCTCGAATGCGTGATCTAACGAGAGAGAAAACGAAACAAAGAGAAAAAATAAATTCAAATAAAAATTCAAATGAACTCCAAAAATTCTAAAACCTGAACCAAAAGATAGAGCTCAATTTTATATGAATTTAGGAAAAAGAATCAGGTCAATCGGAGCTAGGACGAGGGAGAACGGGGCTCTGGAAAAATAAATCTACAGAAAATCGGAAAATTGGAAAAGTGCACTGTGCTGTGGACCGGGTGCACAGGAGACTGGGTCCACGGTGAACCCGGTGCACAAAACAGTGCGGGGCGGCGGCTGCTTGCGCAAGCAGCTCTGGCTGACGTGGCGCTGACGGGGCTGACACGTCGGCCTAGGGCTGACGTGGCTGCTTGCGTGGCTTGCTGGCGCGGTTGTGCGGTCTACGGTCTACGGCTGACGGGTGGGCCCGGCTGGCAGCGAGACGGCGCACGGTGGACGGCGTCCACGGGAAGGCGAAGGGTCGCGGGCGGCTAGCGTCAGCGCTGACGTGCGCGTGCACGGGGCGCGAGGCGGCGCAGACGGAGCGGCCGAGGCGACGCGGCGCGGGCGCGTCCGCTGGCGGCGCGGCGGCGAGGGTTGGCCGGCGGCGTCCGAGGCGGCGGCGGAACTCACCGGCGACGAGCTCCGATGGCGAAGGCAGCGAGCGGCGACGACGGCAGACGGCGAACGCACGGCGACTACTCCGGCGACGGCGGACGCACGGGCGTCGGCGGCGGTGAGCGGCGGCGAGGGCGGCGGCTCGGGACGATGGAGAAGCCCGGGGTCGGCTCCCTTTAAATACACGGACGCCGAGGCGTCCGGACGGAAGACAGCGGAGGAGTCCCTGGCGGAAACGGCGAGGCGGCGGCGGAGTCCGGAACGGAGACGGGGAAGGAGACCGGGTCGGGGACGACGCGCCTGACAGGTGGGCCCCACCTGTTGGTGGCGCGGGCGAGCGGGCGCGGATGGCGGCCACGTGGCGCGCATCCGAAGGGCAAGGCGGGCGCGGGCCGAAGGCGGGAGAGGCTGGGCTGGCTGGTGGGTTTCGGCCCACTGGCCGGATGGGATTTTTGGAGGGTTTTTCTTTTTCATAAATTCATTTAAATCCTTTTGAGCTCTAGAAAATAGCAAATAAATCCGGAAAATTCACCAAAACTTCCAGAAAATTCCTTGAGACTCAGGGAACTCAAATAAAATAACTTGGCAAATGTTAATGTTTAATTTAATCATATTAAATCCAAATAAATTCTGAAAATTCCTTTTAAGCTTTAATTAATTCTGGAAAAATACAAATGGTGAATTTTATTTTAAAAGCTTCAAAAAGGCTCTGAAAATCAGGATGTTACAAACCTTACCCCCTTAAACGGGATCTCGACCCCGAGATCCGGGCTCACTACTAGAATAGGTTCGGAAACTCTGCCTTGAGATCCTCTTCGCGCTCCCAAGTGGCTTCCTCCTCGGAGTGGTTGCTCCACTGAACTTTGCAAAAGCGAACAACTTTGTTCCGGGTGACTCGCTCTGACACGTCCAAGATCTTGACAGGACGCTCTTTGTAGGATAGATCTTCTTGAAGATCAATTGCCTCAACTAGTACAGCCTCCTCTGGCACTCTCAAACACTTCTTCAGCTGGGACACATGGAAAACATCATGTACCCCACTGAAGGACGCAGGTAGCTCCAATTGATAAGCAACCTCTCCCCTGCGTTTCAGAATTCTGAACGGACCGACATACCTTGGTGCAAGCTTCCCTTTTTGCTGAAACCTCTTCACACCTTTGAATGGTGTGATCCTGAGATACACAAAATCATCTGGCTCAAAACTCAGCTCTCGGCGTCTAGTATCCGCATAGCTCTTTTGCCTGGCCTGGGCAGTCCTCAACCTCTCCTGAATCAAACGGACCTTGTCCTCGGCCTCTTTTAGACAATCTGGACCAAACACCTGACCTTCCCCTGTCTCTTTCCAATTGAGAGGGGTCCTGCATTTCCTGCCATAGAGTGCTTCAAATGGTGACATCTGCAAACTTGCCTGATAACTATTGTTGTAGGAAAACTCTGCAAAAGGCAAACAGCTGTCCCACTTAGGTCCATGATCTAGCACACATGCTCTCAACATATCTTCAAGAATCTGGTTGACTCGCTCTGTCTGACCATCTGTCTGGGGATGGTATGCGGTACTGAAATTTAGATGCGTTCCCATAGCCTCATGGAAACTACCCCAAAACCGAGAAGTGAACTGGGACCCTCGATCTGACACTATTTTCTTGGGCACTCCATGCAAACTGACGATCCTCGACATATACAGCTCTGCCAATCTGTCACCGGTGTAGGTTGTCTTCACTGGAATGAAGTGAGCAACCTTGGTCAATCGGTCCACGATGACCCAAATCGAATCATAGCCCTCTTTGGTCTTAGGCAGACCGACTATGAAGTCCATACCAATCTCTTCCCATTTCCACTCAGGGATTTTCAACGGCTGGAGCAAACCTGCTGGCCTCTGATGCTCTGCCTTAACTCTCTGACAGACATCACAAAGTGCCACATACTCAGCGATCTCACGCTTCATGCTAGGACACCAATATTTTTCTTTAATGTCCTGGTACATCTTGGTGCTGCCAGGGTGTATCGAGTACAACGACTCATGAGCTTCTTTTAGCAACAGATCTTTTAGCTCCTTCTCATTGGGCACACACAAACGTCGCTTGAACCACAGGGTTCCTTGGGCATCCTCTGAAAATCCTGACTCTTTTCCTTCACTCATATTCTTTTTGATACGCTGAAATGCCTCATCATCTGTCTGAGCCTGACGAATCTGACCATCCAAAGTGGGCTGCAACTCCATTGCTGCCAAAATCCTTCCTCAACCAATTCCAAACTAAGCCTTTGGAATTCCTCATGCAAAGCTGGCTGACTCTCCTGAACCATCACTGAATTACAATAAACCTTTCTGCTCAGAGCATCTGCGACTACATTGGCCTTCCCTGGGTGATAATGGATTCCGACATCATAATCCTTTATCAACTCCAACCACCTCCTCTGCCTGAGGTTAAGCTCGGACTGGGTAAAGATGTATTTCAAGCTCTTGTGATCCGTGTAAATCTCACATCTATTTCCCAAGAGATAGTGCCTCCAAATTTTCAAAGCATGCACTACGGCTGCTAGCTCTAAGTCGTGGGTAGGGTAATTCTCCTCATGCGGTCTCAACTGTCGTGAGGCATACGCTACCACTCTCTTTTCCTGCATCAGTACACAACCCAAACCCTTGCGTGAAGCATCGCAATAAATCTCAAAATCCTTGTTTAAATCTGGCAATACTAGCACTGGGGCTGTGGTCAAACTCTCCTTCAACTTCTGAAAGCTTTTCTCGCACTCGGGCGTCCAAACATATTTCTTTTCCTTTTTGAGCAATTGGGTAAGTGGCTTAGCTACACTGGAAAATCCCTCGATGAAACGACGGTAATAACCAGCCATACCCAGAAAACTCCTGACCTGAGTCACCGAAGAAGGTGACTGCCAATCCAAAACATCCTTGACCTTTCCGGGGTCGACAACAACTCCCTCTGCGGATATCACATGGCCTAGGAAGGCGACTTCCTTCATCCAAAACTCGCATTTGCTAAACTTGGCATACAACTGATGGTCCCTTAATTTCTGCAATACCATCCTCAAGTGTTCCTCATGCTCTCTCTCATCCTTGGAGTAGATCAGAATGTCGTCAATGAACACAACGACAAACTTATCCAAATATTCCATGAACACCTTATTCATCAGGTACATAAAATAGGCTGGAGCATTGGTCAAACCAAATGACATCACTGTGAACTCGTACAAACCGTAACGAGTCGAAAATGCTGTCTTAGGTACGTCCTCCTGTCGAATCCTCATCTGATGGTAACCTGACCTCAAGTCAATCTTGGAGAAAACTCCTGCTCTCTTGAGCTGATCAAACAAGTCATCAATCCTGGGCAACGGGTACTTGTTCTTGATGGTGACCTCATTAAGTGCTCGGTAGTCCACGCACATGCGCTGACTGCCATCCTTCTTTTTCACAAACAAGACTGGCGCTCCCCACGGGGACGAACTGGGCCTGACATAACCTTTGTCCAAAAGCTCCTGAATCTGCTTCTTGAGTTCTGCTAACTCATTTGCTGGCATCCGGTAGGGTCTTTTGGAAATCGGAGAGGTACCGGGTACCAACTCGATTAGAAACTCAACCTCTCGCTCTGGCGGCATCCCTGGAAGATCATCTGGAAACACATCAGGGTACTCCCTGACAATCGGCACATCCTCCAACTGAATTCCCTTGATCTGACAGACCATTACCTGCTCTTGCTGATTCATGCTAGCTGAAAACTGCACTTTCTTCCCATCGGAGCTGGTCAAGGTCACTGCTCTGCTCCCACAATCCAAAACTGCCTGGGGTGGCTGAGTGGAACTGCTCCCTGGGTTCGGGTTTGTCTGCTCACGACATGCGGAGTTCCTGGTTTCAACCATCTTGCTGCTGCTCTAAAAGAAACACCATTTGCTGAGAACTGACTTCTGAAGGCTCAATAGGTAAGAGGGAAAAGCAAGGGTAAGCGGTAAACTCGTCTAAGGGGAATAACTAATGGCATCCTAAACTAAGCAGACACTTAGCCGGAAAGGCTAACAAAAGAAGCGATAAACTCCACAAAAAGATTTTGACATGACTGCATCATAATGCTAGAAGCAAAACTGCAGCTCACATCACACCCAATGGCAAATAAGAAGCAAGACGATCTACACGATGCTAAAACTATAACAGGGTTCAAATCTAATGGCTCCTAATCTTCACGGAAATCTCCAATCTTGTCTTGACATATTGGGAGCTTTCTTGAGCCAAACTCCACAGCACAGCTTGAAGAATTCCATGCCAACTTTCACTTTGATTGAGGGACACTCGAGACATCTATGGACATTATGGGGACAAGAAGTCACATTGAGTTTCGAAAACAAGTTCTCAGAGGAGACAAGGAGCAAGAATCCTAAGAATGAGGTAAGAATAAAGAATTACTAGTCAATCATTTGGTTGATTTGATTTAGAAAATAAATTTTGAAATATTTTCTAATTCGACTACTCTAACTAGGGCTTCGTCCTGCAGTCGATTTGGCTCTGATACCATCTCTGTCGAGACCCGAATATGCAAATCCGGACTCTCTGTGTATACTGCCCTAGTCCAGGATCACGCTAGTGCACACAGTCAAACATAGAGGTAATCATCACCACAATCATGATATTAAATAAGGGAAACTCGAATTATTAATCAATATCCAAAAGTGAGACCTTATGGTCAAGCTTACAATCTCAATAGCCTTAGGGGCTTAACAAAACTTAGCAGCGGAAAATCCAAAATAAACGTAGTGGCCAATCGACATGCCCACGGGCAATCGAGTGGGGAGCGAAGCCTAGAACGCGTAGTGGTCGAAGTAATCTCCTCCTGGAACCTCCTGCTGGTAGCACTCCTCTTCCTCAACTGAGCAACATAGGCGTAAAGCCGTGAGTACATTGGTACTCAGCAAGCCGTTTGTAACAAATGATGCAATATAGTATGCAAGGCTGAAAGGGTTAATGTGCATAAAACAGCATTTGAAAATACAATAAATACATTGAAGGCGCATTTGAAGTAAAACAATAATAAACAATAATCAAAGGAATTGAAGTAGCCACTTATGGATCTCCCATCCATAAGCTAAACTAACCACTTATGGACCTCCCATCCACAAGTTACACCCACAGTGAATTAACCATCCACTGTCCAAAACTTTTTAGAAATAACTATACCCCGTATGAAATCACCGAGCATTGTCCATGACCGAGGACGCGGCTATTCGAATAGTTTTACACTCTGCAGAGGTTGCACAACTGTACCCACACGATGTGATTAGCCTCGCGCTAAGGAAATCACAACAAATCCTTTACAATGTTCAATTCCAACCCAATCCCGCTCGCTAGGGTTTCGCATCACACCCCCCCTTGCGCCTCATGGAAATCAGCAACCATGTTCATCCCAGCGAGAATGAAAGTGAAACATCCCAAATTAATCAGCCAGGTCTGTCCCATACCAGACATGTGGTTTGCACGGTAAGACTCAGATCAATGGCGCACAAAGTTAAGTCCTTAAGTGTTCTCGGGCGAAACTACCACATCCATCGAAGTGCTCCAACACTTCCCCCTTTACTGCACGATCACTCGCCCGAGTAGAAACCAATTTTGTATAACCACCGCCAATGACGCACCAACGTCACGGCACAAATTTTATAACAGTGGCACCAACCACAATTCAATATATCATTAAGTCAAATTAATTAATCACATGTGATGATGAATCCAAACGATACTAAAAGCATGGCTAAGCATACTAATCGTACCATCCCAAATGTGATCGTAACATAGCATCACTAGTAAGTTTCCCAACCTATGGTGACAATGGCAGCATGGCATTCAAGTTTAACAAGGAGGGAAATACTCAATTGAGGTGATAACTACCAATTACAAGGTTTGTATAAAAGTAGCGATGCAATGTAATTTAAAACAAAATATTTAAATAATAGATTGCAAACTGGGTTCAACATGATCAAAGGACATGACTTGCCTTGGCCTTGCTCAGCTGACGACTCTTGATCTTCAAATCTGACGGCGGCTCCCTCGAACGCGTGATCTAACGAGAGAGAAAACGAAACAAAGAGACAAAATAAATTCAAATAAAAATTCAAATGAACTCCAAAAATTCTAAAACCTGAACCAAAAGATAGAGCTCAATTTTATATGAATTTAGGAAAAAGAATCAGGTCAATCGGAGCTAGGACGAGGGAGAACGGGGCTCTGGAAAAATAAATCTACAGAAAATCGGAAAATTGGAAAAGTGCACTGTGCTGTGGACCGGGTGCACGGAAGACTGGGTCCACGGTGAACCCGGTGCACGAAACAGTGCGGGGCGGCGGCTGCTTGCGCAAGCGGCTCTGGCTGACGTGGCGCTGACGGGGCTGACACGTCGGCCTAGGGCTGACGTGGCTGCTTGCGTGGCTTGCTGGCGCGGCTGTGCGGTCTACGGTCTACGGCTGACGGGTGGGCCCGGCTGGCAGCGAGACGGCGCACGGTGGACGGCGTCCACGGGAAGGCGAAGGGTCGCGGGCGGCTGGCATCAGCGCTGACGTGCGCGTGCACGGGGCGCGAGGCGGCGCAGACGGAGCGGCCGAGGCGGTGCAGCGCGGGCGCGTCCGCTGGCGGCGCGGCGGCGAGGGTTGGCCGGCGGCGACCGAGGCGGCGGCGGAACTCACCGGCGACGAGCTCCGATGGCGAAGGCAGCGAGCGGCGACGACGGCAGACGGCGAACGCACGGCGACTACTCCGGCGACGGCGGACGCACGGGCGTTGGCGGCGGTGAGCGGCGGCGAGGGCGGCGGCTCGGGACGAGGGAGATGCCCGGGGTCGGCTCCCTTTAAATACACGGACGCCGAGGCGTCCGGACGGAAGACGGCGGAGGAGTCCCGGGCGGAAACGGCGAGGCGGCGGCGGAGTCCGGAACGGAGACGGGGAAGGAGACCGGGTCGGGGACGACGCGCCTGACAGGTGGGCCCCATCTGTCGGTGGCGCGGGCGAGCGGGCGCGGATGGCGGCCACGTGGCGCGCATCCGAAGGGGCAAGGCGGGCGCGGGCCGAAGGCATGAGAGGCTGGGCCGGCTGGTGGGTTTCGGCCCACTGGCCGGATGGGGTTTTTGGAGGGTTTTTCTTTTTCATAAATTCATTTAAATCCTTTTGAGCTCTAAAAAATAGCAAATAAATCCGGAAAATTCACCAAAACTTCCAGAAAATTCCTTGAGACTCAGGGAACTCAAATAAAATAACTTGGCAAATGTTAATGTTTAATTTAATCATATTAAATCCAAATAAATTCTAAAAATTCCTTTTAAGCTTTAATTAATTCTGGAAAAATACAAATGGTGAATTTTATTTTAAAAGCTTCAAAAAGGCTCTGAAAATCAGGATGTTACAGCCGGCACCTTCCTCAAACAGCCCGAGCATCTCCACCAAGTCCCTCGGCCCGTGGGTAGCGTCCGGCACGTCGACACACAGGTCCCGGAGGGCCTGGTTCAGAGACTCCATTGCCCTCCATGCCGACACGGACGCATTGTCCAAGGCGCCGTCCTTCTCCACAAGGGACTCCACCAGCTGGGCCTTCTCCTCTGTAAAGTGGCGATCGGCTGCAAAAAGGAGGTGCGTTCCTCCGCCGCGGCGCGCTGGACTTCCTCGGTCTCCTGCTGCGCGGCCGTCAGGGCGCCCTCCAGCACGTGAAGCTGTTCATCCTTCGCGGCATGGGCGTCATCCGCAGCACGAAGATCGACCTCCAGGGCTCTCTACTCCCGGATGCGGGCCTCATCTAGCGCATGGCCAAGGACAAGCGTCTGGAAATAGCAGAAAAAGTCAGCAGGTGCTCGACAGTGCTTTAGCAACCGCGAGCGCACATACTTACCCTTATCTCCGAGGCCCGCAGTGCGAGCGCCAGGAGGTCCCCCTCGCACGACGACAGCATCTGTTGGTCAAAGCCGTCGTGGGCGCGCTCCGTGGCTGCATTAAAAGCGCGAAGCGTCTCCGGGCGCGGGAGGAAGTCGGAGAGGATGGGCCCCACCCCCGCCACGTCAGTGGCTGCGGAGGCTTCGGCCACGTCAACGGCGGCAGGCACCTGCAGGATACCCCGTACGGGGTCCGGCACGTCGCGCGCACCCCCGTTGCTCGATCCTTCACCACGGCCGGGAGACTTCGTCTCGCCTGATGTCGACGAAATGAGCGAGCAAATCGGGGAGAGTTTCGCGAAGTCGTGCGAGGAAAGGGAGCTGCGCCTACCTTCTGCATCCCCCGCCGCGACAGGAGGTGCTTGTTCAACCGCCAGTTGGGAGGCGAGCACCTCGGCGGGCGGTCGAGAAGAACCTTCGGCCACGTCGGGCGCCGCAGCTCCAAGCACAGGGCCGGCAACGATGTACCGACCCCTCGAAGGAGAAGGAGGTCGAACTCGAGGGCGTTTCGCCTATGGCTCCACAGGCGATTCTCCCGCGACGTTAGCAGCTGCAGCTTCTGTCGCGCCTTCGGTCACTACCACCCCGGGCGCCTCCTCGACGGCCGCCGTGGATGGCAAAGCATCGCCAGGAGTGGTGTCCTCCCCCGGGTTGGCAGGTTCCGGCACAACGAGAGGCGTGCTCACGGGGTCAACAGCGCCGGCAGAGGAGGCCGCCAATGGGCTCGGGGCGACGCGCCCTCCCGAGCTGGTTCGGACGGATCCATCGCCGGCCGCACGTTTTGTCCCGCCGGTTCCAGTCCCCCCGGTGCCAGCCGCTGAGGTGGCTGGTGGACTGGATGCCCCCGCAGGAGTCTCTGCCGGTACCGCGCGCTCGGGCACAGCCATGCACAGAACCTCGCACGCGCAGTTTATCTGCCCCTGCTTCGCCGCCTTGGTCGCGGCCCCGCGCAGCTTGTGCTCCTTCAGCGTGTACGGGCCCAGGAACGTCACAACCGCATGCTCGGCATCTTCCAGCCGAGCCACTGCACAAAAGGCAACAAGTTGGTCAGCTGGGGACCATGCAGACAAACGAGTGCGTACCGACGCACTGCGCGACTTACAAGGAGCGGAGGGCGGAAGCACGCAAGACAATGGCGGGCGCACCCCGTCCTCTCGGTCGTCGCCCCGTCGCCCATACTTCCACCGGGCGGAGAGTGGCGCCACCCCGTACATCGTAAATTCTTCAGCCAAGTCGCGCATACTCAGCCGGCGTGCACCGCCAGCAAGTTTCCACAGCCTCCGTGCGTCATCAACCTCCGGCTTCACACTCGGCGAGCTATTGAACAAGATTGGCCCGCCTCGGCATAGCAGGCCACTCGTACTGGTCACTACGTAATAAAACCACTGGCGCGTCCAGCCAGATTCCCACCTCTCCAAACTGGCTGGCGCAGGGAATAGCGTCGTGCAGGATCCTCGCAGAATGAAATCCACGCTGCCAAAATTACATACAGCGCCATCGACCTTCTTGGGTCGACAGCATGCGTCGTGCAGGGTGGCAAACAGGCTCGCGCTGGGACGCCGGCTTCCGTCCGTGTAGCCCATGTGAAGACAGCTAGGCGGACTATGGCGTTTGGCGTCAACTGCACTAGCTCCAACCCGTAGGTCCGCAGGACTTCGCCCACAAACATCGTTGAGGGCATTCGAAGGCCAGCGTCGAAGAATGTGGCAAAAACGATCGCCTCCGTTTCCTGGGGCTTCGGCTCTGTCTCGTCTCGATGGGGTAGGCGAGCCCCATCGCGCTCTTCGATCTTCCCTTCCCGTGCGAGCCGCTGCAGCGTCTCTTCGGTCGCGCGGCTCCTTCCTAGCACACGGGAGCAGCGACCCCCTGAGTACTCCATGGCGTCCCACCGCTTGTCGCCATGTGAACGCCCTCGCAGCACCAGCTCGTAGTCCTCAGAAGGGAAGGACAACTCGTCCCGGCAAGACGAGGAGCCGCTACCGGGATGGCGGGAAGCACCGTCATGACCGGCCATTGGTCTCCAAGGTTAGGGCAAAAGGGCTATCAGCACGAAATAAGCAGAGCTAGGCGGCAGGCGAGATAAAGCGCCCCTACCGCAGCGATGGCACTTTATAAAGCCCACTCGCCTTCTCCACGACCAGAAGCGTAGCCAGATTAAAACCACCAGCGGTTCGACTACCCACGACTGGAAAGAAGAACCGCCGGCATCTGGAGGAGCGTGTCTGGTAGGTGGCTTGGCAGCGCACAACCCCAGCACGCGCCCGACACGCGTCCCACTTGCCTAGGGAAGAGGCGAGCAGCCGCGCTCACGCAACCGCTCACATCCCACGACGCACCAGGCATAAACCGCCGCATGCCCCACCCACGGAAGGCAGACTGCACGACACGACAACCCACCCCCTGACAGGTCAGGCGCCGGCACGATTCCAGCCGCCATTAAAAGCGCACTACCAGACTGCGGGGTAACAACGGCCCAGAAGTGTAACGACCTCGGCGGCACAAGGCCCGCCTTCGCTACTGCGTCAGCCACAACTTCGACTCGGCCCACAATGCCGGCGCCACAACCAAGCGGTCTGGCCTCACCTCGGCAGCCCCGATTGCATCTTTCCAAGTGCCAGCTCCGCTGCCACCCGTTCGAAGGGTAGGGGACGGAGCGCGCGCGCGTCTACTTCCGCCGGGCGCCAGCTCCGCTGCCGCCCGTTCGAAGGGTAGGGGACGGAGCGCGCGCGCGTCTACTTCGGCTGGGCGCCAGCTCCGCTGCCGCCCGTTCGAAGGGTAGGGGACGGAGCGCGCGCGCGTCTACTTCGGCTGGGCGCCAGCTCCGCTGCCGCCCGTTCGAAGGGTACGGGACAGAGCGCGCGCGCGTCTACTTCGGCTGGGCGCCAGCTCCGCTGCCGCCCGTTCGAAGGGTACAGGACAGAGCGCGCGCGCGTCTACTTCGGCTGGGCGCCAGCTCCGCTGCCACCCATTCGAAGGGTAGGGGACAGAGTGCGCGCGCGTCTACTTCAGCTGGGCGCCAGCTCCGCTGCCGCCCGTTCGAAGGGTAGGGGACGGAGCGCGCGCGCGTGTACTTCAGCGGGGCGCCAGCTCCGCTGCCGCCCGTTCGAAGGGTAGGGGACGGAGCGCGCGCGCGTCTACTTCGGCCGGGCGCCAGCTCTGCTGCCGCCCGTTCGAAGGGTAGGGGACAGAGCGCGTGCGCGTCTACTTCGGCTGGGCGCCAGCTCCGCTGCCGCCCGTTCGAAGGGTAGGGGACGGAGCGCGCGCGCGTCTACTTTGGCTGGGCGCCAGCTCCGCTGCCGCCCGTTCGAAGGGTACGGGACCGAGCGCGCACGCGTCTACTTCGGCTGGGCGCCACCTCCGCTGCCGCCCATTCGAAGGGTAGGGGACGGAGTGCGCGCGCGTCTACTTCAGCTGGGCGCCAGCTCCGCTGCCGCCCGTTCGAAGGGTAGGGGACGGAGCGCGCGCGCGTCTACTTCGGCTGGGCGCTAGCTCCGCTGCCACCCGTTCGAAGGGTAGGGGACGGAGCGCGCGTGTCTACTTCGGCTAGGCCCCAGCTCGGGAGGGAGCGCCCGCGCGCGTCTACCTCAACTGCAATCTAGCCATCGGCCTCGACTGCGCCCTCAACCCTCGGTCAAGTTCGAAAAAGTTCACAGGCCGCAGGGACGGAGGGGGCCAAAGGACTCGGCAACATGGCTTTAGCCCTGTGAAGCCCTTTAGCATGAGAGGCTCCTGTTGTAGGGGTGGCCCCCACCTAAACCCAGCAGGCCTGGTAGAAGGTTATAAGGCCCAGAATAGGCCATGTATAATGGCATAAGTGCCCCTGAAGGTGAAACTCAGATGTAAGGGTATAATTGTAAAAGCACTCCCCGTGTGTAGATATATATATGGAATACAGGTCACCGGGGAGGGCTTACCCTGTCACTTTCTCCCAACTCTGTCCACTACCATCTCTCTCTGTTTGGTCCGTAACCACAACAGTATCCACTTAAAATATTCTTCTCCGAAAGCAACAAACGCTAGGAAGAAAAGGGTTATGCCCGCTGAAGACTCAAAGGATAACGAGGGAAAAGACAACCGAGGAGAACAAATGAACTGAAACTCAACACAGCATAGACAGCAGCCAAATCTGGCAGGGGCGGTCAGGTCGCTTGGCATAGGCCGGTCTGACCGCCGGTCATGGGCCGGTCAGACCGCCTTGTGAATGTCGGTCTGACCACTGACTCTTCTTCGGTCTGATTGCAGGTCATTCGGCGGTCTGACCGGGCTTTGATTTTCAGCAGGAGCAAAAAATTCAGAGAGGAGCGCGGACTGAATAAAAACTGAAAATGCCAAGACTGGTTAAGCTTGAAGAATTTTGAGAACTACTGCTATTTTCTTTACCCAAAAACAATTGAACTACAAACTAAATAGCATCAGAACCCTAGAAGATCAGAGAAGACAATTAAAGACCCAAAAGATCAACATTTGAGACAAAAGCTGAAACTTAGAGAGAGCAATCCTAAAACTCAAATTCCCAGCCAATCTTTAATCTTTTGAATATGAAACTGAGAGATTAGCTAAGGAATAGCCTTAGGACTCAAAAACTTAAACCAGGGCACTCTCTTTTAAGGGAAAACGAAAAACCTCATTAAACCCTAGAACAAGGAACCAAAAAAAACATGAGCACAGGATGGAAATAATGGAATCTTTGATTCATCTGATGAGCTCTTGGTAATCTATCTGACCAAATGGTCTTGAAGCATTATCCCATCACAGAGCAATCCATTTTACACCTTCTGAGCAAGAGTCAACTCCAAATCACAAAAGCAGAGAAATCAACAGAGCAAAAGCACGAAGAAGAAAACAGGAGACAGGTGCAACTCAAATCAAATTGATTCATTCCCATGAATGATTGAGTACAGAGGAATGATTACATGGAGTATCAACTCATCTCCTCCCGAAACCCTTCTCATAGCAGAAGGAAAATCAAGAACTCATCTCTCACATGAGTAGAACACTGGGAAGAAACAGAACACCCTCTGCTCTTCACCAACCCACAACAACTAAAGCACAAAGCAAAACAAACTCTAATCCCTCTCAAAAGCCATGCCACAATCAGGAGACACACCTCCTATTTATAGTCTTTGCACTAGATGGTTCAAAAATGCTTTGCCCATTAAGCTTTACACTTTACCCACTAAACCTAACCAAATCTACTTCGTTTAGTGCAGCTTTGCGTATTCACCAAAACGCCCCTCCTGCACCTTCCGGGAAGCTTCCTCATTCGTTGCCTTCCAAGCCTCGCAGCCACCTCGAGCCCTCGCCGTCTTCGGCACACCTCGACCGCTTTGACCTCGGCACCACCTGCGCCTAGTCCGGTCATCCCGTGCCTCGCCACGACTCCACCTCGATGTCCTGCAGCCATCACAAACAAGAAACACATCACAATAGCATTAAGAGAAATTTTAAGCATGAAAAAGGTCAAACGTGTCGAATCAAAAGAATAAGCATCCTAAGCACTTCGACTAAGTTTGACCAAGTCCGACCGTCGCCAAATACACAACGACATGGTACGAACCACACAAACCAAACTCGACTTTCCTAATACAGAAGTCAATTACTCATCACACTCACGGGGCCACCTCCACCTGGTCTATCAGGAACAATTGGACTCGGATTGTGTTTGAGCTAGAGGTCGATTCGGACTCTAGTCCCAACAAGGAGTTCGGATAAAGAAACACAAACCGACTCAGATTGTCCTCTCAAGATGGCGCACGGTAAAACATGGAAGCTTTTTTTTGGTTGCTAATTGAGGGAATCAACCAGCAATTTTGTAGGGTTTATGTGAACACAACGATTAAGCAACGCAAAAGGAAACACACGGATCAGCACTAAAACAAAACTCTAATGGACGAAGACTTAACAAAACGCACAAGAAATAAACAGATTAAACTACGGTTTTGGTACTACAATTTTCAGTTTAATGGACGAAAGGACAGAAAACAAATCTAACTACGGGTAAAGAAGTTATCACCGAGTAAACCTAGAATCTGATACCACATGATACGGGGAGGGGTCCCGATCTTCTCAGTGAGGAACCATGGATAGTTGATGCGAAGTAGACGATGTCGCTAGTTGAACACTCGTGCCAATGCACGAACCCTCAACTCTTTGTAATACGCCCAAAACACACCGGATAATTGTTCGTCACGAGACCACAAACGACGAACGCCAAGTACCCAATTCCCAATGGAACGACGGCTTGACCTTCAATTGCAAAACGAACAATGGATCGTCTAGTTCTCTCTCAAAGTCCTCGCATGAACTCTGGTGTTGAAAGAACAAGTAATAGCTATGTTTCAATCTTATGCATAAAATTGGTCTCCCCCTAAATACAAGGCTTATATAGCCCCTTGGGACATCCATATGGTCCCCAAACCAAGAACAATTCAACCCTATATGGTTTTGGATACGAACTCTCACAAAAAGGAAACTATATTTTTGACCCGTTATATTGTTTCGATCATAACTTTTTATCTGTGATGAATTTGAAGGTGGGACTATATCCATTGCGTATCCCTTGAAATTATCTTTCCAACGAGTACAAGAACACCTGAATCGGACTCTGTTTGTAAAAGTTATGGCTTTTTTAGTAACTGCTTGTCAGGCTGTCCCGAACCGAATCCGAATTGAATCCTTAGTTGAATCCGAGTTTGAATTGGGTTGAGCACGTGGGAAGTCCGAATTTGGCTTGAAAATCTTATCCAAAACTTGTAGTTTAGGTCCTTGGGCTCCTCCCTTTTGCTCTCCCAAGTCTTCACATGAGTCATACCTGTTTGTTTAAACGCTTGGCTCTTGCCCTCGTCATTGGACCCTCTGGTTTTGGGTTATTCTCATGCATGCTTGGTGTGAAAGATATATATGTAATGGGGATGTCCTCATCAGTATGTGCATGACCACCAATAGGAGAAGTTGTATAAGTGTTAGGGATGCCCTCATCATTGTGAGTCACTTTTAAATCCGTTTGATCATCACTTGTTATTGTAGCCACCACCAAGTGTAAGTTTCTTTTGGCCTCAATTCACTTCGGAAAGGTAAGAACTTTACTTGGGAGAGGAAAAGCGAGATTGAGTGAACTCCATATATTACCCATATATTTGTGGTTTTTGCGTTTCCTTGTGCTACTAACCATGTCAGGTGGAGACGACAACATGGGAGAGGAGCATGGTCTGAATTCCCTGGTGACTCGTTTTCAATTCCAAGTTTTGAGGGGAGCTTTGCGCAATGAGTTCGCCGCCACTACTTCTACCCTGGAGGAGCAACTCAAGGCAGAGATCAACAATTCCACATAAGACATGCGCACTAAGATGAACCAACAAATGAGTGTGCTACGTACCAACATTGTGAATGATGTGGTGCGCGCGCTTCGACCACAACAAGAGGAAGGCAGTGTGCATCGTGGGGGTGGCATACCTCCGCGAGATGAGGAAGCAGGCGTTGCTCGAGGTGGCCAAGATGCACAACAACGGCGAGGCCGCGTGGTGGCAAACGCCATCCGTCCACCCCCACCTGGGAGAGGTGCAGGGGGCGGCTTCCATGGTCCGGGGAGGGGCCATGGACATGGAGGCCGTGGTGGGGGAGCACTTCACGTTGACGACGATGACTTTCCGCACTACGACGATGGCTACCACCACCGTAATCGTTACGGCGAAGAACGACCACACGAGGAGAAATTTGGTAAGCTCAAATTTACAATGCCTTCATTTTCAGGTACACATGAGCCCGAAGAATACCTCACTTGGGAGCTCAAGGTGGACAAGGTGTTCCGCTTGCACAACTATTCTGAAGAAAAGAAAATCCATATGGCGGGACTAGAATTCAATGATTATGCCTTGGTTTGGTGGGAACAAGTGCAAAACCAAAGGATGGAGAACAATAAGCCACCCGTCACTATATGGGAAGAGATGAAGTACCATATGAGGGCAAGGTTTGTTCCTAAACACTACAAACATGACCTTTTTGATAAATTGCAGAATTTGAAGCAAGGGAGTCTCACGATTGAGGAGTACTACAAAGAGATAGAAATGGCTATGATAAGGGCTAATGTTTATGAACAAGAAGAGCATACTATGGCCCGTTTCCTTGCTGGTTTGCATCCTTCCATCAAGTGAATTGCCGAATTTCAACCCTACAACAACATGGTAGAGTTGGTGCATCAAGCCACTAAGGCTGAGAGGCAAGTACAACAAGACATGAAGGTTTGAAAATCATCTTCCTACACTCCCCGTACAGCACCTACAGGAGGTAAAACCACATCTCGTTTCAATTCGTTTAAAACTAACCCATCTAGTGGAAGTTTTACTCCTAGTGCACATGCTGCTCCAAGTGCTAAGAACGCCACTCCTTCCTTTCCAAAGAAAGGACCAGCCCCATCTTCATCATCTTATGTTGGTTCTACGGCCAAGAGTAGCTCCATCCAATGTTTCAAGTGTCTTGGTCGAGAACATATGTAAAAGGATTGCCCAAATAGCAAGGTAATGTTGATAACTGAGAATGGAGAATATGATTCTGCTAGTGATGAAGATGGAGAGCACCTTGCTGATTTTGAGGCGTTAGAGGATGGCTATGAGGAAGAAAGAGAAGAAGAAACACATAGGGATGGGTATTGTGACCCCCAAGTCCGGTCCTATCCTTGTGTGCACCCCTTCAATGTTGAGCGTTCAAACAAAATCCAACCATGAACAACGCTACAGCCTTTTCCAAACAAGAGCGCAGGTAAGTAAAGATGGTAAGTGTTGCAAAGTTATTATTGATGGAGATATTTGTCATAACCTAGCTAGCTTTCAGATTGGTTCATATCGTGATACTGTAGAATGTGATGTTGTGTCCATAAAAGTATGTCACTTGTTATTAGGTAGGCCATGGCAATATGATCATTCTGTTATTCATGATGGAAGAACTAATCAGTACAAATTCATTTGGAACAATAAGGAAATAGTGTTACTACCATTGACTCCTTCTCAAATTATACATGATAACATGCAAAAGGTTGAGGTGAAAATGGAGAGTGGGAAAGTGAAAGAGCAAAAGAGTGTAATTTCACAAAGTGTGAGTGAGACCCATAAACTAAAACTGAGTGGAAAAAGAAAGGGTGAGGGGGAGAAAAAGTTTGTCATGATAGCCACCAAATCTGATTTGCGAGAGATGAGAGATGATCTCACTTTGGACCATTTGGTGTTGCTGTATAAAGAAATTCTGCTCTTTACTAATGACTTAACCTCTCTTCCTAGTGTGGTTTCTCATGTGTTACAGGATTATGAGGATGTTTTCCGGAGGAGGTACCTGCTGGTCTACCACCCATTCGAGGCATCGAACATCAAATTGACTTGGTACCAGGAGCTCCACTTCCCAACCGGCTGCCGTATCGCACAAACCCGGAGGAGATAAAATAAATTCAGCAGCAAGTGCAAGCGCTCATGGAAAAAGGGTATGTACGCGAAAGTCTTAGTCCTTGTGCCATTCCTGTCATTCTTATTCCTAAGAAAGATGGTACATGGAGAATGTGCATAGATTGTAGAGCTATCAACAATATTACCATTCGTTATCGTCATCCTATTCCTAGGTTAGATGATATGCTTGATGAATTGAGTGGCTCTACTATCTTTTCTAAGATTGATTTGTGTAGCCGATATCATCAAATTCGAATGAAACATGGTGATGAGTGAAAAACAGCTTTTAAAACAAAATTTGGATTTTATGAATGGTTATGATGCCTTTTGGTTTATCTAATGCCCCTAGTACATTCATGCGATTAATGAACCATGTTTTGAGACACTTCATTGGAAAATTTGTGGTAGTCTATTTTAATGACATTTTGATATATATATATATATAGCCGTTTATTGGAAGAACATATTGAACACATTAGACAAGTGCTAAGAACCGAACAATTGCATGCTAATCTTGAGAAGTGTACCTTTTGCACAAACAAAGTTGTGTTCTTAGGCTATGTTGTTTTAGATCATGGAATTGATGTTGATGAATCTAAAATTGAAGCTATTCGAAATTGGCCTACTCCTGTTAATGTTAGTCAAATTCGTAGCTTTCATGGACTTGGTAGTTTTTATCGCCGCTTTGTGAAAGATTTCAGCACCATTGCTGCCCCATTAAATGAATTAACAAAAAAAGGAGTCACTTTTGAGTGGGGAGAAAAACAAGGCAAAGCTTTTGCTGAATTGAAGAAATGTTTGACTGAATCACCATTGCTTGTTTTACCTGATTTCACTAAAACTTTTGAGATTGAATGTGATGCTTGTGAAATAGGTATTGGTAGTGTTTTGATGCAAGAAAGAAAAATTGTTGCATATTTCAGTGAGAAACTTCATGGTGTACAATTGAATTATCCTGTTTATGACAAAGAATTGTATGCTCTTGTGCGCGTATTAGAGACTTGGCAACATTATCTTTGGCCTAAAGAATTTGTCATCAATTCTGATCATGAAGCTAAACTGAACTGTAGACATGCTAAGTGGGTTGAATTCATTGAGATTTTTCCATACGTTGTTAAATACAAGAAAGGTAAGGAAAATGTGGTAACTGATGTATTGTCTAGAAAACACGTGCTTTTCACTCAATTGGATGTAAAGGTTCGAGGGATAGAAAGTTTGAAAGATTTTGTCGGGACCCGGAGCGGCAACTCCAGAACCCTCTGTGTTAATCGCACTATCCCAGGAAAAGCTAGTGCACACAGTATCACAAAGACAAATATCATGCGTAATGACAAACTTTATTTAACTAATATGAGCCTGATGGCCAAAGTTTACAATAATAGCAAAAGAAGACAGCGGAAGAAATACATAAAGCAGCAGCCCATCCAGCCTTCCCACAAGGCGAATGACTGTAAGACGTGGCCTAGTCGCAATCCTCACCGAAGTCGTCGAAGGCTTCCTCTGGAAAGAATTAGATATAGCAACATGAGTACAAAAAGTACTCCACAAGTTACACCAGGAGATTTAACAGAATAGATGCATGCATATGGAATATCAAAGGAAGGCATAATATGGTTAATTTGCAAAAAAGGCGACTTTGAAGTAAATATCATAAGTAAGTGCAAAAGCTGAATTTGATACGATAAATAGAAACAAGATTTTAACAAAATAATATCGTTAGTGCAGGCTCCAACCAAACACTAACCTATTCACGGGCATCCCACCCGGACCATCTTTTCCAAAAGCTCACGTATGGATTCCATCCATCCACACGGTTTTCACAAACCATTTTGAAAACCAAAGTCTAATCCATGAAAAACTTCACTCAGCTTGCCCATGACCGTGGGCACGGCTATCCAGGATAGGTTATACACTCTGCAGAGGTTGTACAGCTTTACCCACAAGACATGATCATCCCGGTTTGCCACGCGAGTTACACACTTCCTTAGGTGTGCGGCGAGGAGATCATGACAAAGCCTCTACAATGATCCGTTGTCAACATAATCACGCCGCCACTAAGGTTTCACCACAACATGAATCCACATGTTGGAGCCCCCTCTTGTGCCATGTGAGACTTCTCACGGCCTACGCCGCGCTCACATTCAGCCTATAGCGAGATCATGTTGGAACTTCACAAATTATTCGGCCAGGTCTGTCCCATACCAGACTTGTGGTAGTACGATAGGGCTTTGCAATAGTAGCTCACAGACCGGTCCTTAACTTGACTTAGGCCCAACCACGTACCCCTATGCACGACAATCAACCACTGCGGCTCCAACCAACAGGGCATGCCTGCACCCACCACTCTGACCAATTGCCTAAGTCTAAACCAGTTTTATATTTTGTTTCCAAAATATTTCATAAACCTTCTTGACTCACCGAAGTCAAGAATAAGTTTATCATTTCATGTAAAAAGGTTATCATTTTATGTGAAAGATCATCCCAAACCATAAGTTTTATAAGCATGTCTAAGCCTTTCTACAAAATTTCTAGTTAGTGCTATTGTACTAACTAGGTTTTATCTAGAGTTGACAAGGTATAATCATAAGCAATATCAAATTTGGCTGTCCAAAGAATTTGGGTGTAACTAGAGTTCAAAGCTGAATTTAAACTAACTTGAATAAAATTACGCATGCAATAATTGTTTAAAAACAACATAATTAATTTAAAATATTAGGTTCAACATGATCAAAGGTGTAACTTGCCTTGCTCGAAGACCTGGTGCTACGAATCGTCGAAATCGAACTCTCCGGATTCGTCGAAATCTACGCGCGAAGAACCAACCAAATAAAATCAAATAAAATCGAAATAAAATCCAAAAATTATAAAATATATACTGCAACTTAGATTATGATTTTAGACAAATTTAGAGATTTGAATCACTGGATTCGGAGATCGGACGAGGGAGAACGAGCGATTGGAAGTTTGATCGGTTTGGAAATTCCAGAAAAATGCAAAACGAGGGAATATTCTCTGGAATCTTATTTTGGCTGATTTTGGGGTATTTTGGAGTGTATGACACGTGGGGCCCGGTTGTCATTGAGTGCAGAATTTTATTTTATTATTTTATGACATGTGGGTCCCGCTTGTCATGGACTAGAGGTGAACAAAATGTGGCCAAAAGTCCAACCGAAAATGCATTGCACTGGACTTGAACTCACAACCTCATGCATGCATGCCTTAACTTGTCTCCAATAACCAAGTGACCCTTTGCTCTTTCATGACAAAGGAGCAACAACAAATGCAATAAACAAGGATAAACATGGTTAGAGAAGAAAGCCACAGGGAGGCACACGGGGCGCACGGGAGACGAGCTCGCCGGCGGCCGGCGGTCGGCGGCGGGGCGGCGAACGGCGGCGGGGTGTACGGGGTGGCGGCGCTACTCACCGGCGGCGGCGGGGATGGCCGGGGCGGCCAGTGGCGGCGGGAGGCGGTGGTGGCGGCGGTTGGGGATGGGGGTGGCCGGAGGAAGGTGGCCGGGCGGCGGCGGGAGGCGGTGGGAGGTGGCGCACGGCGGCGGGAGGAGAGGGGAGTGAAGGCCGGCCGAAGAAGGGGAGGGGAATGGAGAGAATGGTGGTGGGGAGGCCCTTTTATAGAAAGAGAGAGGAGGTGAAGGGATTTCGGTTTTGAGTGGATTAAAGGATGGAAAACGGCCGGGAGATTGATGAGGGTGATTAGGGCGTCCGTTTCCACGCTTTAATCGGGAGTTATGAGGGAGAAACGGTGGTTTTTATGAGCTCCAATTTGTCATCCATGGTGGAGGAGAGAGAGGGTGGGAGGAGGAAGAAGGGAAGGTTGAAGAAACATATGACATGTGGGGTCCATGTGTAATAGAGAGAGGGAGGAAGTGAAGGGGTACGGGCCGTCGGATTGTTGACACGTGGCAAGTGGATGGCTCATGTCCTTTGGATTTTATGAAGGGGTAAGTTGCAATGCATGGCTAGGATTAAAACGTGGAGAGAGGTTGATTTAATCTGAGAGTGACACGTGGCGGGCTAGGAATAATTTGAATTTTATTTTCGGATTAAATTTCAGAAATTACTAGAAACTTCACAAACACTTGGAAAAATAGTATTTAATGTCTAAAAATTCCAGAAAAATTATAGAACATTCCTGGAAACATTTTAGACTTAGTAAAAATATTTTTAATTTCATATTTGCATTTAATAATTTTATAAAATAGTTTTTAACCTTTCAAAATTGATTTTTAACTCCAGAAAAGCACAGAAAATCCGAATAAAAGCCAAATGCTTTTAAATACTTAATTTGAAATTATATTTTTACATAAACTCAAAATATTCTTTTATTTAATCATAATTTTATGTTTTTAGTTAAATTACTTTTTATAAAAGCCTTTTTAAAAGCTAAAAACAGACAAATAAAATCTCCAAAATTTAGGCAACCAAAGAACACTTTATTTTATTTAAATTAAATTAATTATTTTTTTTTACTGAAAATTTTGAAATAAACAGCTGGGCTGTTACAAACTACCCCCCTTAAACAGAATCTCGACCCCGAGATTCGCACGGGTTAGCAAAGGAATAGGTTTGGATCTTACTCTTTGTGGTTTGAGCGGAGATCTGGTTCAACCGTCCATTTGCAAACTTCTGTGGCCTTCTTTTTGCCGTCTGGAGGTTGTTGGCAGTTGGTGCTTCAGCTTGATGCTTCCAAAGAATAGGACAGAGGAGACTCAAGGCAAAGGAGGGACAACAGACGTTTTGCGCAACCCAAAACAAAACAACTAGCAAAACCTTTATTAAGCAAACAACAAGCAATAGTTACGGCTGCCGACAAAAGAGAAAACTGACAGCTCATAACTTCGTTTACTGTCTAGCTTAACAACTTAACCTAAAAGGATAAGGGTTGTCTTGGAGTGATCCTTCGCAGCTCTTGACGTACGAAGCATGATCCTTTGGTGCAAAGATTGAGGTTGCGGCAGAGTCGATGAATCTAGAGTGTTGCCATCTATAGTTGTTTTGAGCAAGGGAAGATTTAGAAATAAATTTTCAAGTAATGACAAAGATAGGGGAGAATTGGAAGACGAGAGCAAGCAAAGATTAAGAGATAAGGGTAGCATAGATTGAGAGGTAAGAATAAGAAAACTTTTGAAATTACTTGTTATTAAAATATATCCTTAAGGTCCAACCATTCTATTCTATCTACGGTCACGTCTTAGAGTCATTATTGCTCTGATACCATCTCTGTCGGGACCCGGAGCGGCAACTCCAGAACCCTCTGTGTTAATCGCACTATCCCAGGAAAAGCTAGTGCACACAGTATCACAAAGACAAATATCATGCGTAATGACAAACTTTATTTAACTAATATGAGCCTGATGGCCAAAGTTTACAATAATAGCAAAAGAAGACAGCGGAAGAAATACATAAAGCAGCAGCCCATCCAGCCTTCCCACAAGGCGAATGACTGTAAGACGTGGCCTAGTCGCAATCCTCACCGAAGTCGTCGAAGGCTTCCTCTGGAAAGAATTAGATATAGCAACATGAGTACAAAAAGTACTCCACAAGTTACACCAGGAGATTTAACAGAATAGATGCATGCATATGGAATATCAAAGGAAGGCATAATATGGTTAATTTGCAAAAAAGGCGACTTTGAAGTAAATATCATAAGTAAGTGCAAAAGCTGAATTTGATACGATAAATAGAAACAAGATTTTAACAAAATAATATCGTTAGTGCAGGCTCCAACCAAACACTAACCTATTCACGGGCATCCCACCCGGACCATCTTTTCCAAAAGCTCACGTATGGATTCCATCCATCCACACGGTTTTCACAAACCATTTTGAAAACCAAAGTCTAATCCATGAAAAACTTCACTCAGCTTGCCCATGACCGTGGGCACGGCTATCCAGGATAGGTTATACACTCTGCAGAGGTTGTACAGCTTTACCCACAAGACATGATCATCCCGGTTTGCCACGCGAGTTACACACTTCCTTAGGTGTGCGGCGAGGAGATCATGACAAAGCCTCTACAATGATCCGTTGTCAACATAATCACGCCGCCACTAAGGTTTCACCACAACATGAATCCACATGTTGGAGCCCCCTCTTGTGCCATGTGAGACTTCTCACGGCCTACGCCGCGCTCACATTCAGCCTATAGCGAGATCATGTTGGAACTTCACAAATTATTCGGCCAGGTCTGTCCCATACCAGACTTGTGGTAGTACGATAGGGCTTTGCAATAGTAGCTCACAGACCGGTCCTTAACTTGACTTAGGCCCAACCACGTACCCCTATGCACGACAATCAACCACTGCGGCTCCAACCAACAGGGCATGCCTGCACCCACCACTCTGACCAATTGCCTAAGTCTAAACCAGTTTTATATTTTGTTTCCAAAATATTTCATAAACCTTCTTGACTCACCGAAGTCAAGAATAAGTTTATCATTTCATGTAAAAAGGTTATCATTTTATGTGAAAGATCATCCCAAACCATAAGTTTTATAAGCATGTCTAAGCCTTTCTACAAAATTTCTAGTTAGTGCTATTGTACTAACTAGGTTTTATCTAGAGTTGACAAGGTATAATCATAAGCAATATCAAATTTGGCTGTCCAAAGAATTTGGGTGTAACTAGAGTTCAAAGCTGAATTTAAACTAACTTGAATAAAATTACGCATGCAATAATTGTTTAAAAACAACATAATTAATTTAAAATATTAGGTTCAACATGATCAAAGGTGTAACTTGCCTTGCTCGAAGACCTGGTGCTACGAATCGTCGAAATCGAACTCTCCGGATTCGTCGAAATCTACGCGCGAAGAACCAACCAAATAAAATCAAATAAAATCGAAATAAAATCCAAAAATTATAAAATATATACTGCAACTTAGATTATGATTTTAGACAAATTTAGAGATTTGAATCACTGGATTCGGAGATCGGACGAGGGAGAACGAGCGATTGGAAGTTTGATCGGTTTGGAAATTCCAGAAAAATGCAAAACGAGGGAATATTCTCTGGAATCTTATTTTGGCTGATTTTGGGGTATTTTGGAGTGTATGACACGTGGGGCCCGGTTGTCATTGAGTGCAGAATTTTATTTTATTATTTTATGACATGTGGGTCCCGCTTGTCATGGACTAGAGGTGAACAAAATGTGGCCAAAAGTCCAACCGAAAATGCATTGCACTGGACTTGAACTCACAACCTCATGCATGCATGCCTTAACTTGTCTCCAATAACCAAGTGACCCTTTGCTCTTTCATGACAAAGGAGCAACAACAAATGCAATAAACAAGGATAAACATGGTTAGAGAAGAAAGCCACAGGGAGGCACACGGGGCGCACGGGAGACGAGCTCGCCGGCGGCCGGCGGTCGGCGGCGGGGCGGCGAACGGCGGCGGGGTGTACGGGGTGGCGGCGCTACTCACCGGCGGCGGCGGGGATGGCCGGGGCGGCCAGTGGCGGCGGGAGGCGGTGGTGGCGGCGGTTGGGGATGGGGGTGGCCGGAGGAAGGTGGCCGGGCGGCGGCGGGAGGCGGTGGGAGGTGGCGCACGGCGGCGGGAGGAGAGGGGAGTGAAGGCCGGCCGAAGAAGGGGAGGGGAATGGAGAGAATGGTGGTGGGGAGGCCCTTTTATAGAAAGAGAGAGGAGGTGAAGGGATTTCGGTTTTGAGTGGATTAAAGGATGGAAAACGGCCGGGAGATTGATGAGGGTGATTAGGGCGTCCGTTTCCACGCTTTAATCGGGAGTTATGAGGGAGAAACGGTGGTTTTTATGAGCTCCAATTTGTCATCCATGGTGGAGGAGAGAGAGGGTGGGAGGAGGAAGAAGGGAAGGTTGAAGAAACATATGACATGTGGGGTCCATGTGTAATAGAGAGAGGGAGGAAGTGAAGGGGTACGGGCCGTCGGATTGTTGACACGTGGCAAGTGGATGGCTCATGTCCTTTGGATTTTATGAAGGGGTAAGTTGCAATGCATGGCTAGGATTAAAACGTGGAGAGAGGTTGATTTAATCTGAGAGTGACACGTGGCGGGCTAGGAATAATTTGAATTTTATTTTCGGATTAAATTTCAGAAATTACTAGAAACTTCACAAACACTTGGAAAAATAGTATTTAATGTCTAAAAATTCCAGAAAAATTATAGAACATTCCTGGAAACATTTTAGACTTAGTAAAAATATTTTTAATTTCATATTTGCATTTAATAATTTTATAAAATAGTTTTTAACCTTTCAAAATTGATTTTTAACTCCAGAAAAGCACAGAAAATCCGAATAAAAGCCAAATGCTTTTAAATACTTAATTTGAAATTATATTTTTACATAAACTCAAAATATTCTTTTATTTAATCATAATTTTATGTTTTTAGTTAAATTACTTTTTATAAAAGCCTTTTTAAAAGCTAAAAACAGACAAATAAAATCTCCAAAATTTAGGCAACCAAAGAACACTTTATTTTATTTAAATTAAATTAATTATTTTTTTTACTGAAAATTTTGAAATAAACAGCTGGGCTGTTACAGATTTATATGCCTCTGATAATGACTTTTCAACACCATATTCTAATTGCAAAGATGGGAAAAGGTGGGATAAGTTTTATGTTCATGATGGTTTTCTCTTTCGCATGAACAAACTATGTGTTCCAGATTCTTCTGTGCATTTGCTACTATTGTCGGAGTCTCATGAAAGAGGATTGGTGGGACATTTTGGAAGAGAGAAGACATACATGATGTTGGCCGATCATTTCTATTGGCCTAAGATGCGATGAGATGTCGACAGGTTTGTTCAACGATGCATCACGTGCCATAAAGCGAAGTCAAAGCTCAATCCACATGGTTTGTATACTCCACTTCCAGTTCCTAGCGCTCCTTGGGAGATATTAGTATGGATTTTGTTTTAGGATTGCCTAAACTAAGAGGGGGAGGGTTTCTGTGTTTGTAGTTGTGGATAGGTTTTCTAAAATGGCTCATTTTATTCCTTGTCATAAGAGCGATGATGCGTCGCATGTAGCTGAGTTGTTTTTCAGGGAAATTGTGAGACTACATGGCATGCCAAGAACCATTGTATCCAATCGAGAAGTCAAATTTATGAGCTACTTTTGGAAGATTTTGTGGGCCAAACTTGGGACAAAGTTGCTCTTTTCGACCACTTGCCACCCACAAACCGATGGACAAACATAGGTGGTGAACCGTACACTCTCAATGCTGTTGTGGACAATGATAAAAAAGAATTTAAAAGAGTGGGAAGATTGCCTACCGCATGTTGAATTTGCATATAATCGGGCGGTGCATTCTACAGCTCAACTGTGTCCTTTTGAGGTGGTGTATGATTTCAAACCGATCACGCCACTTGATTTGATGCCACTTCCATTACAAGAACGTACAAATATGCAGGCTTCTAAGCGTGCTGATTTTGTGAAAAAGCTCCATGAAAAGACTAAAGAGGTAATTGAAAAGAAGGTATGTGCTTATGCTTCTAAAGCTAACAAGGCTAGAAAGAAAATGCTATTTGAAACAGGTGACTTAGTATGGGTACACCTTCGCAAAGAATGCTTTCCGGAGAAGCATAAATCAAAATTGATGCCCCGTGGTAATGGCCCTTTTAAAGTACTTGCCAAGATCAATGACAATGCATACAAGATAGAGCTTCCGGGAGACGATTATGGGGTGAGTACTACTTTTAAGAGTAAAGTCCATTACCGGTCCTTAAACTTTTTATGCTGTGTCATCCCGGTCCATAGACTTTCAAAGTGTGCCATCCCGGTCCACAAACTTTCAAAGTGTGCCATTACCGGTCCTTAAACTTTTTATGCTGTGTCATCCCGGTCCATAGACTTTCAAAGTGTGCCATCCCGGTCCATAAAGCTAGACCCGAAACGGTCCGGTAATGGCACACTTTGAAAGTTTATGGACCGGGATGGCACACTTTAAAAGTCTATGGACCGGAATGACACAGCATAAAAAGTTTAAGGACCGGTAATGGACTTTACTCTACTTTTAATGTTGCTGATTTATCACCATTCCTTGAACATGATGGCATAGAGTTGAGGACGACTCCTTTTCAAGAGGGGGAGGATGATGAGGACATCTCTATTACACATTCATCGTCCACTCCAAGTGTGCATGACAAAGCTAGTGATGAGGCTCCAAAAGGTCCTATGACAAGAGCAAGAGCTAAACTACTTCAACAACAGGTGCTTTTGTTTTTTAGAGAGTCTTTTATTACGTTAGATGAGAATAGCATACTACCTAATGCAAATATGTTGTGCCTTCTCAGATTTGAAACAACGGAAGATCAAGTGGAGAAGGTCCAACTGGCTACGAGTGAAGAGAATGAGAGTCCATGCAAGCAAGGAACTAAGATATATGCGTCCAAGAAAATCTCAACCAAACAGCCATCAAATCAATGAAATGCCATGTGATCACAAATCTCACGGTGTGCGCAAGATGTGGCCTGCATGCCCAAAAGCTGACCGAATCCACCTCAAATCTCGGTTTTGTAATAGGATAGGGGCTTAGCCCGAAATTGAAGGAAATAGACTTGCTAAATTTTAGGAATTAGAATAGGAAACCTTGATCGAATTAGAGATTGATTCGGCCAAGCTTTCCTTGCGTGAGTTCGGGGGAAGCACTATAAAACCCCTTGTATCCCCTTTCGTTTGAGATAGACCATGTTTGAGAAAAATCAATCTACTAAAGTTTTTAAGTTTAGCATTGCTGCCGAAATTCCTTAGGGAATTAGGAGTGTCTTCTTCAATCAAGATCGTTCAGCTTTTCCGCTGGGATTGGATGCACGATAGATCTTCGCTTGGTGGTCGGCAAAATCAACATGAATGTGTTTTGGCGGATTAAAGAGTATTCATCCCTTGCACTGGCATTGAAGGATCATTATGATTCATCAAGACTCCCGTGAGTATCCATCCTACGTCGAGAAGATCGGGCGACCCCGTATCAAGTGCTTTGACAGAGTCCGCTTCCTTTTGCAGGTCTTGAGAATTTTACCGAAATGCCCCTCCACCACCTTCCCGGAAGCTTCCTGTTTGCTTTCCCAATCACGTTTGCAACCGCTTGGTGCCTAAGTCATCTTCAGCTTCACCCGATCGTTCTAGACCTCAACATCACCTGTGTTTAGTCCCGACCATTCCAGCCTCACCATGACCTACCTCCAAGATCCTTCAAGCATCACAGACAAGCAAAGCAACACATAGCACCGCACAAAACACTGTGATCATAAATCTACATTAGAAGAATGTACTCGGAAATCACCCCAGCTGGTCGGAAAACACTTACGACCAGTCGAATGCACAAGACATAAAAAGCTCATATCCTACGACCACATGGCAGATCATTATGACCACCCCCAGAAGTAGGTACGACCGCTTATTAGTGGCTACGACCGCCTCCCGCTATGTTACGACCACTCTGTTGGTCTTACGACTACACAAACAGTCGTTTCGACAACGTTATAGCTTCTCCGATCACTACGACTTCGTGGTCGCAAACCTTCTACTGAAGTTTCGAGCATGTTCACTTCTTCACAACATGGTCGAAGCCCCTTCCGACCACATTCAGTGCTTCACAACGTGGTCGAAGCCCCTTTCGACCACGTTCAACGTGGTCGAAGCCCCTTCAGACCACGTTCAGTGCTTCACAATATTGTCGAAACCCATTCTGACCACGCTCAACGTGGTCGAAGCACCTTCCGAAGCCCTTCCAACCATGTTCAACGTGGTCAAAACCCATTTTCGACTACCGACTGTGGACAACGTGGTCGAACAACCAACATGGTCGAAACATGCTTTCGACTACCGACCACGGACAACGTGGTTGAATGACCAATGTGGTTGAAACCCGCTTTCGACTACCAACCGCGTACAATGTAGTCGAAACCCGCTTTCGACTGCCGACCGTGGACAATATGGTTGAATGACCAACATGGTCAAAACCCACTTTTGACTACCGACCATGGCCAGTCGACGCTTCCAACTTCCGACCATGGCAAATCAACGCTTCTGATTTCTGACCACGGCCAGTCGACGCTTCCGACTTCTGACCATGGCTAGTGACACTTCCGACTTCTGACCACGGCCAATCGAGGCTTCCGACTTCTGAACACGGCCACTCGAAGCTGCCGACTTCTGAACGTGGTCGAGAACGCATTTGCTGACTTCTGAGCGTGGTCGTAAACCCGTCTGCTGACTTTCGACCACGGACAATGTGGTCGTAAATCTTCCAATCGACACACAACGTGATGGGAACGGGGTCCCGATCTTCCAACAGGTTCTGGGTAAGTTCGATTTGGTGGAGGCGCGACACAAATCGATCCGGCTTCCGAACGACACGTTCCGAACCCCGCAATCGCAGCACCACGTCTCCTCAGGTTATCAACCGTGCGCAGCCCGGTTGACCTCGCCAAGAAGGCTAATCCTCGCCTGCGAATCGAAGAACACAAGCAAGAACAAGGAAGAACACAACTGAATTGCAGATGGATAGATTTAGCACTCGAAAGTTGGGGTCTCACAAACCGATGAACGGCGAATCTGTTCAAAGACAAATCAATCTAAGCAAAACCCAACCCTAATGGTGGGGGTGGCGGCTGGATATAAAGGAGTTAGGGGCGTGCAAAACCCCTGGACGCGCCCTAATGGGCTCCAACATGATACAAAGCCAAAAGGCCCAAAAGACGGTGGCGCAGCACCCTGACAGATTCTGAACGCCCACTTGTTTCGACGATTCCCATTGACTCAGAAGGAATTTTGATATGGAACCAGAGATATTGGAAAGCTCGTCTTCTCAGCTTTCCATACATATGTAGAACGTCCAAAACGGAGTCCGGATGTGATCTGGGCGTCCGTTTTAGTGCGGACTGGTCCTGGACTCCGAATTGGATTCGAAGTCGACTTGAATTGGACCTCCAACATGATTCGAACGCCCTTGCTGGACTTGTGCGCCTTGTAGCCCTTCTCCAAGTACTTTCAAGTCCTATCCATGGTTCCTAATCATAATTAAATCATTAGGTAGCAATCTATTCTCAAATGAACAAAAGGAAGTACTTAGGAACGAGCTCACCTGTAAATTCAATTGTCGGGCGCGAGCTCTAGTGATTGGTCCTTGAATGTCAAGTGGAGGAGTGTTGTATGTATCCGAAGAAGTGATGTCCTCATCATCCTCCCCCTCTTGAAGCGGAGTTGTCCTCAACTCAGCCTCATCTTCTTCTCCCAAGTATGGTTTCAAATCTGAAATGTTAAAGGTGGGACTAACCCCAAACTCGGGAGGCAACTCAAGCTTATATGCATTATCATTTATCTTCTCAATTATCTTAAAAGGACCAGCAGCTCTAGGCATCAATTTTGACTTTCTTAACTCAGGAAATCTATCCTTTCTCAAGTGCAACCAAACAAAATCACCCGGTTCAAGTTTAACTTCCTTTCTACCTTTACTACCAGTAATCCTATATTTTTTCATTCATCTTTTCAATGTTTGCCTTAGTAGTCTCATGCATTTTGACAATAAAATCAGCACGCTCCTTAGCATCATTATGAACTCTCTCACTGGTAGGCAAAGGTAAAATATCAATAGGGGCACGGGGATTGAATCCATACACTACCTGAAAAGGACTTACCTTGGTGGTGGAGTGTTCCGCTCGATTATATGCGAACTCAACATGCGGCAAACACTCTTCCCACAGCTTCAAATTGTTCTTCAAAATAGCTCTCAACATGGTAGACAATGTGCGGTTCACCACCTCGGTTTGGCCATCAGTTTGTGGGTGACATGTTGTAGAGAACAGCAACTTTGTACCCAACTTGTTCCATAGAGTACGCCAAAAGTGACTCAAGAACTTGACATCACGATCTGAAACAATAGTAGAAGGCATACCATGCAAACGAACTATCTCTTTGAAAAAGAGGTCAGCAATATGAACGGCATCATCGGTTTTATGACATGGTATAAAGTGAGCCATCTTAGAAAAACGATCCACAACAACAAAAATGCTATCCCTCCCCCTCTTAGTCCTGGGCAATCCTAAAACAAAGTCCATAGAAATATCTGCCCACGGAATACAAGGAACAGGAAGAGGCATATATAAACCATGTGGATTCAAGCGAGACTTAGCTTTTTGACATGTAGTGCAGCGAGCAACAAACCGCTCAACATCTCGCCTCATCTTTGGCCAAAAGAAGTGTGTGGCCTGAACATCCTCTGTCTTCTTAGCACCAAAATGTCCCATCAAACCGCCTCCATGCGCCTCCTGCAACAACAAAAGACGAACGGATCCAACTGGAATGCATAGGCGGTTAGCTCTAAACAAATACCCATCATTGATCATGAATTTATTCCATGCTTGTCCATCTTTACAATGCAACAACACATCCTTAAAATCAGCATCAAAAGCATATTGTCCTTTAATAGTTTCAAGACCAAAAATGCGACAATCAAGTTGAGACAACATGGTATAGCGTCGAGACAAAGCATCAGCAATCACATTATCCTTCCCTTTCTTGTGTTTAATGACATAAGGAAAAGATTCAATAAATTCAACCCACTTAGCATGTCTACGATTCAAATTGGTTTGACTACGAATATGCTTAAGTGATTCATGATCGGAATGAATGACAAATTCTTTAGGCCACAAATAGTGTTGCCACGTCTCTAAAGAACGAACAAGAGCATACAATTCTTTATCATACGTGGAATAATTAAGAGCAGGACCATTCAATTTTTCACTAAAGTAGGCAACAGGTTTGCCTTCTTGCATCAAAACACCACCAATACCAATTCCGCTAGCATCACATTCGAGCTCAAAAGTCTTACCAAAATCCGGAAGTTGGAGCAATGGTGCGTGTGTAAGCTTGTCCTTCAAAAGATTAAAGGACTCCTCTTGTGATGGCCCCCAATGGAACACGACGCCCTTCTTTGTCAATTCAATCAATGGTGTCGCAATGGTGCTGAATTCTTTGACAAAGCGGCAATAAAATCCTGCAAGGCCAAGAAAACTCCGCACTTGGGAGACCGTCGTGGGCGTGGGCCAACTCCATATCGCCTCCACCTTGGCTCTATCAACCTCAATGCCCTGTGGAGTCACAACATAGCCAAGAAAAGAGACTCGATCCGTGCAAAAGGTGCACTTGTCAAGGTTACCAAACAAACGTGCATCTCTCAAAGCATTAAAAACAGCACGTAAGTGATTCAAATGTTCATCCATGGACTTGCTATAAATCAAGATATCATCAAAGTAAACGACCACAAATTTGCCAATGAAAGGACGTAAAACCTCGTTCATTAATCTCATGAAAGTGCTAGGTGCATTAGTTAACCCAAAAGGCATGACTAACCACTCATACAAGCCGAACTTAGTTTTAAAAGCAGTTTTCCATTCATCGCCAAGTTTCACTCTTATTTGGTGGTATCCACTACGCAAGTCAATCTTTGTGAAAATTATAGCACCACACAACTCATCAAGCATGTCGTCTAGCCTAGGAATAGGATGACGATACCTTATAGTAATGTTGTTAATGGCTCTACAATCTACACACATACGCCAAGAACCATCTTTTTTGGGAACAAAAAGAACAGGAACAGCACAAGGACTAAGGCTCTCACGTACGTACCCACGGTCCAAAAGGTCTTGGACTTGTCGCTGAATCTCCTTAGTCTCTTCGGGATTGGTCCTGTACGCCGCACGGTTTAGCAAACTCGCTCCAGGGATTAAGTCAATCTGGTGTTCAATCCCTCTAATGGGTGGAAGTCCTGGAGGTATCTCATCAGGGAAAACATCTCTAAACTCCTGCAAAAGGTTAGTGACAGGAGCAGGCAAAGTGCAAGGCATATTATCAAGGGAAAATAAAGCATCTTTGCACACAAAAGCATAGCATGTATCATTAACATCATCAATTTCAGCAAGGTCTGATTTTGTGGCAAGCATAACAGAATTTTTCAAATGAATTACTTGCTGTTTTTCAGATTTATCATGTTCCTTTGCATCATTAGCAGAGCAACTCTCTCCCTATCGGCCTCTATAATCTCAGCTGGGGTCAAAGGCAGTAAAGTAACTTTCTTTCCCTTATGCATAAAAGTGTATTTGTTACTACTACCATGGTGTAAAGCATCATTATCAAATTCCCAAGGTCGACCCAATAAAAGAGAGCATGCTTGCATGGGAACCACATCACAATCAACATGATCAGCATAACCACCAATGGAAAAATGGACTCGGCATGTTTGCGTTACCTTAGCTTTTCCAGAATCATTTAACCACTGAATATGGTATGGATGTGGATGTGGTCGCGTGGTCAAGCCAAGCTTCTTGACCAAATCAGAACTCACCAAGTTGTTGCAGCTTCCTCCATCAATGATAACACGTGCACGCCGGTTCTTGATTGCGAAGAAAGTCTGAAACAAATTATGGCGTTGAAGCTTGTCGGTTTGTTGTACCTGTGTGCTGAGGACTCGCTGCACAATGATGCTCCGTAGCGTCGCTGTGGACGCCCCACCAAGGACTAGGTCGTCATCACCACCACCATTGTCGTCCGTGGCAGCAGCAACATCATCATCCTCCTCGACATCCGAAGTGCTGATGTAGCCTCCATCTTCTGTGGCGATGTATGCCCGTTGGCTAGGGCAATTCTTCTGCACATGACCAAGCCCATGGCAGCGATGGCACTGAATGTCGGAGGAGCGACCCGTTGAAGCCACGGAAGAAGAACTACTCTTGGCTGGAACCTGCAAAGAATTTTTTGAAGGTGGCTTCGGTGGCGCTGCTGCAATCTTGTTCACAGGTGGTGGAGGAGAACGAAAATTCGAAGAAGACTTGGGCAGTCCCGCCGCCGATGTAGTCGTTCGCGGTGTGTAGAAGGGTCGTTCAGTGCGTGCCTTCGTTGATTCCTTGCGTCCCTGCAATTCTTTTTCTGCAAGCATAGCAAGGTGGAACAACTGGTTGACAGTAGTAAATTCTTTATAATCAACAATATCCTGAATTTCATGCCGTAACCCCCCGTAGAAACGACAAATCTTATCCTCTGTGTCCTCAACAACCCCACAACGCATCATACCCTTTTGAAGCTCAGCATAATAGTCCTGAACAGAACGATCACCTTGTTCTAAGCGCTGCAATTTTTTTCTTGATGAGGACATCACTTCTCCGGATACACACAACACACCTCCACTTGACATTCAAGGACCAATCACTAGAGCTCGCGCCCGACAATTGAATTTACAGGTGAGCGCGTTGCTAAGTACTTCTTTTTGTTCATTTGAGAATCGATTGCTACCTAATGATTTAATAATGATTAGGAACCATGGAGAGGACCTAGAAGTACTTGGCGAAGGACTATGAGGTGCACAAGTCCAGCAAGGGCGGTCGAATCATGTTGGAGGCCCAACTCAAACCGACTTCGAATCCAATTCGGAGTCCAGGACCAGGCCGCATTAAAACGGACGCCCAGATCGCATCCGGACTCCGTTTTGGACGTTCTACATATGTATGGAAAGCTGAGAAGACTACCTTTCCAATGGCTCTGGTCCCATGTCAAAATTCCCTCTGAGTCGACGGGAATTTTCAAAACAAATGGGTGTTCAGAATCTGTCAGGGTGCTGCGCCACCGTCTTTTGGGCCTTTCGGCTTTGTATCGTGTTGGAGCCCATTAGGGGCGCGTCCAGGGGTTTTGCACGCCCCTCAATCCTTTATATCCAGCCGCCACCCCCACCATTAGGGTTGGGTTTTGCTTAGATTAATTCTGTCTTTGAACAGTTTCGCCGTTCATCGGTTTGTGAGACCCCAACTTTCGAGTGCTAAATCAATACATCTGCAATTCAGTTGTGTTCTTCCTTGTTCTTTCTTGTGTTCTTCGATTCGCAGGCAAGGATTAGCCTTCTTGGCGAGGTCAACCGGCTGCGCACGGTTGATAACCTGAGGAGACGTGGTGCTGCGATTGCGGGGTTCGGAACGTGTCGTTCGGAAGCCGGATCGAATTGTGTCGTGCCTCCACCAAATCGAACATATCCAGAACCTGTTGGAAGATCGGGACCCCGTTCCCATCAAGTGGTAATCAGAGTTTCAGGTGTTCCTTCAGGTTCGAGAATACCCTACCTTTGTTGTTTTCGTTTCATCCTAGAGTCCACGAAAAGCCCTAAAAAAAATTTGTAGTCATAGGTTGTTTCCTGTCCCAGATCTCGTTTAGCCTTTTGCACAACTTAATTTCAGAGTCCGTAGTGTTGAGTTTGTGTCCTTAGTCGAGTTGTGTTGCTGGTTTAGATCGTGTTTTGTTTCGGGTTATCTTGCTTCCGCTACCTCTCATACCCTTTGTTTCGGGTTAGGCGTGAAACCCTAGCCGTCATCCATCACGTATTCCACCCTCTGTTTTTGTTTTCCCACCCATATCCCACCCTCTGTTAACCCTCTGTTTTCATCATCCATCACGTCTCGTGATCACACAGCATCATCCCCCGCCTTTCCCCGAGCTTCCGCCACCAATTTCCACCAAATCCCTCCACCCGATCTTTGTTTTGGCCTCCACAGAAACCATAACTCGGAGGTCCAACTTCAAACGGCCATAACTTTTGCATACGGACTCGAAATCAGTTGATTTTTTTTTGAAATCGGGTTCGGCGATTTTATTTTCCCCAAATTCGGCCTGGAAAGTGCAGTACTCGAGCTCCGAAATTGATTTACCGAATTTACAGCACATTCATTATTTTCTGTAGGCCACACCTTACATCGGATTGAGTTGAAACTTTGTGTGGTTCCTATTTCCGTGCTCTGCTCTGTGAAAAAAATAAAATAAAAAAGACACAAAAAAGAAAAATTTCGGCTTAGTAGAGAAGAGAGAGAAATTCAGTTCTCGGCTCTAGTACTGGCCCAAAAAAAAAGAAAAAAAACAGAAAAAAAAACCGGACAGAGCACAGTTTTAGGTGACAGAGCTTTATTTGTTTTGTGCTTTGCTGAATTAAGTTTCTCATTCCCTGGCCATCTTTGTTGCTGTCTTCGCTTACTTTCTGGCCGTGATTCCTTGTTCATCATATCCTAACACTGATATAGGACACATTTAGGCCAGCAACTAGGACCAGTACTTTGGACATTTATTCAGCATTACTATCTGTTATTGATTTGTGTTCCACTGACATATTTGGCCTTCCAAGCTCCATATATCTACTTCTGGATAGCACAGTTTTGACCTTTGCAATCGTATCCACGCTCGACACGGTATCACGAACCAGCCACCGGTTGTACCACCTGCTGCTTTGGTAAGAACACTTGTAAGAGCTTGGTAAGCCACTTCCTTTGCGAGTTCCCACTGCCCTTCATTTGTAGTTGATAGGGATAATCCTTTTTGTTTTCCCTGTGTTTTCCACTAACCATGGCAGGAGACGAAGGGGACGGAACACCGGTCGATTTCAACGAGTGTGTTAGTCGCGGCCAGCTACAAGCTGCGCTCGACAAACAAAATGCTTCACTCGGCGCGAGAATGGACAGCATCGTCGCCGCCATTGCCAAGTTGAACACCACGGAAGGCATTGAGCGGGTGGAGCGGCGAATGGCTGACCTCACTGGTCGGTTGGACAAATTGGAGGCACGCCTGCCACCTGTCAATGATGGCCATCGTCATGATGATGACATAGTGTATGATGCAGATGGCAACATTGATCGGCGGGCAACACAAGATGCACGACTACGTCGGCGTCTTCAGCAAAACCGACAAGGTATGGGAGGTAATAACCAGAACCGACATGGTATGGAAGGTAATAACCAGAATCGTCATGGTAACGACGACCCTTTTGCTAAAGTTAAGTTTACCATTCCATCTTTTTCTGGTCTTTATGATGCTGAAATATATCTTGATTGGGAGATGACTGTAGAGCAAAAATTTAATTCTCACTTGGTTCCTGAACAACATAGAGTTAGACAAGCTACTAGTGAGTTTAAGGACTTTGCTATTATCTGGTGGAATGAACTCAGTAACATGCGCTTACAACCTGATACATGGGAGCAGTTAAAAGAAGATATGCGTAATCGTTTTGTTCCTCCCACATATAAACTTGAATTGAGAAAAAAATTGCAGCGCTTAGAACAAGGTGATCGTTCTGTTCAGGACTATTATGCTGAGCTTCAAAAGGGTATGATGCGTTGTGGGGTTGTTGAGGACACGGAGGATAAGATTTGTCGTTTCTATGGGGGGTTACGGCGTGACATTCAGGATATTGTTGATTATAAAGAATTTACTACTGTCAACCAGTTGTTCCACCTTGCTATGCTTGCAGAAAAAGAATTGCAGGGACGCAAGGAATCAGCGAAGGCACGCACTGAACGACCCTTCTACACGCCGCGAACGACTACATTGGCGGGACTGCCCAAGTCTTCTTCGAATTTTCGTTCTCCTCCACTACCTGTGAACAAGATTGCAGCAGCGCCACCGAAGCCACCTTCAAAAAATTCTTTGCAGGTTCCAGCCAAGACTTCTTCTTCCGTGGCTTCAACGGGCCGCTCCTCCGATATTCAGTGCCACCGCTGCCATGGGCTTGGTCATGTGCAGAAGAATTGCCCTAGCCAACGGGCATACATCGCCACCGAAGATGGAGGCTACATCAGCACTTCAGATGTCGAGGAGGATGATGATGTTGCTGCTGCCTCGGATGACACTGGCGGTGGTGATGATGACCTGGTCCTTGGTGGGGCGTCCACAGCGACGCTACGGAGCATCATTGTGCAGCGAGTCCTTAGCACACAGGTAGAACAAACCGACAAGCTTCAACGCCATAATTTGTTTCAGACTTTCTTCGCAATCAAGAACCGGCGTGCACGTGTCATCATTGATGGAGGAAGCTGCAACAACTTGGTGAGTTCTGATTTGGTCAAGAAGCTTGGCTTGACCACGCGACCACATCCACATCCATACCATATTCAGTGGTTAAATGATTCTGGAAAAGCTAAGGTAACACAAACATGCCGAGTCCATTTTTCCATTGGTGGTTATGCTGATCATGTTGATTGTGATGTGGTTCCCATGCAAGCATGCTCTCTTTTATTGGGTAGACCTTGGGAATTTGATAATGATGCTTTACACCATGGTAGTAGTAACAAATACACTTTTATGCATAAGGGAAAGAAAGTTACTTTACTGCCTTTGACCCCAGCTGAGATAATAGAGGCCGATAGGGAGAGAATTGCTGCTGCTAATGATGCAAAGGAACATGATAAATCTGAAAAACAGCAAGTAATCCATTTAAAAATTTCTGTTCTGCTTGCCACAAAATCAGACCTTGCTGAAATTGATGATGTTAATGATACATGCTATGCTTTTGTGTGCAAAGATGCTTTATTTTCTCTTGATAATATGCCTTGCACTTTGCCTGCTCCTGTCACTAACCTTTTGCAGGAGTTTAGAGATGTTTTCCCTGATGAGATACCTCCAGGACTTCCACCTATTCGAGGGATTGAACACCAGATTGACTTGATCCCTGGAGCGAGTTTGCCAAATCGTGCGGCGTACAGGACCAATCCCGAAGAGACTAAGGAGATTCAGCGACAAGTCCAAGACCTTTTGGACCGTGGGTACGTACGTGAGAGCCTTAGTCCTTGTGCTGTTCCTGTTCTTTTGGTTCCCAAAAAAGATGGATCTTGGCGTATGTGTGTCGATTGTAGAGCCATTAACAACATTACTATAAGGTATCGTCATCCTATTCCTAGGCTAGACGACATGCTTGATGAGTTGTGTGGTGCTATAATTTTCACAAAGATTGACTTGCGTAGTGGATACCACCAAATAAGAATGAAACTTGGCGATGAATGGAAAACTGCTTTTAAAACTAAGTTCGGCTTGTATGAGTGGTTAGTCATGCCTTTTGGTTTAACTAATGCACCTAGCACTTTCATGAGATTAATGCACGAGGTTTTACGTCCTTTCATTGGCAAATTTGTGGTTGTTTACTTTGATGATATCTTGATTTATAGCAAGTCCATGGATGAACATTTGAATCACTTACGTGCTGTTTTTAATGCTTTGAAAGATGCGCGTTTGTTTGGTAACCTTGACAAGTGCACCTTTTGCACGGATCGAGTCTCTTTTCTTGGCTATGTTGTGACTCCACAGGGAATTGAGGTTGATAGAGCCAAGGTGGAGGCGATATGGAGTTGGCCCACGCCCACGACGGTCTCCCAAGTGCGGAATTTTCTTGGCCTTGCAGGATTTTATTGCCGCTTTGTCAAGGAATTCAGCACCATTGCGACGCCATTGATTGAGTTGACAAAGAAGGGCGTCGTGTTCCATTGGGGGCCATCACAAGAGGAGTCCTTTAATCTTTTGAAGGACAAGCTTACACACGCACCATTGCTCCAACTTCCGGATTTCGGTAAGACTTTTGAGCTAGAATGTGATGCTAGCGGAATTGGTATTGGTGGTGTTTTGATGCAAGAAGGCAAACCTGTTGCCTACTTTAGTGAAAAATTGAATGGTCCTGCTCTTAATTATTCCACGTATGATAAAGAATTGTATGCTCTTGTTCGTTCTTTAGAGACGTGGCAACACTATTTATGGCCTAAAGAATTTGTCATTCATTCCGATCATGAATCACTTAAGCATATTCGTAGTCAAACCAATTTGAATCGTAGACATGCTAAGTGGGTTGAATTTATTGAATCTTTTCCTTATGTCATTAAACACAAGAAAGGGAAGGATAATGTGATTGCTGATGCTTTGTCTCGACGCTATACCATGTTGTCTCAACTTGATTGTCGTATATTTGGGCTTGAAACAATTAAAGCACAATATGTTAATGATGATGATTTTAAAGTTGTGATGGAAAATTGTAAAGAGGGACGTACATGGAACAAATATGTCATACATGATGGGTTTTTGTTTAGAGCTAACCGCCTATGCATTCCAGTTGGTTCCGTTCGTCTTTTGTTGTTGCAGGAGGCACATGGAGGAGGTTTGATGGGACATTTTGGTGCCAAGAAGACGGAGGAGGTGCTGGCCACACATTTCTTTTGGCCAAGGATGAGACGAGATGTAGAGCGGTTCGTGGCTCGGTGCGCCACATGTCAAAAAGCTAAGTCGCGGTTGAACCCACATGGTTTGTATATGCCTCTTCCCGTTCCTTCTATTCCTTGGGCTGATATATCTATAGACTTTGTTTTGGGATTGCCAAGGACTAAGAGGGGGAGGGATAGTATTTTTGTGGTGGTTGATCATTTTTCTAAGATGGCACATTTTATTCCTTGTCATAAAAGCGACGATGCTGTTCATATTGCTGACCTTTTCTTTCAAGAAATCGTTCGCTTGCATGGTATGCCTTCTACTATTGTTTCAGATCGCGATGCAAAATTCTTGAGTCACTTTTGGCGCACTTTGTGGAATAAATTGGGGACAAAGCTGCTGTTTTCTACAACTTGTCATCCCCAAACTGATGGACAAACAGAGGTCGTGAATCGAACATTGTCCACCATGTTGAGAGCGATCTTGAAACGCAATTTGAAGATGTGGGAAGAGTGTTTGCCGCATGTGGAGTTTGCATATAATAGGGCGGAACACTCCACCACCAAGGTAAGTCCCTTCCAGGTAGTGTATGGATTTAACCCCCGTGCTCCTATTGATCTTTTGCCTTTACCTACCACTGAGAGAACACATAATGATGCTAAAAAGCGTGCTGAATTTATTCTTAAATTGCATGAAACCACTAAGGCAAATATTGAAAAGATGAATGAAAAGTATAGAATTGCTGGTAGTGAAGGTAGAAGGGAAGTTAAACTTGTACCGGGTGATTTGGTTTGGTTGCACTTGAGAAAGGATAGATTTCCTGAGTTAAGAAAATCAAAATTGATGCCTAGAGCTGCTGGTCCTTTTAAGATAGTTGAGAAGATAAATGATAATGCATGTAAACTTGAGTTGCCTCCCGAGTTTGGGGTTAGTCCCACCTTTAACATTTCAGATTTGAAGCCATACTTGGGAGAAGATGATGAGGCTGAGTTGAGGACAACTCCGCTTCAAGAGGGGGAGGATGATGAGGACATCACTTCTCCGGATACACACAACACACCTCCACTTGACATTCAAGGACCAATCACTAGAGCTCACGCCCGACAATTGAATTTACAGATGAGCTCGTAGCTAAGTACTTCTTTTTGTTCATTTGAGAATCGATTGCTACCTAATGATTTAATAATGATTAGGAACCATGGAGAGGACCTAGAAGTACTTGGCGAAGGACTACGAGGCGCACAAGTCCAGCAAGGGCGGTCGAATCATGTTGGAGGCCCAACTCAAACCGACTTCGAATCCAATTCGGAGTCCAGGACCAGGCCGCATTAAAACGGACGACCAGATCGTATCCGGACTCCGTTTTGGACGTTCTACATATGTATGGAAAGCTGAGAAGACTACCTTTCCAATGGCTCTGGTCCCATGTCAAAATTCCTTCTGAGTCGACGGGAATCGTCGAAACAAGTGGGCGTTCAGAATCTGTCAGGGTGCTGCGCCACCGTCTTTTGGGCCTTTCGGCTTTGTATCGGGTTGGAGCCCATTAGGGGCACGTCCAGGGGTTTTGCACGCCCCTCAATCCTTTATATCCAGCCGCCACCCCCACCATTAGGGTTGGGTTTTGCTTAGATTAATTCTGTCTTTGAACAGTTTCGCCGTTCATCAGTTTGTGAGACCCCAACTTTCGAGTGCTAAATCAATACATCTGCAATTCAGTTGTGTTCTTCCTTGTTCTTGCTTGTGTTCTTCGATTTGCAGGCAAGGATTAGCCTTCTTGGCGAGGTCAACCGGCTGCGCACGGTTGATAACCTGAGGAGACGTGGTGCTGCGATTGCGGGGTTCGGAACGTGTCGTTCGGAAGCCGGATCGAATTGTGTCGTGCCTCCACCAAATCGAACATATCCAGAACCTGTTGGAAGATCGGGACCCCGTTCCCATCATTTCTCAATTCAAGTTTATATGTGTGAGGAACAAAACGATTACGCATATCTTCTTTTAACTGCTCCCATGTATCAGGTTGTAAGCGCATGTTACTTAGTTCATTCCACCAGATAATAGCAAAGTCCTTAAACTCACTAGTAGCTTGTCTAACTCTATGTTGTTCAGGAACCAAGTGAGAATTAAATTTTTGCTCTACCGTCATCTCCCAATCAAGATATATTTCAGCATCATAAAGACCAGAAAAAGATGGAATGGTAAACTTAACTTTAGCAAAAGGGTCGTCGTTACCATGACGAGTCTGGTTATTACCTCCCATAACCTGTCGGTTTTGCTGAAGACACCGACGTAGTCGTGCGTCTTGTGTCGCCCGCTGATCAATGTTGCCATCCGCATCATACACTGTGTCATCATCACGACGATGGCCGTCATTGACAGGTGGCAGGTGTGCCTCCAATGTGTCCATCCGACCAGTGAGGTCAGCCAAACGCCGCTCCACCCGCTCAATGCCTTCTGTGGTGTTCAACTTGGCAATGGCGGCGACGATGGTGTCCATTCTCGCGCCGAGTGAAGCATTTTGTTTGTCGAGCGCAGCTTGTAGCTGGCCGCGACTAACACACTCGTTGAAATCGATCGGTGTCTCATCCCCTTCGTCTCCTGCCATGGTTAGTGGAAACACAGGGAAAACAAAAAGATTATCCCTATCAACTAGAAAGGAAGGCAGTGGAAATCTGCAAAGGAAGTGTCTTATCAAGCTCTTACAAGTGTTCTTACCAAAGCAGCAGGTGGTACAACCGGTGGCTGGTTCGTGAAACCATGTCGAGCGTGGGTACGATTGCAAGGGTCAAAACTGTGCTGATCAAGAGTAGGTGTAGCTTGGAAGGCACAATATGGTAGCAATGGAGAACAATCAGTTAATTTCAGAATTGCATAGAATTGAATTATAGTCCGTATCTAGCACTTAGCCTATGTTGCTGATCAACCAAGAGTGGAAGAAGGCTAAAAACAAGTGTATGGCAATGTGTAGGAGTGGTAAATACAAGATAATTCAATCCAATGCAATCTGGAATTGAAGAACACAAGGATTGACCCAAAACTGAAAACTGAAGATTTCTGTCCACTGGACAGTATGTCGGTATTTTGGCTGTAACTTTTTGTCAGATGCCTTTTTTTTCACTGATTCTTTTTTTCTCTGTTTTCTGACAGCTTTTTCTACAGATTTTCTTTTGGGGCCAACTTCCGAAACCCGACACAACAATTCGCACAAAAATCACAACTGCTGACTGTTGCAGATTCAAAACAGATAATTGGGTCAACTTTCACCGCATATATCTCTTAACTGCCTTGCTGGAATGACGTGAAATTCAACAGATAGATGGATAAGGAATTTTTGAATCTAATGGCGGTGGTCTCACTCAAAAATAATCTCGGAATCAAAAGATATGGCGTTTTTGGTGGCGGCTGCCGAGAAAGGAGAAATCAGCCGAATTTGGAAATTAGGGTTTGGGGTGGGGATTTTTTTTTGTTTGGATTTTCAATGGAACAAAGATATGAACAGCAACTAGACAATGCTAATATGAACACAAATTCAATTTAGCAAACCAAAACTAATAGATTGAAAGGCACAACGGGGTTTGGACAGCGGAATTAATTCTTTTTGTGGGGCAATTTTTTTAGGGCTTTTTCTTGAACTCTAGGATGAAAACAATAAAGGTAAGGTAAACTCGAACCTGAAGGAACACCTGAAGCTCTGATACCACTTGATGGGAACGGGGTCTCGATCTTCCAACAGGTTCTGGGTAAGTTCGATTTGGTGGAGGCGCAACACAAATCGATCCGGCTTCCGAACGACACGTTCCGAACCCCGCAATCGCAGCACCACGTCTCCTCAGGTTATCAACCGTGCGCAGCCCGGTTGACCTCGCCAAGAAGGCTAATCCTCGCCTGCGAATCGAAGAACACAAGCAAGAACAAGGAAGAACACAACTGAATTGCAGATGGATAGATTTAGCACTCGAAAGTTGGGGTCTCACAAACCGATGAACGGCGAATCTGTTCAAAGACAAATCAATCTAAGCAAAACCCAACCCTAATGGTGGGGGTGGCGGCTGGATATAAAGGAGTTAGGGGCGTGCAAAACCCCTGGACGCGCCCTAATGGGCTCCAACACGATACAAAGCCAAAAGGCCCAAAAGACGGTGGCGCAGCACCCTGACAGATTCTGAACGCCCACTTGTTTCGACGATTCCCATTGACTCAGAAGGAATTTTGATATGGAACTGGAGCCAATGGAAAGCTCGTCTTCTCAGCTTTCCATACATATGTAGAACGTCCAAAACGGAGTCCGGATGTGATCTGGGCGTCCGTTTTTGTGCGGACTGGTCCTGGACTCCGAATTGGATTCGAAGTTGGCTTGAATTGGACCTCCAACATGATTCGAACGCCCTTGCTGGACTTGTGCGCCTTGTAGCCCTTCTCCAAGTACTTCCAAGTCCTCTCCATGGTTCCTAATCATAATTAAATCATTAGGTAGCAATCTATTCTCAAATGAACAAAAGGAAGTACTTAGGAACGAGCTCACCTGTAAATTCAATTGTCGGGCGCGAGCTCTAGTGATTGGTCCTTGAATGTCAAGTGGAGGAGTGTTGTATGTATCCGAAGAAGTGATGTCCTCATCACAACGTGGTCGTAAGAGGCACAACATGGTCGTAAATCTTTCAGCCGACCACGACGACACACAATGTGGTCGTAAGCGGCACAACATGGTCGTAAGAGGTTCGGCCGACCACATGCTGCCGACAACGTGGTCGTAAACGGTCTGCCGACCACTCTCTAAGGCTTACGACTTTGCAAAGACAACACAAACTTTAAAAACCAAACTCAATCTTCCTAAAACAAGGGTCAATTACTCATCACAAACATGGGGTCTCCTCCACATGGTCTCTCAACTAATGCTATGCTAGTTGGTCCATACCAGTATATGTAAAAACAAATACGTACCATATGTAGTAAGTCATTTGTCTATTAAACTTACATTTCAATGCATACCATAGTCCTAGAACGCTTGTGACCAACAATATATTTGTCGATATTTAGATCGTTTATATAAAAAGTACTCCCTCTATTTCAAAATATAAGGCGTATAATTTTTATAAATTTATTTCACAATATAAGGTATGCATGCAATTTTATCAATTTTTTACTTTTCTATCCTTACTTTATCACACTAACTCTCTCTCTCTCCTGTATTTATAAGTAACAATCTCACAAACTATTCTCGCTCTTATTTCTATGGTATTTATATCATGGATAGCATGGTCATTTCTTCTGATCCCTCTTGGTTTTGCAACCTTCTAAATTCTCTTTTTTAACCAAAATACGATGACTTATAAAAAACCGGATGGAGTATATGAGTAGATTTGTCTTAGCATATTCTTTAATAATATTACAAATATTGTTAGCTTTTCCACATATGCTCAATAGATATTGGTGGTCAAAATTATGCTTTAGATACCATGCTAAAGTCTAAAACGACACTTATTTGTGACTAAATGGAGTAATTAATTATTCAAATGGAAAGAATTACGTGTTTCTATGAAGCTTTTTAATGGAATACTGATCCTAATAGAATAAAAAAATATTAAATAGACACTCCCTTCCAGCACTAATGTGTAAATGGAGTAATTAATTATTCAAATGCAAAGAAATACATGAGTATATGAAGCTTTTTAATGGAATACTGATCCTAATAGGCTAAAAGAAGATTAAATGGACACTCCTTTACCGCACTAATGTGGACAAGTGACAATAAGCCTTGGAAATTTTGGTCTAAGCAATGGCTGTGGAGGGTCCAGTTAGCACTTACGTTGATTATCAATAAAAAAATTAGGTTTTCTCCCTCCACAATTTATCTAGCTAGCAGCCACATCGGATCGGACAGAAATTATGAGTTCCCCTCGAAAATAATTTGGCAATGTATCCAGATAAGACCTGTATGTTCGTAGTATTTAATCCAACCGTACAATGTATCCTTACAAATAAATTAATGGTTTAGATGTCTTCTTTTTATTCGATATATGAGAGAGTTTCTAGCTATTTTCTTCTTTTTTGGATTAATGTGGTAATTTCTAGACTGTCGTAGGGGTGGCCCCCACCTAAACCCGGCAGGCCTGGTAGGAGGTTATAAGACCCAGAATGGGCCATGTGTAATGACATAAGTACCCCCAGAGGGGATAACCATATGTAAGGGTATAACTGTAAAAGCATGCCTCGTGTGTATATATATGAAGACAGGCCATGGGGAGAGGGCAGGCCATTCTCACTCCTCCCCATCACTCTCCACTACCATCTCTCTCTCTGTTTGGCCCGTAGCCACAACAGTTGGCGCCGTCCGTGGGGAGGACAAGGACAAGCCTGAAGACCGAAGAAGAAGGATGGCACTGAAAAAAGCTTCATCAGCGGCGGCGAAAGGAAAGAAGACGGCTGGGTCGGAGCGGCGCGTGAACACCAGGGCTTCGGCATCGACCGCCGAAGAAGCTGGCGGCGGCGTAGGCCCTGTGATTGCGGGCGTCGACGCTCGCGCTACGGCGACCGACCCCGCCGGTGCTGCTACAACGACCGACCCCACCACCGCCGCTACAACGACACCCAACCCCATCGCTGGCGCTACAACGACCGACCCCGCCAGCGCTGCTACAACGACCGACCCCGCCACCGCTGCTACAACGACATTCAACCCCGTCGCTGGCACTGCAACGACAGCCCCCGCCACCCTCGCCGGCAGCGCGGATTAGGCGGCCGGGGGTAGCCGCAATGAAGCATCCGGCGGATCTGGAGATCGTGAGGCGGTGGTCCCTGCACCGACCCGTCCGCTGGGTGTTCCGGCGGCCCCGACAGCACCTACGGTGGAAGGCGCCATACTAGCAGCCCTCAACGCGTTCCAGCGGGAGCTAGGGGACCTTCGCGGAGCCGTCCAAGATATGCAAGAGGCTCGGAGCCAGCAGGCTGCGCCAGTAATCGCGTTCGAGCCCACGCCGGAGAGGGCGGACAGTCGCGAAGCTCCCACGTCCAGCCGCGTGCCGCTGCAGCGCGTAGATCCAGAGTCCCCGCTTTCGGCAGGGCTGCAGCAGGCGGCATGGCCCGAAGACTTCAACTTTCCTAGCGCCATCGACCCGTACAAAGGCGACACGGACCCCCGCGATCGATGCCGCGGGCGGAGACACACCATGAAGGCGAAGGGACTCCCCCTCGCGCTGCAAGGAGTGGCACTCTCTTGGTTCTTTACCATAGAGCCGGGCTCCATCTACGCATGGGAGCAGCTCCACGACCGCCTTCACAATAACTTCCAAGGAAATTATGTCGAGCGAGTCGACGCGGACCAACTCTTCGCTGTGAAGCAAAAACCCTCGGAAAAGCTCCGGGACTACTTCAAACGCTTCGCCAAGATTCGTTGCCAAGCGAAGGACGTTAATGAAACGACCATCGTTAATGCAGCCATACAGGGCCTTCGTCCGGGCCTGATGGCCGAGTACAATGCACGAAAGCCAATCAAGACGGTGGCGAAGCTCTTCGACAAAATGGAGGAATACGCCAGGGCGGAAGAGGACGCACGGCGAAGGCAAGGTGACGACTCCGACACCAACCAGGCCGGAGCCTCGGCAAAAGCCGAAGATCCGCCGAAGGACGGTTCTTCGAAGGGAAAACGTAAGCAGGAGTCGTCCAGGGATACGCCCGACCGCAGGGACGCCTCGCACAAGGAGTCATCCGATCGGCCCAAGCGTGGCCAACAGAGGTCGAGGCGGAACCGGTACATCCTCGACATTGAAGGCGGTTCCAACGAGGGCGCTCCAGGGAAGATAAAAGTCGTGGAGATTACGACGACCAGCACCAGGGACTGTGGTGCGTAGTCCACGGACGCGGCAACCATGATACCCGCGCCTGCACCTCCATCGCGGCGCTCCGCGATAGCGTCGCTAGGGACAGGACCCCGAGACTCGTCCGCCTGCAGTGGCCCACGTCCAATTCCCGTACGAGGCCCCCATGCAGCTACAGGCGCAAGGGATGCAACCCCAGGAGGGCCCCTTACGGATCCAAGCTCACGTACAGCAGCCTCGGGAGGGCCTCCTGTCACTGCAGGCCCCGGGGGCAACCCACCGCAGGGTCATTAACGTCATATCCGGAGGCTCTGCGCTGGAATTCGTCTCAGCACGGCAGCAGAAGGCCTATGCGCGAAGACTACATCACGTTGCGGCATACCCAGCGCAAGCACCGCCGGATTGGGCGCAGCACGAAGTTACATTCACACCCGACGACGCCCAGGGTGTGGACTTCCCTCATCAGGACCCCCTGGTCATCCGGGTCACTATCGCGGGATGCGACGTGGGGCGCGCCTTGGTGGACGGCGGTAGCTCCGCGAACGTATTGTTTGCGGCGGCCTTCGACCAGATGGGATCCCTCGAAGCCGCCTAGGACCCTCAGGAATCCCACTGCAGGGCTTCGGGGGACAGCCCCTGCGGGCGCTGGGCCAAATAGGTCTTCAAGTCTCCTTCGGCCAAGATGACAATGTGCGGGCCGAAGATGCCACCTTCGACGTGGTCGACCTTCCGTACCCCTACAATGCCATATTAGGGCACCCAATCCTCAACTCCTTCGGCGCGGTACCACACCACGGCTATCTATGCATGAAGATCCCGGGTCCCCGGACCATCATCACCGTCCGAGGTGACCAGGATATGGCTCGGCGCATCGAGCCAGGTACCAGGTGCCCGCGTCGCGAAGCCCAACGGCGCTCCTAGAGCTGGCGTCACAGCGCGAAGGTCCGCGGGGCCATTCAGAGGCGCCTTGGCAGGCCCTGCAGATGTCTAGCGACTAGAGGCTTCGGCCGCACCAAGGGCAAACGGTCAGTATATCCACCCCTTGTAGTTGCTTACCCGCGCAAACGGGGATATAATGAAGATCGCCGTTTGTCGCTAATCTCTCTTCATCACGCGCAAGTACGCGGAGAAGACGCGCGCAGGCTTAGCCAACGCGCGCGTTCCCGCAGTACAAATCAAAGTCGCACGTTCGCGTGTGCACTCGCCGTAGCCAAAGGTGACGGGCCTGAGTATAAACAGAGACGCACGTTCGCGTGTGCACTCGCCAAAGCCAGGGGTACGGGACTGAGTATAAATCGAAGTCGCACGTTCGCGTGTGCACTCGCCGTAGCCAAAGGTGACGGGCCTGAGTATAAACAAAGACGCACGTTCGCGTGTGCACTCGCCGTAGCTAGGGGTACGGGACTGAGTATAAATCGAAGTCGCACGTTCGCGTGTGCACTCGCCGTAGCCAAAGGTGACGGGCCTGAGTATAAACAAAGACGCATGTTCGCGTGTGCACTCGCCGTAGCCAGGGGTACGGGACTGAGTATAAATCGAATTCGCACGTTCGCGTGTGCACTCACTGTAGCCAAAGGTGACGGGCCTGAGTATAAACAAAGACGCACGTTCGCGTGTGCACTCGCCGTAGCCAGGGGTACGGGACTGAGTATAAATCGAAGTCGCATGTTCGCGTGTGCACTCGCCGTAGCCAAAGGTGACGGGCCTGAGTATAAACAAAAGACGCAACGGGGGGACGCCCTCGCACGCACCAGTCTCCGGACTATAAAGCAAGACGTAGCGTCGAGGTCCGCCTCCGCACGCACTAGTCTACGGACTTTAAATAAGACGTAGCGTCGAGGTCCGCCTCCGCACGCACCAGTCTCCGGACTATAAAGCAAGACGTAGCGTCGAGGTCTGCCTCCGCACGCACTAGTCTACGTACTTTAAATAAGACGTAGCGTCGAGGTCCGCCTCCGCACGCACTAGTCTCCGGACTATAAAGCAAGACGTAGCGTTGAGGTCCGCCTCCGCACGCACTAGTCTACGGACTTTAAATAAGACGTAGCGTCGAGGTCCGCCTCTGCACACACCAGTCCACGGACTTTAAATAAGACGTAGCGTCGAGGTCTGCCTCCACACGCGCGAGTCTCCGGACTATAAAGCAAGACGTAGCGTCGAGGTCCGCCTCTGCACGCACTAGTCTACGGACTTTAAATAAGATGTACCGTCGAGGTCTGCCTCCGCACGCGCGAGTCTCCGGACTATAAAGCAAGACGTAGCGTCGAGGTCCGCCTCCGCACGCACTAGTCCACGGACTCTAAATAAGACGTAGCGTCGAGGTCCGCCTCTGCACGCGCGAGTCTCCGGACTATAAAGCAAGACGTAGCGTCGAGGTCCGCCTCCGCACGCACTAGTCCACGGACTCTAAATAAGATGTAGCGTCGAGGTCCGCCTCCGCACGCGCGAGTATCCGGACTATAAAGGAAGTCGTAGTGTTGAGGTCCGCCTCCGCACGCACTAGTCCATGGACTATAAAAAAAGGCTAAGTGTCGAGGTCCGCCTCTGCCCACGCCAGTCTACGGACTATAAAAAGGCGAAGTGTCGAGGTCCGCCTCCACAAACGCCAGTCTACGGACTATAACAAGGCAAAGTGCGGGGGTCCGCCTCCGCACACGCCAGTCTACGGGCTGTAAAAAGGTGAGATGCTAAGGGACTGCCCCCGCAAGCGCCGTTCTAAGGAACCCTTGCGCAGCTACTTCGCCAACGGTGGCATCAACACATAGCGCATATCCTAAAATGCCAGGAAATCTGCATACTGGAAAAATCACAAGTACAAAGGTCCGGCAACATCCTTGCCGCTCTAAGCCGCTATCCCCCGGGTTCGTCCATAACACGCGCTAAAGCTGGGGCCTCGCTCGAAGAAGGCCGGCCCGCCCAAAAGTCCAGCGACTCTTCGGCCCGTCGCCAGCGTCGAAGGCGTCGCCGGGTTGAAAGGTCGGCCGCAAGAAGCCGGCCCCAGCAAGGAAGCTGCCCGAGATATAGGCGAAAGTCAGAATGCATGCAGCAAGTGTGTACTTCATTCGCAAAAAGAGGGAGCAGTACAACACACGCCTACACCTAGGTATCGCGGCGTCAGACCTGCGGGTTCCCGGCGCCTTCGGAGGGCCCAGCGCCGCCCTCGTCGCGTCGAGGGACCCCGTCCAGAAATTGGCCGAGGCTCCCCGTCCCATAGAGCTACTTCCGGAGCTCGATCCGCGCAGCATCCAGCCCGACGTAAGCCCAGATCCGGTCGAAGAAGGGCACGACGAGCGGAGCGGACGGCGCCGGACATTACTTCGGCCCCGCCAGGCATCTCCAGCTGGGGGTCATCCAGCCCGGCGACGTGCATGCAACCGCGGTGCTGCAGGAGCGCGCACACCAAGCATGCCGACGTGTACGCGCAGTGGGTGCCAAAGGACGTTGCCGCGCCGCGCGCGACGTTGGCGGCATCCCCGACCCAGTGGAGCGTCTGAGACAACTCCTCCGGGCCGAAGGCGCGGTCCGGCACCTCAGTTACCAGCCCTTGAAGATGGCTCTCTAGCGCTTGCATGGCATCCCACGCAACCACCGAGGCGTCGCCAAGCGTCTGGTTACGCTCCGCTAGAGTCAAGGCAAGTTCGCCTTTTTCCTTCTCTAGCGAGGCGACCTGTTCCAGGAGCCCGTCCCGCTCCGCCGCAAACTCCTGTTCAGCAGCTGCCGCGGCCGACTCCCGCGCCGACGAGACAAGTCCCTCGGCGTGTGCCCTCGCTTCGGCGCATTCCGCTTCCAGCTGGCGGATGCGGGCGTCCTGGGCAGAGCGGGCTCCAGAGGCTTCGCGTAGCTCCTCCTCGATGGCCCGCGGCCTATCCTTGAAGGACTTAGCAAGCTCAGCCAGCCCAGGCGTCGTCGTATGAAGTACTTACCCTCACCCCAAACACCTCGAAGGCGTCTTCGAGGCGCCCCGCCTCGTAGGCCTGCAGCGCTTGCGGGTCGACACTAGTGGCCGCGTCATTCACAATGCCGCGCCACGCCCTCAGCGTCTCTGGGGGCGGCACGAAATCCGCGGGGCTTATGCACACGGAGGTCCCGTGTTCTGCCAAGCGCTCCCCCTCCGGAATGAGCAGCGCTGTAAACAGGGATACAAGTGAGCACCGCAAGGCATAAAAGCACGCACCAGAGTAAGCTACGCCACCCTACCTTCGGTAGCAGAAGGAATGGTCCCGCTGCGGGCAGAAGCTTCCGTGTTCGGGGAGGGTGACGGCCGTCCCTGCACGGCGGGTGGCGTGGCCAGAGGGGCAGAAGGCGCGTATGCCGCAGGGTCCCCGGCGCTTGCGCTGGAGTCCCACAAGCTTCTGATGCCCGTGGCCACGACGAATCCCCGCGGTGTCCGGTGGAGCTCCGGCCGCACACACGGCCGTTTAGCCGGGGCAACCAGCAGCGAAACCGCCCCCGCAATCGCGGCTGGGGAAGCCCCCGCGATCGCACCGCCCAGGGGCGAAGGTTCCGCGGTGGCAATTGTCGAAGGGGGCACCTCGGTTTCTGCCGCTGTCGTTAAAGGCAGCATGGCTCCGTGCGCCCCCGTGGAGGGCGCCTCCGGCACCAAAGCGGCCACGGCCAAAGGATCCACCTCAGCATCGCCGGTCCGCACGGGTTCCGCCTCGACGACTTCGGTGGGCGGCGAGACTTCCCCCCTCCGGCTGCTTGTGGCAAACCCACCGTCCGGGGCGCTCGCCGAAGATACCTCGCCTTCGACGTTTGCGCCACCCAAGCCCGAATCGGCATACCTCGCCGAGTCTGACTCCACGTCCGCCGCGCCCTCGGGAGCACTAGCAGCAGCAGTAGCAGCCGCCGCGCCAAGCGCGGCAGGCGCCCCGCTGCGGCCCCTCTTCCGAGAGGGTGCCATCTTCTTCTTTGCTGCACCATCGTCTGGAGCGACACGGTCCGGCACGGCAAGGCCCAGGGCCTCGCACACACGGTTTATTCGCCCCAGCCCTGTCTCGGCAATAGCAGCCGCGCGCTGCTCGTGTTCCCTACCGGTGTACGGCCCCAGGAATACGCGTGCGGCTTGCTCCGCCTCCTCCAAGCAAATCCCTGAAGCAAAGGAGAATAGCATCAGCATATAACACGCTTCACGCGAAAAAGGAGAGACGCGATTGAGGCTTATGAAGACCGGCGGGCGGCGGCAGCAAGCAGACCGATGGCGAAACATTGTCGTCTCGAAGCCTCTCGGCGGCAAGATGCCAGTCGCGCGCAAGCGGTGCCACGCCGTACATCACGTACTCTTCGGCGAGGTCGCGCATGTTGAAGCGGGCGGCCACGCCTACGAGCCGCTGGACCCTCCGCTGGTCCTCATCATCGAGCGTTCGGCCGGGCGAGGACTCAAACGCGATCGGTCGGCCCGTGCACTCAAGGCCGCTCCCGCTCTCCACACGGTGGTAGAACCACCGCTTCATCCAGTGAAACTCCCACTTCCCGCGAGTTGAGTTCGCAGGGAAGAGCTTCTTGCACGGCGGACGAAGAATAAAGCTGATGCTACCGAAGCTCGACAGCGTTCCGTCTTTCCGGTCCTTGAGCTGGCATCGTGCCTCGTGAAGGTAGGCGAACAATGAGGCACTGGGCCAACACGCCCCCGAGCGCAAGGCCCAGCTGTACACCGCGAGCCGGGCCACGGCGTTCGGAGTCAGTTGCGCCAGCTCCAGCCCGAAGGTCCGCAGCACGTCGCCCACGAACACGACCGCCTCCGGCCTCTCGGGATGCGGTTCCATCTCGTCGGCGGCGGGCAATCGTACCTCCTGGCGCTCGGACAACTTCCCCGCGCGCAGAAGCCCTTGGATCGTCTTCTCGGTCACGAGCGAGGGGCCTAGCTCGCGGGAGAACATGCCCTCCTCCTCCGCCACCAGCCACTCCCTGTCTGCCGCCACCGGGTCACGCTCTTGGAGCGCGTATTTCACCTCCAACAGCGAGGACCGCCGGTGAATGTTAGAGCCACCAACCGTCTGGCCGCGCTTGCCACCGGAGGCCATCGCTTTCCACGGAGAGATTGAAGCGGTGAAGATATCACGAAAGTGTAGAGGGCGGAGCAGACAGGAAAGAGGGCGTAAGGGTGCGGGGACGCTGTTACGGGGGGACTATTTCAAGCCACCTCGCCCATACCGCCGCTACCAAAGCAGTCGTACAAGCGCCCGTCCAGCGCAATGCCCCATACCCAAAGCTGGAGGGCCACGTCCACAAGCGCCAAGGGCCGTCACAGCACGACGCTACCTAGCCGCTATTAAAGGCGCACTAACGGGCAAGAGGATCACAACAGCTTCGGCACTGCGCCATTCATCGCCGCCCCGTGTCCCCATTGCCTAGGGAAGAGGCGAGCGGCCGCGAGCACGCAACCATCCACATCCCGCCGCGCACCAATCATAGGCCACCACGTGCCCTGTGCGCGTCTAGGCGGGTCGCACGATACGAGAGCTTAACCCTGGCAGGCCAGGGACCGGCGTGATTCTAGGAACCATTACAGCGCAAAGGCCGCTCCGCTGCCACCCATTTGAAGGGTAGGGGACGGAGCGCGCGCGTCTCCTTCGGCTAGGCGCCAGCTCCGTTGTCACCCGTTCGAAGGGTAGGGGACGGAGCGCGCGCGTCTACTTGGGCTAGGCGCCAGCTCCGCTGCCACCCGTTCGAAGGGTAGGGGACGGAGCGCGCGCGTCTACTTCGGCTAGGCGCCAGCTCCGCTGCCACCCGTTCGAAGGGTAGGGGACGGAGCGCGCGCGTCTACTTCGGCTAGGCGCCAGCTCCGCTGCCACCCGTTCGAAGGGTAGGGGATGGAGCGCGGGCGTCTACTTCGGCTAGGCGCTAGCTCCGCTGCCACCCGTTCGAAGGGTAGGGGACGGAGCGCGCGCATCTACTTCGGCTAGGCGCCAGCTCCGCTGCCACCATTTCGAAGGGTAGGGGACGGAGCGCGCGCGTCTACTTCGGCTAGGCGCCAGCTCCGCTGCCACCCGTTCGAAGGGTAGGGGACGGAGCGCGCGCGTCTACTTCGGCTAGGCGCCAGCTCCGCTGCCACCCGTTCGAAGGGTAGGGGATGGAGCGCGGGCGTCTACTTCGGCTAGGCGCCAGCTCCGCTGCCACCCGTTCGAAGGGTAGGGGACGGAGCGCGCGTGTCTACTTGGGCTAGGCGCCAGCTCCGCTGACACCTGTTCGAAGGGAAGGGGACGGAGCGCGCGCGTCTGCTTCGGCTAGGCGCCAGCTCCGCTGCCACCCGGTCGAAGGGTAGGGGACGGAGCGCGCGTGTCTCCTTGGGTAGGCGCCAGCTCCGCTGCCACCCGTTCGAAGGGTAGGGGACGGAGCGCGCGCGTCTGCTTCGGCTAGGCGCCAGCTCCGCTGCCACCCGTTCAAAGGGTAGGGGACGGAGCGCGCGCGTCTGCTTCGGTTAGGCGCCAGCTCCGCTGCCACCCGTTCGAAGGGTAGGGGACGGAGCGCGCCCGTCTGCTTCGGCTAGGCGCCAGCTGCGCTGCCACCCGGTCGAAGGGTAGGGGACGGAGCGCGCGCGTCTCCTTCGGCTAGGCGCCAGCTCCGCTGCCACCCGTTCGAAGGGTAGGGGACGGAGCGCGCGCGTCTCCTTCGGCTAGGTGCCAGCTCCGCTGTCACCCGGTCGAAGGGTAGGGGACGGAGCGCGCGCGTCTCCTTCGGCTAGGCGCCAGCTCCGCTGCCACCCGTTCGAAGGGTAGGGGACGGAGCGCGCGCGTCTACTTCGGCTAGGCGCCAGCTCCGCTGTCACCCGTTCGAAGGGTAGTGAACGGAGCGCGCGCGTCTGCTTCGGCTAGGCGCGAGCTCCGCTGCCACCCGGTCGAAGGGTAGGGGACGGAGCGCGCGCGTCTCCTTCGGCTAGGCACCAGCTCCGCTGCCACCCGTTCGAAGGGTAGGGGACGGAGCGCGCGCGTCTACTTCGGCTAGGCGCCAGCTCCGCTGCCACCCGTTCGAAGGGTAGGGGACGGAGCGCCCGCGTCTGCTTCGGCTAGGCGCCAGCTCCGCTGCCACCCGGTCGAAGGGTAGGGGACGGAGCGCGCGCGTCTCCTTCGGCTAGGCGCCAGCTCCGCTGCCACCCGTTCGAAGGGTAGGGGACGGAGCGCGCACGTCTGCTTCGGCTAGGCGCCAGCTCCGCTGCCACCCTTTCGAAGGGTAGGGGACGGAGCGTGCGCGTGTATTTTGGCTGCGCGCCAGCTCCGCTGCCACCCGTTCAAAGGGTAGAGGACGGAGCGCGCGCGTCTACTTCGGCTAGGCGCCAGCTCCGTTGCCACCCGTTCGAAGGGTAGGGGACGGAGCGCACGCGTCTACTTCGGCTAGGCGCCAGCTCCGCTACCACCCGTTCGAAGGGTAGGGGACGGAGCGCGCGCGTCTACTTGGGCTAGGCGCCAGCTCCGCTGCCACCCGTTCGAAGGGTAGGGGACGGAGCGCGCGCGTCTACTTGGGCTAGGCGCCAGCTCCGCTGCCACCCGTTTGAAGGGTAGGGGACGGAGCGCCCGCGTCTACTTCGGCTAGGCGCCAGCTCCGCTGCAACCCGTTCGAAGGGTAGGGGACGGAGCGCGCGCGTCTACTTGGGCTAGGCGCCAGCTCCGCTGCCACCCGTTCGAAGGGTAGGGGACGGAGCGCGCGCGTCTACTTCGGCTAGGCGCCAGCTCCGCTGCCACCCGTTCGAAGGGTAGGGGACGGAGCGCGCGCATCTGCTTCGTCTAGGCGCCAGCTCCGCTGCCACCCGGTCGAAGGATAGGGGACGGAGCGCGCGTCTACCCCGACTTGGCGCCATTCCCGCTCCGTCGATGTCGGCATCTTGCTACCGGCGGGTCCTCGCTCTGGCTAAGATACTTGGCCGCCCGTCTCGGCCCCGCGCCGGGGAACAACGGCAAGCTGCAAAGTCTGCCTCGTTCTCCTTAACATGCCACCTACAGTGCATCAGCATTTTTTCAAAAGCGATGCGGGCGGGCTCCATAAGGAACACCGGCTGTAGGTAGGTCTGCTAAGGAGAACAGGGCAAACCTTGCCATCTTTGTACGAGAGCGTGGCGCGCGCGCAGAAAGCCATCTTCTCGATCGCCACAACAGCTTGGTCGCGGCTTTGGCCGGGACCCTGCCTTCGAGAAACGGACCCGCGCGCCTGAGAGGCAAAAGCGAGGGTCACGTCCCGCAAAGTCTGCCTCGTTCTCCTTAATAGGCCACCTACAGTGCATCACCATTTTTTCAAAGTGATGCGAGCGGGTTCCATAAGGAACACCGGCTGTAGGTAGGTCTGCTAAGGAGAACAGGGCAAACCTTGCCATCGCATGCGGGAACCCAGCGCGAAGGCAGCACGCGCGGCTGGCCGCCGATCACTGACGCTGACCAAGCTCCCAATACAAATGGACCACCATCTGTACATCAACATTCCCCAAGCTGCTCAGCGCCGCTAGGGAATGCTGATGCACGAAAGGTGCCCATTTTAGGGGAGCAGTTTCTACCCAAATACATGCAGGAACAACGCCGTACCAGCGCCGTATATATACCCCAGCAGCAGGCAGGCCAACCGGCGGAAGTCCAATCGGCAGAAGTCCAAATGCCGGGAGCCCGCCGTCACATTAATGGTCACGACGCCTCGAGGCCCGCACCGCGCCAAGCATGCTTCACCACGTGGACGGCCGGAAGAGCGAGCGTTGCAGCATGCCACTTATCGCTTAAGGCTCACGCAGCGGCTCAAGGACCCGCCACGCTTACCTGTGCCACTGCAACGCCCCTGGCGCGCGTCCACTTCGCCTAGGCGCCGGCTCCGCTGCCATCCGTTCGAGGGGTACGGGACGGAGCGCGCGCATCTACTTCGGCTAGGCGCCAGCTCCGCTGCCATCCGTTCGATGGGTGAGGGCTGGAGCGGACGCGTCCGCTTCGGCTGCAGCGCAGCGCCGGGTCAAGTTTGGAAATGTTCACAGGCCGCGGGGACGGAGGGGGCCAAAGGACTCGGCGACATGGCTTCGGCCCTGTGAAGCCCTTCACCATGAGAGGCTCCTGTCGTAGGGGTGGCCCCCACCTAAACCCGGCAGGCCTGGTAGGAGGTTATAAGGCCCAGAATGGGCCATGTGTAATGACATAAGTACCCCTAGAGGGGATAACCAGATGTAAGGGTATAACTGTAAAAGCATGCCTCATGTGTATATATATGAAGACAGGCCGTGGGGAGAGGGCAGGCCATTCTCACTCCTCCCCATCACTCTCCACTACCATCTCTCTCTCTCTGTTTGGCCCGTAGCCACAACATAGACTTTTTATTTCCTAGGATTAACACGGGGGCTTCTAGAATAACCTTCAATTAGCAAAGATAAAAAAAGATGGCCCGATTTAATCAGTTGTTTCCATATAATCAGCTGCATAATCCAATGAATTTTTTCCTCATGACAATGAATTCATGTTATTGATAGTGTTGTAGGGGTGGCCCCCACCTAAGCCCAATAGGCCTGTTAGAAGGATGTAAGGTCCGAAATAGGACATATGTAATGACATAAGTGCCCCTGAGGGGAATACTCACGTGTAAGGGTATAACTGTACAAGCACTCACCATCTGGATATATATGTGGCATAGGCCACGAGGAGGACCCCGAAGCCATTCACTTACTCAACTCTCCACTACCACACACTCTCTCTCTGTTTGGTCTGTAACCACAACATATAGCATTTGACATTTGATATTTATCTTGTAACTGTTGGAAATAGTCCCACATCGGTATTGAGAATAGTCCCAAATCCATTGTGGGGAGGAAAAAAGTACAACATATAAGTGTAGGGAGATCTCACTCACTGGACTAGTTTTTTATGAGAGAAGACCTAATACCACTTATAAGACTGTCGTGGGTTTAGTTGTATTCAGCCTGTTTGAACCTGGAGCCCAGGGAGTAAACACAGTTGGATCTAGATATGCAGCCAAGGTCTGATTCTACAATTGGTATGAAAGCCTAAGTGCCTAACATCTTCTTAGACTTCATAGTTGTGAAATTATGCAGCCAATGTGTGAGGGGGGAATGTTGGGAATAGTACTACATCGGTATTGGGAATAGTCCCACATCAATTGTGGGAAGAAAAAAGCACAAGTTATAAGTGTGAGAGAGAGCTCACCTATTGGACTAGTCTTTTGAGGAGAGAAGGCCTAATACCACTTATAAAATTGTTGCTTTAGAGCTTGCATGCGGTATCTTGTGGGCTTACTTTTGTTTAGCACGTTTAGACCTGAAGCCTAAGGAGTAAACCCGGTTGGACCTAGATATATGGCTAGGGTCTGATCCAACAGTAACAATTTATCTAGAGCTTTAAATGTTTACCAATTAGCATACTGGTTCCATGAAAAATTTGCAGATTGGTGTTTTGACAAAGATATATTATATGGCCATGCTCCAGAAAAAAAGATTTAATGGGTGTGTAGTAGGTATAGCTAATCGAGAGTGCAAACTACTAAAAATTCCTAGGCAGACTACCAAAAATAGTGTAGTTCCCAGGTGCCACCTTTTGCCTAGTGTTTCTTGCTCAACACTCGGAAACATCCTGTATGCTACCGTAGGACACACAAGACAAACATATAACAGAAGAAAAGAAGTTCCCAAGAGTTTTAGGATACCCGCAGGAGACGTAGATGGAAGAACCATTCATGCCCCTGCAAGTGGGGTCTGCCTCACTAACAGTCCACACTCCTCTCTCTTAGTCTCCACCCAATCCACTCACTTCCCATTCTCCTTTCCTCTCTCACCCGCTTTCACCCGTCTCCACCATTATAGCTGCTGCAGTAGGTCTAATCTCACTCTCCTGTCCGGTGCCGCTGCCTCCACCTTCGCCGGTGCTGCAGCACCCAATGCCGCATATATATAGCACCTTGGACTCTAGAACAATTAGATTATACTACCTAAAATATCATTAACATAGACACATATAGTAACATTAAATGACGTCTATCTTGATTATATGTTCTACAGAAGGTCTACAATGTATGTTGAACCAGTAAGATACCCGTGCGTTGCAACAGAGTACCAAATGAGGGTAATTCATATTATGAAACGATGATTCCAAATTAAACATTGAACATCAATTTTATCTTTCAAAAAACTTGTATCAAGAAAATCACACTTGTACAAACTCATAAATAAATGAAATTGGAAATAGATGCTCATGTTCAGTAGCTGATATTGTTTCTTGTGCAATGTTGTAGCTACAGGCTAGACAGGAATGAAGGGGACTAGTAGAAGGAGAAGAGGAGAGCTAGATCTGTGGGAGAGCTGGTAGAATGAGAGGATGTCCCCCCCCCCTTTGCCCCTCCTGGGGGTTATATATATATGAGTGGGGTAGAATGGGAAATTCCCATTCTACCCCTTAGTATTTACACAGGATGAGGGTACATTGGTATATTCCTCTACACTATTGGGCCTATTACATGTTGGACTAGTCGCACGGCCCAGTCACGGGGGGTTGGGCCACCCCTACAACAGTACTCCCTCGACAGCAAGCGCTGAGGTTCCGATGGGCGAGCTGACGCGATCAACCACCCCAGCCCCCCGTTCCCTGACAGCAAGCACGAGGGTGCCGATGCAACTGGTAGCTCGCAGACCCTAGAGGCAATGCTTATGAAGAAATCAGCGAAGCGCCGAAGACGTCGTCGAGCGCCGAAGATGTGCCGTCCCGCCGAGGCGATGCCTACGAGGCGGACGGCAGAGTCGAGTGCCGAAGACGTGTCGTCGAGCACCGAAGACATGCTGTCCCGCCGAGGCGATGCCTACGAGGCGGACGGCGGAGTCGAGAGCGCCGAAGACGTGCCGTCCCGCCGAGGCGATGCCTACGAGGCGGACGGCGGAGTCGATAGCACCGAAGACGTGCCGTCCCGCCGAGGCGATGCCTACGAGGCGGACGGCGGAGTCGAGCGCCGTGTTAGTGATATGCCCTAGAGGCAACATGGAGATGTTGAATATATCACATACTATGTTTATGATACATTGCTTTGTTCCTTGAAATAGACATTATCATTATTGATCAATGAGTATGTGACTTATTCATGAGACTCTTAATGCCAAAATGTTGCTATTTCTAAATGATCCCAGATCATATATCATATGAGGAACAAATATGATTCAAAGATCAGCATATGTATTGATTGATGATCATGTCTCATGGATCATGGTATGGAGATACCAAATCAATAATATGGACATGTGTTAGTGAACATATGTTGGATAGACCCGCCATGAGACACTGCAGAGATTCCATGTGTCATTAGTTGGTCTCAAGTAGTGTTTATGTAGAATCCTTAGACTTGAGATCATCATGGTTCCCAACATGCGTAGTAGCCTATTTTGGGACTACTAACCACTACTCCGTAACTGGGTAGTCATAAAAGTAGTCTTCGGGTTTGCTATGAAACATGTAGTGGGATGTGAATGATCAAGATAGAATTTGCCCATCCTTATGGGAGAGATATCTCTGGGCCCCTCGATGTAATGGATTATGAAAGTGCATGGCCATGCTAATGTGATTGAGGAGTCAATCACAAGTTTATAATCCATCACGGAATCGAGAGAGTGATTGAGCTATTAAGAGGATGACACAGGTCTCGCCTTGAGCTTAATCTATATCGTGAGGCAAAGGGATTCGTACATGAGAACATTACAGGTTCAGCCGATATGATCTTTACGTATACTTTGGGGTTAATATGTCTTGCTAGAGGCCGCTATTAACATGGTGACCGGAAAGGCGTTTCCGGGTCACGACCAAGTATACGTGAACCTACAGGGTCGCACACTTAACGGGTTGGAACACTAATTCGAATGTGATTCGGATGTGAACTCAATTCGGATAGAGATCCGGATAGACTCCTATTGGGCCTCAGTCCACGAGGCCCAAGTGAGGAGGTCTATATATATGGAGGCGGGGGGGGGGGGGGGGGGGGCGGAGGTATACACACTTCTGTTCCTCCCGAGCAAAACCCTAGCCGCCACCTCCCGAGCCAAACCCTAGCCGCTCGCGAGTGCTGGTACACTCGCGATCGGCGTTCCAGCCCCGGACGTGTGGATACCGGTGGAGGCGTTGCTCATTGCGGCGTTGATCAGCATCAACAATCTACAGATTGGATCTGCTCATGGTGTGGTTGATCGCATGGAGGTGACGATCTGTTCGGGACGATCGGCTACTTCCACTACTACCTCGACGCGCGTGGTTGGATCGGCTTCTCCAACTCTTCTTCCGCTGCACTGCGCGTCTAGTGGTAACGATCTATGATCCCTCCTTAGCATGATGTCCTTAGCATGATGTCCTGGTGTTCCTCCACGCCGAAGACGTGCCGTCCTGCCGAGGCGATGCCTACGAGGCGGACGGCGGAGTCGAGCGCCGAAGACGGGCCGTCCCGCCGAGGCGATGCCTACGAGGCGGACGGCGGAGTCGAGCGCCGAAGACGTGTCGTCGAGCGCCGAAGACGTGCCGTCCCGCCGAGGCGATGCCTACGAGGCAGACGGTGGAATCGAGCGCCGAAGACATGTCGTCGAGCGCGTAGGCCGAGGGCACTACGCACGCGGAGGCAAGGAAGCGAGACCGCCATTCCCCTACCTTTGAAAAGAGTGCCCGCGAAGAGTGGGCGCTTGCGGCGTAGGCCGAGGGCCCTACGCACGCGGAGGCAAGGAGGCGAGACCGCCGTTCTCCTACCTTCCAAAAGAGTGCCCGCGAAGAGCGGGCGCTTGCGGCGTAGGCCGAGGGCACTAGGCACGCGGAGGCAAGGAGGCGAGACCGCCGTTCCCCCACCTTTAAAAAGAGTGCCCGCGAAGAGCGGGCGCTTGCGGCGTAGGCCGAGGGCACTACGCACGCGGAGGCAAGGAGGCGAGACCGCCGTTCCCCTACCTTTAAAAAGAGTGCCCGCGAAGAGCGGGCGCTTGCGGCGTTGGCCGAGGGCACTACGCACGCGGAGGCAAGGAGGCGAGACCGCCGTTCCCCTACCTTTAAAAAGAGTTCCCACGAAGAGCGGGCGCTTGCGGCGTCGGCCGAGGGCACTACGCACGCGGAGGCAAGGAGGCGAGACCGCCGTTCCCCTACCTTTAAAAAGAGTGCCCGCGAAGAGCGGGCGCTTGCGGCGTTGGCCGAGGGCACTACGCATGCGGAGGCAAGGAGGTGAGACTGCCGTTCCCCTACCTGCAAAAAAGAGTGCCCGCGAAGAGCGGGTGCTTGCGGCGTAGGCCGAGGGCACTACGCACGCGGAGGCAAGGAGGCGAGACCGCCGTTCGCCTACCTTCAAAAAGAGTGCCCGTGAAGAAAGGGCGCTTGCGGCGTAGGCCGGGGGCACTACGCACGCGGAGGTAAGGAGGCAAGACCGCCATTCCCCTACCTGCAAAAAGAGTGCCCGCGAAGAGCGGGCGCTTGCGGCGTAGGTCGAGGGCACAACGCACGCGGAGGCAAGGAGGCGAGACCGTAGTTCCCCTACCTCAAAAAAGAGTGCGCGCGAAGAGCGGGCGCTTGCGGCGTAGGCCGAGGGTACAACGCACGCGGAGGCAAGGAGGCGTCGCCGCCGTTCCCCTACCTCAAAAAAAATTTGCCCGCGAAGAGCGGGCGCTTGCGGCGTAGGCCGAGGGCACTACGCACGCGGAGGCAAGGAGGCGAGACCGCCGTTCCCCTACCTGCAAAAAGAGTGCCCGCGAAGAGCGGGCGCTTGCGGCGTAGGCAGAGGGCACAACGCACGCGGAGGCAAGGAGGCGAGACCGCCGTTCCCCTACCTCGAAAAAGAGTGCCCGCGAAGAGCGGGCGCTTGCGGCGTAGGCCGAGGGCACAACGCACGCGGAGGCAAGGAGGTATCGCCGCCGTTCCCCTACCTCCAAAAAGAGTGCCCACGAAGAGCGGGCGCTTGCGGCGAAGGCCGAGGGCACTACGCACGCGGAGGCAAGGAGGCGAGACCGCCGTTCCCCTACCTGCAAAAAGAGGGCACAACGCACGCGGAGGCAAGGAGGCATCGCCGCCGTTCCCCTACCTCCAAAAAGAGTGCCCACGAAGAGCGGGCGCTTGTGGCCTAGGCCGAGGGCACTACGCACGCGGAGGCAAGGAGGCGAGACCGTCATTCCCCTACCTGCAAAAAGAGTGCCCGCGAAGAGCGGGCGCTTGCGTCGTAGGCCGAGGGCACAACGCACGCGGAGGCAAGGAGGCGAGACCGCCGTTCCCCTACCTCGAAAAAGAGTGCCCGCGAAGAGCGGGTGCTTGCGGCGTAGGCCGACGGCACAACGCACGCGGAGGCAAGGAGGCGTCGCCGCCGTTCCCCACCTCCAAAAAGAGTGCCCGCGAAGAGCGGGCGCATGCGACGTAGGCCGATGGCACTAAGCACGCGGAGGCAAGGAGGCGAGACCACCATTCCCCTACCTTCAAAAAGAGTGCCCGCGAAGAGCGGGCGCTTGCGGCGAAGGCCGAGGGCACTACGCACGCGGAGGCAAGGAGGCGAGACCGCCGTTCCCCTACCTGCAAAATGAGTGCCCGCGAAGAGCGGGCGCTTGCGGCGTAGGCCAAGGGCACTACGCACACGGAGGCAAGGAGGCGAGACCGCCGTTCCCCTACCTTCAAAAAGAGTGCACGCGAAGAGCGGGCGCTTGCGGCGTAGGCCGAGGGCACTACGCACGCGGAGGCAAGGAGGCGAGACCGCCGTTCCCCTACCTTTAAAAAGAGTGCCCGCGAAGAGCGGGCGCTTGCGGCGTAGGCCTAGGGCACTACGCACGTGGAGGCAAGGAGGCGAGACCGCCGTTCCCCTACCTTGAAAAAGAGTCCCCGCGAAGAGAGGGCGCTTGCGGCGTAGGCCGAGGGCACTACGCACGCGGAGGCAAGGAGGCGAGACCGCCGTTCCCCTACCTGCAAAAAGAGTGCTCGCGAAGAGCGGGCGCTTGCGGCGTAGGCCGAGGGCACAACGCACGCGGAGGCAAGGAGGCGTCGCCGCCGTTCCCCTACCTCAAAAAAGAGTGCCCACGAAGAGCAGGCGCTTGCGGCGTAGGCCGAGGGCACTACGCACGTGGAGGCAAGGAGGCGAGACCGCCGTTCCCCTACCTCGAAAAAGAGTGCCCGCAAGAGCGGGCGCTTGCGGCGTAGGCCGAAGGCACAACGCGCGCGGAGGCAAGGAAGCGTCGCCGCCGTTCCCCTACCTCCAAAAAGAGTGTCCGCGAAGAGCGGGCGCTTGTGGCCTAGGCTGAGGGCACTACGCACGCGGAGGCAAGGAGGCGAGACCGTCGTTCCCCTACCTGCAAAAAGAGTGCCCGCGAAGAGCGGGCGCTTGCGGCGTAGGCCGAGGGCACAACGCACGCGGAGGCAAGGAGGTGAGACCGCCGTTCCCCTACCTCAAAAAAGAGTGCCCGCGAAGAGCGGGCGCTTGCGGCGTAGGCCGAGGGCACAACGCACGCGGAGGCAAGGCGGCATCGCCGCCGTTCCCCTACCTCCAAAAAGAGTGCCCGCGAAGAGCGGGCGCTTGCGACGTAGGCCGATGGCACTAGGCACGCGGAGGCAAGGAGGCGAGACCGCCATTCCCCTACCTTCAAAAAGAGTGCCCGCGAAGAGCGGGCGCTTGCGGCGTAGGCCGAGGGCACTACGCACGCGGAGGCAAGGAGGCGAGACCGCCGTTCCCCTACCTGCAAAAAGGGTGCCCGCGAAGAGCGGGCGCTTGCGGCGTAGGCCGAGGGCACTACGCACACGGAGGTAAGGAGGCGAGACCGCCGTTCCCCTACCTTTAAAAAGAGTCCCCGGGAAGAGCGGGCGCTTGCGGCGCAGGCCGTGGGCACTATGCACGCGGAGGCAAGGAGGCGAGACCGCCGTTCCCCTACCTGCAAAAAGAGTGCCCGCGAAGAGCGGGCGCTTGCGGCGTAGGCCGAGGGCACAATGCACACGGAGGCAAGGAGGCGAGACCGCCGTTCCCCTACCTCAAAAAAGTGTACCCGCGAAGAGCGGGCGCTTGCGGCGTAGGCCGAGGGCACAACGCACGCGGAGGCAAGGAGGCGTCGCCGCCGTTCCCCTACCTCCAAAAAGAGTGCCCGCGAAGAGCGGGCGCTTGCGACGTAGGCCGATGGCACTAAGCACGCGGAGGCAAGGAGGCGAGACCGCCATTCCCCTACCTTCAAAAAGAGTGCCCGCGAAGAGCGGGCGCTTGCGGCGAAGGCCGAGGGCACTACGCACGCGGAGGCAAGGAAGCGAGACCGCCGTTCCCCTACCTGCAAAAAGAGTGCTCGCGATGAGCGGGCGCTTGCGGCGTAGGCCGAGGGCACAACGCACGCGGACGCAAGGAGGCATCGCCGCCGTTCCCCTACCACAAAAAAGAGTGTCCACGAAGAGCAGGCGCTTGCGGCGTAGGTCGAGGGCACTACGCACGCGGAGGCAAGGAGGCGAGACCGCCGTTCCCCTACCTCGAAAAAGAGTGCCCGCAAGAGTGGGCGCTTGCGGCGTAGGCCGAAGGCACAACGCGCGCGGAGGCAACGAAGCGTCGCCGCCGTTCCCCTACCTCCAAAAAGAGTCCCTCGAAGAGCGGGCGCTTGTGGCCTAGGCCGAGGGGACTACGCACGCGGAGGCAAGGAGGCGAGACCGTCGTTCCCCTACCTGCAAAAAGAGTGCCCGCGAAGAGCGGGCGCTTGCGGCGTAGGCCGAGGGCACAACGCACGCGGAGGCAAGGAGGCGAGACCGCCGTTCCCCTACCTCAAAAAAGAGTGCCCGCGAAGAGCGGGCGCTTGCGGCGTAGGCCGAGGGCACAACGCACGCGGAGACAAGGCGGCTTCGCCGCCGTTCCCCTACCTCCAAAAAGAGTGCCCGCGAAGAGCGGGCGCTTCCAACGTAGGCCGATGGCACTAGGCACGCGGAGGCAAGGAGGCGAGACCGCCATTCCCGTACCTTCAAAAAGAGTGCCCGCGAAGAGCGGCCGCTTGCGGCGTAGGCCGAGGGCACTACGCACGCGGACGCAAGGAGGCGAGACCGCCGTTCCCCTACCTGCAAAAAGGGTGCCCGCGAAGAGCGGGCGCTTGCGGCGTAGGCCGAGGGCACTACGCACACGGAGGCAAGGAGGCGAGACCGCCGTTCCCCTACCTTTAAAAAGAGTCCCCGCGAAGAGCGGGCGCTTGCGGCGCAGGCCGTGGGCACTACGCACGCGGAGGCAAGGAGGCGAGACCGCCGTTCCCCTACCTGCAAAAAGAGTGCCCGCGAAGAGCGGGCGCTTGCGGCGTATGCCGAGGGCACAATGCACGCGGAGGCAAGGAGGCGAGACCGCCGTTCCCCTACCTCAAAAAAGAGTACCCGCGAAGAGCGGGCGCTTGCGGCGTAGGCCGAGGGCACAATGCACGCGGAGGCAAGGAGGCGTCGCCGCCGATCCCCTACCTCCAAAAAGAGTGCCCGCGAAGAGTTGGCGCTTGCGGCCTAGGCCGAGAGCACTACGCACGCGGAGGCAACGAGGCGAGACTGTCGGGACCCCGGATTATCAAACCCGGACCCTCTGTGTATTACAGCACTAGTCCCAGATCAAAGCTAGTGCACACAGTCAAACAGAATGGAAAACATCACCATCAACGATTTATTACAATAATTAAGAGTACTGACCACCGGGTCTCATTATTACAAAGGAGGTTTAAGACCTCGCACACAAGAAATAGAGCGGAAGCAAATAAAACTCGAGGATGACCCATCAATTCGCCACAGGCAATTGACTGGGGAAGCGCGACCTAGTCCTCCGGGAAGAATCCATCACAGCCACAAGCGAAGCAGTAGTCGTAGTCACCTTCTTGAGCTTCAACTTCCTCTGAGATGTTATTTTTAAGTGTAGCATGTGAGTACATAAAGTACTCCGCAAGTCTTGGGAAAAATGCATAGATGCAAGGCTTAACAAAGAAGGCCATATGGTTCTTTTGCACAAAGCAATATTTGAAATCTCAATTACTACTAATTATTTTCGAAGGCTTTAATTTAATGAAGTAAATGTTTTAACAGAATTAACTTTCTAGTGAAGGTTCCAACTACCAACACTAGCTAACCAATTACCATTGGTCAAGTTTTAAACTGCGGGTTCCATCCACCCTCTCTGGCTCCATCCGCCAGGATTCCCTTCCGAGAGTTCCCTCCACCCTCGGAATACAAAACTTTTGATTTTAAATCCAAAACCAGAAATCTACCATGTGAATGCATTCCTTGCCCGCCCTTGACCGTGGGCACGGCTATTCGAATAGTTTTACACTCTGCAGAGGTTGTACAACTTTACCCACAAGAGATAAATTATCTTAATAGTCAACATGCTTCCTTTGGCATGAGACCCAGATAAAATATCACAAAGCCTTTCACCTACTCCAGTATAGCTAGAGACCACCCGCTGAGGTTTCACCGCAGAAGGGTTAAATCCGCCCAATCTGAAGCCCCCTCTTGCGCCATATGAGTACAGTAAACCCTGTCCCTCACTATGAGTAACCAGTACACCCTGGCACTCAATACACCACTGGTGATATCTAAACTACACCTTTATAGGTTAGTTAGCTAGGTCGTACCCATATAGACTTGTGGTTGTACGGTTAATGCTCAGTTTGGACAAACACAAGCGTCGGTCCTTAATTGACTAGGGTGGAACATACACTTAACAAGTTCTCGTGCTTACTGCACCAACCCAAACAACCATCCACCCTAATCTAAACCAACTTTCACATTTTTATTTTATTTTAAAAAAAAACAGCAGCAACTCCAATTACCACTACATTTATAAACACAAGATTCTACAATAAATCATAATTTCCCATTTTCAAGATTTTCCAAAGGATATTAGATAGCATGACTAAGCATTATACTACCATTCTAATATTCACAAAGATTAATATTAATCTCATTATTGAGACAAAGGAAGTTCTAGGGTGACAAGGGTACATGGCATTCAATTTCAATGGAGGGCATAGCAAGTTGGAATAAGTAGTTCCTAAAGATTTGAACTAGTGACTTTAGGTAAATAGCAATGCACATAATTTAAAGTATTTTTAAAACATTTCAAAAGCATAGGTTCAAGATGATCAAAGGAGACTTGCCTTCTTGCAGGGTTTCTGGGTCTTCTTGCTGCTGTGGAGAGGGTTCGTTGACAACGTTGGAATCTACGCGAGAAAAGACGAGGCAACAAAGCAAATAAATACAAACGAAAATTCAAATAAGATCCAAAAAATTCAACAGAGGCCATAGTTGGATAGATTATGATTTTAGATGAATTTAGAAATTTGAATGGCTGGAATTGGAGTTAAAATGAGAAAGTTATGCTCATTTGAAAATCTCATATTTGAATAAATCTAGAAATTCCCAAATTTCTGACAGGTGGGGCCCACTGGAATATCAAATTTTAATCTTTTATTTTAATTCTGAGAGCCTGACAGGTGGGACCCACTGACCAGTAACCACTGGCGGTCACTGACATGTGGGACCCACTGGGATCTGGACCCACTTGTCAGATGCTGACACAGGCGGGTGGGGCCCAGACGACAGTGGCCCGCACAGTCGGCTGCCGCTGACGGGTGGGACCCACTTGTCAGCGCGGAATAATAACGAAAAACTCAACCCAGCGCGCGGAGCCGAGGGCTCGAACGCGCACCGGGGAGTCGAGGGAGTGCGCTGCTAACCAGAGGGGAGGGGGAGGCTTTGCCTACCCATATAGGGCAATCAAGCCTTTTGAGTTACCTGCCGGAGGGGAGGCCGGGGAAGGTGGCCGGAGGCAGGGTCGTCGGCGGCGAGGGAGTGGCGGAGGGGTTCGGGTGACGCGTGAAATGCAAACCCGGAGTGGAGACGAATCCAACGGAGGGGTTGGCAGGGCTCGGGGACGGGCGTAGGTGGCCGGCGACGAGAGGGAGGCGGAGCTGGCTCGGGTCCTTCGGTGCGACGGCGTTCCGGCGGCGGGGAGGGGCGGCTGAGGCGTCGGGGAGGACCGCACGGCCACGGGGGTGCTCGAGGTAGCGGCGGCGAGCTTCGGGGAAGACCGAGGCGACGGCGATTACTCATCGGAGCACTTACCGGACGCGCACGGGGAGCTTCTGGTGCGACGGCGCTCGGGGCTCAAAGGGAGAAGTGGAGGGCGCTAGGAGGTGGTGCGGGAGAAGGCGGAGCCAAGGGGGGCTTTTATAGGGGCGGAGGAGGGGACACGGGCGCGCAATCGCTCGCCGGTGTGTCGGCCGGGAAAAGGAAGGAAAGGGGAGAAACGGGAAAGAGGGGGCGCCGATGGAAGGGGAGCCCGGAAGATCGGGGATTCGGTCGCGGCGGCGTCCGGGGCTTCCAAAAACGGAGAGAAGACAGAGGGAAAGGGCCGGATTCGGCTCGGGTACGGTCGGCCGGCGAGAAAGGAAAGAGGGGGGGAAAGAAAGGAAAGGGGCGGCTCCGCGGGGACGACGAACCCGACAGGCGGGCCCCGCGTGCAGTGAGAGAGAGAAGGGAGCGGGCGGGCGGCGCGGATGGCTGCCACGCGACCCAGAGGCGGATCGGGCGTCCGAGAGCGGGCGAAGCGGGGACGGCCGAGATGAGGCGGGCTGTACACGCGTCGCCCAAAGAGGAGGGGATGGCGGGATGCGAACGCGGGTGGCTGACAGCCGGGCCCAGGGCAGAGAGAGAATGAGGGGGAAGACGCGGGAGGCTGACAGGCCGGGCCCGCTTGGCGGAGGGAGAAGGGGAAAAAGCGGGCCGGATCGGCCGAGCGGTGACGTGGGCGGATCTGGGCCGTCCACGCGTCGGCTGGAGGAAAAGGGAGAGATTTTTAATGATTTTTAGTTTCAGAAAATGCTAGAAATTTATTTAGGCCTCAGAAAAATATGAAAATACCTCCAAAAATTCCAGAAAAATTCACAGAAGCTCCTGGACGTATTTTGGACTAAATAAAATTATTTCCAACTACTGTTGATATTTAATTTTCATATTTTGAATTACTTTTTAAGCTCTAAAAATAGTTTTTAAATTCCAGAAAAATCCAGAAAGGCAAATAAAAGCCAAGTAAAATCCAATTACCTTAAAATAATTAATTTGAATTTAAATTTTTCAAAAAGCCAAATTTTGGGATGTGACAAACCTACCCCCCTTAGAAAGAATCTCGACCCCGAGATTCGGATGGACTGGGAAAAAGGTCGGGGAACTCTTCTTTTAGATCCTCTTCGCGCTCCCAAGTTGCTTCCAATTCTGAATGGTTGCTCCACTGCACTTTACAGAACTTGATAACCTTGCCGCGCGTACGGCGCTCTGCTTCCTCCAATACCTTGACTGGATACTCTGGATAGGTGAGGTCCTCCTTCACGTTTATTTCATCTAGAGGCATCTGCTCTTCTGGAACTCTGAGACACTTTCTTAGCTGAGACACATGGAAGACGTCATGCACCTTTGACAGCTGAGGTGGAAGCTCCAACTGGTAAGCCACTTCTCCTCGTTTCGCCACAACAGGAAAAGGTCCAATGAATCTAGGAGCTAGCTTTCCACTGACTCCAAAACGTCTCATTCCTTTGAGAGGTGACACCTTCAAATAAACATGATCCCCAGGTACGAATTCTAAGCTTCTACGTCGATTGTCTGCATAACTTTTCTGTCTGGTTTGTGCTGTTTTTAATCTGTCCTGGATTAGACGAACTTGTTCTTCTGCTTGCTTCAGCACATCTGGTCCAAACACTTGTCCTTCTCCTGTTTCCTTCCAATACAATGGAGTCCTACACTTTCTGCCGTATAGGGCTTCGAAGGGAGACATTTGCAAACTGGATTGATAACTATTGTTGTAGGAGAACTCTGCATAGGGCAAACTCTGATCCCAATTACTCTTGTTTGCCAGTACACAAGCTCTCAACATGTCTTCCAGGATTTGATTTACTCTTTCTGTTTGACCATCTGTCTGTGGATGATAAGCTGTACTGAAGTTTAAGTTTGTGCCCAAAAGTTCATGTAGCTTTTGCCAAAATCTCGAAGTGAACTGGGTTCCTCGATCTGACACAATCTTCTTTGGGATCCCATGAAAGCACACAATTCTTGACATGTACAACTCTGCAAGTCTATCCCCGGAGTATGTGGTCTTTACTGGAATGAAATGGGCGACTTTTGTCAAACGATCCACTATAACCCAAATTGAATCGTGCCCTGTTTTGGTTCTTGGTAATCCAGTTATAAAATCCATACCAATTTCTTCCCATTTCCACTCAGGGATCTGCAATGGCTGCAGAAGTCCCGCAGGTCTCTGGTGTTCAGCTTTAATCCGTTGGCATACATCGCACAAGGCTACGTATTCTGCAATTTCTCGTTTCATACTTGACCACCAATACCTTTCCTTGAGATCTTGGTACATCTTGGTGCTCCCAGGGTGAATTGAATATCCAGATTCATGGGCTTCCTTTAATATTAACTCCTTTACCTCCTTCTTTTCAGGCACAATAATTCTTTTCCCAAACCAAAGGGTACCTTTTTCATCCTCTGAAAATCCCGAAGCTTTTCCTTTCTTCATATTATCCTTGATCTCCTGGACATACTTGTCCTCCTTTTGAGCTGCTCTGATTTGATCTTCTAAGGTTGGTTGAACTTCCAAAGTGGCTAGAAATCCTTCCTCCACTACTTCTAGGTTGAGCCGTTGGAACTCTTCTTGAAGGGCAGGCATACTGTCCTTAATCCACAGCTTGGCACAATAACTCTTTCTGCTCAAGGCATCTGCTACCACATTAGCCTTTCCTGGGTGATAATGTATTCCAATATCATAATCCTTTATTAACTCAAGCCATCTCCTTTGCCTCATGTTGAGATCGGGTTGAGTGAATATGTATTTCAAACTCTTGTGATCCGTGTAAATTTCACAACGGTTACCAATCAAGTAATGACTCCATATTTTCAGTGCATGCACTACGGCAGCGAGCTCTAAATCATGCGTTGGGTAATTTCCTTCATGGGGTCGCAGCTGCCTTGAGGCATATGCTACTACCTTTCTTTCTTGCATCAGTACACAGCCTAGTCCCTGCCTTGACGCATCACAGAAGACTTCGAAATCCTTCCTAATGTCCGGAAGCGTCAACACTGGTGCAGAAGTTAACCTCTTCTTCAACTCTTGGAAACTATCCTCACATGGTTTACTCCATTCAAACTTCTTTTCCTTCTTCAGCAACTGGGTCAGAGGTCTTGCGAGCTTGGAGAATCCTTCAATAAATCGACGATAGTAACCAGCCAATCCAAGAAAACTCCTGATCTCGGATACTGACTTTGGTTGTGTCCAATTGAGCACATCATTAACTTTCTCCGGGTCTACGAATACTCCTCCCGCCGAAATCACATGGCCCAAGAAAGCTACTTTCTTCAACCAAAACTCACACTTACTGAACTTGGCATACAACTGATTTTCTCGGAGCTTTTCCAAAACTATCCTCAAATGTTCGGCATGTTCTTCCTCATTCTTGGAATATATCAAAATATCATCGATGAATACAACCACAAACTTATCCAAATATTCCATGAACACCTTATTCATCAGATTCATGAAGTATGCTGGGGCATTGGTTAGACCGAAAGACATCACTGTATACTCATACAATCCATAACGGGTGGCAAATGCGGTCTTGGGTATGTCCTCTGGTCTTAACTTCAATTGGTGATATCCTGATCGAAGGTCAATCTTAGAGAATACACATGATCCTTTCAACTGATCAAACAGATCATCTATTCTGGGTAAAGGGTACTTGTTCTTAATAGTCACATCATTCAATGATCGATAGTCCACACACATGCGAAGACTACCATCTTTCTTCTTTACTAGCAGTACTGGTGCTCCCCAAGGTGACGAGCTTGGCCTTACAAATCCTTTATCCTGCAGCTCTTCAATTTGTTTCTTAACTTCCGCCAAATCATTTGCAGACATCCGATAAGGTCTCTTGGAAATTGGAGCTGTTCCAGGTACTAGGTTGATGACAAACTCTACTTCCCTGTCTGGCGGCATTCCGGGCAAATCTTCAGGGAATACATCTGGGTACTCACTCACTATAGGTACTTTTTCCAGAGTCACTCCCTTTACACTGTTCAAACTACACCTGCTCTGGGTAGGGGAGTTTGACTTATACCTTACTTGAATCCCATCAGAGTTAGTGATTGTAACAGCTCGATCAGCACAATCTATCTGCCCTTTATACTTGGTTAACCAATCCATTCCAAGTATTACATCTAAACCCTTGGAGTCTATTATAATAAGATTTGCTAAGAACTTAACTCCATTTATATCCACAGTTGCGTCAAGGCAAACTGTGTTAGTCCTCATTTCCTTTCCAGGGGACTGGACTAGCATGGGGTTCTGTAGTTTACTCACATCCCAATTATACCTTTCAACCACATCTTTTGACACAAAAGAATGCGAAGCTCCAGAATCAAATAATGCTGATGCAATTACTGAGTTGACAAGAAACTTACCCAGAACTACGTCAGGTGCATCCTGGGCTGCTTCCGCGGTCACATGGTTGAGATGCCCTCTGCTCACCACTTGTGGAGTCCTTGGGGTTTGTGGTGCCCCACGGCCTTGACCTGCAGTCGGAGCTCTTGCTGGCGTAGTCCCCAGATTGAAACGAACTGGAGTCATTGCTGGGCGTTTCTGGGGACAGTTGCTGGCATAGTGCCCCATGTTCTTGCAGTTAAAGCACTGCACTCCTGCTGCTGAAGTCTTGTTCTGCGGGGGTTGGCCACCATTGTTTGCCCGGGGAGTTTGTGGATTTGGGCGGGGTCCTGAAAAGGGAGTCCTCGGCACGCTTGACTCTGAGAGCTTGTGATAGTGAGGTGCGTTGGGGCGGAATCGAGAGCTGCTTGCTCCTTGCTGGGCTTGAAACTTCCTCTTCCGATTTTCGTACAGCTGGCGCTGAGCATCTTCTTGGACAAAGGCCTTGTTCACTAGGTGCTGGAAGGTTGGGAAGTCATTGGATACCAGCTGCACCTTGAGATTGGGGTCAAGTCCCTGCGTGAACCTCCAAATCTTGGTCGCCTCTGAGGTGACCTCTTCAGATGCATACCTGGACAGTTGGGTGAACTTGTTCAGGTATTCGGAAACACTGAGGTTTCCCTGTTGTAGTTGGTAGAATTCTCTCTTCTTCATTTCCATTATTCCCGTAGGAATATGGGCAGTGCGGAAAGCTTCGACAAACTCCTCCCAAGTGATGGCTTGTGCATTTTGATGGGCGGCGCGGTAGTTTTCCCACCAGTTGGCAGCCATTCCCTTGAGCTGATGAGCAGCATACAACACCTTTTCATTATCGTTGCACTGAGCTAGGACCAATTTTCTTTCCACATCCTTGATCCAATCATCTGCCTCCAAGGGATCCACTGATCCAGCAAAAGTGGGAGGCCTTGTCCTCATGAATTCCCCCAATTTAGACTGGGGTGCCTGGTTGGGTGCCTGCTGGGTTGGCTGCACTTGGTTCTGGGCGAGAGCTTGAAGTAACTGCAGCTGCATAGCCATCATTTGCTCCAAGTTGGGGGCCTGAGCAGGAGGTGGTGGAATGTTGTCCTCCGGCTGGTTGTTGGCATCACGGCTGCTGCCAGGGTTGCTCCTCGTGTTCACCATCTGAAGCGGTTTAGGTTAGCAGAAGGTAAGAGGGAAATAGCAAAGGTAAGAGATTAGGGGAACTAAACCACATCCCAAGCCAACACACAAGAAAGAACTAGCCACCACTTAGGGGAAACTTTTTATTAAAATCAAGATAACTCCAAGGATGGCTGTACCACAAGTGCGCATAGGCCTGGTACAGTCCATCTAGCACACCAAAACATAACAATAAGCGTTCTAAGGACGCGGACATTTTATTTGGGTACTACGGACTCAAAAGACTACTAATCCTCTCCAAAGACGCGCTCCTCAGGGTCTTCTTCCGGGTCCTCTTCTGGATCCTCCTCCGGGTCTTCCTGGCGCTCTCTCACGTGGTGACGTGAGCAGTCACACTCGGCCGAGGCACGGTTACGACTGGAGGCAGTCGACCGAGAACGAGAAGGAGAAGGCTTGCGCTTCTTGAGAGTAATGACAGGTGGCGGACTGGGGCGTCGCACCTTCTTGCGTGCTGTAAGTCTGATGTGGAGTTCTGAAAGTCGAGCTGGGGCCGCGTGTAGTCAACTACGGGTGAAGATGGCGCGTAGTCGGCTGCGGCCCGGAGACGTCCCAACTCAAACTCAGCTGCCTGGCTCTGGAGAAGCTGTGTGCGAAGCGTGTCGGAATGCTGGTAGCTGGAAGTGAGAAGCATCCGAAGTTGTCCAATCTCCTCTTGAGCTCTAGCATAAGTGACGGCCATCGCCTGGGTGAGTTGCACCTGATGTGACAGTCGAGGATCGTCAGCTGGAATATCAAAGGGATCTGGATACCTCTGTCCTGGGCGAGGGTTGATGAAGAAGCAAAAGGGGGACTGATGTACATCATCTTTGTGCAGGTGGCACAACTCGTCAATGGCGAGGCGTGCTGCGTCCTGGACAGCGTCGAAACAGCGGGACCGAGGGTGCTTGATGGGGTAGGTGTGGGACTTGAATTCCTCTTCCCGTGCATACAGGAATACCTCCATCGTCCAAGAGTCTCGATCCAGGATCCGCGTCTTCCGACCCCTGAAGATGGGCGGCTGACGGTACTCCAAACACTGCATCAGCTGCCGGAGAAGGCTAGCGAATGCTCCAGCATCCTCTCCATGTGAGTAGTAGTCCCACGGGGCAGCGGAGGATGAACCAGCCATCTACAAAGTTGAGTGAAAGAAAAGATTAGTAAAAGTTTTAACAAATGGAGCTGGAGACAAGAACGAGATTCTAAGTAGGAAGAGAGTAGAAGCAAAGAAGCTTACACATTTTTAATATACTCTTTTTATAAACATAAGTCCTTATGGTTTGCCATTCCTAATCTAGGTCACGTCCTACAGTCAAATTGGCTCTGATACCATCTCTGTCGGGACCCCGGATTATCAAACCCGGACCCTCTGTGTATTACAGCACTAGTCCCAGATCAAAGCTAGTGCACACAGTCAAACAGAATGGAAAACATCACCATCAACGATTTATTACAATAATTAAGAGTACTGACCACCGGGTCTCATTATTACAAAGGAGGTTTAAGACCTCGCACACAAGAAATAGAGCGGAAGCAAATAAAACTCGAGGATGACCCATCAATTCGCCACAGGCAATTGACTGGGGAAGCGCGACCTAGTCCTCCGGGAAGAATCCATCACAGCCACAAGCGAAGCAGTAGTCGTAGTCACCTTCTTGAGCTTCAACTTCCTCTGAGATGTTATTTTTAAGTGTAGCATGTGAGTACATAAAGTACTCCGCAAGTCTTGGGAAAAATGCATAGATGCAAGGCTTAACAAAGAAGGCCATATGGTTCTTTTGCACAAAGCAATATTTGAAATCTCAATTACTACTAATTATTTTCGAAGGCTTTAATTTAATGAAGTAAATGTTTTAACAGAATTAACTTTCTAGTGAAGGTTCCAACTACCAACACTAGCTAACCAATTACCATTGGTCAAGTTTTAAACTGCGGGTTCCATCCACCCTCTCTGGCTCCATCCGCCAGGATTCCCTTCCGAGAGTTCCCTCCACCCTCGGAATACAAAACTTTTGATTTTAAATCCAAAACCAGAAATCTACCATGTGAATGCATTCCTTGCCCGCCCTTGACCGTGGGCACGGCTATTCGAATAGTTTTACACTCTGCAGAGGTTGTACAACTTTACCCACAAGAGATAAATTATCTTAATAGTCAACATGCTTCCTTTGGCATGAGACCCAGATAAAATATCACAAAGCCTTTCACCTACTCCAGTATAGCTAGAGACCACCCGCTGAGGTTTCACCGCAGAAGGGTTAAATCCGCCCAATCTGAAGCCCCCTCTTGCGCCATATGAGTACAGTAAACCCTGTCCCTCACTATGAGTAACCAGTACACCCTGGCACTCAATACACCACTGGTGATATCTAAACTACACCTTTATAGGTTAGTTAGCTAGGTCGTACCCATATAGACTTGTGGTTGTACGGTTAATGCTCAGTTTGGACAAACACAAGCGTCGGTCCTTAATTGACTAGGGTGGAACATACACTTAACAAGTTCTCGTGCTTACTGCACCAACCCAAACAACCATCCACCCTAATCTAAACCAACTTTCACATTTTTATTTTATTTTAAAAAAAACAGCAGCAACTCCAATTACCACTACATTTATAAACACAAGATTCTACAATAAATCATAATTTCCCATTTTCAAGATTTTCCAAAGGATATTAGATAGCATGACTAAGCATTATACTACCATTCTAATATTCACAAAGATTAATATTAATCTCATTATTGAGACAAAGGAAGTTCTAGGGTGACAAGGGTACATGGCATTCAATTTCAATGGAGGGCATAGCAAGTTGGAATAAGTAGTTCCTAAAGATTTGAACTAGTGACTTTAGGTAAATAGCAATGCACATAATTTAAAGTATTTTTAAAACATTTCAAAAGCATAGGTTCAAGATGATCAAAGGAGACTTGCCTTCTTGCAGGGTTTCTGGGTCTTCTTGCTGCTGTGGAGAGGGTTCGTTGACAACGTTGGAATCTACGCGAGAAAAGACGAGGCAACAAAGCAAATAAATACAAACGAAAATTCAAATAAGATCCAAAAAATTCAACAGAGGCCATAGTTGGATAGATTATGATTTTAGATGAATTTAGAAATTTGAATGGCTGGAATTGGAGTTAAAATGAGAAAGTTATGCTCATTTGAAAATCTCAGATTTGAATAAATCTAGAAATTCCCAAATTTCTGACAGGTGGGGCCCACTGGAATATCAAATTTTAATCTTTTATTTTAATTCTGAGAGCCTGACAGGTGGGACCCACTGACCAGTAACCACTGGCGGTCACTGACATGTGGGACCCACTGGGATCTGGACCCACTTGTCAGATGCTGACACAGGCGGGTGGGGCCCAGACGACAGTGGCCCGCACAGTCGGCTGCCGCTGACGGGTGGGACCCACTTGTCAGCGCGGAATAATAACGAAAAACTCAACCCAGCGCGCGGAGCCGAGGGCTCGAACGCGCACCGGGGAGTCGAGGGAGTGCGCTGCTAACCAGAGGGGAGGGGGAGGCTTTGCCTACCCATATAGGGCAATCAAGCCTTTTGAGTTACCTGCCGGAGGGGAGGCCGGGGAAGGTGGCCGGAGGCAGGGTCGTCGGCGGCGAGGGAGTGGCGGAGGGGTTCGGGTGACGCGTGAAATGCAAACCCGGAGTGGAGACGAATCCAACGGAGGGGTTGGCAGGGCTCGGGGACGGGCGTAGGTGGCCGGCGACGAGAGGGAGGCGGAGCTGGCTCGGGTCCTTCGGTGCGACGGCGCTCCGGCGGCGGGGAGGGGCGGCTGAGGCGTCGGGGAGGACCGCACGGCCACGGGGGTGCTCGAGGTAGCGGCGGCGAGCTTCGGGGAAGACCGAGGCGACGGCGATTACTCACCGGAGCACTTACCGGACGCGCACGGGGAGCTTCTGGTGCGACGGCGCTCGGGGCTCAAAGGGAGAAGTGGAGGGCGCTAGGAGGTGGTGCGGGAGAAGGCGGAGCCAAGGGGGGCTTTTATAGGGGCGGAGGAGGGGACACGGGCGCGCAATCGCTCGCCGGTGTGTCGGCCGGGAAAAGGAAGGAAAGGGGAGAAACGGGAAAGAGGGGGCGCCGATGGAAGGGGAGCCCGGAAGATCGGGGATTCGGTCGCGGCGGCGTCCGGGGCTTCCAAAAACGGAGAGAAGACAGAGGGAAAGGGCCGGATTCGGCTCGGGTACGTTCGGCCGGAGAGAAAGGAAAGAGGGGGGGGAAAGAAAGGAAAGGGGCGGCTCCGCGGGGACGACGAACCCGACAGGCGGGCCCCGCGTGCAGTGAGAGAGAGAAGGGAGCGGGCGGGCGGCGCGGATGGCTGCCACGCGACCCAGAGGCGGATCGGGCGTCCGAGAGCGGGCGAAGCGGGGACGGCCGAGATGAGGCGGGCTGTACACGCGTCGCCCAAAGAGGAGGGGATGGCGGGATGCGAACGCGGGTGGCTGACAGCCGGGCCCAGGGCAGAGAGAGAATGAGGGGGAAGACGCGGGAGGCTGACAGGCCGGGCCTGCTTGGCGGAGGGAGAAGGGGAAAAAGCGGGCCGGATCGGCCGAGCGGCGACGTGGGCGGATCTGGGCGGTCCACGCGTCGGCTGGAGGAAAAGGGAGAGATTTTTAATGATTTTTAATTTCAGAAAATGCTAGAAATTTATTTAGGCCTCAGAAAAATATGAAAATACCTCCAAAAATTCCAGAAAAATTCACAGAAGCTCCTGGACATATTTTGGACTAAATAAAATTATTTCCAACTACTGTTGATATTTAATTTTCATATTTTGAATTACTTTTTAAGCTCTAAAAATAGTTTTTAAATTCCAGAAAAATCCAGAAAGGCAAATAAAAGCCAAGTAAAATCCAATTACCTTAAAATAATTAATTTGAATTTAAATTTTTCAAAAAGCCAAATTTTGGGATGTGACAGAGACCGCCGTTCCCCTACCTGCAAAAGGAGTGCCCACGAAGAGCGGGCGCTTGCGGCGTAGGCCGAGGGCACAACGCACGCAGAGGCAAGGAGGCGAGACCGCCGTTCCCCTACCTTCAAAACGAGTGCACGCGAAGAGCGGGCGCTTGCGGCGTAGGCCGAGGGCACTACGCACGCGGAGGCAAGGAGGCGAGACCGCCGTTCCCCTACCTTTAAAAAGAGTGCCCGCGAAGAGCAGGCGCTTGCGGCGTAGGCCTAGGGCACTAGGCACGCGGAGGCAAGGAGACGAGACCGCCGTTCCCCTACCTTTAAAAAGAGTCCCCGCGAAGAGAGGGCACTTGCGGCGTAGGCCGAGGGCACTACGCACGCGGAGGCAAGGAGGCGAGACCGCCGTTCCCCTACCTGCAAAAAGAGTGCCCGCGAAGAGCGGGCGCTTGCGGCGTAGGCCGAGGGCACAACGCACGCGGAGGCAAGGAGGCGTCGCCGCCGTTCCCCTACCTCAAAAAAGAGTGCCCACGAAGAGCAGGCGCTTGCGGCGTAGGCCGAGGGCACTACGCACGCGGAGGCAAGGAGGCGAGACCGCCGTTCCCCTACCTGCAAAAAAAGTGCCCGCGAAGAGCGGGCACTTGCGGCGTAGGCCGAGGGCACAACGCACGCGGAGGCAAGGAGGCGAGACCGTCGTTCCCCTACCTCAAAAAAGAGTGCCCGCAAGAGCGGGCGCTTGCGGCGTAGGCCGAAGGCACAACGCACGCGGAGGCAACGAAGCGTCGCCGCCGTTCCCCAACCTCCAAAAAGAGTGCCCGCGAAGAGCGGGCGCTTGTGGCCTAGGCCGAGGGCACTACGCATGCGGAGGCAAGGAGGCGAGACCGTCGTTCCCCTACCTGCAAAAAGAGTGCCCGCGAAGAGCGGGCGCTTGCGGCGTAGGCCGAGGGCACAACGCACGCGGAGGCAAGGAGGCGAGACCGCCGTTCCCCTACCTCGAAAAAGAGTGCCCGCGAAGACCGGGCGCTTGCGGCGTAGGCCGAGGGCACAACGCACGCGGAGGCAAGGAGGCGTCGCCGCCGTTCCCCTACCTCCAAAAAGAGTGCCCGCGAAGAGCGGGCGCTTGCGACGTAGGCCAATGGCACTAAGCACGCGGAGGCAAGGAGGCGAGACCGCCTTTCCCCTACCTTCAAAAAGAGTGCCCGCGAAGAGCGGGCGCTTGCGGCGTAGGCCGAGGGCACTACGCACGCGGAGGCAAGGAGGCGAGACCTCCGTTCCCCTACCTGCAAAAAGAGTGCCCGCGAAGAGCGGGCGCTTGCGGCGTAGGCCGAGGGCACTACGCACGCGGAGGCAAGGAGGCGAGACCGCCGTTTCGCTACCTTTAAAAAGAGTCCCCGCGAAGAGCGGGCGCTTGCGGCGCAGGCCGTGGGCACTACGCACGCGGAGGCAAGGAGGCGAGACCGCTGTTCCCCTACCTGCAAAAAGAGTGCCCGCGAAGAGCGGGCGCTTGCAGCGTAGGCCGAGGGCACAATGCACGCGGAGGCAAGGAGGCGTCGCCGCCGATCCCCTACCTCCAAAAAGAGTGCCCGCGAAGAGGTGGCGCTTGCGGCCTAGGCCGAGGGCACTACGCACGCGGAGGCAATGAGGCGAGACCGCCGTTCCCCTACCTGCAAAAGGAGTGCCCGCGAAGAGCGGGCGCTTGCGGCGTAGGCCGAGGGCACAATGCACGCGGAGGCAAGGAGGCGAGACCGCCGTTCCCCTACCTCGAAAAAGAGTGCCCGCGAAGAGCAGGCGCTTGCGGCGTAGGCCGAGGGCACAACGCACGCGAAGGCAAGGAGGCGTCGCCGCCGTTCCCCTACCTCCAAAAAGAGTGCCCGCGAAGAGCGGGCACTTGCGACGTTGGCCGATGGCACTAAGCACGCGGAGGCAAGGAGGCGAGACCGCCGTTCCTCTACCTTCAAAAAAGAGTACCCGCGAAGAGCGGGCGCTTGCGGCGTAGGCCGAGGGCACAACGCACGCGGAGGCAAGGAGGCGAGACCGTCGTTCCCTACCTCAAAAAAGAGTGCCCGCAAGAGCGGGCGCTTGCGGCGTAGGCCGAAGGCACAACGCACGCGGAGGCAAGGAAGCGTCACCGCCGTTCCCCTACCTCCAAAAAGAGTGCCCGCGAAGAGCGGGCGCTTGGGGCCTAGGCCGAGGGCACTACGCACGCGGAGGCAAGGAGGCGAGACCGTCGTTCCCCTACCTGCAAAAAGAGTGCCCGCGAAGAGCGGGCGCTTGCGGCGTAGGCCGAGGGCACAACGCACGCGGAGGCAAGGAGGCGAGACTGCCGTTCCCCTACCTCGAAAAAGAGTGCCCGCGAAGAGCGGGCGCTTGCGGCGTAGGCCGAGGGCACAACGCACGCGGAGGCAAGGAGGCATCGCCGCCGTTCCCCTACCTCCAAAAAGAGTGCCCGCGAAGAGCGGGCGCTTGCGACGTAGGCCAAAGGCACTAAGCACGCGGAGGCAAGGAGGCGAGACCGCCTTTCCCCTACCTTCAAAAAGAGTGCCCGCGAAGAGCGGGCGCTTGCGGCGTAGGCCGAGGGCACTACGCACGCGGAGGCAAAGATGCGAGACCACCGTTCCCCTACCTTGAAAAAGAGTGCCCGCGAAGAGCGGGCGCTTGCGGCGTAGGCCGAGGGCACTACGCACGCGGAGGCAAGGAGGCGAGACCGCCGTTCCCCTACCTTTAAAAAGAGTGCCCGCGAAGAGCCGGCGCTTGCGGCGTAGGCCTAGGGCACTATGCACGCGGAGGCACGGAGGCGAGACCGCCGTTCCCCTACCTTTAAAAAGAGTCCCCGCGAAGAGAGGGCACTTGCGGCGTAGGCCGAGGGCACTACGCACGCGGAGGCAAGGAGGCGAGACCGCCGTTCCCCTACCTGCAAAAAGAGTGCCCGCGAAGAGCGGGCGCTTGCGGCGTAGGCCGAGGGCACAACGCACGCGGAGGCAAGGAGGCGTCGCCGCCGTTCCCCTACCTCAAAAAAGAGTGCCCACGAAGAGCAGGCGCTTGCGGCGTAGGCCGAGGGCACTACGCACGCGGAGGCAAGGAGGCGAGACCGCCGTTCCCCTACCTGCAAAAAAAGTGCCCGCGAAGAGCGGGCGCTTGCGGCGTATGCCGAGGGCACAACGCACGCGGAGGCAAGGAGGCGAGACCGTCATTCCCCTACCTCAAAAAAGAGTGCCCGCAAGAGCGGGCGCTTGCGGCGTAGGCCGAAGGCACAACGCACGCGGAGGCAACGAAGCGTCCCCGCCGTTCCCCAACCTCCAAAAAGAGTGCCCGCGAAGAGCGGGCGCTTGTGGCCTAGGCCGAGGGCACTACGCATGCGGAGGCAAGGAGGCGAGACCGTCGTTCCCCTACCTGCAAAAAGAGTGCCCGCGAAGAGCAGGCGCTTGCGGCGTAGGCCGAGGGCACAACGCACGCGGAGGCAAGGAGGCGAGACCGCCGTTCCCCTACCTCGAAAAAGAGTGCCCGCGAAGACCGGGCGCTTGCGGCGTAAGCCGAGGGCACAACGCACGCGGAGGCAAGGAGGCGTCGCCGCCGTTCCCCTACCTCCAAAAAGAGTGCCCGCGAAGAGCGGGCGCTTGCGACGTAGGCCAATGGCACTAAGCACGCGGAGGCAAGGAGGCGAGACCGCCTTTCCCCTACCTTCAAAAAGAGAGCCCGCGAAGAGCGGGCGCTTGCGGCGTAGGCCGAGGGCACTACGCACGCGGAGGCAAAGATGCGAGACCACCGTTCCCCTACCTTGAAAAAGAGTACCCGCGAAGAGCGGGCGCTTGCGGCGTAGGCCGAGGGCACTACGCACGCGGAGGCAAGGAGGCGAGACCTCCGTTCCCCTACCTGCAAAAAGAGTGCCCGCGAAGAGCGGGCGCTTGCGGCGTAGGCCGAGGGCACTACGCACGCGGAGGCAAGGAGGCGAGACCGCCGTTTCGCTACCTTTAAAAAGAGTCCCCGCGAAGAGTGGGCGCTTGCGGCGCAGGCCGTGGGCACTACGCACGCGGAGGCAAGGAGGCGAGACCGCTGTTCCCCTACCTGCAAAAAGAGTGCCCGCAAAGAGCGGGCGCTTGCGGCGTAGGCCGAGGGCACAATGCACGCGGAGGCAAGGAGGCGAGACCGCCGTTCCCCTACCTCAGAAAAGAGTGCCCGCGAAGAGCGTGGGCTTGCGGCGTAGGCTGAGGGCACAATGCACGCGGAGGCAAGGAGGCGTCGCCGCCGATCCCCTACCTCCAAAAAGTGTGCCCGCGAAGAGGTGGCGCTTGCGGCCTAGGCCGAGGGCACTACGCACGCGGAGGCAATGAGGCGAGACCGCCGTTCCCCTACCTGCAAAAGGAGTGCCCGCGAAGAGCGGGCGCTTGCGGCGTAGGCCGAGGGCACAACGCACGCGAAGGCAAGGAGGCGAGACCGCCGTTCCCCTACCTCGAAAAAGAGTGCCCGCGAAGAGCGGGCGCTTGCGGCGTAGGCCGAGGGCACAACGCACGCGAAGGCAAGGAGGCGAGACCGCCGTTCCCCTACCTCGAAAAAGAGTGCCCGCGAAGAGCGGGCGCTTGCGGCGTAGGCCGAGGGCACAACGCACGCGAAGGCAAGGAGGCGTCGCCGCCGTTCCCCTACCTCCAAAAAGAGTGCCCGCGAAGAGCGGGCACTTGCGACGTTGGCCGATGGCACTAAGCACGCGGAGGCAAGGAGGCGAGACCGCCGTTCCTCTACCTGCAAAAAAGAGTACCCGCGAAGAGCGGGCGCTTGCGGCGTAGGCCGAGGGCACAATGCACGCGGAGGCAAGGAGGCGTCGCCGCCGATCCCCTACCTCCAAAAAGAGTGCCCGCGAAGAGTTGGCGCTTGCGGCCTAGGCCGAGAGCACTACGCACGCGGAGGCAACGAGGCGAGACTGCCGTTCCCCTACCTGCAAAAGGAGTGCCCACGAAGAGCGGGCGCTTGCGGCGTAGGCCGAGGGCACAACGCACACAGAGGCAAGGAGGCGAGACCGCCGTTCCCCTACCTTCAAAACGAGTGCACGCGAAGAGCGGGCGCTTGCGGCGTAGGCCGAGGGCACTACGCACGCGGAGGCAAGGAGGCGAGACCGCCGTTCCCCTACCTTTAAAAAGAGTGCCCGCGAAGAGCAGGCGCTTGCGGCGTAGGCCGAGGGCACAACGCACGCGAAGGCAAGGAGGCGTCGCCGCCGTTCCCCTACCTCCAAAAAGAGTGCCCGCGAAGAGCGGGCACTTGCGACGTTGGCCGATGGCACTAAGCACGCGGAGGCAAGGAGGCGAGACCGCCGTTCCTCTACCTTCAAAAAAGAGTACCCGCGAAGAGCGGGCGCTTGCGGCGTAGGCCGAGGGCACAACGCACGCGGAGGCAAGGAGGCGAGACCGTCGTTCCCTACCTCAAAAAAGAGTGCCCGCAAGAGCGGGCGCTTGCGGCGTAGGCCGAAGGCACAACGCACGCGGAGGCAAGGAAGCGTCACCGCCGTTCCCCTACCTCCAAAAAGAGTGCCCGCGAAGAGCGGGCGCTTGGGGCCTAGGCCGAGGGCACTACGCACGCGGAGGCAAGGAGGCGAGACCGTCGTTCCCCTACCTGCAAAAAGAGTGCCCGCGAAGAGCGGGCGCTTGCGGCGTAGGCCGAGGGCACAACGCACGCGGAGGCAAGGAGGCGAGACTGCCGTTCCCCTACCTCGAAAAAGAGTGCCCGCGAAGAGCGGGCGCTTGCGGCGTAGGCCGAGGGCACAACGCGCGCGGAGGCAAGGAGGCATCGCCGCCGTTCCCCTACCTCCAAAAAGAGTGCCCGCGAAGAGCGGGCGCTTGCGACGTAGGCCAAAGGCACTAAGCACGCGGAGGCAAGGAGGCGAGACCGCCTTTCCCCTACCTTCAAAAAGAGTGCCCGCGAAGAGCGGGCGCTTGCGGCGTAGGCCGAGGGCACTACGCACGCGGAGGCAAAGATGCGAGACCACCGTTCCCCTACCTTGAAAAAGAGTGCCCGCGAAGAGCGGGCGCTTGCGGCGTAGGCCGAGGGCACTACGCACGCGGAGGCAAGGAGGCGAGACCGCCGTTCCCCTACCTTTAAAAAGAGTGCCCGCGAAGAGCCGGCGCTTGCGGCGTAGGCCTAGGGCACTATGCACGCGGAGGCACGGAGGCGAGACCGCCGTTCCCCTACCTTTAAAAAGAGTCCCCGCGAAGAGAGGGCACTTGCGGCGTAGGCCGAGGGCACTACGCACGCGGAGGCAAGGAGGCGAGACCGCCGTTCCCCTACCTGCAAAAAGAGTGCCCGCGAAGAGCGGGCGCTTGCGGCGTAGGCCGAGGGCACAACGCACGCGGAGGCAAGGAGGCGTCGCCGCCGTTCCCCTACCTCAAAAAAGAGTGCCCACGAAGAGCAGGCGCTTGCGGCGTAGGCCGAGGGCACTACGCACGCGGAGGCAAGGAGGCGAGACCGCCGTTCCCCTACCTGCAAAAAAAGTGCCCGCGAAGAGCGGGCGCTTGCGGCGTATGCCGAGGGCACAACGCACGCGGAGGCAAGGAGGCGAGACCGTCATTCCCCTACCTCAAAAAAGAGTGCCCGCAAGAGCGGGCGCTTGCGGCGTAGGCCGAAGGCACAACGCACGCGGAGGCAACGAAGCGTCCCCGCCGTTCCCCAACCTCCAAAAAGAGTGCCCGCGAAGAGCGGGCGCTTGTGGCCTAGGCCGAGGGCACTACGCATGCGGAGGCAAGGAGGCGAGACCGTCGTTCCCCTACCTGCAAAAAGAGTGCCCGCGAAGAGCAGGCGCTTGCGGCGTAGGCCGAGGGCACAACGCACGCGGAGGCAAGGAGGCGAGACCGCCGTTCCCCTACCTCGAAAAAGAGTGCCCGCGAAGACCGGGCGCTTGCGGCGTAAGCCGAGGGCACAACGCACGCGGAGGCAAGGAGGCGTCGCCGCCGTTCCCCTACCTCCAAAAAGAGTGCCCGCGAAGAGCGGGCGCTTGCGACGTAGGCCAATGGCACTAAGCACGCGGAGGCAAGGAGGCGAGACCGCCTTTCCCCTACCTTCAAAAAGAGAGCCCGCGAAGAGCGGGCGCTTGCGGCGTAGGCCGAGGGCACTACTCAAGCGGAGGCAAAGATGCGAGACCACCGTTCCCCTACCTTGAAAAAGAGTACCCGCGAAGAGCGGGCGCTTGCGGCGTAGGCCGAGGGCACTACGCACGCGGAGGCAAGGAGGCGAGACCTCCGTTCCCCTACCTGCAAAAAGAGTGCCCGCGAAGAGCGGGCGCTTGCGGCGTAGGCCGAGGGCACTACGCACGCGGAGGCAAGGAGGCGAGACCGCCGTTTCGCTACCTTTAAAAAGAGTCCCCGCGAAGAGTGGGCGCTTGCGGCGCAGGCCGTGGGCACTACGCACGCGGAGGCAAGGAGGCGAGACCGCTGTTCCCCTACCTGCAAAAAGAGTGCCCGCAAAGAGCGGGCGCTTGCGGCGTAGGCCGAGGGCACAATGCACGCGGAGGCAAGGAGGCGAGACCGCCGTTTCCCTACCTCAGAAAAGAGTGCCCGCGAAGAGCGTGGGCTTGCGGCGTAGGCTGAGGGCACAATGCACGCGGAGGCAAGGAGGCGTCGCCGCCGATCCCCTACCTCCAAAAAGTGTGCCCGCGAAGAGGTGGCGCTTGCGGCCTAGGCCGAGGGCACTACGCACGCGGAGGCAATGAGGCGAGACCGCCGTTCCCCTACCTGCAAAAGGAGTGCCCGCGAAGAGCGGGCGCTTGCGGCGTAGGCCGAGGGCACAACGCACGCGAAGGCAAGGAGGCGAGACCGCCGTTCCCCTACCTCGAAAAAGAGTGCCCGCGAAGAGCGGGCGCTTGCGGCGTAGGCCGAGGGCACAACGCACGCGAAGGCAAGGAGGCGAGACCGCCGTTCCCCTACCTCGAAAAAGAGTGCCCGCGAAGAGCGGGCGCTTGCGGCGTAGGCCGAGGGCACAACGCACGCGAAGGCAAGGAGGCGTCGCCGCCGTTCCCCTACCTCCAAAAAGAGTGCCCGCGAAGAGCGGGCACTTGCGACGTTGGCCGATGGCACTAAGCACGCGGAGGCAAGGAGGCGAGACCGCCGTTCCTCTACCTGCAAAAAAGAGTACCCGCGAAGAGCGGGCGCTTGCGGCGTAGGCCGAGGGCACAATGCACGCGGAGGCAAGGAGGCGTCGCCGCCGATCCCCTACCTCCAAAAAGAGTGCCCGCGAAGAGTTGGCGCTTGCGGCCTAGGCCGAGAGCACTACGCACGCGGAGGCAACGAGGCGAGACTGCCGTTCCCCTACCTGCAAAAGGAGTGCCCACGAAGAGCGGGCGCTTGCGGCGTAGGCCGAGGGCACAACGCACACAGAGGCAAGGAGGCGAGACCGCCGTTCCCCTACCTTCAAAACGAGTGCACGCGAAGAGCGGGCGCTTGCGGCGTAGGCCGAGGGCACTACGCACGCGGAGGCAAGGAGGCGAGACCGCCGTTCCCCTACCTTTAAAAAGAGTGCCCGCGAAGAGCAGGCGCTTGCGGCGTAGGCCTAGGGCACTACGCACGCGGAGGCAAGGAGGCGAGACCGCCGTTCCCATACCTTTAAAAAGAGTCCCCGCGAAGAGAGGGCGCTTGCGGCGTAGGCCGAGGGCACTACGCACGCGGAGGCAAGGAGGCGAGACCGCCGTTCCCCTACCTGCAAAAAGAGTGCCCACGAAGAGCGGGCGCTTGCGGCGTAGGCCGAGGGCACAACGCACGCGGAGGCAAGGAGGCGTCGCCGCCGTTCCCCTACCTCAAAAAAGAGTGCCCACGAAGAGCAGGCGCTTGCGGCGTAGGCCGAGGGCGCTACGCACGCGGAGGCAAGGAGGCGAGACCGCCGTTCCCCTACCTGCAAAAAGAGTGCCCGTGAAGAGCGGGCGCTTGCGGCGTAGGCCGAGGGCACAACGCACGCGGAGGCAAGGTGGCGAGACCATCGTTCCCCTACCTCAAAAAAGAGTGCCCGCAAGAGCGGGCGCTTGCGGCGTAGGCCGAAGGCACAACGCACGCGGAGGCAAGGAAGCGTCACCGCCGTTCCCCTACCTCCAAAAAGAGTGCCCGCGAAGAGCGGGCGCTTGGGGCCTAGGCCGAGGGCACTACGCACGCGGAGGCAAGGAGGCGAGACTGTCGTTCCCCTACCTGCAAAAAGAGTGCCCGCGAAGAGCGGGCGCTTGCGGCGTAGGCCGAGGGCACAACGCACGCGGAGGCAAGGAGGCGAGACTGCCGTTCCCCTACCTCGAAAAAGAGTGCCCGTGAAGAGCGGGCGCTTGCGGCGTAGGCCGAGGGCACAACGCACGCGGAGGCAAGGAGGCATCGCCGCCGTTCCCCTACCTCCAAAAAGAGTGCCCGCGAAGAGCGGGCACTTGCGACGTAGGCCAAAGGCACTAAGCACGCGGAGGCAAGGAGGCGAGACCGCCTTTCCCCTACCTTCAAAAAGAGTGCCCGCGAAGAGCGGGCGCTTGCGGCGTAGGCCGAGGGCACTACGCACGCGGAGGCAAAGATGCGAGACCACCGTTCCCCTACCTTGAAAAAGAGTGCCCGCGAAGAGCGGGCGCTTGCGGCGTAGGCCGAGGGCACTACGCACGCGGAGGCAAGGAGGCGAGACCGCCGTTCCCCTACCTGCAAAAAGAGTGCCCGCGAAGAGCGGGCGCTTGCGGCGTCGGCCGAGGGCACTACGCACGCGGAGGCAGGGAGGCGAGACCGCCGTTTCGCTACCTTGAAAAAGAGTCCCCGCGAAGAGCGGGCGCTTGCGGCGCAGGCCGTGGGCACTACGCACGCGGAGGCAAGGAGGCGAGACCGCCGTTCCCCTACCTGCAAAAAGAGTGCCCGCGAAGAGCGGGCGCTTGCGGCGTAGGCCGAGGGCACAATGCACGCGGAGGCAAGGAGGCGAGACCGCCGTTCCCCTACCTCAAAAAAGAGTGCCCGCGAAGAGCGTGCGCTTGCGGCGTACGCTGAGGGCACAAGGCACGCGGAGGCAAGGAGGCGTCGCCGCCGATCCCCTACCTCCAAAAAGAGTGCCCGCGAAGAGTTGGCGCTTGCGGCCTAGGCCGAGGGCACTACGCGCGCGGAGGCAATGAGGCGAGACCGCCGTTCCCCTACCTCGAAAAAGAGTGCCCGCGAAGAGCGGGCGCTTGCGGCGTAGGCCGAGGGCACAACGCACGCGAAGGCAAGGAGGCGTCGCCGCCGTTCCCCTACCTCCAAAAAGATTGCCCGCGAAGAGCGGGCACTTGCGACGTTGGCCGATGGCACTAAGCACGCGGAGGCAAGGAGGCGAGACCGCCGTTCCTCTACCTTCAAAAAGAGTGCCCGCGAAGAGCGGGCGCTTGCGGCGTAGGCCGAGGGCACTACGCACGCGGAGGCAAGGAGGCAAGACCGCCGTTCCCCTACCTTTAAAAAGAGTGCCTGCGAAGAGCGGGCGCTTGCGGCGTAGGCTGAGGGCACTACGCACGCGGAGGCAAGGAGGCCAGACCACCGTTCCCCTACCTTGAAAAAGAGTACCCGTGAAGAGCGGGCGCTTGCGGCGTAGGCCGAGGGCACTACGCACGCGGAGGCAAGGAGGCGAGACCGCCGTTCCCGTACCTGCAAAAAGAGTGCCTGCGAAGAGCGGGCGCTTGCGGCGTAGGCCGATGGCACAACGCACGCGGAGGCAAGGAGGCGAGACCGCCGTTCCCCTACCTCGAAAAAGAGTGCCCGCGAAGAGCGGGCGCTTGCGGCGTAGGCCGAGGGCACAACGCACGCGGAGGCAAGGAGGCATCGCCGCCGTTCCCCTACCTCCAAAAAGAGTGCCCACGAAGAGCGGGCGCTTGCGGCGTAGGCCGAAGGCACTACGCACGCGGAGGCGAGACCGCCGTTCCCCTACCTGCAAAAAGAGTGCCCGCGAAGAGCGGGGGCTTGCGGCGTAGGCCGAGGGCCCAACGCACGCGGAGGCAAGGAGGCGAGACCGCCGTTCCCCTACCTCGAAAAAGAGTGCCCGCGAAGAGCGGGCGCTTGCGGCGCAGGCCGAGGGCACAACGCACGCGGAGGCAAGGAGGCGTCGCCGCCGTTCCCCTATCTCAAAAAAGAGTGCCCACGAAGAGCGGGCACTTGCGACGTAGGCCGAGGGCACTACGCACGCGGAGGCAAGGAGGCGAGACCGCCGTTCCCCTACCTTCAAAAAGAGTGCCTGCGAAGAGCGGACGCTTGGGGCAGGGAGGCGGAGCTGTCGTTCCCCTAACTCCCTGGTGCAACACACGCGAGGGCGCGATATCCAAGCGATGTGCTGCCTAAAGCGAGGCACTCCCTAGTGCCTCGGCCCTGTCACAATTTTTATACTCCGTAGAGTGCGCACGGGGGCGTCCCCCCGTTATGTCTTATTTAGAGTCCATAGACTGGCGTGTGCGGAGGCGGATCTCGTCGCCACGACATAATTTATAGTCCGTAGACTCGCGCGTGCGGAGGCTGACCTCGACGCTACGTCTTGTTTAGAGTCCGTAGACTGGTGCGTGCGGAAGCTGAGCTCAACGCTACGTCTTATTTATAGTCCGTAGACTCGTGCGTGCGGAAGCTGAGCTCAACGTTACGTCTTATTTAAAGTCCGTAGACTGGTGCGTGCGGAAGCTGAGCTCAACGCTACGTCTTATTTATAGTCCGTAGACTCGCGCGTGCGGAAGCTGAGCTCAACGCTATGTCTTATTTAAAGTCCGTAGACTGGTGCGTGCGGAAGCTGAGCTCAACGCTACGTCTTATTTATAGTCCGTAGACTCGCGCGTGCGGAAGCTGAGCTCAACGCTACGTCTTATTTAAAGTCCGTAGACTAGTGCGCGCGGAAGCTGAGCTCAACGCTACGTCTTATTTATAGTCCGTAGACTCGCGCGTGCGGAAGCTGAGCTCAACGCTACGTCTTATTTAAAGTCCATAGACTCGCGCGTGCGGAGGTGGACCTCGACGCTACGTCTTATTTAAAGTCCGTAGACTGGTGCGTGCGGAGGCGGACCTCGACGCTACGTCTTAATTTATACTCCGTAGACTCGCGCGTGCGGAGGCGGACCTCAATGCTACGTCTTATTTAAAGTCCGTAGACTGGTGCGTGCGGAGGCGGACCTCGACGCTATGTCTTAATTTATAGTCCGTAGACTCGCGCGTGCGGAGGCGGTCCTCGACGCTACGTCTTAATTTATAGTCCGTAGACTCATGCGTGCGGAGGCGGACCTCGACGCTACGTCTTATTTAAAGTCCGTAGACTGGTGCGTGCGGAGGCGGACCTCAACGCTACGTCTTAATTTATACTCCGTGGAGTACACCGACGCTCGAGGCGATCGTGCGATTTAAATCCAAAAGCGAGGACCAAAGCAGAGGCACGAAAAGAAATGGCCAAAGACTCGCGGCAACAAAACGCTCTGGAGTGCCGCACCAGAAAGACACTTGATACTACAGTAGCCCAGAGCAGGCCAAAACCGGAGAAGCAAACGCGGCCAAATCAAATGTTGTGAGAATGGAATTGTAGTCGCTATGAATGATACGATGACCAACCACTTTTCAATGCCATGCACACGAGGAAAGCAGTGGCGATTATTAAAGCATCGTACGAGATCACATACAGCGCTTACCGGGGCAGATGGAGGCAACGTGGAGTAAGCTCCGCGGGTGCGGAGACCCCGGCGTCCTCTCCAGCTTATGTGGGACGAAGCTTCGTCCTGCGCTTGCGCCGGAGTGTGTGCATGTGACGGACGTACATGTGCCATGCATGCAAGTACGTAGTGCTTATTTGCGTGTACACGCTCGCATGCCTGCACTGCTTGTGCCGCCCCTCCTGTGCGCATGCTTGATAGTAGATGTCTTGCTGTTGAAGCCCGGGTTGGAGGCGAGGTCACAGCGTGCGAAGCCCGTCGTGAGCGGAGGCCTGGGCTGTATGGGAGAAGCCCGGAGGCGAGGTCCGAGGCGCGGAGCCGAAGGCCGAAAGCATCTTCGCAGGGGCGTGGCCGCAGTGAGGTTCGACGACCATGGAAGGCTCGGCGGCGCATTTCTGGCGGAGACTCCAGAAGGGTCAGCGCAGATGTGGAGACCACCACCCGAACGGGCTTTGTCGAGGACGCAGAGGCCAGCACACGGACGGATCTCGTCGAAGATGAGGAGCCCAGCACACAGACGGACCTCGCCGATGACACGGGGCTACCGTCCGGAGGACTCCGCTCTGCGTAGACTTCGACTTCGTCGATGACGCGTAGACCAGGCCGCCGACGCGAAGTCCGTGCAGGCGCTCCCAGCTATACACATTATAAACCCCACCATCCTCAGGTTCTTGAATGGCGCCTATGCCACCTCCCTCGCTTTCTGCGCCTTCCAGGCGCCATCAGACTCCTTGCGCTGCTGCGCGCCGACGGGGTCATTTGCGTCGGGGGCAGATCTGGTGAAGCCGGGGGGGCCGTGGAGCTCCATCGCGCAGCAATGGGCGAGGCCCTTGCCCTTCTCCGTCGCCGGCGCGGCACCTGCTCGTGGACGCCTGCATAGTGTGTTGAGGGAGAGAGACATGTGCATGATGGACGTTGTGGATGCCGAGCGCAGCACCGAGTGACCTCGCCGGAGCCGTCTCCGTCTCCGTCGAAGGTTATGGCTCGGCTTGAATGCTCGCTGCAAGGCACTCCGGGCGACACGCCAGGGTCGAAGACGTGGAGTCTTGCCGAGTACTGAGGCGAAGTCCGCAGCGTGGAGTCGAGGCCGACACCGTCTGTGCGAAGTCCGTCATGCGAAGCCAGAGCCCCGGTCACGGACCCGCAAGGCCCATCGTGCGAGGTCAGAGCCCTTCAGAGGCGGTCGACGACGCGGGGACTTCGGAGGCGAGGCGCTTGACGATGCGGAGCTGACGCGGGCTCCGATAGACTTGGCGCAGGGCTCGGTGTCAATGCGGAGTCCGCGGGGGCAGGTGGAGTCGACGCGGAGGCCGGCGGAGTCTGCGCGGGCCCTGGCGGGGTCGGCGTGGAGCTTGAAGTTGACGCGAGTTCCCAGCCAACGGTGTCCTATCGCAGAGCCCTACCGGTGTGGAGCTGTGCAGAGGCCGCCAGAATCCTCACCGACACCACCCTTCGCTTGCATTATGGCTAGGCGGCCGCATCATCGGTCCGCACTACTTGCGCGGAGGCTCGACGCGGAGGGTCTTCATCACGCGGAGACTCGACGACCGGAGACCAGAGGGGCAGAGCCACGGCACGCGGAAGCCAATGCGTGCGGCGGGGCTACGACGCGCGAAGGCTGAGGCAATGACGCCCGAGCGTGTCGCTCGTACCAAGTGTGCCTGCATGCAGAAATGGGTGTATGGGCGTACAGGCTGGATGGCACCATGCATGCGCGGATGGATAAACAGCACAACCCTGCCCAGGGTCCTGCATGCATAGAAGAAAATCCCCTGCATGCGTACGTAGGGCCATCTGGCCATACATGCATGGATGATGGATGGATGCTTCACATGCATGCAAGCATGGATATTTTATGTATGCGGGCGTGAGTATGCATCTGGCCGGATACTTCCTGGCTGCACGCGCGTAGTTCGTATATGTGGCGCGGAGGCTCGACACGGAGAGCTTGACGGAGTCCTTTCCGAGGTGCTCCCGCCACGCGCCATATCCGAGCTTCCAGCGAGGTACTTCGTCGAGGGCGCGAAGGCTAGCACCCGGGCAACTTCAGGCTTCATGGATGGATGCGCGGGCGGGTTTGCCGCCCACCCTGTCCAGACAGACCCTGCCGCCGAATCATCCAAGACATGGCCAGCCTATACACCTCGACGCGGAGACCACGACAGCGCGGAGGGACGCCGCGAAGGCCGTGGCATGAAGGCGACCTCGGCTCGTCTGCCGCCGTGCGGAGTCCGGCGATGTAGGCGTGGAGCTCGGATTTGACGCGGAGACGAGCGGAGGTCGGGGCCAGCGGAGGCCAACGCCAAGATCGACGCCTCGACGGCATGCGAAGCCCGCTTAGCCATTCCAGGAATCATTTTCCTGCACGGATGCTTCCAGCGCGGAGATGACAGAATGAAAGCAACATAGAAATAGACGATTCGATTAGATCTACCTAATCCAGCGTCTGAGTCATTCGACTACATCTCAGATCTACTCAACACAGTATGTAGAGCGAAGTACTTATCTGTCGATGATGGCGCTCCCAAGAATAGCCTCCAGTTCCTTAAGCGACCTTTCATCCAGTCCCCACGGACGGCGCCATCTGTTGTAGCTACAGGCTAGACAGGAATGAAGGGGACTAGTAGAAGGAGAAGAGGAGAGCTAGATCTGTGGGAGAGCTGGTAGAATGAGAGGATGTCCCCCCCTTTGCCCCTCCTGGGGGTTATATATATATGTGTGGGGTAGAATGGGAAATTCCCATTCTACCCCTTAGTATTTACACAGAATGAGGGTACATTGGTATATTCCTCTACACTATTGGGCCTATTACATGTTGGACTAGTCGCACGGCCCAGTCACATGGGGGTTGGGCCACCCCTACAACATGCAACATGATCAAAAATAAAATACATAAGATAATATTTTTGGTAAATGTGCCAGCAGAATTAAAGCACCGACCATTTTACTGTAGCTGCGACCATGGCTTCGACCACACATTGACCATGCCTTCGACCGTGGCTTGCACCACGGCATCAATAAGGCCATCGACCACAGCTAGTGCACACGTTTGTTACAGTGATCACCGACTTCTACAGTGAAAGGCTGCACATGTCTGCTACAACACACCGCTCCTTCGACCACAGCTTCGACTGCTCCTTCGACCATGGTTTTGACTGCGCCTTACTGACCACATCACCGACCAAGGCTTGTCGACCACAGCACCTCGACTGCATCTCCGACCACACAGGTCTTCCAGTTCTGACTGTCAACTGTAGCTACGACCATCGACCACTGTAGCTATGACACCGACCATAGACCACTGTAGCTACGACTATTGACCATCGACAACTGCACAGTTTGACCAACGATTGTGACAGTACTCCGAGCACTGACTGAGTCATTGTGGCTTCGACCACTCCTTTGACCACGGCATCGACCACAATGTCGACCACAGCTTGTCGACCACACCTTCGACCATTGCATTGACCACAGCTTGTCGACCATACCTTCGACTGGTCTTGAGTCTCCGACCGCTCTCCGACTATGGGTCTTCAACTCTTACACATACTCGGACACACCGATTACGTAGTAGTCAAACACACCGAGTATTTGAGTACAACCACGCAGTACCCAAACACACTGAATACATTTGGCTATGACCGCTCTGGCAACGACCACATAGTACTTGAACACACCAAGTACTCGACTACAACCATGTAATACTCGAACTCACCGAGATTACCCATTACTCAAATACATCGAGTACTCGACTACGACCATGCAGTACTCGACTACAACCATGCAGTACTCAGACACACTAAGTACATTTGGATGCGACTATTATGGCTATGACCACGTAGTACTCAAATACACCGAGTACTCGACTATGACCACGTAGCACTCGAACTCACCATGTACTCAATACCGATCACACAATACTCGAACACTGCGACCGTGGCTTCGACTACGCATCAACCATGCCTTCGACCGTGGCTTTGGCCACGACATTACCAGGCCTTCAACCACAACCAGTGTACATGTCTGCTACAGTGATCGTCGACTACTACAGTGACAAGCACCACTCCTTCGACCATGGCTTCAACCCCTCCTTCATCTACGGCTTTGATTGCGCCTTGTCGACCACATCACCGTCCAAGGCTTGTCGACCACAGCATCTCAACTGCATCTTCGACCACACAGGTCTTCCAGCACCGACTATCAACTATAGCTATGACCATTGACCACTGTAGCTACAACTACCGACCACTGTAGCTATGACTATCGACCACTGTAGCTACGACTACCGACCATCAACCACTTTAGCTATGACTACCGACCATTGACCACTGTATCTACGACTACCGACCATCGACCACTATATCTATGACTACCGACCATCGACCATTGTAGCTACGACTACTGACCATCGACCACTATAGCTAGGACTACCAACCATCGATCACTGTAACTACGACTATCGACCATTGACCACTGTACCTACGACTATCAACCATCAACCACTGCACAGTTTGACTAACGACCGTGACAGTACTCCTCCGAGTTTCGACTGAGTTACTGTGGCTTCAACCACTCCACCCCCGGCATCGACCACGGCTTGTCGACCATGCCGTTGACCACGGCTTGTCATCGAATAGGATCATGGGAAATTGAACAAACAGACAACTGATGTAATTTCTAATTTGAATACTTGGCTCGGTCAAACCAGTAATTACCATGGATAGATATTTTGCTGCTTGTAGAATAAAGTGACAAATGGATGGTGTGCTTAATTAGTGGTCTCAAGTTACATTGGTCTTTTCACCTGTGTTTCAACTACCCCCATAATTTGGATGTATAAACAGGGAAATTGATTATGTCATTTGAAAGCATTGTAAGACCATTTATGAGTAAAGATCATTTCATCAGGAAAAATTGAAAGTACATTGAGTGAAATAAGTGAAAATATACCTAGCAAAATCACCATATGGGGAAAATCAAAGCAGCATGAACAAAGGAACTCAAGATACAATTTTAAACACATGGTACACTCTAGATTTTATAATCAACATATTTTTTTATGATCCCATGGATAGACAGCAAATCAATTCCAGGTCAAGAAGGACACGTCAACTACATAAAAAACTACAAACTCAATGCATTAAAACTGGTGTAATTAAGGGAAGTGAATAACTCAAAAGTCCAATTTACAAATCACTTCATATTCCCAAATTAGCAACTATAGAAACAGAAGAACATTAGTGTTTAATTAGCTCCTTTTCACCATGACTTCTACCAATTAGCATATAGAGTAAGTAGGGAATAGTCATTGCAATAGTATATTTCAATTTCTAGTATAGGGTTCATCACAACGGTGTATAAAAATTTTAAGAATAACATATAAAAATTCATTAAAAAGCAAGATGAACATAGCACAGTCAACATGCAAACTATTTAACTAATAACAGCCATAGTTCAATTTGCATATAAAAAAAGAGTTGCATTGTCACATACCTATAACAATCAATAATAGTCAGTGGCAGCATATCCTCGTAGAAAAAAATGATACCTTTGGGAAAATGATGTAGCCGTAAGAAACACTGTGATGGATGAAGTGCAACTTGATGAACCTGCTTGTGCCCTTCAAAATAATGCGCCCCTCAACCCTGAAAAAACTAACTCATTCACAAAACTGAAAATGAATAAATTAAACAATGCCAAATGGGGCATATATACTTTGTACTGAACAAACACTCGTAAAGTGTAACAGAATATGAAACTAAACAATGCAAGCCCAAGGCACCTCCCAAACACAACATGGAAGCTGAAGTTAGAATGTAACGAACAAATGAACCAAGTAAGGAAACAATGTTTGATAAGAATAATGATGGATAGGTGAATTCAGCACTATCAACCTGGTGATGAATTCATAGCAGTGTGCTAGGATAATGGAAAGAGTATGCCAATTACCAAGCATAAAAACAAACACTCGAGACAAAACCTGGCGTCCTTGCTGGTTCCCCAGCTGTCTTTGATGAAGCATTGATCCAAAAATAATTTAGGTGATGTTTGCTATTTGTAATTGACATGGAAACTTCACTATAATTCAAAATCATTCAAATAACATAAAATTTGATGAAACGCAAGAGCTTCTATCCATGGCATGGAAACTATAAGGGCATCATACGAAGAAGCATATCACAAGATAAGTAAACAAAATAAATTGAGAATACTCAATTTAAGGAGCAAATTTATGAGCCCTTTGAAGCAAATAGCGTATAAAAAGGTTCAAATGTATCCGAACAAGGTTATGGCAGTGCAACTGAAGAACAATGGTAATATAGATATCCGCTTTAAAATTACACTTGTTCTGAATCCATCCACCTTGATAGAAAGCACAGGCACAATATATGCAACCAATTATTTGTGGTTTAGTACAATTAAGAACCAAACCAAGTCTTTCACAAACAAGCTAAGACTCCAAGTGAACATAAACAAATCAACTTGGATTTATACAATAGATCAAAGCTGGCAGTACAGCCGAAAAATAAATATTTACTGAACTTTACCCATGCTTGTGCTAGATCTAGCAAATAACCTATCTAATCACATATCTAGCCAACTATTTATGGCTCTTTACAATTAATTTCTTAGAAAGAAGAATTGAACATGTCGATCTGGTGACACATATACCTTGATGTCCTTGTTTGAGACACCGAAGTCCAAAGAGAGAATTGTTGATTTGCCCCTTCTTTGTTTGGCAACAGTTCATTTGCCCCATAGTTGGTTTTAATTGATGATTTGCCCTATCTTTCGTTGAACCATTGATCGTTTGCCCTTTTTGATAATTTTGCCCTTATTTTCTTCCTCCCTCCTCTTCTTTCCTTCTTTCTTCTTGCTTCGGCCATAGCTGACCCAGTCCGCCTCTGTCGCTGCCACCACTGATGCGAAGCAGCTCACCAAAGAAGTTGATAAAAATGCCTACGTCCACCTCGCACATGTAGAGGCACCCAAAGAAATCCGCATGAAGATGGTGTTGTGCGTGAGGCCGCAGCCATCACCAGTGATGGTGGGCATGTGGAGCATGAGGTCGGTGATGAGGCCGCGGAAGTGTTAGGAACTTCGACCACAGACACTATGACTTCGACCATGGCTGTTATGACCATGAATGCTACAACCACGTTCACTTTGACCACGGCCGTTATGACCATAGCCGCTATAACCACTACTACTCATATCGGTCGTGGTCGAAGCAGCCATGGTCGAAGCGGTCATGGTCGAAGTGAACGTGGTCGTAGCGATGGTGCTCATAGCATTCGTGGTTGTAACAGCCATGGTCGAAGTCATAGTGGCCATGGTCGAAGTTCCTAACACTTTCGCAGCCTCATCGCCGACCTCACGCTCTGCATACCCACCATCACCGGCGATGGCTACGGCCTCATGCATGACACCATCCTCATGTAGGCCTCCTGGTCATAGATAGCCTCCTCTCGTTGCTCATCACTCACCGACCATGCTAGAGAGAGAGAGAGAGGGGAGAGACACGACAGCATGGGCTTGTGGCTAGTGGCGTGGCGGCTTGAGCGAAGAGGGCGGCGGCCATGTGGAGAGGTAGGAAGGAGAAAGAGGAGGCAGTTGTGCGCACACTGTGCGGGTACTAGGGAGGCGATAGTTCGAGCGGGTGAAGAGAAGAAGGTGGGGAAAGTAGCATGCAATACCGGCGATTTGGGAAAGGGGAGGAACTGACGGTTTCAGAAAGGAAGCCCATGACGGTTTTCATGAGGAGTCACTTCGTACGAACACGAGGAGAGAGGTGTGAGATGAATCGTCTGGATCTTATCTTGGCCAGATCAGACGACTGTAGAGACATGAAGGGAGAACACACTGGAGACCACCAACTCATGCTTTTAAAGAGTAGAGATATTTTAACGAAGGAATCTTGTAGGGAAATTAATTTGCTTGGTCTGCCCAAACTCAATATCTCTAGACCTGCTCGAACACCCCTGGCTGGGCTTTGCTTCTAGGCCAGGCCATATTCAGGTCCAACCCAAATTTCCACTCCATGTCTTGTAGTCCTCAAATGAGGATCTTTGCGCATGGAGTGGAACACGCACACGAATTTAACACATCAATTGCGTGTGCACGACCAGCTACGTAAACTCTCCCCTTGCTTTATTCCATTTTCTTCCCTATCAGTTCCCTCACTAATTTACTTTGCTGAATTATAATTTTGCACTTCACTTTTTCGCCTAAATGTTAGTACTAAGTATACATTATATTGATGATTGGGAATACACGTAACTAGGACGTGCATGAAATTTAAGATATAGTAGTTAACAAGCAAAGCAAACAAAAAAATGTTGTTGAAGATGTTCAAGCATGACGAAGAGATATTCTAGTTCACGTAGGTCACAATCCTTCCTTTTCTACTCTCGTAATTGTCGCAAGTCATACTCTATCTGTGCGTATTGTGCATTCCTTTTTTTGAATGAAATGTGCATTCCTTGATTATTGGTCAACCCTAGATTAAGCACCCTTGTCATTTTCTTAAAAGAGAAGTATCAACAAAAATCAGAGGAACAATAGCAACATGAACTAGAAATTTATACAAGCAAACAAAAGGATGAAACTGCTTGCTCGACATAGCAATACATATGTAGAATTTCCAGCAAAACTTGCCATTGCAGAACACAACTGTCGAAAGGTTAATTCACATTAAGTATAGAAGCTTTAGTTTTATGAGGTTTAGCTAGGTCACAAAACGAATTATCTAAACCTAGTGTTAACCACCATTTGAAGAACTGTGAAAATTAGTCCATTAATCTATCAATCCTTAAAGTGATCAAATAGAAGTAGTAGGGTGTCCATGCGTTGCAACGTACTTGAAAAAACGATACTATGTAGTTCTCTAGTCTTTACTTACTATTAAAAGAAGTTGTTTACCCAAAAAAATTCCCCTCATCCACACAGCTCCCTCGTCTCAAAAATTCCCACGCCTACAGGTGGGATATGCTTTTCTAGCCATATCCTTAAAGGGTAATCCTTCACAACCATTAAACTTGTCTATATCATACTATTCACTTGAATGTGCAATAACCCAATGGTCAAATTATTTAATTGTGTGAAGCATACAAATTGCCCACACTTTTTTGCAAACTCAAACTAAAAATATCCCTAATTTTGCATAGATAGAAGTCCTACACCTTACAAAGAATTTTGTAAAATTTATGCACTTAAATACTACTCAGGTATAGACACTGTTGTGGTTACAGACCAAACAGAGAGAGAGTAGTAGTGGGGAGTTGAGTAAAATGAATGGCTTAGGGTCTTCCCCCCATGGCCTGTGCTGCGTATATATATTCACATGAGGAGTGCTTTTACAATTATACCCTTACATCCAAGTATTCCCTACAAGGGCACTTATGTCATTACATATGTCCCATTCTGGGCCTTACATTCCTCTAACAGGCCTGCTGGGCTTAGGTGGGGGCCACCCCTACGATAGGAGCCTCTCATGGTGAAGGGCTTCACGGGTCGAAGCCATGTCGCCGAGCCGTTTGGCCCCCTCCGTCCCTGCGGCCTGTGAGCTTTCCCAACATCGGGCGAAGCCTTGCTGTGGTGCCTGCTCTGCCTCCAGAGCATTGCGCTGGGCAAGCTGGTGGAGCCTCCCTCGGTTACAGGGCCTAACAGTGGCTGGTCCGGGGCTACTTTCGGGGCCGGAGGTTGAAGCCGCAGCCGAGGTCGAAGCCAAGCCCGGCCTTGGCGAGGTGGCCTGGTGGCCCGGGCCATGTTTGGCCACGAGTTCCCCGGGCGGCGGAGCCGGAGCCGAAGCTGGAGCGGGGGTGGACCTCGCGCCCATGGCATTCCCTGGGAGGGAGGTAGGCGAGGCTCTATGGTTCCGGTGGTGCACTCTAATGGCCCCTTGAACCGCGCCGACTCCTGGGCTAGCAGGGGCAGGCTGCTGAGGCCGTACTTTCCCGGTCACTTTCCCCGTCCGGGTGTACACACGGCAGGCCACGATTGGCACGCCGTGGGCTGTTGGCGGTTGCACGACTGCGCCCGTTTGCCCCTTCCCCAGAAAGGCGGGGCACGCGGTGGGGAGCTGTTACGGCATCTGCCCGCCTACCAGCGCACGCCTTGCTGGCGATGAGCGGTTTCACTTGTCCATCGCGGGCAGTCGGACCGCCGGGTACCCGTCGATTGGCACGCCGCCGATTGACGCCGATTGACCTTCCGCCAGCCTGGCGACTCCTCGCCGGGTGAGCCTGGGTATAAATGCGCTGGTGTCGCGGGCTGTTCCTTGCTCACCCCGGGTTACTCATCTTGCACCTGCACGCGGTTATCTTCCTACATGTAGGCCAACTATTGTTCATCCGCGTTTGATGATTGTGTCTACTGTCGCCAAAATCAGCGAGCGCTGATGAACAATAGACGGCCTACTCATGGGAATACGTCACAGCTCGCTGTAGAAGTCTTGGACGTCCACAGGGTCCTGCTCGCGCACCTCGCTTTCGTGTGGAAATGGCAAGGCTTGACCTGCTCTCGTAGACAGAAATGCTTGAGTCTCTCTGCGCTCTCTGATTGCGCCCACCAGCGTTGCCATAAGGGAATGTTGATGTACTGAAGCTTTTCTGTTTACGAGAACGTGTCAAAACCTGCCACAAAGCTGGGACGTCGCGTGACCTCTGATTCGAGGGGGCTAGGGGCCGAAAGGCCGGCCTGTACCCCACGGCTCAGGGTTGGCTGTTTGAGTGCATTGTGGGTAAACCGGTGCCCGCTCGCCTTCACCTTCCGCTTCGGCCGGAACGCCCTACCGAAGGGAAGCTAGGCCTCCGACGCATGGGGCCCCGCTGGATCCCAGACGCTCCTTCTCCCGGTGCGGATCTTGGAGCATTATGATGGCACGACGCTGCAATGCTGGACCGTTGCAGGCGTTTGCAGGGCGATCCGGGGATGCTGAGCGGTGGCAGCGGAGCTGGCGCCTAGTCGAGGTAGACGCGCTAGCGCTTCGTCCCCTACCCTTCGAGGTGGTGGCAGTGGAGCTGGCGCCTAGTCAAGGCAGACGCGCGAACGCTCCATCCCCCATCCTTCGAAGCAGTGGCGGCGGAGCTGGCGCCTAGTCGAAGTAGACGCGCGAGCGCTCCGTCGCCTACCCTTCGAGGTGGTGGCAGCGGAGCTGGTGCCTAGTCGAGGTAGACGTGCGAGCGCTCCGTCCCCTACCCTTCGAGGTGGTGGCAGCGGAGCTGGAGCCTAGTCGAAGTAGACGTGCGAGCGCTCCGTCCCCATACCCTTCGAGGTGGTGGCAGCGGAGCTGGCACCTAGTCAAGGTAGACGCGCGAGCGCTCTTTCCCCTACCCTTCGAGGTGGTGGCAGCGGAGCTGGCTGTTGTGGGTGCCCTAGGTAGTGCGCTTTAATGGCTCTGGGAATCACGCCGACCCCCGAACTGACACGGTCAGGCTGCTGTATTCGTACGCGCTTGTCCATTCGGGATGGGCACGCGGTAGGTAGCGATTGGTGTGCCAACAGGTCGCTCGCGGTGAAGTTCCTTCCTCAGAGGGGCAGGGCACGTGGCACGGCGTTGTAGGCGTGTCGCCCGCTGGCTGCCCCCTCCCAACACGTGCCACCGGCTGCGAGCGGTTGTGCTGCTCGCCGATCCTTGGTTGCGCCTACGACGCGGACTTACGGTTCTCCCTTCGGATAGGTGCAGCCAAGGTCGAGCCGAAGGCTATACTGGGTCGCGCGACCTGTGTTTATTGCTTGCGCGGACCGACACGCGGCGGGACGCTAGTGATGCTTCGCGTGGTGACAGGACTCTATACGACCACGGTCGCATGCTGGCTACGTGGACCGCCGCGACGCTTCGGCTTCGCGCGTGGGGAGGGGAGCGGTTGCCGTTCGCTGTTTGCGCTTAGGGTAGGAGGCATGGGGCCTTTAAGAACCCCCCGTGGTATTGTGCCCACGCCTCCTCACGCTTTTTGGTTGTTCATGGTGCTTTCCGCATTCGCTCGCCCTGTTCGTGCACTCCTTTCCTGCCGCCGAGTTCCCCGCGGGTGCTGATGGCGACTTGCGACGAGCGTACTCAGGTGGGTGGCTACGCCATCCACAGGCGGTCCTCTCCTCTCGAGGTGAAATACACGCTGGGGGAGCGCGATCCACCGGCGACAGACAAGTGGTGGGCGGCGAAGAAGGGTCAGGGTCCGTACTCCAGCGAGCTGGGCCGCACGCTCATGACGGAGGACACTATCCGGTCGCTGCTGCGAGATGGGAAGCTATCGGATCGCGACGCGGTGCGGCTACCCGCCGATGACGAGATGGAGCCGCGCCCTGGGAAGTCGGAGGCGATCGTCTTCGTTGCCTACTTCGAAGCCGGGCTTCGCATTCCATCCGCAGCAATTGTCGGGGCGGTGCTGCGGACCATCAAGCTGGAGTTGTCACAACTGACTCCGAACGCGGTGGCTCGCCTCGCCGTGTACAGCTGGGCCCTATGCTCGGGGGGGTGTTGGCCCAGCGCCTCCTTGTTTGCATATTTGCATGAGGCCCGGTGCCAACCGAAGGAGCGGAAGGACGGTACAGTGTCGAAATTTGGCAGCGTCAATTTCCTCCTGCGGGCATCATGTGGGAAGCTCTTCCCTGCGAACGCAACCCGAGGGAAGTGGGAGGTCAACTGGGCGAGGCGGTGGTTCTACCACCGTGTGGCGAGTGGCAGCGGCCTTGAATGCGTAGGCAGGCCGATTATATTCAAGACCGCCCCCGGCTTAGCGCTTGACGAGGAAGATAGGCTGAGGGTGCGGAGACTTGTGGGGGTCGCCGCCCGCTTCAATATGCGCGACCTCGCCGAAGAGTATATGATGCTTGGTGCAACGCCACTTGCCCACGGTTGGCGCTTCACAGCCGGTGAATGTCGGGATGACAACGTTCGCCCGTCCATTTGCTCGTTGCCCGTGTCGATTGGCCTTCATAAGTCTCAACCACATCTTCCTCCGCAATTGTATATATTGCATTTATGTAAATGTGCCGTCTTGGGCAGGGACTCGCCTTGAGGACGCGGAGCGCGCCGCACGCGTGTTCCTCGGGCCATACACCGGAAGAGAGCACGGGCAACGCGCAGCTGCGACCGCGGAGGCCGGATTGGGGTGGATAAACCGCGTGTGTGAGGCCTTAGGGCTTCCTGTGCCGGATCACTGTTGGTGATATGCCCTAGAGGCAACATGGAGATGTTGAATATATCACATACTATGTTTATGATACATTGCTTTGTTCCTTGAAATAGACATTATCATTATTGATCAATGAGTATGTGACTTATTCATGAGACTCTTAATGCCAAAATGTTGCTATTTCTAAATGATCCCTGATCATATATCATATGAGGAACAAATATGATTCAAAGATCAGCATATGTATTGATTGATGATCATGTCTCATGGATCATGGTATGGAGATACCAAATCAATAATATGGACATGTGTTAGTGAACATATGTTGGATAGACCCGCCATGAGACACTGCAGAGATTCCATGTGTCATTAGTTGGTCTCAAGTAGTGTTTATGTAGAATCCTTAGACTTGAGATCATCATGGTTCCCAACATGCGTAGTAGCCTATTTTGGGACTACTAACCACTACTCCGTAACTGGGTAGTCATAAAAGTAGTCTTCGGGTTTGCTATGAAACATGTGGTGGGATGTGAATGATCAAGATAGAATTTGCCCCTCCTTACGGGAGAGATATCTCTGGGCCCCTCGATGTAATGGATTATGAAAGTGCATGGCCATGCCAATGTGATTGAGGAGTCAATCACAAGTTTATAATCCATCACGGAATCGAGAGAGTGATTGAGCTATTAAGAGGATGACACAAGTCTCGCCTTGAGCTTAATCTATATCGTGAGGCAAAGGGATTCGTACATGAGAACATTACAGGTTCAACCGATATGATCTTTACGTATACTTTGGGGTTAATATGTCTTGCTAGAGGCCGCTATTAACAGGGTGATCGGAAAGGTGTTTCCGGGTCGTGACCAAGTATACGTGAACCTACAGGGTCGCACACTTAACGGGTTGGAACACTAATTCGAACGTGATTCGGATGTGGGCTCAATTCGGATAGAGATCCGGATAGACTCCTATTGGGCCTCGGTCCACGAGGCCCAAGTGAGGAGGTCTATATATTTGGAGGCGGGGGGCTGAGGGATGTACGCTTCTGTTCCTCCCGAGCAAAACCCTAGCCGCCACCTCCCGAGCCAAACCCTAGCCGCTCGCGAGTGCTGGTACACTCGCGATCGGCGTTCCAGCCCCGGACGTGTGGATACCGGTGGAGGCGCTGCTCGTTGCGGCGTTGATCAGCATCAACAAACTACAGATTGGATCTGCTCATTGTGTGGTTGATCGCGTGGAGGAGGCGATCTGTTCGGGACGATCGGCTACTTCCACTACTACCTCGACGCGCGTGGTTGGATCGGCTTCTCCAACTCTTCTTCCGCTGCGCTGCGTGTCTAGTGGTAACGATCTATGATCCCTCCTTAGCATGATGTCCTGGTGTGCGCGGTAGAAATTTTTATTTTCTGCTATCGTAGCCTACGCGCGTTCCTTCAGTGGTATCAGAGCCATCTTGCTTAGTTTGCGATCTGGATCAGCGCATATGTTGATATGCGGTTGTAGTAGATTGGATCTACTATAGTCTAGATCAATCGGTTCATGTGATGAATTGATGGTAGCACGGGTTGATGAGATCAATCGGTGAATCGGGGTTAGATGAGGTGCAGATTGTATTACTACTAGTGCCCTAGAGATTGTCTCGGATCGGCATAAGGTGGTTATGTCGAATACTAGTAGGATATGAATCTGATAGCCTCGGGCCAATGAAAAAAACTAGTGTCCTAGAGAATGTCTCGGATCGGCATAAGGTGGTTATGTCGAATACTAGTAGGTTACGGATCTGATGGCCTCGGCCCAGTGGAAAAACTAGCTTCCTAGAGAATGTCTCGGATCGGCATAAGGTGGTTGTGCGTACCCGCCTTGTATAGCGTCATGGGTTCACATCGTTAGGTAGAATACGATTCTACGTCTAACTTGTTTTTGCAGAGAATGATGTGAATAGTATGGCCCTATATCTTATTGGAATGTATGAGATGTATGTGATGCACGTAACATTCGTTCATGGCCTGCGTGTCATGATTATTTCAGCTATTGTTAGCTGTCTATATTGTATTTAACGACCTACGTGTCGACCTTAATGCTTGAATCTATCTTTGTAATCTTCAATTTCTAGCTATTATAGGTAGTAGCCTAGTTTTGAGGTTACAAGCTTTCAAGCATGGTGGCCTAAAGGAGTGATGTGGAGGATGGAGATCGTCTACACCTACATGGAGATGGAGATCACCATTTTTTGGGCCATACTACTTCACAGTTAAATGTGTTTATCTGTGATATTACCTATCTTATTCTTATGCAATGTTTTTGTGATATGTTGCTTTGGTAGGATAGAATCCCTCATAAAATTAGGTGTTCATGCCCTTCCATATGTTGCACCAAAAGATAATGATCACCGCATGGTAGGTCTACCAAAGTAGAGTGCCGTCGGTTATCATCATTATTTGGGGTAGATGTCGGACATCTACATGCGGAAGCATTTGGTTTACTTAACAAGGTTATCAAAACAGTTTTGGACCTTGGGGCATAGGTTGGGGCCGGGGCATATTGATGTCACCCAACAAGCAAGAGTCACATAGGGATGTGATTAGCAAGGTGTTGCTTACCCATGTCACTAGTTTTCTAGCCGTGATGCCAAAGCTCACTAGGAATTAGTGAAATGAGGATCTTGACCCACTATGTAACTTAGAGGGAGTTTTGTTGCAAAACACATAGTGGGAGTCTTTTGTTAAATAGTTTAATAAAAGATGAACATAAACATAGTGCTAAACTTTGCATATTCTTTGTTGTAGATCATGTCAACTAATGCCGCATCCAGTTCTTTTAATTTGCGATCTATTCTTGAGAAAGAAATACTCAATGGAACGAACTTTATGGATTGGTATCGCAACTTGAGAATTGTTCTCAAGCAAGAGCGCAAGGAGTATGTCCTTGAGTCTCCTTATCCTGATGACTTGCCTGATAATGCTACTGCGGCTGCACGGAGAGCTTATGAGAAGCCAACGAATGATTGCCTTGATGTGAGCTGTCTCATGCTTGCCACAATGTCCTCTGAGCTTCAGAAGCAATATGAGAACACAGATGCCTACAATATCATTGTGGGGTTGCGTGGTATGTTTGAGAACCAAGCAAGGGCTGAGAGGTTCAACACTTCAAAGTCCTTGTTTGCGTGCAGGCTTGCAGAAGGGAATCCCGTCAGCCCTCATGTGATTAAGATGATTGGCTACATTGAGAGTCTGGAAAAGCTTGGTTTTCCCCTTAGCCAAGAGTTGGCTACTGATGTGATTCTCCAGTCGCTCCCCCCGAGCTTTGAGCCATTCATACTGAACTATCACATGAACAACATGGATAAGACCTTGGCAGAGTTGCATGGGATGCTAAAAGCTGCCGAGGAAAGCATTAAGAAAAGCAGCAATCATGTGATGATGATGTAGAAAGGCAAGGGCAAGCCCAATGTCAAGAAAGGCGCGGTCAAAAGAAAGTTAGCTCCCGATGAGATCGCGAGCAGTTCTAAGGCCAAGCAAGTCAAGAAGGGCGCTGCTCCTAATGCAGATTGTTACTACTATAAGCAATCAGGTCATTGGAAAAGGAACTGCCCAAAGTACTTGGAGGATCTTGAGAAGAAGAAGGGAAGTACGACTTCCTCTGCAGGTATAAATGTTATAGAGATCAATCTTGCTACTTCATCCACTGATTCTTGGGTATTTGATACCGGATCGGTTGCTCACCTTTGCAAATCGTTGCAGGGGCTAAGAAGAAGTAGAAGTTTGAGGAGGAGCGAAGTGGATCTTCGCGTTGGCAATGGAGCAAAAGTTGCTGCGGTCGCTGTTGGCACCATGCCATTGTCTTTACCTTCAGGATTAGTTTTGGAATTGAATAATTGTTATTGTGTTCCATCTCTTTCCAAGAACATTATTTCTGCTTCATGTTTGCAAGCAGAAGGTTATGACTTTAGATCTGTGAACAATGGTTGTTCTCTTTATTTCAAAGATATGTTCTATTGTCATACTCCATTGGTGAATGGGTTATATGTTCTTACTCTTGAAGAGTCACCGGTCTATAACATTAATGCAAAGAGGCAACGTTCGAATGACTTGAATCCCACGTTTATTTGGCACTGTCGCTTAGGTCACATAAATGAGAAACGCATGGAGAAGCTCCATAGAGATGGTATTCTGCACTCATTTGATTTTGAATCATTTGAGACATGCGAATCTTGTTTACTTGGCAAGATGACAAAGGCACCTTTCACCGGTCAAGGTGAACGGGCAAGTGACTTATTGGCACTCGTACATTCTGATGTATGTGGACCAATGAGCTCAATAGCCAAAGGGGGTTTTCAGTACTTCATAACTTTTACTGATGACTTTAGTAGATATGGGTATATCTACTTGATGAAGCATAAGTCTGAATCCTTTGAAAAGTTCAAAGAATTCCAAAATGAAGTGCAAAATCATTTAGGCAAGACAATCAAGTTTCTACGATCTGATCGTGGAGGCGAGTATTTGAGCCATGAGTTTGGCAATCATCTGAAGGATTGTGGAATTGTTCCACAATTGACTCCGCCAGGAACACCCCAATGGAATGGGGTATCTGAACGGAGAAATCGCACCTTATTAGATATGGTGCGCTCCATGATGAGCCAAAGTGATCTTCCGTTGTCTTTTTGGGGGTACGCTCTTGAAACAGCCGCTTTCACACTAAACAGGGTTCCATCAAAATCAGTAGAAAAGACACCATATGAGATGTGGACAGGACAACGTCCTAGCTTGTCTTTTCTTAAGATTTGGGGATGTGAGGCTTATGTAAAACGTTTACAATCTGATAAGCTCAGTCCTAAATCTGATAAATGCTTCTTTATCGGGTATCCTAAGGAAACAAAAGGATATTACTTCTATAATCAAGGAGAAGGCAAAGTGTTTGTCGCACGGCATGGTGTCTTCTTAGAGAAAGAGTTTCTCTCAAGAAGGGATAGTGGGAGCATGGTGCAACTTGAAGAAATTCAAGAAACATCTGAAAACGTTTCAGCTCCTATAGAACCACAACAAGATGAACAAACTGTTGAAGAACCTGTTGTGGACACACCGGCACCACGTAGGTCAGAGAGGTCACGTCGTGCACCTGAGAGGTACATGTTCTTGACTACTCAACAACGGGACATATTGTTGTTAGACAACGATGAGCCTAAGACCTATGAAGAAGCGATGGTGGGACCAGACTCTGAGAAATGGCTTGAAGCCATGAGATCCAAAATTGAATCCATGCACAGTAATCAAGTTTGGAACTTGGTTGATCCACCTGATGGTGTTAAAACCATTGAGTGCAAATGGATTTTCATGAAAAAGATAGACATAGATGGAAATGTTCACATCTATAAAGCGCGATTGGTGGCCAAAGGTTTCAAACAAATTCAAGGTGTTGATTATGATGAAACTTTTTCGCTCGTCACAATGCTAAAGTCTATTCGGATCATTCTAGCGATTGCTGCATATTTCGACTATGAAATATGGCAAATGGATGTCAAAACAGCTTTCCTTAATGGAAATCTGAGTGAGGATGTGTACATGACACAGCCCACGGGTTTTGTCGATCCGCAATCAGCTGGAAAGATATGCAAGTTGCACAGATCCATTTATGGATTAAAGCAGGCATCTCGGAGTTGGAACATTCGTTTTGATGAAGTAATCAAAGGGTTTGGTTTCATCAAGAACGAAGAAGAGCCTTGTGTTTACAAAAAGGCTAGTGGGAGCGCACTCGTGTTTCTGGTCTTATATGTGGATGACGTATTACTGATCGGAAATGACATTCCTATGCTCGAATCTGTTAAGTCTTCATTGAAAAATAGTTTCTCTATGAAAGACTTAGGAGAGGCGGCATATATTCTGGGCATCAAGATCTATAGGGATAGATCAAGAAGGCTAATTGGATTAAGCCAAGATATGTACATTGACAAGGTGTTGAAAAGGTTCAACATGCAGGATTCCAAGAAAGGCTTCCTACTTATGTCACATGGTATAAATCTTAGCAAGAGTCAGTGTCCTAGTACACCTAATGAGCGGGATAAAATGAATGCGATTCCATATGCTTCGGCTATGGGATCCATTATGTATGCCATGCTTTGTACACGTCCAGATGTCTCGTATGCTTTAAGTGCTACAAGTAGATACCAGTCAGATCCAGGTGAAAGTCACTGGATTGCCGTAAAGAACATCTTGAAGTACTTGAGAAGAACTAAAAATGTGTTCCTCGTCTATGGGGGTGAGGAAGAGCTCGTTGTAAATGGTTACACCGATGCTAGCTTCCAAACCGACAAAGATGATTTTAGATCGCAATCTGGATTTGTGTTCTGCCTGAATGGCGGTGCGGTGAGCTGGAAGAGTTCCAAGCAGGAGACGGTTGCTGATTCTACAACAGAAGCCGAGTACATAGCAGCTTCTGAAGCTGCTAAAGAGGCTGTTTGGATCAAGAAATTTGTTTCTGAGCTTGGTGTGGTGGCTAGTGCCTCCAGCCCAATGGACCTCTACTGTGACAATAGTGGGGCCATTGCGCAAGCCAAGGAGCCTAGATCGCACCAGAAGTCCAAGCACATTCTACGGCGATTTCATCTCATCCGCGAGATTGTGGAGAGAGGCGATGTGAAGATATGCAAAGTACAAACGGATTTGAACATTGCAGATCCGTTGACAAAGCCGCTTCCCTAGCCAAAGCATGAGGCTCACACTAGGGCAATGGGTATTAGATACCTACATGGTTGACTCTAGTGCAAGTGGGAGACTGTTGGTGATATGCCCTAGAGGCAACATGGAGATGTTGAATATATCACATACTATGTTTATGATACATTGCTTTGTTCCTTGAAATAGACATTATCATTATTGATCAATGAGTATGTGACTTATTCATGAGACTCTTAATGCCAAAATGTTGCTATTTCTAAATGATCCCAGATCATATATCATATGAGGAACAAATATGATTCAAAGATCAGCATATGTATTGATTGATGATCATGTCTCATGGATCATGGTATGGAGATACCAAATCAATAATATGGACATGTGTTAGTGAACATATGTTGGATAGACCCGCCATGAGACACTGCAGAGATTCCATGTGTCATTAGTTGATCTCAAGTAGTGTTTATGTAGAATCCTTAGACTTGAGATCATCATGGTTCCCAACATGCGTAGTAGCCTATTTTGGGACTACTAACCACTACTCCGTAACTGGGTAGTCATAAAAGTAGTCTTCGGGTTTGCTATGAAACATGTAGTGGGATGTGAATGATCAAGATAGAATTTGCCCCTCCTTACGGGAGAGATATCTCTGGGCCCCTCGATGTAATGGATTATGAAAGTGCATGGCCATGCCAATGCGATTGAGGAGTCAATCACAAGTTTATAATCCATCACGGAATCGAGAGAGTGATTGAGCTATTAAGAGGATGACACAGGTCTCGCCTTGAGCTTAATCTATATCGTGAGGCAAAGGGATTCATACATGAGAACATTACAGGTTCAGCCGATATGATCTTTACGTATACTTTGGGGTTAATATGTCTTGCTAGAGGCCGCTATTAACAGGGTGACCGGAAAGGTGTTTCCAGGTCGCGACCAAGTATACGTGAACCTACAGGGTCGCACACTTAACGGGTTGGAACACTAATTCGAATGTGATTCAGATGTGGGCTCAATTCGGATAGAGATCCGGATAGACTCCTATTGGGCCTCGGTCCACGAGGCCCAAGTGAGGAGGTCTATATATTTGGAGGCGGGGGGCTGAGGGATGTACGCTTCTGTTCCTCCCGAGCAAAACCCTAGCCGCCACCTCCCGAGCCAAACCCTAGCCGCTCGCGAGTGCTGGTACACTCGCGATCGGCGTTCCAGCCCCGGATGTGTGGATACCAGTGGAGGCGCTGCTCGTTGCGGCGTTGATCAGCATCAACAAACTACAGATTGGATCTGCTCGTGGTGTGGTTGATCGCGTGGAGGAGACGATCTGTTCGGGACGATCGGCTACTTCCACTACTACCTCGACGCGTGTGGTTGGATCGGCTTCTCCAACTCTTCTTCCGCTGCGCTGCGCGTCTAGTGGTAACGATCTGTGATCCCTCCTTAGCATGATGTCCTGGTGTGCGCGGTAGAAATTTTTATTTTCTGCTATCGTAGCCTACGCGCGTTCCGTCAATCACCCGCCTCCGGACCAGCAACACGAGGATGACGGTGCCGCGAAGACAAAGGCGCCGTCCCGCAAAAGGACCCAGAGCACCGCGACCGCGGCCCGTATGGCGGTTGCCGTTGCGCCTGCCGACACGGCGAGCCCAGGGTCGAGTTCGGCAAGGTACGCCGATTCAGATTTAGAGGGCGCGGAGACCGAGGGCGGAGGCGCCGGTAGGAGCAGCGGAGGGCGCGCCACGGAGGCCCCGTTGCCCTCGACCGTTACCGAGGTGGTGGCAGCGGAGCAGCCTCTGGTGCTTCTCGCTCGCAGGTGTGCTTGCACGGGAACCAGCTTCTGGTGCTTCTCGCTCGCGAGTGTGCCTGCGCGGGAAGCTTCGCCCCTTACCCTTCGAGGTGGTGGCAGCGGGGCTGGCGCCTGGTCGAGGTAGACGCCGAAGTAGACACGCAAGCGCTCCGTCCCCTTCGAGGCGGTGGCCACGGAGCTGGCGCCTCGTCGACGTAGACGTGCGAGTGCTCTGTCCCCCATCCTTCGAAGTGGTGGCAGCGGAGCAGCCTCTGGCGCTTCTTTCTTGCGGGTGTGCCCACGCGGGACCCAGCCTCTTAATACATCGCCTTGGTACTTTACAGGCGGCGCGTGGGAGTGGGCCCCCATGGTGCACTTTGCCCGTCGTAAAATTAACCGGGGTAAGTTGTGTTCTGGGGTACGTGGGGGCCAATGCCCACTCCTTGTTGATACTCCGAAGAGTGCGCGGAGGCAGCGTCCGCGCCTTATTTATACTCCAAAGAGTGCGCGCTGGGGTAGCGCCCGTGCGTGCACGGTGTTCGCGTCTTGTTTATACTCCGTAGAGTGCGTGGGGTCGGCATCCACATCCTATTTATACTCCGAAGAGTACGCACTGGGGCGGCGCCCGTGCGTGCGCGGTATTCACGTCTTGTTTATACTCCGTAGAGTGCGCAGGGATAGCATCCGCGTCTTCTTTTATACTCCGGAGAGTGCGTGCGGAGGCGGACCTCGACGCTACATCTTATTTTAGAGTCCATAGACTGCGCGCGGAGGCGAGCCTCCGAGCGTTGCGGGTGGTGAAATTGCGTGCGGAGGCGGACCTCAGCGCTACGTCTTATTTATACTCCGTAGAGTGCGTGCGGAGGCGTCCCCCCGCTCGTCTTTGTTTATACTCATGCCCGTATCTTTGACGAAGAGTGCACGCGCGAACACATGTCTTTGTTTATACTCATGCCCGTATCTTTGACAGAGAGTGCGCGCGTGAACGCGTGTCTTTGTTTATACTCATGCCCGTATCTTTGACGGAGAGTGCGCGCGCGGACGTGTGTCTTTGTTTATACTCATGCCCGTATCTTTGATGGAGAGTGCGCACGCGAACGCGTGTCTTTGTTTATACTCGTGCCCGTATCTTTGACAGAGAGTGCGCACGCGGACGCGTGTCTTTGTTTATACTCATGCCCGTATCTTTGACGGAGAGTGCGCGCGCGAACGCGTGTCTTTGTTTTAAAGAACAGAAATTTGTGCAAACGGTGTACTTTATTAAATTCCCGTTTGCGCGGGTGAGCACTTACAAAAGAAAAAAAAGGGGGGAGGAATACCAACCACTAACCGCTGGGAGGGTGGGGCGATCGCTGACGAGCCGTTGCTCCCGGGGCCACCGAGGGCTCCGCGCCCGCCCTTCCGGCCTAGGTGCCTCTGGCGCCAAGCTCTATGCGGCGGGCCATGTCCTGGTCGCCATGAATGGTGATGATGGCCCGTGGCCCGGGAAGCTTCATGCATAGGAAACCGTGGTGCGGGACTGCCCCGAGGGTGTTTAGGAGCGGCCGCCCTATTATGGCGTTGTAGGGGTATGCAATGTCGACCACGCCAAAGATGGCGTCCTCGCTTCTGACATTGTCGTTTTGGTCGAAGGAGGCTTGGAGGCATATCTGGCCTAAGGCGCGCAAAGGCTGCCCGCCAAATCCTTGCATCGGGATTCCTGATGGGCCCAATCAACTCCGAGGGATCCCCATTTGGTCGAAGGCCACGGCGAAAATGATGTTTGCAGAGCTTCCTCCATCGACTAGGACGCGCCGGACGTCGCACCCGGCTATGAGGACCCGGACGACCAATGGGTCTTGGTGGGGGAACTCCACGCCCTCGGCGTCGGCGGGCGTGAATGTGACTTCATGTTGTGCCCATTCTGGCGGCGCCTACACCGGGTATGCCGCGACGTGGTGTAGCCTCCGCGCGTAAGCCTTTCGTTGTCTTGCCTAGGCGAACCCCAGTGAGGAGCCTTCGGAGATGATGTTGATAATCCTGCGCTGGGCTCCCTTCGGGGCTTGTAACTGTAGGAGGCCTTCCCAAGGTTGCTGTACATGCGCCTGGATTCGCAGGAAGCCTTCCTGGGGCAGTGCTCCTTGGTCCTGGGGGTATTGGACGTGAGCCACAACGGGCGCGCGTGCATCCGGGTTTTTGTCCCTGGCAACGCTCTGCCGTAGCGCTGCGATGGTGGCACAAGCACGCGTGTCGTGTTGCCCCGGCCGTGGATTTCGCACCACTGCCCGTGGTGCTGGTCGCCGTACTCTTCGCGGGTCCGGTCGTCTCGACCCCGGTCATCTCGACCCCAGTCGTCTCGACCTCGGCCACGTCCCCGTCCTCGGCCTCGGCGCCCTCGGCCTCCGCGACCTGCGGAGGCGTTGTCTTCGGAGCCGCCCTCGATGTCAAAAATGTAACAAGATTTCCTGGACTTGCGCTGATCACGCTTGGGCCTGCCGCCTGGCTGGTCATTGTGTTGGGGGTCCTTGCGTTCAAAGGCGCCCTTCGGCTGCTCTTGCTTACGCTTGCCTTTCGAAGAGCCCTATTTTGGCGAGTCTTCGCTCTTGACCGAGCCTTCCGCCTTGTTGGAGTCGGAGTCATCACCGTGTCGCCTCTGCGCGTCCTCCTCCGCTCTGGCATACTCTTCCATCTTGTCGAAGAGTTTCCCGACCGTCTTAATGGGCTTGCGCACGTTGTACTCGGCCATTGGCCCCGGTCGGAGGCCTTGTATTGCTGCGTTGATGACCGTTGTTTCGTTGACGTCCTTGACTTGGCAGCGCACCTTCGCGAAGCGCTTGAAGTAGTCCCGGAGCCTTTCCTCCGGTTTTTGCTTGACTGCGAAGAGCTGGTCCGCATCGACACGCTCGATGTAGTGTCCCTGGAAGTTGTTGTAGACTCGGTTACGGACCTGTTCCCACGCGAAGATGGACTGTGGTTTAATGGTGAAGAACCAGGACAGCGCCACCCCTTGTAACGCGAGGGGGAGCCCTTTTGCCTTCGTGGTGTCATCTCCGCCAGCGGCTTCGATGGCCGTCTCGTACACGCGCACGAACTCTCGCGGGTCGGAGTCGCCTTTGTAGGCCTCGATGACGCTTGGGAACTTGAAATCTTTGGGCCATGGCGCCTGCTGTAGGCCCGCAGAAAGCGGGGACTCCGGGTCTACGTGCCGTAGTGGGGCGCGGCTAGATGTGGGGGCGTCGCGGCTATCCGCCCTTTCTGGGCGGGTTCGGATGCCACTACCGGGGGGGCGTGTTGGCTCCGAGCCTCCTGCATGTCCCAGACAGCTCCGCGGAGGTCCGTTAGCTCCCGCTGAAATGCGCTGAGGGCTGCCAACAGGGTCGTCTCTACTGCGGGCGTGGCCGGGGCCGCCGATGTGCTTGGCGGTGCCGCCGGCATGGTGGTGACCACGGCCTGCACGCCCAGGCTGCACGCCGCGTTGTCATCGCTGGGGTTGGCCATCAGGGCGGTGCTGGTGGGATCGGTCGTCACGTCGATGGCGGGGTTGGTCGTTGCGCCGATGGCGGGGTTGGTCGTCGCGTCGATGGCGGGGTTGGCCGTCGCGCCGATGGCGGGGTCGGTCGTCGCGTCGATGGCGGGGTTGGTCATCGCGCAAGTGGTGGGGTCCTCAGTTGCACCTACACCACTGCTCATACCTGCGGCTGCTAAAGCCGAAGCCCTCGTGCTGACAACTCCATTGCTTACTGCACGGGCAGTCTGAAGAGACGCACGAGACTTGCCAAACATAGAGAGTCCGAGTATTGCAATACAAGTAAGGGTAAAATCCGACCATACCATGGCTTTCCAAAGGATGAGAAGGACCCCTTTTTAGGTTCCAAATGGATTTGAAAGCCCCTTGAACAAGAAAAGAAAATCTACAAAGATTTGAATTCAATTCGGATTCGGTTCAGGTCAGACAGGAAGTCCAACATTAAAACACCCATAACTTTCACAAACGGAGTCCAATTTCAGTGTTCTTGGACTCTTTGGAAAGCTATTTCGAAGCCCCATATAATGGATGAGGTGCCAGGCACGGAATCCTCATGGTCACGTTGCAAATTGAGAGAGAATCCAGAGGTAGTAGTTTAGGTATTTTCTTTTTAGTTCATATTGGAGTTTATTTCGGCCTTAGGCAAGGTTGTGCATGAGTTTTAGTCAAGGCCGTGCATTGTGCACCAATATAAGGCCAGGGCCTTAGCCTCATTGTAACTTAGGGTATGATATGATAAGTTTTTATGCTTGTGAAATAAAGGAGAAAATCGCCATGAAGGTTGTTGGCAGCCAGATTGCGTGATTGCAATGTTTTCTAGTTTGGAGTTTGTTGAGTTGGTGCAAGGCAAGAATAGGAGATTCTTGAGATTGCCCATCGAATATACAATGTTCATCTCTTCTAATTCGTGTCTTCTTGCTGAATTCATGGTTTGGGGAGTTCAGTGGATTGCTTCTAGTGTGCACCTTGCGTACTAGTGCAAATTGCCCTTATCAAGATTGTGGCTGCATCAAGACAAGGAGAAGGAAGCTCGCTGAACGTATCAGGAAAGATCGGGCCATCCCTACGCATCAACTAATCCTTAGTTGGTCCGTATCATCGTGGTACCGGAGCGTGGTTGATCGCAGTACATGCTTGTGTTTCTTGCTGATTTCAGGATGTCAGGAGCAAGTAGAAGAGGTTCGAGCGGCTACCACAGCGATGAATTGGGCAAACCATTTGGTGATGATTTACCACCAGCTGTACGAAGCCGAGTCAAGGTGCTTACCAGCCACATCAAATGCCGGGAGGATGTCATACGTGCTAATTTTGACCAAAGCATCAATGGCGTGCATACAAGAATCAATGAGGTGCAAGATACGTTGAATGCTCGCCTCACTCCGCCGCTTGGAGGGATGACTATCGCCGCCGGGAGGGGCCGGCGCACAGCACCAAGTACCCAACTTTGTGCGACGTGCACAGTCGCATAACAATGCACGCTACTACGAAGATGATGAGGACATGTCCGATGGCCGTGGAGGCTATCCACGACCACCACGGCGTAATTTTTTTTATCGCCGGGCTGCTGCACATGGAGGACACCGCGGAGGAGGTGTGGAACGTGAGGACGACGGTATTGGTCGCATCAAAATCACCATACCGGAGTTCAAGGGCAGAGCTGATGCGGAGGCTTATTTGGAGTGGGAGATGCGTGTAAATCAGATTTTTGACAACCACAACTACTCCGAAGAAAAGAAGGTTCATGTTGCTTCGATTGAGTTCACCGAATACGCTATTATTTGGTGGGATCAATTGCACCGTGCAGGTGAACGTCCACACACTTGAGAGGCGATGAAGCGAGTCATGAGAGACCATTTTGTACCAGCATACTACACACGCACACTGCATACAAAGCTATGATGGTTGAATCAAGGCTCCAAGTCCGTGGATGAATACTATCAGGAGATGCAAGTGCTCATGATCCGTACCGGAGTTCGTGAGTCCGAGGAGACTACTATGACAAAATTCTTTCAAAGGCTGAACGATATGTGCGGAATCGTGTTGATTTGATGCAATACGACACCGTACAAGAGCTACTTCACCAAGCAGAGCGAGCTGAACAATAGGTAAAAGACAACCATCCCAAGGTTGCCCGAACTCATACATCAACTTGGAGGCGCCCAATCAGCAAGAGGGCGAAGGAGGCATAAGTTCTAAGCCAGTTGCATCCACTAAATCGGTTGGAACTCCGTTTAAAGAAGCATCTAAGGTGACAAGTTCAGTTGGCAAGGAGGCATCCAAATCTGATTCTAGCACTTTCTCCACCGCTAGAACAAGTCAAATTGAGTGTTTCAAGTGTAAGGGCAGGGGTCACATGATGAGGGATTGCCCAAATGCAAGGAAGGTGTTGCTCACACATGAGGGATATGTTACGGAGGGCGAAAGCGAGGAATTTGAACATGACGATGAGAAATTCAATGATTCTCCGCGAGAAGTTGTGTATTGTGATCCTGAGGTTGGTCCAACTTTGATGACTCATAAGGTGGATGGTGACAATAAACTGATTGTTGAGAAGGGGCAGCGACGTGGTGTTTTTCAAACCCAATGCATGATCAAATGCAAACAATGCAAGCTTATAATCGATGGTGGAAGCTACAACAATGTGATCAGCAAGGATGTGGTTGATGACTCTCATTAACCCCATGGCGTCATCCTAAGCCATACTATATGCAATGGCTTCACAATATTGGTAAGCTGAAAGTTACTCATAAAGTTCGGCTGCCGTTTTCAATTGATGGTTATGAAGACAAGGTGGAGTGTGACGTCGTGACTATGCACATGTGTCACATCATGTTGGGGCGTCTATGGCAGTTTGATCGCAATATTGCACACCAAGGGAGAGTCAATCGCTTCACTTTTATGTATAAAGGTGTATTTCAATCTTTGCTGCCCAAGAGAGATGAGGAGATTATTTCTGATATTGCCATCTAAAGCAAGGAGTTTGTACAGATTACCATGAAACCGAGGATAGTTTCGCTTGAAGGGGAAGGGGATGATGTGGCCAAGAGTGTAAATACTACATTGATTTGTGCTTCACCCATGCAATCTGAAGTTACAAGGCTTAGTAACTCTGAATTGCGTAAAGAGAAAGAAGCAATCGGTTATGGGAGAATGAAGAATATCCTAGTTCGTGTGGATGCTTATATGATTCCTCCTTTGCATAATGCAAACAAGACAACAATGTATGGAATTAGAGATGTGGATGATAAAGAAACAAAGCTAGTTTGGGTAAAGAGGAAGACACAAGATCAATCAAGTTCTCGTGATTGCAGTTCTGTCCACAATGTTCATTAAGATTGCAACGCAATTCTAAGGTTTCTAATGCACACAAAATATATATTTGGAAAGCTAATGAAGTCTACTTTCCAACGAATCAAACGGCGCATGATTTGGAGCTTCCTACACAAAGTTAGGGCAACTTCATTGCTTGCTGCACGGGCAATCCGGAGAGACGTGCGAGACTTGCCAAACATAGAGAGTCCGAGTATTGAAATACAAGTAAGGGTAAAATCTGACCATACCATGGCTTTCCAAACGATGAGAAGGACTCCTTTTCAGGTTCCAAATGGATTTGGAAGCCCCTTAAACAAGAAAAGGAAACCTATAAAGATTTGAATTCAATTCGGATTCGGTTCGGGTCAGACAGGAAGTTCAACATTAAAATGCCCATAACTTTCACAAACGGAATCCGATTTGGGCGTTCTTCGACTCGTTGGAAAGCTATTTTGAATCCCCATACAATGAATGAGGTGCTAGCCATGGAATCCTCATGGTCACATCGCAAATTGAGAGAGAATCCAGATGTAGCAGTTTAGGTATTTTCTTTTTAGTTCGTATTGGAGTTTATTTCGGCCTTAGGCCAGGTTGTGCGTGAGTTTTAGTCAAGGCCATGCATTGTGCACCAATATAAGGACAGGGCCTTAGCCCCTTTGTAACTTATGCTATGATATGATAAGTTTTTATGCTTATGAAATAAAGGAGAAAATCGCCATGATGGTTGTTAGCGGCTAGATTGCGTGATTGCAAGGTTTTCTCGTTTGGAGTTTGTTGAGTTGGTGCAAGGTAAGAATAGGAGATTCTTGAGATTGCCCATCGAATCTACAAGGTTCATCTCTTCTAATTCGTGTCTTCTTACTGAATTCACAGTTTGGGGAGTTCGGTGGATTGCTTCTAGTGTGCACCTTGCATACTAGTGCAAATTGCCCTTATCAAGATTGTGGCTGCGTTAAGACTAGGAGAAAGAACCTCGCTGAACGTACCGGGAAAAATCGGGCCATCCCTATGCATCAACTAATCCTTAGTTGGTCCGTATCACCTATCCAGATCAAAAGCGATGTAGAGAATCTGAGAAACGAGGTGGTGAAGAATCTAGACTCTCCATTATGTGTTAATAATATATTTTGGTGATTAGTAACAAACAGATTTGTGTGTTACCATCAATTACTAAAAAGGGAGGAGATTAAAGAATTAACCCTGCCATTATGTGTTATTGGTGTGTTTTGGCAATTGATGATAACCATTTATGGAACTAACATTTTCCTTGAATTTGTGAAATAGGATAGGTTCCATAGTGATGGAAGACTTGGAATGGTTTCATGTGTTAAAGGTCGTCAAGTCAAAGTTTAGGATGAAGGATGACATCATGTGTTAATGAGCATCAAGTCAAGAACCTAAAGAGAAGATGATCATGAGTTGATCATCAACTCAAAAAAAAGGCTTATCACGTATTAATGGAGGTCAAGTGTAGAATGCATCATGGGTTGATGCATATTAAGATAAAGACCTAAACTTCAAGTGAAAATGCGCATTATTAAGTTTCAAGAGGATGCTCAAGGCAAAGTTATAACTAGCTAGGGTTAAGGATGTTCCTAGTGTTTTATTGGTTCTGCTATTTAGTTGGAAGACCAGATTACTAGTATTATGAGGGGTCATGCCTAGTAGCTTGAGTCTCATTATGTGTTGATAGCTAAATCTCATTTGCTCTAGCTCTCTTTTGCATGATGCTTAAATTTGCGAATGTGTTTTGCAAATAGTTATAGCTCATGCATAACCTTTATGATATATGACTAGAGTTTGCAAATGTATTTTGTAAATGGTTGAAGTATATATTTCCTTATTCTCTGTGGTATGAGGCTTAAATTTATGAATGTATTTTGCAAAAAGTTGGAAGTTAATATACAAACCTTGTAGCATGTGACTTAAGTTTGCAAATATGTTTCGCAAATGGGTTGAGTTCATATACCTAAACCTTGTGTCATGATTCTAAAGGTGTATGAATATATTTTTCAATTTGTTAAGAATCATGGTTTGATACTTGTGTGCATGGTACTATAATCCGTGAATGTGTTTTGCAAATCTGTTGAAGTATATGCACTCTTACCTCTGCTGGAAAGTGCAGAGCAATATGATCACACTATGTGTGGCGGTATGACTGGGGCGGTTAGACCAATCCTGTGTGAGCTGTTAGACCAGCCTCTGGTAGTATCAGCCTGAGTGTGGTGGTATGACTGGGGCGATCAGACCAGCACTGTGTGAGTGGTTAGGGTGGCCTTCGGTAGTACCTGATGTGACCACGCCACCAACACGTACGACCATAGCGGCCAATATCAAGAATGAACTAAAGGTGAATTCGTTTCTTCAACTTCAACATATTTTAAATGAGAATATGATGCTACCTAATGATGAAAATATATATATTTGTAGCACCACATCACTTTGGAACCAATTGAAGCAAGGGTTCAAGTTGGACAGGTTTTGGAATCCAATTCGGCCTCCAGAGCAATTCGGATTCAGCTTGACAAGCCAACTTCAAACGGCCATAACTTTTGATCCAGAAGGCTTCTCGGGGCCCGTGAGTACTTGTTGGAAAGATCTTGGAGTCTACTTTCAGATGGATCTAGTCTCACCTCCAAACTCCACTCGAGCAGATCAGAAACTGTGAAACAAGTCACATCACTTTTCCAGTCCGACTCAAAGTGGGCCGAGGGCCTTGTAACTTGGGCTATTTGGGCCGGTACTGTTCACATAAACAGTACCACGTGCATGAACAGTGACTAGGAATAGTACCACATCCCTTTTCATTAGATAAGTGTGGCTTCCCCTCCTCTATTTAAGGAGGCCACACCCCTTTAGTTTTCCTGGGGTTTTGCTTAGATTAATCTGTATTTGAATAGTTTCGCCGTTCATCGGTTTGTGAGACCCCAACTTGTGAACTTAATATTTATTCGCAATTTCAGATTGCATCTTGTACTCTCTTGCTTGTGTTCTCGATTCGCTTGCAGGAGATAGCCTTCTTGGCGAGGTCAATCGTGTTCGGCATGGTTGATAACCAACGGAGCAGTGGTGTAGTGATTGCGAGGGGTTCGATCTATTTTGGTCGGAGCCTTTGGATCATCAACGTCGAGATCTCCACAATCGACTTATCAGTACCCCTCAGAAGATCGGGCCATCGTCACATCAGTTGGTATCAGAGCAACGGTTGTCCGTGAGGTAATTCTTGTATCCCTAGTTAGTAGATTGGTTTTTATTTCCTATAGTCCAAAAAAAATTGACACACAAAAAGAGTTAATTTCCGCTGTCCAAACCCCATTGTGCCTTTCAATCTGTTAGTTTTGGTTTGCTAAATTGAATTTGTGTCCATATTAGCATTGTCTAGTTGTTGGTCATATATTTGTTCCATTAAAAATCCAAACAAAAGAAAAATTTCCCACCCCAAACCCTAATTTCCAATTTCGGCTGATTTTTCCTTTCTCTGCAGCCGCCACCAAAAACGTCATAACTTTTGATCCCTAGATTATTTTTGAGTGATACCACCGCCATTGGATTCAAAAATTCCTTATCCATCTATCTGTAAAATTTCACGTCATTACAGCAAGGCAGTTAAGAGATATATGCGGTGAAAGTTGACCCAGTTATCTGTTTTGAATCTGCAACAGTCAGCAGTTGTGATTTTTGTGCGAATTTCTGCGTCGGGTTTTGGAAGTTGACCCCAAAATAAAATCTGTAGAAAAAGCCGTCAGAAAACAGAGAAAAAAAGAATCAGTGAAAAATAGGCATCTGACAAAAAGTTACGGCCAAAATCCCGACGTACTGTCCAGTGGACAGAAATCTTCAGTTTTCAGTTTTGGGTCAATCCTTGTGTTCTTCAATTCCAGATTGCATTGGATTGAATTATCTTGTATTTACCACTCATACACATTTCCATACACTTGTTTTTAGCCTTCTTCCATTCTTGGTTGATCAGCAACATAGGCTAAGTGCTAGATACGGACTATAATTCAATTCTATGCAATTCTGAAATTAACTGATTGTTCTCCTTTGCTACATATTGTGCCTTCCAAGCTCCACATACTCTTGATCAGAACAGGTCCCCTCTTGCAATCGTACCCACGCTCGACACGGTGTCACGAACCAGCCACCGGTTGTACCACCTGCTGCATTGGTAAGAACACTTGTAAGGGTGTGGTAAGACCCTTGAGAATGTGTGATTCCACCTTCCACCACCTAGTAGTTGATTGGGATAATACCTTTGTGTTATCTTTTGTTTTCTACTAACCATGACAGGTGGGTCGTCTGATGATCAAGAGTGTGTTTTAAAGGGTGAGCTCATGACGCCCTTCGATGAACAATGCACTACCATTATTGAGGACTTCAACAGGAAGTTTCAAGCTACGACAGATACATTGCAGCGCGCCATCAATGAGAGTATTGTACGCCTTGAAAGAATGCTGAATCGGCCACCAAACATTGGACACGAGTATGATCACGATGCGGACCATGATCGTGTGGAGGGAGATGATAATGAGAGACAAAACTGTGACGCCGGAGCTGCATTTGCTGCCCAAGATGCACGACACCGCCTACATCAAAACCGTCATTGTTGTGGCTACAGACCAAACAGAGAGAGATGGTAGTGGGGAGTGATGAAGATGAGTGTAATGGCCTGGGTCCTCCCCATGGCTTACTCATATATATATACACATGAGGAGTGCTTTTACAGATATACCCTTACATCTGGTTATCCCCTCTGGGGGCAGTTATATCATTACACATGGCCTATTCTGGGCCTTATAATCTCCTACCAGGCCTGCTGGGTTTAGGTGGGGGCCACCCCTACGACAGGAGCCTCTCATGGTGAAGGGCTTCACAGGGCCGAAGCCATGTCGCCGAGTCCTTTGGCCCCCTCCGTCCCCTGCGGCCTGTGAATTCCTCCAAGCTTGTGGTTGGGGGCCCGAAGTCTGGGATGGTGTTAGCGGAGGCGGACGCCTGAGTCGAAGCAGGGGCGCGCGCGCTCCGTCCCCTGTCCTTCGAACGGGTGGCAGCGAAGCTGGCGCCCAAGTCAAAGTAGACGCGCGCGCTCCGTCGCATACCCTTCGAACGGATGGGTAGCGAAGCTGGCTCTCAAGTCGAAGTAGACGCGCGCGCTCTGTCCCCTACCCTTCGAACGGGTGGGCAGCGAAGCTGGCGCCCAAGTCGGAGTAGACGCGCGCGCTCCGTCCTCTACCATTCGAACGGGTGGCAACAAAGCTGTCGCCTATGTCGATGTAGGCGCACGCGCTCCGTCCCCTACCCTTCGAACGTGTGGGCAGCGAAGCTGGCGCCTAAGTCGAAGTAGGCGCGCGCGCTCCGTCCCCTACCCTTCGAACGGGTGGGCAGCGAAGCTGGCGCCCACGTCGATGTAGACGCGCGCGCTCCGTCCCATACCCTTCGAACGGGTGGGCAGCGAAGCTGGCGCCCAAGTCGAAGTAGGCGCGCGCGCTCCGTCCGCTACTCTTCGAACAGGTGGCAACGAAGCTGTCGCCTAAGTCGAAGTAGGCGCGCGCGCTCCGCCCCCTTCCCTTCAAACGGGTGGGCAGCGAAGCTGGCGCCTAGTCGAAGTAGGCGCGCGCGCTACGTCCCCCGCCCTTCGAACGGGTGACAGCGAAGCTGGCGCCTAGTCGAAGTAGACGCGCGCGCTCCGTCCCCAACCCTTCGAACGGGTGGCAGCGAAGCTGGCGCCCAAGTCGAAGTAGGCGCGCGCACTCCGCCCCCTGCCCTTCGAACAGGTGGCGGCGAAGCTGGCGCCTAGTCGAAGTAGGCGCGCGCGCTCCGTCCCCTACCCTTCGAACGGGTGGCAACGAAGCTGTCGCCTAAGTCGAAGTAGGCGCGCGCGCTCCGTCCCCTGCCCTTCGAACGGGTGGCAGCGAAGCTGGCGCCTGGTCGAAGTAGACGCGCGCGCTCCGTCCCCCGCCCTTCGAACGGGTGGTAGGCAGCGGAGCTGGCGCCTACGTCGAAGTAGGCGCGCGTGCTCCGCCCTCTGCCCTTCGAACGGGTGATAGGCAGCGGAGCTGGCGCCTAGTCGAAGTAGGCGCGCGCGCTCCGCCCCTACCCTTCGAACGGGTGGCAGCGAAGCTGGCGCCTAGTCGAAGTAGCCGCGCGTGCTCCCTCCCCTACCCTTCGAACGGGTGGGCAGCGAAGCTGGCGCCCAAGTCGAAGTAGGCGCGCGCGCTCCATCCGCTACCCTTCGAACGGGTGGCAACGAAGCTGTTGCCTAAGTCGAAGTAGGCGCGCGCGCTCCGTCCCCCTCCCTTCAAACGGGTGGGCAGCGAAGCTGGCGCCTAGTCGAAGTAGGCGCGCGCGCTCCATCCCCCGCCCTTCGAACGGGTGACAGCGAAGCTGGCGCCTAGTCGAAGTAGACGCGCGCGCTCCGTCCCCTACCCTTCGAACGGGTGGCAGCGAAGCTGGCGCCCAAGTCGAAGTAGGCGCGCGCGCTCCGCCCCCTGCCCTTCAAACAGGTGGCGGCGAAGCTGGCACCTAGTCGAAGTAGGCGCGCGCGCTCCGTCCCCTACCCTTCGAACGGGTGGCAACGAAGCTGTCGCCTAAGTCGAAGTAGGCGCGCGCGCTCCGTCCCCTGCCCTTCGAACGGGTGGCAGCGAAGCTGGCGCCTGGTCGAAGTAGACGCGCGCGCTCCGTCCCCCGCCCTTCGAACGGGTGGTAGGCAGCGGAGCTGGCGCCTACGTCGAAGTAGGCGCGCGTGCTCCGCCCCCTGCCCTTCGAACGGGTGATAGGCAGCGGAGCTGGCGCCTAGTCGAAGTAGGCGCGCGCGCTCCGCCCCTACCCTTCGAACGGGTGGCAGCGAAGCTGGCGCCTAGTCGAAGTAGACGCGCGTGCTCCGTCCCCTACCCTTCGAACGGGTGGGCAGCGAAGCTGGCGCCCAAGTCGAAGTAGGCGCGCGCGCTCCGTCCGCTACCCTTCGAACGGGTGGCAACGAAGCTGTCGCCTAAGTCGAAGTAGGCGCGCGCGCTCCGTCCCCTTCCCTTCAAACGGGTGGGCAGCGAAGCTGGCGCCTAGTCGAAGTAGGCGCGCGCGCTCCATCCCCCGCCCTTTGAACGGGTGACAGCGAAGCTGGCGCCTAGTCGAAGTAGACGCGCGCGCTCCGTCCCCTACCCTTCGAACGGGTGGCAGCGAAGCTGGCGCCCAAGTCGAAGTAGGCGCGCGCTCCGCCCCCTGCCCTTCAAACAGGTGGCGGCGAAGCTGGCGCCTAGTCGAAGTAGACGCGCGCGCTCCGTCCCCTACCCTTCGAACGGGTGGCAACGAAGCTGTCGCCTAAGTCGAAGTAGGCGCGCGCGCTCCGTCCCCTGCCCTTCGAACGGGTGGCAGCGAAGCTGGCGCCTGGTCGAAGTAGACGCGCGCGCTCCGTCCCCCGCCCTTCGAACGGGTGGTAGGCAGCGGAGCTGGCGCCTAAGTCGAAGTAGGCGCGCGCGCTCTGCCCCCTACCCTTCGAACGGGTGGCAGCGAAGCTGGCGCCTAGTCGACGTAGACGCGCGTGCTCCATCCCCTACCCTTCGAACGGGTGGCAGCGAAGCTGGCGCCTAAGTCAAAGTAGGCGCGCGCGCTCCGCCCCCTGCCCTTCGAACAGGTGGCGGCGAAGCTGGCGCCTAGTCGAAGTAGGCGGGCGCGCTCCGTCCCATTCCCTTCGAACGGGTGGGCAGCGAAGCTGGCGCCTAGTCGAAGTAGATGCGCGCGCTCCGTACCCCGCCCTTCGAACGGGTGGCAGCCAAGCTGGCGCCTAAGTCGAAGTAGGCACGCGCGCTCCGCCCCCTGCCCTTCGAACAGGTGGCAACGAAGCTGGCGCCTAGTCGAAGTAGGCACGCGCGCTCCGTCCCCTACCCTTCGAACGGGTGGCAGCGAAGATGACGCCTAGTCGAAGTAGACGCGCGCGCTCCGTCCCCTGCCCTTCGAACGGGTGGCAGTGAAGCTGGCGCCTGGTCGAAGTAGACGCGCGCGCTCCGTCCCCCGCCCTTCGAACGGGTGGTAGGCAGCGGAGCTGGCGCCTACGTCGAAGTAGGCGCGCGTGCTCCGCCCTCTGCCCTTCGAACGGGTGATAGGCAGCGGAGCTGGCGCCTAGTCGAAGTAGGCGCGCGCGCTCCGCCCCTACCCTTCGAACGGGTGGCAGCGAAGCTGGCGCCTAGTCGAAGTAGCCGCGCGTGCTCCGTCCCCTACCCTTCGAACGGGTGGGCAGCGAAGCTGGCGCCCAAGTCGAAGTAGGCGCGCGCGCTCCATCCGCTACCCTTCGAACGGGTGGCAACGAAGCAGTTGCCTAAGTCGAAGTAGGCGCGCGCGCTCCGTCCCCCTCCCTTCAAACGGGTGGGCAGCGAAGCTGGCGCCTAGTCGAAGTAGGCGCGCGCGCTCCATCCCCCGCCCTTCGAACGGGTGACAGCGAAGCTGGCGCCTAGTCGAAGTAGACGCGCGCGCTCCGTCCCCTACCCTTCGAACGGGTGGCAGCGAAGCTGGCGCCCAAGTCGAAGTAGGCGCGCGCGCTCCGCCCCCTGCCCTTCAAACAGGTGGCGGCGAAGCTGGCACCTAGTCGAAGTAGGCGCGCGCGCTCCGTCCCCTACCCTTCGAACGGGTGGCAACGAAGCTGTCGCCTAAGTCGAAGTAGGCGCGCGCGCTCCGTCCCCTGCCCTTCGAACGGGTGGCAGCGAAGCTGGCGCCTGGTCGAAGTAGACGCGCGCGCTCCGTCCCCCGCCCTTCGAACGGGTGGTAGGCAGCGGAGCTGGCGCCTACGTCGAAGTAGGCGCGCGTGCTCCGCCCCCTGCCCTTCGAACGGGTGATAGGCAGCGGAGCTGGCGCCTAGTCGAAGTAGGCGCGCGCGCTCCGCCCCTACCCTTCGAACGGGTGGCAGCGAAGCTGGCGCCTAGTCGAAGTAGACGCGCGTGCTCCGTCCCCTACCCTTCGAACGGGTGGGCAGCGAAGCTGGCGCCCAAGTCGAAGTAGGCGCGCGCGCTCCGTCCGCTACCCTTCGAACGGGTGGCAACGAAGCTGTCGCCTAAGTCGAAGTAGGCGCGCGCGCTCCGTCCCCTTCCCTTCAAACGGGTGGGCAGCGAAGCTGGCGCCTAGTCGAAGTAGGCGCGCGCGCTCCATCCCCCGCCCTTTGAACGGGTGACAGCGAAGCTGGCGCCTAGTCGAAGTAGACGCGCGCGCTCCGTCCCCTACCCTTCGAACGGGTGGCAGCGAAGCTGGCGCCCAAGTCGAAGTAGGCGCGCGCGCTCCGCCCCCTGCCCTTCAAACAGGTGGCGGCGAAGCTGGCGCCTAGTCGAAGTAGACGCGCGCGCTCCGTCCCCTACCCTTCGAACGGGTGGCAACGAAGCTGTCGCCTAAGTCGAAGTAGGCGCGCGCGCTCCGTCCCCTGCCCTTCGAACGGGTGGCAGCGAAGCTGGCGCCTGGTCGAAGTAGACGCGCGCGCTCCGTCCCCCGCCCTTCGAACGGGTGGTAGGCAGCAGAGCTGGCGCCTACGTCGAAGTAGGCGCGCGCGCTCCGCCCCCTGCCCTTCCAACGGGTGGTAGGCAGCGGAGCTGGCGCCTAGTCGAAGTAGGTGCGCGCGCTCCGCCCCATACCCTTCGAACAGGTGCCAGCGAAGCTGGCACCTAGTCGAAGTAGACGCGCGCGCTCCGTCCCCTACCCTTCGAACGGGTGGCAGCGAAGCTGGCGCCTAAGTCGAAGTAGGCGCGCGCGATCCGCCCCCTACCCTTCGAACAGGTGGCGGCGAAGCTGGCGCCTAGTCGAAGTAGGCGCGCGCGCTCCGTCCCCTACCCTTCGAACGGGTGGCAACGAAGCTGTCGCCTAAGTCGAAGTAGACGCGCGCGCTCCGTCCCCTTCCCTTCGAACGGGTGGGCAGCGAAGCTGGCGCCTAGTCGAAGTAGAGGCGTGCGCTCCGTCCCCCGCCCTTCGAACGGGTGGCAGCAAAGCTGGCGCCTAAGTCGAAGTAGGCGCGCGCGCTCCACCCCCTGCCCTTCGAACAGGTGGCAATGAAGCTGGCGCCTAGTCGAAGTAGGCACGCGGGCTCCGTCCCCTCCCCTTCGAACGGGTGGCAGCGAAGATGACGCCTAGTCGAAGTAGACGCGCGCGCTCCGTCCCCCGCCCTTTGAACGGGTGGCAGCGAAGCTGGCGCCTAGTCGAAGTAGATGCGCGCGCTCCGTCCCCTACCCTTCGAACGGGTGGCAGCGAAGCTGGCGCCTGGTCGAAGTAGACGCGCGCGCTCCGTCTCCCGCCCTTCGAACGGGTGGTAGGCAGCGGAGCTGGCGCCTAAGTCGAAGTAGGTGCGTGCGCTCCGCCCCCTGCCCTTCGAACGGGTGGTAGGCAGCGGAGCTGGCGCCTAGTCGAAGTAGGCGCGCGCGCTCCGCCCCCTACCCTTCGAACGGGTGGCAGCGAAGCTGGCGCCTAGTCAAAGTTGACGCGCGCGTTCCGTCCCCTACCCTTCGAACGGGTGGCAGCCAAGCTGGCGCCTAACTCGAAGTAGGCGCGCGCGCTCCGCCCCCTACCCTTCGAGCAGGTGGCGGCGATGCTGGCGCCTAGTCGAAGTAGGCGCGCGCGCTCCGTCCCCGACCCTTCGAACGGGTGGCAGCAAAGCTGGCGCCTAAGTCGAAGTAGGCGCGCGCGCTCCGCCCCCTGCCCTTCGAACGGGTGGCAGCGAAGCTGGCGCCTAGTCGAAGTAGAAGCGCGCGCTCTGTCCCCTGCCCTTCGAACGGGTGGCAGCGAAGCTTGCGCCTGGTCGAAGTAGACGCGCGCGCTCCGTCCCCCGCCCTTCGAACAGGTGGTAGGCAGCGGAGCTGGCGCCTAAGTCGAAGTAGGCGCGCGCGCTCCGCCCCCTGCCCTTCGAACGGGTGGTAGGCAGCGGAGCTGGCGCCTAGTCGAAGTAGGCGCGCGCGCTCCGCCCCCTACCCTTCGAGCAGGTGGCGGCGATGCTGGCGCCTAGTCGAAGTAGGCGCGCGCGCTCCGTCCCCTACCCTTCGAACGGGTGGCAGGGAAGCTGGCGCCTAAGTCGAAGTAGGCGCGCGCGCTCCGCCCCCTGCCCTTCGAACGGGTGGCAGCGAAGCTGGCGCCTAGTCGAAGTAGATGCGCGCGCTCCGTCCCCTGCCCTTCGAACGGGTGGCAGCGAAGCTGGCGCCTGGTCGAAGTAGACGCGCGCGCTCCGTCCCCCGCCCTTCGAACGGGTGGTAGGCAGCGGAGCTGGCGCCTAAGTCGAAGTAGGCGCGTGCGCTCCGCCCCCTGCCCTTCCAATGGGTGGTAGGCAGCGGAGCTGGCGCCTAGTCGAAGTAGGCGCGCGCGCTCTGCCCCCTACCCTTCGAACGGGTGGCAGCGAAGCTGGCGCCTAGTCGACGTAGACGCGCGTGCTCCCTCCCCTACCCTTCGAACGGGTGGCAGCGAAGCTGGCGCCTAAGTCAAAGTAGGCGCGCGCGCTCCGCCCCCTGCCCTTCGAACAGGTGGCGGCGAAGCTGGCGCCTAGTCAAAGTAGGCGCGCGCGCTCCGTCCCCTACCATTCGAACGGGTGGCAACGAAGCTGTCGCCTAAGTCGAAGTAGGCGCGCGCGCTCCGTCCCCTTCCCTTCGAACGGGTGGGCACCGAAGCTGGCGCCTAGTCGAAGTAGATGCGCGCGGTCCGTCCCCTGCCCTTCGAACGGGTGGCAGCGAAGCTGGCGCCTAAGTGGAAGTAGGCGCGCGCTCCGCCCCTGCCCTTCGAACAGGTGGCAGCGAAGCTGGCGCCTAGTCGAAGTAGGCATGCGCGCTCCTTCCCCAACCCTTCGAACAGGTGGCAGCGAAGCTGACGCCTAGTCGAAGTAGACGCGCGCGCTCCATCCCCCGCCCTTCGAACGGGTGGCAGCGAAGCTGGCGCCTAGTCGAAGTAGAGGCGCGCGCTCCGTCCCCTGCCCTTCGAATGGGTGGCAGCGAAGCTGGCGCCTGGTCGAAGTAGACGCGCGCGCTCCGTCCCCCGCCCTTCGATCGGGTGGTAGGCAGCGGAGCTGGCGCCTAGTCGAAGTAGGCGCGCGCACTCCACCCCCTACCTTTCGAACGGGTGGCAGCGAAGCTGGCGCCTAGTCGAAGTAGACGCGCGCGCTCTGTCCCCTACCCTTCGAACGGGTGGCAACGAAGCTGCCGCCTAAGTCGAAGTAGGCGCGCGCGCTCTGTCCCCTTCCCTTCGAACGGGTGGGCAGCGAAGCTGGCGCCTAGTCGAAGTAGAGGCGCGCGCTCCGTCCCCTGCCCTTCGAACGGGTGGCAGCGAAGCTGGCGCCTGGTCGAAGTAGATGCGCGCGCTCCGTCCCCCGCCCTTCGAACGGGTGGTAGGCAGCGGAGCTGGCGCCTACGTCGAAGTAGGTGCGTGCGCTCCGCCCCCTGTCCTTCGAACGGGTGGTAGGCAGCGGAGCTGGCGCCTAGTCGAAGTAGACACGCGCGCTCCGTCCCCTACCCTTCGAACGGGTGGCAGCGAAGCTGGCGCCTAAGTCGAAGTAGGCGCGCGTGCTCTGCCCCCTGCCCTTCGAACAGGTGGCGGCGAAGCTGGCGCCTAGTCGAAGTAGGCGCGCGCGCTCCGTCCCCTACCCTTCGAACGGGTGGCAGCGAAGCTGGCGCCTAAGTCAAAGTAGGCGCGTGCGCTCCGCCCCCTGCCCTTCGAACAGGTGGCAACGAAGCTGGCGCCTAGTCGAAGTAGGCGCGCGCGCTTCGTCCCCTACCCTTCGAACGGGTGGCAGCGAAGCTGACGCCTAGTCGAAGTAGACGCGCGCGCTCCGTCCCCCGCCCTTCGAACGGGTGGGAGCGAAGCTTGCGCCTAGTCGAGGTAGACGCGCGCGCTCCATCCCTTACCCTTCGAACAGGTGGTAGGTAGTGGAGCTGGCGCCTAGTCGAAGTAGGCGCGCGCGCTCCACCCCCTACCCTTCGAACGGGTGGCAGCGAAGCTGGCGCCTAGTCGAAGTAGACGCGCGTGCTCCGTCCCCTACCCTTCGAACGGGTGGGCTGCGAAGCTGGCGCCCAAGTCGAAGTAGGCGCGCGCGCTCCGTCCCGTACCCTTCGAACGGGTGGCAGCGAAGCTGGCGCCTTTGCCCTGCGAACACCGCCGCGTGGGCGGTGACTTGGGGTCTTTGATGCGGCCTTGCGCTGTACGGGTTCATGGAATCACGCCGGCCCCTATTCTGCCAGGGTTAGGCTCCCGTACCGTGCGACCCGACGGGCCCGGGGCACGCGGCGGCCTATGACTGGTGGGCGGCGGGATGTGGACGATTGCGTGTTTGCAGCCGCTCGCCTCTTCCCTAGGGAAGGGGGACACGGGGCAGGCAGTAAATGGTGCCTGTGGTCGTGACCTTCCAGCGCTGGGTGGGGCGTTGCGCTGGATGGGCGCTTGTACGACCGTGGTCGTGCCACGTGCACGGACCGCCGCGACCCTTCGCTTTCAATTATGGGGAATCGTGTGGGGCGGGCCTTTACACCGCTGCGGTTGCATCTGGCATGTGTATCGTTGCGACGCTTCGGTAGCGGCGGTACGTGCGAGGTGGCTTCAAATAGCCCCCCCATAACAGCGTCCCCGCACCTTTACGCCCTCTTTCCTGTCTGCTCCGCCTTCCACACCTTCGCGCTATCTTCGCCACTTCAGTCTCATCGTGGGAGGCGATGGCCTCCAGTAGCGAGCGCGGCCAGGCGGTCGGTGACCCTGCCATTCGCCGGCGATCCTCGCCGTTGGAGGTGAAATACGTGCTCCAAGAGCGCGACCCGTCGGTGGCTGACCAGGAGCGGCTGGTGGCGCAGGAGGAAGGCACGTTCTCCGGCGATCTAGGCCCCTCGCTCGTGAACGAGAAGACGATCCAAGGGCTCTTGCGCGCGGTGAAGTTGTCCGGGCGGCAGGACGTACGATTGCCCGCCGGCGACGAGACGGAACCGCATCCCGAGAGGTCGGAGGCGGTCGTATTCGTTGCCTTTTTCAACGCGGGGCTCCGGATCCCCGCGGCGACCGTGGTGGGCGACGTGCTGCGGACCTTCGGGCTGGAGCTGGCGCAACTGACTCCAAACGCCATGGCCCGGCTCACGGTGTACAGCTGGGCCATGCGCTCGGGGGCGTGCTGGCCCAGCGCGTCGCTGTTCGCCTATCTCCATGAGGCACGATGCCAGCCGAAGGGCCGGAAGGATGGGACGCTGTCGAGCTTCGGTAGCGTCTCTTTTATTCTTCGCTCGTTGTGCAAGAAGCTCTTCCCTGCGAACTCAACTCGCGGGAAGTGGGAGTCTTACTGGATGAAGCGGTGGTTCTACCACCGTGTGGAGAGCGGGAGCGGCCTTGAGTGCACAGGCCGACCAATCGCGTTCAAGCCCTCGCCCGGCCGAACGCTCGATGATGAGGATAATCGGAGGGTCAAGCGGCTCGTGGGCGTGGCCGCCCGCCTCAACATGCGTGACCTTGCCGAAGAGTACGTGATGTACGGCGTGGCACCGCTTGCCTACGACTGGCGTCTTGCCACCGAGAGGCGTCGAGACGACAACGTTTCGCCGTGGGTTTGCTCGCTACCGGTGCCGCCCGGCCCCCGTAAGCCTCGACTGCGTCCCTCCTTTGTTGACGCGAAATGCGTTGTATGCTGGTGCTATTCTCCTTTGCTTCAGGGATTTCCTTGGAGGAGGCGGAGCAAGCCGCGCGCGTATTCCTAGGGCCATACATCGCTAGGGAGCACGAGCAGCGCGCGTCTGCTATCGCCAAGGCGGGGCTGGGGCGAATAAATCATGTGTGCGAGGTCCTGGGCCTTGCCGTGCCGGACCGTGTCGCTCCAGACGATGGTGGAGCGAAGAAGAAGAAGACCTCATCTCGGAAGAGGGGCCGCAGCGGGGCGCCTGCCACGCCCGCTGCTAGTGTTTCCGAGGGTGCGGCGGACGCGGAGTCAGACTCGGCGAGGTACGCCGATTTGGGCTTGGGTGGCGCAGGCGCCGAAGGCGAGGTGTTTTCGGCAAGCGTCCCGGACGGCGGGTTTGCCGCGGGCAGCCGGAGGGGGAAGCCTCACCGCCCGCCGAAGTCGCCGAGGCGGACCCCGTGCGGACCGGCGATGCCGAGGTGCAGCCCTCGACCGCGGCCGCTGTGGTGCCGGAGGTGCCCTCTGCGGGGGCGCACGTAGCCGTGCTGTCTTTACCAACAGCTGCGGGGACCGAGGTGCCCCCTTCGACGACTGCCACCGTGGAACCTCCGCCCCCGGGCGCAGCAGCCGCGGGGTCTTCCCCAACCACGGCTGCGAGGGCGGTGGCGTTGCTGGCTGCCCCGGCCAAACGGCCATGTGTGCGGCCGGAGCTCCACCGGACACCGCGGGGGTTCGTCGTGGCTACGGGCGTCAGAAGCTTGTGGGACTCCAGCGCAAGCACCGGGGGCCCCGTGGCCTATGCGCCTTCTGCCCCTCTGGCCACACCGCCCGCCGCGCAGGGACAGTCGTCGTCCTCCCCGAAAGCGGAGGCCTCCGCTCGCGGCGGGACCGTTCCTTCTGCTACCGAAGGTAGGGTGGCTTAGCTTACTCTGGTGTATGCTTTTATGCTTTGGGGTGGTCACTCGTATCCTTATTTACAGCGTTGCTCATTCCGAAGGGGGAGCATCCTACGGAACACGGGGCCTCCGAGCACGTGAGCCCTGCGCACTTCGCGCCGCCTCCGGAGACGCTGAGGGCGTGGCGCGGGATTGTGAATGACGCGGCCACGAGCGTCGACCCGCAAGTGCTGCAGGCCTACGGTGCGGGGCGCCTCGAGGACGCTTTCGAGGTGTCTGGGGTGAGGGTAAGTACTCCTGCGACCGCGCCTGAGTTTAGCTGGGTTTGCTAAGTCTTTTCCCTTCTACAGACACTTGTGCTGGGGCAGGCCCTGCAAACGGCCTATGCTCGTAGCCAAAAGGCGCTCGAGGATAGGCTGCGCGAAGCCTCTGGCGCCCGCTCTGCCCAAGACGCCCGCATCCGCCAGCTGGAAGCGGAATGCGCCGAAGCGAGGGCGCACGCCGAGGGGCTTGTTGCGTCGGCGCAGGAGTCAGCCGCGGCAGCTGCTGAACAAAAGTTCGCGGTGGAGTGGGACGGGTTCCTGGAGCAGGTCGCCACGCTAGAGAAGGAAAAAGGCGAGCTTGCCTTGACTCTAGCGGAGCGCAACCGGACGCTGGGCGACGCCTCGGTGGTTGCCTGGGACGCCATGCAAGCGCTGGAGAGCCATCTTCAAGGGCTGGTAGTGGAGGTGCCGGGACGCGCCTTCGGTCCGGAGGAGCTGTCTCGGACGCTCCGCTGGGTCGGGGATGCCGCCAACGTCGCACGCGACGCGGCGACGTCCTTCGGCACCCACTGCGCGTATACGTCGGCATGCTTGTTGTGCGCACTCCTGCAGCACCGCGGTTGTACGCACGTCGCCGCGCTGGATGATCCCCAGCTGGAGATGCCTGGCGGGGCCGGAGTGATGTCTGGCGCCGTCCGCTCCGCTCGCCTCGCCCTCGGGCCCTTCTTCGACCGGATCTGGGGTCACGTCGGGCCGGATGCTGCGCGGATCGAGCTGCAGAAGTCGCTCTACGGGACGGGGAGCCTCGGCCAATTTCTGGACGGGGTCCCGCGACGCGACGATGGTGGCACTGGGCCCTCCGAAGGCGCCGAGAACCCGCAGGTCTGACGCCGTGGTGCTTAGGTGTAGGCGTGTGTTGTACTGTTCCTTGTCTTTGCGAATAAAGTACACACTTGCTACTTGTGTTCTGACCTTCACCTACATCCCGGGCAGCTTCCTTGCTGGGACCGGCTTCGCGCGGCCGACCTTTCAACCCGGCGACGCCTACGACGCTGGCGAAGGGCCGAAGAGTCGCTGGACTTTTGGGCGAGCCGGCCTTCTTCGAGCGAGGCCCCAACTTTAGCGCGTGTTAAGGACGAACCCGCGGGGTAGCGGCCTAGAGCGGCCGGGATGTTGCCGGACCTTTGTACATGTGATTCGTCCGGTATGCAGACGTCCTGGCATTTTAAGATATGCGCTGTGTGTTGATGCCGCCGCGGTTTGCCTTGCTTTATAGTCCGGAGACTCGCGCGTGCGGAGGCAGGCCTCGACGCTACGTCTTATTTAGAGTCCGTAGACTAGTGCGTGCGGAGGCAGGCCTCGACGCTACGCCTTATTTAGAGTCCGTAGACTAGTGCGTGCGGAGGCGGACCTCGACGCTACATCTTATTTATAGTCCGGAGACTCGCGCGTGCGGAGGCGGACCTCGACGCTACGTCTTATTTAAAGTCCGGAGACTCGTGCGTGCGGAGGCAGGCCTCGACGCTACGCCTTATTTAGAGTCCGTAGACTAGTGCGTGCGGAGGCGAACCTCGACGCTACATCTTATTTATAGTCCGGAGACTCGCACGTGCGGAGGCGGACCTCGACGCTACGTCTTATTTAAAGTCCGTAGACTAGTGCGTTCGGGGGCGGACCTCGACGCTACGACTTATTTAAAGTCCGTAGACTGGTGCGTGCGGAGCTAGGCTCGACGCTACATCTTGTTTAAAGTCCGTGGACTCGCGCGTGCGGAGGCGGACCTCGACGCTACGTCTTATTTATAGTCCGGAGACTCGCGCGTGCGTAGGCGGACCTCGACGCTACTCCGTGGACTGGTGCGTGCGGAGCTAGGCTCGACGCTACGTCTTGTTTAAAGTCCGTGGACTGGTGCGTGCGGAGCTAGGCTCGACGCTACGTCTTATTTAAAGTTCGTGGACTGGTGCGTGCGGAGCTAGGCTCGACGCTATGTCTTATTTAAAGTCCGTAGGCTGGTGCGCGCGGAGCTAGGCTCGACGCTACGTCTTCTTTATAGTCCGGAGACTTGTGCGCGCGAGGGCGTCCCCCCGGTGCATCTTTGGTTTATACTCAGTCCCGTCCCCCTGGCGACGGCGAGTGCACACGCGAACGTGCGTCTTTGGTTTATGCTCAGTCCCGCCCCCCTGGCGACGGCGAGTGCACACGCGAACGTGCGTCTTTGGTTTATACTCAGTCCCGCCCCCCTGGCGACGGCGAGTGCACACGCGAACGTGCGTCTTTGGTTTATACTCAGTCCCGCCCCCTGGCGACGGCGAGTGCACACGCGAACGTGCGTCTTTGGTTTATACTCAGTCCCGCCCCCTGGCGACGGTGAGTGCACACGCGAACGTGCGTCTTTGGTTTACGCTGCGGGGACGGGCGCGTTGGCCAAGCCAGCGCGCGCCCTCACCGTGTGCTTGCGTGTGACGAAGAAAGATTAGCGGCAAACAGCGATCTTCATTACACCCCCGTTTGCGCGGGTGGGCAACTACAAAGTGCGGATATACTGACCGTTTGCCCTTGGTGCGGCCGCAGCCTCTAGTCGCTAGACATCTGCAGGGCCCGCGCAGGCGCCAATGGATGACCCCGCAGACCTCCGTGCTGTGACGCTGGCTCTAAGAGCGTCGTTGGGCATCGCGACGCGCGCACCTGGTGCCTGGCTCGATGCGCCGGGCCATATCCTGGTCGCCTCGGACGGTGATGATGGTCCGGGGACCCGGGATCTTCATGCACAGATAGCCGTGATGTGGTACTGCGCCGAAGGAGTTGAGGATTGGGCGCCCTAGAATGGCATTGTAGGGGTACGGAAGGTCGACCACGTCGAAGGTGGCGTCTTCGGTCCGCACATTGTCATCTCGGCCGAAGGAGACTTGAAGGCCGATTTGGCCCAGCGCCCGCAGGGGCTGTCCCCCGAAGCCCTGCAGTGGGATTCCCGAGGGCCCCAGGCGGCTTCGAGGGATTCCCATCTGGTCGAAGGCCGCCGCAAACAATACGTTCGCGGAGCTACCACCGTCCACCAAGGCGCGCCCCACGTCGCATCCCGCGATGGTGACCCGGATGACCAGGGGGTCCTGATGAGGGAAGTCCACACGTTGGGCATCATCGGGTGTGAATGTAACTTCGTGCTGTGCCCACTCCGGCGGTGCTTGCACTGGGTATGCCGCCACGTGATGTAGCCTTCGCGCGTAGGCCTTCTGTTGCCGTGTCGAGGCGAATTCCAGTGCAGAGCCTCCGGATATGACGTTAATGACCCTGCGGTAGGTTGCGCCCGGGGCCTGCAATGATAGGAGGCCCTCCCGAGGCTGCTGTACGTGAGCTTGGATCCGTAAGGCGCCTTCCTGGGGTTGCATCCCTTGCGCCTGTACATGCATCCCTTGCGCCTGTACCTGCATGGGGGCCTCGTACGGGAATTGGACGTGGGCCACCGTAGGCGGGCGCGCCTCCGGGTTCCTGTCCCTAGCAACGCTGTCGCGGAGCGCCGCGATGGAGGTGCAGGCGCGGGTATCATGGTTGCCGCGGCCGTGGATTATGCACCACAGTCCCTGATGCTGGTCGTCGTGATCCCCACGACCCCTATCGTCGCGGCGCCTGCCACGGCCGCGCCCCCGGCCACGGCGCCCCCGACCGCCTCGGCCCGCTGGAGCACCCTCGTCGGACCCGCCTTCGATGTCGAGGACGTACCGGTTTCGCCTTGACCTCTGCTGGCCGCGCTTGGGCTGATCGGACGACTCCTTATGCGTGTTGTCCCTACGGTCGGGCGCGTTCCGGGACGACTCCTGCTTACGTTTTCCCTTCGAAGAACCGCCCTTCGGCGGATCTTCGGCTTTTGCCGAGGCTTCGGCCTAGTTGGTGTCGGAGTCGTCACCTTGCCTGCGCCGCGCGTCTTCCTCCGCCCTGGCATATTCTTCCATCTTGTCGAAGAGCTTTGCCACCGTCTTGATTGGCTTTCACGCGTTGTACTCGGCCATTGGGCCCGGACGAAGGCCCTGTATGGCTGCATTGACGATGGTGGTCTCGTTGACGTCTTTCACTTGACATCGAATCTTGGCGAAGCGTTTGAAGTAGTCCCGGAGCTTCTCCGAAGGTTTTTGCTTCACGGCGAAGAGCTGGTCCGCGTCGACTCGGTCAACGTAGTTTCCTTGGAAGTTATTGTGAAGGCGGACACGAAGCTGTTCCCACGCGTAGATGGAGCCCGGCTCTATGGTAAAGAACCAAGAGAGCGCCACTCCTTGCAGCGCGAGGGGGAGTCCCTTCGCCTTCGTGGTGTCGTCGCCTCCCACGGCTTCGATCGCAGTTTCGTACACGCGCACGAACTCACGGGGGTCCGTGTCACCTTTGTACGAGTCGATGGCGCTCGGAAACTTGAAGTCTTCGGGCCATGCCGCCTGCTGCAGCCCCGCCGAAAGCGGGGACTCCGGATCCACGCGCCGCAGCGGCACGCGGCTGGATGCGGGGGCTTCGCGACTGTCCGCCCTTTCCGGCGTGGGCTCGGATGCGACCACTGGCGCGGCCTGTTGACTCCGAGCCTCTTGCATATCTCTGACGGCTCCGCGAAGGTCCCCTAGCTCCCGCTGGAATGCATTGAGAGCCGCCAGCAGGACACTTTCCATTGCCGGTGCAGGCGGGGTCGCCGGTACCCCCGACGGGCGGGTCGGCGCAGGAACGACCGCGTCGCGGGGTCCCGAACTGCCGGTCGCTCCGTCGTGGCTACCCCGAACCGCCTGGTCCACGCCGCCGGCGAGGGTTGCAGAGGGGGCGGCGAGGTCGGCTGCCGTTGCGTCGGCAGGGTCGGTTGTCGCCGCACCCATGCCGACGTCTTCGACCGCGGGGCCCGTCCCCGCAACGCCGATGGCGGGGTGGGTCGTCGCGGCGCGAACGTCGATGTCTCCGGCTACCGCGCCTGCATCGGCGCCCGCGTCCGCCGCTGCTGATGCCGAAGCCCTGGTACTCATACGATGCTCCGGCCCGGCCGCCTTCTTTCCCTTCGCCGCCGCTGAAGAAGCTTTTTTCGGTGCCATCCTTCTTCTTCGGTCTTCAGGCTTGTCCTCGTCCTCCCCACGGACGGCGCCAACTGTTGTGGCTGCAGACCAAACAGAGAGAGATGGTAGTGGGGAGTGATGAAGATGAGTGTAATGGCCTGGGTCCTCCCCATGGCTTACTCATATATATATACACATGAGGAGTGCTTTTACAGATATACCCTTACATCTGGTTATCCCCTCTGGGGGCAGTTATATCATTACACATGGCCTATTCTGGGCCTTATAATCTCCTACCAGGCCTGCTGGGTTTAGGTGGGGGCCACCCCTACGACAGTCATGGTATGGGAGGTACTAATTTTCAGCACCACAATGCTCGTGTTAATGATAAACCATTTGCTAAAGTTAAATTTACCATACCATCTTTTGCGGGTACTTATGATGCTGAAACTTATCTAGATTGGGAGATGACAGTTGAACAAAAATTTAATGCCCATCTAGTTCCTGAAGTGCATAGAGTCAGACAAGCTACTAGTGAGTTTAAGGACTTTGCTATTATCTGGTGGAATGAACTAAGTAACATGCGCTTACAACCTGATACATGGGAGCAGTTAAAAGAAGATATGCGTAATCGTTTTGTTCCTCCCACATATAAACTTGATTTGAGAAAAAAATTGCAGCGCTTAGAACAAGTTGATCGTTCTGTTCAGGACTATTATGCTGAGCTTCAAAAGGGTTTGATGCGTTGTGGGGTTGTTGAGGACACGGAGGATAAGATTTGTCGTTTCTATGGGGGGTTACGGCGTGAAATTCAGGACATTGTTTATTATAAAGATTTTACTACTGTCAACCAGTTGTTCCAGCTTGCTTGTTTGGCAGAAAAAGAATTGCAGGGTAGGCAACAAAGGACGAGGAACAACTTTGGAGGTACGTCTACATCGAGATTAACGCCTGGGCAAGCCAAGATAGCCCCACCTCCTATTTGTCGAGCTGCTGCCCCCTCTGTGAGAAGGGCGCATTCAGCAGCACCGCCGCCACCATCACGCGCACCCGAGACGAGCAAATCTACTAGTGTGCAAACACTAGCACAGAGCTCTTCATTGGTTGCTTCCACAGGCCGTACGACGGGCATTGTGTGCCACCGTTGTAAAGGGATGGGCCACGTCATGAGAGATTGCACAAGTCAGCGGGCGTATATTGCGACAGAAGATGGTGGTTATGTAAGTGCTAGTGATGTTGAGGATGAATATTCTTTTGCAGCTAACCTTGCACGTAATGGTGATGATCATGAGAACAAACCTGTGTTTGTGCCCTTTTCTGTGACTAACAACTTGCAGGTAGTTGAGAACCATGCCGAAGAGGAGCATGAGTTGATGAAATCGTTGACCCCATTGGTTGAGAATGAAGATAAGGAGATGGATGCCCTTACATCATCTGAGGAGAGCCAAAAAGGTAAAGAACATGGAGCTATCATCGCTCACGGTACTGATTTGGTGCTACAACAAGACATAGAACAAACTTGTTAGTATATACCTGTTGTAGTGCAATCTTTTGATATTCCTTGTGTTGACTTAAATGAACCATGTGCTAATCTAAATTCTCATAATTTTGCACATGTCGAATTAATAACACATAAAGAAGTTTTGACTATAATTTTTTCTGCTAATTCATTGTGTTACATCATGTTGGATCTACCTATGAAATTGTCACATGCTATGGAGAAAGTTTCTGAACTTGCATTTTCGAAATTCTTGTTAAATGCCTATACCCCTGGATATAAGTTTAATTTAATTGGAGATTATGATGTGGGAACTCAATTTCTTGTATATCGAATATGCATAACTTGCGATCACATGGATGAATTGAAACTTGCTATTTGGAACAACAATTCTTGTATGCTGAATCATGTTCAAAGTGAGAGGGAAGTAAAATTTAGTACTCATCCAATGCCTATGTATTCAACTCTTTTTACACCATCTAGTATAGACAATCTGAATAAAGATGATGAATTATGGCAGAACATACAAATCTTTTCACCCTGGCTAGATGAATTTGCTATTGTTCGATTGAGATATGATTATATAGCTGGATTGTTCCTCACTTACATTTGCAAAACAAGTTGCAACAATTACTGTGTGACAAATTTTGAATTGCTCATTAACTTATATGATTACTCTTGGGTTAATAATACAATTAGCTTTTATGATTGCTGCTGTTTTATAACCTTAATTGTGCAACAACGAAGAACTGTTAAAATGGATGACATGTACATATACCATGCATACACCTTGGCTTCTTTGTTATCATATTTTCAGCTTATCAAGAGCCGAGGATGGCTTTGTTTGCAAGAAGGGAAGGATGATAAGAACATGAACCCTATGGATACAACCATATTTGCTCTACTTTTTGTTACAATTACAAGAGCTCCTACGCATCACTTAAATTATGAGGTGAGCTCGTTTCAAAGAGATTTTACTTTATTTGATAAAGAACTTATGATATTACATAATGAGAGTTTGTTGCGTTTGTTATCATACACCAAGATTTATGATCAAGATCATGCAATATGTGACACTACACATATGTTAAAACCGAGGACGGTTTTCCATCAAGAAGGGGAGGATGATGTGACCACGCCACCAACACGTACGACCATAGCGGCCAATATCAAGAATGAACTAAAGGTGAATTCGTTTCTTCAACTTCAACATATTTTAAATAAGAATATGATGCTACCTAATGATGAAAATATATATATTTGTAGCACCACATCACTTTGGAACCAATTGAAGAAAGGGTTCAAGTTGCACAGGTTTTGGAATCCAATTCGGCCTCCAGATCAATTCGGATTCAGCTTGACAAGCCAACTTCAAACGGCCATAACTTTTGATCCAGAAGGCTTCTCGGGGCCCGTGAGTACTCGTTGGAAAGATCTTGGAGTCTACTTTCAGATGGATCTAGTCTCACCTCCAAACTCCACTCGAGCAGATCATAAACTGTGAAACAAGCCACATCACTTTTCCAGTCCGACTCAAAGTGGGCCGAGGGCCTTGTAACTTGGGCTATTTGGGGCGGTACTGTTCATGTGAACAGTACCACGCACGTGAACAGTAACTAAGAATAGTATCACATCCCTTTTCATTAGATAAGTGTGGCTTCCCCCTCCTCTATTTAAGGAGGCCACACCCCTTTAGTTTTCCTGGGGTTTTGCTTAGATTAATCTGTCTTTGAACAGTTTCGCCGTTCATCAGTTTGTGAGACCCCAACTTGTGAACTTAATATTTATTCGCAATTTCAGATTGCATCTTGTACTCTCTTGTTTGTGTTCTCGATTCGCTTGCAGGAGATAGCCATCTTGGCGAGGTTAATCGTGTTCGGCATGGTTGATAACCAACGGAGCAGTGGTGTAGTGATTGCGAGGGGTTTGATCTGTTTTGGTCGGAGCCTTTGGATCATCAACGTCGAGATCTCCACAATCGACTTATCAGTACCTCTCGGAAGATCGGGCCATCGTCACATCAGTACCGACTAGCCTTGTGGTACTACTGGGCATTTGTTGCTGATAGGTATTTTTCAGAGAGCTAAGTTTTCTTTGTTGTGGTCAAGCAGAATGACTGGCCTTTGTGGTAGTCTGACCGGACCTAGCGGTAGTACCGAGCCCTGTGAGGGTGATACTACCATCAACACCTTGCAAGGGTTAATGGTAGTACCGGCCATTGCATGTGGTAGTAACCATACTTGTGCTGATTTTTGCCCCCAATGGCTAGTTTCTCGGTGTGGAGTATATATAGCCCCTTGTGGCCAGTTGGGATGGTGTTTGCTACACCCATTTCTTCACTCTTGAGCTAGTGTGAGACTCTCCACTCAGTTCTGCATGTGTTGCATCTTGTGAGGAAGGAGGCAGGTCATTAGTTACATGTGTTATATCTAGAGGTGGATTGAGTATCTGCTTAAGCTTGTGCATGTGTTGCACTTGGTGAGAATCAACCAAGAGACTTGGCTTATTACTCTTAGAGCTTGCCAACTCCTAGATGGCATTGGAAGTGTCATGTTCAGTGATCTCTTCAAAGAAAATTGTGAAGAGTCCAGGCGTGTTGTGAAGTTTAGCTCACCTACCCAGAAGAAGAAAGAGCTACCACCAGTGGAATTGAGATATTTGGTTTTATTTATAGAGCGAGTCCAATTCATTTTGTCTTAACTCAACGTGGACCGCCGAAATCTCGGAACACTATGGTAAAAAGAAACCGTGCTATTGTGGTTTGTTTTCTTGTACTCAATTTATATTCAAGCATTTTACATTCTTAGAATTAAATTAATTTCTTGTCACCCTAGGATTGCAAATCTTAATATATACATAAGGTGTTAGTCCACTTAGGTGAAACTAGTTGATGAGGTCTTATTCATGCAAAACTGATTTGAGTTATGCTTCTACATTATAAACTTGATTTTAATAAAAAAATTAAAAATGCCTATTCACTCTCTCTAGTCAATCTTTTTGAGCTTATAGTTGGCTTGCCACACATACCTGGGTAAAGGGGAGAGAATAGGAATCTCATATGTCAAATGCCAGCTCCTCGCCGTCCCTGTCCAATGCAGGCAGTGTGGTCCAGGCTTTGTAGCTTGTACTTGAGAGAGGCCTTTCATCATGAGGACCCATCTTCCTCAACCTCCAGTCATTGCCCTACATCGGCATCATTGCGATATGGCCATCTCTGATTTCTGGTTTCCATCAACTGAGCAATGGCTACTATCACTGTCGTAGGGGTGGCCCCCACCTAAACCCAGCAGGCCTGGTAGGAAGTTATAAGGCCCAGAACAGGCCTCATGTAATGACACAAATACCCCTGAAGGGGATAATCAGCTGTAAGGGCATAATTGTAAAAACACTCCCCATGTATATATATAGAACACCGACCATGGGGGCAAGGAGGCCATTACATTCATCTTCATCACTCTCCACTACCATCTCTCTCTCTGTTTGGTCTGTAGCCACAACAGTTGGCACCGTCCGTGGGGAGGACAAGGACAAGCCTGAAGACCGAAGAAGAAGGATGGCACCGAAAAAAGCTTCGTCAGCGGCGGCGAAGGGAAAGAAGGCGGCCGGGCCGGAGCATCGTATGAGTACCAGGGCTTCGGCATCGGCAGCGGTGGGCGCGAGTAGCGATGCAGGCGCGGTGGCCGAAGACGTCGACGTCCGCGCGGTGACGACCAACCTCGTCACCGGCACCGCGACGACCAACCCCGGCACCGGCGTCGCGACGACCAACCTCGTCACCGGCACCACGACGACCAACCTTGTCACCGGCACCGCGACGACCAACCTCGTCACCGGCACCGCGACGACCAACCCCGGCACCGGCATCGCGGGGACGGACCCCGCGGTCGAAGACGTCGACGCTGGTGCGGCGACAACCGACCCCGCCGACGCAACGACAGCCGACCTCGCCGCCCCCGCCGCAACCCTCGAGGTAGCCACGACGGAGCGACCGACAGCTCGGGACCTCGCGACGCGGTCGTGCCCGCGCCGATCCGCCCGTTGGGAGTACCGGCGACCCGCCTGCACAGGCAGCAGAAAGCACCCTGCTGGCGGCCCTCAACGCGTTCCAGCGGGAGCTAGGGGACCTTCGCGGAGCCATCCGAGATATGCAAGAGGCTCGGAGCCAGTAGCCCACGCCAGTAGTCGCGCCCGAGCCCACGCCGGAGAGGACGTCGCGAAGCCCCCACGTCTAGCCACGTGCCGCTGCGGCGTGTAGATCCGGAGTCCCCGCTCTCAGCAAGGCTGCAGCAAGCGGCATGGCCCGAAGACTTCAAGTTTCCTAGCGCCATCGACTCGTACAAAGGCGACACGGACCCCCGCGAGTTCGTGCGCGTGTACGAAACCGCGATCGAAGCCGCAGGCGGAGACAACACCACGAAGGCGAAGGGACTCCCCCTCGCGCTGCAAGGCGTGGTGCTCTCTTGGTTCTTTACCATTGAGCCGGGCTCCATCTACGCGTGGGAGCAGCTCCGCGTCCGCCTTCACAACAACTTCCAAGGAAACTACATCGACCGAGTCGACGCGGACCAACTCTTTGCTGTCAAGCAAAAACCCTCGGAGAAGCTCCTGGACTACTTCAAACGCTTCGCCAAGATTCGATGCCAAGTGAAAGACGTTAACGAAACCACCATCGTTAATGCAGCCATACAGGGCCTTCGTCCGGGCCCGATGGCCGAGTACAACGCGCGAAAGCCAATCAAGATGGTGGCGAAGCTCTTCGACAAAATGGAGGAATATGCCAGGGCGGAAGAAGACTTACGGCGAAGGCAAGGGGACGACTCTGACACCAACCAGGCCGGAGCCTCGGCAAAAGCCGAAGATCCCCCGAAGAACGGCTTTTCGAAGGGAAAACGTAAGCAGGAGTCGTCCAGGGACGTGCCCGACCGCAGGGATGCCTCGCATAAGGAGTCGTCCGATCAGCCCAAGCGCGGTCAGCAGAGGTCGCGGCGAAACCGGTACGTCCTCGACATTGAGGGCGGCTCTGACGAGGGCGCTTTTGCGGGCCGAGGCGGTTGGGGGCGCCGTGGCCGCGGGCGTGGCCGTGGCCGGGGCCGCGACGATAAAGGTCGCGGAGATTATGATGACCAGCACCAGGGACTGTGGTGTGTAGTCCACGGCCGCGGCAACCATGATACCCGCACCTGCACCTCCATCGCGGCGCTCCGCGATAGCGTCGCTAGGGACAGGAACCTAGAGACGCGTCCGCCTGCGGTGGCCCACGTCCAATTCCCGTACGAGGCCCGCGTGCAGGTACAGGCGCAAGGGATGCAACCCCAGGAAGGCACCTTACGGATCCAGGCTCACGTACAGCAACCTCGGGAGGGCCTCCTGTCGCTCCAGGCTCCGGAGGCAACCCACCGCAGGATCATTAACGTCATATCCGGAGGCTCTGCGCTAGAATTCGCCTCAGCACGGCAGCAGAAGGCCTATGTGCGAAGACTACATCATGTGGCGGCATACCCAGCGCAAGCACCCCCGGACTGGGCGCGGCACGAAGTCACATTCACACCCGGCGACGCCCAAGGCGTGGACTTCCCTCATCAGGACCCCCTGGTCATCCGGGTCACTATCGCGGGATGCGACGTGGGGCGTGCCCTGGTGGACGGCGGTAGCTCCGCAAACGTATTGTTTGCAGCGGCCTTCGACCAGATGGGGATCCCTCGCAGCCGCCTAGGGCCCTCGGGAGTCCCACTGCAGGGCTTTGGGGGACAACCCCTGCGGGCGCAGGGACAAGTAGGTCTTCAAGTCTCCTTCGGCCGAGATGACAATGTGCGGGCCGAAGATGCCACCTTCGACGTGGTCGACCTTCCGTACCCCTACAATGCCATATTAGGGCGCCCAATCCTCTACTCCTTCGGCGCGGTACCACATCACGGCTATCTATGCATGAAGATCCCGGGTCCCCGGGCCATCATCACCGTCCGAGGCGACCAGGATATGGCCCGGCGCATCGAGCCAGGTACCAGGTGCCCGCGTCGCGAAGCCCAACGGCGCTCCTAGAGCCGGCGCCGGCGTCACAACGCGGTGGTCCGCGGGGCCAGTCGGAGGCGCCTTGGCGGGCCCTGCAGGGGTCTAGCGACTAGAGGCTTCGGCCACACCAAGGAAAAATGGTTAGTACATCCGCCCCTTGTAATTGCTTGCCCGCGCAAACGGGGATGTAATGAAGATCGCCGTTTGTCGCTAATATTTCTTCATCGTGCGCAAGCACGTGGCGGAGGCGTGCGCAGGCTTCGCTAGCGCGCGTGCTCCCACAGCATAAATCGAAGTCGCACGTTCGCGTGTGCACTCACCGTAGCCAAAGGTGACGGGCCTGAGTATAAACAAAGACGCACGTTCGCGTGTGCACTCGCCGTAGCCAAAGGTGACGGGCCTGAGTATAAACAAAGACGCACGTTCGCGTGTGCACTCGCCGTAGCCAAAGGTGACGGGCCTGAGTATAAACAAAGACGCACGTTCGCGTGTGCACTCGCCGTAGCCAAAGGTGACGGGCCTGAGTATAAACAAAGACGCACGTTCGCGTGTGCACTCGCCGTAGCCAAAGGTGACAGGCCTGAGTATAAACAAAGACGCACGTTCGCGTGTGCACTCGCCGTAGCCAGGGGTACGGGACTGAGTATAAATCGAAGTCGCACGTTCGCGTGTGCACTCGCTGTAGCCAATGGTGACGGGCCTGAGCATAAACAAAGACGCACGTTCGCGTGTGCACTCGCCGTAGCCAGGGGTACGGGACTGAGTATAAATCGAAGTCGCACGTTCGCGTGTGCACTCGCCGTAGCCAAAGATGACGGGCCTGAGTATAAACAAAAGACGCAGCGGGGGGACGCCTCCGCGCGCACTCTACGGAGTATAAATAAGACGTAGCGTCGAGCCTAGCTCCGCACGCAATAGTCTACGGACTATAAATAAGACGTAGCGTCGAGCCTAGCTCCGCACGCACCAGTCTACGGACTTTAAATAAGACGTAGCATTGAGGTCCGCCTCCGCACGCGCGAGTCTCCGGACTATAAAGGAAGTCATAGCGTCGAGGTCCGCCTCCGCACGCACCAGTCTACGGACTTTAAAAAAGACGTAGCGTTGAGGTCCGCCTCCGCACGCGCTAGTCTCCGGACTATAAAGGAAGTCGTAGCGTCGAGGTCCGCCTCCGCACGCACCAGTCTACGGACTTTAAATAAGACGTAGCGTCGAGGTCCGCCTCCGCACGCGCGAGTCTCCGGACTATAAAGGAAGTTGTAGCGTCGAGGTCCGCCTCCGCACGCACCAGTCTACGGACTTTAAATAAGACGTAGCGTCGAGGTCCGCCTCCGCACGCGCGAGTCTCCGGACTATAAAGGGAGTCGTAACGTCGAGGTCCGCCTCCGCACACACTAGTCCACGGGCTTTGAGTAAGGCGCAGCGTCGAGGTCCGCCTCCGCACAGCCAGCCTACAACCAGTCTACGGACTACAAAGGCTAAGCGTCGAGGTCCGCCTCCGCCCACGCCAGCCTACGGGCCGTAAAAAGTTGAGGTACCAAGGATTGCCCCCGCAAGCGCCGTTCTAAGGAACCCTTGCGCAGTTACTTCACCAACGGTGGCATCAACACATCCTAAAATGCCAGGAAATCTGCATACCGGAGAAATCACAAGTACAAAGGTCCGGCAGCATCCTTGCCGCTCTAAGCCGCTATCCCGCGGGTTCGTCCTTAACACGCGCCAAAACTGGGGCCTCGCTCGAGGAAGGCCGGCCCGCCCAAAAGTCCAGCGACTCCTCGGCCCTTCGCCAGCGTCGAAGGCGTCGCCGGGTTGAAAGGTCGGCCGCACGAAGCTGGTCCCAGCAAGAAAGCTGCCCGGGATATAGGCGAAAGTCAGAATGCATACAGCAAGTGTGTACATTCGCAAAAAGAGGGAGCAGTACAACACACGCCTACACCTAGGCACCACGGCGTCAGACCTGCGGGTTCCCGGTGCCCTCGGAGGGCCCAGCGCCACCCTCGTCGCGTCGAGGGATCCCGTCAAGAAATTGGCCGAGGCTCCCCGCCCCGTAGACCGACTTTCGGAGCTCGATCCGTGCAGCATCCGGCCCGGCGTAAGCCCAGATCCGGTCGAAGATGGGCCCGAGGGCACGGCGAGCGGAGCGGACGGCACCGGACATTACTCCGGCCCCGCCGGGCATCTCCAGCTGGGGGTCATCCAGCCCGGCGACGTGCGTGCAACCGCGGTGCTGCAGGAGCGCGCACACCAAGCAGGCTGACGTGTACGCGCAGTGGGTGCCAAAGGACGTCACCGCGTCGCGCGCGACGTTGGCGGCATCCCCGATCCAGCGGAGCGTCCGGGACAACTCCTCTGGGCCGAAGGCGCGCTCCGGCACCTCAGTCACCAGCCCTTGAAGATGGCTCTCCAGCGCTTGCATGGCATCCCACGCCACCACCGAGGCATCGCCAAGCGTCTGGTTACGCCCCGCTAGAGTCAAGGCAAGCTCGCCTTTTTCCTTCTCTAGCGAGGCGACCTGTTCCAGGAACCCGGCCCGCTCCGCCGCAAACTCCTGTTCAACAGCTGCCGCGGCCGACTCCCGCGCTGACGTGACAAGTACCTCGGTGTGTGCCCTCGCCTCGGCGCATTCCGCTTCCAGCTGGCGGATGCGGGCGTCCTGGGCAGAGCGGGCTCCAGAGGCTTCGCGTAGCTCCTCCTCGACGGCCCGCAGCCTATCCTCGAGCGTCGTGCGGCCGCGAGCATAGGCCGTTTGCTAGGCCTGCCCAGCACCAGTGTCTGCAGAAGGGAAAGGCTTAGCAAGCTCAGCCAGCTCAGGCGTCATCGTATGAAGTACTTACCCTCACCCCAGACACCTCGAAGGCGTCCTGGGGGTGCTCCGCCCCGTAGGCCTGCAGCACTTGCGGGTCGACACTGGTGGCCGCGTCACTCACAATTCCGCGCCACGCCCTCAGCGTCTCCGGGGGCGGCACGAAGTCCGCAGGGCTTACGCACGCGGAGGTCCCGTGTTCTGCCAAGCGCTCCCCCTCCGGAATGAGCAACGCTGTAAACAGGAATACAGGTGAGCACCGCAAGGCATAAAAGCGTACACCAGAGTAAGCTACGCCACCCTACCTTCGGTAGCAGAAGGCATGGTCCCGTCGCGGGCCAAAGCCTCCGCGTTCGGGGAGGGCGACGGCTGTCCTTGCGCGGCGGGAGGCGTGGCTAGAGGGGCAGAAGGCACGTATGCCGCAGGGCCCCCGGCGGTTGCGCTGGAGTCCCACAAGCTTCTGATGCCCGTGGCCACGACGAATCCCCACGGCGTCTGGTGAAGCTTCGGCCGCACACACGGCCGTTTAGCCGGGGCGGCCTGCAGCGAAACCACCCCCGCAGTCGCGGCTGGGGAAGCCCCCGCGGTCGCACCGCCCAGGGGCGAAGGTTCCGCGGTGACGATTGTCGAAGGAGGCACCTCGGTTCCTGCCGTTGTCGTTAAAGGCAGCATGGCTTCGTGCCCCCCCGCGCAGGGCGCCTCCGGCACCACAACAGCCACGGCCAAAGGGTCCACCTCAGCATCGCCGGTCCGCACGGGTTCCGCCTCGACGACTTCGGTGGGCGGCGAGGCTTCCCCCCTCCGGCTGCTTGTGGCAAACCCACCGTCCGGGGCGCTCGCCGAAGATACCTCGCCTTCGACGTCTGCCCCACCCAAGCCCGAATTGGCATACCTCACCGAGTCCGACTCCGCGTCCGCCGCGCCCTCCGAAACACTAGCCGCAGTAGTAGCAGCTGCCGCGCTAAGCGCGGCAGGCGCCCCGCTGCGGCCCCTCTTCTGAGACGGGGCCTTCTTCTTCTTCTTCTTCTTCGCTGCACCGTCGTCTGGAGCAACACGGTCCGGCACAGTAAGGCCCAGGGCCTCGCATACGCGGTTTATTCGACCCAGCCCCGCCTCGGCGAGAGCAGACGCGCGCTGCTCATGCTCCCTGGCGGTGTACGGCCCCAGGAATACGCGCGCGGCCTGCTCCGCCTCCTCCAAGGAAATCTCTGAAGCAAAGGAGAAGGGCATCAGCATCTAACGCATTTCGCGTGAACAAAGGCGGGGCGCGATCGAGGCTTACGAAGACTGGGCGGCGCCGGCAGCGAGCAGACCCATGGCGAAACATTGTCGTCTCGACGCCTCTCGGCGGCAAGACGCCAGTCGTGGGCAAGCGGTGCCACGCCGTACATCACGTACTCTTCGGAGAGGTCGCGCATGTTGAAGCGGGCGGCCATGCCTATGAGCCGCTTGACCCTCCGCCTGTCCTCAGCATCTAGCGTTCAGCTGGGTGAGGGCTTGAACGCAATCGGTCGGCCTGTGCACTCAAGGCCGCTCCCGCTCTCCACACGGTGGTAGAATCACCGCTTCATCCAGTAAGACTCCCACTTCCCGCGAGTTGAGTTCGCAGGGAAGAGCTTCTGGCACGACGGACGAAGAATAAAAGTGATGCTACCGAAGCTCGACAGCGTCCCGTCCTTCCGACCCTTGTGCTGGCATCGTGCCTCGTGGAGATAGGCGAACAATGACGCGCTGGGCCAACACGCCCCCGAACGCAAGGCCCAGCTGTACACCGCAAGCCGGGCCACGGCGTTCGGAGTCAGTTGCGCCAGCTCCAGCCTGAAGGTCCGCAGCACGTCGCCCACCATAGCCGCCGCTGGGATCCGGAGCCCCGCGTCGAAAAAGGCAACGAACACGACCGCCTCCAACCTCTCGGGATGAGGTTCCGTCTCGTCGGCGGCGGGCAATCTTACCTCCTGGCGCCCGGACAACTTCGCCGCGCGTAGGAGCCCTTGGATCATCTTCTCGGTCACGAGCGAGAGGCCTAGCTCGCCGGAGAACGTGCCTTCCTCCTCCGCCACCAGCCGCTCCTGGTCCGCCGCCGCCGCTGGGTCGCGCTCTTGGAGCGCGTATTTCACCTTCAACAGCGAGGACCGCCGGCGAATATCAGGGCCACCAACCGCCTGGCCGCGCTCGCTACTGGAGGCCATCGCTTCCCACGGAGAGACTAAGGCGGTGAAGATAGCGCGAAGGTGTAGAAGGCGGAGCAGACAGGAAAGAGGGCTTAAAGGTGCGAGGACGCTGTTACGGCCGCCTCGCCCATACCGCCGCTACCGAAGCGTCGCAACGATTCGCGTGCTGGATGCAACCGCAGCGGTGTAAAGGCCCGCCCCGCACGATTCCCCGTAACTGAAAGCGAAGAGTCGCGAGGGTCCGTGTACAAGGCGCGACCGCAGTCGTACACGCGCCCGTCCAGCGCGACGCCTCACACCCAACGCTGGAAGGTCGCGACCACAGGCGCCAAGGACAGCCACAGCACGGCGTTACCTAGCCGCGGTTATGGGCGCACCAATGGGCCAGGGGATCACAACCGCCCCGGCGCCGCGCCATTCACTACCCGCCCCGTGTCCCCCTCGCCTAGGGAAAAGGCGAGTGGCCGTAAGCACGCAACCGTCCACCTCCCGCCGCCCACCAGTCGTAGGCCGCCGCGTGCCCCGGGCGCGTCGGGTCACACGGTACGGGAACCTAACCCTGGCAGACCAGGGGTCGGCGTGATTCCAGGAACCTTTACAGCGCAAGATCGCCTCACAAGATCCCAAGTCACCGCCCACGTGGCGGTGTTCCACCCGTTCGAAGGGTAGGGGACGGAGCGTGCGCGCATACTTCGACTAGGCGCCAGCTTCGCTGCCACCCGTTCGAAGGGTACGAAGCGGAGTGCGCGCGCGTCTACTTCAACTAGGCGCCAGTTTCGCTGCCACCCATTCGAAGGGTAGGGGACGGAGCGTGCGCGTCTACTTCCACTAGGCGCCAGCTTCGCTGCCACCCGTTCGAAGGGTAGGGGACGGAGCGCGCGCGCCTACTTCGACTAGGCGCCAGCTTCGCTGCCACCCGTTCGAAGGGTACAAAGCGGAGTGCGCGTGCGTCTACTTCAACTAAGCGCCAGCTTCGCTGCCACCCGTTTGAAGGGTAGGGGACGGAGCGCGCGCGCCTACTTCGACTAGGCGCCAGCTTCGCTGCCACCCGTTCGAAGGGTACGAAGCGGAGTGCGCGCGCGTCTACTTCAACTAGGCGCCAGCTTCACTGCCACCCGTTCGAAGGGTAGGGGACGGAGCGCGCGCGTCTACTTCAACTAGGCGCCAGCTTCACTGCCACCCGTTCGAAGGGTAGGGGACGGAGCGCGCGCGTCTACTTCAACTAGGCGCCAGCTTCGCTGCCACCCGTTCGAAGGGTAGGGGACGGAGCGCGCGCCTCTACTTCCACTAGGCGCCAGCTTCGCTGCCACCCATTCGAAGGGTAGGGGACGGAGCGCGCGCGTCTACTTCCACTAGGCGCCAGCTTCGCTGCCACCCGTTCGAAGGGTAGGGGACGGAGCGCGCGCGTCTACTTCCACTAGGCGCCAGCTTCGCTGCCACCCGTTCGAAGGGTAGGGGACGGAGCGCGTGCCTACTTCGACTAGGCACCAGCTTCGCTGCCACCCGTTTGAAGGGTACGAAGCGGAGTGCGCGCGCGTCTACTTCAACTAGGCGCCAGCTTCGCTGCCACCCGTTCGAAGGGTAGGGGACGGAGCGCGCGCCTCTACTTCCACTAGGCGCCAGCTTCGCTGCCACCCATTCGAAGGGTAGGGGACAGAGCGCGCGCGTCTACTTGCACTAGGCGCCAGCTTCGCTGCCACCCGTTCGAAGGGTAGGGAACGGAGCGCGCGCGTCTACTTCAACTAGGCGCCAGCTTCGCTGCCACCCATTCGAAGGGTAGGGGACGGAGCGCGCGCGTCTACTTCAACTAGGCGCCAGCTTCGCTGCCACCCGTTCGAAGGGTAGGGGACGGAGCGCGCGCGTCTACTTCAACTAGGCGCCAGCTTCGCTGCCACCCGTTCGAAGGGTAGGGGACGGAGCGCGCGCGTCTACTTCCACTAGGCGCCAGCTTCGCTGCCACCCATTCGAAGGGTAGGGGACGGAGCGCGCGCGTCTACTTCAACTAGGCGCCAGCTTCGCTGCCACCCGTTCGAAGGGTAGGGAACGGAGCGCGCGCGTCTGCTTCAACTAGGCGCCAGCTTCGCTACCACCCGTTCGAAGGGTAGGGGACGGAGCGCGCGCGTCTACTAGGCGAGGGGATGGAGCGAGTTTGAAGAACGGCGAACAGCACATACGACCACCATAACTCAAACATGCAAAGGTCAATTTGTGGCAAGAGCAGACATGATCTCGTAAACAGATATGCGTCGCCACACCAGCACATGCTCGTTCGCACGATCAGAGCGGATGGATGACTTCATATCTGTCTACGAGAGCAAGTCAGGCCTTGCCATTTCCGCGTCAAGCTGTGAAGCATTTCCACAAACAGGATGTATTTTGTTCACCGGCGCTCGCGGGCATTGATGCCGGTCGACGCAGTCATCAAACGCAGGTGAACAAAATTTTCCCTACATATGAGAAGCTAACCATGAACAGGTACGGGATGTGCAGCAAGGGATGTCTAGGGAGCGGCCCCCGGCGCCAACATATTTATACTCGCCCTCACCAGGCGAAAAGCCGCCAGCATGGAGGGATGCCAATCGGCGGCACGCCAACCGGTGGAAGCACAAGCGGGGGGCATCGGGCGGTTCAGCTACCAGGGGTGCGTGAGTGCAACCATTCGCATCCCACCGCGTGCACACCGGGAACCGTCGCACGCCCCACTCACGAGAAGGCGCACCACATGATGCGAGAGCCTGCCCCCCGGCAAGCCAACCGTCATTAAAAAGCACACCACCGGGCGGCAAGGTCGCAACGACTATGGAGCGCGCACGCCTCAGAAGTCCATATGCTGGGAGTCCGCCGTCACATTGATGGTCACGACGCCTCAAGGCCCGCACCGCGCCAAGCACGCTTCACCACGTGGACGGCCGGAAAAGCACGCATCTGCTTCGGCCACAGCGCAGCCCCGGGTCAAGTCTGGAGAAGTTCACAGGCCGCGGGGACGGAGGGGGCCAAAGGACTCGGCGACATGGCTTCAGCCCTGTGAAGCCCTTCACCATGAGAGGCTCCTATCGTAGGGGTGGCCCCACCTAAACCCAGCAGGCCTGGTAGGAAGTTATAAGGCCCGGAATAGGCCTCATGTAATGACACAAATACCCCTGAAGGGGATAATCAGCTGTAAGGGCATAATTGTAAAAACACTCCCCATGTATATATATAGAACACCGACCATGGGGGGAAGGAGGCCATTACATTCATCTTCATCACTCTCCACTACCATCTCTCTCTCTCTGTTTGGTCTTTAGCCACAACAATCACCTATCGCTAGGGTGTGGCTAAAGTTGTTGTCGCCTTTTGGTCACCGCCATGTGATGCGACAAGATACATGGGGCCACACAGATTAGAAGGTGAGCCGCTATTATGAGAGGAAGTATAAGAAGCAGGGGGTGAAGGAGATTTGTTTTGGACATTATGAGAGTGGCTACAATAAAGTTAGGACAGAGGAGTCATTGGGATGTAGGGATGAGGTCATCGACGGTTTTGGGAGAGAAGGGCATGGCCAGCTGATGTGGACAAACTAAGGATTAGTTGATGCATAGGGATGGCCCGATCTTTCCTGGTACGATCAGCGAGGTTCCTTCTCCTTGGATAGAGTCTTCTCCTTGTCTTGATGTAGCAAACAATATTGATAAAGACAATTTGCACTAGTATGCAAGGCGCACACTAGAAGCAATCCGCCGAACTCCCCAAACCCTGAATTCAGCAAGAAGACACGAATTAGAAGAGATGAACCTTGTAGATTCAATGGGCAATCTCAAGAATCTCCTATTCTTGCCTTGCACCAACTCAACAAACTCCAATGAGAAAACCTTGCAATCACGCAATCTGGCCGCCACCAATCATCATGGCGATTTTCTCCTTTATTTCACTAGTATAAAAACTATCATATCATAGCCTAAGTTACAATGGGGCTAAGGCCCTGGCCATATATTGGTGCACAATACACGGCATTGACTAAAACTCACGCACAACCTAGCCTAAGGCCGAAACAAACTCCAATACGAACTAGAAAGTAAATATCTAAACTACTACCACCGGATTCTCTCTCAATTTGCGACATGGCTATGAGGATTTCATGGCTGGCACCTTATCCATTTTATGGGGCTTCGAAATAGCTTTCCAACGAGTCTAGGAACGCCAAAATTGGACATCGTTTGTGAAAGTTATGGGTGTTTTAGTGTTGAACTTCCTGTTTGGCCCGAACCGAATCCGAACTGAATTCAAATTTTTATGTGTTTTCTTTTCTTGTTTGAGGGGCTGATCATGCAAAAATAGCACACCAGCAAGTGCACAGGTTGCCACTGAAATAGCAGCGAGTGTCGTGTTCTCCACAGGGACTAGACTGAGGCTACCAGTGCTCAGCTAAAGCTAGGTCAATCGAAACAGGGGAGAACTAAACCTAAAACAGCCACTAAAGAGATCGAAGGAACTAACTAAATGAACGAACCAATGACGACGGAACGAACGACCGTACAAATTGATGTCGTACGACCGAACGAACAAAACAATGACACGATTACTAAACGAACGAACATGACTACCGATCGACGATCTAACTAACTACCGACCGCGAGACAGAAAGAGGTAGTTGAGAAGCACGGAGGGAGTCGAGAGAGAATGAGGGAGGAAACGGTCGATGGATAACTAGACGACGGCGGCAACGAGAACACAACAAACTATGACAAACATTCACACGATCTGACTATCGACAGACCACGGAAAGAAGGTAAGAGGGAGGTCGAGAAGCAAGGGAAAGTCGAGACAGAATGAGGAGAAGGGACGGTTGCCGACTAGCTAGACCACGCAAGACAAACACACACAGACAACTACAGCAGCTGGACTCACAAATAGATGAACACAAGCACAACTCACAAGCTAACATAACATTCTCTACCAACACATATAACAATTGGCACTACTGAAAACACTACTAACAGCACAAATTGCAAAATCACATGAGCTGATATATCACAATAACAGAATACCCACTGATCTCATGCATCACAAATCTATTATCAGAATCCACAATTTAACCATCATAGATATATCAAAAACTACTCCAAATCACAGTAATCAATACTGAAATTGCCAAACAACTTCCAACAGCATTGACAGATTATATAACAACACAAAACATTGCACAAATCTCAAACCACAATCACATATCAGTGAGCACATGCACAATCACAGTTCTCATCTCACAATCATAGTGCATATATGATCAACAAAAAAGAAAATAGATGAACAGTAATTGAGAATTAGAAGAAAATCAAGAGGAACTGGAATGGACCGTTTGAAGAACCTGAAGTAGAGGGAGCAGTTGGGTCGGTGAAGATGAGGAGCAGCAGAGGAGCGGCGCCGGCGTGGTAAAAGTGGAGGGTGTCGGTGGCGGCCGTGGATCTGGAGGGGTCGTCGGTGGCGCCGGAGTCGAGCTCGGTGGCTGGAGATGTAAGAGCGGCGGTGTAGGAAGGCGGAGAAGGGAGTAGAGGTGGCGGCGCCGATGTGGGCGGTGATGTGTGAGGAGGGAGTAGAGGCGACGACCGGTGGATGGGGCGGCGGCGCTGTTTGGTGGCGAGATGTGAAGGAGGAGAAAGGAGAGGATGCGGTGGCGCACGGGAAGAAGGCAGTGAAGATGGGAGGCGCGATGGAGGGAGATGTGGCCACCGGCGAGGTATGGCCCGGCCTCATCGGCGCCGTGGGTGGAGAAGAAGGGGGTGAGAGGAGCAAGACAGGCTGAGAGACAAACCGGGCTCTGGTTTCTCACAGGCGGCGGCGCTTGGATGGAATTGGGGGATTTTGGCCTTTTGCGGATTAGTCCTCAAAGAATTTAGGGTTTACAAGAAGGTCCTTTCCCGTTAGTCTTTTCTTCTGTTTTGGCCCTCAGAAACTCTGATTTCTTCGCAAATAGATCCTACGTGTCCGAGACGACACGCACATTTGTATGGGGCAGTCCCAGAATACCGAATTTGTCGTTTATGCGCCTCAATCGCGCCAGCCTGTGGAAAATTGCGAAAAAATGTAAAATGGTCCAATTCGAGCAATTAATTTTAGAAAAGCGTGTAAATGATGATAAACGATCTCGAAATGTGAAGAATATGAGGGTAAAATGACGGCTAAATATATGCAAATATGATGCATGTCATACCCCCAAGCTTTAAACGTTTACTTGTCCTCAAGTAAATGGCATAATATTATCGAACCCGGACAATAAATCATTATGGTAAAAGACTAGTTAAATGCATGTAATAAGTCAAAAGGCATACAACAATGTAAAAATGAGATTATCTAACTTGAGTCTTGAGAACCATCCAAGATGAGAATGAATATTCTTGCAAAGATTCCAAAGTGATAACTATAACATTTGACCAAATCAAGTTACACATTCAAGTGTCAAAATACACTCAAGTGATCACATGAATCCAACCAAAATTGTAAGGCATCGGAACTAGGTATAACATCAAGAATGAGCATATCAAAGGGTCATGCTAAGGCATTTGCTATTTGAGACAAAGAGACTAATACTTGCATGATATTTTTGAAAAAGTCCACGCTTGAGCCATGATACCTAATTTTTGTTGATTGATTTTTTTAGCAAATTTGGAAAACACATTGGGCACTTGTGCCACTTATTCACACCCTTGGGCAAACTTTGCCACTTATTCAACACATTTCCGAACTAATGTGACATAGTCACTTATTTCCACACACTCACACATTGCATCACAATTTTTTTTCTTCTTTTGCTTTTTTTTAGATTAAGCATCTTTAACCGGTTTTCATTAATGCTAAGTAATACGTGTCCCGAGACATGGATACCTAGATAAATCAACTAAGTTATTGGCTCAAGATAGGACTACCCCTTTCACAAATTTTACACTCAAGTAAAGTATCAATATCTAAAATAACATATGCCAAAGCATGAAACCAAGATATAATCATTCAAGAGGCAATGACTAGAACCAATTCAATCCAGAAATGGTTAAAACACATGCGTAACTCGCAATGAATCAAATGTTATAGGATCACAAGGTTTCTAAGCACATCAAGGATAATAAACAATACTCAAGCCCTATATGATGCCAAGTGACTTAAGACATACAAAAAACTAATGACAATATAACTCAATTAAGAAAATTTTGTCATGACCTTTCTTGATTAATCATTGCATGGGCTCACATGACCAAGATATACAATAAGCATAACATGAAAGCAAATAGTAAAGGTCATATGTCATCACATAAGCATAATATGAAGCATAAGAATGACCATATATCATCAACTACACGACAATAAGCTCAAATGCTCACAAATATAATACAAACATGCTAGAACATCATCCATACACATACAAGTCCTCCCCCAAGCTTAAATTGAGCAATGAATCAAGAATGTGCTTAAAGGGGTAAGAAACAGCTCACCGGGCGTATATGATGCAGTGGAAGTAAACAAATCATCCCGTGGCTTCTCGCATATATAAGAATGAAGATCTAGCATGGGACCTGAAATAAAAAAGAAAGGAAAGAGGAGAAACCAACAAAAACTAACAAAAGGAATGGAAATAAAAAGAAAAGGAGATGCTCATTTCGGTGTAGCAGGAGGAGGGCCAAGGACGGGACATGGAAAATGCACATGTCCACCCTCCTCATGAAGCAGCATGCCTTGAAAATCCACCTGGATCCCAAGGAATATCGACTCGAGCCAAGTCTACTCGCAGTCGATGATACACAAGCGTAACCCTGCAAATAAACTCAAAAACATGGCAAGTATGTGTGATAGGGTCGACACCCTCTAAATCATCAATAGAATATCCAATCACGTAGACATATCGATAAAGTACATCATGAGGACTATAAGTGAGATGAGCACAATCAGTAATAGAATATGTCTCATCAGGGCCAAAGAAATCAAACCTGAGGTGATTGAGGAAGAGTTTCCATACTACTTGAAATGTAGGTGAAGTAGAGCATACGGTAGTAGAAACCTCCAGAGGGGCGATGTCGACGAAGGAAGTAGCTGATGGTGGATCAATAGAAATGTGCTCCTCCTCAACATCAGAAGCAGCCCCCTCATCAAGAGGTGGAACCTCATAACTCAAGAGCATATCCATAATGAACTCGTCATCATCTGGCACAAAGCTCTCATCATCTAAATCTAACTCATCACAACCCAAGAGTGGATCTACCGCAAACTCATCCTCATAGTCAGGAGTGAAACAATCATCATCAGGAGGTAGGTCCTCATCATCTAGCTCAGTGTCAACATAAGGATCATCAAAGGGAAGCACTGAGTCTAGTAAAACGGTGTCTATGCAGCTGACCGTATGCTCAATAGGACACGGAGATGTCTCTAGCACAAACTCATCAACCTCATCTATCTTGTAGCACTGACTAGGAGACTGAGTAGATGGCTTCTTATGGTGATAGCGTGGATGGTATCTCGAAGCTGTAGGCTGACTCTGCTGAAGCACCGGTGGAGTAGGCTCAACCAAAGTTGTACCGCTCTCCATGGTGACAGACTGGTAGCGAGCTAGAGAACTCGGGTAAGACTGTGAGGATGCCAAACTGTCACAATGGGAGGTCAAAGTGCACATAGCCTCTCTAAGATCATGCAATTGGGTCATCAAAGTCTTCACACCACATAACTTTGACTCCAAATGAGATATATGCAAAACAGACAGCTCGGGACTATAAATCTGATCATGATGAAGAGTAGGTAACTGCTGTTGAGTGGTAGGAGTAGAATGAAAACTATGCTGGTGTGATGAGAGAGAAGGCTGTGGCTGGCTAGAGCTCAAACTATACTGATCCATCTGAGGAGAAGGTGCATCAACTCTAGCTACCAAAGAATCTGAACCAAGCTTTTCATTGTACCATTGGGACTAATGGAAAGCCATGTTCTCAATAAGAGTGAATGCGTCATCAAGTGTCTTGTTTGTGATTGCTCCACTAGCTGCTGCATCAACTAAAGATCGTGTGGCACATGTCAAGCCTCTATAAAAGATCTGCAGAACAAGCCATCTCTCTAGACCATGGTGTGGACATCTCCTGAGCAAAGCCTTGTATCACTCCCAAGAATCATATAAACTCTCTCCATCAAGCTGAGCAAAACTGAAGATCTGATCACGAATCTCAAACTGTCTGGATAGCGGAAAATATCTCTCCAAGAAAGCACATGATAGCTGATCCCAAGTGAATGACCTCGATGGCAAAGAATAATACTAGGTACGAGCACCATCTCGAAGAGAGAACATGAATAATCTGCATCTGATAGTGTCTCGAGAAACCCCATGGTACATAATAGTATAAGAATACTCCAAGAATATGCGAATGTGCTCATAACGGTCCTCGCTGGGTAATCCTCCAAAACGGGTCTCCTGAACCAAGGCAATCAGACCCGGTCTCACCTCAAAATCATCGACCTCAAATACTGGCAAAACTGGCCCTGACATAGCACTCTGACTACTCAGAGTCCAAAGATCATGAACTAATGCCATATCCTCAATATATACCTCTATCGATCAACCGACGGGAAAAGATGAGAAAAACCACAAAAAGAGGTAGAAATAGCTAGGAAAAGGGTTAGGGTTAGCGATATATCACAAATACGAACAATGAAAATATGAAAGACAGGTTAGCACAAACACAAAACAAACAACGACCTAGTCTATAGCCTAACACTGTCGCTCTAAGCTAGTCCCCGACAACGGCGCCAAAATACTTGATCGTGCAAAAATAGCACATCCGCAAGTGCACGAGTTGCCACTGAAATAGCGGCGAGTGTCGTGTTCTCCACAGGGACTAGACTAAGGCTACCGGTGCTCAGCTAAAGCTAGGTCAATCGAAACAGGGGAGAACTAAACCTAAAACAGCCACTAAAGAGATCGAAGGAACTAACTAAATGAACAAACCAATGACGACGGAACGAACGACCGTACAAATTGATGTCGTACGACCGAACGAACAAAACAACGACACGACTACTAAACGAACGAACATGACTACCGATCGACGATCTAACTAACTACCGACCGCGAGACAGAAAGAGGTAGTTGAGAAGCACGGAGGGAGTTGAGAGAGAACGAGGGAGGAAACGGTCGACGGCTAACTAGACGACGGCGGCAACGACAACACAACAAACTACGACAAACATTCACACGATCTAACTATCGACAGACCATGGAAAGAAGGTAAGTGGGAGGTCGAGAAGCAAGGGAAAGTCGAGACAGCATGAGGAGAAGGGACGGTTGCCGACTAGCTAGACCACGCAAGACAAACACACACAGACAACTACAGCAGCTGGACTCACAAATAGATGAACACAAGCACAACTCACAAGCTAACATAACATTCTCTACCAACACATATAACAATTGGCACTACTGAAAACACTACTAATAGCACAAATTGCAAAATCACATGAGCTGATATATCACAATAACAGAATACCCACTGATCTCATGCATCACAAAACTATTATCAGAATCCACAATTTAACCATCATAGATATATCAAAAACTACTCCAAATCACAGTAATCAATACTGAAATTGCCAAACAATTTCCAACAGCATTGACAGATTATATAACAACACAAAACATTGCACAGATCTCAAACCACAATCACATATCAGTGAGCACATGCACAATCACAGTTCTCATCTCACAATCATAGTGCATACATGATCAACAAAGAAGAAAATAGATGAACAGTAATTGAGAATTAGAAGAAAATCAAGAGGAACTGGAATGGACCGTTTGAAGAACATGAAGTAGAGGGAGCAGTTGGGTCGGTGAAGATGAGGAGCAACAGAGGAGCGGCGCCGGCGTGGTAGAAGAGGAGGGTGTCGGTGGCGGCCGTGGATCTGGAGGGGTCGTCGGTGGCGCCGGAGTCGAGCTCGGTGGCTAGAGATGTAAGAGCGGCGGTGTAGGAAGGCAGAAAAGGGAGTAGAGGTGGCGGCGCCGATGTGGGCGGTGATGTGTGAGGAGGGAGTAGAGGCAACGATCGGTGGATGGGGCGGCGGCGTAGTTTGGTTGCGAGATGTGAAGGAGGAGAAAGCAGAGGATGCGGCGGCGCACGGGAAGAAGGCGGCGAAGAAGGGAGGCGCGATGGAGGGAGATGTGGCCGCCGGCGAGGTATGGCCCGGCCTCACCGGCACCGTGGGTGGAGAAGAAAGGGGGTGAGAGGAGCAAGACAGGCCGAGAGAAGAACCGGGCTCGGGTTTCTCACAGGCGGCGGCGCTTGGATGGAATTGGGGGATTTTGGCCTTTTGCGGATTAATCCTCAAAGAATTTAGGGTTTACAAGAAGGTCGTTTCCCATTAGTCTTTTCTTCTGTTTTGGCCCTCATAAACTCTGATTTCTTCGCAAATAGATCCTACATGTCTGAGACGACACGTACATTTGTATGGGGTAGTCCCAGAGTACCGAATTTGTCGTTTATGCGCCTCGATCGCGCCAGCCTGTGGAAAATTGCAAAAAAATGTAAAATGGTCCAATTTGAGCAATTAATTTTGGAAAAGCGTGTAAATGATGATAAACGATCTCGAAATGTGAAGAATATGAGGGTAAAATGACGGCTAAATATATGCAAATATGACGCATGTCAGGGGCTTCCAATTCTGTTTGGAATCTGAAAAGGAATCCTTCTCAACCTTTGGAAAACCATGGTGTGGTCGGATTTTACTCTTACCTGCATTGCAACACTCGGACTTTTTATGTTTGGTAGGTCTCGCGCGTCTCTCCGCGCAGCTCGTGCAGCATCCAATGAAGTTGCCATAACTTTGTGTAGGAAGCTCCAAATTAAACGTTGTTTGATTCGTTGCAAAATAGACTTCATTAGCTTTCCAAATATGTATTTTGTGTGCATTAGAAACCTCAGAATTGGTGTTGAAAACTTCATAAACATTGTGGACAGAATTGCAATCTCGAGAACTTGATTGATCTTGTGTCTTTCTCTTCAGCCAAACTAACTTTCTTTCTTCTCCATCCACACCTCTAATTCTATGCATTGTTGTCTTGTGTGCACTGTGCAAATGAGGAATCACGTAAGCATCCGCACGAACTAGGATATTCTTCTCTCTTCCATAACCGATTACTTCTTTCTCCTTGCGCAATTCAGCACTACTAAACCTTGTAACTTTAGATTGCATAGATGAAGCACAAACCAATGTAGCATTCATACTCTTGGCCACATCACCAGCACAGTTCTCAAGAGGAGCCGCAAGGATGATCATCCGCTGCGTGGAGTAATCTCCATATTTTAATTTTAGTATTAGTTAAGAAGTGTAGTCCAAGAGTACTAAAATATTTACTATTATAAAAATATAAGTTGGTGGTCGTCGGTCCATTCTTCGTCCTCTCTTCTCAGCCGTCTGATCAAAGATTAGCTGTCCAGATCTGTATGTAGATAATTCTTCCGCTCCTCATAGAAAAGGTCTAGCTGACGCATGGGCCACGCTCCTCCTCTTCTCTTCACCCGCATCCTCCGCCTCCCGCATCCATTCCACCTCTCACAACCGCCGCCTCCTTCTCTCCCCTGAACCCTCGTGCCGTGCCTCCTCCTCCTCAGCGCCGCCACCAATTCCTTCCCCGTACGGCAGCGTCTGGTCGCAGTCCCCCAACTCCCCCCAGCAGCGTCGCATCCCCTCGTCATCGCCTCTCCCCATCTGCCTACCGCCGCCTTCCCACCTCCACCTCCTGCCATGGTTAGTGGAAACACAGGGAAAACAAAAGGATTATCCCTATCAACTAGAAAGGAAGGCAGTGGAAATCCGCAAAGGAAGTGTCTTACCAAGCTCTTACAAGTGTTCTTACCAAAGCAGCAGGTGGTACAACCGGTGGCTGGTTCGTGAAACCATGTCGAGCGTGGGTACGATTGCAAGGGTCAAAACTGTGCTGATCAAGAGTAGGTGTAGCTTGGAAGGCACAATATGGTAGCAATGGAGAACAATCAGTTAATTTCAGAATTGCATAGAATTGAATTATAGTCCGTATCTAGCACTTAGCCTATGTTGCTGATCAACCAAGAATGGAATAAGGCTAAAATCAAATGTATGGCAATGTGTAGGAGTGGTAAATACAAGATAATTCAATCCAATGCAATTTGGAATTGAAGAACACAAGGATTGACTCAAAACTGAAAACTGAAGATTTCTGTCCACTGGACAGCATGTCGGTATTTTGACCGTAACTTTTTTTCAGATGCCTTTTTTCACTGATTCTTTTTTTTCTGTTTTCTGACGGCTTTTTCTACATATTTTCTTTTGGGGACAACTTCTGAATCCCAACACAGAAATTCGCACAAAAATCACAACTGCTGACTGTTGCAGATTCAAAATAGATAATTGGGTCAACTTTCACCGCACATATCTCTTAACTTCCTTGCTGGAATGATGTGAAATTTTACAGATAGAAGGATAAGGAATTTTTGAATCTAATGGCGGTGGTCTCACTAAAAAATAATCTTGGAATCAAAAGATATGACATTTTAGGTGGCGGCTGCAGAGAAAGGAGAAATCAGCCGAAATTGGAAATTAGGGTTTGGGGTGGGGAATTTTTCTTTTGTTTGGATTTTTAATGGAACAAGGATGTGACCAGCAACTAGACAACGCTAATATGAACATAAATTCAATTTAGCAAACCAAAACTAACAGATTGAAAGGCACAACGGGGTTTGGACAGCGGAATTAATTCTTTTTGTGGGGCTTTTTCGTGGACTCTAGGATGAAAACGAAACAACAAAGGTAGGGTAAACTCGAACCTGAAGGAACACCTGAAGCTCTAATACCACTTGATGGGGACGGGGTCCCGATCTTCCAACAGGTTCTGGATATGTTCGATTTGGTGGAGGCGCGACACAAATCGATCCGGCTTCCGAACAATACGTCCCGAACCCCGCAATCGCAGCACCACGTCTCCTCAGGTTATCAACCGTGCGCAGCCCGGTTGACCTCGCCAAGAAGGCTAATCCTCGCCTGCGAATCGAAGAACACAAGCAAGAACAAGGAAGAACACAACTGAATTGCAGATGTATTGAATTAGCACTCGAAAGTTGGGGTCTCACAAACCGATGAACGGCGAAACTGTTCAAGACAGAATTAATCTAAGCAAAACCCAAACCCTAATGGTGGGGGTGGCGGCTGGATATATAGGAGTTAGGGGCGTGCAAAACCCCTGGACGCGCCCCTAATGGGCTCCAACACGATACAAAGCCGAACGGCCCAAAAGACGGTGGCGCAGCACCCTGACAGATTCTGAATGTCCAATTGTTTCGACGATTCCTATTGACTCAGAAGGAATTTTGACATGGGACCAGAGCCATTGGAAAGGTAGTCTTTTCAGCTTTCCATACATATGTGGAACGTACAAAACGGAGTCCGGATGCGATCTGGGTGTCCGTTTTAGTGCGGTCTGGTCCTGGACTCCGAATTGGATTCGAAGTCGGCTTGAGTTGGACCTCCAACATGATTCGACCACCCTTGCTGGACTTGTGCGCCTCGTAGCCCATCTCCAAGTACTTCTAGGTCATCTCCATGGTTCCTAATCATAATTAAATCATTAGGTAGCAATCGATTCTCAAATGAACAAAAAGAAGTACTTAGGAATGAGCTCACCTGTAAATTCAATTGTCGGGCGCGAGCTCTAGTGATTGGTCCTTGAATGTCCAGTGGAGGAGTGTTGTGTGTATCCGAAGAAGTGATGTCCTCATCAAATGGTGCTCGGTGACAGCAGCCGATGGATCAGAGAGAAGGGCACTCGGCGATGGCGGCAGCTTCCTCTTACTACGCCCGCCCACGTGGCTCTCCCCCCACTGCCACTGCCTAGTGGTCACTCGCCCGGTGAGCCTCTCTACCTCCTCTTGCTTTTCGCTCGGAGTTTGTCATGCTGTCTGGCGATTTTGGTCTCCCAAGCTGGTCGTCGAAGTCGGTGCCATGGTGGAATGGGGCTGTGGTCGAGGGGCCATGGCCGAAGTCGAGGGGCTGTGGTCATATTCGAAGCCTTGAAGGGGGCCAGGCCGAAGTTAAAGATCCGTGGTCGAAGTCAAAGCCGTGGTCGAAGGGGCGGTGGTCGAAGTCGAAGAGCCATGGTCGAAGTCCAAGCCATGGTCGAAGGGGACAGTGGTTGAAGGGGGCAGTGATCAAAGTCGAAGGGCCTTGGACGAAGTCGGTCCACGGTCGAAGTCGAAGGGCTATGGTTGAAGTCAGGTCGCAGTTGAAGTCAAAGGGTCATGGTCGAAGTCAAAACTGTGGTTGAAGGGGATAGTGGTCGAAGGGGCAATGGTCGAAGTCGAAGGGTCGTAAATGAAGTCAGTCCGTGGCCGAAGTAGAAGGGCCGTAATCAAAGTCGAAAGGGCGTGGTCGAAGTCCAAGCCGTAGTCGAAGGGGACGGTGGTCGAAGGGGTAGTAGTCAAAAGTCGAAGGGTCGTGGAAGAAGTCGGTCTACGGTCGAAGTCGAAGGGTCGTGGTCGACATCGGGCCGTGGTCGAAGGGGACCGTGGTCGACGTCCGGGCTGTGGTCGAAGGGGGCTGTGGTTGAGGGGCCATGGCCGACGTCGAAGATCCATGGTCGAAATCGATGTCATGGTCAAAGGGGGTAGTGGTCGAAGGGGGAAGTGGTCGACGTTGAAGGGTCGTGGTCATCGAACGAGACAGTGGTAGCGCCCGTGAACGTGATCGTAGTGGTTATGGTTGTAGTCGTAGCGCAAACCCAGAGGGCACCTACTGGTTCGTCCACAACCTCCACTGCTATGAGTCCCCCCTCCAGTTGGACATTCTCGTCGCCTACCCCCAGGTCACCCCCAAGGGAAGGTGGTCGAAGTCGAAGCCATAGTCGAGGGGGGCCATGGTCGAAGGGGGAAGTAGTCGACGTCGAAAGGGACAGTGGTTGAAGGGGGCAGTGGTCAAAATCAAAGGGGGCAGTGGTCAAAGTCGAAGGGGGTCGTGGTTGAAGTCGGGGCCGAGCAGGCTAGCGCTGGCAGTCGGGCGACAAAGCACAAGCGCACCAGAGGCCTGCCAACGTATGACCACCAGCGATGGTCGACCACTCCCGACCTACGATCACACGTGTGGTCGACGGCTTCAACTTACAACCACAAGATGTGATCGACGGCTTCTAATTTACGACCATGAGTACTGGTCGATGTGTTTCATCTTACAATTATGAGGTATGGTCGATGTCTTTCGACTTACGACTATGAGCACTGGTCGATGTGTTCCAACTTACGACCATGAGGTATCCTCGATGGCTTCTGATTTACGACCACGAACAATGGTCGTCAGCTTCTGATGTACAACCATGAGCTATTGTCGAAGGCTTCCGATTTAGGACCACGATCGATCGTCGACCACTGCCAACTTACAACCACCAGTGATAGTTGACTGCTCTTGACCTACGATCATGCGCGATGGTCGACGGCTTCCGACTAATGACGATGAGTGTGCTCGAGGGCTCTCGACCTACGACCACGAGGTGTGGTCGATGTCTTCTAACTTATGACCACGAGGTGTGATTGACAGTTTTAGACTTACTTTACGGATTTAAAAAACTTTTAGAACATGTTTGTATACATATTCTAAAATTTTTTTACCACTCGTGAGTTTTAAAACTTGTACTATGATAAATTTTAAAAATCCGTAGCAACGCACGGGCATTCAGTTAGTTATCTATGAACAGTCGCCACTGACACAAGGGACCATGTATAAAGATTTTCTTTTGTAAGCACACCAGTGTTTTAGTTAAATTTTGATTCACTCCTCAAAAATTAATAGGCATTGTAAATACCTAATATTAACTTTATTTTCTTAGATTTTTGTGTAATATTTGCTAAATTGTACTGTTTGATGAATGATGCAACAATGCTTAGGTCCTTTGGGCCGGTTTGCCTTAAAAAAAATTCAGGTGTAATCCAAAACTAATATGAGCGAGACGTTTCTGAGCTTTCCTTCCAACGCGACGTGCGATAGAATAAAGAGCAATGAACTCGATCCCCCCCCCCCCCCCCCCCTCCCCATGCGCGAGGTGTGATGCCGCGATCCAATACTCGTGATCTCGTAGGCTATTGTGATTAGGTTGGTGGTGGCATCAAGAGGCTACGGATCGATAGAGTAGCTGGCACCAGCCACGTTGGTGTTGACGTCTAATGCACCTAAATTTACTCGCAAACACATGAGATCATTGTAGCTTTCATATAGAGTATTTCATTTATCAAATCCACGTGGAGTTTCAAACCTTAGATAAACTCGCAAATTACTTTGTTTTGAATCTTCCATCCAATCCGTCCATCTTTTAGTTTTTTTATCAGCTCTTTCAACTACTTTTATTCTGGTGATTTTGATGCAAATTTTGAATATTTCATCGAATCTGTAATTTTTTTAGTTTTGGATTACAGTTCCACTTTTCAGTTTATGATTTTGATGCGATTCCAATTGCACGGAGTGATGTTTTACGAACGAAAGCAATCTGAAAGCGTTTTCTAGTTTATGATTGCAGATTGCAATATACAATGTAATTTGAACCAAGCACTGTGATGTATTTCCATACCGTAACGGACATAAACCAAAGAAGTTCAGTCTTACCCATTCCCTTTGCAATTCCGGTGTAATCTGAAAACATGTACGTTTTAGTAGTTCGGAAAGGCGTCGTAAATCCGTAATAGATGCGGAACCTACAACTAGTACGTAAGATTTGGGCTGCTTCTACGAGCTGGCGGGCCAGTACACAGTAGACACTGCCATAGCTCAGGAGCCAGGACTCAGGACGCCTCTGGACATCGATGAGCTCCCCTTCTCCGACCTGCTCCTCTCGCCGGACTCAACGGATGACGACCGCCGCCGCCGCCTCCTAGACAACCTCGGGACCGCGCTTGGTCGAGGTGGGTCTGGGTTGCTGGCCGTCTCCAACGTGCCGCACGCGGGCGCCTTCCGGCGGCGGCTCCTCCCCCTGGCCCGACGCCTCGCCCTCATGGACCATCCATCCCGCGCCCAGCTCCTCAAGGTACCGTCCCCTCTCCTCGCCTTCTTCCACCCTCTCGTTTCTCTTCCTTCTCTTTGGAAACTGCAATGCGCCTCTCAGTTGATTTGCTTCCGTGGGAATTTCAGAAGCATGGTTTGGCCGTTTGGGCAGCGACGTGCCTCTGAAGAAGCCTGACAAGTCCGTTTCCTTATTTGCCCAGCTTCTAAGGCATTCAGGTAAGTTGCGCTTGCAGGAGTCGATGAACGAAACCGAAAGCATTAAGAACGACCCTGGTTATCCGGAGGAGGCACTGGGTGTTGGTGGATTTGGGGTGACCAAGCGTGATGACATTGAGAATCTTGGTGAGCTCGTTAAGAAGCTAGGTTTGTGCATGATGGAACTTGGGATATTGGTTGCGCGAGCTTGTGACGTTGTTATCGGTGGGAATCAGTTAGAGCAAAGCATTACTGACTTTTGGACTGCAAAGGCAAGGCTCATTCGCTACCACTGTTGTCTCTGAGTTAGATAACATTATTATCACGGAGAGAAGCACAAAGAGAAAAGGCAAAATAAATAAAGTAGCAGCAACACCTAACAAATCGTGTTCTCATAGGGCCGGATCATCGCATGGATCCTGCGTCGGATCAGAAGATGAGGCGACTGTTATGCAGAAAAAGAAAAGGACTTCAAGGATGTCTCAATTCAAGGTCAGGGTAGCGCAATTTCTCTCACGAACCTGTGGCAAGTGTGGCACTACGACTATGGAGTCCTTGCCATTTTAACAGCGCCATTATCTTGTGCTCCACCTGGGGGAAGAATGTTAGATCATCGAAGTATGCTCTCCTCCTGTTGGGCACACATACTTGCAGTTGCAGCTATTCAATAGGAGGAGGATATTCTCAGTGAGATGCTCTGTAGAGAGCTTCATTGTTCAGGTTGGGGAGGCAGCAGACATCTTATCAGGAGGGAAACTGAGATCTACACTTCACGCTGTGAGTAGACCTTTTGGCTTGACAAACATCAGCAGGTAGACTTTTGTAGTCTTACTCGGGTAGCTCTTTTGACCGGGAAGATGAATCAAGTGATCACAAGGAGTTGGCATTCCGCAGTGATGTGTCGACCGGGTCTTGCACTGAACATATATTGATGCAAGAAATTTTGAAAAAAAAAATCCCCCCTCTTTCATCAAGACTGTAAGGGATGACATTTGCAGAGTTTTCCCGGCAGACAACAAAACAGAATTATGGTGGCGGAGGCATCGAACAAAACAATTAAACAGAAGCATTACGGTGATGGAATGCATAAGACACTTAAATTATATATTGAGTTGCACTAGGTGAAATTACTCCACCGTCGTTATTTATCGTCCTTGATGGCTATTCTTTTTGCAATTTTTCACAACAAAATTTGATGTTTTTAACTAGCGTTCGAACTCTTCTTTCAAATAGTGGTGTCCCAAGATTTGTTAGCCTTATTGTTTTGATTTGGGGTTTCATTAAAACAGCCTCCCTTCCTTTCTTATGTAAGTTGTTTTTAGCTTCGTACGTTGAAATTAGGTCAGTCATCAAGAAGGTGGTTTTAGGCGCCGCCTGGCCGGGCCTAGGCGCTGGGCGGAGCCCCACCGCCGTGCCTTGGCCAAAATGGGCAGGCTAGACGGCCAGCACGCCAAAGCGGTCTAAGGCAGTCAAAGGCGGCCATTGGCGGTCAAAGGCTGAGCCGTTGCCGTGCGCAGACATGTTTGGCTTGGTCACGCCAGCTGCCAGAGCTAAAAAGGAGGTGTTGGAGGAGGGGGAGAGAAGCAATCAGAGGCCAGGGAAGAGGAAAAGACGAACCTAGGTTTTGGCGACGGCGTTGCGCTATGGAGGGAGCTGTAGAGGGGGCGGCCACACGGGATTTGAAGGAGGCGGTGAAGGACGGTGTGGCGTGGAGTTGGGGTGGCGCGCCGAACAGGTGGGGAGGCGTGGCGGTGAGAGGAGGATGCGGAGGAGGTACTAACCGGTGAGCTGCAGATGGTGCGGTGGCGAGATGGCCTGGCCTCGCCGTTGACCGGAGTAGAGGGAGGTGACGCCGTTGACCGGAGTAGAGGGAGGAGAGGAGAAGCCGGGGATGCGGGGATTCAGCCGGAGATGTAAAGGGGATTTGGCTAGGAGGTGGGGATTTGGTGAGGATTGAAAATTTTGCAATTTAGTTCTCTAAATTCTGTGATGTTGCAAAATAGTCCTTTTCTCTTGATTTTCTTCTGTTTGGACCCTCTGGAAGTCTATTTTCTTCGCAATTTGATCTTACATGTCCGTGATGATCCGTACGTCTGTAGGTTCTATAACTTTACATTAAGCATTTAGCCATTTACACTCATTTTGGGTCTGCTATAATCATTTTTAATTCGGGTGCCTAGGCCCCCTAGACGCTAGGCCCCACCTCGCCTAGCGCCTAGCACCTACTTAAACGTTGAATTCAATACTTGTTTGAAAATTTTCTTCCAAGGAAGAAAGTTAAGAATAGACAAGATAAGCAGAACACTTGTATGCTACTTGGACGATGCTCTGTAACCACTTTGGTGCTTTATCATACTTGCCTGATGGATGGTAGAGATCTCAAATCAAGAAAGGCAATTTCTACCGAGAGTGATTAACAAACGGCCAACACAATCCCTATCGGTAATCAAATTTGATGGCTTTGTGAGTTGCCAATGGCTGCAACAAAACTGTTAACTGGAATCTGCAGTTTCTACCATTTTTTTTCCTAAATTACCAACAGTGGTGGTGATTCCGTAAGCCCTGACCTATAGAGCTTTATAGGGGATAACAGGGAATCCAATAGCTTCTGTACAGGGAAAGATAACATTCACTCCCCTGACTTGTTGAAAGTGAAAAGTGATCTCCTGTTTTCCCCAAAATAACTTTCCACATTCATGTGATTTATCTGTGAGAAAAAGTATTGTTTTATTGGCTAATGTGGTTAATTTTTTAAGATTACTTTTATTTCTAATGTATATAAAGTGAACGACCTAAAAGGGACTCCTAAAAAGGTCAACTCAATGGTATTTGTGTGGGTTTTTCTAGGCTGTGACGGTTGGTTTTTGGCTCTAGTCAAAGTGTTTGTACGAACGAATCAAATACTGAAAAGGCGCTTTAAAAAGACTGTTCCGATAAGCTACCTCGAAAAGACGACGGAGAAACTGTTCGGTTTGTATGTTCGGAGGAAATCATAAGTCATAAGATGAAAAGAATGGAACATTTATCTCTAGCCATCTTCCTCATATGGGCCCAACCACCTCCTTAAGATATATTCTCGCTCTCGTTCTTATCTCTTACTAGTAGAGTGTCCATACGTTGCAATAGAATCCTAAAAAAGGATGGTACATAAATATAAGACTGTTGTAGGGGTGGCCTCCACCTAAGCCCAGCCGGCCTGTTAGAAGGTTGTAAAGTCCAAAATGAGACACGTATAATGGCATAAATGCCTTTGAGAGGGATACTTGGGTGTAAGAATATAATTGTAAAATACTCCCCATGTGAATATATATAAAGTCATCCAGGCTATGGAGAAGCCCCCAAGCATTGTTCACCTAACATCTCCACTGTCACTATGTACTGTTTGGTCTGTAACCACAACAAAGACATAATCATAAATTGGAAGATGCAGGCAGTAATTGTAGCATATAACTTGTACCATTTTCATTCCAATGGAGTAATACAATTTTGTGCAGATAGAGCAAATTTCTTGCCTATGATTAACCTGACATTAACTGGAAAAAATGGACAAAAACATCCACACTGTCTAACGGGAAACAATGTAGACATTATAACGAATTACACATTTCAAAAGAAAAATACAAAAATAGCGTACATATGAAAGTATCTGTATGAACATTTTACAAAACACTAAAATCTCATGTGAGATGCTGTGCCCAGGCCATATGTTTCCAAATGGCAAAGTTTAAAAGGAACATTATGTTTGCTTCACAGACAAGCTAATACCACTGAGAAACTGATGACAATAGGACCAAATGCTATGTCACTAAACCTGATTCTTCAGTTGTAGTCTGTTTTTACTTGCTAAATCCATATACTTGTTACTGCTAAGCACATTTGAAAGGAATAGCCTCAATCGGCTATATTTTTGGATGACATTTGACCATGTGAATGTTTCCTCTATAAGATGGGTTGTTCCTATAAACTTTTTTTGCAATAAAGAATTGTAGAATGAAGCTATAGATAAACACAAACTAATTAGATTCAGCGAATAAAAAAATAAAAATATTTGACTTTACGTCTGTTGCAACTCTCCAAATTTCTTGCCTAATTATAACACGCATTATAATTGGCCACAGAATTCAATGAAAAAGCTAATACACAACTCTAAACCAAAAACCAAGTAACAGATCAACCAAGATGATTAACCAAGCTGCACAGAAACCTGTAACCTCTAACACTATGAAAACAAAACCGTTCAAGTTAGCGTTTGTTTGCTATACTCAAGGAGCTAACTTTCATTGGTGTGGAGACCACCAGAGGAGCCTCAGGGGAGTATGGTGTCCCAAAATTCTCATGCATGAAGCGGCTGTCAACAATGGACTCATCCTTGAGGACAACCTTGTAGCAGTAGCAGCTCTTGAGGCCCTCCTGATCACGGTAGCACTGATGGTTGATGTCCTTGACTTAATGAAAGTTCCATATGACACTGAATTTGCCGATTGTCGCAACGAGATGCTTTTCCTGCTTCCATTCTCCATTACCTGGGAAAATCTTGGCACATAGAGTGATACGGGGTCGCCCGATCTTCTCGATGTAGGATCAAGATACTCATGAGGATTCGACGAACTGTAGTGATCTCCCGTTGCCAATGCAAGAGTTAGCACTCTATAATTCGCCCAACCACACGTGCTGAACTTCACGACCACCGACGAAGTTCCATCGCGCTCCCAATTCCCAGTGGAAAGGTTGAACAATCTTGATTTCAGCGAACTCCCAATTCCTTCAAGTTGGTTCGGCCAACAGATAGAACAAGAGTATTCTATTATCAAAAGTGGTCTGCCTCAAACAAAAGGCATACAAGGGGGTTTTATAGTGCTTCCCCGAACTCACGCAAGGAAAGCTTTGGCCGAATCAATCTCTAATTCGGTCAAGTTTCCTAATCTAATTCCTAAAAGTTAGCAAGTCTGTTTCCTTCAATTTTGGGCTAAGCCCCTATCCTATTACAAGATCGAGATTGAGGTGGATTCGGTCGGCTTTTGGGCACGCAGGCCACATCTTGTGCACACCATGAGATTTGTGATCACGTGGCCATCCATTGATTTGATGGCTGCTTGGTTGAAACTTTTTGGACGCATATATCACTACTACAGAAATCCACATTACAGACGGTTCAGAAACGTCATCACAGACGGTTTTCTGAACCGTCTGAAATTATGGGTCAGTGATAATCCAAGTTATCACAGACGGTTTTCGAACCGTCTGTGATTATGCGATATCACAGACGGTTTTTTATTAAAAACCATCTGTGATTATGCGATATCACAGACGGTTTTTCATTAAAAACCGTCTGTGATATCGGATAATCACAGACGGTTTTTAATAAAAAACCGTCTGTGATATCGCATAATCACAGACGGTTTTTAATTAAAAACCGTCTGTGATTATCCGATATCACAGACGGTTTTTTTTTAAAAACTGTCTGTGATACTCCTCCCCCCAGCAGAATCTATTTCTGTTTATAGCTAGCCTCAGGAAATGCTAGCCATGCCCTCTGAAACAAGCAGATAATCACAGACAAAAAACATACAATTCACACATCTCATTTCCTTTCAGATACATTTCACAGACATAAAACATCCCATTGACATCTCACTTCATTTCACAAACATAAAGCATGCATCCATTTCGCAAATCGATTAATTGAATTGAAATGAAATATCCATTAACAAATGCGCAGTTACAAAAGATGTGCACTGCATTTGCACTTAGTGATAAGACCAATAAGAAATCATGGTGCGCAGTGGAACCGTCCTCCTGGCGTTATGACTTGAGTCAGCAAAAAGTACGCCAACTCTCCTCGAATCCCTCCAAGAACAGGCTGTTTCAATGCAGTTGACGGGATGGACGCAGCCTGTCGATAGGAATATCAATGTGCGTATATATGTAACGTGTTAAGTATGTGAGCCTCGAGGAATCGAGGAGTAGTTCCATATGTTGGCAAACATAGTATCCACATGTGTTGCCCGGCTCCTGCTGGTGACACTGCAAAAAATGGAATGTGTTAGTTCAAGAGGCGTTAGTACCAACTGTTGCATAGGATTAATTAATGTGAAATAGCGAATACCTTAAAATCTCGAACATGTGTCAGCAGGCCTTTGGCCCCGCGCTTCGAGTCACCTCCCTTTTCAATGTAGGTGGCGAACGCCCTACGTAATTCGAAAAAGTTAACCTTAATCATTCGGAAGGAAAGAAAGTACAATGTAGATATGTATGGGGAATATGTGCTTACCTATCAATTACTTGGCTGAGAACTGTGAAGTCCATTTTATTCTTACTTAGGGAATCAAGGTAATATACCTTGTTCCATTTTGGTATAATTACTATTAAAATCCAATGAAAGTTCTGAAGGAAGGGCATAAGTACATAATCCTTCTTGACGCAACCCAGCAGTCCTACTGCAATGTACCTCTGGACGAGGGGTGTATTCTGGTCGATGGTTTCCTTGGCGACCAATTGTGGGTCCAAGAAACCAACTGATAAGTTGGATGATCTAGCTTTAATCAGCATGTGTCTATATATATACACATGAAAGCAAAAAATTAGATATGGCATTTATCGGTATGACATTAACGGAGACTGTGATTGTACACACTTACAGCGTCCGGCATCGAATGATTGAGACGTCAAGAGCGTTGAATGTGAATAGATCGAATAAATCCTCAAAGGTGACCACGAACATACACTCTTGAAAATTGTGGTGTAAATTTTCTTCGGTGAATTTGACAGTGATACTTGAAGTCCGTTCTCTCTCTAGCTTATTGGACTGCTGCATATACCACATGTGCAATTGCGTGCAACTATATGGTAGCTTTTGGAGGTATTTTTCCTCGAGCAACGGCTGACCAAGCACGAATTTGCGGGCCAAAGGTAGGTACGGAATATCATCATTGGTCTTCTTTGCTTTGCCCTTGCTGGCTCGGCTATAGGCCGACTTAACGGCAGTCGGCAGCAGCGGTGCAAGTTGCTCTGGCGAGAATAGGACCCGTGGAGATAGCACCGGTGCAGTATCCGGTGGTGGAACCGACTGGTCTTGTAATGGAGATGGCACCAGTGCAAGTTGCTCTGGCGAGAGTATGACCAGTGGAGATAGCACCGGTGCAGTATCCGGTGGTGGAACCGACTGGTGTTGTAATGGAGATGGAACCAGTGCATGTTGCTCTGGTCCTGCCACCAGTGAAGAAGACTCCAGGGAGATGTCGATTTTGGGCTACTGGATGAATGTTCCGATGGCCTGTCCTAGAGTCATGATGTCGTCGTTGGGGGGCTTCGGTAGCGGGACCACCTCAAAATTGACATGCACACCATCCACATTAACTTTTGCGAAGCCTGGCGCTAAAGCTTGACCGTGCACCATGGCCCCGATACCAGACGAATATGCTTGGCCCCAAGCAGCGTACAAGGGAACGGAGCCATATCTCACTTGGAGCTTGCAATTCGTAGGCTCCTACATAACGATACAAAATTAGCTACTCGAATAGGCCTACCAATGGAGCAAGCATTCGAGAGGTAATAATTATTACCTGGATGTCGTCCACAGGAAATTTGGACTGGATTTGCGTCGGATTGGACGCACAGCTACTCGGACGGTTGTGCGGGCTAGCTAGCGCAGCAGCGGCGGTGGCAGCCTGCTGACTTTCTGTCTGTTTTCGCACCTCATCTCTGATTATATCAGCCATCGAACCCAGTAGCTCCTCTTTAAGAGATGCCTTGATCTCTTCTCGTAGTTGTGCGTCACGCTCGGCTTTGTTTCTCTTCCTGCGCCGATACATGTCGGAGTCATCTTGGAAACCATGTTTCCATGGAACGTAAAGCCCAAGGCCTCTCGTACGGCCTGGGTGCTCCTTGTTTCCCAGGGCCACGGAGAGCATATCATTCTCCCTTGTTCCCTGGAATGATCCCTCGGTAGATTGAAAACTCGGCTCTTCCTGCAAGAGCACGACATGTCATTTCAATTCGTACGAAGTTGTGGAGTAATTACAAGCTACGTAGTTCGATCGATATCTTACCAGGCGCTGGGACACTTGCTGGTCTGCAGGGTTTCGAAAGGAGACGTCCCCCGATGTCGTTGTAGATGACCTTGCTCTAAGCCAATTTCAAGCGCGGTCATCCGGGATATTGGAAAACGGCGGGGCGATGTCCTCTGCAGCTGCCAGCTCATCCTCCAACCTTCATTGCGGGATTTTACCCGCATACCCAGCTGTGCCAAGTCTGTGGGGGTGCGTGTTTTTTGCCTGGAGGGCCTTGTGCGCCACACTTGTACTTTTGAAATCTTCGGTCGTTTTCATCGCCTTGAACTCTTCCCATTGTGGTTCCAGGAATGGGTATTTAGTAAAAGGCGTTTCGTCCGTCTCCACGTATTTCCCGACAAGCGTGCTCTTGAAGTTCTTCCATGCTTTGCACGCCGCTTGGTAGGTTTGTCGTTCCACAGCGTGTAAGTGTTCTTCTGGGAACTCGAACGATGCCAAAATTTCGGTCCAGAGCTCACGTTTCAGAGTGTCAGGCACGTTCTTCCACGAATTGTATGTGATCTCAATTCGTTCTCGTGCAACTATTCCGACCATGGTTCGGAATGCGTTTACCGCTTGCTTAGGAAGGATAGGGACCCCGGCTGCGTTTACCGCTGTGATGGTCTGTCGGCTCTGAGGCTTCTTTGATAGCCCTCTTCCTTGGCGTCTTGATGTTGGAGCGGACGCCTCCGGCGATGATGTTGAAGAATGCGCGGGTGACATGTTGCTCATTTTGTGGGTCTATTAAGATAAGATGAGAATGTAATCATATTGAATTGGAAGAGAGGAGTAGAGGGGATGGGGAGAAGGGAGGGGGTGATATGGACATAGAGAGGGGTGATGTGCCTATCTTAGCACCTACTTTAGTTGCTAATACTATAAACCAAATAATAGAATCAATAACAGTCTCAACATGAATATGTGCTCTCAAATTGTAGGGTTGCACAAGATTAATCTTGGTCGTCCCACTACTAAATCATATACTCTTCCTTGATTGGTTATGCCAAATAATGAATTCAGTCTTTTGAGCTCTAGATACAAACTCTACAATCTCAAGATCAAGATATATTCAGCATGCATATATTCAGATAGCAGTTAACTTTTAACTTGTCAAGATGAAATCCTAACAGATCAATTTAATAACATGCCATAACTATAAATCCCACAGGCAATCTCAGTATATGGAAGATTGTATATAACAGCTATTAGAGCTCAAAGACCGAATGAACCAATCTCAGTATATGAATTTATCATCATCGAGCAACTGTAAATCCCACAGGCAATCTCAGTATATGGAAGATTAACAAACTTGAATATACATGAATGCAACTAAGCAACTAACCATATACATAACAGTAAGCATATAACAGTAAGCCCTAAACCCTAACACTCAGTATGAAGTATCAAGCATCAACCCTAAACCCTAACAGTAAGCATGAAGCTCGGGGAGGGATTTGATGACCTTAGGGTTTTGGTGACGGAGGAGGAGGCGGCGATGACGGAGGAGGAGGAGGAGGCGACGACGATGGAGGAGGAGGAGGAGGCGGTGACGCAGGAGGAGGCGGTGGCGACGCAGGAGGAGGAGGCCCCGGGCTCGGGGAGGCGGCGGCGACGACGGGCTTGGGGAGGCGGCCGGCGACGATGGAGGAGGAGGAGGAGGCGACGACGACGGAGGAGGAGGAGGAGGAGGCGATAACGGGCTCGGGGAGGCGGCGGCGACGACGGGCTCGAGTGAGGCGGCCGGGGAGGGCTCGAGTGAGGCGGCCGGCGAGGGCTCGAGGGAGGCGGCGGCGAGGGCTCGGGGGAGGCAGATCGGGATTTAGATATAGAATAACTGCAGAATACACAGAAAACCCTAGACACGGGTATATATAGCGGATTATTACAGACGGTTCTAAACTTAGAACCGTCTGTGATATGAATATCACAGACGGTTCTAAGTTTAGAACCGTCTGTAATAAGCATACTATCTCAGACGGTTCTAAACTTAGAACCGTTTGTGATATGAATATCACAGACGGTTCTAAGTTTAGAACCGTCTGTGATAAGCCTATGCCCCACTGCAGTCATTCATGATCAACAGCCAACCATCTGCATTCATGATCAACTACCTACCAGCTGCATTCATTTACACATTTTCTCAATCTGCATTCATTTTTGTCACACATTTTCACATACACATCTAAAAATTGACTACATCACACATTTTCACATATACATCTCAAAATTGACTACATCACACTTTTTCACATATACATCTCAAAATTGACTACATCACACATTTTCACATATACATCTCAAAATTGACTACATCACACATTTTCACATATACATTCTTATTGTACTTGCTTATTTCCTTTAAAAATTAGCCCTTCATCATGATCAATGCGTACGTAACTAGTTTCGTCACGTTGTTCATCGTCGACCCTTATGCCATTTCCAAAAGGAGGTAACTCGTCAAATTGATTGTATTACTCCTCGTCCACTACATTCTCCACTCCAACAATTCTCCTTTTTCCATGAAGAACTACATGGCGTTTCTTATTTGCCGGGTCGGTTACATAGAAAACTTGAACAACTTGATTGGCGAGTACGAATGGTTCGTCTTTGTTCCTGACACGTTGGAGGTCCACGGTCGTGACACCGTACTTGTCAACCTTCACCTGTGGGAGATGCACCCAACGACAGCGAAATAAGGGGATCTTGAAAACCACATAGTCAAGCTCCCAAATCTCTTCTATGAAGCCATAGTACGAGTTTCTCGGCCCATCGGTACTGAATGCATAATTCTGACAACCTCAGGGGAAAAAAGGGCATTTACTTATTATAGAGATGGTGCGATTTGACTCTTTTTTTTAGCCCTACCTACACCTCAGTCTTACGAGAAAGAGAGGGGGTTCGCATAGAGAGAACAAAATTAGTAAAGGAAACCCACGCTTGGAGAAGGTGAGGTGAACTAACAATTCCTTCTGTCATGTATCCTCGATTGATGCGGCCTCAGATGCTTCAATTGTAGATTTGAGTATTGAGCGAAAGGTTACACCTACAGGATAGGTTCTGTATTACAGAACTTTGTTAGAAATTAGCCCTTTCCTGATCGGTATCAGGGCTGGGAAGAATGGTTGGGATAACAAACAACCATCAGGTTTGTACTTTGGATACCCCTATAACCATCAAAGATCGTTGAAGTGGCTAATTCCTCTATCTATGCGGACACCGCTGTTCTGGTTAGTGCTCTTGACATCCTGAGACTGCGTATAGAATATGTACCCATTTATGTCATATCCTTGCCATGTCACAACTGTAAATGTCGGCCCTTTTGCCAACCATGTCAGCGTCTCACTCTGCGAGCTCCTAGCGATTTGCTCCTTCAACCATTGGTTGAACCAACGGTTGTGTTGCCTCATGATCCAAACATCCGGCCGCTCTGGATTCTGTTGCCGAAGCACATCCTTGTGCTGCTCCACATAAGGCGCCACTTCAGTCATGTGTTGCAACACCGTGAAATGGGCTTGAGTATACGTGTCCATATTTGGAGTGATTGCTTTCCTTCCGATAGTTCCGAGACCCTTCAGCCTCCCCTCATGACGAGATTGAGGGACACCTATCGGTTGAATCTGAGCCATATAATCGACACAAAACTCAATGACCTCTTCGCTTGCATAACCTTCGACGATGCTGCCCTCCGGCCGAGAACGATTCCGTACGTAGGACTTGAGAATTCCCATGAACCTCTCAAATGGGTACATGCTACGTAGGAATACGGGCCCGCACATTTTTATCTCCCACACAACGTGAACAATGAGATGGACCATGATATCGAAAAACGAAGGAGGGAAATACATTTCAAGGTGACATAGTCATCACCACCTCGTCCTGCAGAGCATCTAGTCCTTCGGGATCGATGACCTTCTGAGCAATTGTGTTAAAGAAATAACATAGCCTCATGATTGTCTCTCGGACTTTGATCGGCAAAATATTTCTAATTGCAATAGGGAGCATCTGTGTCATCAGCACATGACAATCATGAGACTTCATGCCATTTAACTTCAAATCTTGCATCGAAACAAGTTTCTTCACGTTGCCGGAGTAACCAGACGGAACTTTGACACCATGCAAGCACTGGCACAGTTCTGTTTTCTCAGCCTTGGACAGAGTGTAACACACAGGGGGAAGGTACGTTCGTCCATTATCAGTGCATGTCGGTGCTAACTCAGGCCTGATGTCCATGTCAGCCAAGTCAAGCCGTGCGTTGACGCCGTCCTTTGTTTTATCACGGATGTTCAGTAAGAGACCAATCAAGCTGTCGCACACATTCTTTTCTACGTGCATGACGTCGATGCAATGCTGAACATCTAGGTACTCCCAATAAGGTAAGTCCCAAAATATTGATCTCTTCTTCCAGGTGTTCTTCTCATGAGCCCTCAATTTACATCCCTTTCCGAGGACAACATCTAAATCCTTAACCATATCATAAACCTCGTGTCCCCTTAAATGCCTTGGAGCTGAACCGTCTTCCTTCTCTCCATCAAATTGTTGCTTCATCTTGCGGTATGGGTGAGCCCTCCGAAGGAACCGGCGGTGACGCATGTAGACGGTTTTGCGTGAGTGTCTCAGCCACACACTCTCGGTACCATCTAAACAGTGAGTACAAGCTTTGGCACCTTTTGTACTATGGCCTGATAGGTTACCAAGGGCAGGATAATCATTTATGGTGCAGAACAATAAGGAGCGCAGAGTGAAGTTCTCTCGTTTGTATGCATCCCATACCTGTACCCCTTCGTTCCATAGTACTTTTAGATCTTCCACCAACGGTGCTAGGAACACATCGATATCATTCCCAGGTTGTTTTGGCCCTTGGATAAGTATCGACAGCAAAATGTACTTTCGCTTCATACACAACCAAGGAGGAAAGTTATAGATGCAGAGAGTCACGGGCCCTGTGCTGTGTCGGCTGCTCATGCTACTGAAAGGATTCATTCCATCTGTACTCAGTCCAAACCTTATATTCCTTGGTTCTGCACTGAACTCTGCAAAACTCCTTTCGATATTTCTCCACTGCGCGGAATCAGCAAGGTGTCTTATCATTCCATCCTTCTTGCGCTCCTCCGAATGCCAACGCGGCAGTTTTGCCTCCTTTGGATTTGCAAAACACATTTTCAAACGGGGAATTATAGGAAAATACCATGCCACCTTAGCAGGAGGTCCTTTCTTCGCCTCTGTTCCCTCGCCATCATCTGATTGATTGTTACGTTTGTATCGGGATGCGTTGCACACCGGACATACATGCATGTTTGCATACTCTTTACGGTAGAGGATACAGTCGTTCGGGCATGCATGTATTCTTTCTACTTCCATTCCCAACGGACAAAGAACCTTCTTGGCTTTATACGTGGTTTTAGGCAACTCATTTCCCTCCGGAAGCATGTCCGCTAAAAGACCTAGCAGCGCCGTGAAGCTCTTGTCGGACCAACCGTTGCTTGCCTTCAATTTCAACAGTTCAAGCACGGCCGACAACCTCGTGCACTTGCAGCTCGTGTACAAAGGTTTCTCTGAGTCCTCCATCAAGCCACGGAATTTAACATACTCTCTCTCATCATAGTTCTCTTCTACATCGCGAAGCATCTGATCCAGATTATCATCGTGCAACCTATCCGAATCCGAGCCACAATCGATATCAACCGGCGGCATGTCATTCACTTCACCGGCGATGTCATCCGGGGGCATATCATTCACTTCGCCGGCGATGTCATCCGGGGGCATATCATTCACTTCACCGACGATGTCATCTGGCGGCATATGATCATTCACTTCGCCATGACTGGTCCAACAAGTATAATCCTTTTTGAAACCCCTCCGAATCAAGTGCGCTACAATTTGCCCTCGGTTCTTAAACATCTTCAAATTCTCGCAGTCAGTGCAAGGACAGCACATATATTCCACCCCCTTATTCAACATATCCTCCTCGGCGGCTCTTATAAAAGCAGAAACGCCATTAATGTACTCTTCACTCACACGGCTCGCGACATACATCCAGCTTCGGTCCTACATTACGTACATATATAACAACTTAGTATTAAAATCTAGATTAACTAATTATAACTACATATATACGGGCCACATTTATTATATTGAGACTTAATTTGCTAGCTCAATTCATATTACAAACACAACAGCTATTATATAACCACTAATGGATTACTTAGACCTAAATTGTAATGCAATTAAAGAAAAAATAAATTACATTACTAACCATATCTAGAGCAACCAGGAAAGACTGAATATTCAAAGCTCAATCTCTGCCTCTTCCCACCAAATTAACTGGCCTGAAATCGCCTAGCTTCCTCCCGAGTGAAAAAGTGAGCAGCAGTGGCTAGATCTGGATCGAAATGAAGACAGATGCGGTCTGAGCAGCGCAATAAATGCCTTAGCCATTATCACAGACGGTTTTTGATTAAAAACCGTCTGTGATAACTAGCTTATCACAGATGGTTTTTTTATTAAAAACCGTCTGTGATAATCTGGGATTATCACAGACAGTTTTTAATACAGACCGTCTGTGATACTTCGGTAATAACCGCCTGTGATAATCCATTTTCCCGCCACAAATACCACAGACGGCCTCCTAATTACAACCGTCTGTAATAGTGTTCATCAGAGACGGTTTCACAAAACCGTCTGTGATGAGACGTCTATTATGAGGCTTTCTGTAGTAGTGTATCTTAGTTCCTTGCTCGCATGGACTCTCATCCTCTTGACTCGTGGCTGGTTGGACCTTCTCCACTTGATCTTCCGTTGCTTCGAATCTGAGAAGACACAACATATTTGCATTAGGTAGTATGCTATTCTCATCTAACGTAACAGAAGACTCTCTAAGAAACAAAAGCACATGTTGTTGAAGTAATTTAGCTCTTGCTCTTGTCATAGGACCTTTTGAGCCTCATCACTAGCTTTGTCATACACACTTGGAGTAAATGATGAATCTGTAATAGAGATGTCCTCATCATCCTCCCCCTCTTGAAAAGGAGTCGTCCTCGACTCTGTGCCATCTTGTCCAAAGAATGGTGATAAATCAACAACATTAAAAGTAGTACTCACCCCATAATCGTCTCCCGGAAGCTCTATCTTGTATGCGTTGTCATTGATCTTGGCAAGTACTTTAAAAGGACCATCACCATGGGGCATCAATTTTGATTTACACTTCTCCAGAAAGCGTTCTTTGCGAAAGTGTACCCATACTAAGTCACCTGGTTCAAATAGCATTTTCTTTCTAGTCTTGTTAGCGTTAGAAGCATAAGCACGTACCTTCTGTTCAATTACCTCTTTAGTCTTTTCATGGAGCATTTTCACAAAATTAGCACGCTTAGAAGCCTCCATATTTGTACATTCTTGTAATGGAAGTGGCATCAAATCAAGTTGCGTGATCGGTTTGAAACCATACACCATCTCAAATGGACACAGTTGAGTAGTAGAATGCGCCGCCCGATTATATGCAAATTCAACATGCGGTAGGCAATCTTCTCACTCTTTTAAATTCTTTTTTAACATTGTCCGCAGTAGCATTAAGGGTGTACGGTTCACCACCTCTGTTTGTCCATTGGTTTGTGGGTGACAAGTGGTCGAAAAGAGCAACTTTGTCCCAAGTTTGGCCCACAAAGTCTTCCAAAAGTAGCTCATAAATTTGACGTCTCGATCGGATACAATGGCTCTTGGCATGCCATGTAGTCTCACAATTTCCCTGAAAAACAAGTCAGCTACATGCGACGCGTCGTCGCTCTTATGACAAGGAATAAAATGAGCCATTTTAGAAAACCTATCCACAACTACAAACGCATAATTCCTCCCCCTCTTAGTTCTAGGCAATCCTAAAATAAAATCCATAGTAATATCTTCCCAAGGAGCGCTAGGAACTGGAAGTGCAGTATACAAACCATGTGGATTGAGCTTTGACTTCGCTTTATGGCACGTGATGCATCGTTGAACAAAGCTCTCAACATCTCGCCTCATCTTAGGCCAATAGAAATGATCGGCTAACATCATGAACGTCTTCTCTCTTCCAAAGTGACCCATCAATCCTCCTGCATGAGACTCCTGCAATCGTAGCAAACGCACAGAAGAATCTGGAACGCATAATTTGTTCACACGAAAGAGAAAACCATCATGAACATGAAACTTATCCCACCCTTTCCCATCTTTGCAATTAGAATATGGTGCTGAAAAGTCATGATCTGAAGCATATAAATCTTTCAAACTTTCTAGCCATGGAACCTTTACTTCCAATTGAGTGAAAAGCACATGTTTTCTAGACAATGCATCAGCTACCACATTTTCCTTGCCTTTCTTGTATTTAACAACGTATGGAAAAGTCTTAATGAATTCGACCCACTTAGCATATCTACGGTTTAGTTTAAATTGACCTTTCAAATATTTCAAAACTTCATGATCAGAATGAATGACAAATTCTTTAGGCCAAAGATAATGTTGCCAAGTCTCTAATGCGCACACAAGAGCATACAATTCTTTGTCATAAATAGGATAATTCAATTGTGCACCATGAAGTTTCTCACTAAAATATGCAACATATTTTCTTTCTTGCATCAAAACACCACCAATACATATTCCACTAGCATCACATTCAATCTCAAAAGTTTTAGTGAAATCAGGTAAAACAAGCAATAGTGCTTCAATCAAACATTTCTTTAATTCAGCAAAAGCCTTTTCTTGTGATTCTCCCCACTCAAAAGTGACTCCTTTTTAGTTAATTCATTTAATGGAGCAGCAATGGTGATAAAATCTTTCACAAATCGGCGATAGAAACTAGCAAGCCCATGGAAGCTACGAATTTGACTAACATTCACTGGGGTAGGCCAATTGCGAATAGCTTCAATTTTAGATTCAACAACTTCAATTCCATGAGCTGAAGCAACATAGCCTGAGAACACCACTTTGTTTGTGCAAAAGGTACACTTCTCATGATTAGCATATAATTGTTCAGATCTTAGCACTTCTAGCACTTGTCTAACGTGTTCAACATGTTCTTCCAATGAGCAGCTATATATCAAGATGTCATCAAAATATACTACCACGAATTTTCCAATGAAATGTCTCAAAACATGGTCCATTAATCGCATGAATATACTAGGAGCATTAGATAAACCAAAAGGCATCACTAACCATTCATACAATCCAAATTTGGTTTTAAAAGCTGTCTTCCACTCATCACCATGTTTCATTCTAATCTGATGATATCCGCTACGTAAATCAATCCTAGAAAAGATAGTGAAGCCACTCAATTCATCAAGCATATCATCTAACCTAGTAATAGGATGATGATAACGAATGGTGATATTGTTGATAGCCCTACAGTCTATGCACATTCTCCATGTACCATCTTTCTTAGGAACAAGAATAGCAGGAACGGCACAAGGACTAAGACTTTCACGTACATACCCTTTTTCCATGAGCGCTTGCACTTGCCGTTGAATTTCTTTTGTCTCCTCCGGGTTGTGCGGTACGGCGGCCGGTTGGGAAGTGGAGCTCTAGGTACCAAATCAATTTGATGTTCAATGCCGCAAATGGGTGGTAGACCAGCGGGTACCTCCTCTGGAAAGACATCTTCATAAGCCTGTAACACTCTCATCGCTCTCAAATCAGATTTGGTGGCCATCATGACTAACTTTGTCTCTCCCTCATCCTTTCTTTTTCCACTCAACTTTAGCTTGTTGCTTTCTCTCACCTTTTGTGGAATCACATTCTTTTGCTCCTACCCTTTCTCACTCTCTACTTTCACCTCAACTTTTTGCATGTTATCATGTATGATTTGAGAAGGAGTTAATGGCAGTAGCGTTATTTTCTTATTGTTCTACATGAATTTGTACTGATTAGTTCTTCTATCATGAATAACAGAATGATCATATTGCCATGGCCTACCTAATAACAAGTGACATACTTCCATGGACACAACATCACATTCTATAGTATCACGATAAGAACCAATCTGAAAGCTAACATCAACAGTGTACCCAACACTCATGGAACCATTATTATTCAACCACTGAATTTGATATGGATGTGGATGTTTCTGGTATTTCAATCTAAGTTTAGTGCAAAGTTCTTTGCTAACTAGGTTATGACAACTACCTCCATCAATAATAACTTTGCAACACTTACCATCTTTACTTACCTGAGCTCTTGTTTGGAAAAGGTTGCAGCGCTGTTCATGGTTGGGTTTTGCTTGAACGCTCAATACTGAAGGGGTGCACACAAGGATAGGACCGGATTCAGGGTCACAATACCCATCCCTATGTGTTTCTTCTTCTCTTTCTTCCTCATGGCCATCCTCAAATGCCTCAAAATCAGCAAGGTGCTCTCCATCTTCCTCACTAGCAGAGTCATATTCTCCATTGTCAGTTATCAACATTACCTCGCTATTTAGGCAATCCTTTTGCATATATGTCTACGACTAAGACACTTGAAGCATTGGATGGAGCTACTCTTGGCCGTAGAACCAATAGAAGATGATGAAGATGGGGCTGGTTGTAGTACCCAGATTTTATAATTCGGATTCTACTGTGTTTAGCTGCACTATTCCCTGGATCAGTAGATAGTGCACACAGTTACAGTTATGGACATCAAAATACATATCATGCGGAAGCGTAAATATCATAGTAAACTTACTCATGGGCCAATGAGGCCGAAATCATTAAATTGCAGCAGCGGAAGAACGAAGCACACAGGTGGGACCTTCAGGACATGCCCACAGGCAGCCAACTGGAGGTTCGCGGCCTAGCCCTTGACATCTTCATCTTCTCTGCCAGCTTATCCAATCTTGTTGCTGAGGCGAGGTGATTTGATTCCTGATTCTGAATTTTGTCGCAAAAGCGAGTGTGAGCACTCCAACCCCGTGCTCCGCGAGCCAATACACAGAATGCAGATAAATAGTATGCATGGCTTAACAAAGGAGAGGCCCGGGTTATTTTATTTGCCAAAAATCGCTTTTAGTAACATTTTCATGATTTAATTTTAGTATTATTGTTGCTACCTAAACTCCCCACGACAATTGCCATAATTGACTTGATCCACCAAAATACACTTTAGATATTGACTGCTGTCTAAGACTCCAAACAGCGAGTATCATCATTTAACTAATCCACCGATCTCTTTCTCTCTATTTTGATTTCTATCTACCCCTCGGAACAGTGAGCGACATCATTTCATTAATCCACTGATCATACAATCTCTATATGGTTTGTTGTCTAAAACTCTAAGCATGTAGTGTCATCCTTTATCTAATATCACTTAATTAATCCACCAATATCGTTTGTATCCTAGTCCCTAACAATCCAATCCTTTTTGTTATTGATCCACAACCATAATTTGCTCTTCCAATTATCAACCTTATTTCCATTATCCACCTCTAACTACTTCACTATTGTACCCCCACCAAGAATATCATTGATCAAATCTACGAATCGCTAGTATACATCCACCAAGAGTATCTTTGATCAGATCTAGGATTCTCTATTAAATATCCACCACGATTATCATTGATCAGGTCTATGATTCACTAATATATATATCCACAAAGAATATCATTGATCAAGTTTAATCTCCTAAAGTTATTTTCATACCTCCAAATTTCCAGAAAATCAATTCATCCATCTAGAAATTGTTCAAATCCTATTAATCCCAATATTGTCAACATCTCCCAAGAATTTATATCAAATATCAGTGTTGTAATCCTACCATTACCTTCGCATTTCCTAATACTCCAAAAAATCATATAATTCATCTATCTAGCCTATATATTCATTTAGACTCCGTCAATTTATTTCTTACAGAATCCACACTATCATTTACACCACTATAATTGACATGAATCCACCAATAACTTTATGCGGTTAACCCAATAGCCATCTTCTTTTCTTACGGCTCCATCTATTTTCCTGACATTTTATTTTGTGAGAAGTGCCATCATTATTTAAAAATACAATATATAAAAATTTCCTGAGACCTAGCAGATTTGCACAAAAACATAATGTGTAAAGGAATGCAATAATAATAGCGATCCAGATTCCATCCACCATTACATGGCATCCGCACCATATGCTAACATTTCAGCGTTATAACCGCTTACATTACCACTGGGACAACACCCAGGACAACTCAAATCAGGGCTTTCCACTGCCCTTCACTTTTCCAATCCCATTCATAAAGCATTTTGAAATAGAACTATATCTGGTTAAGTTCCCATGTCCGCCCTTGACCATGGGCACGGCTATTCGAATAGTTTTAACTCTGCAGAGTTTGTACACTTTCACCACAAGAGACAATCAACTCGTTTCCCCACACAATTCCTTAGAAGTGTGGTTGAGCAGACCGTCATAGTGACTTTTCAAAGTATCTAGTCCCTTTTATCATCTCACCGTATGGGCTTCTCCCACTTGCGGTGGGTCCCATCTATGCGCGGGATGTTTCCCACAGCCACTACGCAGCTCGGGCTTTTACTTCCCGCAACGTAGGACAGCTGGGAAACTTCACCCCCCACTGGTGTCCCTTCAGGCCCCCTTGCCATAGCGTAGCCCCTTCAATCCCCTACCAGTGAGATGAGTCCGGGGTTTCGATAAATTTACTTAGCCAAGTTGTATTTTACAGACTTGTGGTTGTACTGTTTTACACAGGAGGTCATGACAAGATTCGGTCCTTAGTGGTATCTGGGTGGTCTACCACTAACCCACTTTGTGCATCCACTGCACCACACTCACACCCTCAAACCAATCCGCCCAGATATTTAAGCAAGTTGGGGATTTTGGGAGTATAAAATAATCATGTTCAAATATATACCAGTCATTCCCACCATGACTGTCCAAACCAATTTCTCATGATTAAAAATGACAACGATGCTTGGGGCATTTCAGCGCCCCGGGTATCTATGCAGTATTAAGCATGGCATATATTTACGGACTTATTTTTGAAAGGTTAACATTATAATTTTGCTAAGGCGACAAGGTTCACATATTCAAGTATTTCAAAGGAGGTGTAACGTTGTTCAAGGCAAACAATAGGCATATAACTAGAGTCTTAAATTAAACATGGATTTGCATATAAAATAATAGCATGCAATTTGATAATTTAAATCAAAGTAATTTGCAGAAAATGTAGGTTCAACATGATCAAAGTATTGACTCGCCTGGCTTATGCTACCATGGCCTTGATTATATTCAGGCCTGCTCAGTCAGTGATCCTGAATCCTTGGTTCACGTCTTCACTTGTGTCCTAATCCAGCTTGTGCTCGTCGCTCCCAAGATTGCAGCTTTTAATTACGCGGCAAACGACTAACAATCCAAATAAAACCAACGGACCAAATAAATCCAAATAACTCCAAACGTTCAAATAAAATTGTAACTATGTTTACGGATTTAAGAGAGAATTAGGGGGTGTGAGATAGCCATGGGGTCAAAGGAAATGAGCATAAGGTGGTAGCTGAGAAGCTTTACCGTTAGGGAAAATTAGGAAAAAGGAATGAGTGACGGAACATTCCGCTTTGGTTAGGAAGGTGGTCAGACATAGACGATTGAGGAACACTAAAGCTCGATCTTTTATTTAATAGCTTTCTTTTTATGGAATTATATTTATCGAGGAAGTTCCATGAGCCATGAGAGACACACGGGTGGATAAGAGAGAGATTGCCTGGGGCACTGGTAACTTTGCCATGAGCAACACCGACGAATTTGGGGTGTGGGTTCATAAGTGATATTCTTACTATTGGTTGGATTAACTGGGCAGCTTGAGATGCAGGAATTATCCGAGATCCTTAGTTGATATGAGGGTATCCAGAGTTTTTAAATCTTTACAAAGCATGCACCTTGTTTACATTTTATAATCAAATTCTCATTCCCAATATTATTTGTCATTTATGATTTATCATGTGCTTCTTTAATTATATTTGAAATTTTCTAATCTTAAGCAAGAAAGTTAAATCTTAGTTGGCACTTATTTAGGATTACACCTTTAGCATTTATTAATTTGTGAACTCATTCTAATTAGTTTCAAATATTCATTTGAACATTAACATTTGTGGTGTCCATGATAATTTGTAAAAGTAGCCACGCAAGATGTTGATTTAGTGCACAACAGGGTTACCCCTTCTTTTTATCACTTTTTATTGCCATGTAGCTATTCAAGGTTTAGCTTCTTAATTGTAAGAACCTGCATTAAAAACCTTTGAAATGCCTCCTCATTTTCCTCCTTAATTGTTTGGATTATAATTCTAGGATTCCTTTATATATGTGTATGTATCTATATTTTTAAGAGCATACTTTAATCAGTTTCATATATCAGAGTTTAACAATCTTTTATTGGTAATTAATGATGATTAAACCATTAGCAATTTACCAATTCTATAAACTCCTTATTGTATGCAGATAGCAGCTTGACAAATTACTTCATTGAATAGGAATTGTTGATTAGTAGTTATCAAGAGCAAAAGGGAAGTTCGAAGCTTACACTAGCTAGAGAGGAGCTTCCTAGTCGGGCCCACGGTTCAGCCGAAGAGAACTGAGCAGCTCGGCCAAGGGGGGAAAAGAACAGAGGAGGCATGCGGCAGTCTGGGCAGGGGGCAGGCTCGCCGGCGAGGGCGTCCAGGGAAGACGCTAGCGACGGCCAAAATGGATCCCCAGGAGGGCGTCAAGTCGGTAGGTGGTGGGAGTACGGCTCGGGGCGGCGCCTACGGTGGCCGTCCACGATGGAGGCGGCATGGCGTAGAGGAGCCATGGGGGCGGCGACGGCCGAAGGGAGAGAGGGGAAAGGAGGGCGGGCATGAGCAAGAGAGTGCCCGGGGAAAGTTACCTGTGGTGGCGGCTTGGCCGGGGAGGCGCCGAGGCGGGATGCCGATAGTGGGGTCCGGGCGGCGGAGAGGGGCGCTCGGTGCCGGAGGAGACGAGGCGGCGGTTCCCCTATCGGGCGCCGGAATCGAACTCAGGGGGCCTCGGGGGTGCTCTATCCGGAAGTAATTGGCCGGCGGTGGTCTGGCCCGACGGCGAGGAGGGTCGCCGGAGTTGGAGAAAGGACGACGCGCCGGCAATCTACAAAACAAGAGGGGACAATTAGGGGCGGCTGGGGCACGAGGGAAGAGAGGGAGCTCGGGGAGAGAGCTTCTGCCACGGTGGGATGGCCGAGTGATGCCGGCGTCGAGGGTGGCCGGAAGAAGCTCGGCGGCGGTGGAAATTCGGGAGAAGCTGTCGTGCAGCGAGCGGGGGAGAGGGAGGCGGTAGAGAAAGCAATGGGGAGTCGGCATCATTCTTATAGCGACGGAAGGGCGGGGAGACGCAGTAGACAAGGGACCGTTCGGCGGCGGAGGACCGAGCGGAGCGAGGGAAGGTCCACTGGGCAAGAGCCGAAGTCGCGGAGCTCGGCGGCGACGTGACCGGGTGAGCGGCGACGGGACTGCTGCACAGGGCTCGAGCGCTGCCAGAGGGGAGCAGGGCACGCGCAGAGAGAGAGGATGGGCGACATGGATGGAGCTTGGCCACGGAAGGAGGAAATGGAGAAAAGAAAGGAGCAGGCGCTCCAGGCAGGGGAAGGAAGAGGAGAAAGAGAGGGAGGGGGCGGCCCGGGCCCGCTGGCAGGAGGAGAGAGGAAGGGAAAAGAGAGAGAAAAAGAGGGAGTGGGGCCCACATGTTGGAATAGGGAGAAAAATGAAGCAGAGAGCAAAAAGTTGATGATGGATTTGAAATTTGCAAAGTTATTGCAGGCTTAAATTTTTGCATGGCATTTAGAATTTAAGCTTCAATTTTTCAACTATTAAATGATAGTTTCTATTATTATTATTATTATTATTTAGATTATATGGGGGTATATATATTACCTATTGTTATTTTTGCTGGCTTATTTAATTTTGCATATACGTATATATATATATATATATTTCTTATATTGCTACCTATGTCATTATTTCCAGAACGAGATTTTATACCTTGGGTCTAATTTCTCCCTTCAATTTCTGGATCATCTTTTCAGATTCGATTTTTAATTTCAATTCTCTACCATTGGCATATTCCTTGTTATGACTTCACTAGTGTTAATTTCTTTCTTGAACCTCAAATTTTCTTGGAACCTCAATCAAATTTTCAGAAAAATATCATAAACTCCAAACTCAAATAAAATATATTGCAAAAATAATTCAAAAACTTCGTATTTTTCAAATTTAAATTTTTGGGATGTTACACTGGTCCTCTCTTTGGAAAGGAAGGAGTGGCGTTCTTGGCACTCGGGGCAGCACGTGCACTAGGAGCAAAACTTTCACTTGATGGATTAGTTTTAAACGAATTGAAACGAGATGTTATTTTACCTCCTTTTGGTGCTGCTCTGGGCATGTAGGATGAAGTTCTTGTTGCCCTCATATCTTGTTGAACTTGTCTTTCAGCCTTGGTTGCTTGATGTACCAACTCCACCATGTTGTTGTAAGGCTGAAATTTCGTGATGCGCTTGATGGAAGGGTGTAACCCAGCAAGGAATCGGGCCATTGTTTGCTCTTCTTGTTCATATACATTAGCTCGAATCATCGCCATCTCTATCTCTTTGTAGTACTCCTCCACCGTGAGGGTTTCTTACTTCATTTGCTGCAATTTGTCAAACAAATCACGCTTGTAATGTTTGGGAACAAACATTGCTCTCATGTGGTACTTCATCTCTTCCCATGTAGTGATGGGAGGGTCGCCGTTCCCTCTCCTTTGATTTTGTACTTGTTCCCAACATATGAGTGCATAATCAGTGAATTCAAGTCCTGCCATGTGAATTTTCTTCTCCTTTGAATAATTGTGCTGGCGGAACACCTTGTCCACCTTGAGCTCCCAAGTAAGGTATTCCTCCGGGTCATGTGTACCTAAAAATGTTGGCATGGTAAATTTAAGTTTACCAAACTTATCCTCATTTGGACGTTCATCGCCATGACGATTACGACGGTGGTAGCCGTCATCGTAGTGAAGAAAGTCATCGTCGTCAAAATGAGGTGCTCTCCCGCCATGGCCTCCATGTCCATGGCCCCTCCCCAGACCATGGAAGTCGCCCCCTTCACCTCTACCTGGTAGGGGTGGACGAATGGCGTTTGCCACCACACGGTCCCGTCTGTGTTGCGCTTCTTGGTCACCTCGAGCAATGCCTGCTTCCTCATCTCGCGGAGGTGTGCCACCCACACGATGAACACTGCCTTCCTCTTGTTGTGGTCGAAGTGTGCGCACCACATCGTTCACAATGTTGGTGCGTAGGAATTCATTTGTTGGTTCATCTCAATGCGCATGTCTTGTGTGGAGTTGTTGATCTCTGCCTTGAGTTGCTCCTCCAAGGAAGAAGTAGTAGCGGCGAACTCATTGCGCAAAGTTCCCCTCAAAGCTTGGAATTAAAAACGTGTCACCGGGGAATTCAAACCATACTCCTCTCCCATGTTGTCGTCTCCACCTGACATGGTTAGTAGCACAAAGAAAACACAAAAACCACAAATATATGGGTAATATGCGGAGTTCACTCAATCTCACTTTTCCTCTCCCAAGTAAAGTTCTTACTTTTCCGAAGTGAATTGAGGCCAAAAGAAACTTACACTTGGTGGTGGCTACAATAACAAGTGATGATCAAGCGGATTTAAAAGTGACTCACAATTGCACGGCAAAGGATATTTTGTGGAGCTTGGTTAGGAAGTATCTAGTCTACACGATCTGAATTTCACGATGTTGTAAAATTAAGTAATAATCCAAGCTAGAAAATATTGCCTATGTGCTGATCCAATAGATATAAGTGAAGTGTATGAACGCACACGCAAAGATCAATGTGACTCAATGCAACAAAGGAATGAACTAAATAGAAACAATTAGGAACAATAGCTTGTTTGCATCAAGTACTAAGAGAGATGCTAGCCAATTGCAATAAAAAGAAAAGAGGGCACAAGATTGCTCAAGAATTTAGTCACTCAAACTGAAAATATGAACTAGAACTACTCACCCAAATCAGCCTCCTCACCTTTTTTTCGCTCTTTTATTTTTGCTCACCTCTTTTCTTTTGCTACCGAGCCACTGACCCAAATATGTTCAAATCACTGTTCTGAGTCTATTGAGGTGTATGGGTCACAAACTTTTTGTGGAAGGTAGGGGTATAAAGGTAATTAAAAGATACTCTCTCTCTCTCTCTAAACTTTGAAATTTTTTTATTGGCCGGGGTGAGTGATGCACAAGCCCAATGTTCAGCTAGGAGTACTCAGGAGCAGCCCTCAATGCAATATCAATGATTAGTCTCAAGTATCCAAAGGATATAAGTGAAGCTTGTATGTATGGTGTTCGGCCGTATGGTGTTCAAGTAAACCAACGCGAACACTAACACCTCCCTAAAGTTGTTTTCGGTTGGCAACTTCCACACAGATTCGGAAGTGGACAACTAGCCAAAACCGACTTGGATTCTAGGGTTGTACTCGGATTGATCTGGAAGGAGTTATGGACATGGACTCAACTTCAAGAGTAAATTGAATCTACTTTTTTTGTTTTATAGGGACACAAGATCAAGTTACGCGAAGGAACACAAAGATCAGCACGTAAACAAAATTTCTAATGGATCAAACATTAATAAAACTCACGAAAATAACAGATGCGAAACTAGGGTTTTTTGTGTGTTTTCGGTTTATAGACTATAGGACATCAAGTAATAAACTGAAATTTAAAAGGGATAAAATCCTACCAAGTAAACCGCGCTCTGATACCAAGATGATACGGGGTCGCCTGATCTTCTCGATATAGGATCAAGATACTCATGAGGATTCGATGAACCGTAGTGATCTCCCATTGCTAATGCAAGAGTTAGTACTCTATAATTCGCCCAACCACACGTGCTGAACTTCACGACCACAGATGAAGTTCCATCGCGCTCCCAATTCCCAGCGGAAAGGTTAAACGATCTTGATTTCAGCGAACTCCCAATTCCCTCAAGTTGGTTCGGCCAACAGAAAAAACAAGAGTATTCTATTATCAAAAGTGGTCTGCCTCAAACAAAAGGGATACAAGGGGGTTTTATAGTGCTTCCCCGAACTCACACAAGGAAAGCCTTGGCCGAATCAATCTTTAATTCGGTCAAGTTTCCTAATCTAATTCCTAAAAGTTAGCAAGTCTGTTTCCTTCAATTTTGCGCTAAGCCCCTATCCTATTACAAGACCAAGATTGAGCTGGATTCGGTCGGCTTTTGGGCACGCAGGCCAAATCTTGTGCACACCATGAGATTTGTGATCACGTGGCCTTCCATTGATTTGATGGCTGCTTGGTTGAAACTTTTTTGGACGCATATATCTTAGTTCCTTGCTCGCATGGACTCTCATCCTCTTAACTCGTGGCTGGTTGGACCTTCTCCACTTGATCTTCTGTTGCTTCGAATCTGAGAAGGCACAACATATTTGCATTAGGTAGTATGCTATTATCATCTAACGTAATAGAAGACTCTCTAATAAACAAAAGCACCTGTTGTTGAAGTAGTTTAGCTCTTGCTCTTGTCATAGGACCTTTCGGAGCCTCATCACTAGCTTTGTCATGCACACTTGGAGTGGATGATGAATGTGTAATAGAGATGTCCTCATCATTATAGTAACGCACCTCAGAACATATGCTTATCATTGAAGAATTGAAGGAACTTATAAGCAATTTACAACAAATAAATATTACAAAAGAAAATAGCAACAACCGGAGGATAGTGCTTTTTGGCACACATGAAGGACATGTGTCGGACTCGGATTTTATCAACCCGAAATCCTCTATGATTTTCACCGCACTATTCCCAGTATCAGTAGATAGAGCTCACAAATATATTACTGTATATCGAAATCATATCTTGCGGAAGCGTAAATAATATAGTAATAACTTATCTATGGGCCAACCAGGCCGAAAATAATGAAATACAGCAACGGAAATGGAACTTCACAAAGGTGGGACACTCAGGACTTGCCTATAGGTAGCCAACTGTGATTTATGACCTAGTCCTTGGCCTTGTCGTCCTCCAGCTCTGTCGATTCCTTTAGAGCACTACAGGGCTTGAACTTCTCTTTCTTACTGACTCAATAATGGTAATTGAGTAAGAGTGAGTACAATGGTATTCAGCAAGCCACCACACAGAATGCAATAATAATAGATGCAATGCTGTCAAGTTAGACGCGCCTAGTCGAGGTAGACGCGCGAGCGCTCCGTCCCCTACCCTTCGAAGTGGTGGCAGTGGAGCTGGCGCCTAGTAGAAGCAGACGCGCGCGCGCTCCATCCCCTACCCTTCGAAGTGGTGGCAGCGGAGCTGATTCAACGACCACGTCTTATTTATACTCCGAAGAGTACGCACTGGGGCAACGCCGATGCGTGTGCGGTGTTCGCGTCTTGTTTTTTTTTTTCTTTTTTTCTTCTCTTTTTTTTGTTTTTTTAACTCCGTAGAGTGCGTGGGATCGACGTCCACGTCTTATTTAGACTCTGAAGAGTATGCACTGGGGCAACGTCGATGCGTGCGCGGTGTTCGCGTCTTGTTTATACTCCGTAGAGTGCGCAGGGACAGCATCCGCGTCTTTTTTTTATACTCCGTAGAGTGCGTGCGGAGGCGGACCTCGACGCTACGTCTTATTTAGAGTCTGTAGACTGCGCGCGGAGGCGGGCCTCCGCGCGTTGCGGGCAGTGAAATTGCGTGCTGACATGCGTCATTTTTGTATACATTTACCCATCATTTTGCCCCATTATTTTTCGCATTTTAGGACCATTTATCATCATTTGCACTATTTCTATAATTAATTGCTCGAAATGGCCTATTTTACATTTTCTATATTTTTCTGCAGGCCGGCGCGATTGAGGCGCATAAACGACAAATCTGGACCTTCGGGCTGCTCCGTGCAGAAGTATGCGTCATCACGAGCGTGTAGGATTTATCCGCGCTGAAAACGGAGCTCCGGAGGGCCAGAACAGAAGAAAACAATGGGAAAGGATCTAACTACAAACCCTAGCTTCTTGTAGGGCTAATCTGCAAAATGGCCAAATCCCCCAATTCCTCAAAACCCTAGCCGTAATCCGGATTTCACTGAGCCCGGCCATTTCTTCTCTTCCTCTCCTCTATCCTTGCTCTCCTCCCCCTTCCTCTTCTCCGGCGCCGGCGAGGGCCGCGCCAAACTCGCCGGCGGCCAACCTCACCACCAAGCGCCGGGACGCCGCGACTTCTCCACCCCTTCAGCGCGCCGCCGACCGCCACCTCTTCACCGACATCACCAGCGACATCACCATCTCCTCGGCCTCCTATCTGCTTCATCTTCTCCATCCTCGGTTGTCTAATTTCCTTCCCTTTATTTCTTCAGTTCTTAATTACTGTTCACGATAAGTGCTTATTTACTCTTTTAACTCATTTGCAATGTGCTGGTGAAATGTGGATTTTGATCTACTGAGCTGTGAATGTGGTTGATATGTGTGGTTAATGTCTTACTGTGATGTATGTGAACTGTGATGAATGCATTAGATTGTGCTCTGTTAATTTGTTTCGGAATTGCTTTATGTTCATGTTGCCAGTATTTTAGTTCAAGAATTTGTGCTTGTAATTCGTTGTTCTGTGATTTATGATATATGTGTTAGTCATTAGTAGTAGCTGTGAGTTGTTTATTTTCAGCTGTATGACGTGTAGTATCTGTGTTGGTACTTGTCAATTGTGATTTATGTTTAGCCCTAGCAGTTGTTTAAGGTGTTAGGTGTCTGTGTTAGCATCTGTGTGTATGTGTTTGTGTTGCGCGAATTAGTTAACCGGCGACCGTCTCCTTTCCCTATTGCTATCTCAATTCCCCTCCTTGCTTCTCGACCTCTCCCCTTGCTTCTCTCAGCGGTCGATCGATAGTTAAGTCGTGCGTGTGGTCGTCATAGTTATGTGTTTGTCGTCTGCTGTCATCGTCTAGTTAGCTGCCGATCGTTTTCTCCCTCGTCTTCTCTCGACTCCCTCCTTGCTTCTAGACTACCCCAGTGCTTCTCGACTACCTCTTTCTTCCTTGCGGTCGGTAGTTAGATAGATCGTCGATCGGTAGTTGTGTTCGTTCGTGTTGTCGTTAGTGTCGTTTGTGCATCGTTCGTTTAGTCTCTCATCGTGTTGTTCGTTCGGTCGTACGACGTCCATTCGTACGGTCGTTCGTCTCGTCGTTTAGTTCGTGCATTTGTTTAGTTCTTTTAGGTTTAGTTTTCTCCCCTGTTTCGATTGACCTAGCTTTAGCCGAGCATCGGTAGCCTCAGTCTAGTCCCTGTGGAGAACACGACACTCGCCGCTATTTCAGTGGCAACCCGTGCACTTGCGGGTGTGCTATTTTTGCACGATCACGTGCGGAGGCGAACCTCGACGCTACGTCTTATTTATACTCTGTAGAGTGCGTGCGGAGGCGGACCTCGACGCTACGTCTTATTTAGAGTTCGTAGACTGCGCACGGAGCGCGTTGCGGGCGGTGAAATTGCGTGCGGAGGCGAACCTCAGCGCTACGTCTAATTTATACTCCGTAGAGTGCGTGCGGAGGCGGACCTCGACGCTACGTCTTATTTAGAGTCCGTAGACTGTGCGCGGAGCGCGTTGCGGGCGGTGAAATTGCGTGCAGAGGTGAACCTCGGCGCTACGTCTTATTTATACTCCGTAGAGTGCGTGCGGAGGCGGACCTCGATTCTATATCTTATTTAGAGTCCGTAGACTGCGCGCGGAGGCGGGCCTCCGCGCGTTGCAGGCGGTGAAATTGCGTGCGGAGGCGAACCTCAGCGCTACGTCTTATTGATACTCCGTAGAGTGCGTGCGGAGGCAGACCTCGACGCTACGTCTTATTTAGAGTCCGTAGACTGCGCGCGGAGGAGTCCCCCCACGCGTCTTTATTCATGCTCATGCACAGTGCACTCGAAGGTGACCCTTCGCGCACTTTTAGTATGAAAACGGGAGAGTTTGCATGAACGATGCACTTTATTAAATTCCCGTTTGCGTGGGTGAGCGGTTACAAGGGTTAAGGCACTAACCGCTAGCCGCTTACGTCCGCCGAAGCCGTGGAAGGTTCTTGCCCTTGTGTTCTTGACTTAGGCGTAATACCGCCGTAGCCTGTCCGCATTCCACGTGTGGCGGAGCGTGAGCCCTTCCAAGGTGGCTAAGCGATACGCTCCCTTCTGCAGGGCCTCCGCGACGATGTACGGGCCTTCCCACTTGGACTCGAGCTTGCTTACCGTCTCCGCGTGGAGTGCCATCTTAAGGACGAGGTCTCCCGGTCTGAATTCGCGCGGGTATAGCGAACGATTGCCACCGCGCACCATCTGTCGTGCGTATTTTATGACGTGCTGTGTTGCGCTTGCCCGGTCTCCGTCAAGGAGATCCACGGACAATTGGCGTTCCTCGTCTGGTGCTTGGACGAGGACCCGCCGCCTCGTCACCGAAGAGGAGCTTGAAAGGCGTGAACCCCATTGGGCGTGTGACCGTTGTGCGAAGGGCCCAGAGGACGCTGTGGAGCTCGCCCGGCCACTTCCCCTTTGGTAACCCGACGAGGCGCTTCTTGATTGCGGCGGAGATGGCGCCGTTTGCCCGCTCCACCGCCCCGTTGGATTGTGGGTGTCCGACCGAGGCGAACCGGAGGGTGATGCCCATGTTGCCGCAGAATTCTTTGAATGGGGCTGCATCGATCTATAGATCGTTGTTGACGGTGATCTCCCTGGGCACGCCGAATCGACATATGATGTTCTGCCAGAGGAAGCGCTGCAGAGCTGCCGAGGTAATCTTGGCCAGAGCTACCGCCTCCGGCCACCTGGAGAAGTACTCCAGAGCAACCGCGATGAATCGCAGGTCTCCTGGGGCCCTGGGAAGCGGTCCCACGACATCGATGCCCCACCTCGCCAGTGGCCATACCGGGGGTATGGGATGGAGGCTTGTCGGGGGCCTATGGATAGCCCTTCCCATCCATTAGCAACCTTGACAATGGCGCACGAGATCCTGGGCATCTGCGACAGCTGTTGGCCAGTAAAAACCCTGCCTGAATGCCTTGCCCACCAGAGACCTTGGTTGGAGGTGCGAGCCGCAGAGACCCGCATGAATTGCGCCCCGTCGAGCATCTGGAAGGACCTAGCGCGGTGTTGCAAACGCCGGAGCTCGGAGGGGTCATCCGGTTCGGCGATGCCCTGCAGAAAAGCAATAAGGGGCTCCTGCCAGTCACCCTGCTGGGTGATCTAGTGGACAAGGGTCGCATCCCGATTATCCTGTGCTATGGCCGCCGCTGGCAGAGTTTCGTAAAATGCCCCTTCGGGAATTGGGAGCTGCTGACTGGCAGCCTTGGCCAGGACGTCAGCTTGTTCATTGTCCGCTCGAGGGATGGCCTTCACCGTGACACCCAAAAAGTGTCGTTCCTTCGCTCGTACGGCTGCTAGGTACTTGGCTAGCTCCGGGTCTTTGGCTTGGTATGACTTGTCCACATGGCCCGCCACTAACCGGGAATTAGTGCGGACGAGGACTCGCCTTGCTCCCATCGCTTTGAGCTTCCCGAGGCCGAAGAGTAACGCCTCGTATTCGGCCGTGTTGTTCGTAGCCAGAAAGTCCAGGCGCGCCGAGTACAACAGGCTCTGCCCCTCTGGGGTGGTGATAACGGCGCCCACCCCTGCGCCCGCAACACCGTACGCTCCGTCAGTGTTAAGCGTCCACACCGGGTCTTCGACCTGGCGCTGGAGCGCGCCCTCTTCAAGGACGAGGATGGCGCTGACCGCCGTTGCCGAGGCGGCGAGGTAGAGTAGGAGGGGAGCCTCTGGTGCTGGGGCCACCGGAGTGGGAAGGGTTGCGAGGTGTTTCTTGAGCTCGTCGAAGGCCTTTACGCAGTCGTCATCCCAATGAAACTCGTCGCAACCGCGGAGAGTCTTGAAAAATGGTAAGCCCCGCTCCGCCGCTCTGGAGAGGAAATGGCTCAAGGCCGCCATGCGGCCTGCCAGCCTCTGGACCTCCCGTGTCGTCTTGGGAGGTTCCATGCCCAGGATAGCATCAACCTTGTCGGTGTTCACTTGAATGCCTCGCCTGGATACGAGGAAGCCCAAGAGCTTGCCCGCCTGTACGCCGAAGACACATTTGTCCGGATTGAGCTTAATGCCCGCCTTCCGGAGGTTGTCAAAAGTCTCCTGAAGATCCCGGCCGTGGGAGGCAAGCTGTCTGGTTTTTAATACCACGTCGTCCACATAGGCCTCCACGTTCCTCCCTAGCTGGGCGGCCAGGGCCAGCGCGACGAGGCGGGTGAAGGTTGCGCCCGCGTTCTTCAAGCCGAAGGGCATCCTTACGAAGCAAAAGGTCCGCACCGACGTAATGAAGCTGGTTTTATCCTCGTCCTCCTTGGCCATGTAGACCTGATGGTAGCCGGAGTAGGCGTTCAAGAAGCTCATGAGCTCGCATCCGGCGGTAGCATCGACCAGTTGATCTATGCGCGGTAGAGGATAATCGTCCTTCGGGCATGCCTTGTAGAGGGCGGTGAAGTCGATGCACATGCGCCAGGCGCCGCTGGCCTTTTTGACCAACACCGGATTGGCGAGCCAGTCCGGATGTTGAACCTCGCGGATAACCCCTGCTCGAAGGAGCTTCGCCACCTCCACCTTGGCTGCTTGTTGCCGATCCATGGACATACGACGGAGTTTCTGCTTGACGGGCTTGGCGTCGAGGCGGATTGCGAGGTTATGTTCGATGAGGGCGCGGTCCACTCCTTTGATATCTTCCAGGGACCATGCGAAGACGTCTATGTTGGCCTGGAGGACTCGGAGCAAGTCTTGCTCTACTTCCGGAGGGAGGCCCTCGCCTATGGATACGAACTGCCCCTCCGCTTGGAGCGGCACCCTCTTCACCCCGCCCTCCGGGTGGGGCTTAGGTGTCCATCCCAGAGCGGATGGCGTGTCCACCTGGTATTTGTCGGTGAGGGCGTGCATCTTGCGGTGTAGGCGTCCAACTTCGGTTTCGATGCTCCGAGCCATATCCTTATCACCGAAGATGGTGATAACGCCCCGCCGTCCTGGAGCTTCATGCATAGGAATGCGTGGTGTGGGACGGCTTCGAAGGAGTTGATGGCAGGCCAGCCCAGTATGGCATTGTACGGACATGAGACGTCCACGACGTCGAAGATCTTCGGTCCTGGCATTGTCGGCCTGGCACAGGGAGACTTGGAGGCGAACCTGACCTAGAGCCTTCAGAGGCTGCCCTCCGAGGCCCTGAAGGGGGGCTTCTGAAGCTTTTAATAGACTCCGAGGTATTCCCATACGATCAAGGGCCTCCGCGAACAAAATGTTGGCGGAGCTCCCTCCATCAATGATGATGCGCCTGACGTCGCAACCTGCGATGTCAGCCTAGATGACCAAGGGATCTTGATGGGGGAACTCTACACCCTGAGCATCGACTGACGTGAAGGTGATACTGCCACGGGACGCCCGCCGAGGTAGTTGTGCCGGGGAAGTGCTCGACGATGAGCCTCCATTGATGACATTAATGCCACGGCACTGGGTCTCTCCGGGGGACCCAGCACGGGAGGGACCGCCTTGTCTATGCTGCACGCGGGCTGTTACGGGGGTTAATATCTTCGAGGCCCATACATGGGCCACCGCCTGTCATAATGCCGCAACTTCAGTGCATGTCCGCGTGAAATGGCCCCTGTAGCCGTGTACCTCGCACCATCTACCGTATTCCAGGATTTCCTGCTCCACGCGCGGCTTCGCGTCGCCACCTCCTTCGCGTCCCCCTGCAACATGCGAGGTTGACGCGGCCTCCGGGGGAATGCCCTGCGCAGCCAGGATATGGCGGGCCTTTTGGGGTCTCCGCCGATTAAGACGGGGCTTACGCCTACCGCCTGGTGAGGTTTGGTGCACCCGATCGTCGACGGGCTCACGAGTGTCGCCCGCGGACACTCGCTTGTGTTCCGTCCCCGGGTTGTCTCTTGCACTGCTTCTTTGTGACAAGCCCTACGCTTGCCCGGCGTCGGAGCCGTTGCCGCTACGCCTCCGTATGTGTTCTTCGGCTCGGGCGTACGCTTCCACTTTGTCGAAGAGTTCTGCCTCTGACTTGAGTGGCTTCCGCGCGTTATATTTAGCGAGTGGTCCCGGGCGGAGACCTTGTGTTGCTGCGTTGATGATGGTTGTTTCGTTGACGTTCTTGACCTGGCAGCGCACTTTCGTGAAGCGCTTGAAGTAATCCCGGAGCCTTTCGTCAGGTTTTTGCTTGACCGCGAAGAGCTGGTCTGCATCGACACGCTCGACGTAGTTTCCCTGGAAATTGTTGTAAAGCTGGCCGCGGATCTGCTCCCACGCGTGGATGGACTGTGGTTCAATGCAGAAGAACCAGGACAGCGCCACGCCTTGTAACGCGAGAGGGAGTCCTCTTGCCTTCGTGGTGTCGTCTCGTACATGCGCACGAAGCCTCGTGCGTCGGAGTCGCCCTTGTAGGCCTCGATGACACTCGAGAACTTGAAGCCTACGGGCCAAGCCGCCTGCTGTAGGCTCGCGGCAAGCGGGGACTCCGGATCTATTTGCCGCGATGGGACGTGACTAGACGTATGGGGTTCGGATGCCGCCGCCGGGGGGGTGTTGGCTCCGAGCCTCTTGCATGTCCCGCACCGCTTCGCGGAGGACTGTTAGCTCCCGCTGAAATGCGCTAAGGGCCTCCAGCAGGGCGGCCTTTACCGCGGGCGTGGCTGGGGCCATTGATGCGCTTGGCGGCGCTACCGGTACGGCGATGACCACGGCCTGCGCGCCCGGGCTGCCCGCCGCGTTATCGCGGAGGACCCTGGAGCCGGTGACGAGGTTCGCGTCGCCGCTGGGGCCGTTCACCGCTTCTGCGCCGGGTGGAAAAACGGATGTGCCTGCGTTACCATCGCCGGGGTTGGTCGTCGGGGCAGTGTTGGTGGGGTCTGGCGTTGCGTCTGTGGCGGGGTTGGTCGTTGCGTCGGTGGCGGGGTCGGGCGTTGCGTCGGTGGCGGGGTTGGCAGTCGCACCTGCACCACCGCTCGTACCTGCGGCTGCTAAAGCCGAAGCCCCGTGCTGACGCGAGACCTCGCCGCTTCCGCCTTCTTCGCCGCCGACGGTGGAGCTTTCCTTGGTGCCATCCTGCTTCAGATCTGGAGGCTTGTTCTTGTCCTCCCCACGGACGGCGCCAACTATTGTGGTTGCAGACCAAACAGAGAGAGAGTGTAGTAGTGGAGAGTTGAGTAAAATGAATGGCTTCGGGGTTCCCCCCGTGGCCTATGCCACACATATATATCCAAATGGTGAGTGCTTGTACAGTTATACCCTTACACATGGGTATTCCCCTCGGGGGCACTCATGTCATTACATATGTCCTATTTCGGACCCTACATCCTTCTAACAGGCCTACTGGGCTTAGGTGGGGGCCACCCCTACAACAGGAGGCTTGAGTTCTTTTAGTTGCAAGAGGCATTGTTTTGAAAGTACAATAAATAGGAAAACTCCTGAGACTTCGACAAGTGGTCGTATGCATCCGTCTATGAGGAGTGGTCGGAGGCGTTCGGCTTCGACGAGTGGTCGGAAGCGTCTGTTCGAGGAGCGATTGGAGGTGTTCAGTTTCGACTAGCAGTTGGAGACATCTGTCTTTGTGGAGAGATCGGAGGCACTCGACTTTACAAGTGATCAGAGACTCCTAAAGCGCTTGAAACTCATGCGATCAACAGATGATTAGATCTTGCCAGCATCTTCGCGATGCCCACGGGCTTTTTGACGGTGAACTCTGTAGTGCCTAAACAGTGGTATTGCCCACAGCAATCGTGGTGCTTGGCAATCTATCCTAAATGTTGCCATCTTTTGACATGCGAGATGGCTAAATAGCAGAGAAAGGGAAAAGAGGAGATTAACCTTCCGAAGTAGAGCGTGCCATGGCCTTGCCTTGTGCAAACTATTCTCTTGAGTTCCTCTGCCTTCTCTTCCTTCCCTCGAGTTCGTTAGTGTCCTAACTTGTCATCGAGTGTTCAATTCCTTTGTGTCTCTATCCACCGCTCTGTTTCTCCTATGTTTTCTCTTTCGTCTTCTCTCCGTTTCATCTTCTCTCTCCTCCCCATGGTGAGCGGATGTGCTCCCCCATTTATAGGCAGGGCGAGGGCCGTAGGTATCATACGCGGCTCCCTCGCGGTGCCTGATCATGCCATTTAAATTGAGATTGAATTCCTGATTGACTACGAATTAATTTCCTTCGAGAACTTTGCTTTCCATATCAAAATATTTGTTTACTTCCATCAGATGGGGACATGGTGTGATCATCTTTCCATTGTGAAGACAATGCATCCCGAATCAATCTTTTTTTCCATCCGTGGGCATAGGATTCCGTAAATTAGCCATGCACCTTGCAATCGGATGAGAACATGCGGTCATATGAGGCACGATGCTGCAACTGATTGAAACGTGGTCGTATGATGTACGGCACCATAATAGTCGTGGTCGTAATGAGGTGCTATGGTCAAAGCATCACGGTTGACACAACGTGGTCATGATGGCCAGCCGACAAAGCGTGGTCGACCCAACATAATCGAAGAATGTACTCGACACCCCATGTGGTCGAAGGCGTGGTCACGAACATGGTCATAGTATGTGCACGAGTAGGTGTGGTCGACACAACACGCTCATCTCAACGTGGTCGTAGTCCGCACTCGTAAAAGTACTATAATGGGCTTGGTTGAAAGGAGTACTCGTAGAGCACTAGGGCACTATGGTTAGTGGTCGTAAGCTTAACATGTTCAAAATAAAGAAGCCATGGTCAATACAACGTGGTCGAAACGGCCATGGTCGAGCGGCCCTGATGATGTAAGGTGCAACACACTAACAACTTTATTGTTTTGTTTCTCGTGTTGTTTCATGGCTCGATTATGCCAAAGTTCTTACTCAACATATATCTCCCTATTTGCCCCAACTTGACATATTTGCACAGAATCTTGTCAAACAAATGCCCCCCGCCGAGTTAAGTTTGAGGCGCGAAGTGAAACGAACTTAACTTGCCCCATTTATGGCGGCCCTAACTCAAACTCCCTCCCAGCAGCAAAGAAGCTTCACTAAGTTGGAAAGTATTGTTCGTGTTGTAGTCAATTTCTTTTACCCATTTCACCAACCGGCAATGTTACTAAGGGAACTCGGACCCTTTCCATTGTTACACATACGAGAAATTCTTTATATAAGCTCATCGCCTGGGCTTTCTACCATCATCATCAATTTGAGCAGACTTTGCTGACTTTTCAAATGAGCATCGTGATTCATATTTTTTTCTTCTTACGACCATGGCGTGTGACGGTAAACAGCTGACTTCTGGCAAATGAGGGTTAGGCTCTTCGGCGAGACCTCAGGGTAGTCATCGTACCAAGCTTGCCGAGCAGTCAATACATGCTGCCTCTTCTAGCGTCAACCCACAAAGAAGGGGTCCACAGCGTCAAGGGCCGCCTTCTTCATCAACCAATGGCCATGTCGTGAGGCACACCCAAGTCATACATCTGACTTGACCCGCGGTCTTCCTACTGGTTCTATTGCCAACCACCATTCAGATCTGTTGATGCTAACCACGGTAGGAAATATGCATCTTTAGTCCATCGCCTCCATCTACCCACCAAAGGAGTGACCAAAAATGTCGTTCTACAAAGACTACAATCCACACTGCTGCATCTCCTCCACAGATCAGTCCACCTTCCTTGAGTATCTCATCTGATGTGACACTACCAAACTCGAAACACACTTCTAATCACAAGGAGGCACTGGCGGCTCCTACTACTGCACCCGATGGCAAGGAACATCCAAGGTCGGTTCACCCCCCTTTCTCGTTTCGATAGAAACCTTATACATCGCACTATTACTTATTGCAACATCTTGGGCTTAAGTGGTCATATGTTAGCATGGACATGTTGGAGGAGCTTGGCCTTATTGATGAGGGGATGTCTCAGGCACTCCATGCTTTCATACTTGATGGGACAATTTTCCCACGTGTGCCACAAAGACATCCTTAGACAACGCCAGCTATCAACCTCCTCCTGCGGAAGCATTGCCAGTTGATAAGAAAGGGAAGCACCCAGTAGAATACCATCTTGAGGAGGATAATGAGGGTCGCCCAAAGGCACGCCTTTCCTGTAAGTACATGAATTTGCCATTGTTCATGAAAAGAAATAAACTTGATCTTGCCAAACCTTGCTATTTTCAGCTGATTCGTTACTGCTCCTGCTAACTCGTACTCGCTATCTAATTGAGCCAAAAAGCTAAAAAGAAGCCTAGACGAACACATAAGAACACTCATATCCAATGGACCGAGGTTCATACTCGATTTGGTTCGCAGTCCTAGTAGCACACATTACGGGCTATAGGACCTTGCACTCCTGGTCAATGACTTCCTCTCCACACGTCGTGCCGTAAATGTACACAAGGATTTGCATGAGATCCAAGAACACCTGAAACAGAATCCTCTTGATATGGCTCACATCACCAAACCAATCGAGATGGTTACACGTGAGTGGTTCAAGGACTATGAAGAGCCTCGCCCTGAAAGCTTAACAAAATTGGCGTCTGACTTGGAGGATCTAAAGTACCATTTGTTCGGAAGTTCGAGTTCCAATGCTTTTGAAGAGACAACTATCATGACCGTTGAGCAGGAGGCACACTCTTTACTATAGCAACTTGAGGCAGTGTGATGGGAATGGGGTCCCGATCTTCCAACAGGTTCTGGATATGTTCGATTTGGTGGAGGCACGACACAAATCGATCCAGCTTCCGAACAACACGTCCCGAACCCCGCAATCGCAGCACCACGTCTCCTCAGGTTATCAACCGTGCGCAGCCCGGTTGACCTCGCCAAGAAGGCTAATCCTCGCCTGCGAATCGAAGAACACAAGCAAGAACAAGGAAGAACACAACTGAATTGCAGATGTATTGATTTAGCACTCGAAAGTTGGGGTCTCACAAACCGATGAACGGCGAAACTGTTCAAGACAGAATTAATCTAAGCAAAACCCAACCCTAATGGTGGGGGTGGTAGCTGGATATAAAGGAGTTAGGGGCGTGCAAAACCCCTAGACGCGCCCCTAATGGTCTCCAACACGATACAAAGCCGAACGGCCCAAAGACGGTGGCGCAGCACCCTGACAGATTCTGATTGCCCAATTGTTTCGACGATTCCCGTTGACTCAGAAGGAATTTTGACATGGGACCAGAGCCATTGGAAAGGTAGTCTTCTCAGCTTTCCATACATATGTGGAACGTCCAAAACGAAGTCCAGATGCGATCTGGGCGTCTGTTTTAGTGCGGCCTGGTCCTGGACTCCGAATTAGATTCGAAGTCGGCTTGAGTTGGACCTCCATCATGATTCGACCACCCTTGCTGGGCTTGTGCGCCTCGTAGCCCTTCTCCAAGTACTTCTAGGTCCTCTCCATGGTTCCTAATCATAATTAAATCATTAGGTAGCAATCGATTCTCAAATGAACAAAAAGAAGTACTTAGGAACGAGCTCACCTGTAAATTCAATTGTCGGACGCGAGCTCTAGTGATTGGTCCTTGAATGTCAAGTGGAGGAGTGTTGTGTGTATCTGACGAAGTGATGTCCTCATCATCCTCCCCCTCTTGAAGCAGAGTTGTCCTCAGCTCGGCCTCATCTTCCTCTCCCAAGTATGGCTTCAAATCTGAAATGTTAAAGGTGGGACTAACCCCAAACTCGGGAGGCAACTCAAGTTTATATGCATTATCATTTATCTTCCCAGCTATCTTAAAAGGACCAGCAGCTCTAGGCATCAATTTCGACTTTCTTAACTCAGGAAAGCTATCCTTTCTCAAGTGCAACCAATCACCCGGTTCAAGTTTAACTTCCTTTCTACCTTTACTACCAGTAATCCTATATTTTTCATTCATCTTTTCAATGTTTGCCTTAGTAGTCTCATGCATTTTGACAATAAAATCAGCACACTCCTTAGCATCATTATGAACTCTCTCACTAGTAGGCAAAGGCAAAATATCAATAGGGGCACGGGGATTGAATCCATACACTACCTGAAAAGGACTTACCTTGGTGGTGGAGTGTTCCGCTCGATTATATGCGAACTCAACATGCGGCAAACACTCTTCCCACAGCTTCAAATTATTCTTCAAAACAGCTCTCAACATGGTAGACAATGTGCGGTTCACCACCTCGGTTTGGCCATCAGTTTGTGGGTGACATGTTGTAGAGAACAACAACTTTGTACCCAACTTGTTCCATAGAGTACACCAAAAGTGACTCAAGAACTTGGCATCATGATCTGAAACAATAGTAGAAGGCATACCATGCAAACGAACTATCTCTTTGAAAAAGAGGTCAGCAATATGAACGGCATCATCGGTTTTATGACATGGTATAAAGTGAGCCATCTTAGAAAAATGATCCACAACAACAAAAATACTATCCCTCCCCTCTTAGTCCTGGGCAATCCTAAAACAAAGTCCATAGAAATATCGGCCCACGGAATAGAAGGAACAGGAAGAGGCATACATAAACCATGTGGATTCAAGCGAGACTTAGCTTTTTGACATGTAGTGCAGCGAGCCACAAACCGCTCAACATCTCGCCTCATCTTTGGCCAAAAGAAGTGTGTGGCCAAAATGTCCTCCGTCTTCTTAGCACCAAAATGTCCCATCAAACCTCCTCCATGCGCCTCCTGCAACAACAAAAGACGAACGGAACCAACTGGAATGCATAGGCGGTTAGCTCTAAACAAAAATCCATCATTGATCACGAATTTATTCCATGCTTGTCCCTCTTTACAATGCAACAAGACATCCTTAAAATCATCATCAAAAGCATATTGTGCTTTAATAGTTTCAAGACCAAAAATGCGACAATCAAGTTGAGACAACATGGTATAGCGTCGAGACAAAGCATCAGCAATCACATTATCCTTTCCTTTCTTGTGTTTAATGACATAAGGAAAAGATTCAATAAATTCAACCCACTTAGCATGTCTACGATTCAAATTGGTTTGACTACGAATATGCTTAAGTGATTCATGATCGGAATGAATGACAAATTCTTTAGGCCATAAATAGTGTTGCCACGTCTCTAAAGAACGAACAAGAGCATACAATTCTTTATCATACGTGGAATAATTAAGAGCAGGACCATTCAATTTTTCACTAAAGTAGGCAACAGGTTTGCCTTCTTGCATCAAAACACCACCAATACCAATTCCACTAGCATCACATTCGAGCTCAAAAGTCTTACCAAAATCCGGAAGTTGGAGCAATGGTGCGTGTGTAAGCTTGTCCTTCAAAAGATTAAAGGACTCCTCTTGTGATGGCCCCCAATGGAACACGACGCCCTTCTTTGTCAACTCAATCAATGGTGTCGCAATGGTGCTGAATTCCTTGACAAAGCGGCGATAAAATCCTACAAGGCCAAGAAAACTCCGCACTTGGGAGACCGTCGTGGGCATGGGCCAACTCCATATCGCCTCCACCTTGGCTCTATCAACCTCAATTCCCTATGGAGTCACAACATAGCCAAGAAAAGAGACTCGATCCGTGCAAAAGGTGCACTTCCCAAGGTTACCAAACAAACGTGCATCCCTCAAAGCATTAAAAACAACACGTAAGTGATTCAAATGTTCATCCATGGACTTGCTATAAATCAAGATATCATCAAAGTAAACAACCACAAATTTGCCAATGAAAGGACGTAAAACCTCGTTCATTAATCTCATGAAAGTGCTAGGTGCATTAGTTAAACCAAAAGGCATGACTAACCACTCATACAAGCCGAACTTAGTTTTAAAAGCAGTTTTCCATTCATCGCCAAGTTTCATTCTTATTTGATGGTATCCACTACGCAAGTCAATCTTTGTGAAAATTACAGCACCACACAACTCATCAAGCATGTTGTCTAGCCTAGGAATAGGATGACGATACCTTATAGTAATGTTGTTAATGGCTCTACAATCTACACACATACGCCAAGAACCATCTTTTTTTGGAACCAAAAGAACAGGAACAGCACAAGGACTAAGGCTCTCACGTACGTACCCACGGTCCAAAAGGTCTTGGACTTGTCGCTGAATCTCCTTAGTCTCTTCAGGATTGGTCTTGTATGCCGCACGGTTTGGCAAACTCGCTCCAGGAATCAAGTCAATCTGGTGCTCAATCCCTCGAATGGGTGGAAGTCCTGGAGGTATCTCATCAGGGAAAACATCTCTAAACTCCTGCAAAAGGTTAGTGACAGGAGCAGGCAAAGTGCAAGGCATATTATCAAGAGAAAATAAAGCATCTTTGCACACAAAAACATAGCATGTATCATTAACATCATCAATTTCAGCAAGGTCTAATTTTGTGGCAAGCATAACAGAATTTTTCAAATGAATTACTTGCTATTTTTCAGATTTATCATGTTCCTTTTGATCATTAGCAGCAGCAGCTCTCGCCCTATCGGCCTCTATAATCTCAGTTGGGGTCAAAGGCAGTAAAGTAACTTTCTTTCCCTTATGCATAAAAGTGTATTTGTTACTACTACCATGGTGTAAAGCATCATTATCAAATTCCCAAGGTCAACCCAATAAAAGAGAGCATACTTGCATGGGAACCACATCACAATCAACATGATCAGCATAACCACCAATGGAAAAATGGACTCGGCATGTTTGCGTTACCTTAGCTTTTCCAGAATCATTTAACCACTGAATATGGTATGGATGTGGATGCGGTCGCGTGGTCAAGCCAAGCTTCTTGACCAAATCAGAACTCACCAAGTTGTTGCAGCTTCCTCCATCAATGATGACACGTGCGCGCCGGTTCTTGATTGCAAAGAAAGTCTGAAACAAATTATGGCGTTGAAGCTTATCGGGTTGTTGTACCTGTGTGCTGAGGACTCGCTGCACAATGATGCTCCGTAGCATCGCTGTGGACGCCCCACCAAGGATCAGGTCATCATCACCACCGCCATTGTCGTCCGAGGCAGCAGCAACAGCATCATCATCCTCCTCGACATCCGAAGTGCTGATGTAACCTCCATCTTCTGTAGCGATGTATGCCCGTTGGCTAGGGCAATTCTTCTGCACATGACCAAGCCCATGGCAGCGGTGGCACTGAATGTCGGAGGAGCGGCCCGTTGAAGCCATGGAAGAAGAACTCTTGGCTGGAACCTGCAAGGAATTTTTTGAAGCATCTGCAAAGCGTGACGTGGAAGGTGGCTTCGGTGGCGCTGCTGCAATCTTGTTCACAGGTGGTGGAGGAGAACGAAAACTCGAAGAAGACTTGGGCAGTCCCGTCGATGTAGTCGTGCGCGGCGTGTAGAAGGGTCGTCCGGTGCTTGCCTTCGCTGATTCCTTGCGTCCCTACAATTCTTTTTCTGCAAGCATAGCAAGCTGGAACAACTGGTTGACAGTAGTAAATTCTTTATAATCAACAATGTCCTGAATTTCACGCCATAACCCCCCGTAGAAACGACAAATCTTATCATCCGTGTCCTCAACAACCCCACAACGCATCATACCCTTTTGAAGCTCAGCATAATAGTCCTGAACAGCACGATCACCTTGTTCTAAGCGCTGCAATTTTTTTCTCAAATCAAGTTTATATGTGGGAGGAACAAAACGATTACGCATATCTTCTTTTAACCGCTCCCATGTATCAGGTTGTAAGCGCATGTTACTTAGTTCATTCCACCAGATAATAGCAAAGTCCTTAAACTCACTAGTAGCTTGTCTAACTCTATGTTGTTCAGGAACCAAGTGAGAATTAAATTTCTGCTCTACCGTCATCTCCCAATCAAGATATATATCAGCATCGTAAAGACCAGCAAAAGATGGAATGGTAAACTTGACTTTAGCAAAAGGGTCGTCGTTACCATGACGGTTCTGGTTATTACCTCCCATACCATGTCGGTTTTGCTGAAGACACCGACGTAGTCGTGCAACTTGTGTCGCCCGCTGATCAATGTTGCCATCCGCATCATACACTGTGTCATCATCACGACGATGACCGTCATTGATAGGTGGCAGGCGTGCCTCCAATGTGTCCATCCGACCAGTGAGGTCAGCCAACCGCCGTTCCACCCGCTCAATGCCTTCCGTGGTGTTCAACTTGGCAATGGCGGCGACGATTGTGTCCATTCTCGCTCCGAGATCAGTGATTGAAGCATTTTGTTTGTCGAGTGCAGCTTGTAGATGGCCGCGACTAACACACTCGTTGAAATCGACCGGTGTCGCGTCACCTTCGTTTCCTGCCATGGTTAGTGGAAACACAGAGAAAACAAAAGGATTATCCCTATCAACTAGAAAGGAAGGACAGTGGAAACCCGCAAAGGAAGTGGCTTACCAAGCTCTTACAAGTGTTCTTACCATCGCAAACAGTAGGTGGTACAACCGGTGGCTGGTTCGTGATACCTAGAGGGTGTGACCCGGCGATTGCAAGGGTCAAAAACTGTGTTGTCCGGAAGTATGTATATGGAGCTTGGAAGGCCAAATATGTTAGTGGAACACAAGTCAATAACAGATAGTAATGCTGAATAAATGTCCAAAGCAATGGTCCTAGTTGCTGGCCTAAATGTGTCCTATATCAGTGTTAGGATATGATGAACAAGGAATCACGGCCAGAAAGTAAGCGAAGACAGCAACAAAGATGGCCAGGCAAAAACAGCACAAAACAATATCTGTCACCTAAAACTGTGCTCTCTTTTTTTCCTTTTTTTTCTTTTTTTTTAGGCACGGAACTCAGGTGCCTTTGCTCTCAGGCAAAACCAGGTGCCGAAATTTTTCTTTTTTGTTTCTTTTTTCTGTTATTTTTTTCACAAAGCAGAGCATAGAAATAGGAACCACACAAAGTTTCACCTCAATCTAATGTAAGGTGTGGCCTACAGAAAATGATGAATGTGCTGTAAATTTGGTGTGAAAGTTCGGAGCTCGAGTACTGCACTTTCCAGGCCGAATTTGGGCAAAATAAATTCGCCGTTTCGAGTCCGTATGCGAAAGTGATGAAAATGATGAATGTTGGTTTCGGATGCAAAATTTAATTTCACCTAATTTCAAAAAAAATCGCCTGATTTCGAGTCCGTATGCGAAAGTTATGGCCGTTTGAAGATGGGCCTCCGAGTTATGGTTTTTGTGGAGGCCAAAACGAAATCCGGTGGATGAAATTGGTGGAGATTGGGGGCGGAAGCTCGAGAAAAAGGTGGGGGATGGTGCTGGGTGATCACGAGACTCAATGGGGAAAGGTGCTGGGTGAGAAAACAAAATTGACGGCTAGGGTTTGTATAACAGGTAGCGGAAGGAAGACAACCCGAAACAAAACACGATCTAAACCAGCAACACAACTTGACTAAGGACACAAACTCAACACTACGGACTCTGAAATCAAATTGTGCAAAAGGCTAAACGAGATCTGGGACAAGGAACAACCTATGACTACAATTTTTGTAGGGCTTTTTCTTGGACTCTAGGATGAAACCGAAAACAACAAAGGTAGGGTAAACTCGAACCTGAAGGAACACCTGAAGCTCAGATTACCACTTGATGGGAACGGGGTCCTGATCTTCCAACAGGTTCTGGATATGTTCGATTTGGTGGAGGCGCGACACAAATCGATCCGGCTTTCGAACAACACGTCCCGAACCCCGCAATCGCAGCACCACGTCTCCTTAGGTTATCAACAGTGCACAGCCCGGTTGACCTCGCCAAGAAGGCTAATCCTCGCCTGCGAATCGAAGAACACAAGCAAGAACAAGGAAGAACACAACTGAATTGCAGATGTATTGATTTAGCACTCGAAAGTTGGGGTCTCACAAACCGATGAACGGCGAAACTGTTCAAGACAGAATTAATCTAAGCAAAACCCAACCCTAATGGTGGGGGTGGCGGCTGGATATAAAGGAGTTAGGGGCGTGCAAAACCCCTGGACGCGCCCCTAATGGGCTCCAACACGATACAAAGCCGAACGGCCCAAAGACGGTGGCGCAGCACCCTGACAAATTCTGATTGCCCAATTGTTTCGACGATTCCCGTTGACTCGGAAGGAATTTTGACATGGGACCAGAGCCATTGGAAAGGTAGTCTTCTCAGCTTTCCATACATATGTGTAACGTCCAAAACGGAGTCCGGATGCGATCTGGGCGTCCGTTTTAGTGCGGCCTGGTCCTGGACTCCGAATTAGATTCGAAGTCGGCTTGAGTTGGACCTCCATCATGATTCGACCACCCTTGCTGGGCTTGTGCGCCTCGTAGCCCTTCTCCAAGTACTTCTAGGTCCTCTCCATGGTTCCTAATCATAATTAAATCATTAGGTAGCAATCGATTCTCAAATGAACAAAAAGAAGTACTTAGGAACGAGCTCACCTATAAATTCAATTGTCGGGCGCGAGCTCTAGTGATTGGTCCTTGAATGTCAAGTGGAGGAGTGTTGTGTGTATCTGACGAAGTGATGTCCTCATCACAGTGTGCACAAGTGTATCATAGGAGTTCAAACTTGTTGAAGGTGAGGGTGCAAAACTGATGGAACGTAGTCAACAGCTCAAATCCTCACTGCCAAAGTGGTGGGTGGAAGCCAAAAGGCTAGAAAAGAGGTGCAAAAGTGAGAGACCATGTGGAGGTGACCACATGCTTATGATGAGTAATTGACAAGTATGTTGCAAAGATTGAGTTTGGTTTGAGTGATTTGTGCCAGGTTGGCATTTGGCGCAGTCGGGTTGATTAGACGGTCTTATTGCATATTATGTCTCCCGATTGGTCGTTTGGGCAATTTCGTGCCTGTGTTTAGTTTATTGATGTTATTTATGCTTACATGTGTTGAGCGGTGCTATTTGATGTGTTTCTTGTCTGTGTTGGCTGTAGGACGTCGAGGCAGAGTCGTGGCGAGACACGAGGTGACCGGACTAGACACGGGCGGTGTCGAGGTCAGAACGGTCGGATGTGTCGAAGACGACGGAGGCTCGAGGTAGCTGCGAGGCTTGCGAGGCAAGGAATGAGGAAGCTTCCCGGAAGGTGCAGGAGGGGCGTTTTGGTGAATACGCAAAGCTGCACTAAAGGAGGCGGATTATGGATAAAGCACTAGGGTTGGTAGAGGCTTAGTGGATAAAGAGAGAGGCAAATCCATTAGTGAGAGACTATAAATAGGGGAGTGTCTCCTGCATGTAGTCCAAGTCTTTTTGGAGGTTGTTTTATTTTCTCTTTATTGGTTGAGAGTGGGTGAAGGAGGCAGAGGGTGTTCTGCTTTTTCCTTCGTTGTGTTCTTGGGTGTTCAAGTGTGAAGCATGTAGCTTGTGTTCTCAATCCAAGCATGTATGGGGTTGTAGGGATGGTATGAGTTGATACTCTATGCAATCATGTATCTCTCTTCCTCATTATCAATCCAAAATGATTTTATTTGAGTTTGATTGAGTTCCCAAGCTCTCTGTGGTTTTTACCCTTCGATGCTTTCTAGGCTTGATTTTTGAGTTTTTGTGTTTTGGCTCGATTCTTGCTGGGGAGTGGCAAAATGGGTTGCTCTATGATGGAATTGCATTTCTAGACCCTTTGGTCACCTAGTTCCAAGAGCAATTTGATCAATTTGCAAGAATCACCTTTTTAGCCTTCCTGTGTTCTTATTCTCATTTCTAGGGTTTTGGTGAGAATCATGTTTCCCTTCTTGCGATGGCTTGAAATTTGGCAAGCTTAGTCCAGAGGCTATTAAGCAGCTATTCTCAAAGTTTCATGGCCAAAGGATCAGAGATGGAGTGGCAATTTGATCTTTTGGGCAGCTCTCTGTATTTTTCAGTTTTTGGGTCAAATCCCAGTTTATTTATCTTGAGTTGAATTCTCTTGATCCCTTGAGTTTCCCTTGCTATTTTAGTTATTTCTCTGCTGTTCTGGTCTGTTTTATCCTTCAGGAAATCTTTAATTTCTCTGCAGTTGCCTCATTTCTGACGTTGCAGTTTAGCTGTCTGAAAATCAGGATTTCTGGGCTGTTATGCCCGAGGGGCGGTCAGACCGGCCATTTGAAGACGGTCAGACCGGACGCAGAGTGGCGGTCAGACCGGCCCTATGTGGGCGGTCAGACCGGCGGCCAGGGAGCGGTCTGACCGGTCCACATAAGGCGGTCTGACCGGCCCTGCCTGGCAGTTTGGGTTGTTTGGTATTTTTTTGTGAGTTTTTGCCCCTTCCTTTTTGTTCTCTATGTCTGCAATGCTTATTTCTTTTGAGTGCTAAAGTTCCCAGAGGACTTTTTCTCATTTTCTTCTTCATAGCATTGGTTGCTATTGGAGAAAGATTGAGGTGTGTACTTGTAGGGGATTTTTAAAAGTCGACATTCACCCCCCCTCTGTCGCCATTTCGGTCCAACAAAAAGGCTAGGACACGTGAAGCGGAGCTCCATCGCCTTGCAAATAAGAACAAAGATATGATCATAGATCACCCCATCGCTATCAATTATCTGTCTAAATGTGTTGCGAGACTAGAAGGGTGCTGCAACAACGTCAAGATGTACGTGGAGCATGTTGTCAAACAGAAGGATCAGCTCACACCCAAGGCACCGCCGGAGATTGAAGCCATCATGTCTTATATGTGTAATCCATATTTTGGCCTGCCCAAACCTTCTTAGTAGGCTTTGACAGGTTTGGCATTCTCGACATCTTTAGCATTGCTTACTTCTTAAAATAAAGTCGGATCCATTTTTTCGGACCACAGAGTGTAATTAGTTTTTTAAATCTTGTCTTATCATAGAGTTGGGGCATTTTCTATGCTCCCAGAGTCATGTTGCATAGATGTCTGACCAAGTTTGTAAGCATCTACTTATTTTGCTTGAATAAAATTATTATTGATCTCCGATATGCTTTATTGATTGAGTCGATATGTTGATATGCTAGAAATAATCTCGGTGTATGCCAAATACTCATGTATTCGATCTTGAATAGGACTACTCGATCGACGGGTGCTGCAGTCCTCAATGCTCTGTGATCGATCGGGCGAAGCACCATGTGGTTGGGTCGTGGCTCTGACCACTGTGTGGTCAGATCTACCTAGCCAGAGAGTATCACGACTCTGAAAACTACGTGATCGGGTAGTGGCTCCAAGTATTGCATGATCGGGCAGTGGCTCCAAGTACCATTTGGCTCTGAGTACTATGTGAGGGTAGCGACTCCAGGCATTGCGTGATCAGGCAGCCGAGCATTGTGTGGCCAGAACTATGACCGGAGCATCTAACTATGGGAGCAGTCTAAGTACCCATCAAGTTGAGTAGTAATCATATACATTGGCCACCTTGCCTACAAAGGTTAGCATAAACGCAATCAAAGGAAGCAAAGGAGAAACACAGAAGGTTAGAATATATATATAGAAGTACTAAAGCGAATAACCATGCCATGGTATACTTGTTTTGAAGCGAAAGACCATGCCGCATAACTGCATTGAGGCAAAAGACCATGCCATAGCTGTGCGTAGGCTAAAAACCATGCCATAGAGCTCTGTCGAGGTGAAAGACCATGCCATAGAGCTATGTTGAGGTGAAAGACTATGCCATATAGCTGCATTGAGGTGAAAGACCATGCCATAGAACTGTGTTGAGGTGAAAGACCATGCCATAGCTATGCGTTGAGGCAAAAGACCATGCCATATAGTTGCGTTGAGGCAAAAGACCATGCCATACAACTGTGTTAAGGCAAAAGACCATGCCATTAGAGCTCTGCCGAGGCGAAAGACCATTCCATAGAGCTGTGTTGAGGTGAAAGACTATGCCATAGCTATGCATTGAGGTGAAAGACCATACCATATAGCTGTGTTGAGGTGAAAGACCATGCCATATATCTGAGTTGAGATTAAAGACCATGCCATATAGCTGTGTTGAGGTGAAAGATAATGCCATTAGAGCTCTGCCAAGGTGAAAGACCATGCCATAGAGCTTCAAAGACAGTGATGCGGTATGCCCATAGAACTTCAAAGAGACGATCACCAACCCCTTTGATGCCTATTAACGGTTTTCTTAAGTATCATGCGAAGAGCTTCATTGAATGCCTCAGCCATTTCATGGCTTGAGGGTAACAACTTGTGGAGTACATCCACTTGATTTTGTACTTGTCTATGAATCTTTGCATCTTGTTGGATATGAAGACTTTACCATCGTCAGAACGATGTGAAACCCCAAAGTAGTATATAATGTGCCTTTCTAGGAAGTTGATCATGTTGTCACCTTTTACTTCTCACAATGATCATGATGGTGTTGATCTCGTACCCCACTTCTGGGAGAACAAGTGCTGCTGCAAGCTTGGCCAAAGTACCTGTTGGTGCATTCCTACTACGCGGCATATGGTCGAAGTCACAGACGAAGCTGCAGTCGAAGCTTCGGGCCAATGCTTTGTAGTCAAAGTAGTTGATGCAGCATTGCCAAAGTAGTTGATGTAGCGTTGTCAAAATAGTCAATGTAGCGGTTGCAACACCGAGTCGATGCACCATTGTCGAAGTAGTCAATGCGGCAATCATAGCAGCGAGTGGAAGCAGCGGTCATAGCTAGTGTACCGGTCGTAGTTATAGTATGCCGGTCGTAGCGCAGACCAAGGGTGTTGGCGCTGACGTGAGGATGGCCTCTATGACGACTTCAATGACATGTCCATGGGCTATGTGACAGCGAGCTCCGTGATAACTAACTGAACATCGTTGGGTCGCTAGGCAAGCATGTTTTGATGTCTACTGTATTCAATCAGTGAGCGTGGCCACCGCTAAGGGCTTCGATAGCACTCGTGTAGGTTCAAGAAGGCCCCAGGGCAAATTTGGCATCCTCAAGAGCATGTGAGAGACCATGTGGAGGTCATCCCATGTGAATGATGACTAATTGACATATGATTAGGTAAGTCGAGTTTGGTTTGGGTGGTTCGGACCTTGACGTTGCGTGGTGCAATCGGGCTCGGTTGGACTTGGTCAAACTTGGTTGTATGGTATTAGGATGCCTATTCTTTGATTCGACAGGTTTGGACTTCATCATGGGTAAGTATGATGTTTTTATGCCATTTACGCTTTCATGTATCGAGTGGTGCTATTTGATGTGTTTCTTGTTTGTGTGACTGCAGGACGTTGAGGCGGAGTTGTGGTGAGACACGAGGTGACCGGACTAGACACAGGCGGTGGTGGGAACGGGGTCCCGATCTTCCAACAGGTTCTGGGTAAATTTGATTTGGTGGAGGCGCGACACAAATCAATCCGGCTTCCGAACGACACGTTCCGAACCCCGCAATCGCAGCACCACGTCTCCTCAGGTTATCAACCGTGCGCAGCCCGGTTGACCTCGCCAAGAAGGCTAATCCTCGCCTGCGAATCGAAGAACACAAGCAAGAACAAGGAAGAACACAACTGAACTGCAGATGGATAGATTTAGCACTCGAAAGTTGGGGTCTCACAAACCGATGAACGGCGAATTGTTCAAAGACAAATCAATCTAAGCAAAACCCAAACCCTAATGGTGGGGGTGGCGGCTGGATATAGAGGAGTTAGGGGCGTGCAAAACCCCTGGACGCGCCCCTAATGGGCTCCCACACGATACAAAGCCGATCGGCCCAAAAGACGGTGGCGCAGCACCCTGACAGATTCTGAACGCCCACTTGTTTCGACGATTCCCGTTGACTCAGAAGGAATTTTGACATGGGACCAAAGCCATTGGAAAGGTGGTCTTCTCAGCTTTCCATACATATGTGGAACGTCCAAAACGGAGTCCGGATGCGATCTGGGCGTCCGTTTTAGTGCGGTCTGGTCCTGGACTCCGAATTGGATTCGAAGTCGGTTTGAGTTGGGCCTCCAACATGATTCGACCGCCCTTGCTGGACTTGTGCGCCTTGTAGCCCTTCTCCAAGTATTTCCAGGTCCTTTCCATGGTTCCTAATCATAATTAAATCATTAGGTAGCAATCTATTCTCAAATGGACAAAAGAAAGTACTTAGGAACGAGCTCACCTATAAATTCAATTGTCGGGCGCGAGGTCTAGTGATTGGTCCTTGAATGTCAAGTGGAGGAGTGTTGTATGTATCCGAAGAAGTGATGTCCTCATCAGGCGGTGTCGAGGTTAGAACGGTCGGATGTGTCAAAGACGGCAGAGATTCGATGTGGTTGCGAGTCGTGGACGACAAGGAGCGCGGAAGCTTCCCGGAAGGTGCAGGAGGGGCGAATCGGTAAATTCGCGAGGCTGCACAAGCGGGAGCGGGCTCTGTTGGATTTAGCGGGCGTAACGGGGTGGAGACCCGTTAGCCAAGGGCTATAAATAGAGGTTGGTGGCTGCATGCCCACTCATGGATTTGGGAGAGAGTTAGTGTTTCTTGAGTCAAAAGAGGCTTTGGGAGGTTGTTTTTCCTTTGCTCTTTAGTGGTTGGTGAGTGGGTGAGAAACACAGAGTATGTGCCCTTCGATGTCTCCCTGAGTGCTCTGTGTGTTCTTGAGTGAGGATGTAGGGAGTTCTTGTAATCCAAGCATGTATGGGGTTGTAGGGATGATATGAGTTGATACTCTATGCAATCATGTATCTCTCTTCCTCATTATCAATCCAAGATGGTTTTGAGTTTGATTGAGTCTCTTAGCTCTCTGTTGCTTATTTCTCTTCGATGCTCCCCATGCCTGAATTTTGAGTTTTTTGATTTCTTGTTGTTCTTGCTGAGGAGTGGCAAAATGGGTTGCTCCATGATGGGATAGTGCCTTAAGGTCATTTGATCGAGTTTTCCAGGAGCAAATCAAGTCTATTCTCAGATTTGAGTTTTTGGCCTCCTCTGTTCTTTATCTCCAGTTCTAGGGTTTGAGGTGGTTTGTGTTTTTCTTCATGAGATGCTCTAAGATTTGGACTCTCAGGTCCTTAGGCTATTGCTAATCTTCTTGCAAAATCTCATAGGCAAAGGTCTTGTGAATCAAGAGCAGTTTGGATTTTTGTGCTCTCCCTGAAGTTTCCTATGCATTTCTAGGGTTTTAGTGCATTTCATGTTTCCCTTCTCAAGATGGCTTGAAATTTGGCTTATAGAGTCCAATGGCTATTGCTAACATATCTGCAAAGTCTCAAGGCCAAAGGATTGGAGATGGAGTGGCAATTGGAATTTTTGGGCAGCTCTCTGTATTTTTTAGAGTTTGACTCAAATCTCATTTTCTTGACTTCTTGATGAATTCTTTTGATGCCTGATGTCTCTCTGCTATTTAATTCTTGTTCTTGATCTTTTGGGCTAAGTAGTGCAGCTAGATTTCATCTCTTTCTCAGTTTGTGGGTGGTCTGCATTTTTACTGCTTGCTGTTTTTCAGACTGCACAATTCTTGTTTTCGGGCAGCAGCTACAGTATGCATTTTCAGCAGTTCATTTCAAATTAACTCAAGGTAGCACTGTTGTGCAGATTTCAGCCGAAAGTATGCAGTCCAAATATTCAATATGTGCACTCGGTCTGCAGTAAATTGAGCTCTCGGCAAGAATCTCTGTTTTCAGTTTTTAATCCCCATCATTTCAGCCGAACTGCACCTCTCATTTTCAGTTTGTAGCAAGCTCTCTCGGCTGCAGCAAACCTGATCATTTCAGCTCCTTATTGCTACCAAGACACTCCTATTTCTTCTACTCTTTTAGTGTTCGGGCAGCAACCCTTTTACTGCAGTTTGTGCTCTCATTTCAGTTCAGCTTTTGCAGTTTCTTTGCCAAGTGTGCAGCAGTATTAGAATCTACTGTGCTGCTCCTTTTTCAGTTTTTCCTATGCAGATTTTTCAGCAAAGTGTATTTTCAGTTTTCATTTGCAGAATTTTCAGTTGTGTGCTTTTTCAGTATTTCTTTGCAGAGTTTCAGCTGAGTGTTTGTTAGTCTTTTCTGTCAGTCTTTCGATCGGATCTTAACATAAAGCATTTATTTTTCTTCGTAGCTTTCATAGCTATCGGTGAAGAAAGAGGTGCGAATTTTCAGGGCGTTTTTAATGTCGACATTCAACCCCCCTATGTCGCCATTTCGGTCCAACAATTGGTATCAGAGCCGGTTAGCTCTTTTCAATAGATTTTAACCGGTCTCTAGAGCCATGGCGACGGACAAGTACTCGACCAAGCCTCTGATATTTGATGGCATTGATTTTCCCTTCTGGAAAAGCCGGATGGAGACCTACATCTAGGCTCAGGGATATGCCATCTGGAGGAAGGTCAAGGTCCGCTATCTGGTTCCTGCCGATGAGAACATCAATGTGGCAAATATGCCCGATGTTGAGGTGAATGCAAAGGCAAGGAACATAATCATTCAAGGTTTGAGTCGTAGCGAGTTTGACCGCATTTCGCATCTCACGTCGGCTTTCGAGATTTGGGAGACCCTCAGTGCTTACCATGAGGGCACCACCCAAATCAAGACAGTCCGACAGGACCAATTCAAGCGAGATTACAACAAGTTTGAAATACTCGCTGGTGACTCCCTTGATGAGTGCTTTGCGCATTTTCACAAGATTCTGAGCAACCTCCAAGCGGTCGGTCTCACATACCCCGACTCGGATAACGCTCGACAGATGCTCGCTGCACTTGACTTGCGGGTTTGGGAGATGAAGGTGACTACCATCAAGGACACCACGGACCTCTCGACTTTGACACTTGATGCGCTGTACTCGCGCCTCAAGACTCACGAGATTGACATTGTCTCTCGTAAGTCGAAGTCGCAGTGGATGGCTTTAGTCACCGATCCCACCGTGGCTTCTAGTCCTTCTTCTGATTCGCTGTGTGGTTTCTCCCCTACTGCTCTCTGTGACGTAACTGATGATCAGTTAGAGCAGCTCGAGGATGAGCAACTGGCCCTCCTAGCTCGAAAGTTTTCCCATGCTTACAAGAGGAGGAGGGACAAAAAGAAGGGAGGACCTGTGATTTGCTTCGAGTGTGGTGGCCCCAACCACATTCGAGCAAACTGCCCCAAGCTGGAGAAGGGCAAAGCTGACTATGACGGTTCGGGCAAGAATGACTACACCGACAAGAACCGCAACAAGAAGCCTCCAGTCCATGCCCAAGGCAAGAAGAAGTTCCGCGACTTCGGGAAGGCCAAGAAGCTGTTTCACCGCGTCCTCACCGCATTCGACGACCTCGACCTCAGCGAAGTGGAGGGATGGAGCGACGACGACGGGATGGGTGACCAAGACCCCAAGAGCGGCGACGACTTCTTCGGCATGTGCTTCATGGCCCTTGAAGGTGAACTGAGCGACAGCGAGCTGTACTCCGACTCCGACGAGGTATATCCCACCTACGACCAGCTCAATCATGCAATCCTTAAGTTAGGTGGATTTCATGCTAGAGCTAGGGCTAGGTGTACCGAGTTAGAGAAGGAAGTAGATAGACTCTCATGGGAGCTTACTTCACTTACATCTGCTCCCTCCCGTGATGATTGTGATACATGCTGTGATCTGTTGGATGACATGGAGAAACTAAGGACCTTGCATGATAGTGTGTCCTCTGAGCTAGACATGATTAAGGTGGAGAATGTTAATCTGCTTGCTGAGTAAGAGATGAGTAGGATAGCTGTTGCTTCACCTACTATTGTTGAGACTACTTCTTGCACCTCATGTGAGGATAAGGACAATGCTTTTAGAGGTCTTTATACCATGCTCCTTGATCTGCCCGAGACTTGTGAAAGTTGTAATAATTTGAAGATGAACCTAATACGGGTATATCATAAAATTTTCTGAGTTGTATGCTTGGTTACTTGAGCCAACTGCTTCATGCTTGAACTGTGCTAGATTAACTGGTGAACTTGAATCTGTTTCCAAACAGTTTCAAGAAATGATTGACAACAACAAGAAAATGGCTCAGTACGCGACTAAGGATTCTGTTAGCTCACCATGCATTAGTTGTGATAAACTAAAACTTGAACTCGTTGCTTTGAATGAACAATGTGTGAAGCTAACTAAGGATTTACTAGAGAAGCCATCAACTCATTGTGATGTGATTGCTGAGGTGGGGGAGAAGCCCCAGGGTAAGGTGGAGGCGCCTAGCGATGTGAACCAACTGGCTAGTAGTAGGTCTGTCCCTTCCGAGTCGGCTGTGCGTGCACAAGCCATTCTTTCCTCTACTGTTGGTTCTTTTTCTGCTCCCTTACCTTCTGTTGTCTCTTCTTCCCCCTGCTCTTCTTGCACCTCTCTCTTTCGGGAGTGTCAGTACCTTATGAACACTCTCGAGAGATTTGTAGGCGGCAAGAAGAAGCTCAATCTTATTCTAGACCAATCCAAAATCTGCAGATTTAATCAGGGTCTAGGATACAATTTTTATGAGGACATGAGGAAGCATCCACCTGTCGTGCTCAGACCCATAGCACCAGGTGTGATCGAGACTGAGCCCAGGACCGAGAAAATCCAATTTAAGTCAGTGGGTTTTGTTTAGGGGATTTCTGACAGTAAGGTGATCTCACCTGCTGCTTCGGCCTCTCAGAAGGCGAAGCCTCCCCATTCTACTTCTACCTCTCAGAAGGTGAAGTACCACTGCACCTTCTGTCAGAAGGATGGACACTCGATCGATCGATGCTTCAGACGCACCAAGATTGCGCGTAGAGACCGTGCTGAGGCACTTAGGCGTATCCAGGGTCAGCCCCAGACCCTGAGTGCATCTAAGACCGGCACGAGGTCTAGGGTTGCTTCTGGTGATGGATTTGGGCAGCATCGAGGACTTGGTTTTTCTGAGTCTTCTGATTTTCGTCCTCATGCTGCTCTTGGTTGTGACTTCCGCCGTCCTGAGGGTAGATCTCGTTTTCCCCGTCGAGATAGCTACCTGCGGCATGTTCAACATGTTGCAGGTGACCTGACTCGCTCCTTCATAGCAGTCAAGCCCAACAACAGCTTCAGGTCTGGTCACAGACCTTCTGCTGTTTTGAGTGACAGAGAGTGTATGGTAGATAGAGGTCAGTCGTGCTTGACTACTTCATTTGCTCGACATGTTACTCAGTATTGGGTGCCAAAATCACTCTTGATTTACCCAGTACTGAGACTTTACTCTCTGTTTGACTCAGGTTTGCCGGGCAGGGAAGGGAAAGGTGTGGCTCGTAGACTCCGGGTGTTCACGACACATGGCCGGAGACTCCCGTTGGTTTCTTCCCTTGCCCGTGCTCCAGGTGATGAGATGATCACCTTTGGAGATGCTTCATCTGGGCGCGTCATCGCCAAAGGTACAGTACGTATTAATGATTCCTTCATTTTGAAAGATGTGGCCTTGGTTAGTAAGCAGCAGTATAATTTGCTTTCCGTTTCTCAACTTACCGATGACGACTTTGAGGTGAGCTTTAAGAAAAACAATTGCAAAATTCTTGATTCTTCGGGTAGTCTGGTTTGCGGGATTTCTCGTTTTGGGAGGATCTTTCGTGCTGATTTTTCTGAGTCTTCTGGTGATCCTCTCAGGTGTTTAGTTGCTTCTGAGTCCCGCGACCTCTCTTTCTGGCATAGGAGACTTGGTCATATCGGATTTGACCATTTGACCCGAGTTAGCGGCCACGACCTCATTCGTGGTCTGCCGAAACTCAAGATGGTCAAAGACCTTGTTTGCGCTCCATGCCGGCACGGCAAAATGGTTGCTGCTTCTCACCCTCCGGTCACAGTTACTATGAGTACTCTACACCGAGGAACTTTTGGGCTGAGGCTATAGCCACCGCGTGCCATGTCTCAAATCGAGTTTTTCTGAGGGCACACTTGCATCGTACTTCTTATGATCTGAGATATGGGCGTAAGCCCAGCGTCTCTCATTTTTGTGTGTTTGGTTGCAAGTGCTTTATTTTGAAGTCCAAGAACCTAGATAAGTTCGAGTCACGTTCTTGTGATGGGATCTTTCTAGGCTACTCGACTTCTTCGCGAGCTTATCGGGTTTGAAACTGCGAGACTAGTAAGTTGGTAGAGACCTGTGAGGTGACCTTCGATGAGGCAAGTCCGGGGACTAGGCCCGATATCTTAGGTTCTTTAGAGCAGTCCGAGCCCATCTTCGTTGATGATGAGGATGATGGAGATGAGGGTTATCTACCTGATCCAGTCCCTCATCCACCCCTCGAGGTGCCTTCTTCCACTGTACCCCGAAGCGATCAGCCCATGCCTTCTGCTTCTTCTGGAGCTAGTGGCTCTGTTCCTACCTCGTCAACTCACGAGGTAGATGCCACTTCTTCATCTCATCCTGGACCTCCTAGACACATTCAAAAAGACCATCCTTCTGAGCAGATTATTGGAGACCTGTTTGAGCGAGTCACTCGTTCAAAATCTGGCATGTCTCAATTCTGCCTTTGTTGCCTCCTTTGAGCCCAAGGATGTTTGTCATGCTCTATCTAACGAGTCTTGGGTCAATGCCATGCATGAGGAGCTAGAAAATTTTGAGAGAAACAAGGTCTGGTTGCTTGTCGAGCCCCAGCGAGGTCACAATGTCATTGGGACTAAGTGGGTGTTCAAGAACAAGCAGAGCGAGGATGGAGTGGTTATTCGAAACAAGGCTAGACTGGTAGCTCAGGGCTTCTCCCAGGTTGAGGGTCTGGATTTCGAGGAGACCTTTGCCCCTATAGCTAGACTTGAGGCCATTAGAATCCTGCTTGCCTTTGCAGCTTCTAAGGGTTTCAAGCTGTACCAGATGGATGTCAAGAGTGCCTTCCTTAATGGCTTCATTGAGGAAGAAGTCTATGTGAGACAGCCTCCAGGTTTCAAAAATCCCAAATACCCTAACCATGTCTACAAGCTTTCCAAAGCGTTGTATGGACTTAAGCAGGCCCCTAGAGCTTGGTATGAGAGGCTTAAGTCCTACCTGTTGAGTCATGGTTTTGAGATGGGTAAAGTAGACAAGACCTTGTTCATTTGCCAGCATGGCACTGATCTTCTGCTCGTCCAGATTTATATGGATGACATCATCTTTGGCGGCTCCTCACATGCTCTCATTTCCCAGTTTTCCGATATCATGAGCTCGGAGTTTGAGATGAGCATGATGGGCGAGTTGAGCTTCTTCCTTGGCTTCCAAATTAAGCAGACTCGGGAGGGTACCTTCTTGCATCAAGGCAAGTACACTCGAGACCTCCTGAAGCGCTTCGATATGAGTGATGGTAAGCCGGTGTCCACTCCGATGGCTACATCAGCTTCTCTCGACCCAGATGAGGATGGTGAGCCAGTTGATCAGAAGGAGTATAGGAGTATGATCGGCTCCCTCTTGTACCTTACTGCCTCGAGACCGGACATACACTTCTCCGTGTGTCTTTATGCTCGATTTCAGGCTTCTCCTCGCGTATGTCACCGCCAGGCGGTGAAGCGCATTCTTCGGTACCTTCGAGCTACCATTGACTACGGTATCTGATACTCTTCCTCTTCTTGTCTGTCCTTGAGAGCCTTCTCGGATGCAGACTTTGCTGGGTGTAGGATAGGTAGGAAGAGCACTTCTGGCACCTGCCAATTCACTGCAGAGGCTGAGTACGTTGCTGCAGCCAGTTGCTGTAGCCAGGTGCTTTGGATGGCTTCGACCCTACGGGACTTTGGGTTAGTCATAGATAGTGTTCCACTCTTTTGTGATAACACTTCTGCGATTAACATTGCTAAAAACCAGTGCAGCACTGTCAGACCAAGCACCTTGATATTCGCTAGAGACCAAAGTAGAGAAAGGTGACATAGTGCTCCAGTTTGTGGAGAGTGACCACAAGTTGGCTGATATCTTCACCAAGCCCTTGGATAGTTCGAGGTTTTCAGCTCTGCGGGGAGAGCTTGGGGTGGTTTGTCCTTATGGGCTGTTGTGAGGGGGAGCTTTGTGCTTTACAGCTTTATTATATTGATTATGCTCTTACTCCTTTCTGTTGCATTGCATTTTGGGTGAATTCGGGATAATAGTCCTTCAAGCATAGGTTAGAGTGATCTTCTTGTCTAGTCGTTTAGACTTCTTGCTCTTATCTTGTGATTCTAGGATGCTGCTTATTAGCTGTTCTCTTCTTACTAGGTTGAGCTTACTCACTGCTTGTAGGATCTAGCGAGGGTTGGGTCACCCTCGGGTAGACAAGGTACGTGTTTGCTCCTTAGTCTGTTAGATGACCAGTTGATAGTCCTAGGGTCATATGGGGTAGATGAGAGTCAGTCTGAGCCATAGTTGCCTCTATATCTTTTCTATGCTTTAAGGACTGCCCTTTCTGTTAGTATTGCCAGCTTCTCGATCTTATTGCTTTGGTTCAGGGGGAGTTCATATGGGAGCTTCTGGAGCTTAATATTGACATAACTCAACTTGAACTAAAAGTTGCATCTCATGTTGAGGGGGGCTGGATTTCTTTGCATTTTAGCATTGCGCATTGTAATATAAATACATTGAGCCTTGATTATTATCCTGTTATGACATGTTTACAATGCTTTACACCTTGCCATGACTTGTGCTTATTTGCTAGATTTATCATGACTTCATATGTGTAGACTAGCTTTTACCATGATAAGTCAATTAAAATTGCTCAACTTGAATTAAAACTTGTCATGCTAGCACTTGAGCCTAGTCTTTCTTGAGTTATCCCTTTATGATTCATGCCATCTCAAATAGGCTGAGTTGAGCGTTGAATCTCTATTGAGCCTTAGATTGAGCTATTTTAGTCTCTTGATGCAGCATGCGTTAGTACAACTTGTTTTAAAAAAATCAAAGAGATCTCTTTTGTGCGAAAAAAAACTGATTTCACCAATTCTTTCTCATGAGACGGCTTGCCATTGCACTAGGCATGAACTCAGAGGGAGTTTTGGATGACCTAGACTATCTTCTTAAGCTTCTTGCTTGGAGTAGTCGCATAAGGCTTGAGATCTAGCACATGATAAAAATATTGGTTGGAAACAACCATAAGTTTCAAAAGAACATATGTTATTTGTGCTCAATTTGCTTAAGCTACAAAAAGAACCAAGTACTTGAACCATTGTTTCATTCTTGAGCATATAGCACTATATTTGGACTCAATATTAGCTTCTTTGTTCCGCTTAGCTTATTGACATGGCCTGCATCATCCTTGGATATCTCTAGCTAGACTTTGCTTATTGATGACTTGACATGCTTACAAAATGCACTTCATTTCAGATTGTCATCTATATGTTCTAGCTGGCTTATATATATCTTGTCATGATCTAGATAGCCTTTTATTGAGTTATGGCTTGGTGTAATTCTTTATGGTCATTATGGATAATTCTCATGGCTCTAAATGCTGAAATAAACAAACTTCAGCCATTTCATCCATCTTTGTGATTTTATCCTCTCCTTTGCATCCTTGATGTGTTTATTGCCAAAAGGGAGAGAATACAGGAGAAAAAGTCATTTGGGAACATTTTAGAGCTTTGGAGAACAATTTGCTCTTTCAGTTGTTGCTCTAGTGTTTCCTTCTGTCGACATGGTCATTAGCTTCATTTTCTTCTTTGGACCATGTTGGACTCTTCAAACTCAAACTCAACTTCATGCTTTTTCTGGGTTTGTCAATATACACATCAAGGGGGAGATTGAGAGACCATGTGGAGGTTATCCCATGTGAATGATGAGTAATTGACATATGATTAGGTAAGTTGAGTTTGCTTTGGGTGGTTCGGACCATGACATTGCGTGGTGCAATCGGGCTCGGTCAGACTTGGTCAAAGTTGGTCGTTTGGGATTAGGATGCCTATTCTTTGATTCGACAGGTTTGGACTTCATCATGGGTAAGTACGATGTTTTTATGCCATTTACGCTTTCATGTATCGAGCGGTGCTATTTGATGTGTTTCTTCTCTGTGTGACTGCAGGACGTCGAGGCGGAGTCCTGGTGAGACACGAGGTGATCGGACTAGACATAGATGGTGTCGAGGTCAGAACGGTCGGATGTGTCGAAGACAGCGGAGATTTGATGTGGTTGCGAGTCGTGGACGACAAGGAGCGCGGAAGCTTCCCGGAAGGTGCAGGAGGGGCGAATCGGAAAATTCGCGAGGCTGCACAAGCGGGAGCGGGCTCCGTTGGATTTAGCGGGCGTAACAGGGTGGAGACCCGTTAGCCAAGGGCTATAAATAGAGGTTGGTGGCTGCATGTCCACTCATGGATTTGGGAGAGAGTTAGTGTTTCTTGAGTCAAAAGAGGCTTTGGGAGGTTGTTTTCCCTTTGCTCTTTAGTGGTTGGTGAGTGGGTGAGAAACACAGAGTATGTCCCCTTCGATGTCTCCCTGAGTGCTCTGTGTGTTCTTGAGTGAGGATGTAGGGAGTTCTTGTAATCCAAGCATGTATGGGGTTGTAGGGATGATATGAGTTGATACTCTTTGCAATCATGTATCTCTCTTCCTCATTATCAATCCAAGATGGTTTTGAGTTTGATTGAGTCTCTTAGCTCTCTGTTGCTTATTTCTCTTCGATGCTCCCCATGCTTGAATTTTGAGTTTTTCGATTTCTTGTTGTTTCTTGCTGAGGAGTGGCAAAATGGGTTGCTCCATGATGGGATAGTGCCTTAAGGTCATTTGATCGAGTTTTCCAAGAGCAAATCAAGTCTATTCTCAGATTTGAGTTTTTGGCCTCCTCTGTTCTTTATCTCCAGTTCTAGGGTTTGAGGTGGTTTGTGTTTTTCTTCATGAGATGCTCTAAGATTTGGACTCTCAGGTCCTTAGGCTATTGCTAATCTTCTTGCAAAATCTCATAGGCAAAGGTTTTGTGAATCAAGAGCAGTTTGGATTTTTGTGCTCTCCCTGAAGTTTCCCATGCATTTCTAGGGTTTTAGTGCATTTCATGTTTCCCTTCTCAAGATGGCTTGAAATTTGGCTTATAGAGTCCAATGGCTATTGCTAACATATCTGCAAAGTCTCATGGCCAAAGGATTGGAGATGGAGTGGCAATTGGAATTTTTGGGCAGCTCTCTGTATTTTTCAGAGTTTGACTCAAATCTCATTTTCTTGACTTCTTGATGAATTCTTTTGATGCTTGATGTCTCTCTGCTATTTAATTCTTGTTCTTGATCTTTTGGGCTAAGTAGTGCAGCTAGATTTCATCTCTTTCTCAGTTTGTGGGTGGTCTGCATTTTTACTGCTTGCTGTTTTTCAGACTGCACAATTCTTGTTTTCGGGCAGCAGCTACAGTATGCATTTTCAGCAGTTCATTTCAAATTAACTCAAGGTAGCACTGTTGTGCAGATTTCAGCCGAAAGTTTGTAGTCCAAATCTTCAATATGTGCACTCGGTCTGCAGTAAATTGAGCTCTCGGCAAGAATCTCTGTTTTCAGTTTCGGTCGCCTTTTTGGTCCAACAGCATGCATGATGGTCCCTACAAACACATGCGTATTGAGTGCGGGGCTCAGGTGCAACTGGTGAGAGTTGTGGCATCCTCAATGGTGTGGCCATGGACCCTACGACAGCAAGTTTTGTGCTCGGTTGCCGGCATCATCGGATGTCAAATTGATGATGTCCTTAGGCTACGAGTGTCGGTGTCAGTTGAAGTGGCTTCGATACGAATGATGATGGCTGCATCAGCCTCGACGACATGACATGGACTATGTAATAGTGCACTTCGGTGGTGTATGGTAGCAGCGTGATACCATGAACTCCAATCTGCTTGTTAGTTAACTTGATAGAGAGATGTATGTGCATGATCAAATCATTCCTGCACATACTGCTTCTTGTGTACTTGTATTCAGCAGGTTGGATTTGATATAATCCATGGTAGGTTAAATGATGTAGTTAGATTAGATGACGGTCGTTGCAACCTTGGTGAGCAACTACCCATTAGGGTGCAATCTATCATGACAAGCTCAGTGGGGACAGCTACAGTGGCTCCCATGATGATGCACATCGTTAGCCTCGCTAATGTGTAGTCCAAAGGCAGCTAATGCTCTATAACGATAACCACAATGACCTTAGTGGCACGGCCATGAGTTGTGAGACAATGGGTTGTGCAACATTAGCCAAAGATAGTCCAAGCAATGCCTCTTTCCTTTGTCTCTATGAGAGAGAATACATATCCATGTTGTTGTGGTGCAGTTCTCATTTCAATGTTTTTGAAGGCACTTTACGTTGTGCTGTCCAATTCCATCATAGTGGTAGTGTGACTTGCCCCCAATGATGTCCTCACCTTGGCTATTAACTGTGAGCTCCTAAACCATACAAACTTTGTCATCATGATGGATAGATAGCGAAGGGTTAGGATGGCGCTAAGGAGTGACCATGCCCTTGGAGTACAGCTAGCTTCATGGAGAAGAAGCCAACTTTTAAATCTTTAAATGCTTCTTCTTCCTCAGAATAGTGTGACAACTTGTAATGGAAGGTGCCTCCCAATTAGAGTTCAGCTTCAAGGAATGAACTTGAGGCATGTAATATGCCCTTAACATCTAAAGATGGCAATTCCTTTTGAGCTTGTTGTTGACGATGTCATTGTTGGAGTTTGCCTTCATGCATAGTAAGCACCTCTCGCATGACTTGCTCGTTGCACACTTGAATAGGTGAATGTCTTGTGTAGATATGGAAGCCTCACAACCACATTTTTCTTGAGAATATTACGCATAATCTTTCAATGAAAAGACAGTAGTAGAGTGGGTACCTCTTATTGTATGGACCTTTCTTTTAGTGGCCTCGACGCATGTGATGCCCTCAAGTATCAAAACATTGCTTTGAGAGCTATGCTCTTCTTGGCCTTATGAGACTAGGCACAATGTTTCTTTGACTTGCCCGTTGCACACTTGTAGGCATTATTATTTTGACAGCTTGGGGTTATCTTGACTCTCGTGTCTGACAATATGTGTTTTGGAACCATACTCAAAAACCTCAAATGGTAAAATCTCAACCAGCGAGAATGACCCAAACTGGATCGTGATGGGCATCGAAATGTTATTAACAGGGAAAGATTCTCTATCAAGACAGGGACCCTTAGTGAAAACAACGCCAAGCCACATATATTCATGCACCATGTATTATATGTCGGAGAAGCAACTGAAGATGAATCTGACGATGACCATTGAAGCGCAGCAAAGATGGGCGGAGAACCATGTCCCACTGGGTGTGCCATTTTGTTTGACGCGAAAAATCGCTCACGGATTTCTTGCTTTGGGGTATAAGGTGCAGGCGTGCCAGTGTACTAAAGTACATAAAAATAGATAAACACAAGAAAAGTAGGGAAAACATGTATTTTATTCATTCACTTAAGAATAACAAATTTGCAAGTTCCCTTTATATATATGCGCTTCGTAGCCTGCTTTGTGTAGCAGATCTAACATAGACGATGTAGTGTCCTGGTTCCTGGGGCCTCAGAAGGCTCCTGGTTAATTACATCCATAGGGTAAATCCACATAATACATCTGATTAAGCTGTGCATTGTCGTCATCTTCAGTTTTCGCTTTATGTTCTCTATGCAAAGAATGAATGATTAACGAAGGTGTGGGTGTTGGCATTATCAATAGCCTTGTTAGTCTATGGGGTCATTGATAGTGTGGTAGTTACACTGACCACACCCGCCCGTGCCATTTGACCTCGTTGGTATCAAACGAACACGATGGAAGTGATTTGAAGTATGCATGATTATCGTCTAGTATGACCAATCTGACAATAATAGTAGCAAGAATCGGTGTCGAGGATATATTAGTAGTCAAGGGTTACATGGTTGAAATCCATCGGATGTCGAACATGGTCAAAAGTCATCATAGTTGGAACCCATTGAGAAATATCTGTGGTCGAAATCCACAATGGTCGAAATCTACCGAAGGATGCCTGTGGTCGAAATCCATCGTGATCGAAGCCCACTGGGAGCGCCTTGTGGTCAAAAGTTAGTATGGTTGAACTCATCAAAAGATGCCCGTGGTCGACAGTCACAGTAGTTGAAACCCATCAAAAGATATCTGTGGTCGAAAGCCACTATGGTCGAATTCATTAGAGGATGTCTGTGGTCAACTGCCACAGTAGTCGAAACCCATCGAAAGATGTTCGTGGTCGAAATCCACTGTGATCGAAACACATCAGAAGACATCCATGGTCGAAATCCACTGTGGTCGAAACCCATGGAAAGGTGTCCATGGTCGAAACCCATCGAAAGATGTCCGTGGTTGAAATCCATCGTGGTCTTGACCCATCGGAAAATATCCATGGATGAAATCCACCGTGGTCGAAACCCACCGGAAGATGTCCATGGTCGAAAGCCATTGTGGTCGAAACTCACCGAAAGATGTCTGTGGTCAAAATCCATCGTGGTTGAAACCACCGGAAGATGTCCATGGTTGAAACCCACTAGAAGATGTCCGTGGTCGAAATTCACCATGGTCGAAACCCACCAGAAGATGTCCGTGGTAGAAATCCACCATGGTCGAAACCCACAAAAAGATGTCCGTGGTCGAAAGCCACCATGATCGAAACCCACCAAAAGATGCTCGTGGTCGACAGTCATAGTAGTCGTACTCGTAAAAGTACCATGGCATATTGGTCTTAGGACGTACTCGCTGGAGTACTGTAGCACATGGTTGTAGGACGTACCCGTAAAAGTATTGTAGCCTAGAGGCCGATCATCACCGCATCACCATGGTCATAAAAGTGTTGTAGCACCATGGTCAAATATTACAGTATCACCATGGTCGTAGGGCGTACTCGTAAAAGTATTGTAGCACACTATGTCGAACGGGGCACCTATGAAGCCTGGTCATCGGGGAGTACTTGTTGGAGTACTAAAGCACTGTGATCAAAGATCTATAGCTGATGAAGTAGGCATACAATGGGCGGTTGGCAGTGCCTGAGCACCCAAGGTAGTCAATGCTGCTCGAGTACGATGAGTGGTCGACGGCACTCAACTACGGTAAGCGTACGGAGAGGCCCGCCCTCGTGAAGTAGTCGAAGGCACTGGACTTCAACAAGCGGTTGGAGAGGCTTGACTCTGGCAAGTGGTCATATGCATCCGTCTACGAGGAGCGGTTGGAGGTGTTCGACTTCGATGAGCAGTCGAAGGCAATCGGCTTCGATGAGCGATCGGAAGCATCCATCTTTGAGGAGCTATTGAAGGCGCTCGACTTCGGCATGCAGTCAGAGTGCACGTCTTCGAGGAGCGATCAGAGTGTTTGTCTTCGAGGGGCAGTCGGGGTGTTCGGTTTCAACGAACAGTCGGAGACATCTATCTTCGTGAAGAGATCAGAGGTGCTTGACTTTGCGAGTGATCGGAGACGCCTACCCACAAGAACGATCAGAGGCGCTTGGCTTTGTGAGCAGTCGGAGGGCATGCTTATAGGAAATGATCGGAGGCGCTCGACTTTGCGAGTCGTTAGAGACGCCTGACCATGAGAAGCAGTCAGAGACACTTGAGAGTAGCATCATTCGCCTCACCTTGCAGAGCAACCATCAGATCGGACACACGAGTAGGCCAAAAATCTGGTATACAATGGATCGCTACAGCTGCGTAGCTTGGGCTGGAACGATCAAGCTGCGGGTAAGGGATGAAGGGGCTTTGCACTTTAAACTCGTGGGATCAGCAAATGATCTTACCAACATCTTTGTCATGACCACGAGCTTTTTGACGATGAACTCTGCAGTGCCTAAATGGTGGTATTGCCAACAGCGATCATGGTGCTTGGCAATCTTCCCTACACGCTGCCATCTATCGACATGCAAGATGGCTAAATAGCATAGAAAGGGAAAAGAGGAGATTTACCTTCTGAAGTAGAGCACGCCATGGCCTTGCCTTCTACACACTTTTCTCTTGAGTTCCTCCGCCTTCTCTTCCTTCCCTAGAGCTCATTAGGGTCCTAACTTGTCGTCGAGCGTTCGATCTATGTTTTTCCTCTGTGTCTCTATCTGCCTCTCTGTTTCCCCCTCTGTTTTTTCTTTCGTCTTCTCTCCGTTTTGTCTTCTCTCTCCTCCCCTTGGTGAGCGGATGTGCTCCCCCATTTATAGGCGTGGGCGGGGCCGTAGTCATCGTACATGGCTCCCACGTGGTGCCTGATCATGCCATTTAAATTGAGATTGCTTTCCTGATCGACTACGGATTAGTTTCCTTCTAGAACTCTGCTTTCTATATCAAAAGATTTGTTAAGAATTACTTTCATCAAATGGGAACATGGTGCGATCATCTTTCCATTGTGAAGACAATGCATCCCAAATCAATCTTTCTTTCCATCCCTAGGCATAGGTTTTCGTAAATTAACCATGCGCCTTGTAATCGGTAGAGAACATGCGGTCGTATGAGGCACGACACCACAACTGATTGAAATGTGGTCATATGAGGTATGGCGCCACGGTACTCGTGGTCGTAATGAGGTGTTGTGGTCAAAGCGTCACGGTTGACACAATGTGGTCGTGATGGCCAGTCGACAAAGCGTGGTCAACCCAACATAATCGAAGAATGTACTCGACACCCTATATGGTCAAAGATATTGTCGCAAATGTGGTCATAGCAGGTGCTTGAGTAGGCGTGGTTGACACAACACGCTCATCTCAATGTGGTCGTAGTACGCACCCGTAAAAGTACTGTAACAGGCTTGGTTAAAAGGAGTACTCATAGAGCACTGGGGCACTACAGTCAGTGGTCGTAAGCTTAACGTGTTCGAAATAAAAAAGCTGTGGTTGACACAACGCGGTCAAAATGGCCGTGGTCAAGCGGCCCTAATGATGTAAGGCGTGACACACTGCAACTTTATGTTTTATTTCTCGTGCTGTTTCATGGCTCGATTATGCCAAAGTTCTTACTCAGCATATATCTTCCTATTTTCCCCGACTTGACATATTTGCACAAAATCTTGTCAAACAGCTATTTTGGAGAGTTAGCCGTTAAACTAGCAGTTGACCTCCGAAGAGCCTTGAGAGCCATTAGAAGTGACAATGGCACAAAATTCAAGAACTCACCCTTCGCTACTTTCTTCATTGGGAGAAGATTAGAGTACTAGTTATCCTCACCTAGAGCCCCCAGTAGAATTGGTTTGTTGAGAGGAAGAATAAATCCCTTATAGAGATGGCTAGGATCATGCTAGATGAGCACAGCACCCCTAGGAGATTTTGTGTTTAGGTGACCTATACTGCTTGCTCTGTGTGAAATAGGGTTTTCTTGAGATCAAGTAAGATTTCTTTTGAGTTTAGATTTAGTCATAAGCTTAGCGTCTCTCATTTCAAGATTTTTTGGTTGCAAGTACTTCATTCTTAACCATGGCAACCTAGATAAATTTGAATCAAGATGTTTCCTTAGATATCCTGCTCATTTTTGTGGCTATCATGTATTTAATTTAGATACTAACAAAATTGTTGAGACTTATGAAGTCACTTTTGATGAGGCTAGTCCTGGTACTAGACCCAACAGTGTAGATACACAGGTACATGGTGATAGGGAGAGTATCTTCATCAACAATGACTCTGACATAGAGGATGAGGACCCAATCCATCATCTAGTCACTCCTGAGTTAGTTGGAGAGCCTGCTTCTACTTCTTCAGCTTCAGTAGAGCAACCTCCTCCCACTTCACCAGTGCTTTGAATGGCTCTACTCCTACCTCCATAGCCCATGAGGTAGAGGCCACATCTACATCAGGACCTCCTCTTCATATTCAGTAATGACACCCTCTAGAGCAGCTGATTGGGGATCTCCATGAGCGAGTTACTCGCTCCACGTTTATCTCTCCATGTTTTCATGCACATTCTACTTTTATTGCATCTTTTGAACCTTAAGATGTCACCCATTCTTTATCTAATTCCTCTTGGGTCAATGCCATGCATGAAAAAGTTTAAAAACTTTGAGAGAAACCAAGTCTAGACCATACTTGAACTTCCACTTAATCATAATGTAATTGAAACAAAATGGGTTTTCAAAATTAAGAAAAGTGAGGATGGGTTGGTATTTTGAAATAAGGCTAGGCTTGTAGCTCAAGGTTATTCCCAGGTAGAGAACTTAGACTTTAAAGAGACCTTTGTACCTGTAACTAGATTAGAAGCCATTCGCATATTACTAGCTTTCACGGTGTCTAAGGGGTTTATGCTTTTTCAAATGAATGTCAAGAGTATTATTCTTAATGGTTTCATAGAAGAAAAGATCTATGTCAAGCAACCACCTAGTTTTAAAAATCCCAAGTTTCCAAACCATGTGTTAAGCTCTCTAAAACCTTGTATGGATTGAAGAGAGCATCTACAGCTTGGTATGATAGGCTTAAGAATTTCTTGCTTAAGAATGATTTCAAAATAGGAATGGTAAATCAAATCTTATTCATTCTCGGGCATGGTAGTAACTTCTTACTTGTTCAGCTTTTTGTGGATGACATCATATTTGGTGTTTCTTCTCATGCTTTGGTATCCAGATTTTTAGATTCTATGAGCAGTGAATTCGAGATGAGTATGATAGGCGAGCTGATCTTCTTCCTTGGTCTTCAAATCAAGCAACTGAAAGAAATGATATTCACTCACCAAAGCAAGTACATGAGGGACTTTCTTTGGTGCTTTGACATGGAAAGTAAGAAGCCAATATCCAACCCATTGCCATTTCTACCATGCTAGATGCTAATGAGGATGGAGAGCCTGTGGACTAGAAGGAGTACTACAACATGATCGGCTCTCTCTCTACCTCATGGCATTAAGGCTGGACATACAATTTGTTGTGTGTTTGTGCGCTCAATTTCATGCTTCCCCTCATGGATCATGTCGTTAAGTAGTGCGTCACATCTTAAGATACTCTTGACTTTGGACTTTGGTATTCTTCTGATTTTGCTGGATTGTGTGTTGGCTTCTTGATTTGCTGGATTGTGTGTTGGCTTTCTACCCAATATTCATATATTTGTATATATTGAAGTGAAGAATTTGTAAATACATGGGAAAAAATTAAGGCACTATTTACCCCCACTGTTGCCATCTTCGGTGCTATTAACTAGGGTTTTCAATATCGGTATGGATTTTTTACCAAAGGTGGCCAGTAGAAGTGGTAATCATGATTATTGAAACATTTCTGTGAATTTTGGACCAAAAATTCAAACAAATTTCAACATTCAAGTGTTTCTAACAGGCTAACTATGCAAGGCATTCAAGTTGACTCTCTCTTTTAGTGCCTGATAGAAGATCTTCACTAGCTTAGATTAGTTCTGCTCAACAGATGTATTTTTTAAACTGGCACAAACCAAGATCATGCTTCTGTATTTTCAGTATTACTAGTGAAATTTCATTAGCTTTTATGAGACAAAAATGGAACAATGCACTCTTCTGCATATTAAGCTAATGAAATATCTACTCTATAGAAGTCTAATTAAATCTGTTAGGCCTAGTAAGCTCCGGTCTCTACCCCTGATGTCCCGGTCACCACTGCCCTCCTCGCCTCCGCCTCGGTAGCCACTGCCCTCCTTGCCTCCTCCACCGCCGCCCTGGCCTCCACCCCCATCCGCCGGCCTTCTCCTACCCAGCCGTGGCCTCCACCGCAGTCCATGCTTGGCCCTCCGCTACCTTCACTACCCGCCATACAATGGGGACTTGAGAGGGCGGAAGGAAGTGGGGACGCACTAATGAGGAGATGGGGCGAGCCGCACCGCAAGACAGAGAGGAGGTGAGGAACTGAGGATTGAGGAAGAGCCGAAGACGATGAAGAGGAACTGAGGAGAGGCCGAGAGGGCTTCTAAGCCAAAGAGAAGCAACGTGCCCGCGCGGCCAGAGGAGAGAGCTGGAGAAGGCGTCGCAACGCGTTAGGGCACCGTGCCGCCATGCGTTGGGCCAGCTGGGCTGCCTCCATTTCAAACGGGCCGATCGAAATAATTGGGCTGGTGGCCCATTTTACTGGAGGGTACTGATTAATCCGATAAAAACGAAAATTGGTCGGTTTTTAGAATCCTGCTATGGACTGGATGTTACCATCTTCGGTGTTATAGATTCCAATGGGCAGGGAGCGAGCAGCTTCCGGGCGGTATATGCAGGGTGAACTGGAACGGTTGCTGCTTCGGGCTGCTCAACCTAGAGTTGAATTTGATGGTCCGAACACTGAGAATACGATGGCAATGGCATCAATGGGTCCCTCCCAACAGCCCGTGGGTAGGGATGGCCATTCCATGCGATGTCATAGACGAAGCACTCTTCGCGGCGGCCACAAGAATCATAAATGGTGATGGTCAAACAGCAAAATTCTGGACCTCCACCTGGCTACATGGAGCCTCACCGCGGATGGTGGCGCCAAACCTGTACCGACACTCTAGGAGGAAGAACAGGTTGGTGGGGCACGCACGACCTAACCGCCACCTTGCTAATTGAGTGTGTCGAACTTTTGGGAGAATTGAAAGGTTGAATATTACTCTCTCCCAGCATGAATAGGATACCGTCGTCTGGAAGCTCACACCAACCGTCGAGTACTCCGCCCGTTCAGCCTACCTAGCCCAGTTCTACGGCACCACCAATTCAGACTTTACGCAAATATATACTCTGGAAGGCATGGGCGCCATCCAAATGTACATTCTTCGCTTGGTTGGCACTTCAAAACAAAATTTGGACAGCGGCACGCCTTCAAACCAGAGGATGGCCGAATGCTCATTCCTGTGCGCTTTGTGGCAGCGAATGAGAAACCAGTGATCTGTTGTTCCTGCATTGCAGCAAGTCAAAGCAGATATGGCAGGAAATGGCAAAATGGTCAGGTTGCCCCGGCTTTTACCCCAGCCACATCACAGCAGAGGGAACGCTGAATGCGTGGCGGAGTCGCAGAGTTGAACATTTCTCCACGACAAACAAGAAAGGTGCTAAAACCCTCATCACCCTAACGAGCTGGCAAATCTGGCTAAAGCGGAATAGACGGATTTTCCAGAATCAAGTTAGCTCAATTAGACAAGTAATTGGAGTCATCAAAGAAGAATCCAGAGTGTGGTGCTCGGCAGGAGCGTCGGGGCCGGAAGCCCTCCTCAACTGCGAGACGTAGCATTTGAATCCTTCGTTGTTTCCTTTCTGTTTTCCTTTCCTCCCTTCTTTCTGTTTTTTCATCCTGTAACTATCTTGCTTCCTACTATTAATGCAAAGCCAGCATGACTGGGTCTTTCAGAAAAGCCTTTAAGTTGGAACAATGCAAAAATCTTACTGTTGTAGGGATGGCCCCCACCTAAGCCCAGCAGGCCTGTTAAGAGATTATAAGGCCCAAAATGGGACATGTGTAATGACATAAGTGCCCCTGAGGGGAATACTCCGTTCTATGATAATAAGAAGACAACATCAAGAGCAAGTATTGGGAAGTCTACGACCTATCCAAGAGAACAATGTTTCTCTCTTTCCTTTTGACTTCTACAAGTGCTAACCCCTATTGCGCATATTTTCTTTCCTCTGTGGAGCTCAAGAACTATACGCCAAGCAACAACCCGAAACCCATTGCTAGCCAATATAACCTACCTCCATTCTTTCTGCTCTACCGGAATCTCAGGGTCGAGATTCATTTAAGGGGGGTAGGTAATGTAACATCCTAAATTTTGGATGTTTGAAAATTTGAGCAATTCAAAATTTTTATTTGCAACTTATTGGCATTCGAATTTTGGTTCCACAATTTATTTGAGTTTTCCTGAGTTTTGTGCTGAGCAAAATGATAACTAGAAATAAATCCTAAATACAGTATAAGAAATAATTTAAATGTGAGCTTAAAACTCTAAGAATCAAAATACCAAAAATCTTGGGTTCAAATTCAAGTCAATAAAATGCAACCCAAAAAGGAATATTAGAACATAATTCGAGATGATTAAACTAGAATTTCCCTCCTTTACTTCAGTTTGCATACAAAACAAAGGTGGGCAGTCAAAAATTTGCATATACAAATCATAGCAAAATAATGTCAAAATCGAAATCCAAGGGCAAAATTTAATAAAATAGAAAATAGAGAAGTAGTAGATTTTGGGGTTTAGATATTCGAACCATGGTTTGAATTAAAAGTTCAAAAATTGAAATCAATAATCGTAAGCATAAAATAGAAATTTAAATTAAAAATTCAAATTCTAGAATTATGCAAAAATCAAAACCAATAAATATTAATGTAAGATAAACATCCAAGTTAAAAATCCAAATTGCAAAATTTGGCTTGAGCCTGCCGTTTCTCTTTTTCTCCCTTTCTCTCTATGCCCTGTGGGCCCCTCCCCGCCGGTCTCCCTTTCTTTTCTCCCTCTCTGCCATTTCTCCCTCTCTGCCATCTGTGCGCGGGCCCGGTGCCCAGGCCCTCCTTTCCTCTTTCTTTTCTTCCTCCTCCACTCTTTCTTCCTTTTATTCTGTCACCCGAGTACACCCCCTGCACCCATGCCGCAGCTCCGTCAGCCGGCCCCGCAGCTACTGTGCGCGCGCCGTCCTCGCCTGCGCTCCCATGCCGGCGCGGCGTCAGCCACCCTCCCCCGTCCCCTCACACCACGCGCTGCACCTGCCCCATCCCGACGCCCATGTCCTGCCACCCCCGGTGCCCTGCGCGCACACCTGCCCCGCCGTCCCGTCGCCCTCGGTTGTCGGCCACAGGGCAGCGCAGCGACCCCTCTCCGCTCCTATAAGCAGCTTGCCCCCCTCCCGTTGCTTCCCCGCGCCCTCTCCCATTTCCCCTACCTCCCTCTGCCCTTCAACCCGAGCGCCGGCCACCGCCTCGCGCCGCCCCGGCCGCTTCGGCGACGCCACCCCCACTTCGACCGCGTCATAGCGAGCCTCCACCCCTCAGCTACTCCCCGTTCAATTTAATTGGAAAATGCCGCGACGAGCTCGCCGTATGGCTCTTCTTCCCCGAAACCGGCCAATCCCGTCACCGCCAGTGCCGTGCTCTTCTCGGTGGTTCCTGGCCTGATTCCACGCGGTGGAAGCAGCCCATCGGTGCCCCGGAGCTTCTTCAATGGCTGGCCGATGCTCCTCCCCGCCGGTGTGATCTCTCCGCGCAAGCCATCCGCTGCCACCCCTAGGCTCTCGTCGCCGGCTTTCCCTGGGGCCTTTCCGGCCAGGCCAAGCTTTGGGTAAGCATGCTCCCACCTCCCCCATGCTCGTGTGTGCCTTTTTCCCCTTCTCTCTCCCTTCCGACCACCGTCGCCCCCATGGCCGCCTCGCCGCCGACCGCTCAAGTGGCCGCCCAAGCCGCCTTGCTCTACCTCGGCCTACGCTACTGCATCCCTCGGCCTCTCCACATCTTGAGCATTCCGTTTTCTTATGCCATCGGCTCTCCGGCCCTCCCCTGCCAGCGGCGGCTCACCTTGGCCAGCGCCGCCGCTCCTCCTGCGCCTCCCCTGTTTCTTCCCCCTCTCCTCTGTGCTGACCGAACAGAACACCCCCCCAAATGTCTTTCCTGGTGTGCATGACATGTGGGCCCAAGGCCACTCAAGGCAATTAGGCTCAGCTCTTGCTAGCTAGTTAAGAAAAATCCAAAAATCAAAATGTAATGGCACACACATATAAATTGGTTGTCCATGCAAAATAAGGTTACTAAAGAAGACAAGGAAAGGGTTGAGCTATGAAATTGAAATAAAGAATTGTGCAAGATGAGAATATCCTAGCTTTAACCTTTGATCAATTTGCATGCCATTTTCGTTAACCCATTTTAATTAGGAAATAAATCCAGGGAAAAATTGGAAATAATCCAAGAAAGTTAATAATCTTTATTAGGATACAAAATAAGATCAACTAAGATTTAGTATCTAGTTGTTTATTTTATAAGTAATTACCATAGCTGGAATGTTTATTGAGGTATAAATACCAATTAAAGGCATCAATAAAATATAGTTTTGTTTAATGTCCAAGTAAGGATCCTAACTAAAAATATATCCAAGTTAAACTAGGTTGAAGTGCAAGTTAAAAACATAAATAAAATATGATGTAGGGATAAATTAAGTTAAACCCTAGCATTAGGATTCATGCAAAATAAAGATGCAGAGTGGGATTGTTATACGTCAAATTTAGATTTACTTTTAGGGGTACCTTTGATTGATATAAAATGTAGTCGTCTAAAATATGGTTGTCGCTCCTGTGTCTTTAACAGGTATATCAATTGATAGCAACCTTTAATTAATAGGGCGTCTCCAAGAAGAAGTGTCTTATTAGAAAGATATATATATATGTATATATGCTGCAATTGTAATAAAGTAACCTCTAGGTCATCGGGTGATTAGAAGTAAGCTACCTAATGTAGTTACGTAAATAGTAGTTATCACTAGCGAGCCATTAACAAATAAATTTTAGTGTTAGATTTTGCTAAATAGCAAATCCCGAAATATAACTTTATAAATCAAGCCTTGCTAGATAAATAAATAAAGCTAAGTCTAATAATAATAAAAAATGTATAGACAAAATGATAATGGTGCCACCAATTAAACCTCAACGTTAGATTTAGTAAATAATATTATCAAGCATGATTGAGTATAGCAAGCTACGACCCGTATAGATAGATCCTAATTTAGATTAAATTAAGCCTAGAAATAACTGAGGATACATAAAATGTTGAGCCATAAAATGCTATAAAACCAGACTCCAATATTTATTTGGTAAACTAAAAATTATATACATCTCTATGTGTAACGTATGCCCTGAAGATTAACGCTCGACAAAAAAACAAAGCTCAGCTAAAAACTTGTACACCGAATCATAGGTCTAACCTAGCTCATGGAACTTCCTTGATAAATATAAAAATAATAAAAAGAAGTTATTAAATAAAATAGAGTAAGCCATAGTATTCAATGGCCGGCTCAACCTAGTCCTCCCCAAATCTAAAGCAAGATAATCTCGTTAATATTTCTATGTCATAAACCCTCCTTCATTGAATGCCCTGCTACCAATCATCGCTAGTTCGGCTCCGACAATACTCTGTGTCCAATTAACCTCGTCTCCAATCACCTATTTAATCATAATAAAAATTAATCAAGTTCATTTGGGTTTATTTGGATTTATTTGGATCTCTTGAGTTATTTGTTTGTATTTGGATTCAGTCGCTTATCGCATAGTTAGAAAATGGAGTCCCGAAGAATCAATGGATCAAGTGAAATCAAGATCAAGGTGGAGATAAAGACCAGAAGCCCAAGACCATCAAATGAGATAGCTTTGAGTGAGCTCAAGACCGCGGTAAACCGCGCAAGGCGAGTCAATACTTTGATCATGTTGAACCTACATTTTCTGCAAAGTATTTTTGTTTAAATTATCAAATTGCATGTTGTTATTTTATATGCAAATACATGTTTAATTTAGAATTCTAGTTAAATAACTATTATCTAACTTGATTAATATTGCCCCTCCTTTTGGAATATTTGAACATGAGAACCTTGTCGCCCTAGCAAAATTTTAATAGTAACCTTTTGAAAATAAGTCCATAATTATATGCCATGCTTAGTTTTGCTTGGATACTTGTGGGAGTAAGAACGTCCAAGCATCACTTTAATCATGAGAAAATGTGGTTGGGTAGTCATGGTGGTAATGACTGGTGTATGTTGGATATGATTATTTTATACTCCCAAAAATCTCAAATTGCTTATTTGTCTGGGCGGATGGCTCGGGGGTATGGTGCAGGTGTGCACGAGAGTGTGGTTTGTGGTAGAACCGCCCAGATGACCCTAAGGACTGAATCTTGTCATGACCTCCTGTGTAAAACAAGTACAACCACAAGTCTGTAAAGTACAACTTGGCTTAGTAAATTTACCGGACCCTGAAAGTCATCATCATCAGTGGAGGAGTGAAGTGGTGCAAGTGGCGGCCTGTGTGGCAGGCTTGAATGGGACATCCGCAGAGGGTGAGGTTCTGCTGTGGCGTGCTAGCAGTGTGGTAGTCAGCTGCTAGGCGTTCAGAAGGAGAACATCCCGCACAATGTATGGGACCCACCGCAAGTGGGAACGGCCCATAGGGTGAGATGATGGAAGGGGCGATGTACTTTGAACGGTTACTGTGATGGTTTGCTCAACTGCATGGCTAAGGAATCGTGTGGGGCAACGAGTGAACTGTCTCTTGTGGGTAAAGTGTGCAAACTCTGCAGAGTCGAAACTATTCGAATAGCCGTGCCTACGGTCAAGGGCGGACATGGGAACTTAACTATATATAGTTCTATTTCAAAAACTTTGTGGGTGGGAATGGAAAAGTGGAGGGCAGCGGAAAGCCCTGATTTGAGTTGTCCTAGGTGTCGTCCCAGTAGTAAGTTAAGCGGCTATAACGCTGAAAGATGTTATACGGTGGATGTCATATGTATGGAAAAATTATAGTGATATTAGGCATATGGTGTGATGCCATATGTATGGAAAATCATGTTAATATTCCTTGAACATTATGTTTTGTTCCAAAGCTGCTAGGTCTCAGGAAATTTTATGTATTGTATTTCAAATAGTGGCATTTCTATTCTTACAAAATAAAATATGGGTGGAATAAACAGGGTCGTGAGTAAAGGAGATGGATGTTTGTAGTATGCACATAAAGGTATTGGTGGATTCAGGTCGATCATGAATAGGAAATGATAGTGTGGGTTTTGGGAGAAATAAATTAGTGGGGTCCAATTGAATAGATAGGCTAGATAAATGATCTAATTGAATTTTCGGGAATTTGGAGGAATAATACAAGTATTGGATTATAATTCTTGATTAGTGTTATTCTTGGTGGATATATAATGGCGAATCGTAGAGTTGATTAATGATATTTTTGGTGGATATATAATATTGAATCGTAGGCTTGATCAATGATATTCTTGGTGGAGTTGAATCAATAATAAAAAGGATTGGATTGTTAGAAAATCTTGATGGGAATGTTCGGTGGATTAATTAGATGATGTCACCCGCTGTTTGGAGATTAGACAGCAACCAATACAGAAAAAATATGATCGGTGGATTGAATAGAGGATGACACATGTTGTTTGGAGTTTAGAGAGCACTCAATAAAAGAAGTGTAATTTCGGTGGATTAAGTCAATTATGGCAATCGCTGTTGGGAGTCTTAGACAGCAGTTAATAAACCGTGAGTCTTTGGTGGATTAAGTCAATGATGTCATTTGCGGTGAGAAGTCTTTAGGTCTCAAAAACTACAATATGATATAATAATAGAAATGCTACTAAACGCATTTTATGGCAAATAAAACAACCCGAGCCTCTCCTTTGACAAGCCATGCATACTATTTATTTGCATTCTGTGTATTGGCTCGCGGAGCATGGGGTTGGAGTGCTCACACTCGCTTTTGCGACAAAATTCAGAATCAGGAATCAAATCACCTCGCCTCAGCAATAAGATTGGACAAGCTGGCAGAGAAGATGATGATGTCAAGGGCTAGGTCGCGAACCTCCAGTTGGGTGCCTGTGGGCATGTCCTGAAGGTCCCACCTGTGTGCTCGTTCTTCCGCTGCTGCAATTTATTGATTTCGGCCTAATCGGCCCATGAGTAAGTCTACTATTATATTTACGCTTCCGTATGATATGTACTTTGATATTCAGAACTGTAATCTGTGAACACTATCTACTAATCCAGGGAATAGTGCGGTGGAATCACAAAGGAATCCAGATTGTATAATCTGGGGTCTGACAGGTAACCCCACCGCAGGTACCGCGATAGTAGCCGGCAGCGTTGCTCGGGTGGTCAGAGGCAGCAATGCCGGTGCCCACGCTGGCACGACGTCCGCTCTCCCACCCGGTGTAGGAACGGTGAGCGGTTCCGGCGGCAACGCGGGCTTAGTCACCGGCTCCAGAGTCCTTCACGCCAACGCAGCAGGCAGACTGGGAGCGTAGGCCATGGTGGCCGCCGCTCCGGTCGCGCCGACGGCCCCAACCACGTCCACGGTGGAGAACGCCCGGCTGGCGGCCCTCAGCGTGTTTCAGTGGGAGCTAACGGATCTCCGCGGGGCCGTATGGGACATGCAAGAGGCTCGGAGCCAACGGGCCCCATTGGTGGTCGCATCAGAGCCCACACCGGAGAGGGCGGATAGCCGCAACGCCCCCACGTCCGGCCGCGTCCCACTACGACGCGTGGACCCGAAGTCCCCGCTCTCCACGGGCCTGCAGCAGGCAGCATGGCCGGAGGACTTCAAGTTCCTGAGTGTCATCGAGGCGTACAAAGGTGACACAGACCCACGGGAATTCGTGCGCGTGTATGAGACCGCCATCGAAGCCGCTGGCAGAGATGACACCGCGAAGGCGAAGGGGCTCTCCCTCGCGTTGCAGGGGATGGTGCTCTCTTGGTTTTTCACCATCGAGCCAAATTCCACGACCGGAGCCGAAGCGTCGCAACCGAAGCCGAAGCGTCACGACCGCCCACGCGAGTCGGGCATGACCGCGGTCGTACAAAGACTTGTCAGCGCACAATGTGCCAGTGGCGCCCCGCCGCGTGTCGGCTCCCACCAGGCATAAATGTAGGCCATGTGACGTGGTGCAGCCCCGGGTGCGTGTTGGCGCGATTCTCGAGACCAATCAACCGCAACAGCTTCGATGGGGTCTCCGTCCCAGCAGCGAGGCCCTAGCTTCAACTTCGACTCTGTCCCCACGAAGGGACATCTCGCTGGATGCCTCGCAGAAGCCGGAAGTCACTGCGATTCCGAAGTCCGCGCAACCCTCCGGCCTCTGCCAGCGAAGGGCCAACCCCCGCGCCCTCATGATCGAGGAACAAAAGTAGGCCCATTCGTGAGAAGGTGACCGCATGCCGTGGCAAGGCGTACTCGGTGGGCCACAGAGCTCGACATCAAGTCCAAGGAAACTAACACCTGTATACTCATCGCGCCGAGGGCCGATAGAAAGCTCAACCAGTGCCACTCCAACCGAGGCAACTGAATAGGCGCATATGCAAATCCGCCGGACAGCGCACGGCACGCCAATCGCAACCCGCCGCGTGTACACCCCCCATGGGACAACACGCACAACTGCAGCAGCCTGACAGCTCAGATGTCGGCGTGATTCTAGGAGTCATTAAAGCGCACTACCGGACCACGGAGCCACAACCACCTCGCGCCTAGGGGAATCTGTGGTGCAAGGTCTGCCTCCAACAAGGCAAGGACCAACCAACTCCAGCAGCAATCACCGTGGAGTCTCTGCCCTGGCCCGTCTGGGTGACGAACCCGCAGGCTGCTTCGACTTCGGCAGCTTAAGACGGGCGAGTCTCCGCTTTAGCGTAGAAACTCCACCCTCCACCTCGGCTCGACCCCATGCCTCGGCCCTGCGCCAGGGTGTAACAGCAAGCCGCCATGGGCCAAGCAACCTCGACGGCAACCTCGACGGGAGCTCCGCCTCGGCAACAAGACTCTGGTGTCGCTCTCGGCCCCACTCTCGCGGGGAAGTACCTCGCCTCGAGGCCGCAGATCTGCGCGACAAGGCCGAAGCTCACCCCGCCCCTGGTACTTCCGCGCGAACACCCAGTTTGGCCTACATTTCTAGGATCCAGCCGGGCCCCCGACTCAGCACCACGCGTCAGAGGTCTGGCTTCCCCTCGGCAGGACGTTCCAGGCGAAGCAGAGGGCGAAGGCGAGCGAACGCCGATCTAGCCCACAATGCACCCAACTGCCACCCTTGAGCCGTGGGGTACAGTCCGGCCTTTCGACCCCCAGCCCGCACGAAGACCCTGTGTTCAGCTCTGACCGAATTCGCAAAGCAGCGCAGGCGGCCACCTCGGCTTCAGAGTCCACACGGCAACCTCACAGCCCAAACCGGCGGGGATCCAGCCGCCTGGGTTCCCCGTAATTTGGGAGCCGCCTAGGTTCCCCATAATTCGGGAACGCGAAGGCTGATTTACGGTAGGTTTTGACTTGTTCTCATAAATAGATAAGCTTCAGTACATCAACATTCCCTGATGGTAACGCCGGTTGGCGCAATCAGAGAATGCAAATGGACTCAAGCATATCTGTCTACGAGAACAGGTCAAACCTTGCCATTTCCGTATGGGAGCACGGTGCGCGAACAGGAGGCCACCTGTCCAGCTGTACAATGCAGGTACAACGCAGCACCAGCAGAATATATATACCTGATCAGCTGGGGAGCCCAACCAGAGGAAGCTGAACTGGTGGGAGGAAAGCTCAACTGGCGGAGGAGTGTCGCAGCGTCGTATGGCCGCGGCGCTTCAAGCCCTGCGCCGCGCCAAGCATGTTTCGCCACGTGGACCGGCAGAAGAAGGAACGTCACAACACAGTATGGCCACGGCGCCTCAAGTCTCGCGCCGCGCCAACCAGATCTCGCCATGCAGGCCAGCAGTCATTTACCATCGAGGGTGCTCGACGTCGGAGTCCGCTGCCACTTGGCGCTCACGCGACGCCTTCGGGGCCCGCTTCGCCTACCTCTGGCGACGCTTTCGACTCCGCCACCACCTCTGATTCCAATTTCGGCTTCGGCTTCGACCCTGCCACTGATGGGCCCCGCAAGGGAGGCAGCTCCGCCAACACATCCAGCGTCGCACCCCCGCGGTGGGTCTAGTAAAACACCAGCAAATGAGGCTCCGTCAACCATTAAAGGAGCTCACATGCCGCAGGGACGGAGGGGGCCAAAGGACTCGGCAACATGGCTTCGGCCCGTGAAGCCCTTCACCATGAGAGGCTCCTGTTGTAGGGATGGCCCCCACCTAAGCCCAACAGGCCTGTTAGGAGATTATAATGCCCAAAATGGGACATATGTAATGACATAAGTGCCTCTGAGGGGAATACTCGAATGTAAGGGTATAATTGTAAAAGCACTCCCCATGTGGATATATATACAACACATGCCACGGGGAGAAACCCTAAGCCATTGCTCACCTAACTCTCCACTACCATACTCTCTCTCTCTCTGTTTGGTCTGTAACCACAACACTTACAAATGCTCTCATTTATCGATAGAGCAAACAAGAAAGATCACACCACTTATTTCAGTGGGACTAGATTATAACTGTGTAGATTAATCATATTTAGATGAAAAAGAAAAGATTTACATCACTTATTTTGGTGGGACCAATTATAATGGTGCATATAAATCATATATCCATATTGCAATTGTATGACGGATACAACCATATTTACAAAAGACAATATAATTATATAACGAATACAATATGTTGCAATATTTAGCTGCGCAATTACATGAAAATTTTTGCTAGTTATTGAAAACTTTTGACTTTTTTCTCGTTGTTGTGAAAGAAAATTTTCCAATCACATTGCAGATCTTGCAAGACAACCCGTCGGATTCCCGAACATGTATGTTTGCTACTTTTGTAGTCATAAATATATGTCATTTTAGGATGTTTGCAGTCAAATTTTTAAACCTTTGACTATAATATTATAATTTTATTGGGTTTATAAATATAGTATAATATGAAGTAGTGGTCAAAGATGTGTTGCGGAGACGATATCAATGTCAAAAATGATATATATCTATGACTAGGGTAGTGTAATCTATTCACGTACATGCTTAATCGTTGCTATACAAGAGACCAAATTAACACATCTCGTCTTTTCATCTTTACCTTATCTCGAAAGATCAAAGAAAGGAGAACTCAACGAACAACTGAACCCATCACATTTTGCCTTTCCATATCAGCCGTTGTTCATCTCCTATCACTTATGTTACGTCTTCCTGCACGCAATTGTCGGACGGCGTGTCGTTGTGCTGCAGCCGTATCACCCCGGTCGTGTAGGCGCGGACGCCGTCCTCCGTTGAAGAAAGCTGGAGACCGTAGGAGGAGCTGGGACGGTGGTGAAGGCGGCACGCCGAGTCCGGCGGGAGCTGGAGCACCTGGACGGAGCAGGCCTTCTCCAGGCTTGGTGTGGCATGGAGCCGGGCAGGGAGATCTATTGTGAAGTTGCCGTACTCATCAGTCGTTGCGAATGCAGAGTTAGCAATCGTGTTGGGACCTTCAGCTTCACAGGCTACTGCCACATTAGCACCTGGTTGAGAGGTTCACAAAAAAAAATACTATGAAATGGGTATTACAGGAATATTTGCTGTCATACATTCCTTTGTAAGTTGTTCAGCTCTGTTTTCGGAGGATGTTACAAGTGTTTTGCTACGAAAATCGCGTTAGCTAGAGATTGAAGATTTCATTTATAGCACTATCCAAAATGTAAAATTTACAGAATACTAGTTGATATGTCATTGACATGTGGGCCTAATATCCACTTGTCACTGCCGCACCTGTGGTACCTAGTGAATTGCCTCTTTAGTTAGTGGCATGAATCAAAAATTTCCAATGAAAAGAAAACCTGAAACATTGAAACAACCGTTCAATGCATGCGACGTCAATTTGTGCAAGATGTGTACACATCAGGAATCTTTTCCAATGGAGAAACCATTAGCAAACCCCTGCTCATTCGCTGACACGCTCCCAACGCACATTGCAAAAGCACAGTATAGTCGTCGACTCAGACGCAAAATCAAGGTGGCAATAACGCAATATACCGCAACTTGTTTGGAGATGTAACAGGTGAATAATGCTCCATCGCAGCACAAGTTATCAAGGCGTTCGGTGATCATCTTGTTAGAATGATCTCAGCCGATTAGCCCAACGGTTAATCGGGCCTTGATCCGCGCCCTGATCGGGGGCGCCCAGCCCAACCACTGGCTGATGGGCCCCCGTCGCGCTGCGCAATAAATAGAGGGTGGGGGCCGGCGGCTCGAAGCACGAGGTTCGCCTGAGCCGCAATCCCCACCCGACAAAACCCTAACCGATCTAGAGGGGGCGCAGCCAGCGGCGGGAAGTTCCACCACCGCCACCGTTCGCAGCCGCCAGGGAAACATCGCCGCCCACCGGGAGACGTCTCCGCCAGCCTCTTCCCCGACCGTCGCTGCCCGTGCACACACGTCACCGACGAACCAATGATGGCCGGCTCCTCCTCCACGCAATCGGACGGTCGGTATCTAAACCCTATTAACTTCTCTCTCTCTCCGTGTATCACTCGAACCCGAATAGAACACCCCTAGATCTAAACCCTAGGAGATCCTAAACGCTAACACATCTGACAGGACGTCCCATGTCTGATGCCTTCGCTCTCAACATCTTAAAGCAGCTTTTAAGGATCCCTTCAACCCGTGCCGGTTGCTGTAGTCTTTTGGATCGTGTTTCTTGACCAAATATATGTAGTGGTACCAAACCAGCTGCCGGCCTGTCCCGATGGCGCCGCCGCTCTGCGGGAGCCCGCCGCCTTCGGGTCGCCGCTCGGGGCCGCCGTCGTTGCGCGCCGAGCCACCCCTCCGGAGCCGCCGCTCCGCCCCGCGCGGGCGGCCATGCGCCGCCGCTCCCTCCCCTCAGATCCGATTTTTCGGGTCAAGCCGGGTCAACTGAATCTAGGGTTAGGGTTTTGGGGGGGAGCGGCATTTTGTTCGGCCGATTTTTCCTCCTGGTCGTGCGATCAATTGGACGGCCGAGATCGGGCGGGGCCTACGGGATGCTGGGCCGCGAGAGCGGCTGTTGGCCTGTGGGGTTTTTGGGCCCGCGTGGGAGATAGAGGCCGCGCGCGCTCGGAGGGAGAGCGGGCCGCTTTGCGCCGAGGCTGCGCAAGATGGGCCAAATGGCCATTTTGCACAGTAAATCCCAGAAAAAATGAAATTTAATTGTTTCAGAAGCATTTTTGAGTGTATTTGAATGAAATTTGCACCAAAATCTCTGTAATTTTTTTTGCACCAACGTGTTAATTTTTCCAGAGATTAGATGAGTAAAGTAAAAATGCTTCTGAGTATGAATTATTTAGAATAATTTCATGTTTTCGCTACGAAAGTTAATGTTGATTAATTTTTCATTATTAAATTCGAACCAACGGGAGAATTTAATTTTGGAAAAATAGATATAATTTCCAGATAATTATGATATTGTTATTTTCTGACCAACGTTGATAATAACAGTATTATAATTTTTAATTGATGTTATTATGCATTATTTCTATTTCTGCCCAACGGTGATGTAGATTTAATGTATAAATAAAATTGTATGTCGTATTTTGACCAACGTTGGAATAAGGCATATAATTTTGCTGTTATTATGTTTAAATGTTCTCACTGTATATGAATTGTGTTTTCAGGAGGATACTCCTTGATGGGCTACATCAGGGATATCCCGGTTCTCAAAGGAGACAACTATGGTGAATGAAAGAAAAAGATTGACCTGGCCTTCATCTTGGCTGAGGTGGACTGGGTAGTCACCACACCATGTCCCACAGAGCCTGTGGCACCGGTGAGGGATGAAAATGAAGCTGATGCTGCTTGGCAGACCAGACAGAGGGACTATGCTCCCATAAAAATGTCATATGATCTTGATCATAAAAAGTGAGTCACTGCCAACAAGAAATGTTTGGCTGTGATAAAGAACACGATTGAGCCTGCTATTGTGGGCTCAATCGCAGAGTGTGACACTGTCACAGAGTACCTTGAGAGAATAAAGAGTCAGTTTACTGGCTCTTCAAAGACTTATGCTACACAGCTGATTAAACAGCTTGTGACAGAAAGGTACTCTGGTGGTGGCAGTGGCATAAGAGAGCACATACTAAGGATGAGCAACTTGGCATCCAAGCTTAAACCAATGGATTTGGCTCTCAAGGATGAGTTCCTTATTCATTTGGTTTTTGCTTCCTTGCCTAAAGAGTTTGACACTTTTGTTGTAAACTACAACATGCAGTCCGAGAAATGGGACTTAGAAAAGTGCATAGCTATGTGTGTGCAAGAGGAGGAAAGAATTAAATCCTCACATGATGGTTCTATCAACTATGTGAAGGACAACAAGAAAAAAAACTTCAAAAGTAACTTCTCCTCAAAGAACAAGGGAAAAGCCCCTGTCCATCAGCCTCAACAGAATAATTTTGCAGTAGACAAAAACCAGTGTCTTCACTGCTAGAAGACGGGACACTACAAGAAGAACTATCCCGATTACTGAAAGATGATAATGGCAAAGAAAGGTAAGAACATTATTACCTTTATAAATGAGTCCCTCTATGTACAATATTCAAAATCTACTTGGTGGATTGATTCAGGTGCAACTGTTCATGTTGCCAATAATTTGCAGGGATTCCGTTCGACGAGGACTACGCAAAGAAAAGAAAGATGCGTTAAAGTCGCAAATGGAGTCCAAGCTGAAGTTGAAGCTGTTGGCGATCTTTCATTAGAGCTAGCTGATGGCTTCACTCTTTTACTTAGAGATGTTCTTTATGTACCCTCTTTACAGAGGAATTTGATTAGTGTTTCAAATTTGGACAATGATGGTTATGATTGTCATTTCGGAAATGGCAAATGTGAAATAATGTTTAATGATAAATGCATTGGTCTTGCCATCAAACAAGACGAGCTTTATTTATTGTCACTTCGTGAAAAATGTGAATTCCGTATGTGATGTGAATGAGCGTATAACCTCGCCTGTGAATGAGAACAGAAAACGAAAGAGAACTCATAATGCATCGTCGAAATTATGGCACTGTCGCTTAGGCCATATTTCGAGGGGCAGAATAGAAAGACTAGTTAAGAATGAAATTCTTCCTCTATTAGAGTTCTCAGACCTAGAACAATGCAGAGAATGCATTAAAGGAAAAATATGTAAAGAAAATTAAGAAAGACGCCAAAAGAAGCACAGGAGTTCTACAAATTGTTCACACAGACATTTGTGGTCCTTTTCCTGTGAAAAGTGTGGATGGATATGACTCGTTCATAACATTCACGGATGATTACTCCCGTTATGGATATATTTATCCAATCAAAGAAAGAAATGAAGCCTCGGATAAATTCAAGATATTTAAGGCTAAAGTTGAAAACCAACACGATTTAAAGATTAAGATAGTCCGATCTGACCGTGGGGGGGAGTACTACGGTCGACATACCCCATATGGACAAGTTCCTGGACCTTTTGCAAGTTTTTTACAGGAAAATGGCATAATGGTCCAGTATTCTACACCGGGCGAACCTCAGCAAAATGGAGTAGCTGAAAGACGCAACCGTACCCTGATGGATATGGTGCGAAGCATGATGAGCTATTCCACACTCCCATTGAGTTTATGGATGGAGGCGTTGAAAACCGCCATTCATATTCTCAACAGAGTGCCTAGTAAGTCGGTGCCCAAAACACCGTACGAGTTGTGGACAGGAAGAGTTCCCTCACTAAACCACTTACGTGTGTGGAGGAGTCCTGCTGAGGCTAAAGTATTTAACCCAAACCTTGGGAAGCTTGATCCCAAAACAGTAAGTTGCCATTTCATTGGCTACCCTGAAAAGTCAAAGGGTTTTCGTTTCTACTGTCCAGACAGATATACAAAGTTTGTAGAAACGAGACACGTTGTCTTCTTAGAGGATGAAATGATGAGAGGAAGCATGGTAGCTCGAGAGATTGACCTTGAAGAGAAGCGGGTGTATGCGCCCACTCCGATGATTCAAGAGCCATTCTTCACACTACCTGCTGTCGCTGCACCGACGGTGCAAGACACTGTGGTGCCAGCACCTGTTATTGTTCCTCCTGTGGCAACAATGAATGATTATGAGGAACCTGTTCTTCAGGATCCTATAGAACCTATTGCCACAGATGAGGGGGAGCAACAGCAGCCTCAAACAGAAGATGTACCAAATGAGGAGGCCCCGAGGAGGTCTCAAAGAGTAAGAAGATCAGCTATTTCTAATGATTATCAGATTTATCATACAGAGGAATTTCAAATGGAAGATGATCCCACCTCATTTGAAGAAGCCATGAGAAGCGAAAATTCTTCAAAGTGGCTTGAGGCCATGGAAGAGGAAATGAGGTCCATGAAGGCTAATAAAGTCTGGGACTTGGAAATTATTCCTAAAGGAGCCAAAACAATAGGCTGTAAATGGGTCTACAAGACAAAGCTTGACTCCCAAGGGAATGTAGAAAGATACAAAGCGCGACTTGTGGCAAAAGGCTTTACGCAAAGAGAAGGGATTGATTACAATGGGACCTTTTCTCCAGTCTCATGTAAAGATTCCTTCAGAATCATAATGGCATTAGTAGCACATTATGATTTAGGGTTACATCAGATGGATGTAAAGACGGCATTTCTTAATGGGGATTTGGAGGAAAATGTTTACATGGCACAACCGAAAGGTTTTGTCGTGGACGGAAATGAAAGAATGGGATGCCGCCTAAAGAAATCGATTTATGGGTTAAAGCAAGCTTCAAGACAGTGGTACTTGAAGTTTGACAGTACAATAAGAAAATTTGGGTTTAAAGAGAATGTAGAGGACAACTGTGTTTATGCAAAGTTTAAAGATGGGAAATTTATCTTCCTAATCCTGTATGTGGATGATATCCTACTAGCTAATAGTGATGTCAGTCTGCTACTAGAGACAAAGAAGTTTTTGTCCTCAAACTTTGATATGAAAGATCTTGGTGAAGCTTCGTTCGTTCTAGGGATCGAAATTCACCGGGATAGAAACAAAGGGATATTGGGACTATCACAAAAGGCATACATAGAGAAAGTCTTAAAGAAATTTGGTATGCATAAATGTAGTCCTTCACCTGCACCTATAGTCAAGGGCGACAGATATGGGGATTTTCAATGCCCCAGGAACCAGTACGAGCTCGAACAAATGAAATCGGTTCCATATGCTTCAGCTGTCGGAAGCTTGCAGTATGCTCAAGTGTGTACGCGTCCTGACTTAGCGTTTGTTACCGGGTTACTTGGCAGATTCCAGAGCAATCCTAGAATAGAACATTGGAAATTGGTAAAGAAAGTTTTGCGTTATTTGCAAGGAACAAAAGGCCTCATGATGACATACAGAAGATCAGATTCACTCCATATAGTGGGGTATACAGATTCTGATTATGCGGGAGATGATAGAAAGTCGACATCCGGATATGTGTTCACTCTCGCTGGAGGAGCTATATCGTGGAAAAGCTCAAAGCAAACCGTCACTACATCGTCCACAATGTATGCCGAGTTTGTAGCATGTTATGAGGCTACGGGGCAGGTGAACTGGCTAAAGAAGTTCATACCCGGTTTAAATGTGGTTGACGACATCAATAGACCACTTAAGTTGTACTGCGATAATGAACCCGCAGTAATGTATGCCCACAACAATAAGTCAAGTGGTGCTGCCAAACACATTGACATAAAGTACTATGTTGTGAAAGATAAAGTTCGGGATCAAATTATAAGTCTTGAGCATATAAGTACCGCAAAGATGTTAGCGGATCCGCTTACTAAAGGCTTACCACCCAACGTGTTCAGAGAACATGTAGCCGGCATGGGTTTAAGGGAAAGCCTATGATTCTTGGACTAAAAAGATGGCCCAAAAGATTAAAGTAACTATTTCAGAACAAGAGAGGTGTATTGTAGCTGTTGAATCTATCGGCGATTGACCGTGACGATGAGACATGTTCTATGCACTAATCTGTGATGGATTGAGTAAAGTCAAAAGTAATTAAAGATAAAGCATAGATTGAGATCAAGGGGGAGAATGTTAGAATGATCTCAGCCGATTAGCCCAACGGCTAATCGGGCCTTGATCCGCGCCCTGATCGGGGGCGCCCAGCCCAACCACTGGCTGATGGGCCCCCGTCGCGCTGCGCAATAAATAGAGGGTGGGGGCCGGCGGCTCGAAGCACGAGGTTCGCCTGAGCCGCAATCCCCACCCGACAAAACCCTAACCGATCTAGAGGGGGCGCAGCCAGCGGCGGGAAGTTCCACCACCGCCACCGTTCGCAGCCGCCAGGGAAACATCGCCGCCCACCGGGAGACGTCACCGCCAGCCTCTTCCCCGACCGTCGCTGCCCGTGCGCAGACGTCAACGACGAACCAGTGATGGCCGGCTCCTCCTCCACGCAATCGGACGGTCGGTATCTAAACCCTATTAACCTCTCTCTCTCTCCGTGTATCACTCGAACCTGAATAGAACACCCCTAGATCTAAACCCTAGGAGATCCTAAACGCTAACACATCTGACAGGACGTCCCATGTCTGATGCCTTCGCTCTCAGCATCTTAAAGCAGCTTTTAAGGATCCCTTCAACCCGTGCCGGTTGCTGTAGTCTTTTGGATCGTGTTTCTTGACCAAATATATGTAGTGGTACCAAACCAGCTAGCTCTAGTCTTTTTGCCTACATCACGCTAATGGGCAGACTTGACCAAACAAACAAGAGAATTAGGCGAACAAACCATGTCCGTGACCTCACCTTATCTATGAAAAGGAAAATCAACTCAGATAACGTCGACTGTACGATTATTAGTTGAAAGTTGCATTCCTCGCTGCTGATATGGAGCAGATATACTTGATCAAATGCTGCTTGCATGCTTTCGTGAATGATCTACTGCCGTTTAATATAAGTTGAAAGTCAACTCTCTAGGCAAAAGTTCGAGTAAACGTTGACGGCTAATGCAAGAAGCAACCAGAATTTGTTCTGACGTAGATCCATTAGACGAGTGAAATTGACAAGCGTTGGCTGCATAATTATAGCTTGGATGGATTTTGCCTTCATGCTTTGGAAGTTCAACAAGAAAAGTGCCCTGTTTTTTAAAACCAAAATTCTCTGTTTTGTTGGCTCAACGACATCGGTAGCATCGAAGTGTTGTGCACCTAAAAGTACGACAAAATATTAAGATACACATGAACTTCACACTGATAAATTAGGTGGGAGAATTATGTACGTCCTATGTGTTACCATACGTTGCCAAAAAAGGTAGATGGAGTTTCTCGTGGGTTATGAGATCGAGTTTAATTAATCAATTAATTGAAGGACAGATTTTTAGAAGCATTTTTCATTGCGTCTTTCCAAATGTTTATTTTCTATAGAATTCATATGTTCCAAACAACAAAGGATTCATAGTAATATTACAGGTTAAAAAAAAGCAAAATTCCTCAAAAAAATCTTTTGTCTAAAATTGTGCGGGAGGATCTTTGAAGCTTGAGTTTTTGGAAAACAATATTTGATTAAATTAGTATTAAAGCCGAACGGTCTAAAATCTTTTACAATCACAATAAGACAAAATCCGGATAATAAAATGCAGGTTTTTCCAAAATTGTAAAATCAAACCTTGTGAAAATCCACTCCCATCAGTTTTTCGGCTTTTCACAAAACTGCAACTTAAATTAGTGTCAGCATAACAATGTCTTCACAATAAGCTATCCTAACCGAACAACAACTTAAATCCCCATAGCCCAAATTTACTAGGAAAACTCATTTTCGCAAAAAAAAGAGAAAAAAAAAGAAAAATCTGTTAACAGGAGTAGAGTAGTACATGTGATCCAAGCGACCGCTTATCGTTTTTTTGTAGGGTCAAGAAGGCTCCAACAGTCGTCCTATCGGAGTTAACGCAACACAAGTACGCACCTCACCACTGTACCAAATGCTAGTTTCGTAGCTACTTCCTGTGAATCCGTTGATTTTTGGGCGACTCTGAAGGCGAAGGGGTGGACGAGATCACAACGTCGATCGCCTTGTACTTTGGAGAAACGAGATCACTTGCTGTCTTGCTTGGTTTCTCTTCTTGGAACGTGCTTATATACTTTTTTAATAGTAATTTGTATAATTTTTAAAACATAAGAAATGATAGATAGATGTTATTTATACTTTTATGTATTTTAAAATAAATGTTACTCTTACCAGAGAGAAAAGTAAAGAAGTTTCTATTGGTCCTTCTCCTCCTTCCATTCGCCGGCCTTAACCGGCTAATAACCACGGCGAAAAGGACCGTCCGTCTCCAAATAATTCAAGGGAAAATTTGCCAGGCACGCTTAGTTGCGTAGAGAGACCATAGCTGTTTTTAATGTAGTCTACTGCTTTCAAGAGCATTTTTGAGAGTTTTAGGGGACAGTTTGTTGTGGGTCCGTTCCAACAGCCAGGTCGATCAGGGGAGAATCGTCCGAAATGTGTACTTTCTATGGCAATTGGATGGGAATATGCACAGCTCAACGGCCGCAGTACTCTATCGGAATTCAAAATTTGTTGAGCCTGCGGTTTATGAGTTGCAGCCCTCGCAAACCATAAATAAATAAATAAAAAGGTTTATGAGTTGTAGAAACAAATTAAGAGCATTATTCGAAATGGCCCAATGGTACGTTAGGTCCAGCAGTTGCACCAATCAAACTTAGCAACAAGACGTGTCTGTGATTGGGAAAAAGAATATTCTTGCATTACGTGTTACAACTGCAAGAGGATGGGGCAGGAAGATGTGGCACGTACTAGATAGAAATGTCTATTATCTCTGCAGAGAAGCAACGGCAGCCTACAGCAACAGAGGTAAACGCTAGTTTTGCTTTGAGACAGAATTTTCTACGCAATATAGCAAGCACAGTCACCGTGTAACCGGATAAATAACCCAAAAAGGAGAGAAGAACTTGTCGCAAACCATTTGACATAGTCCGACTATGCCAAATGAACTGAACAGAGTAACTAATTAAGAACTAAATAGAGTAATTTGAGCTAATCAAACCTAAGATTCCAAAATACAAGAAACTTTGCTGATCGAACGAAGGAGCGGAAACGGTTCACTGATCGAACGAAGGAGCGGAAACAAGAACAGAACACGGCGAGGAACAAAATACTACTAACCTGGTAGCTCGAAGGTGAGGTGGTCGGAGCCGGGCTGGAGGCAGAGCTCACAGGCGACCTGCCCGGACACGAACACCGACGAGACCGGCTCCTCGCCGTACCCCGCAATGCGCACGAGCTCCGCCGGCGAGAAGTACAACTCCATGGGCACCGCCGCCGTCGCCGCGGCCGCCTCCACCACCGCGGTGGCGAGCAGCAGGAGCAGCAGCAAGGGAGAAGCCCCTTCTACCAGCGGCATGTCGCAGCTCTCTTCTTCTTGCTTCGTTGTTGGGTTTGGACCAAACGATACTTGTGGTAGGCCGTGGGGGAAAAGGGTGGGAATAAGAGTGCGTTTGGGATGGTTCGGTTGGTCCGTCACGTTGACCTCGTAAGCAGCGGTGCGCGCTACATGTATATGTGCGCGTCTGTGTGCGTGAGTTGGGCTGGTGTGCGTGAGTTGGGCTGGACAAAGCCAAGCAGTCAAGCGTCGGAGTGGTTCAGATGTCGTGTGGTGGTTCAGGTCGGGTGTATGTGTTGGCGGCATGTCCGATGTTGGCTTTGTTCTTGGGGCCAGTCACCTGCTGTATTGGCTAGTCTCGTTTATTTATTATATTACTCTCGCTACTCCCAAATAAGTGTTGTTATTTTAGGTCGTTAAATGTACAACGTTGAATTTGACCACTAATTCTCATGGTAGTATGATAAAAAAAATACAAAGTTGCTATACAACACTCACCAAAAAAACTTGCCATTTCAGTCAATTAGTCAAATATATAACATTTAGATGTTTTCACAACCCGTGCATCGGCGACCTCCTCCGTCTCCAGTGAAGCTGAGCTGAGCACCGCTCTCACCATCTATGAGCGCACGAGCTCTGCGCGCTGTGCGCCCTCGATCACCCTGACCCCTCGCCTCCCACCGCCAGCACTACTTCAGATCTGGGCATGCACCAACTCCGGTGAATCTCACCCCCCCCCCCCCCCCCCCCACCTCTCTCAGGCAGCACAAAAGGAAGCACATAGGCTAGAAATTTTGGTCAATTTTTTTTACGCAGATCTGAATTTCAGTTTGTGCGCGAAGCTTTTGGTCGGTTTATCAGGTAGATCTGAACTCTACTTCAGCTCGTTGACTAAAAAGTATATTTTACTTTGACTAAAAGGCTGTGACAATTTGGGGTTCTAGTGTGCACGAGTTGCTTGTTGAAATGCCTAAGTGAATCTGTTCATTACACTAGAGGGTGTACACAAATTTTCATATATGTTTCTGCATATGTGTTTGATGCGCAATCTATTATGTTACCATGATCCCTAATTTCCTAATTAGAACCATAACACCTCTAATGAGATATATGTGTGCCATTTTAGTTGTGTCGATGTTTTAATACTGATGTTACGTATGATTTGTTTGGATTCAGGGAAAACTCTTATCACTCTTATCTGGTAATACAAAAGGAAACGCGAAAATTTTTATACAGGCTCGGACCTTCTTCTGGGAGAATAATAACTCTACATCTTGTGTTGCTATTACTCAGAGAGAAAAATTACAAAGTGTGTAATGAGAAATATCTTGCACTATCTCTTGCTTGGATCTTCCTGATGAGGTCATCACTTCCTTGCATACACACAATACTTATCCACAAGATGATAGGCAAAGAACTATAACGATGGCACGCGCACGCCAGTTGAATTATCAAGTGAGCTCGTCCCTAAGCTTGTATAATTCAGCTTCTAAGAATGAGTTGCTGCCTGATACATGTGATGTTATTATGATTAGGAACATAGGTAAGGATCAAGGAAGGGCACATGGAGTCACGGACGCGCTTGGAATGAACATCGGAGGTCACGTCGTCACGTTGAGGCCAGGACGACCAAGAATGAAAGCTAGGCATGTTCTACAATCCAATTCGGTCTCCGGAGACAGCGTTGACTTCAAACGAGCATAGAAACTGTATATAGAGTCCAATGAGGTGATTTTGGACTTATTGGAAAGCTTTTAATGTTCCCTTTTCAATGGTTCTAGTCCCACCTCAAAACTCCACCTGAGCACGGCGTATACTACAAGATAATTCTAAATCAGTTCCAAATCTGGACCCTAGACCTTGTATAAATTTGAGCCCGACTGGAGAGTTGTAGTGGGATGTTCCCCCACTCTCACGGACGTGCCCCCCCCCCCCCCCGTCCCTAGCACCATAAAAACTGCCAAAGACACCGCTTTTAGGGTTTAGGTTTGTTTAGATTGATTTTCGTTCAGAAAACATCAGTTGTGTACTTGTGTCGACTAGACCAACTACGGTGACTTCATGCCTCTTCATTGTTTAATGAAACTTCGTATTTCATTCAAAAATTCAGATCGTGCTTATTTTTTCTTGCTTGATTCTCAATTGCTTGCAGGAAAGATCATCCGTGTTGGACACGGTTGGTAACGACAAGGGTGTGGTGTATCGATTGCATGACGTACTTGGTCATTTCAGTCAAGTAGCCTCATCGTCAATGTCATATCAAACAATCATAGTTATCGTTCTCATTGAAAGATTGGACCAAATTCTTTAATCAGCCCCGGTGGTTGAAACTGGCACCGACCATCAGGAGGGGCAGGTGGGAGAAGGAGCAGTAGCACTTGCTCTAGACCTTCGATCAGATGTAGTCGAAGTTGCATAGGACTTTCGACTAGATATGGTCGACGAAATCCTCATTTCTCCACGATCAAACGTGGTCAAAAAAAAGAAGTCGAAGAAACCACTCATTGAAAGGGTTTCTTCTTAATTCACACTCAAGGTTATGATGCCAAGGTATGAAAATACAAGTATAAATATTTCATTTTACCTTTTATCTCCTCGAATGCAGACTCACTTTTCACAATTCTAGCTCGGCCTCTCCACTGCCTAAGGAAGCTTCTGCTAAGAAGCTCATCGTGGCTCTGCCCGTGATCGAAGATGCGGTGGAGAAGGTGGTCGAGGGAATGACCATTGTAGCAACAAAATTTGCTGCTGAAGCTACAAAGACTACAACCACAGAAGCGGTCGTAGCAAAAGGAATACAAATGGCAGAGGAAAGGGTAGAAGTACTTGATCGAGGGATTGTAAATCTTTTGATCGCCGCGCCGAAGGGGAGGTCATGGAGGATGTTCCTCTTTATTTTTGAGAAGGTACGGCTGAAGAAGAAGAAGAAGAACAACCTAACTTTTTCTCTGCATTTTTTAACCCTGCATTTGTAGAGGGATCTTCTTTGGTCAAGCTCCGATCCAAGTCCCACACCCCAAAAACCTTTTTGACAAAGGGAATATTTTTTACGACGAGCGTCTCAAAAAGGTGTGGTGGAGAAGGGTCGAACAACTCAATCAGCTTAAAGATTCTCTATTGGTTTTCGCTACGTTTGCATGTAGGAGCATAAATGTAACTATCGAGCACTTGAATATTTGCATTTGTTTCATCTTATTTCTCACTATCCTTCTTTGATTAGAGAACGCTAGAAGACATGGCTACTGTGGCTAAGTACCAAAGACACCTTACGCTTTTTCGACAAGAGAATGTCGATCTCTCGAAGAAGGCAGTAGCATGTAAGTTATTGGCTTAGGTAGTCAAACTCTATTTTGACCATTTATCTTGCCTTTCATGTCTGCTTTTAATACTTGTTGGTCTAAGCTCGATACAAAATTTTTGGCTGCTGTGATCGACAATGAGAAAGCGGATTCGTAGAGGTTAAAAATAGAGAATGCAGACTTATCAATAAACCTTGCGAAGGCTAACTCTACAGTGAAGGCTTTATAGGAGAAAATAAACAGTATATTCTGAAACTTAAGACTGTTCATTTATATATCTTTCTTGCCTTCCTTTAATCTTTTTCCCTTAGAAAAAAAAAGAAATAATCGAGTAAGTTTCGCATTGAGGTTGAAGAGAAGGTCAAAGTGATTGTAGAACTTACTCGTATCAATAAAAAGAAAGACAAGAGAATAAGGCTGCTCGATACTCGACTATCAGGTAAGAAAAAACTTTACCTTTGACCATTTCTTCAAACAAGTCTCTTGATGAGTATCATCTTGACCACCTTCAACAATTATGCAGAGGCTATGGTCGAAATGAAGCATCTTTCTGAAGCTGCAACTCGTAGCCAAGAGGAATCCAAGCCAATAAAGGCAATCCTTCAAGACAATGGTGTACTTCTCAATGATATACTCGGTGGGTTTGGTGTGGAAAAGATGAGTCCTTCCGAGGATACCATTATTGCCCGCATGAGTATGATCGAACTACAAGTCAAGGCTTTGAAGAAGCACCTATCGACTCTAAAGTCTGACCAGGCGGAGTCGATTCGAGATGTGGTCGGGGGTGCTATAAGCTATGTCTTGGCAAAACTCAAGGCATGTGATTGAAACCTCAACCTTCACCCAATTGAGCATGACTTAAAATGCTCTTTGGAATAAGCGGCTCGCCTGGTCGATGAACTAGAGCCAGGATGAAAGATTGCCAAAGAAATGCAACTTGGCTCTCCTTCAAAATAATTTTGTAAATAGTAATTTGTAAAAACTTACTAAATGAAAGATTTACCTTTGGGAGATGAAAAAGCTCCTTTCTTTTCCTACAATTCATCTCATAAAGCAATTAGTACTCGTAAGATGAAAAAGAAATTGAAAGAGAACGGATATTCAACTAAGAAAAAAAGTTATGATGATAACTCTATCCTAGCCCCTGACTATTTACTTAGTTTATATGGATAAACAAAGCAAAAAATATAGAGTGGAATATGCAGAGAGCAGAGTGTTTCATCCGACCATCGTTATCGAATTCGATCACATGTACTAGCAACAAAGAGGAAGAACAAGTTGATGTTAGGAAGTTCCTTCTAGTGGGTAGGACCATGTGTAGAAAGGAAAGGTTTCAACTAGGTGATGTTGCTTCCTTTCGATCAGGTGAATGAAATCAAAGATAAATGATACAAGGATAAAATAGTTGGATTTCCTTCTCATATATTCATTCAATGTTTTCCTAGACAACTCAATTGATTTATGCTGATAGCAAGAGTTAGGAACGGGTTGACACTAAGAAGCTCCTTCTAGTGGGCAGGATCACATGTAGAGAGAAGAGACTTCAACTAGTTGTATCCCCTTCTCTGACCAGTTAAATGAATTAGATGTGCTAGAAGTGATCAAACAAACATAAAAGAAGCTCTACTGAACATACAATAATAAAGATTTGAAAAAAAACTAAAAACTTTATTGAAAAGATAGAAATGTTTACACCTAGAACTTGTGTAATTGGTCGATATTCCAAGAGTTTGATAGAATTTAGCTATCTTCCATAGCAAGTCATACAGAGCCTGGGTGCGTGACTTCGACCACGGTCTAAGGACATTCCCATTTGAGGGAAAGCTTGTTCCGATTAGACTGGGATTGGATTTTCTTCAATACCAAGTCGCCTACAGCAAGGCTGCCAGGCTGGACTTTATGATTGTAGTACTTACACATGGCTTCCTGATAGACTTTTGATTGAATTAAAGCTTGATTTCTCTTCTCTTCAAGCAGGTTGATGTCATTTGCTCGAAGCCGCTGTTGGTTGGAGTCGTTGAAGTTCTCAACCCTCATCGACCTATTCTTTAGTTCTGTAGGAAGTATGGCTTCGTCTCCAAAAACTAGGAAAAATAGAGTTTCTTCTGTCGCCTGACTAGGAGTCTACGAATTGCCCATAATACAGAAGGTAATTCTTGTACCCAAGCCCGAAGCACTTTACGAGCTGTTTGAAGACTTAGGTCTTAATTCCTTGCATTATTTGGCCATTCGCGTGCTCAACTTCCCCATTGCTTTGAGGATGGGCGACTGAAGCAAAACATAGTTTGGTGCCTAATTCATCACAAAATTCTTGAAATTTCGCGCCCAAAAATTGCTTATCATTGTCTATAATTATCCGACTTGAGACTCCAAATCAAGTTACACTTCTCATCATAAACCTGTTTGCAGCCTCCGTTGTTATCCCAGCCATAGGTTTGGCTTCGATCCATTTTGTGAACTTGTCAATAGCCACGAAGAGGAACTCGAAGCCCCCAGTGCTCTTGGGAATGGCCCCAGGATATCGAGACCCTAGGTCACAAAAGGCTAAGATAGGGAATTGTTTGGAGAGCCTAAGCTAGTTGGTGTATTTGCTGGCTATGGAATTGGCATTGTACACATTTCTTAACCAGGTCCTTGGCATCATTGAGAGCTCTTGGCTAATAGAAATTTTATCAAAAGGCTTTATCGACCAGTGTTCTGTAGGAAGCATGCGCTCCATAGATACCCCCATGAAGGTTGTTAAGGAGTTGTACCCCCACTTTCTACGATATACATCGCATCAGAACCCCTTGCGTACTCTACTTATAGAGTACACCGTCGACCAAAGTATACATTTTGGCCTTGCGGGATAGACGATATGCTTCGAGATCATCATCGGGTATTGAACCCTTCTGAAGGTAGTCGTAGATGGGAGCCATCCACGTCTTTTCGTGATCTAGAGATGTTGTCTCTCTAGGAGTTATCTCCGGTGCTTCGACTAGAGACGGCTTCTGGAGTTGCTCTAAGAAGACTCCTGATAGTACTTGTGAGTGGGAACAACTATCCGAGCCAACTGATCTGTGAAAAAGTTATCCTTCTGAGAGATATATTATAACTTGAAACCGAAAAAATGCTTCTTGAGATTTCAAATTTCCGACAAGTACTGAGACATGGTCGAACTCAAGCATTGATACTCTTTACCGACCAGATTCACGACTAGTTGAGAGTCTCCTCTCACGAGTAATCGACGAATCCAAAACACTTTAGCGACTCGTATGCTGGCCAACAAGCCTTCATACTCATAGTAAGACTTACGACTATGTGGTCATACAAAGACTTCACAACTAAGGAGTAGTCGCAGTAAGACTTACGACTATGTGGTTGTAGAAAGATTTACGATTAAGGAGTAGTCGTGGTAAGACTTACGACTAATAATTAGAGAATTATTATATCCTTGTCAAGTTGCTAAAACAAATGAAAAAGAAGTAATTAAATTTCTAGAAAAACGTAAAGGTGTAGAGACCAAATGACATTCTTTGTTTTTATGCTTGCATATTTCGCCGAAGTTTGATGATTATTTTAAATGCACAATATTGATGTTACCAAAAAATTCCTGACATCAGCACCGTGTCACTATGGAGTGATATGGACCAATTAGTTATCTAGTTGATGCGTAAGGTGGCTCGATCTTCATGGTATGATTTACGGGGTGTTTTCCTTCTTCTCTCTGGCGGCTAAGGTTGTAGACCTTCTAATGTCTTGCGGCTTTTGATGGTAGCAGCAAGTTCTCCCTTCTTGCATGTAACATCCCAAAATTCGGATGTTCAAAAATATGTAAATTTTAAAACTTTTTCTTGCATTTTGTTGGCACTCAAATTTCTTCTTAATATTTATTTGAAATCTTTTCAGTTTTTGTGACATGCAAATTAATATATTGGGAAACAATACCCAAAGTAAAAACAATAATGGTGTTAATAAAAGAAATCAAAAATCTGAGGATCTACACACAAATTAAAATTCAAGTATTAGATAATGGAAATAAAAATTTGAAATTCAATTTAACTAGGTAAAGAAAAGCAATTGTTAAAGGAATATTAAAAACTTGCATCTAAATAATCGAACTGAGAATTCAAATATCATGCAAAACTCAAAAATTAGTAAATCCTATTGTAAATTAAAATTAAAATTCCAAAATTTTCTTACTTCTTTTTCCTCTCCTCTCACTATCTTTCTCCCTCTCTCTTACATGTGGGCCCACAATTCTTCTCTCTCTTCCTCTCTTTCTCTCTCTCCTTTCCTCTCCTGCCAACGGGCCCGGTTTCCCCCGCTTCCTTCTTTCTTTCCTCTCCCCGTTCTTTCTTCTTCTCCCATCGCTCCTCTCTGTCTTCACTCCTGACTGGCCGGCCCCACTGCTCCTATGCACCCGTCACCCTGCCTGCCCCCGCGTCGCCATCACGTCGCCGAACCCCCGTGCGCACGTCACCCTTCGCCGATCACCTCCACGCCCATGCCCTGCCAAGCCCTACTCCCATCGCCTCCATCGCGTCACCATGGCTCGGCCTCCTCCCCCTCTCTTTTCTTCCTCCCTCTCTGCCTTCCCCTGTGCACACATGCCTACTCAGGTCAGCCACAACCATCTTAGTCAGCCACAGCACCAGCACGGCAACCCCCTCTACTGCTATAAGTAGCCATGGCCTCCTCCAATGCCCCTTCGCCCTCTCCCATCTTCCTCCCCTCTTCTCCCTTGAGCTGGCCGAGCACACCTGAGCGTCGGCCGTCACCGTCTCATGCCATCCCGGCAACTCCAGTGGGTTCCTTCCAATTTTGAGTGCGTCACTATGTGTCCCTATGTCTCTTCTTCCTTCCCTCCAGCCTAATTGAATTTTCATGCACCGAATATATATGAGTAAGTAATGTGGCTTGAATATTTATTTAAAGTCTAGTTTAATAAAGGGGCATAAATAAAAGGTGGCTTTGGTGAAATGTCCAAATTTAATAAAAATCTCAACCCAAAGGTAACAAGGTGAATGACAAATCAAGCCGCTTCATAAAATTAATTAAACAATATGCCTGATGAGGACATCTCTATTACACATTCATCATCCACTCCAAGTGTGCATGACAAAGCTAGTGATGAGGCTCCGAAAGGTCCTATGACAAGATCAAGAGCTAAACTACTTCAACAACAAGTGCTTTTGTTTCTTAGAGTCTTCTAATATGTTAGATGAGAATAGCATACTACCTAATGCAAATATGTTGTGCCTTCTCAGATTCGAAGCAATGGAAGATCAAGTGGAGAAGGTCCAACCAGCCACGAGTCAAGAGGATGAGAGTCCATGTGAGCAAGGAACTAAGATATATGCGTCCAAGAAAGTCTCAACCAAGCAGCCATCAAATCAATGGAAGGCCACGTGATCACAAATCTCATGGTGTGCACAAGATGTGGCCTGCGTGCCCAAAAGCCGACCGAATCCACCTCAATCTCGGTGTTGTAATAGGATAGGGGCTTAGCCCGAAATTAAAAGAAACAAACTTACTAAATTTAAGGAATTAGAATAGGAAACCTTGACCGAATTAGAGATTGATTCGGCCAAGGCTTTCCTTGCGTGAGTTCAGAGAAGCACTATAAAACCCCCTTGTATCCCTTTTGTTTAAGATAGACCACGTTTGAGAAAAATCATTCTACTAAAGTTTTCGAGTTTAGCATTGCTGCCGAAATTCCTTAGGGAATTAGGAGTGTGTTATTCAATCAAGATCGTTCAGCTTTTTCCGCTGGGAATTGGGTGCACGATAGATCTTCGCTTGGTGGTCAGCGAAATCAACACGAATGTGTTTTGGCGGATTAAAGAGTATTCGTCCCTTACACTGACATTGGAGGATCATTACGATTCATCAAGACTCCCGTGAGTATCCATCCTATGTCGAGAAGATCGGGCAACCCCGTATCAATGCCGTAACCATTTAAAATGAAATTCACATTTAAATTAGAAGATCATAATTTAAAATATAATCCCCGCCATTAGCACGTCATCGATAAATAAATCTCAACAGTAGATTTAGTTAATAATGATAATGAAATATGGTAGTGTATAGCAAGCTCGGCCCTATGTAAGCAAAAATTTAAATAAGATTAAATTATGATAGGTAAGGGGATAAGATATCAATGTTAGTTGATTCTTAGAATGCCTCCAATTAAATGGTCATATTAGTATATAGGTACTAAAATATAGTAGCCCTAGGTCATCAGACATTGAAATGATCTCATGAATATATATTCTGAAATAAATATTTAACCCATTTATACAATTAATTGATAATTAGAACCGCCTAAAATGCTACATATCAAATTACTAGCAATATAAATTAAATCGATAAACTAAAATCGTATACGCCGCCTATGGAACCCCTGCCTTAATTCATAAATGGCAACACTCGACCAATACAGTACTTAATACCCAACTAAATTTATACACCTGTCCATATGTCCAGTCCGACTCATGGAACTTCCTTAATAAATATAAAAATACTCAAAAGAAGTTGCTAAATTAAAAGATCGAGATATGGCACTCTATTATTGGCTATGCCAAGCCATCTCCGAGTTCTAAGCGGAATATTCTTGTGAATATTTTTTTGTCATGAACCTTCCTTGACATCTATCTTGACAAATTTTCCTCAGTCATTCATCACTTCACTCCAACCCTTTTTGACTCCGTCAATACTCCGTGCCCAATCAACCCAATCTCAAATCACCCGTTTATTCATAATAAAAATTAATCAAGTTCAATTGGATTTATTTGGATCTTTTGAGTTATTTGCCTATTTGAATTCAGTTGTTTAGCACGTAATTAGAAATTGGAGTCCTGAAAAATCAATAGATCAAGCGAGACCAAGATCCAGATGAAGACCAGAAGCTCAAGACCATCGAATGAGAAAGCTTTGAGTGAGCTCAAGACCGCAGTAAACCGCGCAAGGCAAGTCAATACTTTGATCATGTTGAGCCTACATGTTCTGCAAATTATTTCCGTTTTAAATTATCAAATTGCATGCTGTTATTTCATGTGCAAATATATGTTGTTTTAAGATTCTAGTTATATACCCATTATTTAACTCGTTAGTATTACACCTCTTTTGAAACATTTGAATATCTGAGCCTCGTCACCCTAGCAAAACTATTGTCGGAACCCGGAGTAACGACTCCTGGATCCTCTGTGTAAATCGCACTAGTCCAGGATCAGCTAGTGCACACAGTACAACAAAGATATATATCAAGCACAAATGACCATCTATATTAAATAAAAGAGTACGGCCTTATGGCCAAGTCTTACATCAACGCCCATTGGCAAAGATAAATAAAGCAAATAACTGCGGAAGCAAACTGAAAAGAAGCGAAGCCCAAGCCTGCCCACAGGCAAACGACAGTAAGACGCGGCCTACTCGTCCTGATCTTCACCGTAGTCGACATCATCTTCCTTTGTATGGAGATTGCAAGGTGAGTACACACTTGTACTCCGCAAATCACACGGAGAAATGCAACGTAATGATAAAGGCTTCAATGGAAGGCTTATAGGGTTAGTTTGCATAAAACAGCATTTAAAGAAATACAGTAGGCAGTTGAAAATGCTGAATATAATACGGTAAATAAAAACAATATGAGAGACCATGTGGTTGAGACCCCATGTGTGTGATGAGTAATTGACATCGGTTTAGGAGATTTGAGTTTGATTTGGTTGGTTCGGACCTTGCCGTTGCATGGTGCAATCGGGCTCGGTCGGACTTGGTCAAACCTGGTCAAAATAGTTAGGATGCATATTATGTCGACTTGTCAAGTTTGGGCTATCTCATTAATGCATTTATGCTTAAATGTATCAAGCGGTGCTATTTGATGTGTTTCTTGTCTGTATTGGCTGCAGGACGTCGAGGCGGAGTCGTGGCGAGACACGAGGTGACCGGACTAGACATGGGCGGTGTCAAGGTCAAAACGGTCGAGATGTGTCGAAGACGGCGGAGACTCGAGGTGGTCGCGAGGCTTGAACGACAAGGAGCGCGGAAGCTTCCCAGAAGGTGCAGAGGGGCGAAATGGTAATTTCGCGAGGCTGCAAAAGCGGGAGCGGGCTCCGTTCGGGTTTAGTGGGCGTAACGGGTTGGAGACCCGTTAGCCAAGGGCTATAAATAGATGTTGGTGGCTGTATGTCCACTCATGCACTCCAAGGGTTTCTAGGGTTTCCTTTAGTCAAAATGGGTTTTAGGGGTTTGCTTTGGCTTTAGGCTTTAGTTGGTGAGGCTTTGGGAGTGGAGAGTAGTTGGAGAGGGCAGTTGCTCTGTCCCCCTTCGATGTATTCTTGAGTGTTCCTCCCTTCTGTGTATTCATCCCCTTCTCAAGCATGTATGGGTTGTGTTCTTGAGGTTGAGGGAGAGGGAGAGGATGAGTTGAGAATCTTGTAATCATTCCTCTTGTATCAATCATGTATCTCTTTTCCTCCTTATTAATATGAGATGGCTTTGGTTGAATTTGATTGAGTCTCTAGCTACCTGTTGGTTTTTGTTCTACGATGCTCTTTTGGCTTGATTTCTTGATTTCATGTTTTTGGCTTGTTTCTTGCCGGTGAATGGCAAAATGGGTTGCTTCATGATGGGATAGTGCCACAAGATCATTTGATCGATATTTTCCAAGGGCAAATCACATTTAATCTCAGATTTGGGTTTTTCGCTCCTCTGTTCTTCAGGTTCATCTCTAGGGTTTTTGGTGCTGTTCTTGTTTCCCATCATATGATGGCTTGAAACTTGGTATCTAGACTCCTGTGTCTATTAAGTAGCTATCCCCAAAGTTTCAAGGCCAAAGGACTTGGGATTATTGAGAAATTTGAGTTTTTGTGTTATCCCTGTTCTTCATTCTCAATTTCTAGGGTTTTAGTGCAAATCATGATTCCCTGCTTGAGATGGCATGAAACTTGGTTTCTAGAGTGCTGAGGCTATCCACTAGCTATCCTCAAAGTTTCATAGTCAAAGGACCAAGAATTGGGGAGGAATTTGATTTTTGGTGTTGGCTCTGTATCTTTTCAGATTTTTGCCCAAATCTGAATTTCATGGCTTTAAGTTGGATTTCCTTGGTCCTCAAGAATCCTCTGGCTATTGTGGTCATCTTATAGCTGTTCTGGGACAAAAGGATGAAGAAGAGACCTCAAATTTCTCTGTTGCTCATATTCCCCAAGTTATGCATTTTCTTCTGTCTAAAATTCAGGGTTTCTGGACTGTTTGCCTGAGGGGCGGTCAGACCGCCCATTTGGAAGTGGTCAGACCGGGTCTTAGCCAGCGGTCAGAACGCCATTGGCCGTGCGGTCTGACCGGCTACTCCCAAGCGGTCTGACCGGCCATCCTCTACCGGTCTGACCGGCCCCTTGCTGGATATGTTGTTTTTCATGTCTTTCTCTGCTATGTCTTCTAGGTTTTCCTTTTGAGTGCAGTGTTTCCTTTTTTAAGTACTTAGATCTCCAGTAAGCCTAAATCTTTATTCTTCATAGCACTCGTTGTTATCGGAGAAGAACTTTTTGATTGGAGATTTGTGGGAGACTTTTCTGTTTGTTGCTTCCAGTCCCTTTTTCTCTGCTCTGATCTTCTCCCTAGTTAGCATTTCTTCCTGAGAACTTGTTTCAATCACTTCATAGCTTTTCTTCATAGCTATTGAAGGAGATTGCCTTGTGGGTATTTGTGGGGGACGAATTTTAGAGAGCGACATTCACCCCCCCCTCTGTCGCCATTTCGGTCCAACACAATACTTGTAATTGAAAATAATACCGTCAGTGCAGGCTTCGACCAAACACTAACCTATCACTACTAGAAAATCCCCCTAATGCCACGAAACACATTGCAACGGCACAAAATTTGTTGCAATAGGTAGGCCTTATTGCCACAGTTTGGAAAAATGTTGCGATATGTGGTCAATATTGCCACTAATTTATTGCGTTACAAAAATCTTGACTTTCGTGGCAAGAGGTAGGTGTTATTGCCACCACTTTCAAAATCGTTGCAATTAGCTGACAATATTGCCACGCAATTTCCTGCGTTGTGATAATCTTGAATTTCGTTGCAATATGTTGATGTTATTACAACGAAATTCTAAGTGGTTGCGATGAGTTGACAATATTGCAACGAATTTATTACGTTGCCATAATCTTTAAATTACGTTGCAAAAGGTTGATATGTATTGCAACGAAATTGTAAAGCGTTGCATCAATAAATGTTTTATTGCCACGAATTGATTGCGTTGTCATAATCTTTAACTAGTGTTGTAAAAGGTTTGTATATGTTGCAACGAAATTGTAAAGCGTTGCATCAATAAAGGTTTGCCACGATTTAAATTTGTTGGAAGAAAAACTTGTTGGGTGGCAAAAAGTAATTGTGTTGCCACAATTTATTTAAGCGAAAATAGAAAAAAAGAGCATGTCCTAGGTCTTGAACCCAGGACCTTCATGGTCATAAACCTTTTTCTTACCACTAGGCTAGGCATGTGTTTTGTTCAAATATTTGTGCACGTATTCTTTTACAGTATTTGCGTTATGGGAAAGGACACGTGAGTAACCCCTGGGAAATCAATCTCGCTGACGCGGATACGCTCATGTCTTGCACTTCTCAGTTAAATATATTATTTAACTGGAAGGAATTATTGAGCCGAATTAAATATTATCAGGTGAACTCTAATTTAATTGGGTATTTAATGATTATACTTGGAGTTTGTAACATGCTGAATTTCAGAGCCTTTTTGAAGCTTTTGAAATAAAATTCACCATTTGTATTTTTCTGAGATTAATTAAAGCTTAATTGGAATTTTTATGAATTAAAAAAGGTTTAATATGATTAAATTAAACATTAACATTTGCCAAAAATATTTTATTGAGTTCCCTGAGTCCCAAGGAATTTTATGGAATTGTCTGGGAATTTTCTGGATTTATTTGCTACTTTCTAGAGCTCAAAAAGTATTACTTGAATTTCTGGAAAAATAAAAACCCCAAAAATCCTTAAACCGGCCGGTGGGCCGAAACCCACCAAGCCGGCCCAACCCGCCCCTTGCCACGCGGCGCGCATCCGCACCCGCCTTGACCCGTCCGATATGCGCCACGTGTCGGCCATCGGACACGCGCCGCCCGCATCCAACCGCTCGCCCCGCCTCCGGCCGCAGCCACCCGATCCTCCCCGTGCCACGCGTCATCCATCGAAGGGCCCGTGCACTGTTCGTCTCCTACCCAGCGCCGTCTCCGTCTCCGTCTCCGACGGGACTCTGCCTCCACCGCCACCTCGGCCATGCTCGCCCCGGACTCCGCGCTTGCCATGGAGTCGGCCTCGGGACCCGGGTATAAAAAGGGGCTGACCCCCGGGGTCTCCTCTCCGTCCCAAGCCGCCGCCAGCGCCGTGCGCCATTGCCGTCGCTGCCGCCAGCGCCGTCGCCCTCGCCGCCGTCGTCCGCCGCCACCAGTGAACTTCACCGCCATCGTCTGCCGCTGCCGGTGAGCCCCGCCGCCACCTCAGTCGCCGTCGGCCAAGTCCGCCGCCGCCCGGTCACCCCGTCAGCCAGAGCCCGCAACCGCACCCGCGCACCCCACCGCTTCGCCTTCCGGTGGATCCGGTCCACCGTGAGCTGTGTCTCCGACGCGTGGGGTCCACTGGTCAGCGTCGGTGTCGTAAACCCGTGAGCTGGTTAGCTGCGTCAGCATGCCACGCAAGCCAGCCATGTCAGCCCTAATCTGAGTCAGCACGCCACGTCAGTGCCACCTGTCAGCCACGCCAGCAATCGAAGCCGCCCGATGCCACGTCACCCCGCCCCGTCAGCATGCCACGTCAGCCAGGTTGCACACGTGTCACCACGTGGCTGCCACCTCAACCCTAGCCGCCACGCCAGTAGCCATCGCCCTTGCACTGTTTCATGCGCCGGGTTCACGGTAGACCGGTTATTTCGTGAGCCGGGTCCACAGCACAGTGCAATTTCCGAATTACAGCCTTTTTCCCCAAATTAGATTTTCCAGAGGCCCGTTCTCCCTCGTCCGAGCTCCGATTGACCCGATTCTTTTTCCTAAATTCATCTAAAATTGAGCTCTATCTTTTGGTTCTCGTTTGAAAGTTTTTGAATTTATTTTGAGTTTTGTTCCGTTTTCTCCCTCGTTAGATCACGTCTTCGAAGGAGCAGAAGTAGGGTTTGAAGAGCAAGAGCCGTCAACTGAGCAAGGCCAAGGCAAGTCGTGTCCTTTGATCATATTGAACCTAGTTTTCTAATCTATTATGTATTAATTTGTTTTGTTAGAATTAGTGTGTTTTGTTATGCTGTGTGGTTGATAAGCTTTTTCTGTTTCATTAATAAGCTTTTTAAATTGTGTATGTTGTGGTCTTGCAGGTAGTGTTAATTTGGCCAGATTGGTTTTAATTTGTTGTACTTTGATTGATAATCATTGGAAGCATGTCACATGATGGGAGCAGTTGGATGCGGATGGATAAGTCAACATCTGAGTGGCAAAAAGGATTCAAGAAATTCATTGAAACTACTTTTGGAGGCACATCTAAAGGTTTAACTGCACCCTGTCTTTGTTCAAGGTGTCGTTGCATGTCCTATAGATTACAATATGAGGTTGAAAGACATTTGCTAGTTAGAGGGTTTGATGAAAGTTTCATCCAAGAGCAAGGTAATGGTGAAGCTTTGGCTGACGATGACAACAAAGATGAAGGAGATTGCAATGAAGATGCAACAGGTGATGGGGCTTCTGTCAATGATCTAGTTTCTTCAATAATCAGTGGCGCTATTCGTGGCGACATCATCGGTTCTAATATTGAAGAGCCAAATGAACAAGCAAAGAAATTCTTTAAATTATTAAATGAGGCACAGAAGGAATTGTATCCAGGTTGCAAGGAAGCAACTAAGGTTTCTTTCATTGTCAGGCTATTTCAGATTAAATGCATGTATGGTCTTAGTAACAGTTCGTTGGAGTCCATACTTCATCTGTTCTCGCTTGTGCTCCCTAAAGGACATTGTATCCGAAACACCTTGGACAAAGTGCAAAAGGTTGTTTGAGATCTTGGGCTAGACTACCAGAAGATACATGCATGTGAGAATGATTGTGTGTTATTCCGAGGTGATTATGCTAAGATGGATACGTGCCCAATATGTGGTGAGTCTAGGTGGAAAACGGCCAATTCCGTTGGAAATGATGAGGCTAGTGGCACTGATGGAGCAAAAAAGCGTTCTCCACGTAAAATCCTAAGATATTTCTCACTTATTCCTCGGCTTCAAAGATTGTATATGAATGAGACCACATCATCATATATGCGATGGCATAAGGAAGGATTGGTCCGTGATGGGAAAATGCGTCACCCTGCAGACTCATTGGCATGGAAGCATGTGGATGACAAGTATAAGGATTTTGCATTGGATCCTCGCAATGTTAGGTTGGACCTTGCATTTGATGGCTTCAATCCATTTGGATACATAAATGGATATCTGTTTCGGACGGCTGCCATAGAGAAGAACCTAACTACACAAAACAGTGGTGTTGCTGTGAAGGGCGATGATAGCATCAGCAACATGGACTAGTATGGCGTGATTACAAAAATTATCACGCTAGATTTTGCCAACCAAAAAGAAGTTGTACTTTTTCAGTGTGACTGGTACGATGTACCTACTGCTACTACGAAGAAAGGAAGAGGGTTCAACAGGGATCAATACGGGATCATCGATGTTGATAAGACTCGTTTTCGATATTTCAATGAGCCTTACATTTTAGGGACACAAACTGAGTAGGTTTTTATGTGCCTTGTGCGACAGAACTGAATTGGTGCACAGTGCTTCGCATGAAACCTAGGAATTTGTTTTCCATGCCTGAAGCAGTAGGTGTAGAAAAGGAGGGAGAACCCAATGTTGAGTCGCTGGTCGTCGGACTGGAAGACATGAATGTATCCCGCCTACATGAAGACTTGACAAATTGGAAAAGGAATGACATGGAAGGGGTAAGTGTTGATGCTTCTGTCATAGATAAGGCGGTTCCTGTACTTGAACCCAATGATGAGGACTTAGACGATGATGATGAAGATGATGACACCTACATAGATGATGGAATTGTCGCACCTGTGAATTCTGTAGGACATGGAGATGATGATTTTTTTGTTTAAACTGTAGCCCTGCGTGGCGATATTCGTGTAATATTGTGTTTTGTCTCTAATTATTATTCTGCTGCAACACTCTAATTATCTTTACTATATAAAAGAAAGAGTTGGTGGTTGGTGCGGCCTCTCTCACCCTTTCTCATAAAAAAAACACTGGCTGACATGTGGCCCCACCCTCCTCCCTAAACACGTGCGGCTGCCTCCCTGCCCCCCTCACCCCGAATCTTCCGCCGATGCCTCCCTCCCACCCCCGCGCCGCCGCCGCCGCCTCCTCGCCCGCTCCCACCCCGCGCCGCCTCCTCCTCCTCCTCCTCCCCACCTCGCTTCTTCCGCCCTCCCCTCCCTCCTCCGCCGCCGCGCCTCCTCCCCTCCCTCCTCCTCCGCCGGGCCACCCTCGCCTCCTCCCCTCCCTCCTCCGCCGCACCGCCCTCGCCTCCTACCCTCCCTCCTCCGCCGCGCCGCCGTCGCCTCCTCCTCCCCGGCTCCCCCGTTCTGCCGCCTCTTCCTCCCCGGCTCCTCCGCGCTGCCCTCGCCTCCTCCTCCCCACTCCGCACCGCCGCCGCCGCCTCCTCCTCCCCCACCCCTCCGCTCTGCCGTCGCCTCCTCCCCCGCTCCTCCGCTCCGCCGCCGCCTCCTCCTCCCCCACCCCTCCGCTCCGCCCTCGCCTCCTCCTCCCCACCCTGCGCCGCCGTCTCCTCCTCCCTCCATTCCTCCATTGCGCAGCACACCCGCACACGCCTCCCTCCTCACGCAACCGCCGCACCTGCACGTTCGTGCAACCGCTGCCCCCCACCTCTTCCCGCAACCTCTTGTTCCCTCTTCCCTAATTCTCCCTTCCATTTTCCTCCCCCCCTCGCTCCTCTCCCTAATCTGCACCACTACCGCCTCCCTTCTACCGCTGCTCCTCCCCTCCCGCTTCTCTGCCATCCCCCACCCCTCCGCTCCGCTGCCGCCGCCTCCTCCTCCACCACTTTGCTCCGCCGCGGCCTCCTCCTCCCCCCACCCCGCGCCGCCGCCGCCTCGTGTTTATGCATCAATCGCAGCCTGTGCTGCTTGTATGGAAAGATGTGGATGCGCTTCTGCGTTGCTGATTGTTGGGTCTATTCCAAATTGCAAACCGCAGCTCGTGTCTCTGGCGCAAGCGGGGCATGAGATCACGCAGGACAGTCTGAAGCGTGAAGGTAAACTGAGCTACATCTGTTTTCCCTTTTTGTTCTGTGAGTGTATTTCTGTGTGGGTGTATACACTAGATACTTTATGGTGGTTCTTGTAGACCTGAGTAGCTCGGATCCACCTGTGATGGAAGGTCTCGATGAACTACTTGCTGTAAGTCTATATAATCTACAGCTTATGTGTCACTGGAACGCATTATCCACTTCGCACACTATGATGTTTAAATGGATGATTGCTTTTCAGAGATCAAAGGCCATGGTAAAGAGGGTTCACCCAGAAGACAATGGTAAGATATGCTCCTGCCTGGTGAATCATGTATTGGTTAGTCGGCTGTAATGCTAACCATTTCCTTCGTGCAGGCACCCCTCAGGTCCAAGCACCTTCTACAAACCACTGGTTCAGTTCAAAATCAGCAAAGAAGGTACTAGACTTATGAAGTGCTTCAAGATCTTGTACATGTTGTGAGCTTAATTTACACCATGTTTATCATCAGGGCGATTGTCACTTTGCACTCTTGGCTAAATAGCTGAACTTTTATAGCTTCTTGTTGAATCATAGAAATTGTCATAGTTTTCTCTAATGCCAAGTGGAGCATTGCAGTTCAACATTGAATGGTTTTTTACCTTCATTTGGATCTTTGCAGACGTAAATGCCTCTGACTGCTGTTACTTCTGTAATTGATGGCTTAAAAAGACTATACATCAAAAAATTGAGGCCTTTGGAAGTTGAATACCGGTTCAACAATTTTGCTTCCCCATTACTTGTATAGACTTCTGTTCACAGTTTAGGCTCCCTAAAAGTTTCAGATGACAATGTTCTTGAGTTCTTTCATGCTGATTGTATTGTTATGCCATTACTTACATGGCATTATATTGGTTCTACAATGTTTCAGACAAACAGTGATTTTGATGCAAAGCTGATGGTCATGCTCTTGGGTCAATATTCTACACGGAAAACAACATTTATTAAGCATCTGCTGAAAACAAGTTACCCGCTGCTGAAAACAAGTTACCCTAAACGCACGGGCAGTGAGGTTAGTAGTTGGTACTGTTGTAGGGGTGGCCCCCACCTAAACCCAGCAGGCCTGGTAGAAGGTTATAAGGCCCAGAGTAGGTTGTGTAATGACATAAGTGCCCCTGCGGGGGATACCCAGATGTAAGGTACAACTGTAAAAACACTCCCCCATGTATATATATATAGAATACAGGCCATGGGGGGACCCGAGGTCATTACTATCACTCTCCACTACCATCTCTCTCTCTGTTTGGTCTGTAACCACAACAGTTGGCGCCGTCCGTGGGGAGGACAGGAGTAAGCCTGAAGTTTGAAGGAGGATGGCACCGGAAAAGGCCTCGCCGACAGCGGCAAAGGGAAAGAAGACGGCTAGGGCGGAACGTCGCGTGAGCTCCAGGACGTCGGCGCTCGCGCTGCGACAACCGACCCCGCCATCGGCACCGCGACGATCGACCCTGCCATCGGCGCCACGACGACCGACCCCACCATCGGCACCGTGACGACGACCCGCTCTCGGGATGCACCGGCGTCCCCACTTGCGCCGGCAGTAGAAGGCGCGCTACTGGCGACCCTCAACGCGTTCCAGCGGGAGTTGGGGGACCTTCATGGGGCCGTCCGTGACATGCAAGAGGCTCGAAGCTAGCAGGCCGCGCCAATGGCCACGCCAGAGCCCGCACCGGAAAGGGCGGACAGCCGCGATGCCCCCACGTCCAGCCGCATGCCACTGCGATGCATCGATCCAGAGTCCCCGCTTTCGGCAGGACTGCAGCAGGTGGCGTGGCCCGAAGACTTCAAATTCTCTAGTGTCGTCGAGCCCTATGGAGGCGACACGGACCCCCGCGAGTTCGTGCGAGTGTACGAAACAGCAATCGAGGCCGCGGGCGGAGATGACACCACCAAGGCGAAGGGACTCCCCCTCGCGTTGCAAGGAGTGGCGCTTTCTTGGTTTTTTTACCATAGAGCCAAACTCCATCTACGCGTGGGAACAGATCTGCGACCGCCTTCACAGCAACTTTCAAGGGAACTATGCTGCGCAAGTCGACACGGACCAACTCTTCGCCGTGAAGCAAAAACCTTCGGAGGGGCTCCGGAACTATTTCAAGCGCTTCGCGAAGGTGCGATGCCAGGTTAAGGACGTTAGCGAGACAACCGTCATCAACGCGGCCATACAGGGCCTCCGCCCGGGCCCTCTGGTCGAATACAACGCGCGCAAGCCTATCAAGACAGTCGCCAAGCTCTTCGACAAGATGGAAGGGTATGCGCGAGCCGAGGAAGATGCGCAAAGACGCAACGCCCCCGCTCCCGACCTCGCCCACGCGAAGCGCTTGCCATGCAAGGAGGAGAGGGGCGATGATTCCCTGAAGCAGGGCCGTAGTCGACAACTCCGGGAGGACACTCTCGGAAGTGACGGCCCCGGGGAGCTAGAAGGCTCGCCAAGGAGCAAACGCAAGCCCCGGCGTCACCAGCGCAGACCACAAAAGGCCCGCCATACCTTCGTCGTCGAGAAGGCCCTCCAAGGACGTGAAGGCGAACTCGGCCGCGATGAGCCACCTCGAGCGGAGCAAGAGCAATTAGATTACGGCAAATGGTGCGAGGTGCATGGTTATGGTAATCACTGTACAAAGACGTGCACCGCGGTCGTGGAGTTGCGACGGACGATGGCCGCATCTCGGGACTTGCCCCTTCGGCTCCCCACCGAAGTCCAGGAGCGGCATTCGAGGGGCAGCCCCTCGCAAGCTTTAGCCAGGGGAGACGCACGATGCCGCGCCGTCAACGTCATCACCGGAGGTTCCTTATCAGGGCCCCCTTGGAGCTGCCGCAATCGTGGCTGCCGCCCGGCAACATCACCTTCACCGTGAACGACGCTAAGGGCGTGGAGTTCCCTCATCAAGACCCTTTGGTCATCCGGGCCCACATCGCGGGTTGCGACGTCAGGCGCATCCTTGTCGATGGGGGGAGCTCTGCGAACATCCTGTTCACAGGGGCCCTCGATCGTATGGGAACCCACCGAAGTCGTCTGGAGCAGGCAGGAGCTCCGCTTCAGGGCATCGGAGGTCAACCGCTGTAGGCCATAGGGCAGGTGTCCCTCCCCGTCACGCTCCACCAGGAGAGTAACATCCGGACCCAGCATGTCGTCTTCGACGTTGTGGACATCGCACACCTCTACAACGTCATATTGGGGCGCCCCGCCATCAGCTCCTTCGAGGCGGTCCCACACCACGCCTTCTTATGTATGAAGCTCCCGGGCCCGGAGGGTGTCATCACCGTCTTCGGTGACCAAGACCTTGCCAGGCGCATCGAAGTCGGCAGCCAGGATCTGCATCGCCCGGTGCACGCCCTACCGGACGTGCTTGGCGACGCGCCCTCCGCCCCAGGATGGACGCCTAAGCCCCGGCCCGAAGGCGGAGTCAAAAGGGTGCCGCTCCAGGCGGAGGGGCAGTTTGTGTCTATTGGTGAGGGGCTCCCCCCGGAGGTCGAGCAAGATTTGCTCAAAGTGCTTCGAAACAACACCGACATCTTTGCATGGTCACCGGAGGATATCAGGGGCGTAGACCGCGCAGTAATCGAGCACCGCTTGGCGGTCCGCCCCGACGCCAAGCCGGTTAAGCAAAAGCTTCGCCGCATGTCCATGGATCGGCAGCAGGCGGCCAAGGTGGAGGTGGCCAAGCTCCTTCGGGATGGCGTCATCCGCGAGGTCCACCACCCAAAATGGCTCGCCAACCCAGTATTGGTCAAGAAGGCTAGTGGGGCCTGGCACATGTGCATCGACTTTACGGCACTCAACAAGGCGTGCCCAAAGGACAACTACCCTTTGCCGCGCATCAATCAATTGGTCGATGCTACCGCGGGGTGCGAGCTAATGAGTTTCTTAGATGCCTACTCCGGCTACCATCAGGTGTACACGGCGGAAGACGACGAGAGCAAGACTAGCTTCATCACACCAATCGGCACCTTCTGCTTCATCAGGATGCCCTTTGGGTTGAAGAATGCAGGCGCCACCTTTACCCGCCTCGTCGCCATTGCCCTGGCCGCCCAGCTCGGGAGGAATGTCGAGGCCTACGTCGATGACGTGGTAGTCAAAACCCGGCAGCTCGCTTTGCATAGCCAAGACCTCCAGGAGACCTTCGACAACCTCAGGAAAGCCGGCATCAAGCTCAACCCTGACAAGTGCGTCTTCGGTGTGCAGGCGGGCAAACTTCTGGGCTTCCTCGTGTCCGGGCGGGGCATCCAGGCGAACCCTGATAAGGTCGACGCTATCTTGGGTATGGAGTCGCCCAAAACGACGAGGGAAGTCCAGAGGCTGGCGGGCCGCATGGCAGCCTTGAGCCGCTTCCTATCCAGGGCGGCGGAGCGAGGTTTGCCATTTTTTAAGACACTCCGCGGGTGCGACGGATTTCGTTGGGATGGCGACTGTGAGGAGGCCTTCAACGAGCTCAAAAAACACCTGGCGAGTCTCCCCACTCTGATCGCCCCAGCACCAGAGGCTCCCTTCTTGCTCTATCTGGCCGCGTCAGCTATAGCGGTCAGCGCCGTCCTCGTCCTAGAGGAAGGCGCTGTACAACGGCCTGTATACTTCGTCTCCGAAGCCCTCCAAGGCGCCAAGACAAGATATACAGAGCTTGAAAAGCTTGCTTACGCATTGGTCATGGCCTCCAGGAAGCTTCGGCATTATTTTTTGGCCCACCCGATCACAGTGGCTTCCTCATTTCCCCTGACGGAGATGTTACACAACGAGTCTACGGGGCGCATCGGCAAGTGGGCTGCAGAGCTCGCTCCGTTCTCCCTAACATACGCCTCGCGGACGGCAATCAAATCCCAAGTCCTCGCCGACTTCCTCGCAGAATGGACTCCGCCGGCTCAGCCCGCTCAGAGGCACGACGACACGGTCTGGACCCTTACCATAGATGGGGCTTACAGCGTCGCGGGCGCAGGTGTAGGCGCAGTAATTGTCACACCCAAGGGGCAGCGCTTATTGTACTCGGCGCGCCTCGCGTTTCCAGCCACCAACAACACGGCTGAGTATGAAGCGCTACTCTTCGGCCTGACCAAACTCAAGGCAATTGGTGCGCGTCGAGTGCTCGTCCGCATGGATTCGCGTTTGGTGGCCGGCCATGTAGACAAGTCATATCAAGCCAAGGATCCTGAGCTGGCTAAGTACCTCGCCGCCGTAAGAGCAAGGGAAAGGCATTTCTTGGGCGTCACGGTCAAGGCCATCCCTCGCGCGGAAAACGAGCAGGCCGACGCTCTCGCGAAGGCGGCCAGCCAGCAGCTGCCACCTCCTGACGGGGCGTTTTATGAAGTATTTCCGCAGGCGACCATCGCGCAGGACAACCGCGACACGGCCCTCGTTCACCATGTCGTCCAGTAGGGCGACTGGCGAGAGCCCATCTTCAATTTCCTGCAGGGCATCGCCAAGCCAGAGGACCACGCCGAGCTCCGGCGTCTGCAACACCGTGCCAGATCCTTCCAGGTGTTTGAAGGGACGCTCTACAAGCAGGGAGTCTATGCACCGCTCCTGCGCTGCCTCTCCCGCGAAGAAGGAAAGGAGCTCCTCATGGATATCCACAAGGGGGCATGCGGGTCTCACCTCACGCCGAGGTCGTTGGTCGGCAAGGCGTTTAGGCAGGGCTTTTACTGGCCGACGGCCATCACTGACACCCAGGACCTCGTGCGTCGGTGCCAGGGGTGCCAGTGGATGGGGCGCATCATCCGCAGGCCCCCGACGAACCTCAACCCTATTCCCCCGGTGTGGCCGTTGGCACGCTGGGGTGTCGACATAGTGGGACCGCTCCCCCGAGCCCCAGGGGACCCGCGGTTCGTGGCGGTTGCGCTGGAATACTTTTCCAGATGGTCGGAGGCGGTAGCTCTAGCCAAGATAACCTCGGCGGCCATGCAGCGCTTCCTCTGGCAGAACATCATATGTCGCTTCAGCGTGCCCAGGGAGCTCACCGTCGATAACAGGCTGCAGTTTGATGCCACCCCGTTGAAGGAATTGTGTGGAGACATGGGCATCACGATTCGGTTCGCCTTCGTTGGGCACCCCCAGTCCAACGGAGCGGTCAAAAGGGCGAACGGCGCCATCTCTATCACCATCAAAAAACGCCTAGTCGGGCTACTGAAGGGCAGGTGGCCGAGCGAGCTTCACAGCGTCCTCTGGTCCCTTCGCACAAAGGTAACTGAAGGAACGCGCGTAGGCTACGATAGCAGAAAATAAAAATTTCTACCGCGCACACCAGGACATCATGCTAAGGAGGGATCATAGATCGTTACCACTAGACACGCAGCGCAGCGGAAGAAGAGTTGGAGAAGCCGATCCAACCACGCGCGTCGAGGTAGTAGTGGAAGTAGCCGATCGTCCCGAACAGATCGTCTCCTCCACGCGATCAACCACACCACGAGCAGATCCAATCTATAGATTGTTGATGCCGATCAACGTCGCAACGAGCAGCGCCTCCACCGGTATCCACACGTCCAGGGCTGGAACGCCGATCGCGAGTGTACCAGCACTCGCGAGCGGCTAGGGTTTGGCTCGGGAGGTGGCGGCTAGGGTTTTGCTCGGGAGGAACAGAAGCGTGTATCCCTCAGCCCCCCCGCCTCCATATATATAGACCTCCTCACTTGGGCCTCGTGGACCGAGGCCCAATAGGAGTCTATCCGGATCTCTATCCGAATTGAGCCCACATCCGAATCACATTCGAATTAGTGTTCCAACCCGTTAAGTGTGCGACCCTGTAGGTTCACGTTTACTTGGTCGCTACCCGGAAACGCCTTTCCGGTCACCCTGTTAATAGCGGCCTCTAGCAAGACATATTAACCCCAAAGTACACGTAAAGATCATATCGGCTGAACCTGTAATGTTCTCATGTACGAATCCCTTTGCCTCACGATATAGATTAAGCTCAAGGCGAGACCTGTGTCATCCTCTTAATAGCTCAATCACTCTCTCGATTCCGTGATGGATTATAAACTTGTGATTGACTCCTCAATCACATTGGCATGGCCATGCACTTTCATAATCCATTACATCGAGGGGCCCAGAGATATCTCTCCCATAAGGAGGGGCAAATTCTATCTTGATCATTCACATCCCACTACATGTTTCATAGCAAACCCGATGACTACTTTTATGACTACCCAGTTACGGAGTAGTGGTTATTAGTCCCAAAATAGGCTACTACGCATGTTGGGAACCATGATGATCTCAAGTCTAAGGATTCTACATAAACACTACTTGAGACCAACTAATGACACATGGAATCTCTGCAGTGTCTCATGGCGGGTCTATCCAACATATGTTCACTAACACATGTCCATATTATTGATTTGGTATCTCCATACCATGATCCATGAGACATGATCATCAATCAATACATATGCTGATCTTTGAATCATATTTGTTCCTCATATGATATATAATCAGGGATCATTTAGAAATAGCAACATTTTGACATTAAGAGTCTCATGAATAAGTCACATACTCATTGATCAATAATGATAATGTCTATTTCAAGGAACAAACTAATGCATCATAAACATAGTATGTGATATATATAACATCTCCATGTTGCCTCTAGGGTATATCACTAACAGTCTCCCACTTGCACTAGAGTCAACCATGTAGGTATCTAATACCCATTGCCCTAGTGTGAGCCTCATGCTTTGGCTGGGGAAGCGGCTTTGTCAACGGATCTGCAATGTTCAAATCCGTTTGTACTTTGCATATCTTCACATCGCCTCTCTCCACAATCTCGCGGATGAGATGAAATCGCCGTAGAATGTGCTTGGACTTCTGGTGCGATCTAGGCTCCTTGGCTTGCGCAATGGCCCCACTATTGTCACAGTAGAGGTCCATTGGGCTGGAGGCACTAGCCACCACACCAAGCTCAGAAACAAATTTCTTGATCCAAACAGCCTCTTTAGTAGCTTCAGAAGCTGCTATGTACTCGGCTTCTGTTGTAGAATCAGCAACCGTCTCCTGCTTGGAACTCTTCCAGCTCACCGCACCGCCGTTCAGGTAGAACACAAATCCAGATTGCGATTTGAAATCGTCTTTGTCAGTTTGGAAGCTAGCATCGGTGTAACCATTTACAACGAGCTCTTCCTCACCCCCATAGACGAGGAACACATCTTTAGTTCTTTTCAAGTACTTCAAGATGTTCTTTACGGCAATCCAGTGACTTTCACCTGGATCTGATTGGTGTCTACTTGTAGCACTTAAAGCATACGAGACATCTGGACGTGTACAAAGCATGGCATACATAATGGTCCCCATAGCCGAAGCATATGGAATCGCATTCATTTTATCCCGCTCATCAGGTGTACTAGGACACTGACTCTTGCTAAGATTTATACCATGTGACATAGGTAGCAAGCCTTTCTTGGAATCCTGCATGTTGAACCTTTTCAACACATTGTCAATGTACATATCTTGGCTTAATCCAATTAGCCTTCTTGATCTATCCCTATAGATCTTGATGCCCAGAATATATGCCGCCTCTCCTAAGTCTTTCATAGAGAAACTATTTTTCAATGAAGACTTAATAGATTCGAGCATAGGAATGTCATTTCCGATCTGTAATATGTCATCCACATATAAGACCAGAAACACGAGTGCGCTCCCACTAGCCTTTTTGTAAACACAAGGTTCTTCTTCGTTCTTGATGAAACCAAACCCTTTGATTACTTCATCAAAACGAATGTTCCAACTCCGAGATGCCTGCTTTAATCCATAAATGGATCTTTGCAGCTTGCATATCTTTCCAACTGATTACGGATCGACAAAACTCGTGGGCTGTGTCATGTACACATCGTCACTCAGATTTCCATTAAGGAAAGCTGTTTTGACATCCATTTGCCATATTTCATAGTCGAAATATGCAGCAATCGCTAGAATGATCCGAATAGACTTTAGCATTGCGACGGGCGAAAAAGTTTCATCATAATCAACACCTTGAATTTGTTTAAAACCTTTGGCCACCAATCGCGCTTTATAGATGTGAACATTTCCATCTATGTCTATCCTTTTCTTGAAAATCCATTTGCACTCAATGGTTTTAACACCATCAGGTGGATCAACCAAGTTCGAAACTTGATTACTATGCATGGATTCAATTTCGGATCTCATGGCTTCAAGCCATTTCTCAGAGTCTGGTCCCACCATCGCTTCTTCATAGGTCTTAGGCTCATCGTTGTCTAACAACAATATGTCCCGTTGTTGAGTAGTCAAGAACATGTACCTCTCAGGTGCACGACGTGACCTCTCTGACCTACGTGGTGCCGGTGTGTCCACAACAGGTTCTTCAACAGTTTGTTCATCCTGTTGTGGTTCTGTAGGAGCTGAAACGTTTTCAGGTGTTTCTCGAATTTCTTCAAGTTGCATCGTGCTCCCACTATCCCTTCTTGAGAAAAACTCTTTCTCTAAGAAGACACCATGCCAGGCGACAAACACTTTGTCTTCTCCTTGATTATAGAAGTAATATCCTTTTGTTTCCTTAGGATACCCGATAAAGAAGCATTTATCAGATTTAGGAGTGAGCTTATCAGATTGTAAACGTTTTACATAAGCCTCACATCCCCAAATCTTAAGAAAAGACAAGCTAGGACGTTGTCCTGTCCACATCTCATATGGTGTCTTTTCTACTGATTTTGATGGAACCCTGTTTAGTGTGAAAGCGGCTGTTTCAAGAGCGTACCCCCAAAAGGACAACGGAAGATCAGTTTGGCTCATCATGGAGCGCACCATATCTAATAAGGTGCGATTTCTCCGTTCAGATACCCCATTCCATTGAGGTGTTCCTGGCAGAGTCAATTGTGGAACAATTCCACAATCCTTCAGATGATTGCCAAACTCATGGCTCAAATACTCGCCTCCACGATCAGATCGTAGAAACTTGATTGTCTTGCCTAAATGATTTTGCACTTCATTTTGGAATTCTTTGAACTTTTCAAAGGATTCAGACTTATGCTTCATGAGGTAGATATACCCATATCTACTAAAGTCATCAGTAAAAGTTATGAAGTACTGAAAACCACCTCTGGCTGTTGAGCTCATTGGTCCACATACATCAGAATGTACGAGTGCCAATAAGTCACTTGCCCGTTCACCTTGACCGGTGAAAGGTGCCTTTGTCATCTTGCCAAGTAAACAAGATTCGCATGTCTCAAATGATTCAAAATCAAATGAGTGCAGAATACCATCTCTATGGAGCTTCTCCATGCGTTTCTCATTTATGTGACCTAAGCGACAGTGCCAAATAAACGTGGGATTCAAATCATTCGAACGTTGCCTCTTTGCATTAATGTTATAGACCGGTGACTCTTCAAGAGTAAGAACATATAACCCATTCACCAATGGAGTATGACAATAGAACATATCTTTGAAATAAAGAGAACAACCATTGTTCATAGATCTAAAGTCATAACCTTCTGCTTGCAAACATGAAGCAGAAATAATGTTCTTGGAAAGAGATGGAACACAATAACAATTATTCAATTCCAAAACTAATCCTGAAGGTAAAGACAATGGCATGGTGCCAACAGCCACCGCAGCAACTTTTGCTCCATTGCCAACGCGAAGATCCACTTCGCTCCTCCTCAAACTTCTACTTCTTCTTAGCCCCTGCAACGATTTGCAAATGTGAGCAACCGATCCGGTATCAAATACCCAAGAATCAGTGGATGAAGTAGCAAGATTGATCTCTATAACATTTATACCTGGAGAGGAAGTCGTACTTCCCTTCTTCTTCTCAAGATCCTCCAAGTACTTTGGGCAGTTCCTTTTCCAATGACCTGATTGCTTACAGTAGTAACAATCTGCATTAGGAGCAGCGCCCTTCTTGGCTTGCTTGGCCTTAGAACTGCTCGCGATCTCATCGGGAGCTAACTTTCTTTTGACCGCGCCTTTCTTGACATTAGGCTTGCCCTTACCTTTCTGCATCATCATCACATGATTGCTGCTTTTCTTAATGCTTTCCTCGGTAGCTTTTAGCATCCCATGCAACTCTGCCAAGGTCTTATCCATGTTGTTCATGTGATAGTTCAGTATGAATGGCTCAAAGCTCGGGGGGAGCGACTGGAGAATCACATCAGTAGCCAACTCTTGGCTAAGGGGAAAACCAAGCTTTTCCAGACTCTCAATGTAGCCAATCATCTTAATCACATGAGGGCTGACGGGATTCCCTTCTGCAAGCCTGCACGCAAACAAGGACTTTGAAGTGTTGAACCTCTCAGCCCTTGCTTGGTTCTCAAACATACCACGCAACCCCACAATGATATTGTAGGCATCTGTGTTCTCATATTGCTTCTGAAGCTCAGAGGACATTGTGGCAAGCATGAGACAGCTCACATCAAGGCAATCATTCGTTTGCTTCTCATAAGCTCTCCGTGCAGCCGCAGTAGCATTATCAGGCAAGTCATCAGGATAAGGAGACTCAAGGACATACTCCTTGCGCTCTTGCTTGAGAACAATTCTCAAGTTGCGATACCAATCCATAAAGTTCGTTCCATTGAGTTTTTCTTTCTCAAGAATAGATCGCAAATTAAAAGAACTGGATGCGGCATTAGTTGACATGATCTACAACAAAGAATATGCAAAGTTTAGCACTATGTTTATGTTCATCTTTTATTAAACTATTTAACAAAAGACTCCCACTATGTGTTTTGCAACAAAACGCCCTCGAAGTTACATAGTGGGTCAAGATGCTCATTTCACTAATTCCTAGTGAGCTTTGGCATCACGGCTAGAAAACTAGTGACATGGGTAAGCAACACCTTGCTAATCACATCCCTATGTGACTCTTGCTTGTTGGGTGACATCAATATGCCCCGGCCCCAACCTATGCCCCAAGGTCCAAAACTGTTTTGATAACCTTGTTAAGTAAACCAAATGCTTCCGCATGTAGATGTCCGACATCTACCCCAAATAATGATGATAACCGACGTCACTCTACTTTGGTAGACCTACCATGCGGTGATCATTATCTTTTGGTGCAACATATGGAAGGGCATGAACATCTAATTTTATGAGGGATTCTATCCTACCAAAGCAACATATCATTGCAAAAGAATAAGATAGATAATATGACAGATAAACACATTTAACTGTGAAGTAGTATGGCCCAAAAAATGGTGATCTCCATCTCCATGTAGGTGTAGACGATCTCCATCCTCCACATCACTCCTTTAGGCCACCATGCTTGAAAGCTTGTAACCTCAAAACTAGGCTACTACCTATAATAGCTAGAAATTGAAGATTACAAAGATAGATTCAAGCATTAAGGTCGACACGCAGGTCGTTAAATACAATATAGACAGCTAACAATAGCTGAAATAATCATGACACGCAGGCCATGAACGAATGTTAGATGCATCACATACATCTCATACATTCCAATAAGATATAGGGCCATACTATTCACATCATTCCCTGCAAAAACAAGTTAGACGTAGAATCGCATTCTACCTAACGATGTGAACCCATGACGCTATACAAGGCGGGTACGCACGGCGGTCTCGCTGGCCGGTCAGCGGGCGGGGGGTCGAGGGGGGGCCGCCCCCCGCGGGTTTACAGATCCAATCTATGAAATCACAATGGAAAAACTATTCGGCACAACCACCTTATGCCGATCCGAGACATTCTCTAGGAAGCTAGTTTTTCCACTGGGCCGAGGCCATCAGATCCGTAACCTACTAGTATTCGACATAACCACCTTATGCCGATCCGAGACATTCTCTAGGACACTAGTTTTTTTCATTGGCCCGAGGCTATCAGATTCATATCCTACTAGTATTCGACATAACCACCTTATGCCGATCCGAGACATTATCTAGGACACTAGTTTTTTTCATTGGCCCGAGGCTATCAAATTCATATCCTACTAGTATTCGACATAACCACCTTATGCCAATCCGAGACAATCTCTAGGGCACTAGTAGTAATACAATCTGCGCCTCATCTAACCCCGATTCACCGATTGATCTCATCAACCCGCGCTACCATCGATTCATCACATGAACCGATTGATCTAGACTGTAATAGATCCAATCTACTACAACCACATATCAACATATGCGCTGATCCAGATCGCAAACTAAGCAAGATGGCTCTGATACCACTGAAGGAACGCGCGTAGGCTACGATAGCAGAAAATAAAAATTTCTACCGCGCACACCAGGACATCATGCTAAGGAGGGATCATAGATCGATACCACTAGACGCGCAGCGCAGCGGAAGAAGAGTTGGAGAAGCCGATCCAACCACGCACGTCGAGGTAGTAGTCGAAGTAGCCAATCGTCCCGAACAGATCGTCTCCTCCACGCGATCAACCACACCACGAGCAGATCCAATCTGTAGATTGTTATGCCGATCAACACCGCAACGAGCAGCGCCTCCACCGGTATCCACACGTCCAGGGCTGGAACGCCGATCGCGAGTGTACCAGCACTCGCGAGCGGCTAGGGTTTGGCTCGGGAGGTGGCGGCTAGGGTTTTGCTCGGGAGGAACAGAAGCGTGTATCCCTCAGCCCCCCCGCCTCCATATATATAGACCTCCTCACTTGGGCCTCGTGGACCGAGGCCCAATAGGACTCTATCCGGATCTCTATCCGAATTGAGCCCACATCCGAATCACATTCGAATTAGTGTTCCAACCCATTAAGTGTGCGACCCTGTAGGTTCACGTATACTTGGTCGCGACCCAGAAACGCCTTTCTGGTCACCCTGTTAATAGCGGCCTCTAGCAAGACATATTAACCCCATAGTACACGTAAAGATCATATCGGCTGAACCTGTAATGTTCTCATGTACGAATCCCTTTGCCTCACGATATAGATTAAGCTCAAGGCGAGACTTGTGTCATCCTCTTAATAGCTCAATCACTCTCTCGATTCCGTGATGGATTATAAACTTGTGATTGACTCCTTAATCACATTGGCATGGCCATGCACTTTCATAATCCATTACATCGAGGGGCCTAGAGATATCTCTCCCATAAGGAGGGGCAAATTCTATCTTGATCTCAAGTCTACTTTTATGACTACCCAGTTACGGAGTAGTGGTTAGTAGTCCCAAAATAGGCTACTACGCATGTTGGGAACCATGATGATCTCAAGTCTAAGGATTCTACATAAACACTACTTGAGACCAACTAATGACACATGGAATCTCTGCATTGTCTCATGGCGGGTCTATCCAACATATGTTCACTAACACATGTCCATATTATTGATTTGGTATCTCCATACCATGATCCATGAGACATGATCATCAATTAATACATATGCTGATCTTTGAATCATATTTGTTCCTCATATGATATATAATCAGGGATCATTTAGAAATAGCAACATTTTGACATTAAGAGTCTCATGAATAAGTCACATACTCATTGATCAATAATGAAAATGTCTATTTCAAGGAACAAACTAATGCATCATAAACATAGTATGTGATATATATAACATCTCCATGTTGCCTCTAGGGCATATCACTAACAGTAACACGCCCGACGGGGTTCACGCCCTTCAAGCTTCTTTTTGGTGATGAGGCGGTGACGCCTAAAGAAATCAGGGCTGGGTCGCGAAGGGTCCTCGTCCAAGCGCCCGACGAAGAGCGTCGCGTGTCCTTGGACCTCCTCGACGGGGCGCGGGCGAGCGCAACCCAACATGTCGACAAGTATGCACGGCAGACAGTGCGTACTCGAGACCGGTCCGTATATCCGCGAAGGTTCAAGGCCAGGGATCTTGTCCTCAGAATGGCACTCCACGCGGAGACCGTTGGCAAGCTGGAGTCCAAGTGGGAAGGTCCGTACATTGTGACTGAAGCACTGCAGAAGGGAGCGTACAGCCTCGCCACACTCGAGGGACAAGCTCTCTGCCACACATGGAACGCGGACAAACTGCGGCGATATTATGCCTAGAAGTAGGATGCAAATCATAATGGCATCGGCCCCCCCTTGTACGATGCTTGCCCGCGCAAACGGGAGTTCAATAAAGCTCGCTGTTTTCCACAAATAACACTGTCCGGCCGCAATGTGTCAGGGATCACCCCCGCGCGCAGGTACGCCAGTCCGCGGACTATAAAGTAAGTCGTAGTGTCGAGGACCGCCTCCGTACGCACCAGTCTACGGACTCTAAATAAGACGTAGCGTCGAGGTCCGCCTCCGCACGCGAGAGTCCGCGGACTATAAAGTAAGTCGTAGCGTCGAGGACCGCCTCCGCACGCACCAGTCTACGGACTCTAAATAAGGCGTAGCGTCGAGGTCCGCCTCCGCACGCGAGAATCTGCGGACTATAAAGTAAGTCGTAGCGTCGAGGACCGCCTCCGCACGCACCAGTTTACGGACTCTAAATAAGACGTAGCGTCGAGGACCGCCTCCGCACGCACCAGTCTACGGACTCTAAATAAGACGTAGCGTCGAGGACCGCCTCCGCACGCACCAGTCTACAGACTCTAAATAAGACGTAGCGTCGAGGTCCGCCTCCACACGCGAGAGTCTGCGGACTATAAAGTAAGTCGTAGCGTCGAGGACCGCCTCCGCACGCACCAGTCTACGGACTCTAAATAAGACGTAGCGTCGAGGTCCGCCTCCGCACGCGAGAGTCCGCGGACTATAAAGTAAGTCGTAGCGTCGAGGACCGCCTCCGCACGCACCAGTCTACGGACTCTAAATAAGACGTAGCGTCGAGGTCCGCCTCCGCACGCGAGAGTCCGCGGACTATAAAGTAAGTCGTAGCATCGAGGACCGCCTCCGCACGCACCAGTCTACGGACTCTAAATAAGACGTAGCGTCGAGGACCGCCTCCGCACGCACCAGTCTACGGACTCTAAATAAGACATAGCGTCGAGGTCCGCCTCCGCAGGCGAGAGTCCGCGGACTATAAAGTAAGTCGTAGCGTCGAGGACCGCCTCCGCACGCACCAGTCTACGGGCTCTAAATAAGACGTAGCGTCGAGGTCCGCCTCCGCACGCGAGAGTCCGCGGACTATAAAGTAAGTCGTAGCGTCGAGGACCGCCTCCGCACGCACCAGTCTACGGACTCTAAATAAGACGTAGCCTCGAGGTCCGCCTCCGCACGCGAGAGTCCGCGGACTATAAAGTAAGTCGTAGCGTCGAGGACCGCCTCCGCACGCACCAGTCTACGGACTCTAAATAAGACGTAGCGTCGAGGAGCGCCTCCGCACGCGAGAGTCCGCGGACTATAAAGTAAGTCGTAGCGTCGAGGACCGCCTCCGCACGCACCAGTCTATGGACTCTAAATAAGACGTAGCGTCGAGGTCCGCCTCCGCACGCGAGAGTCCGCGGACTATAAAGTAAGTCGTAGCGTCGAGGACCGCCTCCGCACGCACCAGTCTACAGACTCTAAATAAGACGTAGCGTCGAGGTCCGCCTCCGCCCGCACCAGTCTACGGACTTTAAATCATGTCGTAGCGTCGAGGACCGCCTCCGCACGCACCAGTCTACGGACTCTAAAAAAGATGTAGCTTCGAGGTCCGCCTCCGCACGCGAGAGTCCGCGGACTATAAAATAAGACGTAGCGTCGAGGTTCGCCTCCGCACGCACCAGTCTACGGACTCTAAATAAGACGTAGCATCGAGGTTCGCCTCCGCACGCGACAGTCTACGGACTATAAATACGGCGTCGTCGGCCCAAAACACAGCTTACAACAGTAAGAATAAATGGTGCATCGTCCCATTGCAAAAATATGAGGTCAAATGATTACAGGTATGGGCGCGCAAGTGCGAGCCCCCCACCTCCCTCCGCCTGATATGATCAGCACCTCAGCCTTCGCGCGGTGCCGAGGGGCCCGTGCCGCTGCCCTGGCCTCGGGAAACTCCTTCGAGCCAACGCAGGACGTCCCCTCCCCCGCGCAGCGTTTGCTGTACTGCAACCCTCACCGCATCCTCCCCGACACGACCCCAGATCCGCCGGTGGAAGTTCCGGAGGCCAGGTTCGATGGAGCAAATAGCGTCTGGCAGTGCCTCCGGCCGGCCAGGAAGATCCAGGTGAGGGTTCGCCAGCTCCTGCATGTGCCTACACCCACGGGTGTGCAGCATGCCGAGGGCAAGGGACGCGCCAAGATAGCCGCAGTGCTCCCCGAAAGTCTTGGCGTTGCGGAGCGCGACGCCCGTCCCCTCCTCGATCGGCCCAAGCGTCTCCATCAGGTCCTCCGGCCCATGAGTGGCGTCGGGCACGTCAACGCACAGATCGCGGAGGGCCCGGTTCAGAGACTCCATTGCCCCCCAGGGCAACGTGGATGCATCGTCCAAGGCGCGGGTTTTCCCTGCAAGAGCCTCGGCCAGCTGGGTCTTCTCCTCCTCCAAGGCGGCAATCTGCCGCAGGAAGGAGGCGCGTTCCTCTGCGGCGGCGCGCTTGACTTCCTCGGCCTCGACTTGTATGGATGATAAGGCACCCTCCAGCGCGCGGAGCTCTTCGTCCTTTGTCACGTGAGCGTCATCCGCTTCACGAAGGCTGGCTTCTAGGGCCCTCCGCTCCCGGATACGGGCCTCGTCTAGCGCGTCGCTAATGACAAGCGTCTGAAAATAGCACTGAGTCACCAGGTGCCCGGTAGCACCATACAAAACTCGTGGCACACGTACTCACCCTTATTTTCGAGGCCCGCAGCGCCAGCGCTAGGTGGTCTCCCTCGCACGACGACAGCATCCGCCGGTCAAGGATGCCGCTGGCGCGTTCTGCGGCCATGGTGAGAGCGCGGAGTATCTCCAGACGCAGAGGTAGTCGGACAAGACGGGTTCTGGCCCCACCGCGTCGAGGGCTGTAGAGGCTTCGGCCGCTTCGACAGCGTCAGATGCCGACGCGACACCCTGCACAAGGTTTTCGACTTCGCGCACACCCCTGTTGCTCGATCCTTCACCACGCCCGGGAGACCTCGTCTCGCCTGATGCCGACGGAATGAGCGAGCAGATCGGAGAGAGTTTCACGAAGTCGAGCGGAGAGAAGGAGCCACGCTTACCTCCTGCACCCCCTCGCCGCAATAGGAGGGGGTGTCTGTTCGGCCACCGACCGGGGCGTCAGTGTTAGTGATATGCCCTAGAGGCAACATGGAGATGTTATATATATCACATACTATGTTTATGATGCATTAGTTTGTTCCTTGAAATAGACATTATCATTATTGATCAATGAGTATGTGACTTATTCATGAGACTCTTAATGTCAAAATGTTGCTATTTCTAAATGATCCCTGATTATATATCATATGAGGAACAAATATGATTCAAAGATCAGCATATGTATTGATTGATGATCATGTCTCATGGATCATGGTATGGAGATACCAAATAAATAATATGGACATGTGTTAGTGAACATATGTTGGATAGACCCGCCATGAGACACTGCAGAGATTCCATGTGTCATTAGTTGGTCTCAAGTAGTGTTTATGTGGAATTCTTAGACTTGAGATCATCATGGTTCCCAACATGCGTAGTAGCTTATTTTGGGACTACTAAACACTGCTCCGTAACTGGGTAGTCATAAAAGTAGTCTTTGGGTTTGCCATGAAACATGTAGTGGGATGTGAATGATCAAGATAGAATTTGCCCCTCCTTATGGGAGAGATATCTCTGGGCCCCTCGATGTAATGGATTATGAAAGTGCATGGCCATGCCAAGGTGATTGAGGAGTCAATCATGAGTTTATAATCCATCACGGAATCAAGAGAGTGATTGAGCTATTAAGAGGATGACACAGGTCTTGCCTTGAGCTTAATCTATATCGTGAGGCAAAGGGATTTGTACATGAGAACATTACAGGTTCAGCCGATATGATCTTTACGTATACTTTGGGGTTAATATGTCTTGCTAGAGGCCGCTATTAACAGGGTGACCGGAAATGCGTTTCCGGGTCACGACCAAGTATACGTGAACCTACAGGGTCGCACACTTAACGGGTTGGAACACTAATTCGAATGTGATTCGGATGTGGGCTCAATTCGGATAGAGATCCGGATAGACTCCTACTGGGCCTCGGTCCACGAGGCCCGAGTGAGGAGGTCTATATATATGGAAGCGGGGGGGCTGAGGGATACACGCTTCTGTTCCTCCCGAGCAAAACCCTAGCCGCCACCTCCCGAGCCAAAACCTAGCCGCTCGCGAGTGCTGGTACACTCGCGATCGGCGTTCCAGCCCCGGACGTGTGGATACCGGTGGAGGCGCTGCTCGTTGCGGCGTTGATCGGGGACGATCGGCTACTTCCACTACTACCTCGACGCGCGTGGTTGGTCGGGTGGGAGGCCCCCTCGGCAGCATCAGGCGCCACAATTCCAAGCATGGGGCCCGCAACATTGTAGCGACCCTTCGGAGGCGGGGGAGACTGCATCCGAGGACGTTTCGGCTGAGGAGCCGAGGGCGATTCCTCCGTGACGTTAGCGGCCGCAGCTCCTACCGCACCTTCGGTCTCCGCCGCGCCGGACGTGTCCCTGGCAGCAGCAGCACCATCGTCCGCGGCCCTCTCGCTGGGCACGACGTTCCTTTCCGGGCTGGCGGGCTCCGGCCTAGTGAAGGCCGTGCCCGTACGCCCAGCAGCATCCGCGGATGGTGCGGCAGGGGGAATCGAGGCGTCGCGCCCCGCCGAACTGGCCCGGCCGGGCGCGTCATCAGTCGAGCGTCCTGCCCCAGCGGCGCCAGCTGCCGAGGTGGCTAGCAGGCTGGGTACGGCGGCCTCGGAGCGAGCCCGGCGCCGCGAAGACGAGGCGTCTGCACGGCCGCCGCCACCATGATGGCCCGGAGTCCCCGCAGGAGTCTCCGCTGGTATTGGCCGTTCCGGCACAGTAATACCCAAAACCTCGCATGTGCGGTTCACCCGCCCTTGCTTCGCCGTTCGGGTCGCAGCCTCGCGTAGCTTGTGCTCCGCGAGTGTGTATGGGCCAAGGAACACCTCAGCCGCGTGCTCCGCATCTTCTAGCCGGGCCACTGCACAAAAGACGGCGGGGCGGTCACGTGAGAACAAGTGCGGATATGTCAAGAAGTGCCTACTGCACGCTAAATAACGTACAAGGAGCGGAGGGCGGAAGCAGGCAAGACAATGACGAGCGCACCCCGTCTTCTCGGTCGTCGCCCCGTCGCCCGTACCTCCACCGGGCGGAGAGTGGCGCCACCCTGTACAGTGTAAATTCTTCCGCCAAGTCGCGCATACTCAGCCGGCGTGCAACGCCGGCAAGCCTCCGGGCGTCATCGGCCTCCGGCTGCACACTTGGCGAGCTGTTGAATGAGATCGGCCCACCTCGGCATAGCAGGCCACTCGTTCTCGTCACGACGTAATAAAACCACCGCCGCGTCCAGCCAGATTCCCACCTCTCCAGATTGGCCGGCGCAGGGAACAGCGTCGTACAGGACGCTCGTAGCACGAAATCCACGCAACCAAAGTTGGATACAGCCCCCTCAACCTTCTTGGGTCGACAGCGCGCGTCGTGCAGGATGGCGAACAGGCTCGCGCTAGGACGTCGGCCTTCCGTCCGCGTGGCCCACGTGAAGACAGCTAGGCGGACTATGGCGTTGGGCGTCAGCTGCGCTAGCTCCAACCCGTAGGTCCGAAGAACTTCGCCGACAAACGTCGTTGAGGGCATTCGAAGGCCGGCGTCGAAGAACGCGACGAAGACGATCGCCTCCGTTTCCTGGGGCTTTGGCTCCGTCTCGTCACGGCGGGGTAGGCGAGCCCCATCGCGCTCCTCGATCTTCCCTTCCCGTACAAGCCGCTACAGTATCTCTTCAGTCGCGCGGCTCCTCCCCAGCACACGGGAGCAGCGACCCCCCGAGTGTTCCATGGCGTCCCACCGTTTGTCGCCATGCGAACGCCCCCGCAGCACCAGCTCGTAATCTTCGGAAGGGAAGGACAACTCGTCCCGGCTAGACGGGGAGCCGCCGCTAGGCTGGCGGGAGGCACCGTCATTACCGGCCATTGTTCGCATGATTAGGGTAGAAGGGCTATCAACGCGAAATAAGCAGAGCTAGGCGACAGGCGAGATAGAGATACCCCCACCACAGCCATGGTGCTTTATAAAGCCCGTTCGCCCCCTCTGCGACCAGAAGCGCAGCTAGATTAACAACTCCCAGCGGTTCGACTACCCACGACTGGAAAGAACCGCCGGCATCTGGAGGAGCATGCCCGGTAGGTGGCTAGGCAGTGCACAACTCCAGCACGCGCTTGACACACGTCCCGCTTCCCTGGGAAGCAGCAAACAGCCGCGAGCACGCAACCGCTCACATCCCACGACGCGCCAGTTGCAAGCTGCCGCGTGGCCCACCCACGCGGAAACAGACTGCATAACGCGACAGCCTGCCCACTGACAGGCCAGGCGTCGGCATGATTCCAGTCGTCATTTAAAGCGCACTATCAAGCCGCAAGGTCGGGGTCTGCCCCGCCTCGACAGCTCCCGCTACGCCCACGGGGGACGGAGCGCGCGCGTCTACTTCACCTAGGCGCCAGCTCCGCTGCCACCCGGTCGAAGGGTAGGGGACGGAGCGTGCGCGTCTACTTCGCCTAGGCGCCAGCTCCGCTGCTACCCGTTCGAAGGGTAGGGGACGGAGCGCGCGCGTCTACTTCTCGCTTAGGCGCCAGCTCCGCTGCCACCCGTTCGAAGGGTAGGGAACGGAGCACGCGTGTCTACTTCGCCTAGGCGCCAGCTCCGCTGCCACCGTTTCGAAGGGTAGGGGACGGAGCGCGCGCATCTACTTCGCCTAGGCGCCAGCTCCGCTGCCACCCGTTCAAAGGGGAGGGGACAGAGCGCGCATGTCTACTTCGCCTAGGCGCCAGCTCCGCTGCCACCCGTTCGAAGGGGAGGGGACGGAGCGCGCGCGTCTACTTCGCCTAGGCGCCAGCTCCGCTGCCACCCGTTCGAAGGATAGGGGACAGAGCGCGCGCGTCTACTTCGTCTAGGCGCCAGCTCCGCTGCCACCCGTTCGAAGGGGAGGGGACGGAGCGCGCGCGCCTACTTCTCGCCTAGGCGCCAGCTCCGCTGCCACCCGTTCGAAGGGTAGGGGACGGAGCGCGCGTCTACTTCTCGCCTAGGCGCCAGCTCCGCTGCCACCCGTTCGAAGGGTAGGGGACGGAGCGCGCGCGTCTACTTCTCGCCTAGGCGCCAGCTCCGCTGCCACCCGTTCGAAGGGGAGGGGACGAAGCAGGCGCGTCTACTTCTCACCTAGGCGCCAGCTCCGCTGCCACCCGTTCGAAGGGTAGGGGACGGAGCGCGTGCGTCTACTTCGCCTAGGCGCCTAGGCTCCGTGGACTCTCGCGTGCGGAGGTAAACCTCGACGCTACGTCTTATTTATAGTCCGTGGACTCTCGCGTGCGGAGGTAAACCTCGACGCTACGTCTTATTTATAGTCCGTGGACTGATGCGTGCGGAGGCGGACCTCGACGCTACGTCTTATTTATAGTCCGTGGCCTCTCGCGTGCGGAGGTAAACCTCGACGCTAAGTCTTATTTATAGTCCGTTGACTGATGCGTGAGGAGGCGGACCTCAACGCTACGTCTTATTTATAGTCCGTGGACTCTCGCGTGCGGAGGTAAACCTCGACACTACGTCTTATTTATAGTCCGTGGACTGATGCGTGCGGAGGCGTACCTCGACGCTACATCTTATTTATAGTCCGTGGACTCTCGCGTGCGGAGGTAAACCTCGACGCTACGTCTTATTTATAGTCCGTGGACTGATGCGTGCGGAGGCGGACCTCGACGCTACGTCTTATTTATAGTCCGTGGACTCTCGCGTGCGGAGGTAAACCTCGACGCTACGTCTTATTTATAGTCCATGGACTGATGCGTGCGGAGGTGGAGCTCGACGCTACGTCTTATTTATAGTCCGTGGACTCTCGCGTGCGGAGGTAAACCTCGACGCTAAGTCTTATTTATAGTCCGTTGACTGATGCGTGCGGAGGCGGACCTCGACGCTACGTCTTATTTATAGTCCGTGGACTCTCGCGTGCGGAGGTAAACCTCAACGCTACGTCTTATTTATAGTCCGTGGACTGATGCGTGCGGAGGCGTACCTCGACGCTACATCTTATTTATAGTCTGTGGACTCTCGCGTGCGGAGGTAAACCTCGACGCTACGTCTTATTTATAGTCCGTGGACTGATGCGTGCGGAGGCGGACCTCGACGCTACGTCTTATTTATAGTCCGTGGACTCTCGCGTGTGGAGGTAAACCTCGACGCTACGTCTTATTTATAGTCCATGGACTGATGCGTGCGGAGGTGGAGCTCGACGCTACGTCTTATTTATAGTCCGTGGACTCTCGCGTGCAGAGGTAAACCTCGACGCTACGTCTTATTTATAGTCCGTGGACTCTCGCGTGCGGAGGTAAACCTCGACGCTACGTCTTATTTATAGTCCGTGGACTGATGCGTGCGGAGGTGTACCTCGATGCTACGTCTTATTTATAGTCCGTGGACTCTCGCGTGCGGAGGTAAACCTCGACGCTACGTCTTATTTATAGTCCGTAGACTGTCTACTGCGGCCGGACGATGATAGTTTCGGAAACAGCGAGCTTTATTGGACTCCCGTTTGCGCGGGCGAGCCTCGTACATGGAGGGGCTGACGCCATTATAGTCCTCGTCCTACGTCTAGGCGTAATATCGCCGTAGCTTGTCCGCGTTCCATGTGTGGCGGAGAGTTTGCCCCTCGAGCGTGGTGAGGCGGTACGCTCCCTTCTGCAAAGCTTCCGCCATGATGTATGGACCCTCCCACTTGGATTCCAGCTTGCCGACGGTCTCCGCATGGAGCGCCGTTCTGAGGACGAGATCCCCAGGGTTGAACCTTCGCGGGTATACAGACCGGTCTCGAGTACGTACTGTCTGTCGCGCGTACTTCTCGACATGGTGGGCCGCGCTCGCCCGCGCCCCGTCGAGGAGGTCCAGGGATACACGACGCTCCTCGTCGGGCGCTTGGACGAGGACCCTCCGTGATCCCGCCTTGGTTTCTTCAGGCGTCACTGCCTCATCACCGAAGAGGAGCTTGAAAGGCGTGAACCCCGTCGGGCGTGTGACCGTTGTGCGAAGGGACCAGAGGACGCTGTGAAGCTCGCTCGGCCACCTGCCCTTTGGCAGCCCAACCAGGCGTTTTTTGATGGCGATAGAGATAGCATCGTTCGCCCTTTCGACTGCCCCGTTGGACTGGGGGTGCCCAACCGAGGCGAACCAAAGCGTGATGCCCATGTCGCCGCAGAACGCCTTGAACGGGGCGGCATCAAATTGCAGGCCATTGTCGATGGTGAGTTCCCTGGGCACGCCGAAGCGACATATGATGTTCTGCCAGAGGAAACGCTGCATGGCAGCCGAGGTTATCTTGGCTAGGGCTACCGCCTCCGGCCACCTGGAGAAGTATTCCAGCGCGATGACCACGAACCGTAGGTCCCCTGGGGCTCGGCGGAGTGGTCCCACTATGTCGACGCCCCAGCGTGCCAATGGCCATACCGGGGGGATAGGGTTGAGCTTCGTCGGAGGCCTGCGGATGATGCGCCCCATCCACTGACACCCCTGGCAGCGACGCACGAGGTCCTGGGCGTCGGCGATGTCAGTCGGCCAGTAGAAGCCTTGCCTGAATGCATTGCCGACCAACGACCTCGGCGCGAGATGAGACCCGCACACCCCCGCGTGGATCTCCACAAGGAGCTTCTTCCCCTCTTCGCGGGGGAGGCAGCGTAGGAGCGGTGCGCAGAAGCCCTGTTTGTAGAGCATCCCTTCACACACCTGGAAAGATCTGGCACGGTGCTGCAGACGCCGGAGCTCGGCGTGGTCCTCTAGCTCGGCGATGCCCTGCAGGAAATTGAAGATAGGCTCTCGCCAGTCGCCCTGCTGGGCGATGTGGTGAACGAGGGCCGCGTCCCAGTTGTCCTGCACAATGGCCGCCTGCGGCAATACCTCGTAAAACGCCTCGTCAGGGGGCGGCAGCTGCTGGCTGGCCGCCTTCGCGAGAGCGTCGGCCTGCTCATTTTCCGCGCGAGGGATGGTTTTGACCACGATGCCCAAAAAATACCTTTCCCTTGCTCTTACGGCGGCGAGGTATTTAGCCAGCTCGGGGTCCTTGGCTTGATATGACTTGTCGACGTGGCCGGCCACCAAACGCGAGTCCGTGCGGACGAGCACTCGCCGCGCACCGATTGCCTTGAGCTTGGTCAGGCCGAAGAGTAGCGCTTCATACTCTGCTGTGTTGTTGGTGGTCGGAAACGCGAGGTGCGCCGAGTACGATAGGCGCTGCCCCTCGGGTGTGACAATTACCGCGCCCACGCCCGCGCCCGCGACGCCGTAAGCCCCATCGACGGTGAGGGTCCAGACCGGGTCGTCGTGCTTCTGAGCGGGCAGAGCCGGCGGGGTCCATTCTGCGAGGAAGTCGGCGAGGACTTGAGATTTAATTGCCGTCCTTGAGGCGTATGTCAGGGAAAACGGGGCGAGCTCGGCAGCCCACTTGCCGATGCGGCCCGTGGATTCCTTGTTGTGCATCATCTCCGCCAGTGGGAATGAGGAAGGCACCGTGATTGGATGGGCCAAAAAATAATGCCGGAGCTTCCTAGAGGCCATGACCAATGCGTAAGCAAGCTTTTCAAGCTCTGTATATCTCATCTTGGCGCCTTGAAGGGCTTCGGAGATGAAGTATACTGGCCGTTGTACAGCGCCTTCCTCTAAGACGAGGACGGCACTGACTGCTGTAGATGACGCGGCCAGATAGAGCAGGAGGGGAGCCTCTGGTGCTGGGGCGACCAGAGTGGGGAGACTCGCCAGGTGTTTCTTGAGCGCATTGAAGGCCTCCGCACAGTCACCATCCCACCGAAAACCGTCGCACCCGCAGAGTGTCTTAAAAAATGGTAAACCTCGCTCCGCCGCCCTGGATAAAAAGCGGCTCAGGGCTGCCATGCGGCCCGCCAGCCTCTGGACTTCCCTCGTCATCTTGGGCGGCTCCATACCCAAGATAGCGTTGACCTTATCAGGGTTCGCCTGGATGCCCCGCCCGGACATGAGGAATCCCAGGAGTTTGCCCGCCTGCACGCCGAAGACGCACTTGTCGGGGTTGAGCTTGATGCCGGCTTTCCTGAGATTGTCGAAGGTCTCTTGAAGGTCCCGGCCATGCAAAGCGAGCTGCCGGGTTTTGACTACCACGTCATCGACGTAGGCTTCGACATTTCTCCCGAGTTGGGCGGCCAGGGCGATGGCGACGAGGCGGGTAAAGGTAGCGCCCGCGTTCTTCAAGCCAAAGGGCATCCTGATGAAACAGAAGGTGCCGATTGGTGTGATGAAGCTAGTCTTGCTCTCGTCGTCCTTCGCCATGTATACCTAATGGTAACCTGAGTAGGCATCTAAGAAACTCATCAGCTCGCACCTCGCGGTAGCGTCGACCAATTGATCGATGCACGGCAAAGGGTAATTGTTCTTTGGGCACGCCTTGTTGAGCGCCATAAAATCGATGCACATACGCCAGGCCCCGCTAGCCTTCTTGACCAATACTGGGTTGGCGAGCCACTCTGGGTGGTGGACCTCGCGGATGACCCCGGCTCGAAGAAGCTTTGCCACCTCCACCTTGGCCGCCTGCTGCCGATCTGTGGACATGCGGCGAAGCTTTTGCTTGACCGGCTTGGCGTCGGGGCGGACTGCCAAGCGGTGCTCGATTACGGCGCGGTCCACGCCCTTGATATCTTCTGGTGACCATGCAAAGACGTCGGTATTGTCTCGAAGCACCTGGAGTAAATCTTGCTCGACCTCTGGGGGGAGCCCCTCAGCAATAGACACGAACTGGCCTTCCGCTTGGAGTGGCACCCTTTTGACTCTGCCCTCGGGCCGAGGCTTAGGCGTCCATCCCGGGGCGGAGGGCGCGTCGCCAAGCACGTCCGGTAGGGTGTGCACCGAGCGATGCAGATCCTGGCTGCCAACTTCGATGCGCCTGGCAAGGTCTTGGGCGTGCACCGAGCGATGCAGATCCTGGCTGCCGACTTCGATGCGCCTGGCAAGGTCTTGGTCGCCGAAGATGGTGATGACGCCCTCCGGGCCCGGGAGCTTCATACATAAGAAGGCGTGGTGTGGGACCGCCTCGAAGGAGCTGATGGCGGGGCGCCCCAATATGACGTTGTAGGGGTGTGCGAAGTCCACAACGTCGAAGATGACATGCTGGGTCCGGATGTTACTCTCCTGGTGGAGCGTGACGGGGAGGGACACCTGCCCTATGGCCTGCAGCGGTTGACCTCCGATGCCCTGAAGCGGAGCTCCTGCCTGCTCCAGACGACTTCGGTGGGTTCCCATACGATCGAGGGCCCCTGTGAACAGGATGTTCGCAGAGCTCCCCCCATCGACAAGGATGCGCCTGACGTCGCAACCCGCGATGTGGGCCCGGATGACCAAAGGGTCTTAATGAGGGAACTCCACGCCCTTAGCGTCGTTCACGGTGAAGGTGATGTTGCCGGGCGGCAGCCACGATTGCGGCTGCTCCAAGGGGGCCCCTGATAAGGAGCCTCTGGTGATGACGTTGACGGTGCGGCACCGTGCGTCCTCCCTGGCTTGCGAGGGGCTGCCCCTCGGATGCCGCTCCTGGACCTCGGCAGGGAGCTGAAGGGGCGAGTCCCGGGGTGCGGCCATCGCCCGTTGCAACTCCACAACCGCAGTGCACGTCTTCGTGTAGTGATTACCATAACCGTGCACCTCGCACCATTTTCCGTAATAGAGTTGCTCCTGCTCCGCCCGGGGTTGCTCATCGCGGCCGAGTTCGCCTTCGCGACCTCGAAGGGAATTTTCGATGACGAAGGTATGTCGGGCCTTTTGCGGTCTGCGCTGGTGACGTCGGGGCTTGCGTCTGCTCTTTGGAGAGCCCTCCGGCTCCCCAGTGGTGTTGCTCCCAGGGGGGTCCTCCCGGGGCTGTCGACTGCGGGCCTGCTTCGGGGGGTCGTCGCCCACCCCCTCGTCGTATGTCGAGCGCGTTGCTTGAGCAAGATCGAGGGTGGAAGTGTTGCGTCTCAGCGCATCTTCCTCAGCCCGCGCGCATCCCTCCATCTTGTCGAAGAGCTCTGCCCTTTCCGGCACGGGCTCTGGCGTGGCCACTGGCGCGGCCTGCTGGCTTCGAGCCGCTTGCATGTCACGGACAGCTCCCCGATGGTCCCCTAGCTCCCGCTGGAACGCGTTGAGGGCCGCCAGTAGCGCGCTTTCTACTGCCGACGCAGGCGGGGCCACCGATGCGCCCCGCGGGCGGGTCGACGCGGGTACGGTCACGGCGATGCCGATGGTGGGGTCGGTCGTCGCGGTGCCGATGGCGGGGTCGGTCGTCGCGGTGCCGATGGCGGGGTCGGTCGTCGCGGTGTCGACGGCGGGGTCGGTCGTTGCGGTGTCAACGGTGGGGTCGGTCGTCGCGGCGTGAGCGTCGACGTCCTCGACTGCTGCAGCGCGAGCATCGACGTCCTCGACTGCTGCGACCACGCCGCCGCCCGCGCCCGCGACAGCCGACGCCGAAGCCCTAGAGCTCACGCGACGCCCCGCCCCAGCCGTCTTCTTTCCCTTCGCCGCCGTCATCGAAGCCTTTTCTGGTGCCATCCTCCTTCGAACTTCAGGCTTACTCGCGTCCTCCCCACGGACGGTGCCAACTGTTGTGGCTACAGACCAAACAGAGAGAGAGAGAGATGGTAGTGGAGAGTGAGGGAGATGAGTAATGGCTTGGGTCCTCCCCATGGCTTGCATTCCATATATATATATACATGGGGGGTGCTTTTACAATTATACCCTTATAGTTGATCATCCCCCTCAGGGGCATTTATGTCAGTACACATGGCCTATTCTGGGCCTTACAACCTCCTACCAGGCCTGCTGGGTTTAGGTGGGGGCCACCCCTACAACACTCTCCCTTCTTTTTTTATGCCGCGGCTCTTCCTAACTGTGGCTACAAGCCTCACAAATCAGCAAGGTGTAATCAATTTTAATGAGCAGCCCTAATTGCAATGTCGATAGCTAGTCTCAAGATAAAAGGATATAAGTGAAGCACAAACACACCAAATGTGGTTCGGCCTGCTATAATGTAGTGACCGAAACAAAAGTTGGAACAATTGGACTCGGATTGTGTTTGAGCTAGAGGTCGATTCGGACTCTAGTCCCACCAAGGAGTTCAGATATAGAAACACAAACCGACTCGGATTGTGCTCTCAAGATGGCGCACGGTAAAAGATGGAAGCTTTTTTTGGTTGCTAATTGAGGGAATCAACCAGCAATTTTGTAGGGTTTATGTGAACACAATGATTAAGCAACACAAAAGGAAACACACGGATCAACACTAAAACAAAACTCTAATGGACGAAGACTTAACAAAACGCATCAGAAATAAACAGATTAAACTACGGTTTTGGTATTGCAATTTTTAGTTTAATGGACGAAAGGATAGAAAACGAATCTAACTACGGGTAAAGAAGTTCTCACCGAGTAAACCTAGAATCTGATACCACATGATACAGGGAGGGGTCCTGATCTTCTCAGTGAGGAACCGTGGATAGTTGATGCGAAGTAGACGATGTTGCTAGTTGAACACTTGCGCCAATGCACGAACCCTCAACTCTTCGGAATATGCCCAAAACACATCGGATAATTGTTCGTCGCGAGACCACAAACGACGAACGCCAAGTCCCCAATTCCTAATGGAACGACGCCTTGACCTTGAATTGTAGAATGAACAATGGATCGCCTAGTTCTCTCTCAAAGTCCTCGCATGAACTCTGGTGTTGAAAGAACAAGCAATAGCTATGTTTCAATCTTATGCATAAAATTGGTCTCCCCCTAAAGGCTGCCAATACAAGGCTTATATAGCCCCTTGGGATGTCCATATGGTCCCCAAACCAAATACAACTCAACCCTATATGGTATTGGATACGAACTCCCACAAAAAAGAAAACTATATTTTTCACCTGTCATATTGTTTCGATCGTAACGTTTTATCTGTGATGAATTTGAAGGTAGGACCAGATCCATTGCGTAGCCCTTGAAATTTTCTTTCCAACAAGTGCAAGAACACCTAAATCGGACTTTGTTTGTGAAAGTTATGGCCTTTTTAGTAACTGCCTGTCAGGCTGTTCCGAACCGAATCCGAATTGAATCCTGAGTTGAATCCGAGTTTGAATTGGGTCGAGCACGTGGAAAGTCCGAATTTGGCTTGAAAATCTTATCCAAAACTTGTAGTTTAAGTCTTTTAGCTCCTCCCTTTTGCTCTCCCAAGTCTTCACATGAGTCATACCTAAGAATACATAAAATACTAGCATGAGGTAGTATCCAAGTTCATCATCAATTAAAGGAAACTCCTTAAGAAACAAAAGCATCTGTTTGTTTAAACGCTTGGCTCTTGCCCTCGTCATTGGGCCCTCTGGTTCTTGGTTATTCTCATGCATGCTTGGAGTGGAAGATTTATATGTAATGAGGATGTCCTCATCAGTATGTGCATGACCACCAATAGGAGAAGATGTATAAGTGTTAGGGGTGCCCTCATCAACTAGCAACCAAACACATTATTACTTGGTAAGCTGAATTTATATATTCCTTTTATTTTGAGACGACCTATTGAATATTGCATCTAGGGCTGCTCTTGAGTATTTTACACCTTGCTGAATATTTGTGACCTGTGCAAAATCAAAGGAACAATTAAACCTGGTTCGGCCTTTGAAAAAAAAAGAGAGAAGGTTGACAAAAAAAAGCCACGGCTTGAGCAAAAAAAAAAGAAAGAAAGAAAAATTGCCTCTAGTTAGCTCATTTCTTTGTTTGCATCGAGTCACATTGATATTTGTATGTGCGTTCATATACTTCACTTAAATCTTTTGGATCAGCACTTAGGCAAAGTATTTTAGCTTTAATTATTACTTAACTTTACAACATCAACAATTTCAGATTGCATAGGACATACACTCCAACCAAGCTCCACTAAATATCCGTTGTTGTGCAATTGTGAACACTTTTAAATTCGCTTGATCATCACGTTGCGATTGTAGCTTCTACCAAGTGTAAGTTTTTATTAGCCTTAATTCACTTCAGAAAGGTGAGAACTTTACTTGTGAGAGAAAAGAGTGAGATCGAGTGATTTATACTAATCATCTATATATCTTATTATTGCTTTGTATTTTTTGCACAATCTAACAATGTCAGGTGGAGAAGATTACTATGGTGAAGAGCATGAAGTTAATCTTAATACCCCGGTAACTCGCTTTCAACATCAGGCATTAAGAAGTACATTGCAACAAGAGCTCCAATCAGGCACCACTGCTAAGCATGTACAACTTAAGGCGGATATGCAGGATTTCCGTATCGAGCTCAATCAACAAATGAAGGTGTTACACAAAAACATCGTGAATGATATTGTGCAAGCACTTCGTCCACAACAAGAAGAAGATGGCTTTGTTCCTTTCTGTGGCAGTGATGATCCAGCGGAGTATCTTGAGTGGGAATGGCGAATGGAGAAAGTGTTTAGATTTCAGAAACTTACCAAAGACCAAGAGGTGATGCGTGCCACGAGGGAGTTTGAAGACTACTCTTATAGTTGGTGGCAACAACTAATTGGAAAACAATTCATTAAATCTTGGTTAGATTTGAACGCGTTCATGAGAAGCGAGTTTGTGCCATCATATTATGCGCAAGAATTGCTTCACCATCTCGAGAATATCACACAAGGAGTCATACTGTCCAAGATTACTATTTGGAACTGCAAGATGCGATGCGTCGTGCTGGTGTCACTAGTCCATCATGGGAGAAGGCATACTTCAGGGGTGGTGATATGGGGTTGCCCGATCTTCTCGACATAGGATGGATACTCATGGGAGTCTTGATGAATCGTAATGATCCTCCAATGCCAATGAAAGGGATGAACACTCTTTAATCCACCAAAACACACTCGTGTTGATTTCGCTGACCACCAAGCGAAGATCTATCGTGCACCCAATTCCCAGCGGAAAGGCTAAACGATCTTGATTGAAGAAGACACTCCTAATTCCCTAAGGAATTTCGGCAGCAATGCTAAACTCGAAAACTTTAGTAGATTGATTTTTCTCAATCCTTTTGCATATGTCCGCGACCAAGACACTTGAAGCATTGGATGGAGCTACTCTTGGCCGTAGAACCAACAGAAGATGATGAAGATGGGGCTGGTCCTCTCTTTGGAAAGGAAGGAGTGGCGTTCTTGGCACTCGGGGCAGCACGTGCACTAAGAGCAAAACTTCCACTGTATTAGTTTTAAATGAATTGAAACGAGATGTTGTTTTACCTCCTGTTGGTGCTACTCTGGGCATGTAGGATGAAGTTCTTGTTGCCCTCATGTCTTGTTGAACTTGTCTTTCAGCCTTGGTTACTTGATCTACCAACTCCACCATGTTGTTGTAAGGCTGAAATTCCGTGATGCGCTTGATGGATGGGTGTAAACCAGCAAGGAATCGCGCCATTGTTTGCTCTTCTTGCTCATATACATTAGCCCGAATCATCACCATCTCCATCTCTTTGTAGTATTCCTCCACCGTGAGGGTTCCTTGCTTCATTTGCTGCAATTTGTCAAACAAATCACGGTTGTAATGTTTGGGAACAAACCTTGCTCTCATTTGGTACGTCATCTCTTCCCATGTAGTGATGGGAGGGTCGTCGTTCCCTCTCCTTTGATTTTGTACTTGTTCCCACCATATGAGTGCATAATCAGTGAATTCAAGTCCCGCCATGTAAATTTTCTTCTCCTCTGAATAATTGTGCAGGAGGAACACCTTGTCCACCTTAAGCTCCCAAGTAAGGTATTCCTCCAGGTCACGTGTACCTGAAAATGTTGGCATGGTAAATTTAAGCTTACCAAACTTATCCTCATTTGGATGTTCATCGCCGCGATGATTACGGCGGTGGTAGCCATCGTCGTAGTGAAGAAAGTCATCGTCGTCACGAGGCGCTCCTCCGCCACAGCCTCCATGTCCACGGCCCCTCCCCGGACCATGGAAGCCGCCCCCTTCACCTCTACTTGGTAGGGGTGGACGAATGGCATTTGCTACCACACGGTCCTGTCTGTGTTGCGCTTCTTGGTCATCTCGAGCAATGCCCACTTCCTCATCTCGTGGAGGGATGCCACCCCCACGATGAACACTGCCTTCCTCTTATTACGGTCGAAGTGCGCGCACCATGTCATTCACAATGTTGGTACGTAGTATATTCATTTGTTGGTTCATCTCAATGCGCATGTCTTGTGTGGAGTTGTTGATCTCTGCCTTGAGTTGCTCCTCCAAAGCAGAAGTAGTAGCGGCGAACACATTGCGCAAAGTTCCCCTCAAAGCTTGGAATTGAAAACATGTCACTGGGGAATTCAGACCATGCTCCTCTCCCATGTTGTCGTCTCCTCCTGACATGGTTAGTAGCACAAAGAAAACACAAAAACCACAAATGTATGGGTAGTATGTGGAGTTCACTCAATCTCACTTTCCTCTCCCAAGTAAAGTTCTTACCTTTTCGAAGTGAATTGAGGCCAAAAGAAACTTATACTTGGTGGCGGCTACAATAACAAGTGATGATCAAGCGGATTTAAAAGTGACTCATAATTGCACGGCAAAGGATATTTTGTGTAGCTTGGTTAGGAAGTATTTATCCTACACGATCTGAATTTCACGATGTTGTATAATTAAGTAATAATCCAAAATAGAAAATATTGCCCATGTGCTGATCCAATAGATATGTATGAACGCACACGCAAAGATCAATGTGACTCAATGCAACAAAGAAATGAGCTAGATGGTAACAATCAGGAAAATTAGCTCGTTTGCATCACGTACTAGGAGAGACGCTAGCCAATTGCAATAACAAGAAAAGAGGGCACATGATTGCTCAAGAATTTTAGTTACTCAAACTGAAAATATGAACTAAAACTACTCACCCAATCAGCCATCTCTCTCTCTCTTCTTTTTTTCTTTTTTTCTCTTTTTTTGCTCACCACTTTTTTTTGCTACCTTGCCAATCACCCAAATATGTTCAACTCACTGTTCTGAGTCTACTGAGGTTTTCGCACTTAGTTTCGTTTTGTGCCTTGATTTCATCATTACGAAGGTTATGACGTTGTCGGAACCCATGGATGAGGAAAGTTTCACACCGACATGGACGGATTTGAAATGTGTACCAAAATGAGCTACGCCATATGTGAAGTCCATTTGAGTTGTTTTGCTCCCATTTTCATTTGGTGACTCAATTTTGTCCGCGCGGTGTTTGTAATATCGTCGGCACCAGACGTCGAGGAAATTTTCATACGGACACGAACGGATTCGGAATACATGTCGTAATGTGCGAGAGGATGCATACGAAGTCCAATCGGGGTGTTGTACTCAGTTTCATTTCGCGACTTGATTTCATATGCATGGAGTTTACGATGCCATCGGAACCTGTTGTGGAGGAAAGTTTCGCACCGACTCAGACCGATCCGAAAACCATGTTGATGTGAGCAAGGGCACAGCAGATGTCGATTCGGTCCATTTTGGATGCAGTTTTATTTTGGGCCTTGATTTTGTGCGCGTGCAGCTTATAGTATCGGTTGGAACCCGATGCGGTGCAAAGTTGCACACTGACTCCAATCAAATCCAAATCCACGCCAAAATGAGCTAGGGTGCAGGTGTTGTCCATTCGAGGTGTTTTGCACTTAGTTGCATTTAGTGCCATGATTTCATTCTCACGGAGGCTATGGTGCCGTCGAAACCTGTAGAAGAGGAAACTCACGCACCGACTCGGATAGATTTGAAAAGCGTACCAAAATGTGCTAAGCCTCATATGAAGTACATTTGGGTTGTTTAGCTCCCAATTTGAATTGGTGACTCGATTTTGCCTACATGGTGTTTGCAATGTCGTCGATACTTGATGTTAACGAAAGTTTCATATAGACTCAGACGGATTTGGAGTACATGTCACAACGAGCCAGGGCGCATATGAAGTCCAGGCAAGGTGTTGCACTCAGTTCCATTTCGTGACTCGATTTCATGCGCATGGAGATTACGATGCCGTCGGAACCCGTTGCGGAGGAATGTTTCACACCGACTCGGGCAGATCCGAAATCCATACTGAAATGAGCTGTGGTACATGTGTAGTCAATCCGAGGTGTTTGGCACACAGTTTAATTTTCTACCTCGATTGCATGCTCCTAGATGTTACGGTTCCGTAGTAACACGCTGTGGATGAAAGTCTGACGTTGACTCAGACGATTTGAAATCGGTGCTGAACACAGCGAGGGTGCATATGATGTCCACTCGGTGTGTTGGGCAGTAAGTTTTATTTCGTGCCTTGATTTCATATGAATGAACTTGTCATACCTGTCGGAACAGCTGTGGGGGAAAGTTTTGCGCCGACTCGGATGGATCTGAAAATCGTGACGATGCGAGCAAGGGTGAACGCGACGTCGATTCAGTGCGTTTGGCACCCACATTCATTTCGAGCATTGATTTTATACGCACGGAATTTATTGTGCCTGTTGGAACCCGTTGTGGAGGAAATTTTCACACCAACCCGAATGGATTCTAAATCGGTGCTGAAATGAGCTAGGGTGCATATGTAGTCCATTCGAGGTGTTCGCACATAGTTTCGATTTGTGCCTTCATTTCATCATTACGAAGGTTATGACGTTGTCGGAACCCACGGATGAGGAAATTCTCACACCGACTTGGACGGATTTGAAATGTGTACCAAAATGAGCTACGCCGTATGTGAAGTCCATTTGAGTTGTTTTGCTCCCATTTTCATTTGGTGACTCAATTTTGTCCGCGCGGTCTTTGTAATATCGTCGGCACCAGACGTCGAGGAAATTTTCATACGGACACGAACGGATTCGGAATACATGTCGTAATGTGCGAGAGGATGCATACGAAGTCTAATCGGGGTGTTGTACTCAGTTTCATTTCGCGACTTGATTTCATATGCATGGAGTTTATGATGCTGTCGGAACCTGTTGTTGAGGAAAGTTTCGCACCAACTCAGACCGATCCGAAAACCATGTTGATGTGAGCAAGGGCACGGCAGATGTCAATTCGGTCCATTTTGGATGCAGTTTCATTTTGGGCCTTTATTTTGTGCGCGTGTAGCTTATAGTATCGGTTGAAACCCGATGCGGTGCAAAGTTGCACACTGACTCCAATCAAATCCAAATCCACGCCAAAATGAGTTAGGGTGCAGGTGTTGTCCATTTGAGGTGTTTTGCACTTAGTTGCATTTAGTGCCACGATTTCATTCTCACGGAGGCTATGGTGCCGTCGAAACCTGTAGAAGAGGAAAGTCACACACCGACTCGGATAGATTTGAAAAGCGTACCAAAATGTGCTAAGCCGCATATGAAGTACATTTGGGTTGTTTAGCTCCCAATTTGAATTGGTGACTCGTTTTTGCCTACATGGTGTTTGCAATGTCGTCGATACCTGAAATTTTCACACCAACCCGAATGGATTCTAAATCGGTGCCGAAATGAGCTAGGGTGCATATGTAGTCCTGTTGTAGGGGTGGCCCAACCCCCCGTGACTGGGCCATGCAACTAATCCAACATGTAATAGGCCCAATAGTGTAGAGGAATATAACAGTGTAAATATACCAGTGTACCCCCCATCCCTTGTAAATACTAAGGGGTAGAATGGGGATTTCCCATTCTACCCCACTCACATATATATAAGCCCCCAGGAGGGGCAAAGGGGGACAGGTCCCTCATTCTCACCACCTCTCCACAGATTTGGCTCTCCTCTTCCTCTCCTACTAGTCCTCTCCTTCTCTGTTTAGCCCGTAGCTACGACAGATGGCGCCGTCCGTGGGGACTGAGCGAGAAGCTGCGCAAGGATCACAGATAAGTTCATCTTTCGTTAGCCTGTTCGCTTTGGGACGTAAATATATGCACCTCGTTAAATATGGCAGAAGCGCTGCGAGCACACAAATCTGTTGCGAGCTTGCATTTCTTTTCCAGATCCAGATCTGGCAGATCTGATCGGGTAAAGCGTATGGGTTTTGCCTGTATACTTCGCTATTTTTTGTAGATGACGGGTTGAATAGATCTATTCGAGTCTACGCTGCTGCTATCGCCGTGCGCACGTAGCGCTGGCTCCTCCGCGAAGCATCGCCGAGGCTCGCCATCAAGGAGTAGCATGCAATCATGTCGAAGTCTCCCATTCGGAGTCCATTTATACTTCAGGCATGCTCCGCGCGGGACCTCGCATTGGGCCTGCCTCCGCGCGTCGCTCGGCTCCGGCAACTCGCATCGAAGGATCGCCTACACCGCCAACTTCCCGCTGCAGACGCCGCAAACATCCATGCATCTGCGTTTATGCATCCGTGCATACGTAAACACGTCCGTGCATTCCTGTATGCGTACATGCGTGCACTAAAGAAAATTCATTCACATGTGCACCCATCCATGCAAATAGCCATTTGCGTATACACCCATTCATGCACTCGGATGGCCCTTCGTGTACACTTATCCGCGCATGCGTGAACCCTGCGTCTACTGCTCGTTGCCATGTGCTGCATGCAGGAAAGACCATGGAGCCCGCGACGACTCCGACCGCCTAAGATGGCCTCCGTCCCAGCTCCGCCGAGCTTCGCGCCTTCGCACCGCCTCCGCCGGCCGCGCGCTCGCTCGGACTCTGCATGCGAAGCGTCGACTCCGCAGGGATTAAAACACACGAGAATTATCTACCAAGGGTAGTAGAAGCAAAGTATTTGTGTATTTGCATGGCGCAGGCACGTCGGCACTTCGCATGCTGCATGTGGACCGGCGAGCGGCAGTCCACGCGGATGTGCATCCTTCGACACTGACATCCGCACCCCGACGTCAGCTACGCCATCAACGCCGACGCCGTCATCGTGTAGGGCGCCATCAGCGAGAAGCTTGGCCATCTCATCCACGACAGCATTCGCGCCCAGAGTCCGTCGAGCCTACGCCCCGTAGTCTCCGCACGGGGCCAGTGCCTCGGTTCTGCGACAACTTCGCCGACCTCCGCTCGCCTCCGCGCCGCTGAAGGCGGCATCCTGGCCTTCGCACATCCCGGGCTACGACGCCAGACTTTGCGACGACAGACTTCACTCTAGACTCCGACGCCCGACTTCGCGACGTCGGCCTTCGCTGCTAACTTCGCCATGATGAGCTCCGCGACGACCTCGCCGACCTCCGCTTGGCCTTGCGACGGCTTCGCCGGCGTCCACACAGCGAGGTCACCCGTTGTGGCTCGGCGACGAGGTTTTCGCGGCAAGGTCTATTCCGCGCACGCCTCCGTCCTGCTCCATGCCGTCAGAGTCCGCGCGCCGGCCAGCGTCTCCATCGCGGTCGGGCGGCTCGGCGGCGGGGCGGCGTTTGTCGGCATGTTTGGCGACGACATCCTCCGCGACAACTGCCCTAACGATTCGGCGCCGGCGTCCACGGGGGAGGCGCACGGCGTCTACCTCGGTTCTGCCCTTCGCTCCGGTTTTCGCCGCAATGGGCCTCCGCCGGCACGACTCCTCACCGGCGTTCCAAGCAGCCCCCGCCCAACCTGCCTCTGCCGGATGGAGCCACTGGTCGTGGGCGGCCGGACGGTTCTCTATCGAGGGTTGTCCAAGACGGCGCTGGCCATCATCTTCGCGCTGTGCTTGAGGATGGTGTGCCGGATCCACGGCGTGGAGAGGCCGAGCGCGTGGACGCGGTCGGCACTGGAGGGCGTCAGTCGGGTGTTCGTCACTGGCGATACCGTATACCTTCACCTCGACTCCGCGACGACGTCTTCGGCCTTCGCCTTGACGCCGCGGGGATTTCACCAGCCTTCGCCTCGACGCCGCGGAGACCTCGCTGGACTTCGCTCGCCTCCGCGAAACGCCTTCGACCTTGGCCTCATGAAGTACCAGCTCCCCGGGAGGACCTCCACTCGCTCGTCTCCGTGTCGCGCCAGGACTACGAGCGTGCTCCGCACGGCCTATGTATGGCTCCTCGTCTCTGATGAACCACGTAGCGAAGACAACCCCGCAACAGACCCCCGCTGTGGCCTACCCTCGTCTCCCGGCGGTAGCGACGGCTTGGCCGCGGCCTACGGGCGCACGAAGCCAGGAAGCCCCCGCCGATGAGCTCCATCCATGCAGGCACGAAGCAATAATCCCCTGCGTACAGGCATGAAATACCCACCTTCTCTAAGCTGCGCGCGAAGTCGGAGCGGAGGTCGAAGCACGGCTTCGGCGACGCGGAGCCGAGCGGCCCGCCAATACCACTTCGCCGGCTTTGAGAAGTCTTCGCCGGCCTTCGCTCCACCTCGTGATGGCTTCGCTGGTCGGCCAGGGCCGCTTCGCCTCAGTCTCCGCCTAGTCCCCGAGGTCCCCACAATGTCTTCGAAGACTCTGGCGTGACCGGAGTGGTCTTCGCCAAACCCACCGAAGTCTTCGTCGAGCTTCCGGAGCCCAGGCGCATGTGTGCATAGCACATGCATTCGTCACGTGAAGGCACCCAGGCGTTGTTGCAAGCACTGCATGCATGGCCCATGCATGTGCGTCACCAGTCTGTCGAGCCACAAAAGGCCGCCTCGGAGCCCCCTCGCCCTCGGCCTCCACTAGCGTACGGCCGTCCCGCTCGGTACGTACTGCATATGGCCTTCAAGAGATGGCTTTTTATCACACTATTTATCGAGGCTACAGTTTTTCCCAGAGCACTCGATTTGGCTGCATTTGCTTCTTCGGTGTTGCCCTGTTTTGGGCTGCCGTTGCATCTAATGCTTTTCTAGTACTGCATTCTGGAGCGTTTTGTTGTCGCAAGCTTTCGGCCATTTCTTTGGTGCCTCTATTTTGGTTCCCGCTTTTTGGTTTAAATCGCCCAGCTACCTCGAGCGTCGGCGCACTCTACGGAGTATAAACAAAGACGTGTGGGGGGACGCCTCCGCACGCGACAGTCTACGGACTATAAATAAGACGTAGCGTCGAGCCTAGCTCCGCACGCACCAGTCTACGGACTATAAATAAGACGTAGCATCGAGCCTACCTCCGCACGCGACAGTCTACGGACTATAAATAAGATGTAGCGTCGAGCCTAGCTCCGCACGCACCAGTCTACGGACTTTAAATAAGACGTAGCGTCGAGCCTAGCTCCGCACGCGACAGTCTACGGACTATAAATAAGACGTAGCGTCGAGCCTAGCTCCACACGCACTAGTCTACGGACTTTAAATAAGACGCAACGGGGGGACGCCTCCGCGCGCACTCTACGGAGTATAAATAAGACGTAGCGTCGAGGTACGCCTCCGCACGCACCAGTCTACGGACTTTAAATAAGACGTAGCATCGAGGTTCGCCTCTGCACGCGCGAGTCTACGGACTATAAATTAGACGTAGCGTTGAGCTCAGATTCCGCACGGACCAGTCTACGGACTTTAAATAAGACGTAGCGTCGAGGTTCGCCTCCGCACGCGCGAGTCTACGGACTATAAATAAGACATAGCGTTGAGCTCAGCTTCCGCACGCACCAGTCTACGGACTTTAAATAAGACGTAGCGTTGAGCTCAGCTTCCGCACGCGCGACTCTACGGAGTATAAATAAGACGTGGATGTTGTCCCTGCGCAGTCTACGGACTCTAAACAAGACGCGAATCCCGCGCATGCCGTGGACATCGTCCTCGCGCATACTCCCCGGAGTATAAACAAGACGGGGATGCTGATCCCACGCTCTCTGCGGAGCATAAATAAGACGCAGGTGTTGTCCCTGCGCAAGTCTACGGACTCTAAACAAGTCGTGCGCTGAGGTCCGCCTCCGCACGCACCAGTCTGCGGACTATAAATTAAGTCGTGCGCCGAGGTCTGCCTCCGCACGCGAGAGTCCGCGGACCATCAATTAAGCCGTGCGCCGAGGTCTGCCTCCGCACGCGAGAGTCCGCGGACTATAAATTAAGTCGTGCGCCGAGGTTTGCCTCCGCACGCGAGAGTCCAAGGACTATAAATTAAGTCGTGCGCCGAGGTCTGCCTCCGCACGCGAGAGTCCAAGGACAATAAATCAAGTCGTGCGCCGAGGTCCGCCTCCGCACGCACCAGTTATCCTTACGCACTCTACGGAGTATAAAAATTGCGCAATGGCCGAGACATTAGGGAGTGCCTCGCCTTAGTGATGCGGCACCTGGATGTCGCACCTTCGAGCACGTTACACCAGGGAGTGTATCACTCCTTTTTGAAGATAGGGGAACGGCGGTCTCGCCTCCCTACCTCGGCGTGCGTAGTGCCTTCGGCCTACGCTCCAAGCGCCCGCTCTCCGCGGGCACTCCTTTCTGGAGGTAGGGGAACGGCGGTCTAGCCTCCCTACCTCGGCGTGCGTAGTGCCTTCGGCCTACGCTCCAAGCGCCCGCTCTCCGCGGGCACTCCTTTTTGAAGGTAGGGGAACGGCGGTCTCGCCTCCCTACCTCGGCGTGCCTAGTGCCTTCGGCCTACGCTCCAAGCGCCCGCTCTCCCCGGCACTCCTTTTTGGAGGTAGGGGAACGGCGGTCTCGCCTCCCTACCTCGGCGTGCGTAGTGCCTTCGGCCTACGCTCCAAGCGCCCGCTCTCCGCGGGCACTCCTTTTTGGAGGTAGGGGAACGGCGGTCTTGCCTCCCTACCTCGGCGTGCGTAGTGCCTTCGGCCTACGCTCCAAGCGACCGCTCTCCGCGGGCACTCCTTTTTGCAGGTAGGGGAACGGCAGTCTCGCCTCCCTACCTCGGCGTGCGTAGTGCCTTCGGCCTACGCTCCAAGCGCAAGCTCTCCGCGGGCACTCCTTTTTGAAGGTAGGGGAACGGCGGTCTCGCCTCCCTACCTCGGCGTGCGTAGTGCCTTCGGCCTACGCTCCAAGCGCCCGCTCTCCGCAGGCACTCCTTTTTGTAGGTAGGGGAACGACGGTCTCGGCTCCCTACCTCGGCGTGCGTAGTGCCTTCGGCCTACGCTCCAAGCGTCCGCTCTCCGCGGGCACTCCTTTTTGAAGGTAGGGGAACGGCGGTCTCGCCTCCCTACCTCGGCGTGCGTAGTGCCTTCGGGCTACGCTCCAAGCGCCCGCTCTCCGCGGGCACTCCGTTTTGAAGGTAGGGGAACGGCGCGTCTTCGGCGCTCGACGACACGTCTTCGGTGCTCGACGACACGTCTTCGGTGCTCGACGACACGTCTTCGGTGCTCGACGACACGTCTTCGGCGCTCGACTCCGCCGTTCGCCTCGTAGGCATCGCCTCGGCGGGACGGCACGCCTTCGGCGCTCGACGACGCGCCTTCGGCCTCGACTCCGCCGTCCGCCTCGTACGCATCACTTCGGTGGGACGGCACGTCTTCGGCGCTCGACGACGCGCCTTCGGCCTCGACTCCGCCGTCTGCCTCGTAGGCATCGCCTCGGTGGGACGGCACGTCTTCGGCGCTCGACTCCGCTGTTCGTCTTGTAGGCATCGCCTCGGCGGGACGGCACGCCTTCGGCGCTCGACGACGCGCCTTCGGCCTTGACTCCGCCGTCCGCCTCGTAGGCGTCGCTTCGGTGGGACGGCACGTCTTCGGCGCTCGACGACGCGCCTTTGGCCTCGACTCCACCGTCCGCCTTGTAGGCATCGCCTCGGCGGGACGGCACGTCATCGGCGCTTGACTCCGCCGTCTGCCTTGTAGGCATCGCCTCGGCGGGACGGCACGTCTTCGGCGCTCGACGACACTTCTTCGACGCTCAACAAGTCCATTCGAGGTGTTCGCACTTAGTTTCGTTTTGTGCCTTGATTTCATCATTACGAAGGTTATGAAGTTGTCGGAACCCATGGATGAGGAAAGTCTCACACCGACTTGGACGGATTTGAAATGTGTACCAAAATGAGCTACGTCGTATGTGAAGTCCATTTGAGTTGTTTTGCCCCCATTTTCATTTGGTGACTCAATTTTGTCCGCGCGGTGTTGGTAATATCGGAATACATGTCGTAATGTGCGAGAGGATGCATACGAAGTCTAATCGGGGTGTTGTGCTCAGTTTCATTTCGCGACTTGATTTCATATGCATGGAGTTTACGATGCCGTCGGACCCTGTTGTGCAGGAAAGTTTCGCACCGACTCAGACCGATCCGAAAACCATGTTGATGTGAGCAAGGGCACGGCAGATGTCGACTCGGTCCATTTTGGATGGAGTTTCATTTTGGGCCTTGATTTTGTGCGCGTGCAGCTTATAGTATCGGTTGGAACCCGATGCGATGCAAAGTTTCACACTGACTCCAATCGAATCCAAATCCACGCCAAAATGAGCTAGGGTGCAGGTGTTGTCCATTCGAGGTGTTTTGCACTTAGTTGCATTTAGTGCCACGATTTCATTCTCACGGAGGCTATGGTGCCGTCGAAACCTGTAGAAGAGGAAAGTCACGCACCGACTCGGATAGATTTGAAAAGCATACCAAAATGTGCTAAGCCGCATATGAAGTACATTTGGGTTGTTTAGCTCCCAATTTGAATTGGTGACTCGATTTTGCCTACATGGTGTTTGCAATGTCGTCGATACCTGATGTTAACGAAAGTTTCATACAGACTCAGATGAATTCAGAGTACATGTCACAACGAGCCAGGGCGCATATGAAGTACAGGCAAGGTGTTGCACTTAGTTCCATTTCGTGACTCGATTTCATGCGCAAGCAGATTACGATGCCGTCGGAACCCGTTGCGGAGAAATGTTTCACACCGACTCGGGCAGATCCGAAATCCATGCTGAAATGAGCTATGGTACATGTGTAGTCCATCCGACGTGTTTGGTACACAGTTTAATTTTCTACCTCGATTGCATCCTCCTAGATGTTACGGTTCTGTAGTAACACGCTGTGGATGAAAGTCTGACGTTGACTCAGACGGATTTGAAATCGATGCTGAACACCACGAGGGTGCATATGATGTCAACTCGGTGTGTTGGGCAGTAAGTTTTATTTCATGCCTTGATTTCATATGAATCGAGCTTGTCGTACCTGTCGGAACAGCTGTGGGGGAGAGTTTTGCGCCGGCTCAGATGGATCTGAAAATCATGACGATGCGAGCAAGGGTGAACGCGACGTCGATTCAGTGCGTTTGGCACCCACATTCATTCCGAGCCTGGATTTTATACGCACGGAATTTATTGTGCCTGTTGGAACCCGTTGTGGAGGAAATTTTCACACCAACCCGAATGGATTCTAAATCGGTGCCGAAATGAGCTAGGGTGCATATGTAGTCCATTCGAGGTGTTCGCTCTTAGTTTCGTTTTGTGCCTTGATTTCATCATTACGAAGGTTATGAAGTTGTTGGAACCCATGGATGAGGAAAGTCTCACACCGACTTGGACGGATTTGAAATGTGTACCAAAATGAGCTACGTCGTATGTGAAGTCCATTAGAGTTGTTTTGCCCCCATTTTCATTTGGTGACTCAATTTTGTCCGCGCGGTGTTGGTAATATCGTCGGCACCAGACGTCGAGGAAATTTTCATACGGACACGAACGGATTCGGAATACATGTCGTAATGTGCGAGAGGATGCATACGAAGTCTAATCGGGGTGTTGTACTCAGTTTCATTTCGCGACTTGATTTCATATGCATGGAGTTTACGATGCCGTCAGACCCTGTTGTGCAGGAAAGTTTCGCACCGACTCAGACCGATCCAAAAACCATGTTGATGTGAGCAAGGGCACGGCAGATGTCGACTCGGTCCATTTTGGATGGAGTTTCATTTTGGGCCTTGATTTTGTGCGCGTGCAGCTTATAGTATCGGTTGGAACCCGATGCGATGCAAAGTTTCACACTGACTCCAATTGAATCCAAATCCACGCCAAAATGAGCTAGGGTGCAGGTGTTGTCCATTCGAGGTGTTTTGCACTTAGTTGCATTTAGTGCCACGATTTCATTCTCACGGAGGCTATGGTGCCGTCGAAACCTGTAGAAGAGGAAAGTCACGCACCGACTCGGATAGATTTGAAAAGCGTACCAAAATGTGCTAAGCCGCATATGAAGTACATTTGGGTTGTTTAGCTCCCAATTTGAATTAGTGACTCAATTTTGCCTACATGGTGTTTGCAATGTCGTCGATACCTGATGTTAACGAAAGTTTCATACAGACTCAGATGAATTCGGAGTACATGTCACAACGAGCCAGGGCGCATATGAAGTACAGGCAAGGTGTTGCACTTAGTTCCATTTCGTGACTCGATTTCATGCGCAAGCAGATTACGATGCCGTCGGAACCCGTTGCGGAGGAATGTTTCACACCGACTCGGGTAGATCCGAAATCCGTGCTGAAATGAGCTATGGTACATGTGTAGTCCATCCGACGTGTTTGGCACAGTTTAATTTTCTACCTCGATTGCATCCTCCTAGATGTTACGGTTCCGTAGTAACACGCTGTGGATGAATGTCTGACGTTGACTCAGACGGATTTGAAATCGGTGCTGAACACCGCGAGGGTGCATATGATGTCCACTCGGTGTGTTGGACAGTAAGTTTTATTTCGTGCCTTGATTTCATATGAATCGAGCTTGTCGTACCTATCGGAACAGCTGTGGGGGAAAGTTTTGCGCCGACTCAGATGGATCTGAAAATCGTGACGATGCGAGCAAGGGTGAACGCGACGTCGATTCAGTGCGTTTGGCACCCACATTCATTCTGAGCCTGGATTTTATACGCACGGAATTTATTGTGCCTGTTGGAACCCGTTGTGGAGGAAATTTTCACACCAACCCGAATGGATTCTAAATCGGTGCCGAAATGAGCTAGGGTGCATATGTAGTCCATTCGAGGTGTTCGCACTTAGTTTTGTTTTGTGCCTTGATTTCATCATTACGAAGGTCATGAAGTTGTCGGAACCCATGGATGAGGAAAGTCTCTCACTGACTTGGACGGATTTGAAATGTGTACCAAAATGAGCTACGTCGTATGTGAAGTCCATTTGAGTTGTTTTGCCCCCATTTTCATTTGGTGACTCAATTTTGTCCGCGCGGTGTTTGTAATATCGTCGGCACCAGACGTCGAGGAAATTTTCATACGGACACGAACGGATTCGGAATACATGTCGTAATGTGCGAGAGGATGCATACGTAGTCCAATCGGGGTGTTGTACTCAGTTTCATTTTGCGACTTGATTTCATATGCATGGAGTTTACGATGCCGTCGGAACCTGTTGTGCAGGAAAGTTTCGCACCGACTCAGACCGATCCGAAAACCATGTTGATGTGAGCAAGGGCATGGCAGATGTCGATTCGGTCCATTTTGGATGGAGTTTCATTTTGGGCCTTGATTTTGTGCGCGTGCAGCTTGTAGTATCGGTTTGAACCCGATGCGATGCAAAGTTTCACACTGACTCCAATCGAATCCAAATCCATGCCAAAATGAGCTAGGGTGCAGGTGTTGTCCATTCGAGGTGTTTTGCACTTAGTTGCATTTAGTGCCACGATTTCATTCTCACGGAGGCTATGGTGCCGTCGAAACCTGTAGAAGAGGAAAGTCACGCACCGACTCGGATAGATTTGAAAAGCGTACCAGAATGTGCTAAGCCGCATATGAAGTACATTTGGGTTGTTTAGCTCCCAATTTGAATTGGTGACTCGATTTTGCCTACATGGTGTTTGCAATGTCGTCGATACCTGATGTTAACGAAAGTTTCATACAGACTCAGACGAATTTGGAGTACATGTCACAACGAGCCAGGGCGCATATGAAGTACAGGCAAGGTGTTGCACTTAGTTCCATTTCGTGACTCGATTTCATGCGCAAGCAGATTACGATGCCGTCGGAACCCGTTGTGGAGGAATGTTTCACACCGACTCGGGCAGATCCGAAATCCGTGCTGAAATGAGCTATGGTACGTGTGTAGTCCATCCGACGTGTTTGGCACACAGTTTAATTTTCTACCTCGATTGCATCCTCCTACATGTTACGGTTCCGTAGTAACACGCTGTGGATGAAAGTGATGGGGACGGGGTCCCGATCTTCCAACAGGTTCTGGATACGTTCGATTTGGTGGAGGCGCGACACAAATCGATCCGGCTTCCGAACGACACATTCCGAACCCCGCAATCGCAGCACCACGTCTCCTCAGGTTATCAACCGTGCGCAGCCGGTTGACCTCGCCAAGAAGGCTAATCCTTGCCTGCGAATCGAGGAACACAAGCAAGAACAAGGAAGAACACAACTGAATTGCAGATGTATTGATTCAGCACTCGAAAGTTGGGGTCTCACAAACCGATGAACGGCGAAACTGTTTAAAGACAGAATTAATCTAAGCAAAACCCAAACCCTAATGGTGGGGGTGGCAGCTGGATATAAAGGATTTAGGGGCGTGCAAAACCCCTGGACGCGCCCCTAATGGGCTCCAACACGATACAAAGCCGATCGGCCCAAAAGACGGTGGCGCAGCACCCTGACAGATTCTGAATGCCCAATTGTTTCGACGATTCCCGTTGACTCAGAAGGAATTTTGACATGGGACCAAAGCCATTGGAAAGGTGGTCTTCTCAGCTTTCCATACATATGTAGAACGTCCAAAACGGAGTCCGCATGCGATCTGGGCGTCCGTTTTAGTGCGGACTGGTCCTGCACTCCGAATTGGATTCGAAGTCGCTTTGAGTTGGGCCTCCAACATGATTCGACCGTCCTTGCTGGACTTGTGCGCCCCGTAGCCCTTCTCCAAGTACTTCCAGGTCCTCTCCATGGTTCCTAATCATAATTAAATCATTAGGTAGCAATCTATTCTCAAATGAACAAAAAGAAGTACTTAGGAACGAGCTCACCTGTAAATTCAATTGTCGGGCGCGAGCTCTAGTGATTGGTCCTTGAATGTCAAGTGGAGGAGTGTTGTGTGTAACCGAAGAAGTGATGTCCTCATCATCCTCCCCCTCTTGAAGCGGAGTTGTCCTCAACTCAGCCTCATCTTCATCTCCCAAGTATGGTTTCAAATCTGAAATGTTAAAGGTGGGATTAACCCCAAACTCGGGAGGCAACTCAAGTGTATATGCATTATCATTTATCTTCTCAACTATCTTAAAAGGACCAGCAGCTCTAGGCATCAATTTTGATTTTCTTAACTCAGGAAATCTATCCTTTCTCAAGTGCAACCAAACAAAATCACCCGGTTCAAGTTTAACTTCCTTTCTACCTTTACTACCAGCAATCCTATATTTGTCATTCATTTTTTCAATGTTGGCCTTAGTAGTCTCATGCATTTTGACAATAAAATCAGCACGCGCCTTAGCATCATTATGAACTCTCTCACTAGTTGGCAAAGGTAAAATATCAATAGGGGCACGGGGATTGAATCCATACACTACCTGAAAAGGACTTACCTTGGTGGTGGAGTGTTCCGCTCGATTATAGGCGAACTCAACATGCGGCAAACACTCTTCCCACAGCTTCAAATTGTTCTTCAAAATAGCTCTCAACATGGTAGACAATGTGCGGTTCACCACCTCAGTTTGGCCATCAGTTTGTGGGTGACATGTTGTAGAGAACAACAACTTTGTACCCAACTTGTTCCATAGAGTACGCCAAAAGTGACTCAAGAACTTGACATCACGATCTGAAACAATAGTAGAAGGCATACCATGCAAACGAACTATCTCTTTGAAAAAGAGGTCAGCAATATGAACGGCATCATCGGTTTTATGACATGGTATAAAGTGAGCCATCTTAGAAAAGCGATCCACAACAACAAAAATGCTATCCCTCCCCCTCTTAGTCCTGGGCAACCCTAAAATAAAGTCCATAGAAATATCTGCCCACGGAATAGAAGGAACAGGAAGAGGCATATATAAACCATGTGGATTCAAGCGAGACTTAGCTTTTTGACATGTAGTGCAGCGAGCAACAAACCGCTCAACATCTCGCCTCATCTTTGGCCAAAAGAAGTGTGTGGCCAGAACATTCTCTGTCTTCTTAGCACCAAAATGTCCCATCAAACCGCCTCCATGCGCCTCCTGCAACAACAAAAGACGAACGGATCCAACTGGAATGCATAGGCGGTTAGCTCTAAACAAATATCCATCATTGATCACGAATTTATTCCATGCTTGTCCCTCTTTACAATGCAACAACACATCCTTAAAATCAACATCAAAAGCATATTGCCCTTTAATAGTTTCAAGACCAAAAATGCGACAATCAAGTTGAGACAACATGGTATAGCGTCGAGACAAAGCATCAGCAATCACATTATCCTTCCCTTTCTTGTGTTTAATGACATAAGGAAAAGATTCAATAAATTCAACCCACTTAGCATGTCTACGATTCAAATTGGTTTGACTACGAATATGCTTAAGTGATTCATGATCGGAATAAATGACAAATTCTTTAGGCCATAAATAGTGTTGCCACGTCTCTAAAGAACGAACAAGAGCATACAATTCTTTATCATACGTGGAATAATTAAGAGCAGGACCATTCAATTTTTCACTAAAGTAGGCAACAGGTTTGCCTTCTTGCATCAAAACACCACCAATACCAATTCCGCTAGCATCACATTCCAGCTCAAAAGTCTTACCGAAATCCGGAAGTTGGAGCAATGGTGCGTGTGTAAGCTTGTCCTTCAAAAGATTAAAGGACTCCTCTTGTGATGGCCCCCAATGGAACACGACGCCCTTCTTTGTCAACTCAATCAATGGCGTCGCAATGGTGCTGAATTCCTTGACAAAGCAGCGATAAAATCCTGCAAGGCCAAGAAAACTCCGCACTTGGGAGACCGTTGTGGGCGTGGGCCAACTCCATATCACCTCCACCTTGGCTCTATCAACCTCAATTCCCTGTGGAGTCACAACATAGCCAAGAAAAGAGGCTCGATCCGTGCAAAAGGTGCACTTGTCAAGGTTACCAAACAAACGCGCATCTTTCAAAGCATTAAAAACAGCACGTAAGTGATTCAAATGTTCATCCATGGACTTGCTATAAATCAAGATATCATCAAAGTAAACAACCACAAATTTGCCAATGAAAGGACGTAAAACCTCGTGCATTAATCTCATGAAAGTGCTAGGTGCATTAGTTAAACCAAAAGGCATGACTAACCACTCATACAAGTCGAACTTAGTTTTAAAAGCAGTTTTCCATTCATCGCCAAGTTTCATTCTTATTTGGTGGTATCCACTACGCAAGTCAATCTTTGTGAAAATTATAGCACCACACAACTCATCAAGCATGTCTAGGTGCATTAGTTAAACCAAAAGGCATGACTAACCACTCATACAAGCCGAACTTAGTTTTAAAAGCAGTTTTCCATTCATCGCCATGTTTCATTCTTATTTGGTGGTATCCACTACGCAAGTCAATCTTTGTGAAAATTATAGCACCACACAACTCATCAAGCATGTCGTCTAGCCTAGGAATAGGATGACGATACCTTATAGTAATGTTGTTAATGGCTCTACAATCTACACACATACGCCAAGATCCATCTTTTTTGGGAACCAAAAGAACAGGAACAGCACAAGGACTAAGGCTCTCACGTACGTACCCACGGTCCAAAAGGTCTTGGACTTGTCGCTGAATCTCCTTAGTCTCTTCGGGATTGGTCCTGTACGCCGCACGATTTGGCAAACTCGCTCCAGGGATCAAGTCAATCTGGTGTTCAATCCCTCGAATAGGTGGAAGTCCTGGAGGTATCTCATCAGGGAAAACATCTCTAAACTCCTGCAAAAGGTTAGTGACAGGAGCAGGCAAAGTGCAAGGCATATTATCAAGAGAAAATAAAGCATCTTTGCACACAAAAGCATAGCATGTATCATTAACATCATCAATTTCAGCAAGGTCTGATTTTGTGGCAAGCAGAACAGAATTTTTTAAATGGATTACTTGCTGTTTTTCAGATTTATCATGTTCCTTTGCATCATTAGCAGCAGCAATTCTCTCCCTATCGGCCTCTATTATCTCAACTGGGGTCAAAGGCAGTAAAGTAACTTTCTTTCCCTTATGCATAAAAGTGTATTTGTTACTACTACCATGGTGTAAAGCATCATTATCAAATTCCCAAGGTCTACCCAATAAAAGAGAGCATGCTTGCATGGGAACCACATCACAATCAACATGATCAGCATAACCACCAATGGAAAAATGGACTCGGCATGTTTGTGTTACCTTAGCTTTTCCAGAATCATTTAACCACTGAATATGGTATGGATGTGGATGTGGTCACGTGGTCAAGCCAAGCTTCTTGACCAAATCAGAACTCACCAAGTTGTTGCAGCTTCCTCCATCAATGATGACACGTGCACGCCGGTTCTTGATTGCGAAGAAAGTCTGAAACAAATTATGGCGTTGAAGCTTGTCGGTTTGTTCTACCTGTGTGCTGAGGACTCGCTGCACAATGATGCTCCGTAGCGTCGCTGTGGACGCCCCACCAAGGACCAGGTCATCATCACCACCGCCAGTGTCATCCGAGGCAGCAGCAACATCATCATCCTCCTCGACATCTGAAGTGCTGATGTAGCCTCCATCTTCTGTGGCGATGTATGCCCGTTGGCTAGGGCAATTCTTCTGCACATGACCAAGCCCATGACAGCGGTGGCACTGAATGTCGGAGGAGCGGCCTGTTGAAGCCACGGAAGAAGAAGAACTCTTGGCTGGAACCTGCAAAGAATTTTTTGAAGGTGGCTTCGGTGGCGCTACTGCAATCTTGTTCACAGGTGGTGGAGGAGAACGAAAGCTCGAAGAAGACTTGGGCAGTCCCGCTGATGTAGTCGTTCGCGGCGTGTAGAAGGGTCGTTCAGTGCGTACCTTCGCTGATTCCTTGCGTCCCTGCAATTCTTTTTCTGCAAGCATAGCAAGGTGGAACAACTGGTTGACAGTAGTAAATTCTTTATAATCAACAATGTCCTGAATTTCACGCCGTAAACCCCCGTAGAAACGACAAATCTTATCCTCCGTGTCCTCAACAACCCCACAACGCATCATACCCTTTTGAAGCTCAGCATAATAGTCCTGAACAGAACGATCACCTTGTTCTAAGCGCTGCAATTTTTTTCTCAATTCAAGTTTATATGTGGGAGGAACAAAACGATTACACATATCTTCTTTTAACCCCTCCCATGTATCAGGTTGTAAGCGCATGTTACTTAGTTCATTCCACCAGATAATAGCAAAGTCCTTAAACTCACTAGTAGCTTGTCTAACTCTATGTTGTTCAGGAACCAAGTGAGAATTAAATTTTTGCTCTACCGTCATCTCCCAATCAAGATATATTTCAGCATCATAAAGACCAGAAAAAGATGGAATGGTAAACTTAACTTTAGCAAAAGGGTCGTCGGTACCATGACGAGTCTGGTTATTACCTTCCATACCATGTCGGTTCTGGTTATTACCTCCCATACCTTGTCGGTTTTGCTGAAGATGCCGATGTAGTCGTGCATCTTGTGTCGCCCGCCGATCAATGTTGTCATCTGCATCATACACTATGTCATCATCAGGACGATGGCCGTCATTGACAGGTGGCAGACGTGCCTCCAATTTGTCCATCCGACCAGTGAGGTCAGCCAACCGCCGCTCCACCCGCTCAATGCCTTCCGTGGTGTTCAACTTGGCAATGGCGGCGACGATGGTGTCCATTCTCGCACCGAGTGAAGCATTTTGTTTGTCGAGCGCAGCTTGTAGCTGGCCGCGACTAACACACCCGTTGAAATCGACCGGTGACCCGTGTCCTTCGTCTCCTGCCATGGTTAGTGGAAACACAGGGAAAACAAAAGGATTATCCCTATCAACTACAAATGAAGGGCAGTGGAATCTCGCAAAGGAAGTGGCTTACCAAGCTCTTACAAGTGTTCTTACCAAAGCAGCAGGTGGTACAATCGGTGGCTGGTTCGTGAAACCATGTCGAGCGTGGGTACGATTGCAAGGGTCAAAACTGTGCTATCCAGAAGTAGATATATGGAGCTTGGAAGGCCAAATATATCAGTGGAACACAAATCAATAACAGATAGTAATGCTGAATAAATGTCCAAAGCACTGGTCCTAGTTGCTGGCCTAAATGTGTCCTATATCAGTGTTAGGATATGATGAACAAGGAATCACGGCCAGAAAGTAAGCGAAGACAGCAACAAAGATGGCCAGGGAATGAGAGACTTAATTCAGCATAAGCACAAAACAAATGAATTTCTGTCACCTAAAACTGTGCTCTTTCTTTTTTTTTCTTTTTTTTCTTTTTTTTTCTTTTTTTTCTTTTTTTTAGGCACGGAACTCAGGTGCCTTTGCTCTCAGGCAAAACCAGGTGCCGAAATTTTTCTTTTTTGTTTCTTTTTTCTGTTATTTTTTTCACAAAGCAGAGCACAGAAATAGGAACCACACAAAGTTTCACCTCAATCTAATGTAAGGTGTGGCCTACAAAAAATAATGAATGTGCAGGAAATTCGGTGAATCAATTTCGGAGCTCGAGTACTGCACTTTCCAGGCCGAATTTGGGCAAAATAAATTCGCCGAAACCCGACGATGTCAGGTCGGTTTCGGATGCAAAATTTAATTTCACCCAATTTCAAAAAAAAATCTCCTGATTTCGAGTCCGTATGCAAAAGTTATGGCCGTTTGAAGATGGGACTCCGAGTTATGGTTTCTGTGGAGGCCGAAACGAAATCGGGTGGAGGGAATTGGTGGAAATTGGTGGCGGAAGCTCGGGGAATGGTGGGGGATGGTGGTGTGTGATCACGAGACGTGAAGGATGACTCAAACAGAGGGTGGGATATGGGTGGGAAAACAAAAACAGAGGGTGGAAAACGCGATGGATGACGGCTAGGGTTTGTATGAAAGAGATGTAGCGGAAGCAAGACAACCTGAAACAAAACACGATCTAAACCAGCAACACAACTCGACTAAGGACACAAACTCAACACTACGGACTCTGGAATCAAATTGTGCAAAGGCTAAACGAGATCTAGGACAGGAAACAACCTATGACTACAATTTTTTTGTAGGGCTTTTTCATGGACTCTAGGACGAAACCGAAAACAACAAAGGAGGGTAACGCGAACCTGAAGGAACACCTGAAGCTCTGATTACCACTTGATGGGGACGGGGTCCCGATCTTCCAACAGGTTCTGGATACGTTCGATTTGGTGGAGGCGCAACACAAATCGATCCGGCTTCCGAACGACACGTTCCGAACCCCGCAATCGCAGCACCACGTCTCCTCAGGTTATCAACCGTGCTCAGCCGGTTGACCTCGCCAAGAAGGCTAATCCTTGCCTGCGAATCGAGGAACACAAGCAAGAACAAGGAAGAACACAACTGAATTGCAGATGTATTGATTCAGCACTCGAAAGTTGGGGTCTCACAAACCGATGAACGGCGAAACTGTTCAAAGACAGAATTAATCTAAGCAAAACCCAAACCCTAATGGTGGGGGTGGCGGCTGGATATAAAGGAGTTAGGGGCGTGCAAAACCCCTGGACGCGCCCCTAATGGGCTCCAACACGATACAAAGCCGATCGGCCCAAAAGACGGTGGCGCAGCACCCTGACAGATTCTGAACGCCCAATTGTTTCGACGATTCCCGTTGACTCAGAAGGAATTTTGACATGGGACCAAAGCCATTGGAAAGGTGGTCTTCTCAGCTTTCCATACATATGTAGAACGTCCAAAACGGAGTCCGCATGCGATCTGGGCGTCCGTTTTAGTGCGGACTGGTCCTGGACTCCGAATTGGATTCGAAGTCGGTTTGAGTTGGGCCTCCAACATGATTCGACCGTCCTTACTGGACTTGTGCGCCCCGTAGCCCTTCTCCAAGTACTTCCAGGTCCTCTCCATGGTTCCTAATCATAATTAAATCATTAGGTAGCAATCTATTCTCAAATGAACAAAAAGAAGTACTTAGGAACGAGCTCACCTGTAAATTCAATTGTCGGGCGCGAGCTCTAGTGATTGGTCCTTGAATGTCAAGTGGAGGAGTGTTGTGTGTAACCGAAGAAGTGATGTCCTCATCAGAAAGTCTGACGTTGACTCAGACGGATTTGAAATCGGTGCTGAACACCGCGAGGGTGCATATGATGTCCACTCGGTGTGTTGGGCAGTAAGTTTTATTTCGTGCCTTGATTTCATATGAATCGAGCTTGTCGTACCTGTCGGAATAGCTGTGGGGGAAAGTTTTGCGCCGACTCGGATGGATCTGAAAATCGTGACGATGCGAGCAAGGGTGAACGCGACGTCGATTCAGTGCGTTTGGCACCCACATTCATTCCGAGCCTTGATTTTATACGCACGGAATTTATTGTGCCTGTTGGAACCCGCTGTGGAGGAAATTTTCACACCAATCCGAATGGATTCTAAATCGGTGCCGAAATGAGCTAGGGTGCATGTGTAGTCCATTCGAGGTGTTCGCACTTAGTTTCGTTTTGTGCCTCGATTTCATCATTACGAAGGTTATGACGTTGTCGGAACCCATGGATGAGGAAAGTCTCACACCGACTTGGACGGATTTGAAATGTGTACCAAAATGAGGTACGTCGTATGTGAAGTCCATTTGAGTTGTTTTGCCCCCATTTTTATTTGGTGACTCAATTTTGTCTACGCGGTGTTTGTAATATCGTCGGCACCAGACGTCGAGGAAATTTTCATACGGACACGAACGGATTTGGAATACATGTCGTAATGTGCGAGAGGATGCATACGAAGTCCAATCGGGGTGTTGTACTCAGTTTCATTTCGCGACTTGATTTCATATGCATGGAGTTTACGATGCCGTCGGAACCTGTTGTTCAGGAAAGTTTCGCACCGATTTAGACCGATCCGAAAACCATGTTGATGTGAGCAAGGGCACGGCAGATGTCGATTCGGTCCATTTTGGATGGAGTTTCATTTTGGGCCTTGATTTTGTGCGCGTGCAGCTTATAGTATCGGTTGGAACCCGATGCGGTGCAAAGTTTCACACTGACTCCAATCGAATCCAAATCCACGCCAAAATGAGCTAGGGTGCAGGTGTTATCCATTCGAGGTGTTTAGCACTTAGTTGCATTTAGTGCCACGATTTCATTCTCACGGAGGCTATGGTGCCGTCGAAACCTGTAGAAGAGGAAAGTCACGCACCGACTCGGATAGATTTCAAAAGCGTACCAAAATGTGCTAAGCCGCATATGAAGTATATTTTGGTTGTTTAGCTCCCAATTTCAATTGGTGACTCGATTTTGCCTACATGGTGTTTGCAATGTCGTCGATACCTGATGTTAACGAAAGTTTCATACAGACTCAGACGGATTCGGAGTACATGTCACAACGAGCCTGGGCGCATATGAAGTCCAGGCAAGGTGTTGCACTTAGTTCCATTTCGTGACTCGATTTCATGCGCAAGCAGATTACGATGCCGTCGGAACCCGTTGCGGAGGAATGTTTCACACCGACTCGGGCAGATCCGAAATCCGTGCTGAAATGAGCTATGGTACAAGAGTAGTCCATCCGAGGTGTTTGGCACACAGTTTAATTTTCTACCTCGATTGCATGCTTATAGATATTACGGTTCCGTAGTAACACGCTGTGGATGAAAGTCTGACGTTGACTCAGACGGATTTGAAATCGGTGCTGAACACCGCGAGGGTGCATATGATGTCCACTCGGTGTGTTGGGCCGTAAGTTTTATTCCGTGCCTTGATTTCATATGAATCGAGCTTGTCGTACCTGTCGGAACAGCTGTGGGGGAAAGTTTTGCGTCGACTCGGATGGATCTGAAAAATCATGACGATGCGAGCAAGGGTGAACGCAACGTCGATTCAGTGCGTTTGGCACCCACATTCATTTCGAGCCTTGATTTTATACGCACAGAATTTATTGTGCCTGTTGGAACCCGTTGTGGAGGAAATTTTCACACCAACCCGAATGGATTCTAAATCGGTGCCGAGATGAGCTAGGGTGCATATGTAGTCCATTCGAGGTGTTCGCACTTAGTTTCATTTTGTGCCTTGATTTCATCATTACGAAGGTTATGACGTTATCGAAACCCATGGATGAGAAAAGTCTCACACCGACTTGGACGGTTTGAAATGTGTACCAAAATGAGCTACGTCGTATGTGAAGTATATTTGAGTTGTTTTGCCCCCATTTTCATTTGGTGACTCAATTTTGTCTGTGCGGTGTTTGTAATATCGTCGGCACCAGACGTCGAGGAAATTTTCATACGGATAAGAACGGATTCGGAATACATGTCATAATGTGCGAGAGGATGCATACGAAGTCCAATCGGGGTGTTGTACTCAGTTTCTGATAGCACTAGGGGTCCCGATCTTTCGATGAGAGTGGTAGATTCGATTGGGGAAGGAGATGACGTTGACGACCCGACTACAACCATCCAAGGACGTTGCGCCTTAGCGATCGATACACCAACTCCAGAGATTGTTCGTGACCTTGTCGGCGCGCGATCAACCTAACCACGAGGGTTCTTGTTCCTGCAAGCAATCGAAGAACAAGCAAGAACAAGATGAACATCAACTCAATTGCAAATAATGATGTAAGATTCAATCGAAAACAGAAAAATGGTGGGGTTCCGAAGACAAGTATTCGGGCGGTCTAGCCGACACGCGCGAGTACAAGGCAAAGTAGCAAAAGCTAACTTAGTCTAAACAAAACCCAAACCCTAGAAGAGGGTGCGGCTGCCTATTTAAGGGACACGGAAGGTGGAGGGTCGGCCAAAACACAGGGAAGCCGAATAGGACTCGAATTACAAGGTCCAAGGCCCACTTTGACTCGGACTGGAAAAGTGATGTGACTTGTTTTGCAGTTTCTGATCGACTCGGATGGAATTTGGAGGTGAGGCCGAATCCATCTGAAAGTATACTTTAAGATCTTTCCAACGAGTACTCACGGGCCCCGAGAAACCTTCTGGATCAAAAGTTATGGCCGTTTGAAGTAGACGCTGTCAACAAGGCCGAATCCGAGTCAAACTCGTGAACAGGACTTGGTTTGCGCTTGATGGTTCCACTTCTATACTTGAGCTCATGTGGTTCTTCCCCATGGTTCCTAAGGACAATTAAATCATCACAAGAATTAAGTAGTATTCCATTCTTTGAAACATTTGTATGCAAACTTAGGAACGCATTCACCTGATGGTTAAGTTGACGTGCTCGTGCTCTAGTCATTGGTCCTTGTATCATAGTTTCAATTTGATGTGGACTCGGCATGGTTGTATGCATGGAAAGGATGTCCTCATCATCCTCCCCTTGCATTTGAGTCGTCCGCGACTCAAGCTCATCTTCTTCTCCCAAGTATGGCTTCAAATCTGCAATGTTAAAGGTGGGACTAACCCCAAAATCTGCAGGCAACTCAAGTTTATATGCATTGTCATTAATCTTTTCCAACACTTTGAAAGGACCATCAGCTCTAGGCATCAACTTAGACCTCCTCAATTCAGGAAATCTTTCTTTTCTCAAATGCAACCAAACTAAATCACCCGGTTGAAAAGTTAAATGCCTCCTTTCTTTACTACCAGCAAGTTTATATTTAACATTCATACGTTCAATATTTTCTTTGGTTGTCTCATGCAGTTTCAACATCAAGTCAGCACGCTGTTTAGCATCAAAATTTAACTTCTCCGAAGATGGAAGTGGTAGCAAATCAATAGGAGCACGAGGCACAAAGCCATAGACAATCTCAAAAGGGCACAACTTTGTAGTAGAATGCAGTGAACGATTATAAGAAAATTCAATATGAGGCAAGCATTCTTCCCACATTTTAATGTTCTTTTTCAAAACAGCCCTAAGCATGGTGGATAACGTTCTATTCACAACTTCAGTTTGCCCATCAGTTTGGGGATGACATGTAGTCGAAAATAACAGCTTAGTCCCCAATTTAGCCCATAAAGTTCTCCAAAAATGGCTAAGGAATTTAGTGTCACGATCGGAAACTATTGTATTTGGCATACCATGCAAACGAACAACTTCACGAAAGAACAAATCAGCAATATTGGTAGCATCATCACTTTTATGACATGGTATGAAGTGGGCCATCTTAGAAAATCTATCCACAACAACAAATTTGCTATCCCTCCCCTTCTTTGTCCTTGGCAGTCCTAAAACAAAGTCCATAGAAATATCTTCCCAAGGCACACTAGGAACAGGTAGAGGCATATACAAACCGTGAGGATTAAGTCGTGACTTAGCCTTTTGACACGTAGTGCAGCGAGCAACAAAACGTTCCACATCACGTCTCATCTTTGGCCAAAAGAAATGACTAGCAAGTATGTCTTCCATCTTCTTCGCTCCAAAATGCCCCATCAGCCCACCTCCATGCGCTTCCTGTAACAACAACAAACGAACGGAGCTAGCTGGAATGCATAGTTTGTTAGCTCTAAACACAAATCCATCATTTAGAACAAATTTATTCCACGTTTTTCCCTCTTTGCAATTCAGCAACACGTCTTTAAAATCATCATCATGAACATAATGCTCCTTAATTGTTTCCAATCCAAAAATTTTGAAGTCAAGTTGTGAGAGCATGGTATATCTCGTAGACAATGCATCAGCAATAACATTCTCCTTTCCCTTTTTGTGTTTTATGACATAAGGAAAAGACTATGAATTCAACCCACTTTGCATGCCTACGGTTCAATTTTGCTTGACTTCTAATATGCTTTAATGACTCATGATCAGAATGAATGACAAATTCTTTGGACCATAAATAATGTTGCCATGTCTCTAAAGTTCTAACTAGAGCATATAATTCCTTATCATAAGTAGAATAGTTCAAACTAGGCCCACTAAATTTTTCACTAAAGTATGCCACATGTTTACCTTCTTGCAACAGCACACCACCCAATCCAATTCCACTAGCATCACATTCTAGTTCAAAAGTCTTACCAAGATCTGGAAGTTGGAGTAATGGTGCATGTATTAACTTATCTTTCAATGTGTTGAAGGCGTCTTCCTGTGCATTCCCCCAAGTAAACGACACCCCCTTTTTAGTGAGCTCATTCAATGGTGCAGCGATGGTGCTGAAATCCTTCACAAAATGACGATAGAATCCAGCAAGTCCTAGAAAACTTCGCACCTGCGTGACCGTTTTAGGAGTCGGCCAACTCTGTATTGCCTCAACCTTGGCTTGATCAACTTCAATGCCCTGTGGAGTAACAACATAGCCAAGAAAACAGACTCGATCCGTGCAAAATGTGCACTTCTCAACGTTACCAAATAAACGTGCATTACGTAAAGCATCAAAAACAGCACGTAAATGGCAAAGGTGTTCCTCTAGTGATCTGCTATATATCAATATATCATCAAAATAGACCACTACAAATTTACCAATAAAAGCACGCAAAACCTCGTTCATTAATCTCATGAATGTGCTAGGTGCATTAGTTAAACCAAATGGCATCACTAACCACTCATACAAACCGAACTTAGTTTTAAATGTTGTTTTCCATTCATCTCCCAATTTCATGCAAATTTGGTGGTACCCACAACGTAAATCAACTTTAGAGAAGACAATAGAGCCACTTAATTCATCAAGCATATCATCTAACCTAGGAATAGGGTGACGATATGTAATGGTAATGTTATTGATCGCTCTACAGTCCACACACATACGCCATGATCCATCTTTCTTAGGCACTAAAATTACCGGAACAGCACAAGGACTAAGAGACTCACGCACATAGCCTTTATCAAGCAATTCTTGAACTTGACGCTGAATCTCCTTAGTTTCTTCCGGATTGGTCCTGTATGGTGCACGATTGGGCAAAGATGCCCCGGGAATCAAATCAATCTGGTGCTCAATCCCTCGCACTGGTGGTAGCCCTGGTGGCACGTCCTTTGGAAAGACATCCATGTACTCCTGCAAAAGATTAGTGACAGTAGGAGGTACAGAAGAAGGTACCTCCTCGAATGAAAATAAAGCTTGTTTGCAAAGTAAGGCATAGCAAATAGAAGTACTAGCATCCAGCTCAGTCACATCAGACTTAGTAGCAAGAAAACATGCACCTTTCAATTTAATCCCATTTTTCATCTCATGAACAGATTTAGAGTTTTTCTTTTTATGTTGCTCAAGTTCGCTTGCAACAATCTGATTTTCACTCCTATTATGCTCCTGATTTTTCTCTCTACTAGCTCTAGCAATCTCATCTTTGAAAATAGCTTCAGGAGACATAGGATGTAACACAATTTTCTTGTCATGATGCACAAAAGAATATTGGTTTGTCTTACCATGATGCAGTGAATCTTTATAATATTGCCACGGTCTACCTAACACATAGAGCATGCTTGCATAGGTACAACATCGCATTCTACAACATCGTGATAAGAACCAATAGCAAAATTTACTGTCACTGTCGTAGGGGTGGCCCCCACCTAAACCCAGCAGGCCTGGTAGGAGGTTATAAGGCCCAGAATAGGCCATGTGTAATGACATAAGTGCCCCCAGAGGGGATAACCAGATGTAAGGGTATAACTGCAAAAGCACTCCTCATGTGTATATATATGAATACAGGCCATGGGGAGGGGGCAAGCCATTATACTCATCTCCATCACTCTCCACTACCATCTCTCTCTCTGTTTGGCCTGTAGCCACAACAGTTGGCGCCGTCCGTGGGGAGGACAAGGACAAGCCTGAAGACCGAAGAAGGATGGCACCGAAAAAAGCTTCATCAGCGGCGGCGAAGGGAAAGAAGACGGTTGGGTCAGAGCGGCGCGTGAATACCAGGGCTTCGGCATCGGCCGCCGAAGGAGCTGGCGGCGGCGCAGGCGCAGCGGTCGCGGGCGTCGACGCTGGCACTACACCGACCGACCCCGCCAGTGCTGCTACAACGACATCCAACCTCGTCGCTGGCGCTACAACGACCGACCCCGCCAGCGCCGCTACAACGACATCCAACCCCGTCGGTGGCACTACAACGACAGCCCCCGCCACCCTCGCCGGTAGCGCTGATCAGACGGCCGGGGGTAGCCGCAACGAAGCATCCGGCGGATCTGGAGATCATGAGGCGATGATCCCTGCACCGACTCGTCCGCTGGGTGTTCCGGCGGCCCCGACAGCACTTGCGGTGGAAAGCGCCCTACTAGCAGCCCTCAACGCGTTCCAGCGGGAACTAGGGGACCTTCGCGGAGCAGTCCGAGATATACAAGAGGCTCGGAGCCAGCAGGCCGCGCCAGTAATCGCGCCCGAGCCCACGCCGGAGAGGGCGGATAGCCGCGAAGCCCCCACATCTAGCCGCGTGTCGCTGCGACGCGTAGATCCAGAGTCCCCGCTTTCGGCGGGGCTGCAGCAGGCGGCCTGGCCCGAAGACTTCAAGTTTCCTAGCGTCGTCGACCCGTACAAAGGCGACACGGATCCCCACGAGTTTGTGCGCGTGTACGAAACCGCGATCGAGGCCGCGGGCGGAGATGACACCACGAAGGCGAAGGGACTCCCCCTCGCGCTGCAAGGAGTGGCGCTCTCTTGGTTTTTTACCATAGAGCCGGGCTCCATCTACGCGTGGGAGCAGCTCTGCGACGGCCTTCACAACAACTTCCAGGGAAACTATGTCGAGCGAGTCGACGCGGACCAACTCTTCGCTGTGAAGCAAAAGCCTTCGGAGAAGCTCCGGGACTACATCAAGCGCTCCGCCCGACCAGGCGCCAGCCTCCGCTGCCATCCGTTCGAAGCGTAGGGGACGGAGCGCGCGCGCGTCTACTTCGACTAGGCGCCAGCCTCCCCCGCCACCCGTTCGAAGCATAGGGGACGGAGCGCACGCGCGTCTACTTCGACCAGGCGCCAGCCTCCGCCGCCACCCGTTCGAAGCGTAGGGGACGGAGCGCGCGCGCCAACTTCGGCTAGGCGCCAGCTCCACTGCCACCCGCTCGAAGGGTAGGGGACGGAACGCGCGCGTCTACTTCGGCTAGGCGTCAGCTCCGCTGCCACCGGCTCGAAGGGTAGGGGACGGAGCGCGCGCGTCTACTTCGGCTAGGCGCCAGCTCCGCTGCCACCCGCTCGAAGGGTAGGGGACGGAGCGCGCGCGTCTACTTCGGCTAGGCGCCAGCTCCGCTGCCACCCGCTCGAAGGGTAGGGGACGGAGCGCGCGCGTCTACTTCGGCTAGGCGTCAGCTCCGCTGCCACCCATTCGATGGGTAGGGGACGGAGCGCGCGCGTCTACTTCGACTAGGCGCCAACTCCGCTGCCACCCGCTCGAAGGGTAGGGGGCGGAGCGCGCGCATCTACTTCGGCTAGGCGCCAGCTCCGCTGCCACCCGTTCGAAGGGTAGGGGACGGAGCGCGTGCGCCTACTTCGGCGGGACGCCGCAAGGGCGGGGGTCTTGTCCCGCAAAGTCTGCCTCGTTCTCCTTAATAGGCCACCTACAGTGCATCAACATAAAAGGTAATGCGGGCGGGCTCCATCAGGAACACCGACTGTAGGTAGGCCTGTTAAGAAAAACAGGGCAAACCTTGCTGTCGCCTGCGGAAGCGCGGTGCGAGGGCAGGAAGCACGGCTGGCTGTCGATAACTGGCGCTGCCCAAGCTCCCAAGAAAAATGGACCTCCTTCTGTGCATCAACATTCCCCAAGCTGCTCAGCGTCACCCAGGAATGTTGATGCACGGCAGGGGCCCATTTTAAGGGAGCAGACTCTATCACAATATATGCAGGAACAACGCTGCACCAGCGCCATATATATAACCCATCAGCAGGGGAGCCAACCGGCGGAAGTCCAATCGACAGAAGTCCAACTGCCGGGAGTCCGCCGTCACATTAATTGTCACGACGCCTCAAGGCCCGCACCGCGCCAAGCACGCTTCACCACGTGGACGGCCGGAAGAGCGAGCGCCGCAGCACGTCCCTTGTCACTTAAGGCTCACGCGGCGGCTCAGGGGCCCGCTACGCTTACTTGTGCCAGTGCAACGCCCCCGGCGCACGTCTACTTCGGCTAGGGCCACCTCCGCCGCCGCCCGTTTGAAGGGTGAGGGACGGAGCGCGCGCGTCTGCTTCAGCTACAGCGTAGCCCCGGCTCAAGTTTGGAAAAGTTCACAGGCCACGGGGACGGAGGGGGCCAAAGGACTCGGCGACATGGCTTCGGCCCCGTGAAGCCCTTCACCATGAGAGGCTCCTGTCGTAGGGGTGGCCCCCACCTAAACCCAGCAGGCCTGGTAGGAGGTTATAAGGCCCAAAATAGGCCATGTGTAATGACATAAGTGCCCGCAGAGGGGATAACCAGATGTAATGGTATAACTGTAAAAGCACTCCTCATGTGTATATATATGAATACAGGCCATGGGGAGGGGGCAAGCCATTATACTCATCTCCATCACTCTCCACTACCATCTCTCTCTCTGTTTGGCCTGTAGCCACAACACTCACCATTCGTGTTACCTTCACCTTGCCGCTGTTATTGAACCATTGAATGTATTAAGGTTGTGGATGAGGTTTGGTGTTCAACGCAAGCTTCTCCACCATATCGGAGCTCACCAAGTTGTTGCAGCTCACTCCATCAATTATCACTCGGCATGAGCGTTCCTTCACGACGCACTTTGTTTTGAAAAGAATGTGCCGCAGATTTTGCTCCACCCTCTCCCTTTGTGCACTCAACACACACTGCACAATGAGGCTCTCATAGCGCTCTACATCTTCAGCACCAATGTGCTCTTCTTCTTGCTCCTTCCCACTACCTGCATGGTCAGCTGCAAGCATAGCATATGTATCCTCGTCCAAATCACTAGCAGAAGAATACTCACCATCATCTCTCGCAATCAGAACACGCTTGGTTGGGCACTCACTCCTCACATGGCCATACCCATTGCATTGATGACATTGGATATCTCTCGTTCGTCCCGTAGATACAACGGACGAAGAGCTCTTCGCATGTGCTTGGGCTGTCCCCTTTGTTGCTTCGGATGCCCGAGATGCCGAATTTGATGATGAAAACCGTGGCTTGCTGTTGGAGGAAGAAGGTGCAGGGGGTTGGCTTGATGGTGCGGTAGATGCACGTTGAGACCAAATGTTTGCACGACCTGCAGAAACGTTAGTCCTAGTGCTCGCGCGTCGTCCCTGTACTTCTCTTTCAGCTTTACAAGCAAGATGAAATAAATGAGTGATAGAATTATATTCCTTGTAAGCTAAGATATCCTGAATTTCCCGATTCAAACCACCCATAAACCTAGCCATAGCGGCTTCCTCAGTTTCCTCTAAGTCACAACGCAGCATGCCTGTTTGCAATTCTTGAAAATATTCCTCTACGCTTTTACTACCTTGCCTCAATTGTTGCAACTTATGTAACAAATCACGTGCATAATATGAGGGAACAAATCTAGCTCGCATGATTCTTTTTAATGCATCCCAAGTTGGTGGTATGGTGAAAGGATTTTTTCTTACAATATTCACTCCACCAAATAGACGCAAAATCAGTAAACTCACTAGTAGCAGCTCTAACCCTTTTGTTTTCAGGGAATGCATGACAAGCAAATTTCTGATCAACAGCCAATTCCCAAGTGATATAAGCATCAGGGTTATATTTTCCATCAAAAGGTGGCATAGTGAACTTAATCTTACCAAGCGATTCATCATTCTCACGTACCTCATTCCGGCGTGGTTGATGATGACGGTGAGCGTCCTCATCATCATCAATCTCAGTGTCAGCCGCATATTCGTCTCCACCATTTTCGTCCACCCTGCTGCCCAAGACACCAATATTGGCACGAGTACGCTGAGTTGGTGCAGCGGGAGATGCACGGCCCCTCTCATCAAGATGTCTCAAAATCTCAGCAAGTGAAGCGTTGACGGTGCCAACGGAAGCCTCCAATGTTGCAAGCGTAGTGTTGGTGTCGATCTGCGCGGCCTCCAATTGGCCAAGGCGTTCGTTGGTGACCCTTACATCCTCATCAAGTCCCTCAGTGTGCAGCTTCATTTGGCGCTCAAAGTGTTGTATGATGCCCCTAGTCTAAGGGGAATGTGGCGCTGCCCGCAGGTCCACTGGTTCTCCTGACATTGTTAGAAGACAAGAACAAACCAGGAAGAGAAAAAAATAATAAAACTGCAGGTTATGCCCTCACAACTACTGAGATGTGATTAAATCAAGTCGCACACTCTCAACCTGTTCTGTCAAGCTCTTACAAGTTCTTACCACAGCAAGTAGGAGGTGATTGCAGCCGACAAGACAAGACAATATCTCCTGGAAATTGGGTGTATCGCTGCCTCGGTCGCTAGTCCTTGTGAGGTGGTAGCCAAATCTGTGGAGCTATGGGTGGGCTGAGAGTGAACAAAGGATAACTAGAACCACATTAGTCAAAGCAAGTTGAATAATCGCTCAACGACAACACCGTGCTGGTCCTAGGCTAGACCGTACTAGAGACGCGAGCCTAGAACACAAACGAAGACACACCGTGCAGAAAGAAACTAGATGGCGTTGCACACGGAGTTCTGGAGCTCGAAAAAGGGTGCCGTCTTCACAGGGGACCTTAGAATCACGTGCAGAAGGGCTCTGTCAATTTTGAGCAAATTCTGAGAAACTTGATTTTTCCTCGGTTTGCGGGCCCGTTTTGAGGCCCTAAATGACGTTTTTTGGGGTCGAAGTTGCCGCGTGTGTGCCTGGTGGCTTACGCGGATCTGAAATCTCCAGTTTTTCCAGACTTCCGATTTCCTTTCCAACGGATCAAGAATCACCTCAATCGGAGGTCGTATGCAAAAGTTAGGTTTTTCTCTCTCTTCTGTTTTTTTATGCCGCGGCTCTTCTAGATGCGGCTACCTGTTCCTTCTTGTCTCACTTTTTTTTCTCTCTTTTTTTTCTTTTTTTTTCACACGCGATGCAGTTGAATCCGAATTCGTGTCCTACTCCAAGACCAATTAGGGCAAAGTCTCCCTAGCAACCGAGTCCTCCTTTTCTACCCTCCTATGACAGTTCGGATCTAACTGCAACGGTGAGTCCAAAACATGAACAGAACTCGAAACTCTAAAGGAACTAGACACTAAGACCAGCAAAGGATGCGACGATGCAACCGAAGACTCAACAAACAAAGACTATGCAGCAATAGCGTAAGGCTCAAATTGTTTCGGATTTTGGGGAATAGATCTGATCTGCTATTTTTTTTGGTTTCTGGACTGTAGGTAAAAATTGCAAAGACTAGATAAGATCTCTCACCGATCAACCTTAAGCTCTGATACCAACTGATAGCACTAGGGGTCCCGATCTTTCGATGAGAGTGGTAGATTCGATTGGGGAAGGAGATGACGTTGACGACCCGACTACAACCATCCAAGGACGTTGCGCCTTAGCGATCGATACACCAACTCCAGAGATTGTTCGTGACTTTGTCGGCGCGTGATCAACCTAACCACGAGGGTTCTTGTTCCTGCAAGCAATCGAAGAACAAGCAAGAACAAGATGAACAGCAACTCAATTGCAAATAACGATGTAAGATTCAATCGAAAACAGAAAAACGGTGGGGTTCCGAAGACAAGTATTCGGGCGGTCTAGCCGACACGCGCGAGTACAAGGCAAAGTAGCAAAAGCTAACTTAGTCTAAACAAAACCCAAACCCTAGAAGAGGGTGCAGCTGCCTATTTAAGGGACACGGAAGGTGGAGGGTCGGCCAAAACACAGGGAAGCTGAATAGGACTCGAATTACAAGGTCCAAGGCCTACTTTGACTCGTACTGGAAAAGTGATGTGACTTGTTTTGCAGTTTCTTACGGACTCGGATAGAATTTGGAGGTGAGACCGAATCCATCTGAAAGTATACTTCTAGAGCTTTCCAACGAGTACTCACGGGCCCCGAGAAACCTTCTGGATCAAAAGTTATGGCCGTTTGAAGTAGATGCTGTCAACAAGGCCGAATCCGAGTCAAACTCTTGAACAGGACTTGGTTTGCGCTTGATGGTTCCACTTCTATACTTGAGCTCATGTGGTTCTTCCACATGGTTCCTAAGGACAATTAAATCATCACAAGAATTAAGTAGTATTCCATTCTTTGAAACATTTGTACGCAAACTTAGGAACGCATTCACCTGATGGTTAAGTTGACGTGGTCGTGCTCTAGTCATTGGTCCTTGTATCATAGTTTCAATTTGATGTGGACGCGGCATGGTTGTATGCATGGAAAGGATGTCCTCATCAGTTTCATTTCGCGACTTGATTTTATATGCATGGAGTTTACGATGCCGTCGGAACCTGTTGTGCAGGAAAGTTTTGCACCGACTCAGACCGATCCGAAAACCATGTTGATGTGAGCAAGGGCACGGCAGATGTCGATTCGGTCCATTTTGGATGGAGTTTCATTTTGGGCCTTGATTTTGTGCGCGTGCAGCTTATAGTATCGGTTGGAACCCGATGCGGTGCAAAGTTTCACACTGACTCCAATCGAATCCAAATCCACGCCAAAATGAGCTAGGGTGCAGGTGTTGTCCATTCGAGGTGTTTAGCACTTAGATGCATTTAGTGCCACGATTTCATTCTCACGGAGGCTATGGTGCCGTCGAAACCTGTAGAAGAGGAAAGTCACGCACCGACTCGGATAGATTTCAAAAGCGTACCAAAATGTGCTAAGCCGCATATGAAGTACATTTTGGTTGTTTAGCTCCCAATTTGAATTGGTGACTCGATTTTGCCTACATGGTGTTTGCAATGTCGTCGATACCTAATGTTAACGAAAGTTTCATACAGACTCAGACGGATTCGAAGTACATGTCACAACGAGCCAGGGTGCATATGAAGTCCAGGCAAGGTGTTGCACTTAGTTCCATTTCGTGACTCGATTTCATGCGCAAGCAGATTACGATGCCGTCGGAACCCGTTGCGGAGGAATGTTTCACACCGACTTGGGCAGATCCGAAATCCGTGCTGAAATGAGCTATGGTACATGTGTAGTCCATCCGAGGTATTTGGCACACAGTTTAATTTTCTACCTCGATTGCATGATCCTAGATGTTACGGTTCCGTAGTAACACGCTGTGGATGAAAGTCTGACGTTGACTCAGACGGATTTGAAATCTGTGCTGAACTCAGCGAGGGTGCATATGATGTCCACTCGGTGTGTTGGGCAGTAAGTTTTATTTCGTGGCTTGATTTCAAATGAATCGAGCTTATCGTACCTGTCGGGACAGCTGTGGGGGAAAGTTTTGCGCCGACTCGGATGGATCTGAAAATCGTGACGATGCGAGCAAGGGTGAACGCGACGTCGATTCAGTGCGTTTGGCACCCACATTTTGTAACAGCCCAGCTGTTTATTTCAAAATTTCAGTAAGAAAAAAAAAATAATTAATTTAATTTAAATAAAATAAAGTGTTCTTTGGTTGCCTAAATTTTGGAGATTTTATTTGTCTGTTTTTAGCTTTTAAAAAGGCTTTTATAAAAAGTAATTTAACTAAAAACATAAAATTATGATTAAATAAAAGAATATTTTGAGTTTATGTAAAAATATAATTTCAAATTAAGTATTTAAAAGCATTTGGCTTTTATTCGGATTTTCTGTGCTTTTCTGGAGTTAAAAATCAATTTTGAAAGGTTAAAAACTATTTTATAAAATTATTAAATAAAAATCTGGAATTAAAAATATTTTTCCTAAGTCTAAAATGTTTCCAGGAATATTCTATAATTTTCTGGAATTTTTAGACATTAAATACTATTTTTCCAAGTGTTTGTGAAGTTTCTAGTATTTTCTGAAATTTTATTCCGAAAATAAAAATCAATTTCATCCAACCCCGCCACTTGTCGCTCTCAGATTGAATCACTCTCTCTCCACGTTTTAATCCTAGCCATCCACCACAACTTACCCCTTCATAAAATCCAAAGGACATGAGCCATCCACTTGCCACGTGTCAACAATCCGACGGCCCGTACCCCTTCATTCTCCTCCCTCTCTATGACACATGGGACCCACTTGTCATATGTTTCTTCTTCCTCCCCTTCTTCCTCCTCTAGTCTTCTCTCTCTCCCACCATTGATGCCGAATAAAAACTTCAATTCCCGGCCGTTACTACCACTTTAATCGTCGTTTAAGGGTGGAAACGGAAGCCCTCATCACTCCCCACTCACGCCCGGCCATCTCCTCCCTTTAATCCCCCTCTAAATCCGCGGCCGTTTCTTCTCTCACCATCTATAAAATCCCTCCCCATGCCCGGCTCCATCTCCCATTCGGCTCTCCCACCCCGCCGCCCTTCCCCTCCCATTCGGCCGCCACCTCGCCGCCCTTTGCAGCCGCCCCGCCCGCCTCCCGCCGCCGCCCGCGCTTCACCACCGCCGCCTCCTCCTTGCGCCGCCGCCGGCCGCCCCGAGTCCCGCCGCCGCCACCGGTGAGTGCGCCGCCGCCCCACCTCTCCCCGCCGCCGTTCGCCGCCCCGCCGCCGGCCGCCGGTCGCCGGTGAGCCGCCTCCCGTGCGCGCTCCCGTGGCCTCCCTCCATGATTCCTTCTTCAACCATATTCAACCTTGCTTATTTAATTTGTTGTTGTTCCTTTGTCAAGAAAGAGCAAGAGGCCACTTGGCTAGTGGGTGCATGTTAGTGCAAGCATGCACGAGGTTGTGTGTTCAAGTCCAATGCAATGCAATTTTCGGTTTGGGCTTGGCCAAAATTTTTGCTAGTCAATGACAACCGGGCCCCACGTGTCATACACTCCAATATACTCCAAAAATCAGCCAAAAATAAGATTCCAGAGAATATTCTTTCGGTTTTGCATTTTCTGGAATTTCCAATCCATTCAAACTTCCAATTGCTCGTTCTCCGTCGTCCGAACTCCGAATCCAGTGATTCAAATTTCTAAATTCGTCTAAAATCATAATCTAAGTTGCAGTATATATTTTATAATTTTTGGATTTTATTTCGATTTTATTTGATTTTATTTGGTTGGTTCTTCGCGCGTAGATTTCGACGAATTCGGAGAGAACGACGCCGACGAATCGCACCAGGTCTTCGAGCAAGGCAAGTCACCCTCCTTGATCATGTTGATCCCAGTTTTCAAAATAAAATTATGTTGATTTAAATTATATTGCATGCATATTTTTATTCAGCGTATTTCAATTCAGTTTTAAATCTAGTTATTGCCTACTTGTTAATTCCTCCATTGTTATTGAATCCCTTATACCTTGTCACCCTAGAATCAAACTCTAGTTAATACATTAGTGTTGGCTAGAGAGTTTATTCAAACGCTTAGCCCTGCATAGTCATATAATTTTGCTTTGGGTTACCTTTTCACATAAAATGATGACCCCTTTTTACATAAAATGATATGTACTCTTGACTTTGGTGAGTCAAGGAGTGTTATGAATTATTTTGAAAACAAATATGAAACTGGTTTAGACTTAGGCAATTGGTTAGAGTGGTGGGTGCAGGCATGCCCTGTTGGTTGGAGCCGCAGTGGTTGATTGTCGTGCACGGGGGTTTGTGGTTGAGCCTAAGTCAATTAAGGACCGGTCTGTGAGCTACTGTTGCAAAGCCCTATCGTACTACCACAAGTCTGGTATGGGACAGACCTGGCCAACTAATTTGTGAAGTTCCAACATGATCTCGCTATAGGCTGAATGTGAGCGCGGCGTAGGCCGTGAGAAGTCTCACACGGCACAAGAGGGGGCTCCAACATGTGGATTCATGTTGTGGTGAAACCTTAGTGGCGGCGTGATTTTGTTGACAACGGATCATTGTAAAGGCCTTGTCACGACTCCTCGCCGCACACCTAAGGAAGTGTGTAATCGCGTGGCAATATGGGATGATCGTGTCTTGTGGGTAAAGCTGTACAACCTCTGCAGAGTGTATAACCTATCCTGGATAGCCGTGCCCACGGTCATGGGCAAGCTGAGTAAAGTTTTTCATGGATTAGACTTTGTTTTTCAAAACGTTTTCGAAAACCTTGCGGATGGATGGAATCCGTGAGAGATGGAAATCTGGTGAATGGCTGGAATTCATCAGAGTTGCGCAGTGAAAGCGTGTGGATGGATGGAATCCATACGTGAGCTTTTGAAAAGATGGTCCGGGTGGGATGCCCGTGGATAGGTTGGTGTTTGGTCGGAGCCGACACTAACGGTATTACTTTCTACTACAAGTATTGTTTTATCTACTATATTAAATTCAGCAATTTCAATCTATTATTATATTTCTTAAATGTTGTTTTATGCAAACTAACCCTATAAACCTTCCGTTGAAGCCTTTATCATTATGTTGCATTTTCCCGGGTGACTTGTGGAGTACTTTTTGTACTCATGTTGCTATATCTAACTCTTTTCAGAGGAAGCCTTCGACGACTTCGGTGAGGATTGCGACTAGGCCACGTCTTACAGTCATTCGCCTTGTGGGAAGGCTGGATGGGCTGCTGCTTTATGTATTTCTTCCGCTGTCTTCTTTTGCTATTATTGTAAACTTTGGCCATCAGGCTCATATTAGCTAAATAAAGTTTATCATTATGCATGATAATTGTCTTTGTGATACTGTGTGCACTAGCTTTTCCTGGGATAGTGCGATTAACACAGAGGGTTCTGGAGTTGTTGCTCCGGGTCCCGACACATTTATTTCGAGCCTTGATTTTATACGCACGGAATTTATTGTACCTGTTGGAACCCGTTGTGGATGAAATTTTCACACCAACCCGAACGGACTCTAAATCGGTGCCGAAATAAGCTAGGGTGCATATGTAGTCCATTCGAGGTGTTCGCACTTAGTTTCGTTTTGTGCCTTGATTTCATCATTACGAAGGTTATGACGTTGTCGGAACCCATCGATGAGGAAAGTCTCACACCGACTTGGACGGATTTGAAATGTGTACCAAAATGAGCTACGCTATATATGAAGTCCATTTGAGTTATTTTGCTCCCATTTTCGTTTGGTGACCCAATTTTGTCCGCGCGGTGTTTGTAGTATCGTCGGCACCTGACGTTGAGGAAATTTTCATACGGACACGAACGGATTCGGAATACATGTCGTAATGTGCGAGAGGATGCATACCTTCCAATCGGGGTGTTGTACTTAGTTTCATTTCGCGACTTGATTTCATATGCATGGAGTTTACGATGCCGTCGGAACCTGTTGTGGAGGAAAGTTTCGCACCGACTCAGACCAATTCGAAAACCATGTTGATGTGAGCAAGGGCATGGCAGATGTCGATTCGGTCTATTTTGGATGCAGTTTCATTTTGGGACTTGATTTTGTGCGCGTGCAGCTTATAGTATCGGTTGGAACCCAATGTGGTGCAAAGTTTCACACTAACTCCAATCGAATCCAAATCCACGCCACAATGAGTTAGGGTGCAGGTGTTGTCTATTCGAGGTGTTTTGCACTTAGTTGCATTGAGTGCCACTATTTCATTATCACGGAGGCTATGGTACCGTCGAAACCTGTAGAAGGGGAAAGTCCCACACCAACTCGGATAGATTTGAAAAGCGTACCAAAATTTGCTAAGCCACATATGAAGTACATTTGGGTTGTTTAGCTCCCAATTTCGATTGGTCACTTGATTTTGTCTACATGGTGTACATGTTAACGAAAGTTTTATACAGACTCAGACGGATTCGGAGTACATGTCACAATGAGCCAGGATGCATATGAAGTCCAATCAAGTTGTTGCACTCAGTTTCATTTCGTAACTCGATTCCATGCGCATGGAGTTTACGATGCCGTCGGTACCCGTTGCGGAGGTGATACGGGGAGGGGTCCCGATCTTCTCAGTGAGGAACCGTGGATAGTTGATGCGAAGTAGACGATGGCGCTAGTTGAACAATCACGCCAATGCTCGAACCCTCAACTATTCGGAATATGCCCAAATCACACCGGATAGTTGTTCGTCGCGAGACCACAAACAACAAACGCCAAGTCCCCAATTCCCAATGGAACGACGGCTTGACCCTGAATTGCAGAGCAAACAATGGATCGCCTAGTTCTCTATCATAGTCCTCGCATGAACTCTGGTGTTGAAAGAACAAACAATAGCTATGTTTCAATCTTATGCATAAATTGGTCTCCCGGATACAAGTGAGGGGCAAGGGTACTTATAGCGCCCTCCCTAACTCACGTACGGCCTAGGGCCAGCTGGACATGCCGAAGCAAATTCCAATTCGGCTAATACCCAAAAAGACACAAAAAGGAAAACCTAACTTAAATCCATCACATTGTTTCGGCCATAGCAGCGCGACCGTATGTCTTTTGATGCTGGGGTCATACCCATTGTGTAGGCCTTGGAATAAGCTTTCCAACAAGTCCAAGAACACCCCAATCGGACTCCGTATGTGAAAGTTATGGCATTTTTATTACAGGTCTGTTGGGATGTCCCGAACTGAATCCGAATTGAACTCCGAGTTGATTCTAAGATGAATTTTGGTTGGGTTTGTGGAAGATCCGAATTGGGCTTGAATTGTTGAGCTTTTCTCCTCTTGCTTAACCCACGTGAGCTTATCCTCCATCGCTTTGGCTCCGGCCTCCCTCTCCTCTCTCGTGGTTCCAAAGGCTTCACAATGTTCAAACCTGAGAATGCTCAAAACATTTGCATGAGGTAGTACCCAATTATCATCAATGACTATAGATTCATTAAGAAGCAAAAGCACATGTTGATTTAAATGTTTAGCTCTTGCTCTAGTAAGTGGACCAACATGCACTTCTGCACTAGTATTACTTGTGGCTTCACTTATGGCGTCCATCTTAGTATGTGCATGACCACCAATAGGAGAAGATGTATAACTGTTAGGGTTGCCCTCATCATCCTCCCCCTCTTGAAAAGGTGTTGTCCTCGACGCTGGATTGTCACCACCAAAGAAAGGTGATAAATCAGCGACATTGAACGTAGAGCTCACGCCATAGTCATCGCCCGAAAGCTCTATCTTGTAGGCATTGTTGTTGATCTTCGCAAGCACCTTGAAAGGCCCATCACCGTGCGGTAGTAACTTAGACTTACGATGTTCTGGAAACCATCCTTGCGGTAGTGTACCCAAACCAAATCACCCGGTTGAAAAACCATCTTCTTCCTTTTTCTTGTTCGCCTTGTCGGCATAGTACTTGACCTTGCGCTCTATCGCTTCTTTTGTCTTGAGATGCAATTTCTTCACATATTCAGCTCACCTGGACACCTCCATATGAGTATGGTGTTGACTGGGAAGCAGCAACAAATCAATCGGTGTAAAGGGATTGAAACCATAAACTACCTCAAATGGACACATCTGCATAGTGGATTGCACGGCCCGATTATAAGCGAATTCCACGTGCGGCAAACAATCCTCCCACGCGCGCAGATTCTTCTTAATCATGGTACGGAGTAACATCGAAAGTGTGCGGTTCACCACCTCCGTTTGACCATCAGTTTGGGGATGACAAGTTGTGTTGAATAATAGCTCATGAACTTCACGTCGCGATCTGACACAATAGTATGTGAAACGCCATGTAGCCTCACGATCTCCTTGAAAAACAAGTCAGCAATATGCGACGCATTGTCGCTCTTGTGGCACGGAATAAAGTGTGCCATCTTCGAAAAACGATCCACAATGACAAAAATAGAATCGCTCCCCCTCTTAGTTCTAGACAGTCCTAAAACAAAATCCATACTAATATCCTTCCATGGGGCATTGGGAACAGGTAAAGCGGTATACAAACCGTCTGGATTCAACTTCGATTTCGCTTTCTGGCAAGTAATGCATCGCTGCACATAGCTCTCCACATCTCGCTTCATCTTAGGCCAATAAAAGTGATCGCTCAGCATAGACAACGTCTTCTCACCTCCGAAATGTCCCATCAATCCACCTGCATGTGATTCCTGCAGTAATAGCAAACGCACGGAGGATTCTGGAACGCATAATTTGTTAGTGCGAAATAAAAACCCATCATGGATGTGAAATTTATCCCAGCCTTTTCTCTCTTTGCAATGTGCATAAGGAATGGAAAAATCATGGTCTGATGAGGCGATGTGGTCCCGATTTTCCGATAAGATGATAACTATCGATTTTGGTGGAGGTGACTCTTGCGAACCGACTACAACCGAACGACGTCACTTGCGCCTTAGCAATCGCTGAACCACACTTCAAGTTGTTATCAACTGTGCTAAGAACGCGGTTGACCTGACCACGAAGGTCTATTCCTACATGCAACCGAAGAACACGCAAGAACAAGATTACAAGCAATCTGAAATTGCAAATATATAAATTGAGATCAAAAGGTGAGATTCCGAAGGCTGTCTTGACAGGTGGTCTTCTGACAAAACTGAAGAATAGAAGTTTGCATAATAGCTAAACCTAAACTCAACGAAATCCAAGTCCTAACTGAGGAGACAACAGCTCTTATATAGAGAAAATGACCAGGGGTGGTGGCCAAGGTGCACGCCCCTAGGGTTACAGGGCCCAAAGGCCCAAGTGGAGGTGGCGCAGCACCCTTTTGATTCGGACTCAGAAACTAACGCGGACTCTTTTCATGATTGCGACCGCGTCAGACAGAATTCGAATATGGGGTTACATCATGTAAAAAGTAGACTTGATAAGCTTTCCATCAAGTCCAAGAACGTTCCAAACGGAGTCCGTATGAGAAAATTACATCCGTTTAAACTTGCACCATTGCAGCAGTCCGAATCCGATTCCAGTATGTGCCCAATGCGAACTCTTTTGATGATTGTGGCTGACTCCGATAGAATTTGAAGATAGGGTTGAATCCTTTAGAAAGTATACTTGATAAGCTTTCCATCAAGTCCATGAACGTCCCAAACGGAGTCCGTATGGGAAAGATACGTCCATTTAAACTTGCACTATTGCAGCAGTCCGAATCCAATTCCAGTACATGCCCAACACGGACTCTTTTGATGATTGCGGTGTGCTCAGAAGGAATTTATAGGTAATACTAGATCCATTGCAAAAAGGATGAGAAAAGCTTTTCAACAAGTACTCGTGGACCTCAAGTGGACTTCATATGTGAAAGTTATGCACATTTGAAGTTGGGCCTGTCAGGCTGAATCCGAATTGATCTGGAGGCCGAATTGGATTCCAAAACGTGTCCATCTTGAACTCTTACTTGAATTGGTGTAAAAGTGATGTGGTGCTGTAAAAATATATATTTCCATGATTAGGTAGCATCATATGCTCATTTAAAATATGTTGAGGCTGAAGAAATGAATTCACCTTCGTTCAATCTTGATATTGGGGGCTATTGTCGTATGTGTTTGTGGCGTGGTCACATCATCCTCCCCTTCTTGACAGAAAACTGTCCTCGGTTTTAACATATGTGTAGCCTCACGTATTGCATGATCTTGATCATAAATCTCGGTATATGATAACAAACGCAACAAACCCTCATTATGTAATATCATAAGTTCTTTATCAAGCAAAGTAAAATCTCTTTGAAATGAGCTCACCTGATAATTTAAGCGATGTGTAGGAGCTCTTATAATTGGGACAACAAGTATAGCAAATATGGTTGTATCCATAGGGGTCATGTCCTCATCATCCTTCCCTTCTTGGAAACAAAGCCGTCCTCGACTTTTGATAAACTGAAAGTATGGTAACAAAGAAGCAAAGGTGTATGCATGGTATATGTATATGTCATCCGTTTTAACAGTTCTTCGTTGTTGCACAATTAATGTTATAACACAGCAGCAATCATAAAAGCTCATTGTATTATTAACCCAAAAGTAATCATATATGTTAATGAACAAATCAAATTTTCTCACACAATAATTATTGCAACTTGTTTTGCAAATGTAATTGAAGCATTTATGCAATTCAAATCTTTAACGTTGTAAACTTGTTGTGGTGGCACATAAGGGCAAAGCTACAACTTTTGGAATCAAACAAAGTTTATCCATATAATCAGATTTCAATTGAGCAAAAGCAAATTCATCTAGTAAGGTTGAAAAGATTTCCAAGTTCTTCCATACATCAATTTCATTATTCAGATTGTCAATGTTAGATGGTTCAACAAGAGAAGAACACATAGGCATTGAATGATCACTAAATTTTATTTTTCTTTCATAATGAACAAGATTGAGCATACAAGAGTTGTTGTTCAAAACAATAAGCTGCAATTCATCCATGTGATCACAAGTTATGCATATTCGATATACAAGAAATTGATTTTCTACACCATAATCTGCAACCAAATTAAACTTATACCCAGGGGTGTAGGCACTAAACAAGAATTTCGAACATGCAAGTTCAGAAACTTTCTCCATAGCACAATCCAAACTAACGGCCTCATTAAGCATGATATAGCACAATGCATCAGCAGGGGATATTCTATCAAATACTTCCTCCTTATGTGTAATTAATTCGACATGTGCAAAATTATGAGAATTTAGATCAGCACATGGTTCGTTCAAGTCAACACAAGGAATATCAAAAGATTGCACTACAGTAGGTATATACTCACAAGGTTGCTCTATGTCTTATTGTAGCACCAAATCAGTACCTTTGTCATTATCGTCCTCATCAGATACTGTAGGTACCTCAAACTTCTCCACTAATGGCATAAGATACACTAGATCATCCTTCACCTCTTCAAGTATCTCGGTGGTATCTGATGTGACGATGGCCCGATCTTCCGAGAGGTACTGATAAGTCGATTGTGGAGATCTCGACGTTGATGATCCAAAGGCTCCGACCAAAACAGATCGAACCCCTCGCAATCACTACACCACTGCTCCGTTGGTTATCAACCGTGCCGAACACAATTGACCTCGCCAAGAAGGCTATCTCCTGCAAGCGAATCGAGAACACAAGCAAGAGAGTACAAGATGCAATCTGAAATTGCGAATAAATATTAAGTTCACAAGTTGGGGTCTCACAAACCGATGAACGGCGAAACTGTTCAAAGACAGATTAATCTAAGCAAAACCCAAGGAAAACTAAAGAGGTGTGGCCTCCTTAAATAGGGGAGGGGGAAGCCACACTTATCTAATGAAAAGGGATGTGGTACTATTCCTAGTTACTGTTCACACACGTGGTACTGTTCATGTGAACAGTACCGGCCCAAATAGCCCCAGTTACAAGGCCCTCGGCCCACTTTGAGTCGGACTGGAAAAGTGACGTGGCTTGTTTCGCAGTTTCTGATCTGCTCAAGTGGAGTTTGGAGGTGATACCAGATCCATCTGAAAGTAGACTCCAAGATCTATCCAACGAGTACTCACGGGCCTCGAGAAGCCTTCTGGATCAAAAGTTATGGCCGTTTGAAGTTGGCTTGTCAAGCTGAATCCGAATTGATCTGGAGGCCGAATTGGATTCCAAAACCTGTCCAAGTTGAACCCTTGCTTCAATTGGTTCCAAAGTGATGTGGTGCTACAAATATATATATTTTCATCATTAGGTAGCATCATATTCTCATTTAAAATATGTTGAAGTTGAAGAAACGAATTCACCTTTAGTTCATTCTTGATATTGGTCGCTATGGTCGTACGTGTTGGTGGCGTGGTCACATCATCCTCCCCTTCTTGATGGAAAACTGTCCTCGGTTTTAACATATGTGTAGTGTCACGTATTGCATGATCTTGATCATAAATCTTGGTGTATGATAACAAACGCAACAAACTCTCATTACGTAATATCATAAGTTCTTTATCAAATAAAGTAAAATCTCTTTGAAACGAGCTCACCTCATAATTTAAGTGATGCGTAGGAGCTCTTGTAATTGTAACAACAAGTAGAGCAAATATGGTTGTATCCATATGGTTCATGTTCTTATCATCCTCCCCTTCTTGCAAACAAAGCCGTCCTCGGCTTTTGATAAGCTGAAAAAATGGTAACAAAGAAGCCAAGGTGTATGCATGGTATATGTATATGTCATCCGTTTTAACCGTTCTTCGTTGTTGCACAATTAATGTTATAAAACAGCAATGATCATAAAAGCTCATTGTATTATTAACCCAAAAGTAATCATATATGTTAATGAGCAATTCAAAATTTCTCACACAGTAATTATTGCAACTTGTTTTGCAAATGTAAGTGAAGCATTTATGCAATTCAAATCTTTGAATTTGTAAACTTGTAGTGGTGGCACACATGGGCAAAACTACAACTTTTGGAATCAAGCAAAGTTCATCTATATAATCATATCTCAATCGAACAATAGCAAATTCATCTAGTAAGAGTGAAGAGCTTTGTATGTTCTGACATAATTCATCATCTTTATTCAGATTGTCTATACTAGATGGTGCAAAAAGAGATGAACACATAGGCATTGAATGAGTACTAAATTTTACTTCCCTCTCACATTCAACATGATTCAGCATACAAGAATTGTTGTCCCAAACAACAAGTTTCAATTCATCCATGTGATCGCAAGTTATGCATATTCGATATACAAGAAATTGATTTTCCACACCATAATCTCCAATCAAATTAAACTTATATCCAGGGGTGTAGGTACTAAATAAGAATTTCGAACATGCAAGTTCAGAAACTTTCTCCATAGCATGTGACAATTTCATAGGTAGATCCAACATGATGTAACACAATGAATTAGCAGGAGAAATTCTAGTCAAAACTTCTTTATGTGTTATTAATTTAATATGTGCAAAATTATGAGAATTTAGATCAGCACATGGTTTATTTAAGTCAACACAAGGAATATCAAAAGACTGCACTACAGTAGGTATATACTCACAAGGTTGCTCTATGTCTTGTTGTGGCACCAAATCAATACCGTGAGCGATGATAGTACCATGTTCTTTACCTTTTTGGCTCTCCTCAGATGATGTAAGTGCATCCATCTCCTTATCTTCATTCTCAACCAATGGGGTCAGTGATTCAATCAGCTCATGCTCTTCTTTGGCATGGTTCTCAACTACCTGCAAGTTGTTAGTCACAGAAAAAGGCACAAACACAGGTTTGTTCTCATAATCATCACCATTACCTGCAAGGTTAGCTGCAAGAGCATATTCATCCTCAACATCACTAGCACTTACATAACCACCATCTTCTGTCGCAATGTACGCCCGCTGACTTGTGCAATCTCTCATGACGTGGCCCATCCCTTTACAACGGTGGCACACAATGCCCGTTGTACGGCCCGTGGAAGCAATCGATGAAGAGCTCTTTGCTGGTGCTTGCACACTAGTAGATTTGCTTGTCTCGGGTGCGTGTGATGGTGGCGGCGGTGCTGCTGAACGCGCCCTACTCACAGAGGGGGCAGCAGCTCGACAAATAGGTGGTGGGGCTATCTTGGCTTGCCCAGGCGTTGATCTCGATGTAGACGTACCTCCAAAGTTGCTCCTTGTCCTTTGTTGCCTACCCTGCAATTCTTTTTCTGCAAGCATAGCAAGCTGGAACAACTGGTTGACAGTAGTAAAATCTTTATAATAAACAATGTCCTGAATTTCACGCCGTAACCCCCCGTGAAAACGACAAATCTTATCCTCCTCATCTTCTACAACATTACAACGCAACATGCCTATTTGTAGTTCTTGATAATATTCCTCGACAGATTTATTACCTTGGTCTAAGCACTGCAATTTCTTATGCATTTCATGTTTAAAAGCAGGAGGAACAAATCTAGCACGCATAGCTTCTTTTAACCGCTTCCATGTATCAGGTTGTAAGCGCATGGTACCCATATCATTCCACCATATAATAGCAAAGTCCTTAAACTCACTAGTAGCTTGTCTAACTCTATGTTGTTCAGGAACCAAGTGAGAATTAAACTTCTGCTCTACCGTCATCTCCCAATCAAGATATATTTCAGCATCATAAAGACCAGAAAAAGATGGAATGATAAATTTGACTTTAGCAAAAGGGTCATGATTAGAACGATCATTATGGTGCTGAAAATTATTACCTCCCATACCGTGACGGTTTTGATGTAGGCGGTGTCGTGGGCGTGCATCTTGGGCAGCAAATGAAGGACTTGTGTCGCGGTTTTGTCTCTCATTATCATCAGACAACCCACCTGTCATGTTTAGTAGAAAACAAAAGACAACACAAAGGTATTATCCCTATGCACTACTAGGTGGTGGAAGGTGGAATCACATATTCTCAAGCGTCTTACTACACTCTTACAAGTGTTCTTACCGATGCAGCAGGTGGTACAACCGGTGGCTGGTTCGTGATACCGTGTCGAGCGTGGGTACGATTGCAAGAGGGAACCTATTCTGATCAAGAGTAGGTGTAGCTTGGAAGGCACAATATGGTAGCAATGGAGAACAATCAGTTAATTTCAGAATTGCATAGAATTGAATTATAGTCCGTATCTAACACTTAGCCTATGTTGCTGATCAACCAAGAGTGGAAGAAGGCTAAAAACAAGTGTATGGAAATGTGTAGGAGTGGTAAATACAAGATAATTCAATCCAATGCAATCTGGAATTGAAGAACACAAGGATTGACCCAAAACTGAAAACTGAAGATTTCTGTCCACTGGACAGTATGTCGGTATTTTGGCCGTAACTTTTTGTCAGATGCCTTTTTTTCACTGATTCTTTTTTTCTCTGTTTTCTGACGGCTTTTTCTACAGATTTTCTTTTGGGGCCAACTTCCGAAACCCGACACAACAATTCGCACAAAAATCACAACTGCTGACTGTTGCAGATTCAAAACAGATAATTGGGTCAACTTTCACCGCATATATCTCTTAACTGCCTTTCTGGAATGACGTAAAATTCTACAGATAGATGGATAAGGAATTTTTGAATCTAATGGCGGTGGTCTCACTCAAAAATAATCTCGGAAACAAAAGATATGGCGTTTTTGGTGGCGGCTGCAGAGAAAGGAAAAATCAGCCGAATTTGGAAATTAGGGTTTGGGGTGGGGAATTTTTCTTTTGTTTGGATTTTCAAAGGAACAAAGATATGACCAGCAACTAGACAATGCTAATATGGACACAAATTCAATTTAGCAAACAAAAACTAACAGATTGAAAGGCACAACGGGGTTTGGACAGCGGAATTAATTCTTTTTGTGGGGCAATTTTTTTTCTGGACTATTGGAAATAAAAACCAATCTACTAACTAGGGATAAAAGAATTACCTCACGGGCAACCGTTGCTCTGATACCAACTGATGTGACGATGGCCCGATCTTCCGAGAGGTACTGATAAGTCGATTGTGGAGATCTCGACGTTGATGATCCAAAGGCTCCGACCAAAACAGATCGAACCCCTCGCAATCACTACACCACTGCTCCGTTGGTTATCAACCGTGCCGAACACAATTGACCTATCAGTACCTCTCGGAAGATTGGGCCATCGTCACATCAGTTGGTATAACCCCTCGCAATCACTACACCACTGCTCCGTTGGTTATCAACCGTGCCGAACACAATTGACCTCGCCAAGAAGGCTATCTCCTGCAAGCGAATCGAGAACACAAGCAAGAGAGTACAAGATGCAATCTGAAATTGCGAATAAATATTAAGTTCACAAGTTGGGGTCTCACAAACCGATGAACGGCGAAACTGTTCAAAGACAGATTAATCTAAGCAAAACCCAAGGAAAACTAAAGGGGTGTGGCCTCCTTAAATAGGGAGGGGGAAGCCACACTTATCTAATGAAAAGGGATGTGGTACTATTCCTAGTTACTGTTCACGCGCGTGGTACTGTTCATGTGAACAGTACCGGCCCAAATAGCCCCAGTTACAAGGCCCTCGGCCCACTTTGAGTCGGACTGGAAAAGTGACGTGGCTTGTTTCGCAGTTTCTGATCTGCTCAAGTGGAGTTTGGAGGTGATACTAGATCCATCTGAAAGTAGACTCCAAGATCTTTCCAACGAGTACTCACGGGCCCCGAGAAGCCTTCTGGATCAAAAGTTATGGCCGTTTGAAGTTGGCTTGTCAAGCTGAATCCGAATTGATCTAGAGGCCGAATTGGATTCCAAAACCTGTCCAAGTTGAACCCTTGCTTCAATTGGTTCCAAAGTGATGTGGTGCTACAAATATATATATTTTCATCATTAGGTAGCATCATATTCTCATTTAAAATATGTTGAAGTTGAAGAAACGAATTCACCTTTAGTTCATTCTTGATATTGGTCGCTATGGTCGTACGTGTTGGTGGCGTGGTCACATCAGTATCTGTAGATGGAGTAGGAACCAAAATAATATCAACATTTTCAGTTACCTCAGGTTGCACCTTGCTTGTGACCATGGGTGCTGGAGGTACAAAACGATGTCGCAATTACTTTTTCATCTGCTCCCATGTGTATATATAGTGGAACTCGAGATTTGACCACCAATGTTAAACATCACCAATCAGCGCCGTCCTTGCCATGCTCATCTTCTCAACAGGATCAAGATCCTGTCTTTCAATGTAGCTATCCACCATAGTAACCCACAAGAAGTAGTCCGACGACATACTCTCAGCGATGAGTGGCAAGATATATACCGGTAATTGTTTCCCTTCGAGTTCAAATCTGCCTGCGATGACATCATAATCTACCCATTTTCTTAAGCCTGCCATTGTTAGTAGAAAACAAGGAAACAAATCACAAGTAAATGTTCCTATCAACTACTAGGATATGGAGGCTCAAATCAAGTCACGCATCTCTCAAGCTCTTACCAAATTCTTACGAGTTCTTACCAAAGCAAACAGGTGGTGCAACCGGTGGCTGGTTCATGAGAAATCTAACTCAAGTGATGAGTAAAGAGATTGCAAGGTACAGCGAGACCTGCTCGGTTAGTAGAAAAGTGGAGCTTGGATAGGCTATGTATTTTGTAACAAAGGAAAACAATCAACTAATTTCAGAAATTACACAGAATTGAATTATAGTTCGTATCTAGCACTTAGCCTATGTTGTTTGATACGGGGTTGCCCGATCTTCTCAACGTAGAATCAAGATACTCATGTGGATTTGATTAACCGTAGTGATCTCCCGTTGCCAATGCAAGAGTTAGCACTTTATAATTCGCCCAACCTCACGTGCTGAACTTCACAACCACCGATGAAGTTCTATCGCGCTCCCAATTCCCAGTGGAAAGGTTGAATGATCTTGATTTCAGCGAACTCCCAATTCCCTCAAGTTGGTTCGACCAACAAAAAGAACAAGAGTATTCTATTATCAAAAGTGGTTCCCCTCAACAGAAGGGGTACATAGGGTTTTATAGTGTTTTTCCGACCTCACTCAAAGAAACCCTTGGTCGAATCAATCTCTAATTCGGTCAAGTTTCCTAATCTAATTCCTAAAACTTAACAATCTGTTTCCTTTATTTTCGGGCTAAGCCCTATCCTATTACAATCTCAACCGCAACTTGTGTGATATGGGTCGGACTCGCCGCGACACGCCTCTTGTTTTCGGACGGTCCGAATGTTCAAGGAGAAACATTCGGATGATCCGAAGTCTCCGCCAGGGATCCTTCGCGACGCAACACTCGTGGTAGCTATTCGGACGATCCGAACGTTCAAGGAAGAACTTCCGGACAGTCTGAATGTCTCTACCTGGAATTCTTTGCAGCGCACAGTTCGTGGAAGCTAGGTCTTTCTTCATGAGTGAGCTCCTCTTCATATCTAAGTACGCACAGCACACTAGAATTAGGTAGTTGCAAATTCTTATCAAAATTATATTCTTTAAAGAACAAATTCACCTGTTGTTGGGGTAGCTTAGCTCTTGCTCTTGTCATAGGACCTATAGGAGCCTCATGACTAGCTTCTTGATGCACACTTGAAGTAGAGATGTCCTCATCATCCTCCCCCTCTTGAAAAGGAGTCGACCTCGACTCTGTACAATCTTCTTTTCAATTACCTCTTTAGTCTTTGCATGGAGCTTTTTCACAAAATCAGCAAGCTTAGAAGCCTCCATATTTGTACGTTCTTGTACTGGAAGTGGCATCAAGTCAAGTGGTGTGATCGGTTTGAAACCATATACCACCTCAAATGGGCACAATTGAGTTGTAGAATGCACCACTCGATTATATGCAAATTCAACATGCGGTAGACAATCTTCCCACTCTTTCAAACTCTTTTTGATCATGGTACGTAGCAGTGTTGAAAGTGTGCGATTCACTACGTCAGTTTGCCCATCGGTTTGTGGATGACAAGTCGTCGAAAACAACAATTTTGTTCCAAGCTTGGCCCACAAAGTCTTCCAAAAGTAGCTCATGAACTTGACGTCATGATCTGACACAATGGTTCTTGGCATTCTATGCATTCTCACAATCTCCCTGAAAAACAAGTCAGCTACATGCGACGCATCGTCGCTCTTATGACAGGGAATAAAATGTGCCATTTTAGAGAATCTATCCACAACAACAAAGACTGAATCCCTCCCCTCTTGGTTCTAGGCAGTCCTAACACAAAATCTATGCTAATATCTTCCCAAGAAGAACTAGGAACAGGAAGTGGAGTATACAAACCATGTGGATTGAGTTTTGACTTCGCCTTATGGCATGTGATGCATCTTTGAACGAACCTCTCGACGTCTCGCCTCATCTTTGGCCAATAGAAGTGATCAGCCAACATCATATAAGTCTTCTCTCTCCCAAAATGCCCCATCAATCCTCCTTCATGAGATTCCTGCAATAATAACAAACGCACAGAGGACTCCAGAACACATAGCTTATTCATGCGAAAGAGAAAACCATCATGAATGTGAAACTTATCCCACCCTTTTCCATCTTTGCAATTAGAATATGGAGCTGCAAATTCGTGATCAGAAACATATAAATCTTTCAAACTTTCCAACCCTGGTACCTTTACCTCGAATTGAGTCAAAAGCACATGTTTTCTAGATAAGGCATCAGCAACCACATTCTCTTTGCCTTTTTTATATTTGACAATGTAGGGAAAGATTTCAATGAAATCTACCCACTTAGCATGTCTACGATTCAATTTCGCTTGGCCCTTTAAGTATTTCAAAGCTTCATGATCAGAATGTATAATGAATTCCTTGGGCCAAAGATAATGTTGCCAAGTTTCCAACACACACACAAGAGCATATAGTTCTTTATCATAAACAGGATAATTCAATTGTGCACCATGAAGTTTCTCACTAAAATATGCAACATGTTTTCTTTCTTGCATCAAAACACTACCAATACCTATTCCACTAGCATCGCATTCAATCTCAAAAGTTTTTGTGAAATCAGGTAAAGCAAGCAATGGTGCTTCAGTCAAACATTTCTTCAACTCAGCAAAAGTTTTGTCTTGTTTTTTCCCCACTCAAAAATCACTCCCTTTTTAGTTAATTCATTTAATGGGGCAGCAATGGAGCTAAAATCTTTCACAAATCGCCGATAGAAACTAGCAAGCCCATGGAAGCTACGAATTTGACTAACATTCATAGGAATTGGCCAATTTCTAATAGCTTCAATTTTAGATTCATCCACTTCAATACCATGAGCTGAAACAACATAGCCTAGAAACACAAACTTACTAGTGCAAAAGGTACACTTCTCAAGATTGGCATACAAGCATTCTTTCCTAAGCACTTCTAGCACTTGTTTGATGTGTTCAACATGATCATCCAAACAGCGGCTATATATCAGAATATCATCGAAGTAAACTACCACAAATTTTCCAATGAAGTGTCTCAAAACATGGTTCATTAAGCGCATGAATGTACTAGGAGCATTGGACAACCCAAAAGGCATCACTAACCATTCATACAAGCCAAATTTCGTTTTAAAAGCAGTTTTCCATTCATCTCCATGTTTCATTCTTATTTGATGGTAGCCACTACGCAAGTCAATCTTAGAAAAGATAGTAGAACCACTTAACTCATCAAGCATATCATCTAACCTAGGGATAGGATGACGATAGCGAACAGTTATGTTGTAATAGCTCTGCAGTCTACACACATTCTCCAAGTACCATCTTTCTTAGGAACAAGAATAACAGGAACGGCATAAGGACTAAGACTCTCGCGTACGTACCCGTTGTCCAAAAGTGCTTGCACTTGGCGCTAAATATCCTTTGTTTCGTCTGGATTTGTGCGGTACGGCGGCCGGTTGGGAAGAGGGGCTCCTGGAACTAAGTCAATTTGATGCTCAATACCTCGGATGGGTGGTAGACCAGCGGGTACGTCTTCCGGAAACACGTCGTCGTAAACTTGCAAAACTTGAGAAACAACACTAGGAAGAGATGTTATATCATTAGTAGAAAGCAAGGTATCCTTGTACAACAATACAAGGTGCATCAAAGTGGGGTCATCTTTCATCTCTCGCAGATCAGATTTGGTGGCTATCATGACTAAGTTTTTCTCTCCCTCACTCTTGCTTTTACCTCTCGGGTTTGGTTTGTGGCTCTCACTCACCTTTTGTGGAATCACACTCTTTGGTTCTCTCCCTTTCTCACTCTCAACTTGCACTTCAATCTTCTGCACATTATCATTTACAATTTCAGAAGGAGTCAACGGTAGCAGCACCACTTGTTTTTGTTCCACCAAAACTTGTATTGATTAGTTCTTCCATCATGAATCACAGCACGATCATATTGCCATGGTCTTCCTAGCAGCAAGTGACATACATCCATAGGCACCACATCACACTCCACCGTATCACGATAAGTGCCAATTTGAAATTTAACATCCACGGTGTATCCCACACTCAATGAACCTCTCTCATGCAGCCACTGGATCTGATATGGATGTGGGTGTTTCTTGTACTTCAACCCAAGTTTATTGCAAAGCTCCTTGCTAGCCAAATTATGACAACTCCCACCATCAATGATTACCTTGCAAAAATTGCCATCTTTGCTAACTTGAGCTCTTGTATGGAATAAATTGCAGCGTTGTTCATGGGAAGGCTTTGGTTGCACACTCAACACTGTCGGTGCAGACACAAGTATAGGACCAACACCGGGTTCACAATACTCTGTCTTGCTCCTCCTCATGTGCATCATCATATGTCCCTAAATCAGCATGGTGATCATTCTCTTCTTTACTTGCAGAATCATATTCCCCATTCTCTAATATCAACATCGCCATGTTATATGGGCAATCCTTTTGCATATGACCACGACCAAGGCACTTGTAACATTGTATGCCGCTACTCTTCGCTGTAGAACCTACAGAAGAAGCACCACTAGCTGCTGGATTTGATGGCTTCCTTGCACTTGGAGTGGCTTCTTCCTTCTTGCTACACGATGGGCGAAAGTTTGAACCACCACTTGGAGCTGTTCTTTGGCTCATTTGTGATTTGGAACCATATCTTCCTCCGCTGGACGGTTTACGGCCAGCAAAGGATGTGGATCTTGCAAACTTAGCATCCTCTTGCAATTGTCGTTCTGCCTTTGTAGCTTGATGCACTAACTCATAAAGATTGTTATAGGGCTGAAAATTGACAATTCTTTTGACTTGATGGTTCAAACCTGAGAGGAAACGTGCCATGGTTTACTCTTCTTGTTCTTGAACCTTGGCTCGAATCATGGCTAGCTCCATCTCCTTGTACTACTCTTCCACAGAATGTGCTCCCTGCTTCATATTCTGCAATTTATCAAATAGATCATGTTTGTAATGACGAGGAACAAAATGGGCTCTCATTTCTCGCTTCATCTCTTGCCATGACGCAACATGTTCTTCTCCATTCTCAGCTCTTTGAGTAATGACTTGTTCCCACCAATCCAAAGCATAACCTTCAAACTCAAGTGATGCCAATTGTATCTTTCTCTCATCCGTATAGTGATGCATACGGAATATTTTGCCAACCTTCAATTCCCAAGTGAGATACTCCTTGGGATCAGTCCCACCTGCAAACTTGGGCATGGAAAACTTGAGCTTACCCAATCCATCATCTTCATTGCGTGGACGACGATAATGGTCATTGTCATGCAAAGCAAAATCACCATCCCATTCCATTGCATGTGCAGCACCACCACGGCCACCACGACCTCCAACTAGACCTTGGCCACGCCCTCCATGGCCTCCTCCTCGTCCTCCGAGCTGTGGTTGACGCACCTCGTTGGCTGCCACTCGGTGTTGCGGTGCAGGAGGTATATGTGCAGCAGCTTCTCCTCCTTGAACACTTGCTTCATCGCCACCATTGCGAGCTTGCATGAGCCTAGTGAGGGCTCCAATGTCCTCCCGCAATTGGCGCACATTTTCATCAGCTTGTATCTCCATATTTTGCATCTCCTTTGCAATTTGATCAGCAAAAGCATCATGCTTCTCATGGAGTTGATCGAGCCCTTGTCGTAGCTCATGTTGAAAGTGTTCACGGAGTGCCCCAAATTGATATTGCTTGACGAATGCTTGAGTTTCATTTGTCTTACCACTCTCATCATGGTGTTCTCCTCCACTTGACATGGTTAGCTATGCAAGAAACAATAGCTATGTAGAATAATGCTTTATGGAAATCACGCAATCTCACTTTTTCTCTCCCAAGTAAAAGTTCTTACCCTTCCGAAGTGAATTAAGGCCAATAAAAACTTACACCTGGTAGAAGTGAAAATAGCACAGTGATGATCAAGCGAATTTAAGAGTGTTCACTACTTGCACAACAACGGTTATATGGTGGAGCTTGGTATTAAAGTGTTTATCCTACATAATCTGAATTTCACGATATTGTAAGATTAAGTAATAATCCAAGCTAGAAAATATTGCCTATGTGCTGATCCAATAGATATAAGTGAATTGTATGAATGCACACGCAATGATCAATGTGACTCAATGCAACAAAGGAATGAGCTAAATAGAAGCAATTAGGAACATTAGCCCGTTTGCATCAAATACTAGGAGAGACGCTAGAAAATTACAATAACAAGAAAAGAGGGCACAGGATTGCTCAAGTACTCAAACGGAAAATATGAACTAGAACCACTCACCCAAATCAGCCTCCTCACCTTTTGATCTCAATTTATATATTTGCAATTTCAGATTGCTTGTTATCTTGTTCTTGCGTATTCTTCGGTTGCATGCAGGAATAGACCTTCGTGGTCAGGTCAACCGCGTTCTTGGCACGGTTGATAACAACTTGGAGTGTGGTTCGGCGATTGCTAAGGCGCAAGCGACGTCGTTCGGTTGTAGTCGGTTCGCAAAAGTCACCTCCACCAAAATCGATAGTTATCATCCTATCGGAAGATCGGGACCACATCGCCTCATCACTCATCCCGGCCGATCAAAAAAATTTTCATGTGGTACCAACTGATGAGGCGATGTGGTCTCGATCTTCCGATAGGATGATAACTATCGATTTTGGTGGAGGTGACTTTTGCGAACCGACTACAACCGAATGACGTCGCTTGCGCCTTAGCAATCGCTGAACCACACTACAAGTTGTTATCAACCGTGCCAAGAACGCGGTTGACCTGACCACGAAGGTCTATTCCTGCATGCAACCGAAGAATACGCAAGAACAAGATAACAAACAATCTGAAATTGCAAATATATAAATTGAGATCAAAAGGTGAGGAGGTTGATTTGGGTGAGTGGTTCTAGTTCATATTTTCCGTTTGAGTACTTGAGCAATCCTGTGCCCTCTTTTCTTGTTATTGTAATTTTCTAGCGTCTCTCCTAGTATTTGATGCAAACGGGCTAATGTTCCTAATTGCTTCTATTTAGCTCATTCCTTTGTTGCATTGAGTCACATTGATCATTGCGTGTGCATTCATACAATTCACTTATATCTATTGGATCAGCACATAGGCAATATTTTCTAGCTTGGATTATTACTTAATCTTACAATATCGTGAAATTCAGATTGCTAGGATATACACTTTCATACCAATCTCCACCATATAACCGTTGTTGTGCAAGTAATGAACACTCTTAAATTCGCTTGATCATCACTGTGTTGCTGTCACTTCTACCAGGTGTAAGTTTTTATTGGCCTTAACTAGCTGAATGCCCGTGCATTGCTACGGATTTAAACAAAATTAGAACATATTTGTATGCATGTTCCAACAAATTTTACCACTCATTAGTTTTAGAACATGTAGTATGATAAAGTTTTAAAATCCGTAGCAACGCACGAGCATTCAGCTAGTAAATACATAGAGAAATGAATTTGAAACTCATTCCACCATGGGTGTATTGGAAATTATTTTGAAATCTGTTGCCATACAGGTATTGCGATTATGGAGTAATTTAACCAAAAAAATGTGTAAGGTATGCCCTTTACATGTAATCACAATGTGGATCAAAAACCTTTGAATCAATCACCATTATATGTTTTTGTCGCATTGTATTATTGTTCAAGAAACAGCCTCATCCCATCTCCAGCTATAACATACTACAAGAGATCTTTTTTCTTCTAGTACCAAACCACATATACTCTTGTTTCATTGATTTCTTGACCTACCCCTTGCCAAGATTTGCCGGAACAGGTTGCTTGCATCACCAATGTTAAGATCCATCTTAGGTATTTATTACATTCTCTGTCTGAAACAAGACCTTTGTTCTGGTTTTCTTGATTAAAAGTAAGGCCTGTATCCCTTTCTGCCTCCAGAAACTCACAGGTTACAGACATGAAATACATTTACTGGCCTTCAGTAGAGGTTTTCAACAGACTAAGCGACAGTCATATACTTGGTAAGGGAATCTACAAAAATTACATTAAATTCTTGATTTGCTAATCAGTATTAATTCTGGAAAGGTAAAGAATGCTCAAATACATGAGCTCAGACTATGAGCTTTTCTTTTTTTTTTGTTCCCCAAAAAAGAAAACAACAATTCTAAATGTGTTAACCAGAAATCGCTTTGAATCTTTTGTTTGTCACAGAGATTAATCCTATGACTTATATAATTTGTTCAATAATCTACACATCAACATGATATAAGAAAACAAACTTTACCTGAGCTTTAGAATACTATGTGGAAAAACTCCTAGACAAATAAAATCATTCATTTCAAATCCCAAAATCCTGCCACCTAGCCAAAAAGGCATATAGTTTCCAAATCATCATTTCATGGACGTATGGCAGCAAATTAGCAACGGATATAAATTGAGATGCAAATAGTCATGATACTACAATCTTTCTGTTACTATTACATAATTGTTTTTATTTTACAATACAGTAATACTGTCTTAATTAAGCATGTCTAGAATATTCTTGAGTCGGCAATTCTCTTCTAACAAAAATAGTGACGAAAGCCACAATTTTTTTTACCTAATTGATTAAAATATTGACTTCAGCACGATGGAGGATGTTCACTCGCCTTTTTCTCATTGGGAAATATGAAGAAAATTAGTAAATGGCACATGAAAAATGTCAAATAGTCAAATGTGAAGCACGTTGTTAAAAATTTTCTAAAAAAATTTAGCCCTGCAGTCAGTACCTCTAGAGAATTCCAGGTTATGTTGAGGAACGCTGGCAAGTCTCCGTTGCAGCGTTACCTAAATAGGCCAGCACACTAAGGGGCTGGTACCACACTCCAGTAGTCTGGAAATTAAGTCTCACTAAAAAGGAATCAGAATAATGTTGTTCAATTTCTCTTTCAGAGTTGTTCAATGAGCAGATATTAATTCCAACCAAAAATGTGTTTATAAAAGGAACAGAGAGAGGAACTCTCTTCAGAAACACATCCATACATCTTGCAATTTGCTTTGCATAACTACCAAGTACCAATAAATTTAAATTTTAAAACTCAACTTAATAGACCTCAAAATTGTAGAGTTCCTAATAAAGTTGGCATTTGAAAAACTATTGTATATTGCTGCAGTAACAGTTTAGAATTGTACCATTGCTGCAGTTACTGAAGGCATGATGTTCTGAAAATCTGAACACATAACAAATTAAAATAACAATATTTCACCGAAAAGGGCAAACTTACAAAATGCTTGCGTGAATTGCAATTAGGTCTTGTCCATAGATTTTGTAAGTTTACTGACTGCTGTGTGCGATGCTAGATTAAAAGGGATGGGTATGTTTAGAATTTTTGCAATTTAATCTCTAGAGTTCTACAAAATTGCAATTAGGTCCTTCTTCCTCTTTGGATTTCTTCCGATTTACTCCTCCAGAACTCTGTTTTCTTCGGCTTACGATGTGTGTAAGGCGTCGCCTCGCCTCACGCCTTACCGCTTAAAAGGTGTGAGGGAGGTGGGTCGCCTTACCACCTTAATAACCTTAGCGTATTATCTACACCAATGATATTCTAATAATTTAATTCCTACGCACATTAAATTTTCTCAGGGACATCACCTAAGCATAATAGACACTTTTTAGCAAGTATTTCTAAATTTAGCAAAAATTTAGCCGATAACTTTTATTTCTGCCTATTTTATTTTATTTCTCCTTTTTATTTCTTCTCTTTTTTTTCTTTTTTCCCCTTTCCTTTTTGTTTTTTCCCTTTCCTTTCTCTTTTTCTCCCGGCTCCTCCCCCACCTCCCAGATCTGGATGCCTCCCACCGTCCCACGCGGCTGCGCCCGCCCTCGGGTTCTCCTTCCTCCCACGCGGCCGCGCCCGCCGCCCGGCTCCTTCGGCCTTCGTCCGCCGCCGCTTCCCCCTCCGGCCCCTCCCCGGCTTCGCCTCCCCCGCCGCCTCCCCCTCCGCCCCCTCCCCGGGACCCCGGCTCCCCCACCCCGCTGCGGCGCCGCCCCATCCCCACCGCCCCCTCCCTCCCTCGGCCCCCCACCGCCCCCTCCCCCGCCGCCTCCCCCGCCGGCTCCCCTCCCCGCACAGAGGAGGCCGGATCCGGGCGGGACGTCGGAGATGGCCAGATCCGGGCGGTGGCGGCCTGGATCTGGTGCGGGGTTGGCCCCTCCCCGGCTCCGCCTCCCCCTCCGCCCCCTCCCCGGGACCCCGGCTCCCCCTCCCCGCTGCGGCGCCGCCCATCCCCACCGCCCCCTCCCTCCCTCGGCACCCCCACCGCCCCCTCCCCCGCCGCTCCCCCTCCCCCGCCGGCTCCCCTCGCCGCACAGAGGAGGCCAGATCCGGGTGGGAGGCGTCGGAGATGGCCAGATCCGGGCGGCGGCGGCGGCCTGAATCTGGTGCGGGGTCGCCAGATCCGGCGGCGGAGAGCGGAGGCGGCCGGATCCCGGCGACGACGCGGGCGAGCGCGACCACGACGGCGGGGGCGATGGCGGCGGCACGCGAGCGCAGTCGGGCGGATGCGGCGCAGCGGTGGCCGGATCCGGGCGGCAAGACCGGCTGTGGCCGGATCCGTGGCGGTGGAAGACGCGGAAGCAGGCAGCCGCCCGAAGAGGCGGCGGCGGACGGAGATGCAGCGGCGGTGAGCGGTGGCCGCCCCCGGGAGGAGAGAAGCAGAGAGAGGCCCCACATGTCGGCGCTTTTTTCTGTGAGGGTGGGAGAGCATAGGACGCACCATCACCCTCAACTCGTTCTTTTAAGAGTAGAGATTCACTTCGGAAGGGTAAGAACTTTACTTGGGAGAGAAAATAGTGAGTGAAAGGGGACAGGGTTCCCGATCTTCCGTTAGGTGATGATAACTCTCGTTTTGGTGGAACGCGACACACCGATCCGGCTTCAGATCCAAAAGACCCGAACCCTGCAACCTTAGCACCACGACTCCTCTGGTTATCAACCGTGTCACTAATCCGGTTGACCTCGCCAAGAAGGCTAATCCCTGCCTGCGAAACGAAGAACACAAGCAAGAACTCGAAAGAACGCAGCTCAAAGAAGTGACAATCTGCAGATGTATGATTAAGATCACGAAAGTGGGGTTTCACGACCGAAAACGGCGGCTGTTCAATGATAGATTGATCTCAAGCAAAACCCAAACCCTAATGGTGGGGGTGGCGGCTGGATATAAGGTCTTAGGTCGTCACACCCCCTGGACGCGGCCCCTAACGGGCTCTAAGACGATACACGGCCCAACGGACCAAAAGACGGTGACGCAACACCCTGGCAGATTCTGGATGCTGACTTGTTTCGACGATTCCCGTTGACTCCGGTGGAATTTGGACCTCAAACCAAAGCCATTGGTTATCCTATAAAATTATCTTTCCATGCATATGTGAGTCATCGAAAACGGAGTCCGTATGTGTCCTGGGCGTCCGTTTTACTGCAGGCTGGTCCTGAAGGCCGAGGCAGACTCGAACTCGAGTTGGACTGGGCCTCCGGCTTGACTTGGACGTCCTTGCTGGTCCTCTCCGCCTCCACACCTCTCTCCATGTACTTCATGACCCTCTCCAATGTTCCTAAGCAAGATAACATCATTAGGTAGCAATCTATTCTCAAAACTATGAAAATGATCGCTTAAGAACGAGCTCACCTCTAGATTTAATTGTCGCATGCGAGCTCGGGTCATTGGACCTTGCATAACGGTTGGAGGATCAACGGTTGCATCCGAAGGAGTGATGTCCTCATCAGTGAGATTGAGTGATTTCCATAAAGCATTATTCTACATAGCTATTTGTTTCTTGCATAGCTAACCATGTCAGGTGGAGGAGAACACCATGATGAGAGTGGTGAGACAAATGAAAATCAAGCATTTATCAAGCAATATCAATTTGGGGCACTCCGTGAACACTTTCAACGTGAGCTACACTAATGGCTCGATCAATTCCATGAGAAGCACGATGCTTTTGCTGATCAAATTGCAAGGAAGATGCAAAATATGGAGATACAAGCTGATGAAAATGTGCGCCAATTGCAGGAGGACATTGGGGCCCTCACTAGGCTCTTACAAGCTCGCAATGGTGGCGATGATGCAAGTGTTCAAGGAGGAGAAGCTGCTGCACATGTACCTCCTGCGCTGCAACACCGAGCGGTGACCAATGTGGTTCGTCCACCACAGCTCGAAGGACGGGGAGGAGGTCATGGAGGGTGTGGCCAAGGCCTAGGTGGAGGTCGTGGAGGCCGTGGTGGTGCTGCACATGCGATGGAATGGGATGGTGATTTTGCTTTGCATTACAATGACCATTATCATCGTCCACGCAACGAAGATGATGGATTGGGCAAGCTCAAGTTTTCCATGCCAAAGTTTGTAGGTGGAACTGATCCCGAGGAGTATCTCACTTGGGAATTGAAGGTTGATAAAATATTCTGTATGCATCACTATACGGATGAGAGAAAGATACAGTTGGCATCACTTGAGTTTGAAGGTTATGCTTTGGATTAGTAGGAACAAGTCATTACTCGAAGAGCTGAGAATGATAGAGAAGACCCTGTTGCATCATGGCAAGAGATGAAGTGAGAAATGAGAGCCCATTTTGTTCCTCGTCATTACAAGCGTGATCTATTTGATAAATTGCAGAATATGAAGCAGGGAGCACATTTTGTGGAGGAAAAGAGACTTATGGATATGCGTACACCACAGTTTCATCCAAGCCCATACTTCAATTCTTATGCCTCAACAAGTGTGATACATGGGAAGATGACCGAGCATGAGACTTTCCCTTCAGTCAAGAAGACATGTAGTGTTGCCCCATTGCTACAAACACCACTTGAGATGTATCAAAACCCACGTAAGGATGAGTGCCACATAGCCAAATTGAGTGAGAGTGATAAAAATAGTGAGTTGTGTGATTCCACCAAACGTGAGGTTGAGAGCATCCAAATTGAGAGTGAGAGAAATACACAAAAAGAAAAGAGAAAGAGATGATAGGAAAAGTGAGATTACTTTTTATACTAACGACTTACTCTCTACTTCTAGTGTTGCTTCTCATATTATGCAGGTTGACATTAAATATGAGGAGTCGAATGTTCTACAACCGGTACCATTGGAAGTCAAAGATGAGAAGGTAACCACAGTTGAAGATGAAGTACTTGCTGCTCCGTTGTTACATCATGACGATTTGATACCTACAACACCTGCATCAACTGAAGAGAATGATAAAGGTAACCATATTGGTGCTGAATTTATTTGTGAAAAAGTAAGTAATTGTGAGAGCTCATGTATTCAATCAAAAAATCCATGTTCTGAAATTTCTTTGGTCAATTTACATAATGTGGAATTAATTACTCATAAGGAAGTTCTTGCTAGAGTATCTCCTGATGATTCTTTATATTATATCATGTTCGATGATCCTAAAGAGCTATCTAGTGTCATTGAGGATGTTGCTGAAATTTAATGTTTAAAATCACTAGTTAGTTCCTATGCCTACACATATAAGTTCAATTTGATCAGAGATTATGATGTAGATGACAACTTTTATGTTTATCGAATATGCATTACATGTGATAAGCTTGCTGAGTTGAAATTGCATATTTTGGACAAACAATCTTTTATACCACGTGATGATCACAATGAGATGAGGTTTAACAATAGTGCTTGCTGTTTACAAAGATTTCTTGCGCCTACTTGTTCCTCTTTTGATGAACAATCATATACAAATAATCAGAGTAGCGCAGTTGAAGCAAGGAAGGCCCTTAAAATTTTCTCTTCCATATTTGAACCGTTTGATCTGGTTTTGCCCATTAATGACTTGTCCACGTACTTCACAAAGTCGAGGATGACTTTTTCTTATGGGAGGGAGAATGGTGTGAATGAAAACATTACAATGTATATATTTGATAGCTGTTGTAGTATCAATTGGTTTGTGCAAAACAGTGAGAATGAGAATGACACAATAATTGATTCATACATATACCACGCATATGTGTTGTTCTTTTTGCTTACTACACCTCCAGGTAATAATAATATGAAAGACGAAAGGGGTGTAACTGACCAATACATATACCATGCATACACATTGTATTCTTTGTTTAGTACAATTTCAGGCTATCAAAAGCCGAGGACGGCTTTTCTTGAAGAAGGGGAGGATGATGCGGATACGCACATGCTTAACACTTTTAAGTCAAATACATTATTTCACTGGAAAGAAGTATTGAGCCGCATTAAATATTGTCAGGTGAATTTGTTTCTTAATGAATTTCCTTCTATTCGTGGGTACGATATACTACCTTATGCCAAATTCTTGTTTATTATTAGGTTTGAATATTGCGATGATTCTGGGGCCAAAGCAATGGAGAAGCACAAGGAGGGTAATTATATTTGCTACCAAGAACAAAAAACTCAAAGCCCATGTGAATGGAAAGGAGAAAGCCAAGCAGCCCATGCAGCTGATCAAGGAGGAAAGAAGCTCATGCAGTGGGAGAGCAAAAAGGGAGGAGTGCAAGGACTTAAACTACAAGTTTTTGATAAGATTTTCAAGCCAAATTCGGACTTCCCACGTGCTCAATCCAATTCAAACTCGGATTCAACTCAGAATTCAATTCGGATTCGGTTCAGGACAGCCTGACAGGCAATTACTAAAAAGGCCATAACTTTTACAAACGGAGTTCGATTCAGGTGTTCTTGTACTTGTTGGAAAGATAATTTCGAGGGCTACGCAATGGATCAAATTCATCACGGATAAAAAGTTATGACCAAAACAATATGACGGGTGGAAAATATAGTTTCCTTTTTGTGAGAGTTTGTATCTAAAGCCATATAGGGTTGAGTTGTACATGGTTTGGGGACCATATGGACGTCCCAAGCGGCTATATAAGCCTTGTATTGGCAGCCTTTAGGGAGACCACTTTTTTGATAATAAAATACTCTTGTTTTTTCTGTTGGCCGAACCAACATGAGGGAATTGGGAGTTCGCTGAAATCAAGATCGTTCAACCTTTCCGTTGGGAATTGGGAGCGCGATGGAACTTCATCGGTGGTCGTGAAGTTCAGCACGTGTGGTTGGGCAAATTATAGAGTGCTAACTCTTGCATTGGCAACGGGGGATCACTACGATTCATCAAATCCACGTGAGTATCTTGATCCTACGTCGAGAAGATTGGGCGACCCCGTATCATCAGGTTTGCTTGGCCCTTTAAATACTTCAATGCCTCATGATCAGAATGAATAATAAACTCTTTAGGCCATAAATAGTGTTGCCAAGTTTCTAACGCACGCACTAACTCATAAAGCTTTTTGTCATAGACCGGATAATTCAAATGAGCACCATTCAGTTTCTCACTAAAATAAGCTATCGGTCTACCCTCTTGCATTAAAACACCGCCAATACCCAATCCACTAGCATCACACTCAATTTCAAAATTTTTAGTGAAATCAGGTAAACACAAGCAACAGTGCTTCAATCAAGTGTCTCTTAAGTTCAGGAAAAGCATTTTCTTGCGCTACCCCCCACACAAATTCAACACCCATTTTAGTAAGTTCATTCAAAGGGGCAGCGACGGTGCTAAAATCCTTCACGAAACGCCGATAAAAACGAGCGAGACTATGAAAGCTCCTAATCTGACTTACGTTCACAGGTTGATGTGACGATGGCCCGATCTTCCGAGAGGTACTGATAAGTCGATTGTGGAGATCTCGACGTTGATGATCCAAAGGCTTCGACCAAAACAGATCGAACCCCTCGCAATCACTACACCACTGCTCCGTTGGTTATCAACCGTGCCGAACACAGTTGACCTCGCCAAGAAGGCTATCTCCTGCAAACGAATCGAGAACACAACCAAGAGAGTTTAAGATGCAATCTGAAATTGCGAATAATGTTTAAGTTCACAAGTTGGGGTTCCTCAACCGAACATGCGGTGAAACTGCTAAGCAGAATAATCTCTTAAGAAAAAACCAAGGAAAACTAAAGGGGTGCGACCTCCTTAAATAGGGGAGGGGAAGCCACACTTATCTAATGAAAAGGGATATGGTACTATTCACAGTTACTATTCACACGGTCATGGTACTGTTCATGTGAACAGTACCGGCCCAAATAGCCCAAGTTACAAGGCCCTCGGCCCACTTTGACTCGGACTAGAAAAGTGACGTGACTTGTTTTGCAGTTTCTGATCTGCTCGGGTGGAGTTTAGAGGTGAGACCAGATTTATCGGAAAGTAGACTCCAAGATCTTTCCAACTAGTACTTACGGGCCCCGAGAAGCCTTCTGGATCAAAAGTTATGGCCGTTGGAAGTTGGCCTGTCAAGCTGAATCTGAATTGATCTGGAGGCCGAATTGAATTCCAGAACCTGTCCAACTTGAACCCTTGCTTCAATTGGTTCCAAAGTGATGTGGCGCTACAAATATATATATTTTCATCATTAGGTAGCATCATATTCTCATTTAAAATGTGTTGAAGTTGAACAAACGAATTCACCTTTAGTTCAATATTGATATTGGCCGCTATGGTCGTACGTGTTGGTAACGTGGTCACATCACAGGTGTTGGCCAATTTTTAATCACTTCAATTTTGGACTCATCTACTTCAACTCCCTATGCAAAAACAACATAGCCCAAAAAGATGACACGATCTTTGCAAAAAGTGCACTTCTCTAAGTTACCAAATAATCTATTCTCACGCAAAACTTGTAGAACTTGTCGAACATGGTCTATGTGTTCAGATTCAGTGCGACTATAAATCAGAATATCATCAATGTATACAACCACAAATTTACCAATCAAATGCCTTAAAACATAATTCATTAAGCGCATGAAGGCACTAGGTGCATTGGTTAAACCAAAAGGCATGACTAACCACTCGTATAACCGAAATTTCGTTTTAAAGGCTGTTTTCCACTCATCCCCTTCATGCATTCTAATTTGATAGTAACCACTGCGCAAATCTATCTTAGAGAAAATAACAACACCACTCAATTCGTCCAGCATATCATCTAAGCGAGGTATAGGATGACGATATCGAATTGTGATATTATTAATCGCTCGACAATCTACGCACATACGCCATGAACCATCTTTCTTGATCATAAATCTTGGTACATGATAAGAAACGCAACAAACTCTCATTATGTAATATCATAAGTTCTTTATCAAATAAAGTAAAATCTCTTTGAAACGAGTTCACCTCATAATTTAAGTGATGCGTAGGAGCTCTAGTAATTGGAACAACAAGTATAGCAAATATGGTTGTATCCATAGGGTACATGTTCTTATCATCCTCCCCTTGTTGCAAATAAAACTGTCCTCGGCTTTTGATAAGCTGAAAATATGGTAACAAAGAAGCCAAGGTGTATGCATGGTATATGTCATCCGTTTTAACAGTTCTTCGTTGTTGCACAATTAATGTTATAAAACAGCAGCGATCATAAAAGCTCATTGTATTATTAACCCAAGAGTAATCATATATGTTTATGAGCAATTCAAAATTTCTCACACAGTAATTATTGCAACTTGTTTTGCAAATGTAAGTGAAGCATTTATGCAATTCAAATCTTTGACATTGTAAACATGTAGTGGTGGCACATATGGGTAAAACTACAACTTTTGGAATCAAGCAAAGTTCATCCATATAATCATATCTCAATCGAACCATAGCAAATTCATCTAACAAGGGTGAAGAGGCTTGTATGTTCTGCTATAATTCATCATCTTTATTCAAATTGTCCGTACTAGATAGTGCAAAAAGCGATGAACACATAGGCATTGGATGAGTACTAAATTTTACTTCCCTCTCACATTGAACATGATTCACCATATAAGAATTGTTGTCCCAAACAGGAAGTTTCAATTCATCCACGTGATAGCAAGTTATGCATATTCGATATACAAGAAATTGATTTTCCACACCATAATCTCCAATCAAATTAAACTTATATCTAGGGGTGTAGGTACTAAATAAGAATTTCGAACATGCAAGTTCAGAAACTTTCTCCATAGCATGTGACAATTTCATAGGTAGATCCAACATGATGTAACACAATGAATTAACAGGAGAAATTCTAGTCAAAACTTCTTTATGTGTTATTAATTTGACATGTGCAAAATTGTGAGAATTTAGACCAGCACATGGTTCATTTAAGTCAACACAAGGAACATCAGAAGATTGCACTACAGTAGGTATATACTCACAAGATTGCTCTATGTCTTGTTGTAGCACCAAATCAATACCGTGAGCGATGATAGCACCATGTTCTTTACCTTTTGGGCTCTCCTCAGATGATGTAAATGCATCCATCTCCTTATCTTCATTCTCAACCAATGGGATTAGTGATTCAATCAGCTCATGCTCCTCTTCGGCATTGTTCTCAACTACCTGCAAGTTGTTAGTCACAGAAAAGGGCACAAACACAGGTTTGTTCTCATGATCATCACCATTGCATGCAAGGTTAGCTATAAGAGCATATTCATCCTGAACATCACTAGCACTTACATAACCACCATCTTCTATCGCAATATACGCCCGCTGACTAGGGCAATCTCTCATGACGTGGCCCATCCCTTTACAACGGTGGCACACAATGCCCGTCGTACGGCCCATGGAAGCAACCGATGAAGAGCTCTTTGCTGGTGCTTGCACACTAGTAGATTTGCTCGTCTCGGATGCGCGTGATGGTGGCGGAGGTGCTGCTGAACGCGCCCTACTCACAGAGGGGGCAGCAGCTTGACAAATAGGAGGTGGGGCTGTCTTGGCTTGCCTAGGCGTTGATTTTGATGTAGACATACTTTTAAAGTTGCTCCTTGTCCTTTGTTGCCTACCCTGCAATTCGTTTTCTGCCAAACAAGCAAGCTGGAACAATTTATTGATATCGTTATACTCTTTGTAATCAATTATGTCCTGAATTTCACGCCTTAAGCCCCCATAAAAATGATCCATCTTATCCTCCTCATCTTCTACAACATTACAACGCAACATGCCTATTTGTAGTTCTTGATAATATTCCTCGACAGATTTATTACCTTGGTCTAAGCGCTGCAATTTCTTATGCATTTCATGTTTAAAAGCAGGAGGAACAAATCTAGCACGCATAGCTACCTTCAATTTATCCCATGTTTTAGGTGCTAAAGCATAATTAACTACATGAGTCCACCAAATGATAGCACGATCTTTAAATTCACTAGTAGCTTGTCTGACTCTATGCACTTCAGGAACTAGATGGGCATTAAATTTTTGTTCAACTGTCATCTCCCAATCTAGATAAGTTTCAGCATCATAAGTACCCGCAAAAGATGGTATGGTAAATTTGACTTTAGCAAATGGGTCATCATTAGCACGAGCATTGTGGTGTTGAAAATTAGTACCTCCCATACCGTGATGGTTTTGATGTAGGCGGTGTCGTGCATCTTGGGCAGCAAATGCAGCTCCAGCATCACAGTTTTGTCTCTCATTATCATCTCCCTCCTCGAGATCTTGGCCTGCATAGTGATCATACTCGCGTCCATTGTTTGGCGGTCGATTCACCATTCTTTCAAGGTGTGTAGTGAGTGTTGCAATACTCTCATTGATGGAATTGATGGAGCGCTGCAATTTATCCGTCGAAGCTTGAAGCTTCCTATCGATGCATGGTTCATCCAAGAGCTTCATGAACTCTCGCTTTAAAACACACTCTTGATCATCAGACGACTCACCTGTCATGGTTAGTAGAAAATAAAAGACAACACAAAGGTATTATCCCTATCAACTACTAGGTGGTGGAAGGTGGAATCACACATTCTCAAGCGTCTTACTACACTCTTACAAGTGTTCTTACCAATGCAGCAGGTGGTACAACCGGTGGCTGGTTCGTGATACCATGTCGAGCGTGGGTACGATTGCAAGAGGGAACCTATTCTGATCAAGAGTATGTGGAGCTTGGAAGGCACAATATGTAGCAATGGAGAACAATCAATTAATTTCAGAAAATTACATAGAATTGAATTATAGTTCGTATCTAGCATTTAGCCTATGTTGCCGATCAACCAAGAATGGAAGAAGGCTAAAAACCAAGTGTATGGCAATGTGTAGGAGTGGTAAATAGAAGATAATTCAATCCAATGCAATCTGGAATTGAAGAACACAAGGATTGACCTAAAACTGAAAACTAAAGATTTCTGTCCACTGGACAGTACGTCGGTATTTTGGCCGTACCTTTTTGTCAGATGCCTTTTTTCACTGATTCTTTTTTTCTCTGTTTTCTGACGGCTTTTTCTACAGATTTCTTTTGGGGTCAACTTCTGAAACCCGACACAGAAATTCGCACAAAAAACACAACTGCTGACTGTTGCAGATTCAAAACAGATAATTGGGTCAACTTTCACCGCACATATCTCTTAACTGCCTTGCTGGAATCATGTGACATTTTACAAATAGATGGATAATGAATTTTTGAATCTAATGGCGGTAGTCTCACTCAAAAATAATCTCGGAATCAAAAGTTATGACATTTTTTGTGGCGGCTGCAGAGAAAGGAAAATCAGCCGAATTTGAAAATTAGGGTTTGGGGTGGGGAATTTTTATTTTGTTTGGATTTTTAATGGAACAAGGATATGACCAGCAACTAGACAACGCTAATATGGACACAAATTCAATTTAGCAAACCAAAACTAACAGATTGAAAGGCACAACGAGGTTTGGACAACGGAATTAACTCTTTTTGTGGGGCAATTTTTTTTCTAGACTATAGGAAATAAAAATCAATCTACTAACTAGGGATACAAGAATTACCTCACGGGTAACCGTTGCTCTGATACCAACTGATGTGACGATGGCCCGATCTTCCGAGAGGTACTTGATAAGTCGATTGTGGAGATCTCGACGTTGATGATCCAAAGGCTCCGTCCAAAACAGATCGAACCCCTCGCAATCACTACACCACTGCTCTGTTCGTTATCAACTATGCCGAACACGGTTGACCTCGCCAAGAAGGCTATCTCCTGCAAGCGAATCAAGAACACAAGCAAGAGAGTTTAAGATACAATCTGAAATTGCGAATAATGTTTAAGTTCACAAGTTGGGGTTCCTCAACCAAACATACGGTGAAACTGCTAAGCAGAATAATCTCTTAAGAAAAACCCAAGGAAAACTAAAGGGGTGCGACCTCCTTAAATAGGGGAGGGGGAAGCCACACTTATCTAATGAAAATGGATATGGTACTATTCACAGTTACTATTCGCATGGCCATGGTACTGTTCACATGAATAGTACCGGCCCAAACAGTCCAAGTTACAAGGCCCTCGGCCCACTTTGACTCGAACTGGAAAAGTGTAGTGACTTGTTTCGCCGTTTTTGATCTGCTCGAGTGGAGTTTGGTGATGAGACAAGATTCATCTGAAAGTAGACTCCAAGTTCTTTCCGACGAGTACTCACGGGCCCCGAGAAGTCTTCTGGATCAAAAGTTATGGCCGTTTGAAGTTGGCCTGTCAAGCTGAATCCGAATTGATCTGGAGGCCGAATTGGATTCCAGAACCTGTCCAACTTGAACCCTTGCTTCAATTGGTTCCAAAGTGATGTGGTGCTACAAATATATATATTTTCATCATTAGGTAGCATCATATTCTCATTTAAAATGTATTGAAGTTGAACAAACGAATTCACCTTTAGTTCAATCTTGATATTTGCCGCTATGGTCGTACGTGTTGGTAACGTGGTCACATCACAGGTGTTGGCCAATTTTTAATCACTTCAATTTTGGACTCATCTACTTCAACTCCCTATGCAAAAACAACATAGCCCAAAAAGATGACACGATCTTTGCAAAAAGTGCACTTCTCTAAGTTACCAAATAATCTATTCTCACGCAAAACTTGTAGAACTTGTCGAACATGGTCTATGTGTTCAGATTCAGTGCGACTATAAATCAGAATATCATCAATGTATACAACCACAAATTTACCAATCAAATGCCTTAAAACATAATTCATTAAGCGCATGAAGGCACTAGGTGCATTGGTTAAACCAAAAGGCATGACTAACCACTCGTATAACCGAAATTTCGTTTTAAAGGCTGTTTTCCACTCATCCCCTTCATGCATTCTAATTTGATAGTAACCACTGCGCAAATCTATCTTAGAGAAAATAACAACACCACTCAATTCGTCCAGCATATCATCTAAGCGAGGTATAGGATGACGATATCGAATTGTGATATTATTAATCGCTCGACAATCTACGCACATACGCCATGAACCATCTTTCTTAGGAACTAAAATAACAGGAATAACACAAGGGCTTAAGCTTTCACGGACATACCCTTTGGAGAGAAGCTCTTGTACTTGTTTCTGAATTTCCTTTCTTTCCTCGGGATTGGTGCAGTACGGTGGTCGGTTCGGCAGCGACGCTCCGGGAATCAAGTCGATCTTATGTTCTATCCCGCGTATTGGTGGTAGCCTAGCTGGTACCTACTCTGGAAAGACATCGCTGAAATCCTGCAAAACAGAAACAACACCACTAGGAAGAGAAGTTATGTCGTTAGTCGAAAGCAATGCGTCTTTGTACAGCAGCACAACGTGCACCAAATTAGGATCCTCGCTAAATTCTCTCATCTCTGATTTGGTGGCTAACATCACTAAATTCTTGTCTCCCTCTTGTTTCTTGTTATTACTCCAATGGTTCTCTCGCTCTTGCGCACTCTCAACGTGCATCTCAATTTTCTGCATGGAGGAATCGACAATCTGTTGCGGTGTAAGCCGCTTCAAAATGATATCCATATTGTTCCATCGAAATGTGTAGCGATTTGTATGCGCATCGTGAATAGCGGAACGGTCATATTGCCATGGCCGTCCCAAGAGCAAGTGACAAACCGTCATAGGCACAACATCGCAGTCCACAGTATCGGTGTACTTCCCAATAGGAAACGTCACACGCACCATATAGTTCACCTTCACTTCCTCTTTGTCGCTCAACCATTGCACATGATAAGGACGCGGATGTGGCGAATACTTCAAACCCAACTTATGACACATATCCTTGCTAGCCAGATTGTGACAACTCCCGCCATCAATGACCACTTTGCACACCTTACCCTTATCAAGCTTTGCCCAAGTCTGAAACAAATTGCACCACTGTTCGAGTGATGGCGATGGCATCACACTAAGCACCTTGGGCATGCAAACAATGGAATACTGCTCAGTGCTAGGAAACTCAGGATCGCACTCACATTGTTCTATGTCCTCAGTGTGCAAGACTACCTGTGCAGCAGGCGACTAATCATCACTAGCTGAAACATAACCGCCATCCTCTGTGATAAGCATCATTCTGACATTTGGGCAGTCCCTCTGAAAATGGCCAATGCCCTTGCACTTGCGGCAAATATTGTCACGTGAACGGCCCGTGGACCCCATAGACGAGGTCGTACTAGCAGCGGGCGCCATAGGTCGACGCACCGGTGATGGTGTACTCTCCAGCTTCTTTCTTGCGGAACTGTGTATCGCCGAATTGTTTGCAGCCGAAGTCTCTTGTTTGGTTGGCTATTGTTATATGGCTGTCCCGGATTGGCTGAAGAACGTGACTGGGCAGCGAACCGTGCGTCGTTAATCACTTGTCGCTCGGCTTCGCGTGCGTCGTCAATCACTTGTCTCTTGGCTTCGCGTGCTTACCGTTCCAAAGTGAATCAAGGACGGCAAAACGACAATTGTGACAGCGAACGACCTCAACCCGGTAATGTATGAGCTTACACCAAGAGCAAGGGAGTACACAAACGGGTGTAGGTGGAGCTTGGACAGGTATGTGGGTATCCTATGCAATCTGATATTCAAGGTATTGTAAAGCTAAGTAATGATATAAGCTAGAGTATTTTGCCTATGTGCTGATCCAATTGGTTTAAGCGAAGTGTATGAACGCACACACAACGATAAATGGGACTTAATGCAAACAAAGGAATGAGCTAGGGAGAATCAATCAGAAACAGAGATGAAACTAGCTCGTGTTGCACCGAGTACTAAGAGAGACGTTAGCCAATTGCAACTAAATATACGAGGGCACAAGATTGCTAAAAAAAGGAGTTTGGAAGCCCAAAAAAGGATGTCGTCTGCACGAGGAACCTTAGAATCACTTGTAAAAGGTTTCTGTCAATTTTGAGCAAATTATGATAAACTTGAATTTTTCTCGGTTTGCGGGCCCGTTTTGAGGCCCTAAACGACCTTTTTTGGGGTCGAAGTTGCTACGCGTGTGCCTGGAGGCTTACGCGGATCTAAAATCTCCAAATTTCCTAGACTTCTCGTTTTTTGGCTCTATCTTCTCGTTTCCTTTCCAACGGATCAAGAAACGCATGACTAAATGAACAACATAGCCGAAAAAGATGACACGATCTGTGCAAAATGTGCACTTCTCTAAGTTACCAAATAATCTATTCTCACGCAAAACTTGTAGAACTTGTCGACGATGGTTTATGTGTTCAGATTCAGTGCGACTGTAAATCAGAATATCATCAAAGTATACAACCACAAATTTACCAATCAAATGCCTTAAAACATGATTCATTAAGTGCATGAAAGTATTAGGTGCATTAGTTAAACCAAAAGGCATGACTAAATTCTCTCATCTCTGATTTGGAGCCTAACATCACTAAATTCTTCTCTCCCTCTTGTTTTGCTACCACTTTCATTTGGTGACTCAATTTTGTCCGCGTGGTATTTGTAATATCGTCGGCACCTGACGTTGAGGAAATTTTCATACGGACACGAAAGATTCATAATACATGTCGTATTATGTCGGGACATGATTTCATATGCATGGAGTTTACGATGCCGTCGGAATCTGTTGTGGAGGAAAGTTTCGCACCGACTTAGACCGATCCAAAAACCATGTTGACGTGAGCAAGGGCATGGCAGATGATTATTCGTTCTATTTTGGATGCAGTTTCATTTTGAGCCTTGATTTTGTGCCGTGCAGCTTATAGTATCGGTTGGAACCCGATGTGGTGCAAAGTTTCACACTGACTCTAATCGAATCCAAATCCATGCCAAAATGAGCTAGGGTGCAGGTGTTGTCCATTCGAGGTGTTTTGCACTTAGTTGCATTTAGTGCCATGATTTCATTCTCACGGTGGCTGTGGTGCCGTCGAAACCTGTAGAAGAGGAAAGTCTTACACCGACTCGGATAGATTTGAAATGTGTACCAAAATGTGCTAAGCCGCATATGAAGTACATTTGGGATGTTTTGCTCCCAATTTCAATCGGTGACTCGATGTTGTCTACATGGTGTTTGTAATGTCATCGATAACGAAAGTTTCATACAGACTCAGACGGATTCGGAGTACATGTCACAATGAGCCAGGGCGCATATGAAGTCCAATCAAGGTGTTGCACTCAGTTTCATTTCGTGACTCGATTTCATGCGCATGGAGTTTACGATGCAGTCGGAACGCGTTGTGGAGGAATGTTTCACACTGACTCGGGCAGCTCCGAAATCTATGCTGAAATGAGCTATGGTGCATGTGTAGTCCATCCGAGGTGTTTGGCACTCAGTTTAATTTTCTACCTCGATTTCATGCACCTAGATGTTACGGTTCCGTAGGAACACGCTGTGGATGAAAGTCTCACGTTGACTCAGACGGACTTGAAATCCGTGCTGAACTCAGCGAGGGTGCATATGATGTCCACTCGGTGTGTTGGGCACTAAGTTTTATTTCGTGCCTTGATTTCGTATGAATCGAGCTTATCGTACCTGTCGGAACAGCTATGGGGGAAAGTTTTGCGCCGACTTAGATGGATCTGAAGATCGTGTCGATGTGAGCAAGGGTGAACGTGACGTCAATTCAGTGCGTTTGGCAACCACATTCATTTCGAGCCTTGATTTTGCACGCAGGAAATTTATTGTACCTGTTGAACCTGTTGTGGAGGAAATTTTCACAACAACTCGAATGGATTCTATGTCGGTGCCGAAATGAGCTAGGGTGCATATGTACTCCATTCGAGGTGTTTGCACATAGTTTCGGTTTGTGTCTTGATTTCATCATTACGAAGGTGATGACGTTGTCGGAACCCATGGATGAGGAAAGTCTCACACCGACTTGGACGGATTTGAAACGTGTACCAAAATGAGCTACGCCGTATGTGAAGTCCATTTGAGTTGTTTTGCTCCCACTTTCATTTGGTGACTCAATTTTGTCCGCGTGGTGTTTGTAATATCGTCGGCACCTGACGTCGAGGAAATTTTCATACGGACACGAACGGATTCGAAATACATGTCGTAATGTGCCAGAGGATGCATACAAGGTGCAATCGGGGTGTTGTACTCAGTTTCATTTCGTGACTTGATTTCATATGTATTGAGTTTACGATGCCGTCGGAACCCGATGTGGAGGAAAGTTTCGCACCGACTCAGACTGTTCCGAAAACCATGTTGATGTGAGCAAGGGCATGGCAGACGATTCGTTCTGTTTTGGATGCAGTTTCATTTTGAGCCTTGATTTTGTGCGCGTGCAGCTTATAGTATCGGTTGGAACCCGATGTGGTGCAAAGTTTCACACTGACTCCAATCGAATCCAAATCCATGCCAAAATGAGCTAGGGTGCAGATGTTGTCCATTCGAGGTGTTTTGCACTTAGTGGCATTTAGTGCCACGATTTCATTCTTACGGAGGCTGTGGTGCCGTCAAAACCTGTAGAAGAGGAAAGTCTCACACCGACTCGGATAGATTTGAAATGTGTACCAAAATGTGCTAAGCCGCATATGAAGTACATTTGGGTTGTTTTGCTCCCAATTTCAATCGGTGACTCGATTTTGTCTACATGGTGTTTGTAATGTCATCGATACCTGATGTTAACGAAAGTTTCATACAGACTCAGACGGATTCGGAGTACATGTCACAATGAGCCAGGGCGCATATGAAGCCCAATCAAGGTGTTGCACTCAGTTTCATTTCGTGACTCGATTTCATGCGCATGGAGTTTACGATGCAGTCGGAACGCGTTGCGGAGGACTGTTTCACACTGACTCGGGCAGCTCCGAAATATATGCTGAAATGAGCTATGGTGCATGTGTAGTCCATCCGAGGTGTTTGGCACTCAGTTTAATTTTCTACCTCGATTTCATGCGCCTAGATGTTACGGTTCCGTAGGAACACGCTTTGGATGAAAGTCTCACGTTGACTCAGACGGACTTGAAATCCGTGCTGAACTCAGCGAGGGTGCATATGATGTCCACTCGGTGTGTTGGGCACTAAGTTTTATTTCGTGCCTTGATTTCGGATGAATCGAGCTTATCGTACCTGTCGGAACAGCTCTGGGGGAAAGTTTTGCGCCGACTCAGATGGATCTGAAGATCGTGCCGATGTGAGCAAGGGTGAACGTGACGTCGATTCAGTGTGTTTGGCAACCACATTCATTTCGAGCCTTGATTTTGCATGCAAAAAATTTATTGTACCTGTTGGAACCTGTTGTGGAGGAAATTTTCACGCCAACTCGAATGGATTCTAAGTCGGTGCTGAAATGAACTAGGGTGCATATGTACTCCATTCGAGGTATTTGCACTTAGTTTCGGTTTGTGCCTTGATTTCATCATTATGAAGGTTATGACGTTGTCGGAACCCATGGATGAGGAAAGTCTCACACCGACTTGGACGGATTTGAAACGTGTACCAAAATGAGCTACGCCGTATGTGAAGTCCATTTGAGTTGTTTTGCTCCCATTTTCATTTGGTGAGTGAATTTTGTCCGCGTGGTGTTTGTAATATCGTCGGCACCTGACGTCGAGGAAATTTTCATACGGACTGAATGGATTCGAAATACACATCGTAATGTGCCAGAGGATGCATACGAAGTCCAATCGGGGTGTTGTACTCAGTTTCATTTCGTGACTTGATTTCATATGCATGGAGTTTACGATACTGTCGGAACCTGTTGTGGAGGAAAGTTTCACACCGACTCAGACCGATCCAAAAACCATGTTGATGTGAGCAAGGGCATGGCAGATGATGTGACCACTCCACCAACACATACGACCAGCGCGCCCAATATCAAGATTGAACTAAAGGTGAATTCGTTTCTTCAGTTTCAACATATTTTAAATGTGAATATGATGCTACCTAATGATGAAAACATATATTTTTGTAGAACCGCATCACTTTTGCACCAATTGAAACAAGAGTTCAACTTGTACACGTTTTGGAATCCAATTCGGCCTCCAGATCAGTTCAGATTCAGCCTGACGGCCCAACTTGAAATGTGCATAACTTTCACATACGGAGTCCGTTTGAGGTCCACGAGTACTCAATGGAAAGCTTTTCTTCGTCCTGTTTCTAATGGATCTGGCCTCATCTCCAAATTCCTCTTGTGCTTGCTGCAATCACTCAAAGAAGGTGCTGCGTCACCTGTTTGGGTCAAATTGGGCCTTGTAATGTTTGGGCCCAAACGTGAACAGTACGTGAATAGTACCACCCCTTTGTTTCTTAGTTTTATGCGGCTTTCCCACCTCTATTTAAAGAGGCTACACCCTTCTAGTTTTCTTCGATTTTGTTTGATTAGTTTTTCCATGGTGAAAACTTTTGTTCTTCGCTTGTGGCAGCTAGACCAACCGTAAAGAACCTCTACGGAATCCCACCTTTTGAGCTCAATATAAATATTTGCAATTTCAGATTGCTTGTTATCTTGTTCTTGCGTGTTCTTTGGTTGCATGCAGGAATAGACCTTCGTGGTCAGGTCAACCACGTTCTTGGCACGGTTGATGACATCTTGGGGTTGGTTCGGCAATTGCTAAGGCACAAGCGACATCGTACGGTTGTAGTCAGATCGCAAGGGTCACCTCCACCAAAATGGAAGTTATCATCCTATCGGAAGATCGAGACACCATCGCCTCATCAGTTGGTATCAGAGCTTCAGTTGACCGGTAGGAATTTCTTGTATCCCTAGTTAGTAGATTGGTTTTTTATTTCCTATATTCCAGAAAAATTGCCCCACAAAAAATGCTTCAGTTGACCGGTAGGAATTTCCACTGTCCAAACCCCGTTGTGCCTTTCAATCTGTTATTTTTGGTTTGCTAAATTGAATTTGTGTCCGTCTTAGCATTGTTATAGTTGCTGGTCATATCTTTGTTCCATTAAAAAAATCCAAAGAAAAAACTCCCCACCCCAAACCCAAATTCCAATTCGGCTAATTTTTCCTTTCTCTGCAGCCGCCCCCAAAAGTGCCATAACTTTTGATTCTGATGTTATGTTTGAGTGAGACTGCCGCCATTAGATTCAAAAATTTATTATCCATCTATCTGTAAAATTTCACATCATTCTAGCAAGGCAATTATGAGATATCTGCAGTGCAAGTTGACCTGAAATTCCGGATTGAATTTGCAACAGTCGGCAATTGTGAATTTTGTGCAAATTTTTTGGTCGGTTTTCAGAACTTGACCCAAAATAAAAGTTGTAGAAAAAGTTGTCAGGAAACGTAGAAAAAAAGAATCAATGAAAAAGAGGAACTGAAAAAAAGTTACGACCAAAATACCGACATGTTGTCCAGTGGACAGAAATCTTTAGTTTTCAAGTTTGGGGTCAATCCTTGTGTTCTTCCATTCCAGATTGCATTCGATTGAATTATCTTCTATTTACCACTCCCATACATTGCCATACACTTATTTTAGCCTTCTTCCATCTTTGGTTGATTAGCAACATAGGCTAAGTGCTAGATACGAACTATAATTCATTTATGTGCAATTTCTAAAATTAATTGACTGTTTTCCTTTGCTGCAAAATACATAGCCTATCCAAGCTCCACTTTTCTACTAACCAAACAGGTCTTGCTGTACCTTGCAATCGCTTTACTCATCACTTGAGTTAGATTTATCACGAACCAGCCACCGGTTGCACCACCTGTTTGTTTTGGTAAGAACTTGTAAGAATTTCATAAGAGCTTGAGAGATGCGTGACTTGATTTGAGCCTCTATATCCTAGTGGTTTATAGAAACATTTATTTGTGATTTGTTTCCTTGTTTTCTACTAACAATGTCAGGCTTGAGAAATTGGTAGATAATGATGTCATCGCGGGCAGATTTGAACTCGAAGGGAAACAATTACCGGTATATATCTTGCCACTCACCGCTGAGAGTACGTTGTTAGACTACTTCTTGTGGGTTACGATGTTGGATAGCTACTTTGAAAAACAGGATCTTGATCCTGTTGAGAAGATGAGCATGGCAAGGACGGCGCTGATTGGTGACGTCCAACATTGGTGGTCGAATCTCGAGTACCACTAGATATACACATGGGAGGAGATGAAAAAGAAATTGTGACATCGTTTTGTACCTCCAGCACCCACGGTCACAAGCTAGGTGTAACCTGAGGTAACTGAAAATGTTGATATTGTTTTGGCTCCTACTCCATCTACAGATATCACCGAGATACTTGAAGAGGTGAAGGATGATCTGGTGCATCTTATGCCATTAGAGGAGAGGTTTGAGGTACCTACAGTATCTAATGAGGACGATAATGACAAAGGTACTGATTTGGTGCTACAACAAGACATAAAGCAACCTTGTGAGTATATACCTGCTGTAGTGCAATCTTTTGATATTCCTTGGGTTGACTTGAATGAACCATGTGCTGATCTAAATTGTCATAATTTTGCACATGTCGAATTAATTACACATAAGGAAGTATTTGATAGAATATCCCCTGCTGATGCATTGTGCTATATCATGCTTAATGAGGCGGTTAGTTTGGATTGTGCTGTGGAGAAAGTTTCTGAACTTGCATGTTCGAAATTCTTGTTTAGTGCCTATACCCCTGGGTATAAGTTTAATGTGATTGGAGATTATGGTGTAGAAAATCAATTTCTTGTATATCGAATATGCATAACGTGTGATCACATGGGTGAATTGAAGCTTGTTGTTTTGAACAACAACTCTTGTATGCTCAATCTTGTTCATTATGAAAGAAAAATAAAATTTAGTGATCATTCAATGCCTATGTGTTCTTCTCTTGTTGAACCATCTAACATTGACAATCTGAATAATGAAATTGATGTATGGAAGAACTTGCAAATTTTTCACCCTTACTAGATGAATTTGCTATTGCTCAATTGAAATTTGATTATATGGATAAACTTTGTTTGATTCCAAAAGTTGTAGCTTTGCTCATATGTGCCACCACTACAAGTTTACAACTTCAAAGATTTGAATTGCATAAATGCTTCACTTACATTTGCAAAACTAGTTGCAATAATTGCTGTGAGAGAAATTTTGATTTGCGCATTAACATATATGTTTACTCTTGGGTTAATAATACAATGAGCTTTTATGATCACTGCAGTTTTATAACAGTAATTGTGCAACAGCGAAGAACTGTTAAAATGGATGTGTTGTGGCTATAGACCAAACAGAGAGAGAGATGGTAGTGGAGAGTGAGGGAGATGAGTGATGGCCTCCGGCTCTCCCCACGGCCTGTATCCATATATATGTACACATGGGGAATGCTTTTACAGTTATACCCTTACATCTGGTTATCCCCTCCGGGGGCACTTATGTCATTACACATAGCCTATCCTGGACCTTACAACCTCCTACCAGGCCAGCTGGGTTTAGGTGGGGGCCACCCCTACAACAGGAGCCTCTCATGGTAGAGGGCTTCACGGGGCCGAAGCCATGTTGCCGAGTCCTTTGGCCCCCTCCGTCCCTGCGGCCTGTGAACTTTTCCGAACTTGACCTGGGGCTGCGGTGCAGCCGAAGTAGACGCGCGCGCTCCGTCCCCTACACTTCGAACGGGTGGCAGCGGAGCTGGCGCCTAGCCGAAGTAGACGCGCGCGCTCCGTCCCCTACCCGTCGAACGGGTGGCAGCGGAGCTGGCGCCTAGCCGAAGTAGACACGCGCGCTGGGGGCGTTGCACCGGCGCAGGTAAGCGTAGCGGGCCCGTGAGCCGCCGCGTGTGCCTTAAGTGGTAAGGGACGCGCTGCGACGCTCGCTCTTCTGGCCGTCCACGTGGCGAAGCGTGCTTGGCGCGGTGCGGGCCTTGAGGCGTCGTGACCATTAATGCGACGGCGGACTCCCGGCGGTTGGACTTCTGCGGATTGGACTTCCGCCGGTTGGCTTCCCTGCTGTTGGGGTATATATACGGCGCTGGTGCGGCGTTGTTCCTGCATGTATTGTGATAGAAGCTGCTCCCCTAAAATGGGCCCCTTCCGTGCATCAACATTCCTTGGTGACGCCGAGCGGCTTGGGGGATGTTGATGCACAGAAGGAGGTTCATTTTTCTCGGGAGCTTGGTCAGCGCTGGTTATCGATAGCCAGCCGCGCTTCCTGCCCTCGCGCCGCGTTTTCGCATGCGACGGCAAGGTTTGCCCTGTTCTTCTTAACAGACCTACCTACAGCCAGTGTTCCTGACGGAGCCCGCCCGCATTACCTTTTATGTTGATGCACTGTAGGTGGCCTGTTAAGGAGAACGAGGCAGATTTTGCGGGACAAGACCCTCGCCTTTGCGGCGCCCCGCCGAAGTAGGCGCGCGCGCTCCGTCCCCCCCACCCCTTGAACGGGTGGTAGCGGAGCTGGCGCATAGCCGAAGCAGATGCGCGCGCTCCGTCTCCCACCCCTCGAACGGGTGGCAGCGGAGCTGGCGCCTAGCCAAAGCAGACGCGTGCGCTCCGTCCCCCACCCCTCGAACGGGTGGCAGCGGAGCTGGCGCCTAGCCGAAGGAGACGCGCGCGCTTCGTCCCCTAGCCCTCGAACGGGTGACAGTGGAGCTGGCGCCTAGCCGAAGGAGATGCGCGCGCTTCGTCCCCTACCCCTCGAACGAATGGCAGCGGAGCTCGCGCCTAGCCGAAGCAGACACGCGCGCTCCGTCCCCTACCCCTCGAACGGGTGGCAGCGGAGCTGGCGCCTAGCCGAAGCAGACGCGCGCGCTCCGTCCCCCACCCCTCGGACGGGTGCCAGCGGAGCTGGCGCCTAGCCGAAGGAGACGCGCACGCACCGTCCCCTACCCCTCGAAGGGGTGGCAGCGCAGCTGGCGCCCAGCCGAAGCAGACGCGCGCGCTCTGTCCCCGAAACCTCGAACGGGTGGTAGCGGAGCTGGCGCCTAGCCGAAGTAGACGCGTGCGCTCCGTCCCCCACCCCTCGAACGCGTGGCAGCGGAGCTGGCGCCTAGCCGAAGGAGACGCGCGCGCTCCGTCCCCCACCCTCGAACGGGTGGCAGCGGAGCTGGGCCTAGCCGAAGCAGACGCGCGCGCTCCGTGTCCTACCCCTCGAATGGGTGGCAGCGGAGCTGGCGCCTAGATGAAGCAGACGCGCGCGCTCCGTCTCCGACCCCTCGAACGGGTGGCAGCGGAGCTGGCGCCTAGCCGAAATAGACGCGCGCGCTCCGTCCCCCACCCCTCGAACGGGTGGCAGCGAAGCTGGCGCCTAGCCGAAGGAGACGCGCGCGCTCCGTCCCCCGCCCCTCGAATGGGTGGCAGCGGAGCTGGTGCCTAGCCGTAGTAGACGCGCGCGCTCCGTCCCCTACCCCTCGAACGGGTGGCAGCGGAGCTGGCGCCTAGCCGAAGGAGACGCGCGCGCTCCGTCCCCCACCCTCCAACGGGTGGCAGCGGAGCTGGGGCCTAGTCGAAGCAGACGCGCGCGCTCCGCGTCCTACCCCTCGAACGGGTGGCTGCGGAGCTGGCGCCTAGCCGAAGCAGACGTGCGCGCTCCGTCCCCTACCCCTCGAACGGGTGGCAGCGGAGCTGGCGCCTAGACGAAGCAGACGCGCGCGCTCCATCCCCTACCCCTCGAAAGGGTGGCAGTGGAGCTGGCGCCTAGCCGAAGGAGACGCGCGCGCTCCGTCCCCCACCCCTCGAACGGGTGGCAGCGGAGCTGGCGCCTAGCCGAAGGAGTCGCGCGCGCTCCGTCCACCGCCCCTCGAACGGGTGGCAGCGGAGCTGGCGCCTAGCCGAAGCAGACGCGCGGGCTCCGTCCCCTACCCCTCGAACGGGTGGCAGCGGAGCTGGCGCCTAGACGAAGCAGACGCGCGCGCTCCGTCCCCTACCCCTCGAACGGGTGGCAGCGGAGCTGGCGCCTAGCCGAAGTAGACGCGCGCGATCCGTCCCCCACCCCTCGAACGGGTGGCAGCGGAGCTGGCGCCTAGCCGAAGGAGACGCGCGCGCTCCGTCCCCTACCCCTCGAACGGGTGGCAGCAGAGCTGGCGCCTAGCCGAAGCAGACGCGCGCGCTCCGTCCCCTACCTCTCGAACGGGTGGCAGCGGAGCTGGCGCCTAGCCAAAGTAGACGCGCGCGCTCCGTCCTCCACCCTAGCTGGGGACCTCGCATCGCGAACACCGCCACGCGTGCGGTGACTTGAGATCTCACGATGCGGTCCTGCGCTGTAAAGGTTCCTGGGATCACGCCAGCCCCCGGTCTGCCAGGGTTAGGTTCCCATACCGTGCGACCCGCGCCGGCGCGCACAGGGCACGTGGCGTCTTATGACTGGTGCGCGGCGGGATGTAGACGGTTGCGTGCTCGCGGCCACTCGCCTCTTCCCTAGGCAAGGGGGACACGGGGCGGGCGATGAATGGCGCAGCGCCGAAGCTGTTGTGATCCCCTGGCCCATTAGTGCGCCTTTAATAACGGCTAGGGAGCGTCACGCTGTGATGGCCCTTGGCGCTTGTGGTCGTGGCTGTTCAGCTTTGGGTATGGGGAATTGCGCTGGATGGGCGTTTGCACGGCTGCGGTCGCGTCCCATATGCGGACCGTCGCGTCGCTTCGGTATTGGGGGGAGGTGGCTTAAAGGAGCCCTCGTGACCGCGCCCCCGCAGTTGCACGCCCCCCTCTTGCTTGCCTCGCCTTCCATACTCGTGTAGTATCCTTCGCCGCTATCCTCTTTCTCCGAGAAGCAATGGCGGCTGATGGCAAGTGTGGACAGGCGGGTGGTGTCTGCGGCATCCGCCGGCGATCTTCGCTGTTGGAGGTGAAGTATGCGCTCCAAGAACGCGACCCGGCGGCGGCGGACAAGGAATGGTTGGTGGCGGAGGAGGAAGGCACGTTCTCCGGCGAACTAGGCCACTCTCTTGTGAATGGCGCAGTTGCCGAAGTAGACGCGCGTGCTCCGTCCCCCACCCCTCGAACGGGTGGTAGCGGAGCTGGGGCCTAGCCAAAGGAGACGCGCGCGCTCCGTCCCCCACCCCTCGAACGGGTGGCAGCGGAGGTGGCGCCTAGCCGAAGCAGACGCGCGCGCTCCATCCCCTACCCCTCGAACGGGTGGCAGCGGAGCTGGCGACTAGACGAAGCAGACGCGCGCGCTCCGTCCCCGACCCCACAAACGGGTGGCAGCGGAGCTGGCGCCTAGCCGAAGGAGACGCGCGCGCTCCGTCCCCCACCCCTCGAACGGGTGGCAGCGGAGCTGGCGCCTAGCCGAAGCAGACGCGCGCGCTCCGTCCCCCACCCCTCGAACGGGTGGCAGCGGAGCTGGCGCCTAGCCAAAGCATACGCGCGCGCTCCGTCCCTTACCCCTCGAACGGGTGGCAGCGGAGCTGGCGCCTAGCCGAAGTAGACGCGCACGCTCCGTCCCCCACCCCTCGGACGGGTGGCAGCGGAGCTGGCGCCTAGCCGAAGGAGACGCGCGCGCTCCGTCCCCTACCCCTCGAACGGGTCGCAGCAGAGCTGGCGCCTAGCCGAAGCAGACGTGCGCGCTCCGTCCCCTACCTCTCGAACGGGTGGCAGCGGAGCTGGCGCCTAGCCAAAGTAGACGCGCGCGCTCCGTCCTCCACCCTAGCTGGCGACCTCGCATCGCGAACACCACCACGCGTGCGGTGACTTGAGATCTCACGATGCGGTCCTGCGCTATAAAGGTTCCTGGGATCACGCCGGCCCCCGGTCTGCCAGGGTTAGGTTCCCATACCGGGCGACCCGCCCCGGCGCGCACAGGGCATGTGGCCTCTTATGACTGGTGCGCGGCGGGATGTAGACGGTTGCGTCCTCGCGGCCACTCGCCTCTTCCCTAGGCAAGGGGGACACGGGGCGGGCGATGAATGGCGCAGCGCCGAAGCTGTTGTGATCCCCTGGCCCATTAGTGCGCCTTTAATATCAGCTAGGGAGCGTCGTGCTGTGACGGCCCTTGGCGCTTGTGGTCGTGGCTGTTCAGCTTTGGGTATGGGGAATTGCGCTGGATGGGCGTTTGAACGACTGCGGTCGTGTCCCATATGCGGACCGTCGCGCCGCTTCGGTATTGGGGGGAGGTGACCGCGCCCCCGCAGTTGCACGCCCCCTTCTTGCTTGCCTCGCCTTCCATACTCGCGTAGTATCCTTCGCCGCTATCCTCTTTCTCCGAGAAGCAATGGCGGCTGATGGCAAGTGTGGACAGGCGGGTGGTGTCTGCGGCATCCGCCGGCGGTCTTCGCTGTTGGAGGTGAAGTATGCGCTCCAAGAACGCGACCCGGAGGCGGCGGACAAGGAATGGTTGGTGGCGGAGGAGGAAGGCACGTTCTCCGGCGAACTAGGCCCCTCTCTTGTGAATGGCGCAGTTGCCGAAGTAGACGCGCGCGCTCCGTCCCCCACCCCTCGAACGGGTGGCAGCGGAGCTGGCGCCTAGCCGAAGGAGACGCGCGCGCTCCGTCCCCCACCCCTCGAACGGGTGGCAGTGGAGCTGGCGCCTAGCCGAAGCAGACGCGCGCGCTCCGTCCCCTCTCTTGTGACCAAGAAGACGATCCAAGGGCTTCTGCGTGCGGGGAAGCTGTCCGAGCGCCAGGAGGTACGATTGCCCGCCGCCGACGAGACGGAGCCGCATCCCGAGAGGTCGGAGGCGGTCGTATTCGTTTCCTTTTTCGACGCGGGGCTCCGCATCCCGGCGGCGGCTATCGTGGGCGACGTGCTGCGGACCTTCGGGCTGGAGCTGGCGCAACTGACTCTGAACACCGTGGCCCGGCTTGCGGTGTATAGCTGGGCCTTGCGCTCGGGGGAGTGCTGGCCCAGCTCCTCGTTGTTCGCCCACCTTCACGAGGCACGGTGCCAGCCCAAGGATCGAAAGGATGGGACGCTGTCGAGCTTCGGCAGCGTCACCTTTGTTCTTCGTCCTCCCTGCGAACTCCACTCACGGGAAGTGGGAGTCCTTCTGGATGAAGCGGTGGTTTTGCCACCGCGTGGAGAGCGGGAGCGGCCTTGAGTGCACAGGCCGACCGATCGCGTTCAAGCCCTTGCCCGGCCGAACGCTCGAAGATGAGGACAGGCGGAGGGCCCGACGGCTCGTAGGCGTGGCCGCCCGCTTCAACATGCGCGACCTTGCCGAAGAGTACGTGATGTACGGCGTGGCATCGCTTGCCCGCGACTACCGTCTTGCCGCCGAGAAGCGTCGAGACGACAATGTTTCGCCATCGATTTGCTTGCTGTCGGCGCCCTCCAGTCTTCGTAAGCCTCGACCGCGTCCCTCCTTTGTTCACGTGGAATGCGTTATATGCTGATGCTATCTCCTTTGCTTCAGAGATTTGCTTGGAGGAGGCGGAGCAGGCCGCGCGCGTATTCCTGGGGCCGTACACCGGCAGGGAGCACGAGCAACGCGCGTCTGCTATCACTGAGGCGGGGCTAGGACGAATAAACCGCGTGTGCGAGGCCCTGGGCCTTGCTGTGCCGGACCGTGTCACTCCGGACGACTGTGCAATGAAGAAGAAGAAGAAGGAGGAGGAGGAGGCGCCGTCTCGGAAGAGGGGCCGAAGCGGGGCGCCTGCCGTGCCTGGTGCGGCAGCTGCTACTGCTACTGCTGGTGCTTCCGAGGGCGCAACGGATGCGAAGTCGGGATCGGCGAAGTATGCCGATTCAGGCTTGGATGGCGTGGACGCCGGAGGCGAGGGATCTTTGGCGAGCGCCCTGGATGGTGGGTTCGCCGCGAGCAGCCGGAGTGGGGAAGTCTCGCCGCCCGCCGAAGTCGCCGAGACGGAACCCGTGCGGACCGGCGATGCTGAGGTGGAGCCTTCCACCGTGGCCGCTGTGGTGCCAGAGACGCCCTCCGTGGGGGCGCGCGAAACCGTGCTGCCCCCCAACAGCAGCAGCAGTAGAAATAGAGGTGCCCCCTACAAAAACTGCCACAGCGGAACCTTCGCCTCTGGGTGCCGCGGCCGCGGGGGCCTCGCCGGCGGCGACTGCTGGGGCGGTGTCGCTGCTGCCCGCCCCGGCTAAGCGGCCGTGTGTGCGGCCGGAGCTCCACCGGACGCCGCGGGGATTCGTCGTGGCGACGGGCATCAGAAGCTTGTGGGACTCCGATGCAGATGCCGAAGACCCTGCAGCATGAGCCCCCTCTGGGCCCGTGATCATGCCACCCGTCGTGGAGGAACGGTCGTCGCCGACGCCGAATGCGGAGGCTTCTGCTCGCTGCGGGACCACGCTTTCTGCAGGGGCTCACGCCACCGCCGCCCCTTCTGGTGATAGGGGGGCGGGTCCCCGCAGTTCTCCTGCTACCGAAGGTAGAGTGGCTTAGCTTACCCTGGTGTATTCTTGTGCGCCTTGCGGTGCTCATCCACATCCCTGTTTGCAGTGTTGCTCATCCCGGAGGAGGAGCGCCCGGCGGAACACGGGACCCTCGCGCATGTGAGCCCCGCGGACTTCGTGCCTCCCCCGGAGACGCTGAGGGCGTGTCGCGGGATTGTGGATGACGCGGCTACCAGCGTCAACCAGCAAGTGCTGGAGGCCTACGGGGCGGGGCGCCTCGGGGACGCCTTCGAGGTGTCTGGGGTGAGGGTAAGTACTCATACGATCCCGCCTGGGGCGGCCGAGCTTGCTAAGTCTTTCCATTGTGCAGACGCTTATGCTGGGGCAGGCCTTGCAAACGGCCTATACTCGTGCCCAAAGGGCGCTTGAGGATAGGCTGCGAGCCGCCGAGGAGGAGCTACGCGAGGCCTCGGGAGCCCGTTCCGCCCAGGGCGCGCGCATCCGCCAGCTGGAGGCGGAGTGTGCCGAAGCGAAGGCGCACGCCGAAGGACTTGCTGCGTCCGCGCGGGGGTCGGCCGCGGAGGCTGCGCAGCGGGAGTTTGCGGCAGAGCGGGATGACTTTCTGCAACAGGTCGCCTCGCTAGAGAAGGAAAAAGGCGAACTCACCCTGGCTCTATCGGAGCGTGATCGGACGCTTGGCGAGGCTTCGGTGGTTGCCTGGGATGCCATGCAAGCACTGGAAAGCCATCTCCAAGGGCTTGTGGCCAAGGTGCCAGACCACGCCTTCGGCCCGGAGGAGCTGTTGCGGACTCTCCGCTGGGTCGGAGCTGCCGCCAACGTCGCGCGCGGCGCTGCGACAACCTTCGGCAACCACTGCGCGTACACATCGGCATGCCTGGTGTGCGCGCTCCTGCAACACCGCGGTTGCACACACGTCGCCGGGCTGGAAGACCCCCAGCTGGAGATGCCCGGCGGGGCCAGGGTGATGTCCGGTGCCGTCTGCTCCGCTCGCCACGCCATCAAGCCCTTTTATTAACGAATCTGGGATTACGTCGGGGCAGACGCTGCGCGGGTCGAACTCCGGAAGTCACTTTATGCGACGAGGGCGGCGCTGAGGCCTCCGAAGGCGCCGGGAACTCACAGGTGTGACGCCGTGGTGCCTGGGTGTAGGCGTGCATTGTAATGCCCCCTCTTTTTGTGAATGGAGTACACGCTTGCTGCATGCATTCTGACTTTCGCCTATGTCCCGGGCAGCTTCCTTGCTGGGGCCGCTTCTTGCGGCCGACCTTGCGACCCGGCGACGCCTTCGACGCTGGCGAAGGGCCGAAGAGTCGCTGGACTTTTGGGCGGGCCGACCTTCTTCCGGCGGAACCCCGTCCTTATCGCGTGTTAAGGACGAGCCTGCCGAATAGCTACCTAGAGCGGCAGGGATGTAGTCGGGCCTCTGTACTTGGAAGATTTTCTCGATATATAGATCTCCAGATGATTAGGGCATGCGCGGTCGTACTGTGCGGAGCCGAGATCCCCACCTTCCAAATTCTCCGTTGGTGTGAACCGTGCGAGCGGTGCCTCCTGCTCGTCGCCCGGGTGCCAATACGCCCGCGGGGTTCGCACGCTGAGTACTCCGTGGAACTAGCGCGTGCGGCGGCAGTTGTTGACGGTGGGCCCCCGCACCACAACTTGTTTAGAGTCGTGTGGACTAACGTGTGCGAAGGCGGACCTCCGCACGACGACTTGTTCAAAGTCGCGTGGACTAGCGTGTGCGAAGGCGGAGCTCCGCACGACGACTTGTTTAGAGTCGCGTGGACTAGCGTGTGCGAAGGCGGACCTCCGCACGACGACTTGTTTAGAGTCGCGTGGACTAGCGTGTGCGAAGGTGGACCTCCGCACCACGACTTGTTTAGAGTCGCGTGGACTAGCGTGTGCGAAGGCGGACCTCCGCACGACGACTTGTTTAGAGTTGCGTGGACTAGCGTGTGCGAAGGCGGACCTCCGCACCACGACTTGTTTAGAGTCGCGTGGACTAGCCTGTGTGAAGGCGGACCTCCGCACGACGACTTGTTTAGAGTCGCGTGGACTAGCGTGTGCGAACGCGGACCTCCGCACCCCCTCACCCCGAGGTGGGGGTAGCCTCTGGTGTATCGCATATACCACGTGCGCGCCGGCGCTGAGGCCAGCCTCTGGCGCGCAATTCACGTGGGATCGGCGTCCACGTCTGATTTATACTCCAGAGAGTACGCACAGGGACGAAGTCCCTGGTGTGCGCGAGGTTCACGTCTTATTTATACTCAGTAGAGTGCGCAGGGAGAACATCCGCGTCTTATTTATTCTCTGTAGAGTACGCACAAGAACGAAGTCCCTGGCGTGCGCGAGGTCCGCGTCTTGTTTATACTCAGTAGAGTGCGCGGGGAGAACATCAACGTCTTATTTATACCCCGTAGAGTACGCACAAGGACGAAGTCCCTAGCGTGCGCGAGGTCCGCGTCTTGTTTATACTCAGTAGAGTGCGTAGGGAGAACATCCGCGTCTTATTTATACTCTGTAGAGTACGCACGAGGACGAAGTCTCTGGCGTGCGCGAGGTCCGCGTCTTGTTCATACTCAGTAGAGTGCGTGCAGAGGCGTCCCCCCACACGTCTTTGTTTATACTCATGCCCGCATCTTTGGCGGAGAGTGCACACGTGAACGTGCGTCTTCGTTTATACTCATGCCCGTGGCTTTCACGGAGAGTGCACACGCGAACGTGCGTCTTCATTTATACTCATGCCCGTGTCTTTGACGGAGAGTGCACACGCGAACGTGCGTCTTTCTTTATACTCATGCCCGTGTCTTTGACAGAGAACACGCGAACGTGCGTCTTCGTTTATACTCATGCCCGCACCCCTGGCTACGGAGAGTGCACACGCGAACGTGCGTCTTTGGTTTATACTCATACCCGCACCCCTGGCTACGGAGAGTGCACACGCGAACGTGCGTCTTTGGTTTATACTCATACCCGCACCCCTGGCTACGGAGAGTGCACACGGGAACGTGTGTCTTTGGTTTATACTCATACCCGCACCCCTGGCTACGGAGAGTGCACACACGAACGTGCGTCTTTGGTTTATACTGCGAGAGCACACGCGCGGGCGAGGCCTCCGCACATGCTCTCCGCGTATTTTTGCACAGCGGTAATAAGTTGGTGACAAACGGAACTTTATTACATTCCCGTTTGCGCGGGTGAGCGATTACATAGGAGGGGGGGTTACTAACCGTTTGCGCTCAGCGCGGCCGGAGCCTCTAGTAGCTGCACTATCGGCGGGGCTTGCGGGGTCGCCTCCGGGTGCCGCCGTGTGCCTTCGCACGGCGGTGCCGATCCTAGGTATGCCGCTACCCGCCGCGACGGGGACATCTGGTGCCATGCCCGATACGCCGGGCCATGTCCTGGTCGCCCCGAACGGTAATGACGGCTCGCGGCCCCGGAAGCTTCATGCATAAATAGCTGTGATGCGGTAGCGCCCCGAAGGCGTTGAGGATTGGACACCCCAATATGGCATTGTATAGGTATGGGAGGTCGACGACGTCGAATGTGGCGTCTTCGATCCTTTCATTGTCGCCCTGGCCGAAGGAGACTTGCAGGCAGATTTGGCCGAGAGCCCGTAGGGGCTGTCCTCCAAAGCCTTGCAGCGGGACTCCCGATGGGCCGAGGCGACTTCGGGGGATCCCCATCTGGTCGAAGGCTGCCGCGAACAGAATGTTCGCGGAACTGCCGCCATCAACCAGGGCGCGTCCCACATCGCATCCCGCTATTATGACCCGGATGACCAGGGGGTCGTGGTGGGGAAGCTCCACGCCCTCGGCGTCGACGGGGGTGAACGTGACCTCATGCTGTGCCCAGTCCGGCGGTGCCTGTGCTGGATACGCCGCCACGTGGTGTAGCCTCCGCACGTAGGCCTTCCGCTGCCGTGCCGAGGCAAACTCCAACGAGGAGCCCCCGGAGATGACGTTGATAACCCTTCGGTGGGCGGCCTCCGGAGCCTGTAGTTGTAGAAAGCCCTTCTGGGGCTGCTGCACGTGGGCCTGAATCCGCAGAGCACCCTCATGGGGCTGCGTCCCTTGTGCCTGGATGTGCACGGGGGCTTCGTATGGGTGCTGTACGTGGGCCACCACGGGCGGACGTGCTTCCAGATTCCTGTCCCTGGTGATGCTATCGCGGAGCGCCGCGATAGAGGTGCACGTGCGGGTGTCGTGGTTGCCGCGGCCGTGGACTACGCACCAGAGCCCCTGTTGTTGGTCGTCATAATCTCCACGGCCTTTATCGTCGCGGCCCCGGCCACGGCGCCCCCGACCGCCCCGGCCCGTGGGAGAGCCTTCGTCGGAACCGCCTTCGATGTCGAGGACGTACCGGGCTCGCCGCGACTTCTGCTGGCCACGGTTGGGCCTATTGGACGACTCCTTGTGCGGGGCGTCCCTGCGGTCGGGCGCATCCCTGGACGACTCCTGCTTATGTTTTCCCTTCGAAGAACCGTCCTTCGGTGGATCTTCGGCTTTTGCCGAGGCTCCGGCCTGGTTGGTGTCGGCGTCGTCGCCTTGCCTTCGCCGCGCGTCTTCCTCCGCCCTGGCGTATTCCTCCATTTTGTCAAAGAGTTTCGTCACCGTTTTAATTGGCTTCCTTGCGTTGTACTCGGCCATCGGGCCCGGGCGAAGGCCCTGTATGGCCGCATTGACAACAGTGGTTTCATTAACGTCTTTGACTTGGCAACGTATCTTCGCGAAGCGCTTGAAGTAGTCCCGAAGCTTCTCCGAGGGCTTCTACTTGACGGCGAAGAGTTGGTCCGCGTCGACACGCTCGACATAATTTCCTTGAAAGTTATTGTGAAGGCGGTCGCGGATCTGCGCCCACGCTTAGATGGAGTTCGGCTCTATGGTAAAAAACCAGGAGAGCGCCACTCCTTGCAACGCGAGGGGGAGTCCCTTCGCCTTTGTGGTGTCATCTCCGCCCGCGGCCTCGATTGTGGTTTCGTACACACGCACGAACTCACGGGGGTCCATGTCACCTTTGTAGGGCTCGATGACGCTGGGGTATTTGAAGCCTTCGGGCCACGTCGCTTGCTGAAGTCCCACCGAAAGCGGGGACTCTGGATCGACGCGCCGCAGCGGGACGCGGCTGGATGTGGGGGCGTCGTGGCTATCCGCCCTTTCTGGCGTGGGCTATGGCGGCCTATTGGCTCCGAGCCTCTTGTATGTCTCGGACAGCCCCGCGAAGATCCCCCAGCTCCTGCTGGAACGCTTTGAGGGCTGCCAGCAGGGCGCTTTCCACTGCCTGTGCGGGCGGGGTCGCCGGTACGCCCAACGAACGGATCGGGGCGGGCACGACCGCGTCGCGAGCTCCCGAGCTGTCGGTCACTCCGTTGTGGCTACCTCGAACTGCCCGGTCCGCGCTACCGGCGAGGGTTGTGGCGGGGGCGGCGAGGTCGGCTGCTGTCGCGTCGGCGGGGTAGGTTGTCGCCGCACCAGCGTCGACGTCTTCGACCACGGGGTTCGTCGCCGCAACGCCGGTGACGGGGTCGGTCATCGCGGTGCCGGGGACAAGGTTGGTCGTCGCGGTGCCGGTGACGGGGTTGGTCGTCGCGGTGCCAGTGACAGGGTTGGTCGTCGCCGCGCGAATGTCGACATCTTCGGCCACCGCGCCTGCGTCGCCACCCGCGCTCGCCGCTGCCGATGCCGAAGCCCTGGTACTCATGCGACGCTCCGGCCCGGCCGCCTTCTTTCCCTTCGCCGCCGCTGACGAAGCTTTTTTCGGTGCCATCCTTTTTCATGTTTCGGGCTTACTCCTGTCCTCCCCACGGACGGCGCCAACTGTTGTGGCTACAGACCAAACAGAGAGAGAGATGGTAGTGGAGAGTGAGGGAGATGAGTGATGGCCTCCGGCTCTCCCCACGGCCTGTATCCATATATATGTACACATGGGGAATGCTTTTATAGTTATACCCTTACATCTGGTTATCCCCTCCGAGGGCACTTATGTCATTACACATAGCCTATCCTGGGCCTTACAACCTCCTACCAGGCCTGCTGGGTTTAGGTGGGGGCCACCCCTACAACAGGATGATATATATATATACCATGCATACACCTTGGCTTCTTTGTTACCATACTTTCAGTTTATCAAAAGCCGAGGACGGCTTTGTTTTTAAGGAGGGGAGGATGATGAGGACATGACCCCTATGTATACAACCATATTTGCTATACTTTTTGTCCTAATTACAAGAGCTCCTACGCACCGCTTAAATTATCCGGTGAGCTCGTTTCAAAGAGATTTTACTTTGCTTGATAAAGAACTTATGATATTACATAATGAGGGTTTGTTGCGTTTGTTATTACATACCGAGATTTATGATCAAGATCATGCAATACGTGAGGCTACACATATGTTAAAACTGAGGATGGTTTTCTATCAAGAAGGGGGGGATGATGTGACCACGCCACCAACACATACGACCATAGCGCCCAATATCAAGATTGAACTAAAGGTGAATTCGTTTCTTCAGTTTCAACATATTTTAAATGAGAATATGATGCTACCTAATGATGAAAACATATATTTTTGTAGCACCACATCACTTTTGCACCAATTCAAGCAAGAGTTCAGCTTGTACACGTTTTGGAATCCAATTCGGCCTCCAGATCAGTTCGGATTCAGCCTGACAGCCCAATTTCAAATGTGCATGACTTTCACAAACGGAGTCCGTTTGAGGTCCACGAGTACTCGATGGAAAGCTTTTTTCGTCCTCTTTCTAATGGATCTAGCCTCATCTCCAGATTCCTCCTGTCTTTGCTGCAATCACTCAAAGAAAGTGCTGCATCACCTGTTTGGGTCAAATTGGGCATCGTAATGTTTGGGCCCAAAGGGGAGGTGCCCCCCTCCTAGGCCCATACTGTTCACGGGGTTACTGTTCACATGAACAATATGTGAATAGTACCACCGCTTTGTTTCTTAGTTTTATGCGGCTTTCCCACCCCTATTTAAGGAGGCTGCACCCTTCTAGTTTTCTTGGATTTCGTTTGATTAGTTTTTCCATGGTGAAAACTTTTGTTCTTCACTTGTGTCAGCTAGACCAACCGTAAAGAACCTCTATAGAATCCCACCTTTTGAGATCCATATAAATATTTGCAATTTTAGATTGCTTGTTATCTTATTCTTGCGTGTTCCTCGGTTGCATGTGGGAATAGACCTTCGTGGTCAGGTCAACCGCATTCTTGGCACGGTTGATAACATCTTGGGGTTGGTTCAACGATTGCTAAGGCACAAGTGACATCGTACGGTTGTAGTTGGATCGCAAGGGTCAACTCCACCAAAATCGAAGTTGTCATCCTATCGGAAGATCAGGACCTCATCGCCTCATCAGCAGATGACGATTCGGTCTATTTTCGATGCAGTTTCTTTTTGAGCTTTGATTTTAAATCATCGTAATGTGCCAGAGGATGCATACGAAGTCCAATCGGGGTGTTGTACTCAGTTTTATTTCGTGACTTGATTTCATATGCATGGAGTTTACGATGCCGTCGAAACCTATTGTGGAGGAAAGTTTCGCACCAACTCAGACCGATCCGAAAACCATGTTGATGAGGACATCCTTTCCATGCACACAACCATGCTGACTCCACATTAAACTGAAACTGATGCGGATACGTACATGCTTAGCACTTTTCAGTCAAATACATTATTTCATTGGAAAGAAGTATTGAGCCGCATTAAATATTATCAGGTGAATTTGTTTCTTAATAAATTTTCTTCTATTCGTGGGAATGATATACTACCTTATGCCAAATCCTTATTTATTATTAGGTTTGAATATTATGATGATTCTGGGGCCAAAGGAAAGGAGAAAGCCAAACAGCCCACGCAGCTGATTAAGGAGGAAAGAAGCCCATGCAGTGGGAGAGCAAAAGGGGAGAAGCGCAAGGACTTAAACTACAAGTTTTGGATAAGATTTTCAAGCCAAATTCGGACTTCCCACGTGCTCAACCCAATTCAAACTCGGATTCAACTCAGAATTCAATTCGGATTCGGTTCAGGACAGCCTGACAGGCAGTTACTAAAAAGGTCATAACTTTTATAAACGGAGTGCGATTTAGGTGTTCTTGTACTTGTTGGAAAGATAATTTCAAGGGATACGCAATGGATCTGGTCCCAGCTTACAATTCATCACGGATAAAAAGTTATGACTGAAACAATATGTCGGGTGAAAAATATAGTTTACTTGTTGTCAGAGTTTGTATCCAAAACCATATAGGGTTGAGTTGTAATTGGTTTGGGGACCATATGGACATCCCAAGGGGCTATGTAAGCCTTGTATTGGCAGCCTTTAGAGGGAGACCAACTTTATGCATAAGATTGAAATATAGCTATTGCTTGTTCTTTCAACACCAGAGTTCATGCGAGGACTTTGAGAGAGAACTAGGCAATCCATTGTTCGTTCTGCAATTCAAGGTCAAGCTGTTGTTCCATTGGGAATTGGGGACTTGGCGTTCGTCGTTTGTGGTCTCATGACGAACAATTATCCGGTGTGTTTTGGGTGTATTCCGAAGAGTTGAGGGTTCATGCATTGGCGCGAGTGTTCAACTAGCGACATCGTCTACTTCGCATCAACTATCCACGGTTCCTCACTGAGAAGATCGGGACCCCTCCCCGTATCATGTGGTATCAGAACCAAGTTTACTCGGTGAGAACTTCTTTACCCGTAGTTAGTAGATTGGTTTTTCTTTGCTATAGTCCAGAAAAAAAATTTGCTCCACAAAAAGAGTTAATTTCCGTTGTCCAAACCCCGTTGTAGTTTTCAATCTGTTAGTTTTGGTTTGCTAAATTGAATTTGTGTCCGTCTTAGCATTGTCTAGTTGCTGGTCATATCTTTGTTCCATTAAAAATCCAAACAAAAAAATTCCCCACCCCAAACCCTAATTCCAATTCGGCTGATTTTTCCTTTCTCTGCAGCCGCCACCAAAAATGCCATAACTTTTGATTCTGAAATTATGTTTGAGTGAGATCACCGCCATTAGATTCAGAACTTCATTGTCCATCTATCTGTAAAATTTCACGTCATTCCGGCTAGGCAGTTAAGAGATATATGTGGTGAAAGTTGACCCAAATTTCTAAATTGAGTCTGCAACAGTCGGCACTTCTTAATTTTGTGCGAATTTTTCGGTCGGTTTCCAGAACATGGGCCCAAAACAAAAGTTGTAGAAAAAGCTGTCACAAAACTGAGAAATGATTGAACAAAAGGCAACTGACAAAAAGTTACGGCCGAAATACCGACATGCTGTCCAATAGACAGAAATCCTCAGTTTTCAAGTTTTGGGTCAACCCTTGTGTTCTTCAATTCCAGATTGCATTCTGTTGTGGTTATAGACCAAACAGAGAGAGAGTGTGGTAGTGGAGAGTTGAGTAAGTGAATGGCTTCGGGTCTTTCCCCATGTCCTATGTCCTACATATATACATCCACATGGGGAGTGCTTTTACAGTTATACCCTTACACATGAGTACTTCCCTAAGGGGTATTTTTGTCACTATACATGTCCCATTCTGGGCCTTACATTCTCTTAACAGGCCTGCTGGGCTTAGGTTGGGGCCACCCCTACAACAGGAGCCTCTCATGCTGAAGGGCTTCACGGGCCGAAGCCATGTTGCTGAGCCCTTTGGCCCCCTCCGTCCCTGCGGCCTGTGATCTTTTTCAGCGTTCGAAGTGTAGTGTTCGCCTTATTGCGAAGGTATGGCGCCGGGCGGCTTGGCGAAGGCTTCGTCACCCACAGACTCCATCGCGGGGTCGGGGTTGTCGTCTGGAGCGAAGATCGAAGTCGAGGTTGGCCTCGCCACCGAGGGGCTGGAGTGGGGTTGTTGGCAGAGTCAAATGCGTCGGCATAGAGGGCGGAGCGGGTCGTAAGTCGTTGCGCGCGCGCGCGTCTTTGGCGCCGAGCGCCCTTGACGATAAGCGGCTGCCAGCCTACCCAGCGGGGCTTGATTGACGCGACGCGAGACTTGAGGGGGCGTGGTGATTCCATGCTGCGACGTTCTTCTCCTGGCGCGGATCTTGGAGCATCGCGGTGGTACGATGCTGCGACGCTCCCCCGCCGGTTGGACTCCTGCCGGTTGGACTTTCGCTGGTTGGGTTCCGCCGGCTGGACTTCTGCCGGTTGGCTTCCTGCTGGTTGGACTTTCGCCGGTTGGGCTTCCGCCGGATGGACTTCTGCCGGTTGGACTTTCGCCGGTTGGGCTTCCGCTGGATGGACTTCTGCCGGTTGGCTTCCTGCCAGTTGGACTTTCGCCGGTTGGGCTTCCCCACTGATGGGGTATATATAGCGTGCTATTGTAACATTGTACCTGCATCGTGCACTCGGATAGGTGCTGCTCCCCTAAAATGGGCCCCTTCAGTGCATCCACATTCCATGGCGGCACTACGCGGCTCGGGGAATGTTGATGTACTGATGGAGGCCTATTTTTCTCGGGAGCTTGGTTAGCGTCTGTTAACGGCAACTGCTCGCACCTGCTGTGCTTGCTCCGTATTTCTGCATATGATGGCAAGGTTTGCCCTGTTCTCTTTGACAGGCTCACCTTCAGTCGGGGCTTCTGATCAAGCCCGCCTTTCAAAAGAATATTGATGTACTGAAGGTGGTCTGTTTATGAGAACAAGCCAAACTTGGCGTGAGATAACCTGCGCCGGTGCAATGTGTGGGGAATGCCGTCGGACATGCCATCCCACCGAGGCGGTGCCTACAAGGCGGGCAGCGAGGTGGTGGTCCGAAGCCGCTGGTCTCCTGCCTTGGAGGATAGCAGCCACGGAGAGCAGGCGTCTGTGGGGTAGTCCGGGGGTGCTACGCACGTGGGGATAAGTGCGCGGGCGCTTCGTCCTCTAATCTCTGAAATGGTGGTGGCAGAGCTGGCGCCTTAGTCACAGTAGTGGCTTCGACGTGGCAGCAACGGAGCCGGCGCCTAGTCTAAGTAGACGCGCGAGCACTCCGTCCCCCACGCTTACAAGTGGTGGCAGCGGAGCTGGCGCCTAGTCGAAGTAGACGCACGAGCGCTCCGTCCCCTACGCTTTGAAGTGGTGGCAGCAGAGCTGGCGCCTAGTAGAAGTAGACGCGCGAGCGCTCCGTCCCCTATGCTTCGAAGTGTTGGCAATGGAGCTGGTGCCTAGTCGAAGCAGACGCGCGAGCGCTCCGTCCTCCACCCTTCGAAGTGGTGGCAGCGGAGCTGGCGCCTTGTCGAATTAGACACACGTGCCGCCAGCAGGCGCTTCGTACCTACGGGGTGGAGCGTCTCGGGGATGCCTTCGAGGTGTCAGGGGTGACGGTAAGTACTCATACGACTGCGCTTGGGCCTGCTGAGCTTGCTAAGCCATTCTGTTTTGCAGACGCTTGTGCTGGGGCAGGCCTTGCAAACGGCCTATACTCGCGCTCAAAGGGCGCTTGAGGATAGGCTGCGAGCCGCCGAGGAGCAGCTACACGAAGCCTCGGGGGCCCGCTCTGCCCAGGATGCCCGCATCCGCCAACTGGAGGCAGAGTGCGCTGAAGCGAAGGTGCACGCCGAGGGACTTGCCGCGTCGGCGCGGGAGTCGGCCGTGGAGGCTGCGCAGCAGGAGTTTGCGGCGGAGCGTGATGGCCTTCTGCAACAGGTCGCCTCACTGGAGAAGGAAAAAGGCGAACTTGCCTTGACTCTAGCGGAGCACGACCAGACGCTTGGCGAAGCCTCGGTGGCTGCATGGAATGCCATGCAAGCGCTAGAGAACCATCTCGAAGGGCTCGTGGCAAAGGTGCCGGACCGCACCTTTGGCCCAGAGGAGCTGGCTCGGACCCTCCGCTGGATCGGGGATGCCGCCGACGTCGCGCGCGGCGCCGCAACGACCTTCGGCAACCACTGTGCGTACGCATCGGCCTGCATGGTGTGCGCACTCCTTCGGCACCGTGGTTGCACGCACGTCGCCGGGCTAGAGGACCCCCAGCTGGAGATGCCTGGCGGGGCTGGAGTAATGTTCGGTGCCGTCCGAGCCGTTCGTCGCGCCGTCAAGCACTTCCACGAGCAGATCTGGGAGTACGTCGGGGAGGCTGCCACGCGGGACGAGCTCCGAAAGTCACTTTTCGGGGAGGGGAGCCTCGGCCAACTTCTGGACGAGGTCCCGCGGCGCGATGAGGGCAGCGCTGAGGTCTCCGAAGGCGCCGGGAACCCGCAGGTGTGACGCTGGGTTTACTAGGTGTAGGCGTGCGTTGTAATGCTCCCGCCTTTCTTGTGAATGAGGCGCGCGTTCGCTTTACCAATTCTGACTTTCACCTGTGTCCCGGGCAGCTTCCTTGCTGGGGCCGACTACTTGTGTCCGACCTTGCGACCCGACGGCGCCTTCGACGCTGGCGAAGGGCCGAAGAGTCGCTGAACTTCTGGGCGGGCCGATCTTCTTCTAGCGGGACCTCGGCCTTATGGCGCGTTAAGGACGAGCCTGCCGAGTAGCCACCTAGAACGGTAGAGATGTTGGCACGCCTTTGTACTTATAAGATTTTTCCAATATATAGACCTCCTGGTAATTAGGATATGCGCGGTCATGCTATGCAGGGACAAGATCCCCACATTCAAGGTTCGCCGTTGGTGTGATAGCCGCGCGAGCGGTGTCTCCCGCCCGTCGAATCGGGCGGCAATGCGCTCGCGGGGTTCGTGTGTTGCTTACTCCGTAGAGCTAGCGTGTGCAAAGGCAGTCGTTGATACGACGACCTGTTTAAAGTCTCTTGGACTGGCGCGTGCCAAGGCGGACCTCCGCACTACGACCTGTTTAAAGTCTCATGGACTGGCGCGTGCGAAGGCGGACCTCCGCACTACGACCTGTTTAAAGTCTCGTGGACTGGCGCGTGCGAAGGCGGACCTCCGTACTACGACCTGTTTAAAGTCTCGTGGACTGGCGCGTGCGAAGGCGGACCTCCGCACTACGACCTGTTTAAAGTCTCATGGACTGGCGCGTGCGAAGGCGGACCTCCGTCCCCCCGCCCCGAGGTGGGGCAGCCTCTGGTGTATCCCATATTCCACGTGCGCGCCGACGCTGGGGCCAGCCTCTGGCACGCTACGTCGGTACTCTGGAGCTCTTGGAGTTGGTTTCCATAGTACACCCTACGTACACCTCCCGTGATGTGCGAAGGCGAGCCTCGACGCGCTGAGGAGGTGCGCGATTTGGCAGCCACGCAAGATTCGCGCCGCGGTCGCGCTTTGCCAAGCGCACAGGGACAGCATTCGCATCTTATTTACACTCCGTATAGTGCGTGGGACCGATTTCCACGTCTTATTTAAACTCCGGGGAGTACGCACAAGTACGAAGTCCCTGGCATGCGCGGGGTTCGTGTCTTATTTATACTTAGTAGAGTGCGCAGGGAGAACATCCGCATCTTATTTATACTCCGTAGAGTGCGTGGGGTCGACATCCACATCATATTTATACTCTGGAGAGTACGCACAGGGATGAAGTCCTTGGCGTGCGCGGGGTTCGCGTCTTGTTTATACTCAGTAGAGTGCGTAGGGAGAATATCCGCGTCTTATTTATACTCCGTAGAGTGCGTGCAGAGGCGTCCCCCCACACGTCTTTGTTTATACTCATGCCCGTGTCGTTGACGGAGAGTGCACACGCGAACGTGCGTCTTTGTTTTGTACTCATACCCGTGTCTTTGACGGAGAGTGCACACGCGAACGTGCATCTTTGTTTATACTCATGCCCGTGTCTTTGACGGAGAGTGCACACGCGAACGTGCGTCTTTGGTTTATACTCATACCCGTGTCTTTGACGGAGAGTGCACACGCGAACGTGCGTCTTTGTTTATACTCATGCCCGTGTCTTTGACGGAGAGGGCACACGCGAACGTGCGTCTTTGGTTTATACTCATACCCGTGTCTTTGACGGAGAGTGCACACGCGAACGTGCGTCTTTGGTTTATACTCATGCCCGTGTCTTTGACGGAGAGCGCACACGCGAACGTGCGTCTTTGGTTTATACTCATACCCGTGTCTTTGACGGAGAGTGCACACGCGAACGTGCGTCTTTGGTTTATACTCATACCCGTACCCCTGGCTACGGAGAGTGCACACGCGAACGTGCGTCTTTGGTTTATACTCATACCCGTACCCCTGGCTACGGAGAGTGCACACGCGAATGTGCGTCTTTGGCTTATACCTCGGGAGTACGCACGTAGGCGAAGCCTCCGCGCGCTCTCGCCGCGTATCTTTGCATAATGATAGCAGATGGCGACAAACGGAACTTTGTTTCATTCCCGTTTGTGCGGGTAAGCGATTACATGTGGCGGAGGTACTAACCACTTGTCTCTGGCGCGACCGGAGCCTCTAGTAGTTGCGCTAGCTGTAGGGCTTGCCGAGCCGTCCCCGGATGACACCGCGGGAGCCCTTGCTGTGGTGCCGATTCTAAGTGTGCCGTTGGTCGCCGCGACGGGGATCTCTGGTGACGTGCTCAATGCGCCGGGCCATGTACTGGTCGCCACGAACGGTAATGATGGCCCGCGGCCCCAGGAGCTTCATGCATAAATAGCCGTGATGCGGTACCGCCCCGAAGGAGTTGAGGACCGGACGCCCCAGTATGGCATTGTAAGGGTATGGGAGATCGACGATGTCGAATATGGCATCTTCGACCCTTGCATTGTCATCCTGGCCGAAGGAGACCTGACGGCATATTTGACCGAGCGACCGTAGAGGTTGTCCTCCGAAACCTTGCAACGGGACTCCCGACGGGCTGTGGCGGCTTCGGGGTATCCCCATCTAGTCGAAGGCTGCCGCAAACAGAACATTCGTGGAGCTGCCGCCGTTGACTAGGGCACGTCCCACGTCGCATCGCGCTATAACAACCCGGACGACTAGGGGGTCCTGGTGAGGAGGTTCCACGCCTTGGGCATCGGCGGGGGTGAACGTGACCTCATGCTGTGCCCAATCCGGTGGTGTCTGCGCAGGGTATGCCGCCACGTGGTGTAGCCTTCGTACGTAGGCCTTCCGCTGCCATGCTGAGGCGAACTCCAACGAGGAGCCTCCAGAGATGACACTGATAACCCTGCGATGGGTGGCCTCCGGAGCCTGTAGCTGCAGAAAGCCCTCCTGAGGCTGCTGCACATGGGCCTGGATCCGTAGAGGGCCCTCGTGGGGCTGCGTCCCTTGTGCCTGGATGTGCACGGGGGCTTCGTATGGGTGCTGTACGTGGGCCACCATGGGCGGGCGTGCTTCCAGGTTCCTGTCCCTGGTGACGCTCTCGCGGAGCGCCGCGATAGAGGTGCACGTGCGCGTGTCGTGGTTGCCGCGACCATGGACTGCGCACCACAGCCCCTGGTGTTGGTCGTCGTAATCTCCCCGGCCTCTATCATCGCGGCCCCGGCCACGGCCGCGTCCCCGGCCTCGGCGCCCCCGACCGCCCCGACCCGCGGGAGCGCTTTCGTCGGAACCGCCTTCGATGTCGAGGACGTACCGGCCTCGCCGCGACTTCTGCTGGCCACGCTTGGGCCTATCGGACGGCTCCTTGTGCGGGGCGTCCTTGTGGTCGGGCGCGTCCTTGGACGACTCCTGCTTACGTTTTCCCTTCGAAGAACCGTCCTTCGGCGGATCTTCGGCTTTTGCCGAGGCACCGGCCTGGATGGTGTCGGAGTCGTCGCCTTGTCGCCGCCGTGCGTCCTCTTCCGACCTGGCGTATTCCTCCATCTTGTCAAAGAGCTTCGTCACTGTCTTGATTGGCTTCCGTGCGTTATACTCGGCCATTGGGCCCGGGCGAAGGCCCTGTATAGCTGCGTTAACCACGGTGGTTTCGTTAACATCTTTGACTTGACAACGTATCTTCGCGAAGCGTTTGAAGTTGTCCCGAAGCTTCTCTGAAGGTTTCTACTTCACGGCGAAGAGCTGGTCCGCGTCAACCCGCTCGACATAATTTCCTTGAAAGTTGTTGTGAAGGCGGTCGCGGATCTGCACCCATGCGTAGATGGAGTTCGGCTCTATGGTAAAAACCAGGAGAGCGCCACTCCCTGCAATGCGAGGGGGAGCCCCTTCGCCTTTGTGGTGTCATCTCCGCCCGCGGCCTCGATTGTGGTTTCATACACGCGCACGAACTCGCGGGGGTCCGTGTCGCCTTTGTAGAGCTCGATGACACTGGGGAATTTGAAGTCTTCGGGCCACGCCGCCTGCTGTAGTCCTGCCAAAGTGGGGACTCTGGATCGACGCGCCGCAGTGGGACGCGGCTGGATGTGGGGGCGTCGCGGCTGTCCGCCCTTTCCGGCGTGGGCTCTGGCACGACCACCGGCGCGACCTGCTGGCTCCGAGCCTCTTGTATGTCTCAGACAGCCCCGCGAAGATCCCCTAGCTCCTGCTGGAATGCTTTGAGGGCCGCCAGCAGGGCACTTTCCACCGCCTGCGCGGGCGGGGCTGCAGGCACACCCAGCGAACGGGTCGGCACGGGTACGACCGCCTCGCGAGCTCCCGAGCTGCCAGTTGCTCCGTTGTGGCTACATCCAACTGCCCGGTCCGCGCTACCGGCGAGCGTCGCGGCGAGGGCGGCGAGGTTGGTTGCTGTCCCGTCGGCGGGGTCAGTCGTCGCAGTGCCGGTGACGGGGTTGGTCGTCGTAGTGCCGATGACGGGGTCGGTCATCGCAGCGCGGGTGACGGGGTCGGTCGTCGCAGCGCCGGTGACGGGGTCGGTCGTCGCAGCACGAGCGTCGATGTCCTCGACCACCATGCCTGCGTCGTCGCCCACGCCCGCAACAGCCGATGCCGAAGCCCTGGTGCCCATGCGACGCTCCGACCCGGCCGCCTTTTTTCCCTTCGCCGCCGTTGACGAAGCTTTTTTCGGTGCCATCCTTCTTCAGGTTTCAGGCTTGCTCCCGTCCTCCCCACGGACGGCGCCAACTGTTATGGTTACAGACCAAACAGAGAGAGAGATGGTAGTGGAGAGTTGGGAGAAGTGACCGTAATGGCCTGGGTCCCCCCATGGCCTGCATTCCATATATATATACACATGGGGAGTGCTTTTGCAGTTATACCCTTATATCTGAATATCTCCTTCAGGGGCACTTATGTCATTACACATGGCCTATTCTGGACCTTATAACCTTCTACCAGGCCTGCTGGGTTTAGGTGGGGGCCACCCCTACAACAGGTCTCATACACGCGCATGAACTCTCGCGGGTCGGAGTCACCTTTGTAGGCCTCGATGACGCTCGGGAACTTGAAATCTTCAGGCCATGCCGCGTGTTGGAGGCCCGCGGAGAGCGGGGACTCCGGGTCTACGCGCCGTAACGGGACGCGACTAGACGTAGGGGCATCGCGGCTATCCGCCCTCTCCGGAACGGGTTCGGATGCCACCGCCGGGGGGCGTGTTGGCTCCGAGCCTCTTGCATGTCCCGCATAGCTCCACGGAGGTATGTCAGCTCCCGTTGAAAGGCGCTGAGGCCCTCCAGCAGGGCAGTCTCCACCGCGGGCCTGGCTGGGGCCATCGGTGCGCTTGGCGGTGCTACCGGCATGGCGGTGACGACGGCCTGCACGCCTAGGCTGCCCGTCGCGTTGTCCTGGAGGATCCTGGAGCCGGTGACGAGGTTCGCGTCGCCGCTGGGGCCATTCACCGCTTCTACGCCGGGTGGAAAACCGGATGCGCCTGCGTTGCCATCTCCGGGGTTGGTCGTCGGGGCAGAGCTGGTGGGGTCGGGCGTTGTGTCGCTGGCAGGGTTGGTCATCGCGTCGATGGCGGGGTTCCCGGTCGCACCTGCACCACCACTCGTACCTGCGGCTGCTAAAGCCGAAGCCCTAGTGCTGACGCAAGACTTCGCCGCTTCCGCCCTTGTTGTGGCTACAGACCAAACAGAGAGAGAGATGGTAGTGGAGAGTGATGAAGATAAGTGCGGTTGCCTGGGTCCTCCCCATGGCTTACCCATATATATATACACAAGAGGAATGCTTTTACAGATATACCCTTACATCTGGTTATCCCCTCTGGGGCAGGTATGTCATTACACATGGCCTATTCTGGGCCTTATAATCTCTTACCAGGCCTGCTGGGTTTAGGTGGGGGCCACCCCTACGACAGGAGCCTCTCATGGTGAAGGGCTTCACAGGGCCGAAGCCATGTCGCCGAGTCCTTTGGCCCCCTCCGTCCCCTGCGGCATGTGAATGCCTCCAGGCTTGTGGTTGGGAAGCCCGAAGTCTGGGATGGTGTTAGCGGAGGCGGATGCCTGATTCAAAGCAGGCGCGCGCGCTCCGTCCCTTATCCTTCGAACTGGTGGGCAGCGAAGCTGGCGCCCAAGTCGAAGTAGACGCGCGCGCTCCGTCCCCTACCCTTCGAACTGGTGGCAGCGAAGCTGGCGCCCATGTCGAAGTAGACGCGCGCGCTCCGTCCCCTACCCTTCGAATGGCTGGAAGCGAAGCTGGCGCCCAAGTCGAAGTAGACGCGCGCGCTCCGTCCCCTACCCTTCGAACGGGTGGAAGCGAAGCTGGCGCCCAAGTCGAAGTAGACGCGCGCGCTCCGTCCCCTACCCTTCGAACGGGTGGCAGCGAAGCTGGTGCCCAAGTCGAAGTAGACGCGCGCGCTCTGTCCCCTACCCTTCCAACGGGTGGCGGCGAAGCTGGCGCCCAAGTCGAAGTAGACGCGCGCGCTCCGTGCCCTACCCTTCCAACGGGTGCACGTGAAGCTGGCGCCCAAGTCGAAGTAGATGCGCGCGCTCCGTCCCCTACCCTTCGAATGGGTGGCGGCGAAGCTGGCGCCCAAGTCGAAGTAGACGCGCGCGCTCCGTCCCCGACCCTTCGAACGGGTGGCAGCCAAGCTGGCGCCCATGTCGAGTAGAGGCGCGCACTCCGTCCCCTACCCTTCGAACGGGTGGAAGCGAAGCTGGCGCCCCAGTCGAAGTAGACGCGCGCGCTCCGTCCCCTACCCTTCGAACGGGTGGCAGCGAAGCTGGCGCCCAAGTCGAAGTAGACGCGCGCGCTCCGTCCCCTAGCCTTCGAACGGGTGGAAGCGAAGCTGGCGCCCAAGTCGAAGTAGACGCGCGCGCTCCGTCCCCTACCCTTCGAACGGGTGGCAGCGAAGCTGGCGCCCAAGTCGAAGTAGACGCGCGCGCTCAGTCCCCTACACTTCGAACGGGTGGAAGCGAAGCTGGCGCCCCAGTCGAAGTAGACGCGCGCGCTCCGTCCCCTACCCTTCGAATGGGTGGCACCGAAGCTGGCGCCCAAGTCGAAGTAGACGCGCGCGCTCCGTCCCCTACCCTTCGAACGGGTGGAAGCGAAGCTGGCGCCCAAGTCCAAGTAGACGCGCGCGCTCCGTCCCCTACCCTTCGAATGGGTGGCGGCGAAGCTGGCGCCCAAGTCGAAGTAGACGCGCGCGCTCCGTCCCCTACCCTTCGAACGGGTGGACGCGAAGCTGGCGCCCAAGTCGAAGTAGACGCGCACGCTCCGTCCCCTACCCTTCGAACGGGTGGCAGCGAAGCTGGCGCCCAAGTCGAAGTAGACGCGCGCGCTCCGTCCCCTACACTTCGAACGGGTGGAAGCGAAGCTGGCGCCCCAGTCGAAGTAGACGCGCGCGCTCCGTCCCCTACCCTTCGAACGGGTGGCAGCGAAGCTGGCGCCCAAGTCGAAGTAGACGCGCGCGCTCCGTCCCCTAGCCTTCGAACGGGTGGAAGCGAAGCTGGCGCCCAAGTCGAAGTAGACGCGCGCGCTCCGTCCCCTACCCTTCGAACGGGTGGCAGCGAAGCTGGCGCCCAAGTCGAAGTAGACGCGCGGGCTCCGTCCCCTACCCTTCGAACGGGTGGCGGTGAAGCTGGCGCCCAAGTCGAAGTAGACGCGCGCGCTCCGTCCCCTACCCTTCGAACGGGTGGATGCGAAGCTGGCGCCCAAGTCGAAGTAGACGCGCGCCCTCCGTCCCCTACCCTTCGAACGGGTGGCAGCGAAGCTGGCGCCCAAGTCGAAGTAGATGCGCGCGCTCCATCCCCTACCCTTCGAACGGGTGGCAGCGAAGCTGGCGCCCGTGTCGAAGTAGACGCGCGCGCTCCGTCCCCTACCCTTCGAACGGGTGGAAGCGAAGCTGGCGCCCCAGTCGAAGGAGACGCGCACGCTCCATCCTCTACCCTTCGAACGGGTGGTAGCGAAGCGGGCGCCCAAGTCGAAGCAGACGCGCGCGCTCCGTCCCCTACCCTTCGAACGGGTGGAAGCGAAGCTGGCGCCCAAGTCGAAGTAGACGCGTGCGCTCCGTCCCCTACCCTTCGAACGGGTGGCGGCGAAGCTGGCGCCCAAGTCGAAGTAGACGCGCGCGCTCCGTCCCCTAACCTTCGAACGGGTGGACGCGAAGCTGCCGCCCAAGTCGAAGTAGACGCGCGCGCTCCGTCCCGTACCCTTCGAACGGGTGGCAGCGAAGCTGGCGCCCAAGCCGAAGTAGACGCGCGCGCTCCGTGCCCTACCCTTCGAACGGGTGGAAGCGAAGCTGGCGCCCAAGTCGAAGTAGACGCGCGGGCTCCGTCCCCTACCCTTCGTACGGGTGGCTGCGAAGCTGGCGCCCAAGTCGAAGTAGACGCGCGCGCTCCGTCCGCTACCCTTCGAATGGGTGGCCGCGAAGCTGGCGCCCAAGTCGAAGTAGACGCGCGCGCTCCGTCCCCTACCCTTCGAACGGGTGGCAGCGAAGCTGGCGCCCATGTCGAAGTAGACGCGCGCGCTCCGTCCCCTACCCTTCGAACGGGTGGTAGCGAAGCTGGCGCCCAAGTCGAAGTAGACGCGCGCGCTCCGTCCCCTACCCTTCGAACAGGTGGCGGCGAAGCTGGCGCCCAAGTCGAAGTAGACGCGCGCGCTCTGTCCCCTATCCTTCGAACGGGTGGACGCGAAGCTGGCGCCCCAGTCGAAGTAGACGCGCGCGCTCCGTCCCCTACCCTTCGAACGGGTGGCAGCAAAGCTGGCGCCCAAGTCGAAGTAGACGCGCGCGCTCCGTGGCTATTGTGACCTTTCAGTCTGGTAGTGCGCTTTTAATGGCGGCTTGAATCACGCCGACGCCTGACCTGGCAGAAGTCAGGCTATCGCGTCGTGCAGTCTGCCCTGCTGCAGGTGGGGCACGTGGCGACTCACGATTGGTGCGTCGTGGGATGTGAGCGGTTGCGTGACCGCGGCCGTTCGCCTCGTCCCTCGGGAAATTGGACGCGTGTTGAAGATGTAGGGGCGTTGTGCTCTGCTTGGCCACCTACCTGACACGGCCCTCTAGGTTCCGGCGGTTCTTCGTTCCAAATCTTGGATTACCGAATCGCTGGGAATTTGATCCGTTTGTGCGCTGAGCCACAAGGCAGGCGAGCGGCCTTTATAAGGTGCTAGTGTTGGGGTGGAGGCACCCTTTCTTGCTTTGCTTTTTGATCTGCCGCTTCGCTTCCGCCCGTGCTAATTCTCACGCCAGTTGCTCCTTTGCCTGCATCTTCCTCCCTTGTCGCGAAGAGCGATGGCCAGCCAGGACGACGCTGCCTACCACCCCCGCAGTGGTTCCTTGCCTAGCCAGGGCGAGGCGACCCATCCTTCTCGGGAGTACAAATTGGTGCCGCGGGGGAGCTCGCGCGCCAACAAGTGGTGGAACGCCATGGAGCACTCGGGAGGCTCCTGCTCCCGTGTGCTGGGGAAGAGCCGCATGACTGAAGGGGCGCTGCAGCGACTCGTGGATGAGGGGAAGATCGTGGATCACAATGGGGCTCGCCTACCCCGTCGGGACGAGACGGAGCCGAAGCCCAGGGCCATGGAGGCTATTGTTTTTGTGGCGTTCTTCGATGCCGGCCTTCGAATGCCCTGCACGCTGTTTGTGGGCGAAGTCCTGCGGGCCTACCAGTTGGAGCTAGCCCAGTTAACGCCCCACGCGATACTCCGCCTAGCCATCTTCACATGGGCGATGCGGACAGAGGGGTGGCGTCCCAGCGCGAGCTTATTCGCCACCCTGCACGACGCACACTGTCGACCCAGAAAGGTTGACGGGGCGGTGTCCAACTTCGGCGGTGTGGACTTCGTGCTCCGGGCGTCCTGCGCGACGTTGTTCCCTGTGCCAGCCTTGTCAGGGCAGTGGGCGGCCGGCTGGACGCGGTGTTGGTTCTATTACACCGTGACCGACAAGAGCAGAATGCATTGCCGAGGTGGGCCGATCTTGTTTAACAGCACGCCGAGTCTGAAGGCGGAGATCAACGACACGCAGAAGCTACAGAGCCTTGTCGGTGTCGCCCGTCGAATGAGCGTGCGCGACCTAGCCGAGGAGTTCACGATGTATGGGGCGGCGCCACTCTCCTCCCGGGGAAAGTATGTTGGACAGAACGGCCCCCGCGAGGACGGGTTCGACCCATCCGTGTCTCGCCTGCTGCCGTCGTCCGCCCCTTGTAAGTCGCCCAGTACGCTTTACGCGCGCCATTGTATCTGTTTGGCTTCCGCCTAACTGACACGATCTCCTGCACAGTGGCCCGGCTAGAAGATGCGGAGCGCGCGGTTGCGGCGCTCCTCGGCCCGTACACGCTTAAGGAGCTCCGGGCTCGCAAGGCCGCAGTCAAGGCAGCTAAGCAGGGGCGGGTAAACCGCACCTGCGAGGCTGTGGGCATTGCCGTGCCCGAGCGTGCGGTGCCGGAAGAGCTTCCCGCCGGGACTCCGGGCGCTCAGGGCGGTGGTAGCCCTTCGGGGGTGCTATCTTCGCGACGCCGGGCCCGTTCCCCGGCAGCCATACGCGACCCTGCAGCTCCCCGGTGGCTAGCCCAGCTGAGACGAGGCGTGCACCGGCGGTGGACCTGGCCATACTGCTTCGGAGGGGCGCACCGCCGCGGATCCCCCGGCACCTTCTGCCGACGCCCACGAGCCCGTGCTTGGGCTCGCGGCCGTCGTTGAGTTGGAACTCATCAACCCGGGGGGTGGCGCCATTCCTGGCGAGCCAACCGCGGTGGAAGGTGCGTTATCAACCGCAGCGGCCGACGAGGGCGTGCCCCCTACAGAGGAAGCCGTGGGGGCAACAGTGACTGGAGCTGGTCCTGCCGTGGAAGACTCGCCTGTGCCACCGCAGGCGAAACGTCCTCGGATGCAGTCCCCGCCGCCAACTAGGGGTCGATACGCTGCTGCGGGGCCTTGCCGCGGGATTACGGCGCCTGGCACGGCCGAGAAGACATTTTCCCCGAGCGTCGAGGCGCCTGCCTCCCCCTGGGCGGTCGAACCGGCGCCACCTCCGACCGCGACGAGGGACGCAGGAGGTAGGTGTGAGTCCCTTTCTTCACCTGACTTCGCGAGACTCTCTCCGATCTGCTCGCTCATTCTGCCGACATCAGGTGAGACGACGTCTCCCATGCGTGGCGAAGGATCGAGCAGCGGAGGTATGCGCGAAGTTGGGAGCCTTGTGCAGGATGCCCCGCAGGTGTCCGCTGCTGCTGACGTGGCCGTGGCCGTGATAAATCTGGGCGCTTTGGGGCCGGGGCTCGCTCGCTCGGACTTCCTCCCTCGCCCGGAGGTATTTTGCGACCTCACCTCAGCGCAGAGCGTGCCGATAACGACCTCAACCGAGAGACGCTGTCGTCATGCGCGGGGGACCTCCTAGCGCTCGCGCTGCAGGCCTCCGAGATGAGGGTAAATACATGCGCTTCTGTTTGTAAGGTATTTCTGGGCGCCTGCTGATTTGTTGTTTCTGCCAGACGCTTGCCCTCAGCCGGTCCTTTGACGAGGCCCGCGTCTGGGAGCGGAGGGCTCTGGAAGCCAGCCTCCGTGAAGCAAACACTGCTCTCGCCGCGAAGGATGAAGAACTTCGCGCGCTGGGGGACGCCTTGGTGGCCGCACAACTCGAGGCCATGGAAGCTCAGATCGCCACGGCTGGGGAGCGCGCCGCCTTCGTGCAGCAGATCGCCGTCCTAGAAGGGGAGAAGGCCCAGCTGGCGGAGTCTGCTGCCGAGAACCGCCGTGCCCTGGAAAATGCGTCCCTGTCGGCATGGCGGGCCATGGAGGCTCTGAACCAGACCCTCCGGGATCTGTGCGTTCGAGTGCCGGACATTACGCACAGGCCGGAGGCCCTGTCGGAGTCGCTCGGGCTGATCGAGGAGGGGGCCAGCGTTGCCCTTCGTGGCGCCAGGACCTTTGGCGAGCACTGCGGCTATGTTGGTGCGTGCTTCGCCCTCGCCCTGCTTCACACTCGTGGGTGTAGGCATACCCATGAGCTAGCGAACCCTCAACTGGATCCTCCCGACCGCCCAGAGGTTATGTCGGACGCCATCCGTTCCATCGGGTCTAGCCTGCAGAACTTCCATCAACGGATCTGGGGCCGCTTCGGGGAAGGTGCGGCGAGGGTCGCCGTGCAGCAGACGTTGCATGGGGAGGGGGACCTCCTCCAGTGGCTTGAAGGGGTCCTTCAGCGCCATGGTGACGACGGCGCGGGCTCGTCCACGCCGCGCCAAGGCTGAGCGGTTGGTCGGGAGGGCAGGGGGATGACGCTCTGCGTCCTACGCTTGTAACCATGTAACCCCCTTGCGTTTATAATGGAACCAAATAGCACCTTATGCTTGGTGTTACCTGCCACCGAACGTGGAGGGCAGGTCTGCGCGTCTCGTTTATACTCCGTGGGGTGGCGCGTGCGGAGGCGAACCTCGACGCTACGACTTCTTTATAGTCCGGAGACTCGCGCGTGCGGAGGCGAACCTCGACGCTATGTCTTATTTAAAGTCCGTGGACTGGTGTGTGCGGAGCTAGGCTCGACGCTACGTCTTCTTTATAGTCCGGAGACTCGCGCGTGCGGAGCTAGGCTCGACGCTACGTCTTATTTAAAGTCCGTGGACTGGTGCGTGCGGAGCTAGGCTCGACGCTACGTCTTCTTTATAGTCCGGAGACTCGCGCGTGCGGAGCTAGGCTCGACGCTACGTCTTATTTAAAGTCCGTGGACTGGTGCGTGCGGAGCTAGGCTCGACGCTACATCTTCTTTATAGTCCGGAGACTCGCGCGTGCGGATCTAGGCTCGACGCTACGTCTTATTTAAAGTCCGTGGACTGGTGCGTGCGGAGCTAGGCTCGACGCTACGTCTTCTTTATACTCCTTAGAGTGCGCGCGGAGGCGTCCCCCCGCTGCGTCTTATTTATACTCCGTAGAGTGCGTGCGGAGCTAGGCTCGACGCTACATCTTATTTAAAGTCCGTGGACTGGTGCGTGCGGAGCTAGGCTCGACGCTACGTCTTCTTTATAGTCCGGAGGCTCGCGCGTGCGGAGCTAGGCTCGACGCTACGTCTTATTTAAAGTCCGTGGACTGGTGCGTGCGGAGCTAGGCTCGACGCTACGCCTTCTTTATAGTCCGGAGACTCGCGCGTGCGGAGCTAGGCTCGACGCTACGTCTTATTTAAAGTCCGTGGACTTTGTTCTGCTCAGCGCGAACGGGGGATGTTCTGGGAACAGCAACCTTTATTGAACTCCCGTTTGCGCGGGCGAGCATCGCCTAACAACGTGCTGGTGGCTCTACGCCTGCTGTCCTGCTTCTAGGCATAGTACCACCGCAACCTGTCCGCGTTCCATGTGTGCCGAAAGGCTTGTCCTTCGAGCGTGGCGAGGCGGTACGCCCCCTTCGGCAATGCCTCTGTTACGATGTACGGGCCTTCCCACTTGGACTCCAGCTTGCCAACGGTTTCAGCCTGGAGCGCCACTCTGAGGATGAGATCCCCAGGCTTGAACCCCCGCGGGCATGTAGAACGGTCCCGAGTACGCATTGTCTGCCGCGCGTACTTCTCGACATGGTGGGCTGCGTCTGCCCGTATCCCGTCGAGGAGGTCCAAGGACACACGGCGCTCGTCTTCGGGTGCTTGGACGGGGACCCTTCGCGAGCCGGTCTTGATTTCCTCGGGCGTCACCGCTTCGTCACCGAAGAGGAGTTTAAACGGCGTGAATCCTGTCGGGCGTGTTACCGTTGTGCGAAGCGACCATAGAATGCTGTGAAGCTCGCTTGGCCACTTGCCCTTCGGCAACCCAACCAGGCGCTTCTTGATGGCGGCGGAAATGGTGCCATTCGCCCGTTCGACCGCCCCGTTGGACTGGGGATGGCCCACCGAGGCGAAACGGAGGGTGATGCCCATGCTGCCACAATAATCTTTGAAGAGGGTGGCGTCGAACTGCAGGCCATTGTCGACCGTGAGCTCCCGAGGCACGCCGAAGCGACATATGATGTTTTGCCATAGGAAGCGCTGTATGGCCGCAGAAGTTACTTTGGCCAGAGCGATCGCTTCCGGCCATCTGGAGAAATACTCCAGCGCGACTACCACGAACCGGAGGTCCCCTGGAGCTCGGGCAAGTGGTCCTACTATATTGAGACCCCAACGCGCCAGTGGCCACACCGGGGGAATTGGGTTGAGGCTTGTCGGGGGCCTGCGGATGATGCGCGCCATCCACTGGCACCCTTGGCACCGACGGACGAGGTCCTGGGCGTCGGTGATGGCAGTCGGCCAGTAGAAGCCTTGTCTGAACGCCTTGTCGACTAATGACCTCGGCGCCAGGTGGGATCCGCATACGCCCACGTGGATTTCCGCCAAGAGTTCCTTTCCCTCCGCACCCGAGAGGCAACGCAGGAGCGGCGCGCAAACCCCTTTCTTGTAGAGTGTCCCTTCGAACACCTGGAAGGACCGTGCGCGGTGCTGCAAGCGTCGCAGTTCGGCAGGGTCCTCCGGCTCGGCAAGACCTTGTAAGAAATTGAAAATGGGCTCTCGCCAATCTCCTGGCCGATCAATGCGGTGGACAAGTGCCGCGTCCCGGTTGTCCTGCGCGATGGCCGCCTTTGCTAACACCTCGCAGAATGCCCCCTCGGGGGGGGGGCATTTGCTGGCTGGCCGCCTTGGCGAGGGCGTCGGCTTGCTCATTCTCCGCCCGGGGGATGGCCTTGACGGTGACACCAAAAAAGTGCCTTTCCCTCGCCCTCACCGCCGCGAGGTATTTGGCCAACTCAGGGTCCTTGGCTTGATATGACTTGTCCACATGGCCGGCCACCAAGCGCGAGTCGGTGTGGACCAACACCCGTCTCGCGCCGACTGCCTTGAGCTTTGCCAGGCCAAAGAGCAGTGCCTCGTATTCAGCCGTGTTGTTGGTGGCGGGGAAGGCAAGGCGCGCCGAGTACAGCAAACGCTGTCCCTCGGGCGTGATGATCACCGCCCCTACGCCCGCGCCAGCGACGCTGTAAGCTCCGTCGATTGTAAGCGTCCAGACAGGATCATCGTGCGTCTGGCCGAGTTGGGCGGGCGGGGTCCATTCGGCGAGAAAATCCGCTAGGACTTGGGATTTAATTGCCGTCCACGAAGCATACATCAAGGAGAAGGGAGCGAGCTCGGCGGCCCATTTACCGATACGCCCTGTGGACTCCTTGTTATGTAGCATCTCTGCCAGGGGGAATGAGGAAGGCACTGTGATCGGGTGAGCCAGAAAATAATACCGAAGCTTCCTGGAGGCCATGACCAGCGCGTAGGCAAGCTTCTCAAGCTCCGTGTATCTTGTCTTGGCACCTTGAAGGGCTTCGGAGACAAAGTAGACGGGCCGCTGTGTGGCGCCCTCCTCTAAGACGAGGACGGCGCTGACCGCGGTGGCTGACGCGGCCAGATAGAGCAGGAGGGGAGCCTCTGGTGCTGGGGCGACCAGAGTTGGGAGGCTTGCCAAGTGCTGCTTGAGCTCGTCGAAGGCCTTCGCGCAGTCTCCGTCTCAACGAAATCCATCACACCCGCGGAGTGTCTTGAAGAACGGCAGGCCCCGCTCCGCCGCCCTGGAGAGGAAGCGGCTTAATGCTGCCATGCGGCCGGCGAGCCTCTGAACCTCCCTTGTTGTCTTGGGCAGCTCCATACCCAGGATGGCGTCTACTTTGTCAGGGTTCGCCTGGATGCCCCGCCTGGACACGAGGAAACCTAAGAGTTTGCCCGCCTGTACCCCGAAGACACACTTGTCGGGGTTGAGCTTGATGACCGCCTTCCGGAGGTTGTCGAAGGTCTCCTGGAGGTCCCGGCTGTGCAGAGCGAGTTGCCGAGTTTTGACCACCACGTCATCGACATAGGCTTCGATGTTCCTCCCAAGCTGGGCGGCCAGGGCAATGGCGACGAGTCGGGTGAAGGTAGCGCCTGCATTCTTCAAGCCAAAGGGTATTCTGACGAAGCAGAACGTCCCAAGTGGTGTGATGAAACTGGTCTTCTCCTCGTCGTCTTCGGCCGTGTATACCTGGTGGTAGCCGGAATAGGCGTCCAGGAAACTCATGAGTTCGCACCCAGCGGTGGCGTCAACCAGCTGATCGATGCGCGGCAAGGGGTAGTTGTCCTTCGGGCACGCCTTGTTGAGTGCCGTGAAGTCGATGCACATGCGCCAAGCCCCGCTGGCCTTTTTGACTAGCACCGGGTTGGCGAGCCATTCTGGATGGTGGACCTCGCGGATGACCCCGGCGCGAAGAAGCTTCGCCACCTCTGCTTTGGCCGCCTATTGCCGATCCATCGACATACGCCAGAGCCTTTGCTTGACCGGCTTGGCGTCGGGGCGGACCGCCAAACGATGCTCGATTACTGCTCGGTCTACGCCCTTGATGTCCTCCGGGGACCATGCGAAGATGTCAACGTTATTTTGAAGCACTCGGAGCAGCTCCCGTTCGACCCCCGGCGGGAGCCCCTCGCCGATGGACACAAACTGCCCCTCCGCCTGGAGCGGCACCTTCTTGACGCCGCCTTCGGGTCGAGGCTTGGGCGTCCACCCGGGAGCGGAGGGCCCATCACCGGGCGCGCCGGAGAGGGCATGCACCGGGCGATGCAGGACGCGGCTGCCACTTTTGGCACGTCTGGCCAAGTCCTGGTCGCCGAAGATGGTGATGACACCCTCTTGGCCCGGGAGCTTTACACACAAAAAGGCGTGGTGCGGGATTGCCTCGAAAGAGTTGATGGCGGGTCGCCCCAGTATGGCGTTGTAGGGGTGCGGGGTATCCACGACATCGAAGGTGACATGCTCGGTCCGGATGTTACCTTTGTTGCCCTCTTGACAGAAAGTGACAGGGAGGGACACGTGCCCCAGGACCTGCAGCGGTTGACCCCCGAAGCCTTGAAGTGGAGCTCCTGGCTGCTCTAGCCGGCTTCGGGGGATTGCCATGCGGTCGAGGGCTTCTGCGAATAAGATGTTCGCGGAGCTTCCCCCGTCGACAAGGACGCGCCTGACTTCACAGCGTGCTATGTGGGCCTGGATGACTAGAGGGTCTTGGTGAGGGTACTCCACGCCCCTGGCATCATTCAGGTCGTAGGTGATGTTGCGGGGCGCCATCCACAGATGCGGCTGCTCCCCGGGGGCTTTTGAAGAGGAGCCTCCGGTGATGATGTTGATGGTGCGGTGCTGTGCGCCCTCCGTTGCGGTGGCCCGTATGGGGCTATCCCTTGGGTGCCCTACGTGGGCTTCGGCGGGGGGACGAGTAGGCGGAGCCCGAGACCCGGCCGTCGCCCTCCGCAGCTCCATCACCGCGATGCATGCCCTTGTGTAATGATCGCCATAGCCGTGTACCTCGCACCACTTGCCATAGTGCAGGAGCTCTTGCTCTGCGTGGGGTTGGCTGCCGTTGTCAAATCCGCCCTCCTCTCCCTGGTCTCCCCTCCGTGAGGCGGGGTCGGGTCCTTGGCGGGCGCTCTCGGTGGCGAGGACATGGTGGGCCGCCTGCGACCGGCGTTGGCGGCGCCGAGGTTTAGGGCTGCACCATGAGGAGCCTTCCTGTACCTCGTCCTCCCTGCCTCGGGGAGGGCCTCCTCGGGGCTTTCGGCTACGGCCCAGGTTTGAGGAGGGACCACCCACTCTGACCGCGCGCGGGGGGTGCTCCTCACGGACGAGGCTGGGGGCGGTGATGCTGCGTCTTCGCGCATCCTCCTCCGCCCGCGCATACCCGTCCATTTTGTCGAAGAGCTTGGTGACTGTCGTGATTGGCCTCCGCGCGTTGTATTCGGCCATCGGGCCCGGGCGAAGGACCTGTATGGCTGCATTAACGACTGTGGTTTCATTAACATCGTTTACCTGGCCTCGAATCTTGTCAAAGCGCTTGAAGTAGCCCCGGAGCGTCTCCGAGGGTCCTTGCTTCACAGCGAAGAGCTGGTCCGCATTGATCCGCTCGACATAATGTCCTTGAAAGTTGCTACGAAGCTGGTCGCGAAGCTGCTCCCACGCGTAGATGGAGCCCGGCTCTATGGTAAAAAACCAAGAGAGCGCCACTCCGTGCAGTGCGAGGGGGAGTCCCTTCGCCTTCGCGGTGTCGTCTCCGCCCGCGGCCTCGATCGCGGTTTTGTACTCGCGCACGAACTCACGAGGATCCGTGTCGCCTTTGTACGGGTCGATGATGCGAGGGAACTTGAAGTCTTTGGGCCACGCCGCCTGCTGCAACCCCGCCGAAAGCGGAGATTCCGGATCTACGCGTCTCAGCGGGACACGGCTAGACGTGGGGGCTTCGCGGCTGTCCACCTTCTTTGGCGTGGGCTCGGGCGCGACCACCGGCGTGATCTACTGGCTCCGAGCCTCTTGTATATCTCGAACGGCCCCGCGAAGGTCCCCGAGTTCCCGCTGGAACGCGTTAAGGGCTACTAGCAGGGCGCTTTCGACCGCAGGTGTCGTTGTAGCGGTGCTGGCGGGGTCGGTTGTTGCCGCGCGGGCGTCGACGCCCGCGACCACGGCGCGTACGCCGCCGCCAACTCCTTCGGCGGCCGATGCCGAAGCCCTGGTTCTCACGCGCTGCTCCGACCCGTCCGTCTATTTTCCCCTCGCCGCCGCTGAAGAAGCTTTTTCCGGTGCCATCCTTCTTCTTCGGTCTTCAGGCTTGTCCTCGTCCTCCCAACGGACGGCGCCAACTGTTGTGGCTACAGACCAAACAGAGAGAGATGGTAGTGGAGAGTGATGAAGATAAGTGCGGTTGCCTGGGTCCTCCCCATGGCTTACCCATATATATATACACATGAGGAATGCTTTTACAGATATACCCTTACATCTGGTTATCCCCTCTGGGGGCAGTTATGTCATTACACATGGCCTATTCTGGGCCTTATAATCTCTTACCAGGCCTGCTGGGTTTAGGTGGGGGCCACCCCTACGACAGCCCTCTTCTTCTTCGCCGCCGATGGTGAAGGTTTCTTTGGTGCCATCCTCCTTCAGACCTAGAGGCTTGTTCTTGTCTCCCCCACGGACGGCTCCAACTGTTGTGGTTACAGACCAAACAGAGAGAGAGTGTGGTAGTGGAGAGTTGAGTAAGTGAATGGCTTCGAGTCTTTCCCCATGGCCTATGTCCTACATATATACATCCACATGGGGAGTGCTTTTACAGTTATACCCTTACACATGAGTACTTCCCTAAGGGGTACTTTTGTCACTATACATGTCCCATTCTGGGCCTTACATTCTCTTAACAGGCCTGCTGGGCTTAGGTGGGGGCCACCCCTACAACACATTCGATTGAATTATCTTATATTTACCACTCCCATACATTGTCATACACTTATTTTAGCCTTCATCCATCCTTGGTTGATCAGCAACATAGGCTAAGTGCTAGATACGAACTATAATTCAATTATGTGCAATTTTCTGAAATTAATTGATTGTTTTCCCTTGCTATAAAATACATAACTATCCAAGCTCCACCCACACACGTTGGTGTACTCCCTTGCTCTTGGTTACGCTCATACATTACCGGGTTGAGGTCGTTCGCCGTCACAATTGTCGATTTGCCGTCCTTGATTCACTTTGGAACGGTAAGCTTGTCTTGTTTTCAGGACAGTGAGTTGCAAGCATAGAGAGAGCTTTTGTTTTGCTAACCCGGATATAACCTCGTTTCTTGTTTGTGAGTCGTTTCCATGTCAGGTCACGAGGAGGATCCACCTAATCTGGAGGTGCCGGTTACGTGGACCGAGTACACTCGGTTGCGCGAGATGCGACAAAAACAACGTCATAATGGTGACAATGGCGTGCGCGATGAGCTCAGGGAAGTTCAGACTGGACTGAACACCCTCGGGGTGGAGGTCAAACAGTTGCGTACAACCATCAACAATAACTTTCGGGAGCTGCATGCCATGTTCGCACACCACAATCTACGTGGGGGTGCACCAGCTGATGACACAAGTGTGCACGGCCCTCTGGTCATTCTGCACAATGAGACCAAGGAGGACATGAGGGCTTCAAAATCATCTTCCTACACTTCCCGTACAGCACCTACAGGAGGTAAAACCTCATCTCGTTTCAATTCATTTAAAACTAATCCATCTATTGGAGGTTTTACTCCAAGTGCACATGTTGCCACATTGCTACAAACAACACTTGAGATGCATCAAAACCCATGTGAGAGTGAGAGCCACATAGCCAAAGGGAAAGAGAGTATTAAAAAGAGTGAGAGACCATGTGGACATGCCCCATGTTTGTGATGAGTGATTGACGGTTGCTTTTGAAAGATTGAGTTTGAGTTGAGTGTTTTCTGCATTCTATTGAGTTCTCGAGACTAGTCTTACTCTAGTTATCCTTTTATGATTCATGCCATGTCAAATAGGCTGAGTTGAACGTTGAATCTCTATTGAGCCTTAGATCGAGTTATTTTAGTCTCTTGATGATGCATAAGTTAGTACAATCTTCTATGGATGCTAAAAAGATCTCTTTTGTGCGAAAAAACTGATCTCACCAATTCTTTCTCATGAGACTGCTTGCCATTGCACTAGGCATGAACTCAGGGGGAGTTTTGGATGACCAAGATCATCTTCTTAAGCTTCGTGCTTGGAGTGGTCGCATAAGGCTTGAGATCTAGCACATGACTAAACAAAAATCTTGGTTGGTAACAATCACGAGTTTCTCAAAGTAAAAATATGTCAATTGTGCTCAATATTTAAAAGGTTACAAGTACTTAAACAAATGTTTCACTCTTGAGCTTGTAGCACTCTAATTTTGACTCAATACTAGCTTCTTGGTTCCTCTTAGCTTATTGACATGGTTTGCATCATCCTTGGATACCTCTAGCTAGACTATGATCATGAATGACTTGACATGCTAAGAATGTGCACTAAAATTTCAGATTGTGACTTAATTGGTTTACCTGGCTTATATATATCCTGTCATGATCTAGCTAGCATTCTATTGAGTTATGGCTTGATGTAACACTTATTGGTCATCTTGGATAATTCTCATGGCTCTAAATGCTTAAAATAAAACAAACTTCAACCATTTTATCCAATTCCATGTCATATTCTTTCTTTTGCTCCTTGATGTGTTTATTGCCAAAAGGGGGATAATATTGGAGAAAAAGATGTTTGGGGATCCTTCTAGAGCTTTGGAGATCAATTTGCGCTTTCCTTGTTGCTCTAGTGTTCTTTCTGTCGACATGGTCATTGCTTCATTATCCTATTTTGGACAATGTTGGACTTTTCAAAACAAACTCAACTTTGCGTTTTCTCGGTGTTTGTCAATATACTCATCAAGGGGAGATTGAGAGACCATGTGGACATGCCCCATGTTTGTGATGAGTGATTGACGGTTGCTTTTTGAAATATTGAGTTTGAGTTGAGCGTTTTCTGCAAAGTCGTAGCTCTTTTGCTGTGGTCGGAAGTCAGTCGAAGTGTTTATGACCATTTGGCCGTGGTCGGAAGGCCGTACGACCACGTTGTGGCGTTTACGACCACTCTGGCCGTGGTCGTAGGTCACCAGGGAAGTTTACAACTGGTTTGGCCATGGTCGGAAGGCTATTCGACCACATTGGCTGTAGTCGAAGCCTGTTACGACCACGTTGCTCGCGGTCGGTGGTCGTAAGTCGAAGCTACGACTGCTGCGGTCAGAAGTCGGCGCTCGAGTGAACGACCACGTTGGCCATGGTCGAACGCTGCTACGGCCACGTTGGTCGTGGTCGAAAACTTGGTTCGCAGTTTACGACCATGTTGTGTCATTTACGACCACTCAGGTCATGGTCGAGCGCACTTACGATTACGTTGGTCGTGGTAGGAAGTCGTCAGTTGGAGCTACGACCACAGCGGTCAAAAGTCGATGCTCGAAGTTACGACCACGTTGAGTAGTCGTGGCCTACGACCACGTTATCACAGGAAGCGGTCGGAAGCACTCGAGTGAAGTCGTAGTGCGGTCGGTTGTGGTCGAAAGTCCATTCGATCACGTTATAGACTTAGGCTGAAAATCGTAGCTTCTGTTGTCTGGTCGTATGGCTTCCAGAAGCGGTCGTTTCAGCTGGGAATCGGTCGTAAAGACCTATGAGGTGGTCGTAGACTTTGTGCATTAATGTTTAAGTGATTTCGACCGATCGTAATATATGTACGACTTTGTGGAGTGTGGGTTGAGCTTTGTTTTCTGATGCAAATGGATGTTATCCTTGTCTAGTGCGGTGCTATGTGGTGTTTTGCTTGTCTGTGATGGTTTGCAGGACTTTGAGACTAGTCGTGGTGAGGCATGGATGGTCAAGACTGAGCACGGGGGTGCTGAGGTCGTGCGCGGCCGGTAGATGTCAAAGACGACGAGGTCTGTGAGGTGGTTGCAAGCGTGATCGGCAAGGCAGGAGGAAGCTTCCGGGAAGGCAGCGGAGTGGCATTTTGGAGAAATGCAGAAAGCTGCAAAGGGAAGCTGTGTCTCTGCAAAGCACCGGAGTTGTTGGCGCTAACGGGCAAAGCAGTGGAGCCGTTGGGTTTAACGGGTAAAGCACTAGGAAGCTCGTGGGTAAAGTGAGATGAAAACCCGGTGTTAGGTGGGGGTTTACGGGTTCCCCTTCGTTGGTGTGTGTGGCTATAAATAGAGAGGGTAGAGCTTGGGATCTCGTGAGATTCTGATCCCCGAGTTGCTCTGTTCTTCCTTGTTTATTTGTGAGTGTGTGGGTTCTCGGGATGGAGCAAGTGTGCTCATGTATCTCCCAGTTGGAGTGGCTGTAGAAACCTCTATTATCAATCATTCATCTCTCTTCCTCTATGTTAAGTTTTTGTTCTGTAAATAGTTTGATTGTTTGTTTGTGCTTTCTCTGCTTTGTCCTTCCCGTGTTTGTCTGAGGTGATGGTTCTCAGTTGTGCTATGGCCATCTTGATCTGAGCAAGTTCTTTGCTCAACGTTACCTTGTTTTCTTCTACTCTGAACTGGGATCCATACTTAAGACCATTTGGTCAGGTTCTTCCTGAGAGCAGAGATTTCGATCGGGTCCTAGTACAAATGGTCGTGCGCGCTCCCTCTGTCTTTGGTCGTTACTGTGTTCTTTCTTTTGTCGATCGACATTTCACTGTGGAGTCTCGACAGCTCTGAAACTGCTTCGGTCACAGCAGGGAGTCGTTCGACTACATAGTAAGGTATCGACTGCTCTGGGTTTTGGCCCAAGTCCATCATTCTTGATTAGTCTCAGTTGACTTCCTCTCGGTTTCCAGCGAGCATTCATCTTCTGTCTTCATAGCTTCTGTAGCTATTGAAAAGAAGTTGCTGAGAATACTTGAGGAGTTTTTGATGGCACCATTCACCCCCCCTCTGTTGCCATTTCGGTCCTACAATTGGTATCAGAGCCGGTTAGCTCTAATTCATAGATCTTAACCGGTCTCAAGAGCCATGGCGACGGACAAGTACTCGACCAAGCCTCCCGTCTTCGATGGCATCGATTATCCTTTCTGGAAGAGCCGAATGGAAACTTATATCCAGGCTCAGGGGTACACCATCTGGCGCAAGGTGAAGGTCCGGTTTGCTGTTCCTGCCGTTGAGAACATCAATGCTGGAAATATGCATGATGTTGAGGCAAACGCTAAGGCAAGAAACATCATTATCCAGGGCCTAAGTCGTAGCGAGTTTGACCGCATATCTCATCTTTTATCCGCTTTCGATATCTAGGAGACCCTCGATGCATACCATGAGGGCACCACCCAGATTAAGACGGTGCGACATGACCAGTTCAAGCGGGATTATAACAAATTTGAGATGCTTGCTGGTGAGTCTTTGGATGAGTGTTTTGCGCGTTTTCACAAGATCTTGAGCAACCTCCGAGCGGTCGGTCTCACATACCCCGACTCGAACAACGCTCGTCAGATGCTTGCTGCACTTGACCTTCGCATTTGGGAGATGAAGGTGACTACCATCAAGGACACCACGGACCTCTCGACTTTAACGCCTGACGTGCTGTACTCGCACCTCAAGATGCACGAGATTGACATTGTCTCTCGTAAGTCGAAGTCTCAGTCGATGGCTTTAGTCACCGATCCCACCTTGGCTTCAGGTCACTCTTCTGATTCGCTTTGCGGTTTCTCCCTTGCTGCTCTATGTGACGTAACTGATGATCAGTTAGAGCAGCTTGAGGATGAGCAACTGGCCCTCCTAGCTCGGAAGTTCTCCCATGCTTACAAGAGGAGGAGGGAGAGAAAGAGGGGAGGACAAGTGATTTGCTTCGAGTGTGGTGGCCCCAACCACATTCGGGCAAACTGCCCCAAACTGCAGAAGGGCAAAGCTGACTTCGGCGGTTTGAGCAAGAATGACTACACCGACAAGAACCGCAACAGGAAGACTCCAGCGCACCCTCAAGGCAAGAAGAAGTTTCGCGACTTCGGGAAGGCCAAGAAGCTGTTTCACCGCATCCTCACCGCGTTTGATGACCTCGACCTTAGCAAGGTGGAGGGATGGAGCAACGATGACGGGACGGGTGACCAAGACCCCAAGAGCGGCGACGACTTCTCCGGCATGTGCTTCATGGCCCTCGAGGGCGAACTAAGCGACAGTGAGCTGTACTCCGACTCGGACGAGGTATGCCCCACCTACGACCAGCTCAGTCATGCTTTTCTTAAGCTAGGTGGTTTTCATGCTAGAGCTTGGGCTAGGTGTACTGAGTTAGAGAAGGAACTAGATAGACTATCACGGGAGCTTACTTCACTTACATCTGCTCCCTCCCGTGATGATTGTGATACATGCTGTGCTCTGTTGGGTGACATGGAGAAACTAAGGACCTCGCATGATAGTGTGTCCTCTGAGCTTGATATTGTTAAGGTAGAGAATGTTAGTCTACTTGCTGAGTTAGAGTTGAGTAGGATGACTGTTACCCTACTTACTACTGATGAGACTACTTCTCCCACCTCATGTGAGGTTAAGGACATTGCTGCTAGAGGACCTTATGCCATGCTCCTTGATCTGCCCGAGTCTTGTGAAAATTGCAATAACTTGAAGATGAACTTAAAACGGGCAGATCATAAAATTGCTGAACTACAAGCTTCTTTACTTGAGCCAATTGATTCATGCTTGAACTGTCCAAAGTTAACTGCTGAACTTGAAGCTGTCTCCAAACAGTTTCAAGATATGATTTATCATGATAGGAAGTTGGCTCAGTTTGCTTCTAAGGACCCTGTTAGCTCACCATGCATTAATTGTAACAAACTAAAATCTGACTTGATTGCATTGGATGAGAAATGTGTGAAGCTAACTAAGGACCTTCTAGAGAAGCCACATTGTGCTTGTAATGTGATTGTGCAGAAGGGGGAGAAGCCCCAGGGTAAGGTTGAAACGCTTAGCGACGTGAACCAATTGGCTAGCAGTAGGATTGTCCCTTCAGAGTCGGCTGTGCGTGCACAAGCCATTCTTCCCTCTGCTGTTGGTTCTTCTTCTGCTCCCTTACCTTCTACTGTCTCTTCTTCCCCCTACTCTTCTTGCACCTCTCTCTTTCGGGAGTGTCAGTACCTTATGAGGCAAGAAAAAGCTCAATCTTATTCTAGACCAATCTAAGATCTGCAGATTTAATCAAGGTCTAGGATATAATTTTTATGAGGACATGAGGAAGCATCCACCTGCCGTGCTCAGACCCATAGCACCAGGTGTGATCGAGACTAAGCCCAGGACCGAGAAAGTCCAATTTAAGTCAGCGGGCTATGTCCAGGGGATTTCTGACAGTAAGGTGATTCCACCTACTGCTTCAGCCTCTCAGAAAGTGAAGCCTCCCCATGCTACTTCTACCTCTCAGAAGGTGAAGTATCACTGCACCTTCTGTCAGAAGGATGGACACACAGTTGATCGATGCTTCAGGCGCGCCAAGATCGCGCATAGAGACCGTGTTGAGTCTCTTGGGCGTATTCAGGGTCGGCCCCAGACCTTGAGTGCACCTAAGACCAACACGAGGTCTAGGACTGTTGAGTCTGTGTTTGGGCAGTATCGAGGACTCGGTTTTACTGAGTTTTCTGGTTTTCATCCTCGATATGCTCTTGGTCGTGACTTTCACCGTCCTGAGGGTAGATCTCGTTTTCCCCATCGAGATAGCTACCTGCGGCGTGTTCAGCATGTTGCAGATGCTTCGACTCGCTCCCTCGTAGCAGTTGGACCTAGCAACAGCTTCAGGTCTGCTCATAGACCTTCTGCTTCGAGTGACAGAGAGCGTAGGGTAGATAGAGGTCAGTCGTGCTTGACTACTTCATCTGCTCAACATGTTACTTAGTATTGGGTGCCAAAATCACCTTTCATTTACCCCAGTACTGAGACTTTACTATCTTGTTGACTCAGGTTCGCCGGCCAGGGAAGGGAAAGGTTTGGCTCGTCGACTCCGGGTGTTCACGACACATGACCGGAGATTCTTGTTGGTTTTCTTCCCTAGCCCATGCTCCAGGTGATGAGAAGATCACCTTCGGAGATGCTTCATCTGGGCGCGTCATCACCAAAGGTACTGTGCGCGTGAATGATTCTTTCATTTTGAAAGATGTTGCCTTGGTTAGTAAGCTGCAGTACAATTTGCTTTCAGTTTCTCAGCTTACCGATGACGGTTTCGAGGTGAGCTTTAAGAAAAACAATTGCAAAATTCTTGATTCTTCGGGTAGTCTGGTTTGCGGGATTTCTCGTTATGGGAGGATCTTTCGTGCTGAGTTTTCTGAGTCTTCTGGCGATCCTCTCAGGTGTTTAGTTGCTTCTGAGTCCCGCGATCTCTCTTTCTGGCATAGGAGACTTGGTCATATTGGATTTGACCATTTGACCCGAGTTAGCGGCAATGATCTCATTCGTGGTCTGCCGAAACTCAAGATGGTCAAAGATCTTGTTTGCGCTCCATGCCGGCACGGCAAGATGGTTGCCGCTTCTCACCCTCCGGTCACAGTTACTATGACCGATGCACCAGGACAGCTGCTCCATATGGATACAGTTGGACTAGCTCGAGTGCAGTCAGCAGGAGGGAAGTAGTATGTTCTTGTCGTGGTCGATGACTTCTCGAGGTATTCTTGGGTGTTTTTCTTAGCCTCGAAGGATGAGACATTTACACATTTTCGAGGTCTTTTCAGTAGGCTTTTTGTTGAGCTCCTGGGTGCCTTACGAGCAATCCGTAGTGACAATGGCACGGAGTTCAAGAATTCCTACTTCGAGAGTTTCTGTGGTGAGACAGGTGTAGAGCACCAGTTCTCTTCTCCGCACGTCCCACAACAAAATGGCGTTGTGGAGAGGAAGAACCGTACCTTGGTCGAGATGGCCAGGACGATGCTTGATGAGTACTCTACACTGCGGAAGTTCTGGGCTGAGGCTATAGCCACCGCTTGCCATGTCTCAAATCGAGTTTTTCTTCGGGCACACTTGCACCGCACTTCTTATGAGCTGAGATATGGGCGAAAGCCTAGCGTCTCTCATTTTCGTGTGTTTGGTTGCAAGTGCTTTATCTTGAAGTCCGGGAACATAGACAAGTTCGAGTCACGATCTTGTGATGGTATCTTTCTAGGTTACTCGCCTTCTTCGCGGGCTTATAGGGTCTGGAACTGCGAGTCTAGCAAAATGGTAGAAACCTGTGAGGTGACCTTTGACGAGGCCAGTCCGGGGACTAGGCCTGATATCTCAGGTTCTTTAGAGCAGTCCGAGACCATCTTCGTGGATGATGGAGATGAGGGTTGTCTACCTGATCCTGTCCCTCATTCACTCCTTGAGATGCCCTCTTCCACCGCACCTCGAGGTGATTAGCCCATGCCTTCTGCTTCTTCTAGAGCTAGTGGCTCTGTTCCTACCTCGTCAGCTCACGAGGTAGAGGCTGCTTCTTCATCTCATCCTGGACCTCCTAGACATATCCAGAAAGCTCATCCTTCAGAGCAGATTGTTGGAGACCTTTTCGAGCGTGTTACCCGCTCAAAATCTGCCTTATCTCAATTTTGTCTCCATTTTGCTTTCATTGCCTCCTTTGAGCCCAAAGATGTTTCTCATGCTCTTTCCGATGAGTCTTGGGTCAATGCCATGCATGAGGAGTTAGAGAATTTCGAGAGAAACAAGGTCTGGTCGCTTGTTGAGCCCCCGCGAGGTCACAATGTCATTGGAACCAAGTGGGTGTTCAAAAACAAGTAGAGTGAGGATGGGGTAGTCATTCGAAATAAGGCTAGACTGGTAGCTCAAGGGTTTTCCCAGGTTGAGGGTCTAGACTTCGAGGAGACCTTTGCCCCTGTAGCTCGACTTGAGGCCATTAGAATCCTGCTTGCCTTTGCAGCTTCTAAGGGTTTCAAGCTTTACCAGATGTACGTCAAGAGTGCCTTCCTAAATGGCTTTATTGAGGAAGAAGTCTACGTCAGACAGCCTCCAAGTTTCGAGAACCCCAAATACCCAAACCATGTCTTCAAGCTTTCCAAAGCGTTGTATGGACTTAAGCAAGCCCCTAGAGCTTGGTATGAGAGGCTTAAGTCCTACTTGTTGAGTCATGGGTTTGAAATGGGTAAAGTAGATAAGACCTTGTTTATCCGTAGGCTTGGCAATGACCTTCTGCTCGTCCAGATCTATGTCGATAACATCATCTTTGGCGGCTCTTCCCATGCTCTAGTTTCACAGTTCTCGGATGTCATGAGCACCGAGTTTGAGATGAGCATGATGGGCGAGTTGACCTTCTTCCTTGGCTTCCAAATCAAGTAGACTCGGGAGGGTTCCTTCTTACATCAAGGCAAGTACACTCGCGACCTCCTGAGACGCTTCGACATGAGTGATGGTAAGCCGGTGTCAACTCCGATGGCTTCTACAGCCTATCTTGACCCAGATGAGGATGGCGAGCCAGTTGATCAGAAAGAGTACAGAAGTATGATCGGCTCCCTTCTTTACCTCACTGCCTCGAGACCAGACATACACTTCTCTATGTGTCTGTGTGCTCGTTTTCAGGCTTCTCCTGGCGTATCTCACCGCCAGGCGGTGAAGCGCATCTTTCCGTACCTTCGAGCTACCATTGACTATGGTATCTGGTACTCTTCCTCATCCTGTCTTTCCTTGCGAGCCTTCTCGAATGCAGACTTTGCCGGCTGTAGGATAGATAGGAAGAGCACTTCTGGCACTTGCCAATTCATTGGCACTTCTCTCGTATCTTGGTCGTCTAGGAAGCAGTCCGGCGTTGCACAGTCCACCGCAGAGGCCGAGTACGTTGCTGCTGCTAGTTGTTGCAGTCAAGTGCTCTGGATGGTCTCGACCCTGCGGGACTTTGGGTTAGCTCTAGACAGTGTTCCACTCTTTTGTGATAACACTTCTGAGATTAACATTGCTAAGAACCCAGTGCAGCATTCTCGGACCAAGCATATTGATATTCTCTTTCACTTCCTTAGAGACCATGTTGAGAAGGGTGATATAGTGCTTCAGTTTGTGGAGAGTGACCACCAGTTGGCTGACATCTTTACCAAGCCATTGGATAGCTCTAGGTTTTCAGCTCTGCGGGGAGAGCTTGGGGTGGTTTGTCCTTATGAACTGTAGTGAGGGGAGCTTTGGGCTTTACTGCTTTACTATATTGATTATGCTTCTGTCTCATTTCTGTTGCCTTGCACTTGGGGTGCATCGGGTTTAGTCCTTCTCGCATAGGTTAGAGTGATCTTCTTGTCTAGTCGTTTAGACTTCTTGCTCTTATCTTGTGATTCTAGGATGCTGCTTATTAGCTGTTCCCTTCTTACTAGGTTGAGCTTACTCACTACTTGTAGGATCTAGTGAGGGTTGGGCCACCCTCAGGTAGACAGGGTACGTGTTTGCTCCCTAGGTTGTTAGCAGACCAACTGATAGTCCTCGAGTCATATGGAGTAGATGAGAGTCAGTCTGAGACATAGTATCCTCTATATCTTGTATATGCTTTAAGGACTGCCCGTTCTTATTTTCTTTCCCAGCTTCTCGATTTACTGCTTTGGTTCAGGGGGAGTTCATTTGGGAGCTTCTGGAGCTTAATTTTGACATAACTCAACTTGAACTAAAAGTTGCATCACATGTTGAGGGGAGCTGGATTTCTTGCATGTCTTTCTGCATTGTAAATATCTACATGGAGCCTTGATTATTATCCTTTCATGACATGGTTACATTGCTTTACATTCTGCCATGAATTGTGCTTATTTACTAGATTGATCATGACTTCATATGTATAGACTAGCTTTTGCCATGATAAGTTCATTAAAATTGCTCAACTTGAATTAAAACTTGTCATGATAGTTCTCGAGACTAGTCTTACTCTAGTTATCCTTTTATGATTCATGCCATGTCAAATAGGCTGAGTTGAACGTTGAATCTCTATTGAGCCTTAGATCGAGTTATTTTAGTCTCTTGATGATGCATAAGTTAGTACAATCTTCTATGGATGCTAAAAAGATCTCTTTTGTGCGAAAAAACTGATCTCACCAATTCTTTCTCATGAGACTGCTTGCCATTGCACTAGGCATGAACTCAGGGGGAGTTTTGGATGACCAAGATCATCTTCTTAAGCTTCGTGCTTGGAGTGGTCGCATAAGTGTAACAGCCCAGCTGTTTATTTCAAAATGTTTAGTAAAAAAAATTTAAAAGTTATTTTAATTTAAAATAAAATCAAGTGTGCTTTGGTTGCTTGAATTTTTGGTGTTTTTGAATTTATTGTATTATTTTAAAGCTAGAAAATAAAAACATTTTAAAAAAATTAAAATAAATGTCAATTAAATCCGAAATTATTTTATTTGATATTTTTGGGTTCCAAGGATATTTGTAGAATTTTCTTGAATTTTTTTTTCGAATTTATTTTATTTTATTTTTTTTTGGAGAAAAATATATTATTTTAATTCCTGTTTTCTCTCTCCTGCCTTCTTCTCCATTGTGTCCGTTCGATTTCTTCCCGAACGTGGCCGCCATGAACAAGTTTTTGAGCTCTTCATTCCTCATGAATTTCTCAACGATTTTTCATGCAATCAAGTGCATTCACTTGCTCTCTTCATGACTCCTCCATTCCCAGCCGTTTTCCCCTCATTCATGACCCGTTTCGCGAGAAATTAACCCATGCCATTGATGGACATGGTCTCTTGATCTCCCATCTCGGACCTCCCCCGCCCCTATAAAAGGGAGCACCGTAAGCCCCTCCTCATCCTCACTCAACCCCGAAAATATCAAGTCCCCACTCCTCTTCTCTTGGGCGCAATCGGAGTTTTTCTTTTGTGTTCCAAGCGGCGTTCTTCGGCTTATTGCGCCTCGTCCGGTGGAGGCCCGCCACTTTTGAGCACATCCCCGGATTCGCCTCGTCGCGTTCTACGTGGTGCTTACCTCGCCTTCACCGGAACTTCGCCGGAGCACCGTCCCCACCGTGGGCCATAGCGCGTCGTCGTTCCTCGCGTCGCCACCGGCTGTCCGTGCATGCCCGACCAAAACCAAGGTGAGCATCCCGTTCCCCATGCTCTACTCTTTGTTTCGCCGCAAGTCTTGCATGCTAACTCCTCTCCGTTTGCCCGGAATGCCGATGTCAACCCGTCGGTCGTTGAATGTCTTCTTCGCCGTGTTTCGCCACCATCCGATGTACTTTGGCCGAACCGTCTGTACCGTTGAGTTTGCCTCGACGCGTTCTACATCGTGCTTCTATCGCCAACACCTAAAGATCTCCGAGTCCTCGTTGACCTTGTCAGGCCCAGACACTAAAACTGTACCTTGCACGTACACCCCTTTTTGGTAAGCGCTTTGATTTTTGTTCACGTCATATTGTGTCCTAGTCTCTAAGGAATTTTTCTACCATTTTGTTTAATTTTTCGTGGAGCCAATTGTCAGAAATTGAGCTTTCCGCGAAAATGGCCGTTTTTGACTCTCGACGTCGATTCGTCGCCTCTGGTAAGCCTTAGCCCATGCCGTAATTTTTCGTAGACTTACCTCAGCATGTTTTACGCCATGCTTCCTTCCTTTCCCCAAAAAGCCTCACAAATTTTCGCCTCCGACACCTTGCCATGGCCGCCAATGACATCTCGTGTCCCCATCTATCTGTTGGTGTTTTTCCCAATCCGTTCACGTCATATCGTGCCAAACCATCCCAGATAGCTACCTTCCAAATGGTTTTAGATTCGCTTCACCGAGCACTAAGATATTAAGTTTTTCCTTTCTCTCTACCGTCGTCGTTCAAACGTCGATAGTATCGTCTCCGTTTCTCGTCGCCGTATCCATGTCACCACCTTCATCTCATCGCCAGGATTCCATTTTGCCCATTCGCTAGCCACCTCGCAGCCTACCGACACCATATGTTCAAAAAGTAATTCTCAGATGTCGTTATCATTTCATGTGATGTCCAAATCCTCCAGATATTCTTTCTCCCTCATACAAACTCCGAATCTGTTGATTCTTTCTCCTAAATTCATCTAAGATCATTATCTATCTCCCAGTATATATTTTTTTAATTTTCCGATTTTATTTGGATTTTATTTGAGTTTATTTTGTTTGGTTCTTCGCGTGTAGACTGTGACGAATCCGGAGAGTTTGATTTCGACGATTCGTAGCATCAAGTCTTCGAGCAAGGCAAGTTACACCTTTGATCATGTTGCTCCCACTAATTTAAATTATTTATGTTGTTTTCAAAATTATTATGAATGTGTACTTTTATTCAATCTAATTTAAATTCGATTTGAATTCTAGTTATACCCAATTCCTTTGTTTATGGCCAAATTTGACATTGAACTTCCTATGCCTTGTCACCCTAGATGAAAACCTAGTTAGTACATTAGTATTAACTGGGAATTTTATGGTCTTGCTTAGCCATGCTTAGAATAATTCGGGTGGGAAGAATTGTTCCACATAAAATGATAAAGTTTTCAAATGTATTCTTGACTTTGGTGAGTCAAGAATGATTATGAAATATTTTGAAAACAAAATAGGAAAACTTGGTTTAGACTTAGGCAAATGGTTAGGTGGTGGGTGCTTGCTGGCATGCATTGTTGTTTGGTGACACAATGTTGATTGCTAGGCACAAGCGGTATGTGGTTGGTGCCTAAGTCAGTTAAGGACCGGTCTATGAGCTACTATTGCAAAGCCCTATCGTACTACCACAAGTCTGGTATGGGACAGACCTGGCCGAATAATTTGTGAAGTTCCAACATGATCTCGCTATAGGCTGAATGTGAGCGCGGCGTAGGCCGTGAGAAGTCTCACATGGCACAAGAGGGGGCTCCAACATGTGGATTCATGTTGTGGTGAAACCTTAGTGGCGGCGTGATTATGTTGACAACGGATCATTGTAAATGCCTTGTCATGATCTCCTGGCCGCACACCTAAGGAAGTGTGTTAATCCGGTGGCAAAAAGGGATGATCATGTCTTGTGGGTAAAGCTGTACAACCTCTGCAGAGTGTATAACCTATCCTGGATAGCCGTGCCCACGGTCATGGGCAAGCTGAGTGAAGTTTTTCATGGATTAGACTTTGGTTTTCAAAATGGTTTATGAAAACCTTGCGGATGGATGGAATCCGTGAGAGATTGAAATCTGGTGAATGGATGGAATTCATCAGAGTTGCGCAGTGAAAGCGTGTGGATGGATGGAATCCATACGTGAGCTTTTGAAAAAGATGGTCCGGGTGGGATGCCCGTGGATAGGTTAGTGTTTGGTTGGAGCCTGCACTAACGATATTATTTTGTTAAAATCTTGTTTCTATTTATCGTATCAAATTCAGCTTTTGCACTTACATATGATATTTACTCCAATGATCACCTTTTATGCAAATAAACCATATTATGCCTTCCTTTGATATTCCATATGCATGCATCTATTCTGTTAAACCTCCTGGTGTAACTTGTGGAGTACTTTTTGTACTCATGTTGCTATATCTAACTCTTTTCAGAGGAAGCCTTCGACGACTTCGGTGAGGATTGCGAGTAGGCCACGTCTTACAGTCATTCGCCTTGTGGGAAGGCTGGATGGGCTGCTGCTTTATGTTTTTCTTCCGCTGTCTTCTTTTGCTATTATTGTAAACTTTGGCCATCAGGCTTGTATTAGTTAAATAAAGTTTGTCATTACGCATGATATTTGTCTTTGTGATACTGTGTGCACTAGCTTTTCCTGGGATAGTGCGATTAACACAGAGGGTTTCGGAGTTGTTGCTCCGGGTCCCGACAATAAGGCTTGAGATCTAGCACATGACTAAACAAAAATCTTGGTTGGTAACAATCACGAGTTTCTCAAAGTAAAAATATGTCAATTGTGCTCAATATTTCAAAGGTTACAAGTACTTAAACAAATGTTTCACTCTTGAGCTTGTAGCACTCTAATTTTGACTCAATACTAGCTTCTTGGTTCCTCTTAGCTTATTGACATGGTTTGCATCATCCTTGGATACCTCTAGCTAGACTATGATCATGAATGACTTGACATGCTAAGAATGTGCACTAAAATTTCAGATTGTGACTTAATTGGTTTAGCTGGCTTATATATATCCTGTCATGATTTAGCTAGCATTCTATTGAGTTATGGCTTGATGTAACACTTATTGGTCATCTTGGATAATTCTCATGGCTCTAAATGCTTAAAATAAAACAAACTTCAGCCATTTTATCCAATTCCATGTCATATTCTTTCTTTTGCTCCTTGATGTGTTTATTGCCAAAAGGGGGAGAATATTGGAGAAAAAGACGTTTGGGGATCCTTCTAGAGCTTTGGAGATCAATTTGCGCTTTCCTTGTTGCTCTTGTGTTCTTTCTGTCGACATGGTCATTGCTTCATTATCCTATTTTGGACAATGTTGGACTTTTCAAAACAAACTCAACTTTGCGTTTTCTCGGTGTTTGTCAATATACTCATCAAGGGGAGATTGAGAGACCATGTGGACATGCCCCATGTTTGTGATGAGTGATTGACGGTTGCTTTTGAAAGATTGAGTTTGAGTTGAGCGTTTTCTGCAAAGTCGTAGCTCTTTTGCTGTGGTCGGAAGTCAGTCGAAGTGTTTATGACCATTTGGCCGTGGTCGGAAGGCCGTACGACCACGTTGTGGCGTTTACAACCACTCTGGCCGTGGTCGTAGGTCACCAGGGAAGTTTACGACTGGTTTGGCCATGGTCGGAAGGATATTCGGCCACATTGGCTGTAGTCGAAGCCTGTTACGACCACGTTGCTCGCGGTCGGTGGTCGTAAGTCGAAGCTACGACTGCTGCGGTCAGAAGTCGGCGCTCGAGTGAGCGACCACGTTGGCCATGGTCGAACGCTGCTACGGCCACGTTGGTCGTGGTCGAAAACTTGGTTCGCAGTTTACGACCATGTTGTGTCATTTACGACCACTCAGGTCATGGTCGAGCGCACTTACGATTACGTTGGTCGTGGTAGGAAGTCGTCAGTTGGAGCTACGACCACAGCGGTCAAAAGTCGATGCTCGAAGTTACGACCACGTTGAGTAGTCGTGGCCTATGACCACGTTATCACAGGAAGCGGTCGGAAGCACTCGAGTGAAGTCGTAGTGCGGTCGGTTGTGGTCGAAAGTCCATTCAATCACGTTATAGACTTAGGTTGAAAATCGTAGCTTCTGTTGTCTGGTCGTATGGCTTCCAGAAGCGGTCGTTTCAACTGGGAATCGGTCGTAAAGACCTATGAGGTGGTCGTAGACTTTGTGCATTAATGTTTAAGTGATTTCGACCGATCGTAATATATGTACGACTTTGTGGAGTGTGGGTTGAGCTTTGTTTTCCGATGCAAATGGATGTTATCCTTGTCTAGTGCGGTGCTATGTGATGTTTTGCTTGTCTGTGATGGTTTGCAGGACTTTGAGACTAGTCGTGGTGAGGCATGGATGGTCAAGACTGAGCACGGGGGTGCTGAGGTCGTGAGCGGCCGGTAGATGTCAAAGACGACGAGGTCTGTGAGGTGGTTGCAAGCGTGATCGGCAAGGCAGGAGGAAGCTTCCGGGAAGGCAGCGGAGTGGCATTTTGGGGAAATGCAGAAAGCTGCAAAGGGAAGCTGTGTCTCTGCAAAGCACCGGAGTTGTTGGCGCTAACGGGCAAAGCAGTGGAGCCGTTGGGTTTAACGGGTAAAGCACTAGGAAGCTCGTGGGTAAAGTGAGATGAAAACCCGGTGTTAGGTGGGGGTTTACGGGTTCCCCTTCGTTGGTGTGTGTGGCTATAAATAGAGAGGGTAGAGCTTGGGATCTCGTGAGATTCTGATCCCCGAGTTGCTCTGTTCTTCCTTGTTTATTTGTGAGTGTGTGGGTTCTCGGGATGGAGCAAGTGTGCTCATGTATCTCCCAGTTGGAGTGGCTGTAGAAACCTCTATTATCAATCATTCATCTCTTTTCCTCTATGTTAAGTTTTTGTTCTGTAAATAGTTTGATTGTTTGTTTGTGCTTTCTCTGCTTTGTCCTTCCCGTGTTTGTCTGAGGTGATGGTTCTCAGTTGTGCTATGGCCTTCTTGATCTGAGCAAGTTCTTTGCTCAACGTTACCTTGCTTTCTTCTACTCTGAACTGGGATCCATACTTAAGACCATTTGGTCAGGTTCTTCCTGAGAGCAGAGATTTCGATCGGGTCCTAGTACAAATGGTCGTGCGCGCTCCCTCTGTCTTTGGTTGTTACTGTGTTCTTTCTTTTGTCGATCGACATTTCACTGTGGAGTCTCGACAGCTCTGAAACTGCTTCGATCACAGCAAGGAGTCGTTCGACTACATAGTAAGGTATCGACTGCTCTGGGTTTTGGCCAACTCCATCATTCTTGATTAGTCTCAGTTGACTTCCTCTCGGTTTCCAGCGAGCATTCATCTTGTGTCTTCATAGCTTCTGTAGCTATTGAAAAGAAGTTGCTGAGAATACTTGAGGAGTTTTTGAAGGCACCATTCACCCCCCCCCCCCCCTCTGTTGCCATTTCGGTCCTACAAAGAGTGAGTTGTGTGATTCCACCATCTATGAATTTGAGAGCATCCCAATTGAGAGTGTGAGAGAAACACCAAAAGAGAAGAAAGAGGTAGATGATGGACAAAGTGAGGTTGATTTTGAAACTAACACGTTAATGTCTACTCTAGTGTTGTTTCTCACATTGTGCAGGTTGAAATTGAAGATGAGGAATTAAACATTCAACAACCGGCATCATTGGAAGTCAAAGATGAGGAGATAACCACGGTTGAAGATGAAGTACTTGTTGTCCCGTTGTTAGATCATGATGATTTAATACCTACAATAGCTATATCAACTGAGGAGAACAATAAAGGTAACAATATTGGCGCTGGAATTAATTGTGCAACGGTGAGTACTTGTGAGAACTCATATGTGTGAATGAAAAATCCATGTTCTGAAATTTCTTTGCTCAATTAACATAATGTGGAATTGATTACTCATAAGGAAGTTCTTACTCAAATATCTCCTAGTGATTCTTTGTGCTATATCATGTTTGATGATCCTAGAGAGCTATCTAGTGTGATTGAGAATGTTGCTGAAATTTTGTGTTTAAAATCACTAGTTAGTACCTATGCATATACATATAAGTTCAATTTGTTGGAAATTATGGTATAGATGATAAGTTTTATGTTTACCGAATATGCATTACATGTGATAAGGTTGCTGAATTGAAATTGCATATTTTGGATAAACAAACTTTTGTGATATATCATGATCACAATGAGATGAGTTTCAACAATAGTGCTTCATGTTTTAAAAGATTTCTTAAGCCTACTTATTCATCCTTTAATGTACAATCATGTACAAATAATCAGAGTAGCGCAGTTGAAGCATGGAAGGAACTAAAAATTTTCTTCCCCATATTTGAACAACTTAATTTGGTTTGGCCCATTAATGACTTGTCCATGTGCTTAGCAAAGTCGAGGATGACTTTTTCTCATGGGAGGGAGAATGATATAAAAGACAATATTGCAATGTATACATCTTATGGTTTTTGTTATATTAACTGGTTTGTATGGAACAATGAGAATGACACAATAATTAATTCATACATATACCATGCATATGTGTTTTTCTTTTTGTCTACTACGCCTTCAGATGTTCTTCATACGTTATGCAAAAGAAGTGTTGATGATAAATATATATACCATGCATATACGTTGTATTCTTTGCTTAGTATAATTTCAGGCTACCAAAAGCCGAGGACGGCTTTTCTTGAAGAAGGGGAGGATGATGCGGATATGCACATGCTTAGCACTTTTCAGTCAAATACATTATTTCATTGGAAAGAAGTATTGAGCCGCATTAAATATTGTCAGGTGAATTTGTTTCTTAATGAATTTCCTTCTATTCGTTGGAACGATATACTACCTTATGCCAAATCCTTGTTTATTATTAGGTTTGAATATTATGATGATTTCGGGGCCACAGGAAAGGAGAAAGCCAAACAGCCCACGCAGCTGATTAAGGAGGAAAGAAGCCCATGCAGTGGGAGAGCAAAAGGGGAGAAGCGCAAAGACTTAAACTACAAGTTTTGGATAAGATTTTCAAGCCAAATTCGGACTTCCCACGTGCTCAACCCAATTCAAACTCGGATTCAACTCAGAATTTAATTCGGATTCGGTTCAACTACCCACGTGCTCAAGCCAATACCGAGTGTTCAACTAGCGACATCGTCTACTTCGCATCAAATATCCACGGTTCCTCAATGAGAAGATCGGGACCAGTCCCCGTATCAGAAACTATGATACAAGGACCAATGACTAGAGCGCGAGCACGTCAACTTAAGCATCAGGTGAATGCGTTCCTAAGTTTGCATACAAATGTTTCAAAGAATGGAATACTACTTAATTCTTGAGATGATTTAATTGTCCTTAGGAACCATGGGGAAGAACCACGTGAGCTCAAGTATAGAAGTGGAACCGTCAAGCGCAAACCAAGTCCTGTTCGCGAGTTCGATTCGGATTCGGCCTTCCCAACAGCGTCTACTTCAAATAGCCATAACTTTTGATCCAGAAGGTTTCTCGGGGCCCGTGAGTACTTGTTGGAAAGCTCTTGAAGTCTTCTTTCAGATGGATCTAGTCAACCTCCAAATTCCATCCGAGCCGGTCAAAAACTACAAAACAAGTCATGTCACTTTTCCAGTCTAAGTCAAAGTGGACCTTTGGCCTTGTAATCGAGTCCTATTCGGCTTCCTTGTGTTTTGGCCGACCCTCCACCTTCCGTGTCCCTTAAATAGGCAGACGCACCCTCTTCTAGGGTTTGGGTTTTGACAGACTAAGTTAGCTTTTGCTACTTTGCCTTGTACTTGTGCGTGTCGACTAGACCGCCCGGATACTTGTCTTCGGAACCCCACCGTTCTTCTGTTTTCGATTGAAACCTACATCGTTTATATGCAATTCAGTTGTTGTTCATCTTGTTCTTGCCTGTTCTTTGATTGCTTGCAGGAACAAGTACCCTCGTAGTTAGGTTGATTGTGCGCTGACAAGGTCACGAACAACCTCTGGAGTTGGTGTATCGATCGCTAAGGCGCAACGTCCTTGGATGCTTGTAGTCGGGTCGTCAACGTCATCTCCTTCCCCAATCGAATCTACCACTTTCATCGAAAGATCGGGACCACTAGTGCTATCAGTTGGTATCAGAGCTCAAGGTTGATCGGTGAGAGATCTTTTTTAGTTTTTGCATTTTTTTACCTACAGTCCAGAAAACCAAAAAAAAAATAGTAGATTAGATATCTATTCCACAAAATCTGAAACAATTTAAGCCTTACTCTATTGCTGCATAGTCTTTGTTTGCTGAGTCTTCGGTTGCATCATCGCGTCCTTTGCTGGTCTTAGTGTCTAGTTCCTTTAGAGTTTTGAGTTCTGTTCACGTCTTGGTATCACCGTTGCAGTTAGATATGAACTCGGTTTCTAGGGAGGCTTTGCCCTAGTTGGTCTCGGAGTAGGACACGAATTCGGATTAAACCGCGTCGTGTGTGTAAAAAAAAGAGATAAAAGAAGGAACAGGCAGCCGCATTTAGAAAGAGCCGCGGCGTAAAAAGAGAGAGAGAGAAACACCTAACTTTTGCATACGTCCTCCGATTGAGGCGATTCTTGATCCGTTGGAAAGGAAATCAGAAGATAGAGCGAAAAAAAGAAGTCTGGGAAATCTGGAGATTTTAGATCCGCGTAAGCCTCTAGGCACACACGCGGCAACTTCGACCCCCAAAAACCATCGTTTAGGGCCTCAAAAATGGGCCCGCAAACCGAGAAAAATTCAAGTTTCTCCGAATTCACTCAAAATTGACAGAGCCCTTCTACACGTGATTCTAAGGTTCCCTGTGAAGATGGCATCCTTTTTCGAGCTCCCGAACTCCGTGTGCAACATCATCTAGTTTCTTTCTACACGGTGTGTTTTCGTTTGTGTTCTAGGCTCGCGTCTCTAGTACGGTCTAGCCTAGGATCAGCACGGTGCCGTCGTTGAGCGATTATTCAACTTGCTTTGACTAATGTGGTTCTAGTTATCCTTTGTTCACTCTCAGCCCACATATAGCTCCACAGATTTGGCTACCACCTCACAGGGACTAGCGATCGAGGCAACGATACACCCAATTTCCAGGAGATAATTTCTTGTCTTGTCGGCTGCCATCACCTCCTGCTCGATGTGGTAAGAACTTGTAAGAGCTTGATAGAACAGGTTGAGAGTGTGCGACTTGATTTAACCACATCCCAGTAGTTGAGAGGGCATAACTTGCAATTTTATTATTTTTTCTCTTCTTGGTTTATTTCTTGTGTTCTTCTAACAATGTCAGGAGAACCAGTGGACCTGCGGGTAGTGCCACATTCCCCTCAGACTAGGGGAATCATACAACACTTCGAGTGCCAAATGAAGCTGCACACTGAAGGACTTGATGAGGATGTACGGGTCACTAATGAACGCCTTGATCAATTGGAGGCTGCGCAGATCGACACCAACACTATGCTTACAACATTGGAGGCTTCCGTTGGCACCATCAACACTTCACTTGCTGAGATTTTGAGACGTCTTGATGAGATGGGCCGTGCATCTCCCGCTGCACCAACTCAGCGCACACATGCCAACATTGGTGTCCTGTGCAGCAGGGTGGACGAAAATGGTGGAGACGAATATGCGGCTGATACTGAGATCGATGATGATGAGGACGCTCACTGTCATCGTCAACCATGCCGGAATGAGGTACGTGAGAATGATGAATCACTTGGTAAGATTAAGTTCACTATGCCACCTTTTGATGGAAAATATAACCCTGATGCTTATATCACTTGGGAATTGGCTGTTGATCAGAAATTTGCTTGTCATGCATTCCCTGAAAACAAAAGGGTTAGGGCTGCTACTAGTGAGTTTACTGACTTTGCGTCTATTTGGTGGAGTGAATATTGTAAGAAAAATCCTTTAACCATACCATAAACTTGGGATGCATTAAAAAGAATCATACGAGCTGTTCCTTCATATTATGCACGTGATTTGTTACATAAGTTGCAACAATTGAGGCAAGGTAGTAAAACTTGTCCCTACGGTCGGGCGCGTTCCGAGACGACTCCTGCTTACGTTTTCCCTTCGAAGAACCGCCCTTCGGCGGATCTTTGGCTTTTGCCAATGCTTCGGCCTGGTTGGTGTCGGAGTCGTCACCTTGCCTGCACCGCGCGACTTCCTCCGCCCTGGCATATTCTTCCATCTTGTCGAAGAGCTTTGCCACCGTTTTGATTGGCTTTCGCGTGTTGTACTCGGCCATTGGGCCCGGACGAAGGCCCTGTATGGCTGCATTGACGATGGTGGTCTCGTTGACGTCTTTCACTTGACATCGAATCTTGGCGAAGCGTTTGAAGTAGTCCCGGCGAAGAGCTGGTCCGCGTCGACTCGGTCAACGTAGTTTCCTTGGAAGTTGTTGTGAAGGCGGACACGAAGCTGTTCCACGCGTAGATGGAGCCCGGCTCTATGGTAAAGAACCAAGAGAGCGCCACTCCTTACAGCGCGAGGGGGAGTCCCTTCGCCTTCGTGGTGTCGTTGCCGCCCGCGGCTTCGATCGCGGTTTCGTACACGCGCACGAACTCACGGGGGTCCGTGTCGCCTTTGTACGAGTCGATGGCGCTCAAAAACTTGAAGTCTTCGGGCCATGCCGCCTGCTGCAGCCCCGCCGAAAGCGGGGACTCCGGATCCACGCGCCGCAGCGGCACGCGGTTGGATGCGGGGGCTTCGCGACTGTCCGCCCTTTCCGGCGTGGGCTCGGACGCGACCACTGGCGCGGCCTGCTGACTCCGAGCCTCTTTTATATCTCTGACGGCTCCGCGAAGGTCCCCTAGCTCCCGCTGGAATGCATTGAGAGCCGCCAGCAGGGCACTTTCCATCGCCGGTGCAGGCGGGGTCGCCGGTACCCCCGACGAGCGGGTCGGCGCAGAAACGACCGCGTTGCGGGGTCCCGAACTGCCGGTCGCTCCGTCGTGGCTACCCCGAACCGCCTGGTCCGCGCCGCCGGCGAGGGTTCCAGAGGGGGCGGCGAGGTCGGCTGCCGTTGCGTCGGCAGGGTCGGTTGTCGCCGCACCCGTGCCGACGTCTTCGACCGCGGGGCCCGTCCCCGCAACGCCGGTGGCGGGGTGGGTCGTCGCGGCGCGAACGTCGACGTCTCCGGCTACCGCGCCTGCATCGGCGCCCGCGTCCGCCGCTGCTGATGCCGAAGTCCTGGTACTCATACGACGCTCCGGCCCGGCCGCCTTCTTTCCCTTCGCCGCCGCTGAAGAAGCTTTTTTCGGTGCCATCCTTCTTCTTCGGTCTTCAGGCTTGTCCTCGTCCTCCCCACGGACGGCGCCAACTGTTGTGGCTACAGACCAAACAGAGAGAGATGGTAGTGGGGAGTGATGAAGATGAGTGTAATGGCCTGGGTCCTCCCCATGGCTTACTCATATATATATACACATGAGGAGTGCTTTTACAGATATACCCTTACATCTGGTTATCCCCTCTGGGGGCAGTTATATCATTACACATGGCCTATTCTGGGCCTTATAATCTCCTACCAGGCCTGCTGGGTTTAGGTGGGGGCCACCCCTACGACAGGAATATTTTCAAGATTTGCAAACAGGAATGCTGCGTTGTGACTTAGAGGAAACTGAGGAAGCTGCTATGGCTAGGTTTATGGGTGGTTTGGATCGTGAAATTCAGGACATTTTAGCTTACAAGGAGTATAATTCTATCACTCGTTTATTTCATCTTGCTTGTAAAGCTGAAAGAGAAGTACAGGGACGACGCGTGAGCACTAGGACTAATGCTTCTGCAGGTCGTGGTAACATTTGGTCTCAACGTGCATCTGCTGCACCATCAAGTCAACCGACTGCATCTTCTTCCTCCCACAGCAAGCCACGGATTTCATCATCAAATTCAGCATCTCGGGCATCCGAAGTAACAAAGGGGTCAGTCCAAGTACATGCAAAGAGCTCTTCATCCGTTGCATCTACGGGACGAACGATGGATATCCAATGTCATCAATGCAAGGGGTATGGCCATGTGCGGAGTGAATGCCCAGGCAAGCGTGTTTTGATTGTGAGACATGATGGTGAGTATTCTTCTGCTAGTGATTTGGATGAAAATACATATGCTATGCTTGCAGCTGACCATGCAGGTAGTGGGAAGGAGCAAGAAGACCACATTGGTGCTGAAGATGCAGAGCGCTATGAGAGCCTCATTGTGCAGCGTGTGTTGAGTGCACAAATGGAGAGGACGGAGCAAAATCAGCGGCACATCCTTTTCCAAACAAAGTGTGTCGTGAAGGAACGCTCATGCCATGTGATCATTGATGGAGGGAGCTGCAACAACTTGGCGAGCTCCGATATGGTGGAGAAGCTTGCGTTGAACACCAAACCTCACCCACAACCTTACTACATTCAATGGTTCAATAACAGCGGCAAGGATGTAACACGAATGGTGAGAGTGAATTTTGCTATTGGTTCTTATCATGATGTGGTAGAATGCGATGTTGTCCCTATGCAAGCATGCTCTATGCTGTTAGGTAGACCGTGGCAATATGATAAAGATTCACTGCATCATGGTAAGACAAATCAATATTCTTTTGTGCATCATGACAAGAAAATTGTGTTACATCCTATGTCTCCTGAAGCTATTTTCAAAGATGAGATTGCTAGAGCTAGTAGAGAGAAAAATCAGGAGCATAACAGGAGTGAAAATCAGATTGTAGCAAATGAACTTGAGCAACATAAAAAGAAAAACTCTAAATCTGTTCATGAGACGAAAAATGAGATTAAATTAAAAGGTGCATGTTTTCTTGCTACTAAGTCTGATGTGAATGAGCTGGATGCTAGCACTTCTGTTTGCTATGCCTTACTTTGCAAACAAGTTTTATTTTCATTCGAGGAGGTATCTTCTTCTGTGCCTCCTGCTGTCACTAATCTTTTGCAGGAGTACATGGATGTCTTTCCAAAAGACGTGCCACCAGGGCTACCACCAGTGCGAGGGATTGAGCACCAGATTGATTTGATTCCCGGGGCATCTTTGCCCAATCGTGCGCCATACAGGACCAATCCGGAAGAAACTAAGGAGATTCAACTTCAAGTTCAAGAACTACTTGATAAAGGTTATGTGCGTGAGTCTCTTAGTCCTTGTGCTGTTCCGGTAATTTTAGTGCCTAAGAAAGATGGATCATGACGTATGTGTGTGGACTGTAGAGCGATCAATAACATTACCATTAGATATCGTCACCCTATTCCTAGGTTAGATGATATGCTTGATGAATTAAGTGGCTCTATTGTCTTCTCTAAAGTTGATTTGCGTAGTGGGTACCACCAAATTCGCATGAAATTGGGAGATGAATGGAAAACAGCATTTAAAACTAAGTTCGGTTTGTATGAGTGGTTAGTGATGCCGTTTGGTTTAACTAATGCACCTAGCACATTCATGAGATTAATGAACGAGGTTTTGCGTGCTTTCATTGGCAAATTTGTAGTGTTATATTTTGATGATATATTGATATACAGCAAATCATTAGAGGAATACATTTACCATTTATGTGCTGTTTTTGATGCTTTACGTAATGCACGTTTATTTGGTAACTTGAGAATTGCACATTTTGCACGGATCGAGTCTCTTTTCTTGGTTATGTTGTTACTCCACAGGGGATTGAAGTTGATCAAGCCAAGGTTGACGCAATACAGAGTTGGCCGACTCCTAACACGGTCACGCAGGTGCGAAGTTTTCTAGGACTTGCTGGATTCTATCGTCATTTTGTGAAGGGTTTCAGCACCATCGCCGCACCATTGAATGAGCTCACTAAAAAGGGGTACCGTTTACTCGGGGGAATGCACAGGAAGACGCCTTCAACACATTGAAAGATAAGTTAACACATGCACCATTACTCCAACTTCCAGATTTTGGTAAGACTTTTGAGCTAGAATGTGATCCTAGTGGAATTGGATTGGGTGGTGTGCTGTTGCAAGAAGGTAAACCTGTGGTATACTTTAGTGAAAAATTGAGTGGGCCTAGTTTGAACTATTCTACTTATGAAAAGGAGTTATATGCTCTAGTTCGAACTTTAAAGACATGGCAACATTATTTATGGCCCAAAGAATTTGTCATTCATTCTGATCATGAGTCATTAAAGCATATTAGAAGTCAAGGAAAATTGAACCGTAGGCATGCAAAGTGGGTTGAATTCATAGAGTCTTTTCCTTATGTCATAAAACACAAAAAGGGAAAGGAGAATGTTATTGCTGATGCATTGTCTAGGAGATATACCATGCTCTCACAACTTGACTTCAAAATTTTTTGGATTGGAAACAATTAAAGAGCATTATGTTCATGATGATGATTTTAAAGATGTGTTGCTGAATTGCAAAGAGGGAAAAACGTGGAATAAATTTGTTCTAAATGATGGATTTGTGTTCAGACCTAACAAACTATGCATTCCAGCTAGCTCCGTTCGTTTGTTGTTGTTACAGGAAGCGCATGGAGGTGGGCTGATGGGGCATTTTGGAGTGAAGAAGACGGAAGACATACTTGCTAGTCATTTCTTTTGGCCCAAGATGAGACGTGATGTGGAACGTTTTGTTGCTCGCTGCACTACATGTCAAAAGGCTAAGTCACGACTTAATCCTCACAGTTTGTATATGCCTCTACCTGTTCCTAGTGTGCCTTGGGAAGATATTTCTATGGACTTTATTTTAGAACTGCCTAGGACAATGAAGGGGAGGGATAGCATATCTGTTGTTGTGGATAGATTTTCTAAGATGGCACACTTCATACCATGTCATAAAAGTGATGATGCTACCAACATTGCTGATTTGTTCTTTCGTGAAGTTGTTTGCTTGCATGGTGTGCTAAATACAATAGTTTCTAATCATGACACTAAATTCCTTAGCCATTTTTGGAGAACTTTATGGGCTAAATTGGGGACTAAGCTGTTATTTTCGACTACATGTCATCCCCAAACTGATGTGCAAACTGAAGTTGTGAATAGAAATTTATCTACCATGCTTAGGGCTGTTTTGAAAAAGAACATCAAAATGTAGGAAGAATGCTTGCCTCATATTGAATTTGCTTATAATCATTCGCTACATTCTACTACAAAGTTGTGCCCTTTTGAGATTGTCTGTGGTTTTGTGCCTCGTGCTCCTATTGATTTGCTACCACTTCCATCTTTGGAGAAGTTAAATTTTGATGCTAAACAGCGTGCTGACTTGATGTTGAAAATGCATGAGACAACCAAAGAAAATATTGAACGCATGAATGCTAAATATCAACTTGCTGGTAGTAAAGGAAGGTGGCATTTAACTTTTCAACCGGGTGATTTAGTTTGATTGCATTTGAGAAAAGATAGATTTCCTGAATTGAGGAGGTCTAAGTTGATGTCTAGAGCCGATGGTCCTTTCAAAGTGTTGGAAAAGATTAATGACAATGCATATAAACTGGAGTTGCCTGCAGAATTTGGGGTTAGTCCCACCTTTAACATTGCAGATTTGGAGCCCTACTTGGGTGAAGAAGATGAGCTTAAGTCGCGGACAACTCAAATGCAAGAAGGGGAGGATGATGAGGACATCCTTTCCATGCATACAACCATGCCGACTCGACATCAAACTGAAACTATGATACAAGGACCAATGACTAGAGCGCGAGCACGTCAACTTAACAATCAGGTGAATGCGTTCGTAAGTTTGCATACAAATGTTTCAAAGAATGGAATACTACTAAATTCTTGTGATGATTTAATTGTCCTTAGGAACTATGGGGAAGAACCATGTGAGCTCAAGTATAGAAGTGGAACCATCAAGCGCAAACCAAGTCCTGTTCGCGAGTTCGACTCGGATTCAGCCTTCCCAACAGCATCTACTTCTAACAGCCATAACTTTTGATCCAGAAAGTTTCTCAGGGCCCGTGAGTACTTGTTAGAAAGCTCTTGAAGTCTAATTTCAGTTGGATCTAGTCTCACCTCCAAATTCCATCCGAGCCGATCAAAAACTGCAAAACAAGTCACATCACTTATCTAGTCCGAGTCAAAGTGGGCCTTGGGCCTTGTAATCGAGTCCTGTTTGGCTTCCTTGTGTTTTGGCCGGCCCTCCACCTTCCGTGTCCCTTAAATAGGCAGCCGCACCCTCTTCTAGGGTTTGGGTTTTGACAGACTAAGTTAGCTTTTGCTACTTTGCCTTGTACTCGCGCGTGTCGGCTAGACCGCCTGGATACTTGTCTTCGGAACCCCACCATTCTTCTGTTTTCGATTGAAACCTACATCATTTATTTCCAATTGAGTTGATGTTCATCTTGTTCTTGCCTATTCTTCGATTGCTTGCAGGAACAAGTACCCTTGTGGTTAGGTTGATTGTGCGCCGACAAGGTCACGAACAACCTCTGGAGTTGGTGTATCGATCGCTAAGGCGCAACGTCCTTGGATGGTTGTAGTCGGGTCATCAACGTCATCTCCTTCTCCAATCAAATCTACCACTTTCATCGAAAGATCGGGACCGCTAGTGCTATCATGTAGTCCGTTCGAGGTGTTCGCACTTAGTTTCGTTTTGTGCCTTGATTTCATCATTGCGAAGGTTATGACGTTGTCGAAATCCATGGATGAGGAAAGTCTCACACCGACTTGGACGGATTTGAAACGTCTACCAAAATGAGCCACGCCGTATATGAAGTCCATTTGAGTTGTTTTGCTCCCATTGTCATTTGGTGACTCGATTTTGTCCGCGTGGTGTTTGTAATATCGTCGGCACCTGACATCGAGGAAAGTTTCATACGGACTCGAACAGATTTGGAATACACGTCATAATGTGCCAGAGGATGCATACGAAGTCCAATCGGGGTGTTGTACTCAGTTTCATTTCGTGACTTGATTTCATATGCATGGAGTTTACGATGCCGTCGGAACCTGTTGTTGAGGAAAGTTTCGTACTGACTCAGACCGATTCGAAAACCATGTTGATGTGAGCAAGGGCATGGCAGATGTCCATTCGGTCTATTTTGGATCCAGTTTCATTTTGAGCCTTGATTTTGCGCGCGTGCAGCTTATATTATCGGTTGGAACCCGATGTGGTGCAAAGTTTCACACTGACTCCAATCGAATCCAAATCCTTGCCAAAATGAGCTATGGTGTAGATGTTGTCCATTCGAGGTGTTTTGCACTTAGTTGCTGTTGTGGGGGTGGCCCAACCCCCCGTGACTGGGCTGTGCAACTTGTCCAACATGTAATAGGCCCAATAGTGTAGAGGAATATATCAGTGTAAATATACCAATATACCCTCATCCTATGTAAGTACCAAGGGGTAGAATGGGGATTTCCCATTCTACCCCACTCATGTATATAAACCCCAAGAGGGGCAGGAGGGGGGACATCATCTCACTCTTACCAACTCTCTCACAGATCTGGCTCTCATCTTCCTCTTCTACTAGTCCCCTTCTCTACTGTTTGGCCTGTAGCCACAACAGATGGCACTGTCCGTGGGGACGACTAGAAGCTACGTACGGAAGAGATTTCTCCAAGATTCAACAAAAGTGACGGTTGTGTGGATTTTTTCTGCTCCTGGCAGCACGCTGCTTCAATTCGTGGCATCCGTAGAGACAGATAAGTAGCTTGCTTCGCCATGTTTTGTAGACGGTATATTGAATAGATCTAATCGAATCGCTCATTTCTACGTTGCTGCTATCTCTGCTCTGCTGGGGGTGTTCATGCAGGGAGGCGAGATGATGCCTTGGATGACGTGGTGGCGTAACCCCTCTGGCCAGGGTGATCTTCATGCGACCGTGGACTCCGCGTCGAAGCTAGGCTGTGCCTTCGGGACTCCGTGTCGAAGCTGGGCTGTGCCTTCGATGAGCCAAACTCCGCTGCACCGACTGCACGCTGGACGCCCACGCATGCACCCACATCCATCTGCAAACTTCACCTGCGCACGCACTCATATCCTTTCACGTGTGGCATACATGCATATCCGCTTAGCTATTGCCATGCATGGTGCATACATATCCACGTGACTATTGCCATGCATAAATATCTACAAGCTATTGCCATGCATGTATAGGCTCACATATGCACAACCATGCATGTATAGTCTCGCGCATGCGCAGCATGCGTCTCCGCTCAACGCCCCGCGTCTCGCTCGGATCTTCGCACGTCTTTATGGCGAGGCCTGCGTATACTTGGTGAAGTGAGCAGGCGGAGCGTCTCAACACAAGCATGCATCGCATCAGTGAGTTACTCTGCATGCATGCATCCGTACTGCATGCACGACGTCCATGCATACATGAGCCATACGGATCCACTCTTCATGATGCATGCATGAAGCATTCACCCATACGTGAATTATCCATCCGAGGTAGGCCTGTGGAGCTGCATGCAGGAACTTCGCTCTCTCTCTCTGCGGCGTCCCGCGACAGCCTCCTGGCCCTCTCCGCCCGGCAGGTACATGACTCTAGGGCAACCGCGGGCGATGGCGCTGCGGCTCCGGCCTCCGCTCGGAGCCTCCGCCGGGACTTCGCCGATGCGGACGTGCTTCCTGCTGGCGCCCAGCATGGCGCTCCGCGACGTCCTCCTGGGCCTCCGTGAGGCACCATATGCATGCATGCAGCCATCTCCACGTGCAGGCAGGCCTTCATGCATTCATTCCAGCGGACATGCATCCAGGCATGCACCCTCTGTTTATTCCTCCATGCAGCCATGAGTACGAGCTCGCAGGGTAGTGCATTCAGACGTCGCTAGCGGAGATGGGCGTCGGCCTCCGCCGGCTCTCCGCGCTTGCTGAAGGTAGCTCCCGCGGCCACGCGGCATCCTTCCCAGGCATCCCAGACTCCGGCCACGCCCGAGCGGCGCTAGCCTCGCCGTCCGAACTCCGAAGCTGTGATGCGCGAGCAGTCTGGAGCCGCTGGAGAAGACATGCAACAACAAACCATCCCGCGTGCGGTGCAGTTGGCCCCTGTTGCTCGGCCACGCGGTCTCCGACCACAAGTTTCGCGCCGTCAACCCGCCCCTGTGCGAGGTCGCCGCCACCCCGCGCAAGCCGCAAGACCTTCACGCCACCGCCTGCTCCAAGCTCCTCCAAGGGTCTCCGCGCTAGCGTCAACCCTGTTCTGGAGATGGTCACCTCGGTGAGGACTTCAGGCTCCGCGCCGCCTCCGTGTGCCCGGCTCCGTGAAAGATGTTGCCTCCGCAAGCCGGGCTTTGCACGCGCAGCTCGGGGGCCCCCACTCGGCGTCGCATCTTCGCTGTCCCCGCCACACCCTTCGGCGGTCGTCGCCCATCGCTGTGCCCGCCGAGGTAATCGAAGATGAGGACGTAGCCAGTGTCGAGGGGGAGTCTACTCCGTGCATGCCTTCGGTCTGCTCCGCGCCGATCAAGTCCGCCTTGGAGCGACCGATGAAGAAGCGACACCTGCTCCTCCTTCCAACTTTCTTCTTCGCGTGCGAGTGATGCTGGTCCTACAGGAACTTCGTGTGGCACCGGCAGGCACGTGACGTGAGCAAGCGACCCTGGCCGCTCCGCCAAGACCCCAGGGATGTGCGCGCAGAGCATGCGCTTCCGTGCAGTTTGCTCCCCTCGCGCGAAGAACGACTTGTGCGGCTCCCTCGTCATCATTGTCGAGGTCCCTGCCATCATCAGTTCGCTCCGAAGCAGCCTACGTCTCCGCGCCGTGCCCTGCCGTCGGTGAAGTCCCAGCAACCTCCTGGACCTCTCCGCCTGGTGGGTACGCAACTTGGGTAGGCGACCGCGGGCGATGGCGTAGCGGCGCAATTCCTTCTGTTCTCCCGTCTTCTACCGAAGGCACCAACACCAGGTCGTCTCGGACGACGACGCCTTCCTCTTCGACCTCAGGAGCAGAAACTCGACCTTCGCGGCGTATGCCTGAGCTTCGCGAAGCCTCCGCGCTGCACTCTGCGCCTGCGAAGTCTTCTCCGAGCTGGCCACAACCTCCACTCCACGCTGCAGTCTATACTCCGTGCCCGCGAAGTCTTCTCCGAGTCGAGTCGAGCGAAGTCTCCGCTCCTACGAAGTCTTCTCCGAGTCGATCGCAGACTCCGCATCAGTCCCTGCACCAATGAAGCTCACTCCGCGATCCACATCGGCGATGCATGCACCGAGCTAGGCCAGGGACATCGCACGATGAGGTCCACTCCGACCTTGGTGAAGGCCTAGTTGCTGCAACCGTGCACTCGGACTTCGCTTCGTCGGAGTCCGTGACTCCGCGTCATCTGCACCTTCATGCCAAGGGCTGTCTTCGTGCGTCCTCAGCCTTCGTTTCGCTGGCTCCACGCGACTCTCCACTGCGCACCGCCGACTCTGCAAACACTACGTGCATGTACGGCTACAAGTACACGCGTATGCATGCGTGTATCCATGCGTGCGTGCATGTGTTGATGCAGCATACACCGGTGAAGTCTGCTCCGACCTCGATGAAGCCCCCGCCACGATCGAAGTGGTCTTCGCCGAACCCTCTGAAGTCTCTGTCGAGCTCCCGAAGTCCAGGCGTATGTGTGCGAAGCGTATGCACTCGTCACATGTACGCACCCAGGCTGCGTTGCAAGCATGGCCTATGAGCATGCATGGCTCGTGCGCTTCGTCCCCACACGAGTTGGAGAGGACGTCAGGGTCTCCGCACCTACGAAGTCGAATCCACGTCACTACCGCCCCGCCCGATATGCACTGCATGCGTTTTTGCGTGGCTGCCTTATTAATCGTCGTTGCATTTCTTGCATGCATGGCAATAAAACAAGGGTTGTTCATCATATCATTTATTGCGGCCACAGTTTCTTTCTGAGAGCATTTGATTTGGCCGTGTTTGCTTCTCCGGTTTTGACCTGTTCTGAGCAATCGTAGTACCAAATGCTTTTCCAGCACTGTATTATGGAGCATTTTGTTGCCGCAATTCTTCGGCCATTTCTTCGATGCTTCTGTTTTGGTTCCCATTTTGGATTAAAATCGCACGATTGCATCGAGCGTCGGCGTACTCTTCGGAGTATAAATAAGACGCGGATGTTGTCCCTGCGCACTCTACTGAGTGTAAACAAGACGTGGATGCTCCGCGCAAGCGTGGACATTGTCCCTACGTGTACTCTCCGGAGTATAAATAAGATGTAGATGATATTCCCACGCACTGTACGGAGTATAAATAAGACCTAGCGTCGAGGTCCACCTCCGCATGCACCCTCACCGCCCGCAACGCGCAGAGGCTTGCTTTCGCGCGCAGTCTACGGACTCTAAATAAGACGTAGCGTCGAGGTCCGCCTCCGCACGCACTCTACGGAGTATAAATAAGATGCAGCGGGGGGACGCTTCCGCGCGCACTCTACGGAGTATAAATAAGACGTAGCGTCGAGGTCCGCCTCCGCACGCACCCTCACCGCCCGCAACGCGCGGAGGCTTGCCTCTGCACGCAGTCTACGGACTCTAAATAAGACGTAGCGTTGAGGTCCACCTCCGCACGCACTCCACGGAGTATAAACAAGACGCGGATGTTGTCCCTGCGCACTCTACATAGTATAAACAAGACGCGGATGCCGCGCACGAATGGACATTGTCCCTATGCGTACTCTCCGGAGTATAAATAAGATGTGGATGTTGATCCCACGCACTCTACGGAGTATAAACAAGACGCGGATGACGCGCACGCATGGACATTGTCCTTATGCGTACTCTCTGGAGTATAAATAAGACGTGGATGTTGATCCCATGCACTCTACGGAGTATAAAAACTGCACGAGGGCTGAGACACCAGGGAGTGCATCGCTTTAGCGGCGCACCACCAGGATGTCGTGCCATCGCGCGTGTTGCACCAGGGAGTGCACCCTCTTTTTGAAGTTAGGGGAACATCGGTGTCGCCTCCCTACCTCGGTGTGCGTAGCGCCCTCGGCCTACGCCGCAAGTGCCCGCTATCCGTGGGCACTCTTTTTGAAGGTAGGGGGACGGCGGTGTCGCCTCCCTACCTCTGTGTGTAGCACCCTCGGCCTACGCCGCAAGCGCCCGCTCTCCGCGGGCACTCTTTTTGAAGGTAGGGGAACGGCGGTATCGCCTCCCTGCCTCTGTGCATAGCGCCCTCGGCCTACGCCGCAAGCGCCCGCTCTCCGCAGGCACTCTTTTTGAAGGTAGGGAACGACGGTATCGCCTCCCTGCCTATGTGCATAGCGCCCTCGGCCTATGCAGCAAGCGCCCGCTCTCCGCGGGCACTCTTTTTGAAGGTAGGGGAACGGCGGTGTCGCCTCCCTGCCTTTGTGCGTAGCGCCCTCGGCCTACGCTGATACGGGGTCGCCCGATCTTCTCGACGTAGGATCAAGATACTCACGTGGATTTGATGAACCGTAGTGATCCCCTGTTGCCAATGCAAGAGTTAGCACTCTATAATTCGCCCAACCTCACGTGCTGAACTTCACGACCACCGATGAAGTTCCATCGCGCTCCCAATTCCCAGCGGAAAGGTTGAACGATCTAGATTTCAGCGAACTCCCAATTCCCTCAAGTTGGTTCGGCCAAGAGAAAGAACAAGAGTATAATTCTATTATCAAAAGTGGTTCCCCTCTACAATGGGGGTCTACCCCTCAATATATAGTCTCAGCCTAAGGCTATTTAGCACTAAATTTTCCATGTGGTACTATTCACGCGCAAAGCTACTGTAGCGTGGTATTGTTCACGGGACTGGTACTGTAGCGTGGTACTGTTCACAGCCCGGTACTGTAGCGCGGAACTGTCCATGGGCTGGATACTGTAGCACGTACTGTTCATGCGTGGCACTATTCATGGACCGATCTTTGTTCATGCCGTGGACTTGTGCTTCCTTGGATGACGGCCACATATCCTTGATCTCCATCCATCGCTGACTCTTCAAACCTGAGCACAAGTAAAACATTGTTTTTAGGTAGTATAAAATTCTCATTAAAATTAATGACATATTCATTAAGGAGCAGGTTCACCTGAGATTGTAGTTTCTTGGCTCGTGCTCTTGTTATTGGTCCTGTTATTGAAGTCTCATTACTAGCTTTGGCATTACTATCGATGTCCTCATCATCCTCCCCCTCTTGAAAAGGAGTCGACCTCGACTCTGTACAATCTTGTCCGAAGAAGGGTGATAAATCAGCAACATTAAATGTAGAACTTACCCCATAGTCATCACCGGGAAGCTCAATCTTGTATGCATTGTCATTGATCTTGGCAAGAACTTTAAAAGGTCCATCACAACGGGGCATCAACTTGGATCTACACTTCTGCAGAAAGCGATCTTTGCGAAGGTGTACCCACACTAAATCACCTCGTTCAAAAAGCATCTTCTTTCTAGATTTGTTAGCTTTGGAAGCATAAGCACGTACCTTCTTTTCAATTACCTCTTTAGTTTTGGCATGGAGCTTTTTCACAAAATTAGCACGTTTAGAAGCCTCCATATTTGCACGTTCTTGTAGTGGAAGTGGAAGTAAATCGAGAGGTGTAATTGGATTGAATCTGTACACCACCTCGAATGGACTCAATTGAGTTGTAGAATGTACCGCTCTGTTATATGCAAACTCCACATGTGGTAGACAATCTTCCCACTCTTTCAAGTTCTTCTTTATCATGGTACATAACAGCGTTGAAAGTGTGCGGTTCACCACCTCCGTTTGCCCATCTGTTTGTGGGCTTGGCCCACAAAGTCTTCCAAAAGTAGCTCACGAACTTGACGTTGCGATCTGAAACAATGGTTCTTAGCATTCCATGCAATCTCACAATCTTTCTGAAAAACAAGTCAGCTACATGCGACACATCGTCGCTCTTATGATAGGGAATAAAATGTGCATTTTAGAGAACCGATCCACAACAACAAAGACTGAATCCCTCCCCCTCTTGGTCCTAGGCAGTCCTAACACAAAATCCATGCTAATATCTTCCCAAGGAGCACTAGGAACAGGAAGTGGAGTATACAAACCATGTGGATTGAGTTTTGACTTCGCCTTATGACATGTGATGCATCGTTGAACAAACCTCTCGACGTCTCGCCTCATCTTTGGCCAATAGAAGTGATCAGCCAACATCATGTAAGTCTTCTCCCTCCCAAAATGCCCCATCAATCCTCCTGCGTGAGATTCCTGCAACAATAACAAACGCACAGAGGAATCCGGAACACATAGCTTATTCATGCGAAAGAGAAAACCATCATGAATGTGAAACTTATCCCACCCTTTCCCATCTTTGCAATTAGAATTTGGTGCTGCAAATTCATGATCGGAAGCATATAAATCTTTCAAACTTTCCAACCCTGGTACCTTTACCTCCAACTGAGTTAAAAGAACATGTTTTCTAGACAATGCATCAGCTACCACATTCTCTTTGCCTTTCTTATATTTGACAATGTATGGAAAGGTCTCAATGAATTCTACCCACTTAGCATGTCTACGATTCAATTTTGCTTGGCCCTTTAAGTATTTCAAAGATTCATGATCAAAATGTATTATGAATTCCTTAGGCCAAAAATAATGTTGCCAAGTTTCCAACACACGCGCAAGAGCATATAGTTCTTTATCATAAACAGGATAATTCAATTGTGTACCATGAAGTTTCTCACTGAAATATGCAACAGGTTTTCTTTCTTGCATCAAAACACCACCAATACCTATCCACTAGCATCACATTCAATCTCAAAAGTTTTTGTGAAATCAAGTAAAGCAAGCAATGTTGCTTCAGTCAAACATTTTCTTCAATTCAGCAAAAGCTTTGTCTTGTTTTTCTCCCCACTCAAAAATCACTCCTTTTTTAGTTAATTCATTTAATGGGGGCAGCAATGGTGCTAAAATCTTTCACAAATCGCTGATAGAAACTAGCAAGCACATAGAAGCTACGAATTTGACTAACATTCACAGGAATTGCCCAATTTCTAATAGCTTCTGTTATAGGGGTGGCCCCCACCTAAGCCCAGCAGGCCTGTTGAGAGAGTGTAAGGCCCAAAATGGGACATGTATAGTGACATGGGTACCCCTGAGGGAAGTACTCATGTGTAAGGGTATAATTGTAAAAGCACTCCCCGTGTGGATATATATATATATGACATCGGCCATGGGGAGAAGGGCTAAGCCATCTTTACTCACCTAACTCCCCACTACCATACTCTCTCTCTGTTTGGCCTGTAGCCACAACAGTTGGCACCGTCCGTGGGGAGGACAAGAGCAAGCCTCCAGGTCTGAGGAGGATGGCACCAAAGAAAGCTTCACCGACGGCGGCGAAGAAGAAGAAGGCGGAAGCAGCGAAGTCTCGCGTCAGCACTAGGGCTTCGGCTTTAGCAGCTGCAGGTACGGGCGGTGGTGCAGGTGCGACCGTGAACACCGGCGTTCACAACGCGATGCCCAACCCCGCCACCGACGCGACGCCCAACCCCGCCACCGACGCGACGCCAGACCCCATCAGCACCGCCCCGACGATCAACCCCGGCGATGGCAACGCAGGCGCATCCGTTTTCCCACCCGGCGCAGAAGCGGTGAATGGTCCCAGCGGCGATGCGGACCTCGTCACCAGCTCCAGGGCCTCCAGGACAACGCGGCGGGCAGCCTGGGCGCGCAGGCCGTGGTCACCGCCGTGCCGGTAGTACCGCCAAGCGCACCGACGGCCCCAGCCACGTCCGCGGTGGAGGCTGCCTTGCTGGCGGCCCTTAGCGCTTTCAGCGGGAGCTAACAGACCTCCGCGGAGCTGTGCGAGACATGCAAGAGGCTCGGAGCCAACACGCCCCGGAGAGGGCGGATAGCCGCGACGCCCCTACGTCTAGTCGCGTCCCATTGCGGCGCGTAGACCCGGAGTCCCCGCTCTCCGCGGGCCTACAGCAGGCAGCATGGCCGGAAGACTTCAAGTTCCCGAGCGTCATCGAGGCGTACAAGGGCGACTCCGACCCGCGAGAATTCGTGCGCGTGTATGAGACCGCTATCGAAACCGCTGGCGGAGACGACACCACGAAGGCAAAAGGACTCCCTCTCGCGTTACAATGGGTGGCGCTGTCCTGGTTCTTCACCATTGAACCACAGTCTATCTACACGTGGGAACAGATCCACGACCGACTCTACAACAACTTACAGGGAAACTACGTCGAGCGTGTCGATGCGGACCAGCTCTTCGCAGTCAAGCAAAAACCTATGGAAAGGCTCCGGGATTACTTCAAGCGCTTCGCGAAAGTGCGTTGCCAGGTCAAGGACGTCAACGAAACAACCGTCATCAATGCAGCAATACAAGGCTTCCGACCGGGACCGATGGCCGAATACAACATGCGCAAGCCCATTAAGACGGTCGCAAAGCTCTTCGACAAGATGGAAGAGTACGCCAGAGCGGAAGAGGATGCGCGGCAGCGACACGGCGATGACTCCGATACCAACAAGGCGGAAGGCTCAGCAAAGAGCGAAGGCTCACCGAAGCAGGGCTCTTCGAAGGGTAAACGTAAGCAGGAGCCGCCGAAGGGCGCTTCCGAATGCAAAGACCCCCAACACAATGACCCGTCAAGCGATAGGCCCAAGCGCGACCAACGCAAGTCCAGGAAACCTCGTTACATCTTTGATATCGAGGGCGGCGCCAAAGATAACGCCTCCGCAGGTCGTGGAGGCAGAGGGCGCTGGGGCCGGGGACGGGGGCGTGGCCGGGGTCGCGACGACAGAACCCGCGAAGAGTACAGCGACCAGCACCACGGGCAGTGGTGCGAAATCCACGGCCGAGGCAACCATGACACGCGTGCTTGCGCCACTATCGCAGCACTCCGGCAGAGCGTCGCCAGGGATAAAAACCCGGAGGCACGCGCGACCGACGTGGCCCACGTCCAACACCCCAGGACCAAGGAATGCAGCCCCAGGAAGGCCTCCTGCGAATTCAGGCACATGTGCAACAACCTCGGGAGGGCCTCCTGCAGTTACAAGCCCCGGAAGGAGCCCAGCGCAAGATCATAAACGTCATTTCCGGAGGCTCCTCGTTGGAGTTCACCTCGACGCGGCAACGAAAGGCCTACGCGAGGAGGTTGCATCACGTCGCGGCATACCCAGCGCAGGCGCCGCCAGAGTGGGCACAGCACGAAGTCACATTCACGCCCGCTGACGCTGAGGGCGTAGACTTTCCCCACCAAGACCCTCTGGTGATCTGGGTCCTCGTAGCAGGATGCTAGGTCAGGCGTGTTCTGGTCGATGGAGGAAGCTCCGCGAACATCCTGTTCTCTGCGGCCTTCGACCAGATGGGGATCCCTCGGAGTCGATTGGGCCCTTCAGGCATCCCGTTGCAAGGCTTTGGAGGGCAGCCTTTGCGCGCTTTGGGCCAGTTATGCCTCCAAGTCTCCTTCGGCCAAAACGACAACGTGAGGAGCGAAGACGCCATCTTCGACATGGTCGACATCGCATACCCCTATAATGCCATATTGGGGCGGCCGCTCCTGAATACTCTCGGGGCAGTTCCGCACCACAGCTTCCTGTGCGTGAAGCTTCCCGAACCGCAGGCCATCATCATCGTCCATGGTGAGCAGGACATGGCTCGGCGCATAGAGCTTGGCACCAGGGGTCCATGCCACGCGGCTCGCCAAGGCACCTAGGCCGGGTGGGCAGGTGCGGAGCCCCCGAGCGCCCCCAGAGAGCGTCTCGCGCTCCTCGGGCACAAAGTTGTCCCAGCAGCAGCGGTTCATCGGCAGTCGCCCCCGTCCTCATAGCGGTTGGTGGTCAGTATCCCACCTTTTTTGTAATTGCTCACCCGTGCAAACGGGAATTTAATAAAGTGCATTGTTCATGCACTATGCATGAGCATGAATAAAGACGCGTGAAGGGATGCCTCCGCGCGCAGTCTACGGACTCTAAATAAGACGTAGCGTCGAGGTCCGCCTCCGCACGCACTCTACGAAGTATAAAAAAGACGTAGCGACGAGGTCCGCCTCCGCACGCAATTTCACCGCCCGCAACGCGCGGAGGCTCACCTCCACGCGCAGTCTACGGACTCTAAATAAGACGTAGCACCGAGGTCCGCCTCCGCACGCACTCTACGGAGTATAAATAAGACGTAGCGACGAGGTCCGCCTCCGCACGCAATTTCACCGCCCACAACGCGCGGAGGCTCGCCTCCGCGCGCAGTCTACGGACTCTAAATAAGATGTGGATATCGATCCCACGCACTCTCCGGAGTATAAAAAAGACGCGGATGCTATCCCTGCGCACTTTACGGAGTATAAACAAGACGCGAACCCCGCGCACGCATGGGCGTTGCCCCAGTGCGTACTCTTCGGAGTATAAATAAGACGTGGATGTCGATCCCACGCACTCTCCGAAGTATAAAAAAGACGTGGATGCTATCCCTGCGCACTCTACGGAGTATAAACAAGACGCGAACCCCGCGCACGCATGGGCGTTGCCCTAGTGCGTACTCTTCGGAGTATAAATAAGACGTGGATGTCGATCCCACACACTCCCCGGAGTATAAAAAAGACGCGGATGCTATCCTTGCGCACTCTACGGAGTATAAACAAGACGCGAACCCCGCGCACGCATGGGCGTTGTCCCAGTGCGTACTCCTCAGAGTATAAATAAGACGTGGATGTTGGCCCCACGTACTCAGGAGTGTAAAAAAGGACGCAAAGGTTACCCCGGCAAATTCTACGGAGTGCCAAGTGCACCACGGGGGCCCACTCCCACGCGTAGCCCGCGAAGTACCAAGGCGACGCGTCAGAGGCTAGCTCCCGCGCGAGCGCACCCGCGAGCAAAAAACACCAGAGGCTGTCCTTGCATAATCTTAGGAAGGAGCGCTCGCGCCGCTACTTCGACTAAGGCGCCAGCTCCGCCGCCACCACCTCGAAGGGTAGGAAACGGAGCGCTCGCGCTGCTACTTCGACTAAGGCGCCAGCTCCGCCGCCACCACTTCGAAGGGTATGGGACAGAGCGCTCGCGCCGCTACTTCGACTAAGGTGCCAGCTCCGCTGCCACCACTTCGAAGGGTAGGGGACGGAGCGCTCGCGCCGCTACTTCGACTAAGGCGCCAGCTCCGCCACCACCACTTGAAAGGGTAGGGGATGGAGCGCTCGCGCCGCTACTTCGGCTAGGGCGCCAGCTCCGCTGCCACCACTTCGAAGGGTGGGGGACGGAGCGCTCGCGCCGCTACTTCGACTAAGGCGCCAGCTCCGTTGCCACCACTTCGAAGGGTAGGGGATGGAGCGCTCGCGCATCTACTTCGGCTAGGGCGCCAGCTCCACCGCTGCCGCTTCGAAGGGATATCGGACTGAGCACGTGTGCGGTTATTGCAACTACGCGTCTACCTCGATCACCCTGCCCTCGCAAGGCTCAAATCGTCATATATGGGCGAGCGTAGTAACCTTCTGAGTTTACCATGGGACAGCGTAGCCGGAGGGGCAGAGATGCACTTCGCAAGTTCTAATCAAGACTATTCTTTGCATTCGCTAAGGACGCTTACAAAGGCGCACAAACACCTCCGGCGCACCAGGGCGCTACTCGGCAGGCTCATCCTTAACATGCGTCCGTGCCGAGGCTCCACTCGAAGACGCCCGACCCGCCCAAAAATCCAACACTTCCTCGGCCCTTTGCCAGCGCCGAAGACGCCGTCGGGTCGCAAGGTCGGAGATTAGCAGCTGGCCCTGGCTGTGTAGCTGCTCGGGACAAGGGGGTAGGAATCAGAATAGCGGGGAAACAACTCCGTACTTTACCAAAAAAAAGAACCCGGGCTTCGGTTACAACGCACACCAAAACGCGACAGCCTCCCGTCACACCTGTGGGTTCGCGGTGTCCTCCGGGGTCGCAGTGCCATCCTCGTCACGCCGTGGGACCTCGTCCAGAAACCGGCCAAGGCTTCCCTCGTCGTGTAAGTTATTCCGCAGCTCGACTATGGCTGCGGCCTCACCGCAGTATTCCCATATCCGCTCATGAAAGAACTTCACGGCGCGACGTACGGCGCACACAGCGTCGGACATTACCCCGCCCCGGCGGGCATGTCCAGTCGAGGATCGACTAGCCCCGCAACATGTTCACAGCCGCGGAGTCGCAGGAGCGCGCATGTCAGACACGACGCCACGTAGGCGTAGTGGTTGCTGAAGGTCGCCGCGGCGCCGCGTGCAATGCCGGCCGCGTCTCCAATCCACCGGAGTGACCGCGACAGGTCCTCAGGCCCGAAGGAGCGCGCCGGCACTTCGGCGACAAGCCCCTTAAGGGTGTCTTCCAGGGCCAGCATGGCGTCCCAGGCAGCTACCGAAGCGTCGCCCAAGGGTCGATCTCGCTCCGTGAGAGAGGCAGCAAGCTCGTTGTTTTCCCTGTCTAGCGCAGCGACTTGTTGCAGAAGGCCATCCCGCTCTGCAGCAGCTTCTTGCCGCACCACTCCCGCGGCCGACGCTCGCGCTGCTGCAACGAGCCCCTCATTGCACGTCTTCATCTCTGCGCACTCCAACTCCAGGCGGCGTATACGAGCATCCTGGGTGGAGCGCGCCCGTGTAGCTCCCTACAGCTCCTCTTCGGCGGCCTACAGCCTACTCAGTAGTGCTCCTTCCTCGCGAACATGAGCAGCTCGCAGGACTTGGGCCAACACGAGTGTCTGCGCGGCGCAGGAGTCAGCAAGTGCTAAACGGCTGCAAGTGATCCAAAAGACGGACACTTACCCTCACTCCCAACACTTCCAATGCATCTCCAAGGCGCCCTGACCCGTAGGTCTGCAACGCCTGTTGACCGATGCTGGCGGCCGCGTCTTCCGCAATTCCGCGCCATGCCCTCAGAGCATCCGACGAAGGGACGAAGTCCGCCAGGCTCGGGCGCGCGACATCTGTGTCGTCAGCGCCAGGACCCCCGCGCTTATGGAACGGCTCCTCCTCCGGGATAAGTGCCGCTGCAAAGAGGAAGTACACATTTGTCACGGGGCGTGGAAAAGTTGTGTTGAAGGAATGCCGTCATAGCCTACCCTCGGTGGCAGACGGGGGACTTCGCGGAGACGTCTTCCTAGCCGCGGGCGGGACTGCTTCGACTTCGGTCCCAACGGACGGCGTTGTCTCGCAAGGCCTGGGGACCTCCGAGTCGAGACCTAGGGCCAACCGATCCTGCACCCCGGTCACTGTGGCTCGAGGGGCTGGGAGGGCGCGAGGTGGAGGAACCTCGGTGCTCGAAGTGGAGTCCCACAAGCTCCCAACACCGGTCGCCACAACGAACCCTCGCGAAGTCCGCGGAAGGGGGGACTGCAGGCTTGGCCGCTTCGCTTGAGGGGAAGGTCCCACCTCGGCACCAGCTACAAAAGGAGCCCCTGCGGCAACAACACTCGCCGAAGGGGTCTCCACAGCTACAACGACAGCGGTCGGCGGCTTTGCCCTCATGACCTCTGCGGGGGACACCCCCGCCTCTGCGGGGAACACTTTCGCCTCGGCCGCCGCTATTAGCAAAGGCTGCGCTCCACACACTCCCGCGGAGGGCAGCCCCGCCACAGCCATGGCCGTAGACGAGGATTCCGCACCAGTGCCGCCAGCCAGCACCACCACCTCGGTGACTGTCGCGGGCAGCGAGACCTCTGCGGCGCGCTCTCCGCCGCCGGCTCCTTCGCCCTCAGTACCCGCGCCCTCCAAGTCTGAGTCGGCATACTTCGCTGAATCCGACTCCGGGCTCGCCGCACCGGCAGGAACAGCGGCAACCGCCGTACAAGGCGTGGTCGCAGTGCTTCAGGTCCTCCTGCGGGATGACGCCTTCGTCTTCATGGCACCGTCATCCTCATGTTGCTGGTCCGGAGGGGTGCGATCCGGCACAGGAAGCCCTAAGGCCTCACACACGCCGTTTATCCGCCCCAATCCGGCCTTCGCAGTCGCAACTGCGCGCTGCCCGTGCTTTCTGGCGGTGTATGGCCCAAGGAACACGCGCGAGGCGCACTACGCGTCCTCAAGGCGAGTCCCTGCGCCGGACAAAGCACATTTACACAATGCAATACGTACGAATGGAGGAGGGGAAGGCATGGTCGAGGCTTACGAAGACCAGTTGGCACGGGCAGCGATGGTGGAACCACCGCCTCGCCCAGATGGACTCCCACTTCCCTCGGGTCGAGTTCACAGGGAAGAGCTTCCCACATGACGTCCACATGATGAAGTTGACGCTGCCAAACTTCGACAGCGTACCGTCCTTCCGCTCCTTTGGTTGGCACCGAGCATCATGCAGATACGCGAACAGGGAGGCGTTGGGCCAACACGCTTTTGAGCGCAGGGCCCAGCTGTACATGGCGAGGCGAGCCACCGCATTCGGAGTCAGCTGTGACAACTCCAGCTTGAAGGTCCGCAGCACGTCCCCACCAATCGTCTCCGACTTCTCAGGGCGCGACTCCGTCTCAACATCGGCGGGCAACCGCACCGCTTGGTGATCCGATAGCCTCCCCTCTCACAGCAGTGACCGGATCGTGTCCTCCGTCACGAGCGTGCGGCCCAACTCACTGAAGTACAGACCCTGACTCTTCTTCAACGCCCACCACTTGTCTGCCGCCGCCGGATCGCGCTCCTCCAGCGTGTATTTCACCTCGAGCGGTGAGGACCGCCTGTGGATGGCGTAGCCGCCCACCTGAGTACGCTCGTCGCAAGTCGCCATCAGCATCCACGGGGAACTCGACGGCGAAAAGGAGCGCAGGAACAGGGCGAGCGAATGCGGGGGGCGACGTGAACAACCAGAAAGCGTAAGGAGGAGGCGCAGGCACAGTGCCACGGGGGGTACTTAAAGGCCCCCCGCCTCCCACCGTTGGTAAGCGCAAACGGCGAGCGACAACCGCTCACCTCCCCACGTGCGAAGCCGAAGCGTCACGACGGTACACGTAGCCTGCATGCGACTGTGGTTGTACAGAGTCCTGTCACCACACGACGTGCCACTAGTGTCCCACCGCGTGCCGGTCAGCGCAAGGAATAAACGCAGGTCGCGCGACCCGACATAGCTTTCGGCGCGCGTCGACGAGGCTCTTCGGACCCTAAACCGCGATAGCCCAAACGGGGTCTCCGCCCCCCGACCTGGCCGCACATGTCCGAAGGGACAACCGCAAATCTGCATGATATGGGCAACCGAAGATCGGCAAGAAGTGCAACTGCTAGCAGCCGGTGACGCGCGTTGGAAGGTGAGCAGCCAGCGCGCGGCGCGCCTACAGCGCCGCGCCATGTGTCCCGCCCCTCTGGGGAAGGGGCTTGACCGCTTACGGCCCGTCGCACGCCAATCATGGCCTGCCGCGTGTGCATGTTAATTGGACAAGCGCGTACAGATACAGCAGCCCGCTCGTGCCAGCCCAGGGGTCGGCACGATTCCCAGAGCCATTAAGGCGCACTACCGCAGGGTCGCGCTCACCCCAGGGAGTGCCTTGCCCCAAGCAGTGCACCACTCATAGCGCCCCTGCGCGCGTGGCACCGGGAAGTGCATCGCCACAATTTCGAAGGGTCGGGGACGGAGCGCTCGCGCATCTACTTTGACTAGGCGCCAGCTCCGTTGGCACCACTTGGAAGGGTAGGGGACGGAGCGCTCGCGCGTCTACTTCGACTAGGTGCCAGCTCCGTTGCCACCACTTCGAAGGGTAAGGGACGGAGCCCTAGCGCGTCTACTTCTACTAGGCGCCAGCTCCGCTGCCACCACTTCGAAGGGTAGCGAACGGAGCGCTCGCACGTCTACTTCGACTAGGTGCCAGCTCCGTTGCCACCACTTCGAAGGGTAGGGGACGGAGCGCTTGCGCGTCTACTTCGACTAGGCGCCAGCTCCGCTGTCACCACTTTGAAGGGTAGGGAACGGAGCGCTCGCACGTCTACTTCGACTAGGCGCCAGCTCCGTTGCCACCACGTTGAAGGATAGGGGACGGAACGCTCACGCGTCTACTTCGACTAGGCGCCAGCTCCGTTGCCACCACTTCGAGGGGTAGGGGACGGAGCGCTCGCGCGTCTACGTCGACTAGGCGCCAGCTCCGCTGTCACCACTTCGAAGGGTAGGGAATGGAGCGCTCGCACGTCTACTTGGACTAGACGCCAGCTCCGTTGCCACCGCTTCGAAGGGCAGGGGACGGAGCGCTCGCGCGTCTACTTCGACTAGGCGCTAGCTCCGCTGCCACCACTTCGAAGGACGCTAGTTTTTCCATTGTGCCGAGGCTATCAGATCCATAACCTACTAGTATTCGACATAACCACCTTATGCCGATCCGAGACAATCTCTAGGACACTAGTTTTTCACTGGCCCAAGGCTATCAGATTCATATCCTACTAGTATTCGACATAACCACCTTATGCCGATCCGAGACAATTTCTAGGGCACTAGTAGTGATACAATCTGCGCCTCATCTAACCCCTATTCACCGATTGATCTCATCAACCCGTGCTACCATCGATTCATCACATGAACCGAGTGATCTAGACTATAATAGATCCAATCTACTACAACCGCATATCAACATATGCGCTGATCCAGATCGCAAACTAAGCAAGATGGCTCTGATACCACGCGCGTCGAGGTAGTAGTAGAATTAGTCGATCGTCCCGAATAGATCGTCTCCTCCACGCGATCAACCACACCACTTGCAAGATCCAATCTGTAGATTGTTGATGCCGATCAACGCCGCAACGAGCAGCGCCTCCACCGGTATCCACACGTCCGGGGCTGGAACGCCGATCGCGAGTGTACCAGCACTCGCGAGCGGCTAGGGTTTGGCTGGGGACGTGGCGGCTAGGGTTTGGCTCGGGATTAACAGAAGCATACACCCCTCAGCCCCTCGCCTCCGTATATATAGACCTCCTCACTTGGGCCTCATGGACCAAGGTCCAATAGGAGTCTATCCGGATCTCTATCCGAATTGAGACCACATCCGAATCACATTCGAATTAGTGTTCCGACCCGTTAAGTGTGTGACCCTGTAGGTTCACGTATACTTGGTAACGACCCGGAAACGCCTTTCCGGTCACCCTGTTAATAGCGGCCTCTAGTAAGACATATTAACCCCAAAGTATACGTAAAGATCATATCGGCTGAACCTGTAATGTTCTCATGTACGAATCCCTTTGCCTCACGATATAGATTGAGCTCAAGGCGAGACCTGTGTCATCCTCTTAATAGCTCAATCACTCTCTCGATTCCGTGATGGATTATAAACTTGTGATTGACTCCTCAATCACCTTGGCATGGCCATGCACTTTCATAATCCATTACATCGAGGGGCCCAGAGATATCTCTCCCATAAGGAGGGGCAAATTCTATCTTGATCATTCACATCCCACTACATGTTTCATGGCAAACCCGAAGACTACTTTTATGACTACCCAGTTACGGAGTAGTGTTTAGTAGTTCCAAAATAAGCTACTACGCATGTTGGGAACCATGATGATCTCAAGTCTAAGGATTCCACATAAACACTACTTGAGACCAACTGATGACACATGGAATCTCTACAGTGTCTCATGGCGGGTCTATCCAACATATGTTCACTAACACATGTCCATATAATCAGGGATCATTTAGAACTAGCAACATTTTGGCATGAAGAGTCTCATGAATAAGTCACATACTCATTGATCAATAATGATAATGTCTATTTCAAGGAACAAAGCAGTGTATCATAAACATAGTATGTGATATATTCAACATCTCCATGTTGCCTCTAGGGCATATCACCAACAGTCTCCCACTTGCACTAGAGTCAACCATGTAGGTATCTAATACCCATTGCCCTAGTGTGAGCCTCATGCTTTGGCTGGGGAAGCGGCTTTGTCAACGGATCTGCAATGTTCAAATCCGTTTGTACTTTGCATATCTTCACATCGCCTCTCTCCACTATCTCGCGGATGAGATGAAATCGCCGTAAAGTGTGCTTGGACTTCTGGTGCGATCTAGGCTCCTTGTCTTGCGCAATGGCCCCACTATTGTCACAGTAGAGGTCCATTGGGTTGGAGGCACTAGTCATCACACCAAGCTCAGAAACAAATTTCTTAATCCAAACAGCCTCTTTAGCAGCTTCAGAAGCTGCTATGTACTCGGCTTCTGTTGTAGAATCAGCAACCGTCTCCTGCTTGGAACTCTTCCAGCTCACCGCACCGCCATTCAGGCAGAACACAAATCCAGATTGCGATCTAAAATCATCTTTGTCAGTTTGGAAGCTAGCAGCGGTGTAATTATTTATAACGAGCTCTTCCTCACCCCCATAGACAAGGAACACATCTTTAGTTCTTATCAAGTACTTCAAGATGTTCTTTACGGCAATCCAGTGACCTTCACCTGGATCTGACTGGTATCTACTCGTAGCACTTAAAGCATACGAGACATCTGGACGTGTACAAAGCATGGCATACATAATGGACCCCATAGCCGAAGCATATGGAATCGCATTCATTTTATCCCGCTCATCAGGTGTACTAGGACACTGATTCTTGCTAAGATTTATACCATGTGACATAGGTAGAAAGCCTTTCTTGGAATCCTGCATGTTGAACCTTTTCAACACCTTGTCAATGTACGTATCTTGGCTTAATCCAATTAGCCTTTTTGATCTATCTCTATAGATCTTGATGCCCAGAATATATGCCGCCTCTCCTAAGTCTTTCATAGAGAAACTATTTTTCAATGAAGACTTAACAGATTCGAGCATAGGAATGTCATTTCCGATCAGTAATATGTCATCCACATATAAGACCAGAAATACCAGTGCGCTCCCACTAGCCTTTTTGTAAACACAAGGCTCTTCTTCGTTCTTGATGAAACCAAACCCTTTGATTACTTCATCAAAATGAATGTTTCAACTCCGAGATGCCTGCTTTAATCCATAAATGGATCTTTGCAGCTTGCATATCTTTCCAGCTGATTGCGGATCGACAAAATCCGTGGGCTGTGTCATGTACACATCCTCACTCAGATTTCCATTAAGGAAAGCTGTTTTGACATCCATTTGCCATATTTCATAGTCGAAATATGCAGCAATCGCTAGAATGATCCGAATAGGCTTTAGCATTGCGACGGGCGAAAAGGTTTCATCATAATCAACACCTTGAATTTGTTTGAAACCTTTGGCCACTAATCGCGCTTTATAGATGTGAACATTTCCATCCAAGTCTATTTTTTTCTTGAAAACCCATTTGCACTCAATGGTTTTAACACCATCAGGTGGATCAACCAAGTTCCAAACTTGATTACTGTGCATGGATTCAATTTTGGATCTCATGGCTTCAAGCCATTTCTCAGAGTCTGGTCCCACCATCGCTTCTTCATAGGTCTTAGGCTCATCGTTGTCTAACAACAATATGTCCCATTGTTGAGTAGTCAATAACATGTACCTCTCAGGTGCACAACGTGACCTCTTTGACCTACGTGGTGCCGGTGTGTCCACAACAGGTTCTTCAACAGTTTGTTCATCCTGTTGTGGTTCTATAGGAGCTGAAACGTTTTCAGGTGTTTCTCGAATTTCTTCAAGTTGTACCGTGCTCCCACTATCCCTTCTTGAAAGAAACTCTTTCTCTAAGAAGACACCATGCCGGGCGACAAACACTTTGCCTTCTTCTTGATTATAGAAGTAATATCCTTTTGTTTCCTTAGAATACCTGATAAAGAAGCATTTATTAGATTTAGGAGTGAGCTTATCAGATTGTAAATGTTTTACATAAGCCTCACATCCCCAAATCTTAAGAAAAGACAAGCTAGGACGTTGTCCTGTCCACATCTCATATGGTGTCTTTTCTACTGATTTTGATGGAACCTTGTTTAGTGTGAACGCGGTTGTTTCAAGAGCGTACCCCCAAAAAGACAACGAAAGATCACTTTGGCTCATCATGGAGTGCACCATATCTAATAAGGTGTGATTTCTCCATTCAGATACCCCATTCCATTGAGGTGTTCCTGGCGGAGTCAATTGTGGAACAATTCCACAATCCTTCAGATGATTGCCAAACTCATGGCTCAAATACTCGCCTCCACGATCAGATCGTAGAAACTTGATTGTCTTGCCTAAATGATTTTGCACTTCATTTTGGAATTCTTTGAACTTTTCAAAGGATTCAGACTTATGCTTCATCAGGTAGATATACCCATATCTACTAAAGTCATCAGTACTGAAACCACCTTTGGCTGTTGAGCTCATTGGTCCACATACATCAGTATGTACGAGTGCCAATAAGTCACTTGCCTGTTCACCTTGACCGGTGAAAGGTGCCTTTGTCATCTTGCCAAGTAAACAAGATTCGCATGTCTCAAATGATTCAAAATCAAATGAGTGCAGAATACCATCTCTATGGAGCTTCTCCATGCGTTTCTCATTTATGTGACCTAAGCGACAGTGCCAAATAAATGTGGGATTCAAATCATTCAAACGTTGCCTCTTTGCATTAATGTTATAGACCGGTGACTCTTCAAGAGTAAGAACATATAACCCATTCACCAATGGAGTATGACAATAGTACATATCTTTGAAATAAAGAGAACAACCATTGTTCACAGATCTAAAGTCATAACCTTCTGCATGCAAACATGAAGCAGAAATAATGTTCTTGGAAAGAGATGGAACACAATAACAATTATTCAATTCCAAAACTAATCCTGAAGGTAAAGACAATGGCATGGTGCCAACAGCCACCGCAGCAACTTTTGCTCCATTGCCAATGCGAAGATCCACTTCGCTCCTGCTCAAACTTCTACTTCTTCTTAGCCCCTGCAATGATTTGCAAATGTGAGCAACCGATACGGTATCAAATACCCAAGAATCAGTAGATGAAGTAGCAAGATTGATTTCTATAACATTTATACCTGGAGTGGAAGTCGTACTTCCCTTCTTCTTCTCAAGATCCTCCAAGTACTTTGGACAGTTCCTTTTCCAATGTCCTGATTGCTTATAGTAGTAACAGTCTGCATCAGGAGCAGCGCCCTTCTTGACTTGCTTGGCCTTAGAACTGCTCGCGATCTCATCGGGAGCTAACTTTCTTTTGACCGCGCCTTTCTTGACATTGGGCTTGCCCTTGCCTTTCTGCATCATCATCACATGATTGATGCTTTTCTTAATGCTTTCCTCGGCAGCTTTTAGCATCCCATGCAACTCAACCAAGGTCTTGTCCATGTTGTTCATGTAATAGTTCAGTATGAATGGCTCAAAGCTGGGGGAAGTGACTGGAGAATCACATCGATAGCCAACTCTTGGCTAAGGGGAAAACTAAGCTTTTCCAGACTCTCAATGTAGCCAATCATCTTAATCACATGAGGGCTGACGGGATTCCCTTCTGCAAGCCTGCACGCAAACAAGGACTTTGAAGTGTTGAACCTCTCAGCCCTTGCTTGGTTCTCAAACATACCACGCAACCCCACAATGATATTGTAGGCATCTGTGTTCTCATATTGCTTCTGAAGCTCAGAGGACATTGTGGCAAGCATGAGACAGCTCACATCAAGGCAATCATTCGTTTGCTTCTCATAAGCTCTCCGTGCAGCCGCAGTAGCATTATCAGGCAAGTCATCAGGATAAGGAGACTCAAGGACATACTCCTTGCGCTCTTGCTTGAGAACAATTCTCAAGTTGCGATACCAATCCATAAAGTTCGTTCCATTGAGTTTTTCTTTCTCAAGAATAGATCGCAAATTAAAAGTGCTGGATGCGGCATTAGCTGACATGATCTACAACACAAGAATATGCAAAGTTTAGCACTATGTTTATGTTCATCTTTTATTAAACTATTTAACAAAAGACTCCCACTATGTGTTTTGCAACAAAACTCCCTCTAAGTTACATAGTGGGTCAAGATCCTCATTTCACTAATTCCTAGTGAGCTTTGGCATCACGGCTAGAAAACTAGTGACATGGGTAAGCAACACCTTGCTAATCACATCCCTATGTGACTCTTGCTTGTTGGGTGACATCAGTATGCCCCGGCCCCAACCTATGCCCCAAGGTCCAAAACTATTTTGATAACCTTGTTAAGTAAACCAAATGCTCCCGCATGTAGATGTCCGACATCTACCCCTAAATAATGATGATAACCGACGGCACTCTACTTTGGTAGACCTACCATGCGGTGATCATTATCTTTTGGTGCAACATATGGAAGGGCATTAACACCTAATTTTTACGAGGGATTCTATCCTACCAAAGCAACATATCACATATATCATTGCATAAGAATAAGACAGATAACAGCACAGATAAACACATTTAACTGTGAAGTAGTATGGCCCAGAAAAATGGTGATCTCCATCTCCATGTAGGTGTAGACGATCTCCATCCTCCGCATCACTCCTTTAGGCCACCATGCTTGAAAGCTCGTAACCTCAAAACTAGGCTACTGCCTATAATAGCTAGAAATTGAAGATTACAAAGATAGATTCAAGCATTAAGGTCGACACGCAGGTCGTTAAATACAATATAGATAGCTAACTGTCGTAGGGGTGGCCCCCACCTAAACCCAGCAGGCCTGATAGGAGATTATAAGGCCCAGAATAGGCCATGTGTAATGACATAACTGCCCCCAGAGGGGATAACCAGATGTAAGGGCATATCTGTAAAAGCACTCCTCATGTGTATATATATATGGGCAAGCCATGGGGAGGACCCCAGGCAATCACACTTATCTTCATCACTCTCCACTACCATCTCTCTCTCTCTGTTTGGTCTGTAGCCACAACACTAACAATAGCTGAAATAATCATGACACACAGGCCATGAACGAATGTTACATGCATCACATACATCTCATACATTCCAACAAGATATAGGGCCATACTATTCACATCATTCCCTGCAAAAACAAGTTAGGCGTAGAATCGCATTCTACCTAACGATGTGAACCCATGACGCTATACAAGGGGGGTACGCACGGCGGTCCCGCGGGTTTCAGGGCAGCGCCCTGAAAACCTCACGAAATTCACAGATCCAATCTATGAAATCGCTACGGAAAAACTATTCGGCACAACCACCTTATGCCGATCCGAGACATTCTCTAGGACGCTAGTTTTTCCATTGGGCCGAGGCTATCAGATCCATAACCTACTAGTATTCGACATAACCACCTTATGCCGATCCGAGACAATCTCTAGGACACTAGTTTTTCACTGGCCCGAGGCAATCAGATTCATATCCACTAGTATTCGACATAACCACCTTATGCCGATCCGAGACAATCTCTAGGGCACTAGTAGTGATACAATCTGCGCCTCATCTAACCCCTATTCACCGATTGATCTCATCAACCCGTGCTACCATCGATTCATCACATGAACCGATTGATCTAGACTGTAATAGATCCAATCTACTACAACCGCATATCAACATATGCGCTGATTCAGATCGCAAACTAAGCAAGATGGCTCTGATACCACTAAAGGAATGCGCGTAGGCTACGATAGCAGAAAACAAAACTTTTCTACCGCGCACACCAGGACATCAAGCTAAGGAGGGATCATGGATCGTTACCACTAAACGCGCAGCGCAGCGGAAGAAGAGTTGGAGAAGCCGATCCAACCACGCGCGCCGAGGTAGTAGTGGAATTAGTCGATCGTCCTGCACAGATCGTCTCCTCCACGCGATCAACCACACCACGTGCAAGATCCAATCTGTAGATTGTTGATGCCGATCAACGCCGCAACGAGCAGCGCCTCCACGGGTATCCACACGTCCGGGGCTGGAACGTCGATCGCGAGTGTACCAGCACTCGCGAGCGGCTAGGGTTTGGCTGGGGAGGTGGCGGCTAGGGTTTGGCTCGGGATTAACAGAAGCATACACCCCTCAGCCCCTCGCCTCCATATATATAGACCTCCTCACTTGGGCCTCATGGACCGAGGCCCAATAGGAGTCTATCCGGATCTCTATCCGAATTGAGCCCACATCCGAATCACATTCGAATTAGTGTTCCGACCCGTTAAGTGTGCGACCCTGTAGGTTCACGTATACTTGGTCGCGACCCGGAAACGCCTTTCCGGTCACCCTGTTAATAGCGGCCTCTAGTAAGACATATTAACCCCAAAGTATACGTAAAGATCATATCGCTGAACCTGTAATATTCTCATGTATGAATCCCTTTGCCTCACGATATAGATTGAGCTCAAGGCGAGACCTGTGTCATCCTCTTAATAGCTCAATCACTCTCTCGATTCCGTGATGGATTATAAACTTGTGATTGACTCCTCAATCACCTTGGCATGGCCATGCACTTTCATAATCCATTACATCGAGGGGCCCAGAGATATCTCTCCCATCAGGAGGGGCAAATTCTATCTTGATCATTCACATCCCACTACATGTTTCATGGCAAACCCGAAGACTACTTTTATGACTACCCAATTACGGAGTAGTGTTTAGTAGTCCCAAAATAAGCTACTATGCATGTTGGGAACCATGATGATCTCAGGTCTAAGGATTCCACATAAACACTACTTGAGACCAACTGATGACACATGGAATCTCTGCAGTGTCTCATGGCGGGTCTATCCAACATATGTTCACTAACACATGTCCATATTATTGATTTGGTATCTCCATACCATGATCCATGAGACATGATCATCAATCAATACATATGCTGATCTTTGAATCATATTTGTTCCTCATATGATATATAAGCAGGGATCATTTAGAAATAGCAACATTTTGGCATGAAGAGTCTCATGAATAAGTCACATACTCATTGATCAATAATGATAATGTCTATTTCATGGAACAAAGTAATGTATCATAAACATAGTATGTGATATATTCAACATCTCCATGTTGCCTCTAGGGCATATCACCAATAGTAGCACCCTCGGACCACCCCGCAAGTGCCTGCTCTCTGCGGCTACTATCCTCCAAGGCAGGAGACCAGCGGCTTCGGAGCACCACCCGCTGCCCGCCTTATAGGCACCGCCTCGGTGGGACGGCACGTCCGTCGGCATTCCCCACACATCGTACCGGCGGAGGTTATGTCACGCCAAGTTTTGGCTTGTTCTCATAAACAGGGCACCTTCAGTGCATCAACATTCTTTCGAAAGTAATGCGGATGGGCTTGATCAGAAGCCCCGACTGAAGGTGAGCCTGTTTAAGAGAACAGGGCAAACCTTGCCGTTATATGCAGAAACACGGCACGAGCGCAGCAGGTGCAACCAGTTATCGTTAACAGACGCTAACCAAGCTCCCGAGAAAAATAGGCCTCCATCAGTACATCAACATTCCCCGAGCCGCGTAGTGCCGCCATGGAATGTGGATGCACTGAAGAGGCCCATTTTAGGGGAGCAGCACCTATCCGAGCACACAATGCAGGTACAATGTTGCACCAGCACGCTATATACCCCATCAGTGGGGAAGCCAACCGGCGGAAGTCCAACCGGCGAAAGTCCAACCGGCAGGAGTCCAACCGGCGGGAGTCCAACCGGCGGGGAGCGTCGCAGCATCGTACCATCGCGATGCTTCAACACCCGCGCCGCGCCAAGCATGTTCCGCCACGTGGACGGCCAGGAGAAGGAACGTCGCAACACGGTATCGCCGCGACCCCTCAAGTCTAGCATCGCAGCATCGTACCACCGCGATGCTTCAAGACCCGCGCCGCGCCAACCATGTTCCGCCACGTGGACGGCCAGGAGAAGGAACGTCGCAACATGGTATCGCCGCGACCCCTCAAGTCTCGCGCCGCGTCAACCAAGCCTCGCTGGGCAGGCTGGCAGTCGCTTATCGTCAAGGGCGCTCGACGCCGGAGGCGCGCGCGCGACGACTTACGACCCGCTCCGCCCACCTATGCCGACGCATTTGACTCCGCCAACACCCCTAGTCCGGACCGGGCAATCACCGACCCCGCCAAATCGGAGGCAACTTCGGCCTCCAATCCGCCCCCTCGGTGGCGAGGCCAACCTCGACTTCGACCTTCGCTCCGGACGACAACCCCGACCCCGCCACGGCAGGACTCTGTGGGTGACGAAGCCTTCGCCAAGCCGCTCGGTGCCGTACCTTCGCAATAAGGCGAACACTACACTTCGGTCAATGTTGCAAAAGCTCACAGGCCGCAGGGATGGAGGGGGCCAAAGGGCTCGGCAACATGGCTTCGGCCCGTGAAGCCCTTCACCATGAGAGGCTTCTGTTGTAGGGGTGGCCCCCACCTAAGCCCAGCAGGCCTGTTGAGAGAGTGTAAGGCCCAAAATGGGACATGTATAGTGACATGGGTACCCCTGAGGGAAGTACTCATGTGTAAGGGTATAATTGTAAAAGCACTCCCCATGTGGATATATATATGACATAGGCCATGGGGAGAAGGGCTAAGCCATCTTTACTCACCTAACTCCCCACTACCATACTCTCTCTCTCTGTTTGGTTTGTAGCCACAACAGCTTCAATTTTAGATTCATCCACTTCAATGCCATGAGCTGAAACAACAAAGCCTTGAAACACAACCTTACTAGTGCAAAAAGTACACTTCTCAAGATTGGCATACGGGCATTCTTTCCTAAGCACTTCTAGCACTTGTTTGATGTGTTCAACATGATCATCCAAACAACGGCTATATATCAGAATATCATCAAAGTAAATAACCACAAATTTTCAATGAAGTGTCTCAAAACATGGTTCATTAAGCGCATGAATGTACTAGGAGCATTGGACAATCCAAAAGGCATCACTAACCATTCATACAAGCCAAATTTCGTTTTAAAAGCAGTTTTCCATTCATCACAATGTTTCATTCTTATTTGATGGTAGCCACTTCGCAAGTCAATCTTAGAAAAGATAGTAGAACCACTTAACTCATCAAGCATGTCATCTAACCTAGGAATAGGATGACGATAGCGAACAGTTATGTTGTTAATAGCTCTACAGTCTATGCACATTCTCCAAGTACCATCTTTCTTAGGAACAAGAATAACAGGAACGGCACAAGGACTAAGACTCTCGCGTACGTACCCCTTGTCCAAAAGTGCTTGCACTTGGCGCTGAATCTCCTTTGTTTCTTCTGGATTTGTGCGGTACGGCGGCCGGTTGGAAGAGGAGCTCCCAGGACTAAGTCAATTTGATGCTCAATACCTCGAATAGGTGGTAGACTAGCGGGTACCTCCTCCGGAAACACGTCGTCAAAAGCCTGCAAAACTTGAGAAACATCATTAGGAAGAGATGTTAAATCATTAGTAGAAAGCAATGCATCCTTGTATAGCAATACAAGGTGCATCAAAGCGGGATCATTTTTCATCTCTCTTAGATCAGGTTTGGTGGCTATCATGACTAAGTTTTTCTCTCCCTCACTCTTGCTTTTACCTCTCGGGTTTGGTTTGTGGCTCTCGCTCACCTTTTGTGGAATCACACTCTTTTGTTCTCTCCCTTTCTCACTCTCAACTTGCACTTCAATTTTTTGTACATTATCATTTACAATTTGAGAAGGAGTCAACGGTCGCAGCACCACTTATTTGTTGTTCCACCAAAACTTATATTGATTAGTTCTTTCTTCATGAAGCACATCACGATCATATTGCCATGGCCTTCCTAGTAGCAAGTGACATACATCCATAGGCACCACATCACACTGCACCGTATCACGATAAGTGTCAATTTCAAATTCAACATCCACGGTGTATCCCACACTCAATGAACCTCTCTCATGCAACCATTGGATCTGATATGGATGTGGATGTTTCTTGTACTTAAAACCAAGTTTATTGCAAAGCTCCTTGCTAGCCAAATTATGAAAACTTCCACCATCAATGATTACCTTACAAAATTTGCCATCCTTGCTAACTTGAGCTCTTGTATGGAATAAATTGCAGCGCTGTTCATGGGAAGGTTTTGGTTGCACACTCAACACTGTCGGCGCACACACAAGTATAGGACCAACACCGGGATCACAATACTCTATGTCTTGCTCCTCCACATGTGCATCATCATATGTCCCCAAATCAGCATGGTGATCATTCTCTTCTTCACTTGCAGAATCATATTCCCCATTCTCTAATATCAACATCGTCTTGTTATTTGGACAATCCTTTTGCATATGACCACGACCAAGGCATTTGAAGCATTGTATGCCGCTACTCTTCGCTGTAGAACCCACAGAACAGGAACCACTAGCTGCTGGATTTGATGGCTTCCTTGCACTTGGAGTGGCTTCTTCCTTCTTGCTAGATGATGGGCGAAAGCTTGATCCACCACTTGGAGTTGTTCTTTGGCTTATTTGTGATTTGGAACTGTTGTAGGGGTGGCCCCCACCTAAGCCTAGCAGGCCTGAGAGGAAGCGTGGCATGGTTTGCTCTTCTTGTTCTTGAACCTTGGCTCGAATCATGGCTAGCTCCATCTCCTTGTAGTACTCCTCCACAGAATGTGCTCCCTGCTTCATATTCTGCAATTTATCAAATAGATCATGCTTGTAATGGTGAGGAACAAAACGGGCTCTCATTTCCCGCTTCGTTTCTTGCCATGTTGCAACAGGATTTTCTCCATTTTCAGCTCTTTGAGTAATGACTTGTTCCCACCAATCCAAAGCATAACCTTCAAACTCAAGTGATGCCAACTGTATCTTTCTCTCATCCGTATAGTGATGCATACGGAATATTTTGTCAACCTTCAGTTCCCAAGTGAGATACTCCTTGGGATCAGTCCCACCTGCAAACTTGGGCATGGAAAACTTGAGCTTGCCCAATACATCATCTTCATTGTGTGGACGACGATAATGGTCATTGTAATGCAAAAGAAAAATCACCATCCTCTTCCATCGCATGAGCAGCACCACCACGCCCACCACGGCCTCCACCTAGACCCTGGCCACGCCCTCCATGGGCTCCTCCTCGTCCTCCTAGCTGTGGTGGACGCACCACGTTGGCCGCCACTCAGTGTTGCGGTGCAGGAGGTATATGTGCAGCAGCTTCTCCTCCTTGAACACTTGCTTCATCGCCACCATTGCGAGCTTGTATGAGCCTAGTGAGGGCTCCAATGTCCTCCTACAATTGGCGCACATTTTCATCGGCTTGTATCTCCATATTTTGCATATCCCTTGCAATTTGATCAGCAAAGCATCATGTTTCTCATGGAGTTGATCGAGCCCTTGGTGTAGCTCACGTTGAAAGTGTTCGCGGAGTGCCCCAAATTGATGTTGCTTGACGAATGCCTGAGTTTCATTTGTCCCACCACTCTCATCATGGTGTTCTCCACCTGACATGGTTAGTTATGCAAGAAACAAGTAGGTGTATAATAATGGAAATCACTCAATCTCACTATGTTCTCGCTCCAAGTAAAGTTGCCCTTCCGAACTGAATTAAGGCCAATAAACTTACACCTGGTAGAAGTGACAACAGCAACGTGATGGTTAAGCGAATTCAAGAGTGTTCACTACTTGCACAACAACGGTTATATGGTGGAGCTTGGTATGACAATGTTTGTCCTACTCAATCTGAATTTGCACGATGTTGTAAGATTAAGTAATAATCTAAGCTAGAAACTTTGCCTAAGTGCTGATCCAAAAAGGTTTAAGTGAAGTATATAAACGCACACGCAAACATCAATGTGACTTGATGCAAACAATGGAATGAGCTAGTTGGAAGCAATCTGAAACTAATGATGAAATAGCTCTTTTGCACCAAGTACTAGGAGAGACGCTAGTCAATTGCAAAAACAAGAATTGAGGGCACAAGATTGCTCAAAGAAATTAAATACACAAGCTGAAATTATATAGTAGAATTAGCTAACCCTAATTTGGCCAACACTCTTTTTTTAGGCTCTTCTTCTTTTTTTGTACTTGTGGTTGACACTAATATTTAGCGTTTCTTTGCACAATTACTGGAAATTTCAGCAAATATAGATTAATGCCAAGAGCAGCCCTTAATGCAATTATCAAAGACTAGTCTCAAAGATGAACAGTTTTTTTTTCAGTACTGCAGCAGTACTGTTCACGCACTGTAGCGATTAGATTTGTTTTTTAGGCGAAACAAAGGAAATAACACAATGATCAAGCGACACAAAGGAACACGACGATCAGCACCTAAACAAAAATTCTAATGGACTAAAACCTAATAAAACTCACGCGAAATAACAGATTAATCTAAAGGTTCGGATTTTTTTGTGGCAATTTTCGGTTTCAATGGACTATAGGAACAGAAGTAAATCAATCTAAAAGCAAGGGTAAATAATCCTACCGAGAAAACTGCACTCTGATACCAAGATGATATGGGGTCGCCCGATCTTCTCGACGTAGGATCAAGATACTCACGTGGATTTGATGAACCGTAGTGATCCCCCGTTGCCAATGCAAGAGTTAGCACTCTATAATTCGCCCAACCTCACGTGCTGAACTTCACGACCACCGATGAAGTTCCATCGCACTCCCAATTCCCAGCGGAAAGGTTGAACGATCTTTATTTTAGCGAACTCCTAATTCCCTCAAGTTGGTTCGGCCAACAGAAAGAACAAGAGTATAATTCTATTCTCAAAAGTGGTTCCCCTCTATGGCTATTCAACACTAAATTTTCCATGTGGTACTATTCACGCGCAAAGCTACTGTAGCACGGTACTGTTCACAAACCTGGTACTGTAGCGCGGTAATGTTCACGACCTGGTACTGTAGCGCGGTACTGTTCGCGGCCCGGTACTGTAGTGCGGAACTGTTCATGGGCTGGATACTGTAGCGCGTACTGTTCATGCGTGGCACTATTCATGGACCGATCATTGTTCATGCCGTGGACTTGTGCTTCCTTGGATGACGGCCACATATCCTTGATCTCCATCCATCGCTGACTCTTCAAACCTGAGCACAAGTAAAACATTATTTTTAGGTAGTATAAAATTCTCATTAAAATTAATGACATATTCATTAAGGAGCAGGTTCACCTGAGATTGTAGTTTCTTGGCTCGTGCTCTTGTTATTGGTCCTGTTATTGAAGTCTCATTACTAGCTTTGGCATTACTATCGATGTGCTCTCCGCGGACACTATTTTTGAAGACAAGGGAACGGCGGCTCCGCCTCCCTACCTCGGCGTGCGTAGTACCCTCAGCCCACGCCGCAAGCGCCCGCTCTCCGCGGGCACTGTTTTTGAAGGAACGGGAATGGCGGCCCCGCCTCCCCACCTCGGCACGCGTAGTGCCCTTAGCGTACGCCGCAAGCGCCTGCTCTCCGCAGGCACTATTTTTGAAGATAGGGGAAAGGTGGCGCCGGCTCCCTACCTCGGCGCGCGTAGTGCCCTCAACCTACGTCGCAAGCGCCCGCTCTCCGCGGGCACTATTTTTGAAGGTAGGGGAAAGGCGGCCCTGCCTCCCTACCTCGGCCCGCCTAGTGCCCTCAGCCTACGCCGCAAGCGCCCACTCTCCGCGGGCACTATTTTTGAAGACAGGGGAATGGCGGCTCCGCCTCCCTGCCTCCGCGCTTGCCGTTCACCGTCTGCCTCGTAGGCATCGCCTCGGCGGGATGGCACGTCGTCAGCGCTCGACTTCGCCGTACACCTCGTAGGCATCGCCTCGGCGAGACGGCACGGCTCCGATGCAGGACTTCGCTGTCTGCCTCATAGGCATCGCCTCAGCGGGATGGCACGTCCTCGGCACTCGACTCCGCCGTCCGCCGTCCGCCTCATAGGCATCGGTTCGGTGGGACGGCACGTCTTCAGCGCTCGACTGCGCCGTCCGCCTCGTAGGCATCGCCTCGGCGGGAAGGCACGTCGTCAGCGCTCGACTTCGCCGTCCGTCTCGTAGGCATCACCTCGGCGAGACGGCACGGCTCCGGCGCAGGACTTCGCCGTCCGCCTCATAGGCATCGCCTCGGCGGGACGGCATGTCCTAGGCGCTCGACTCCGCCGTCCGCCTCGGAGGCATCGGCTCGGCGGGACTGCACGTCTTCAGCGCTCGACTGCGTCGTCCGACATTAGGCATCGCCTCGGCGGGACGGCACGTCCTCGACGCTCGACTCCGCCGTCCACCTCGCAGGCATCGGCTCGGCGGGACGGCACGTCTTCAGCGCTCAACTGAGCCGTCCGCCTTGTAGGCATCGCCTCGGCGGGACGGCACGTCGTCAGCGCTCGATTTCGCTGACTGCCTCATAGGCATCGCCTCGGCGAGACGGCACGGCTCCGGCGTAGGACTTTGCCGTCCGCCTCGTAGGCATCGCCCCGGCGGGACAGCACGTCATCAGCGCTTGACTTCGCCGTCCGCCTCGTAGGCATCGCCTCGGCGAGACGGCATGGCTCCGACGCAGGCTCCGCCGTCCGCCTCGTAGGCACCGCCTCGGCGGGATGGCACGTCCTCGGCGCTCGACTCCGCTGTCCGCCTCGTAGGCATCGCCTCGGCGGGACGGCACGTCGTCAGCGCTAGATTTCGCCGTCCGCCTCGTAGGCGTTGCCTCGGTGAGACGGCATGGCTCCGGCGCAAGACTTCGCCGTCCGCCTCGTAGTCATTGCCTCGGCGGGTCGGCACGTCATCAGCGCTTGACTTCGCCGTCCGCCTCGTAGGCATCGCCTCGGCGAGACGGCATGGCTCCAGCGCAGGACTCCGCCGTCCACCTCGTAGGCATCACCTTGGCAGGACGGCATGTCCTCGGCTCGACTCCGCTGTCCGCCTCGTAGGCATCGCCTCGGTGGGACGGCACGGTATTCAGCGTAGGAGTTCGCTGATTTCTTCGTAGGCATTGCCTCTGGTGTCTGCAAGGTACCAGTTGCATCGGCTCACCACTCGGCACCCTCGCGCTTGCTGTCGGGGAATGAGGGGGCTGGGGTGGTTGATCACGTCAGCTCGCCCATCGGGACCTCAACGCTTGCTGTCGAGGGTGTACTGTTGTGCGGGTGGCCCAACCCCCCGTGACTGGGCCGTGCAACTAGTCCAACGTGTAATAGGCCCAATAGTATGTAGAGGAATATAGCAGTGTAAATATACCAATGTACCCTCATCCTATGTAAGTACCAAGGGGTAGAATGGGGATTTCCCATTCTACCCCACTCATGTATATAAACCCCAAACGGGTAGGACGGGGGACATCCTCTCACTCTTACCAACTCTCTCACAGATGTGGCTCTCATCTTCCATTTCTACTAGTCCCCTTCTCTACTGTTTGGCCTATAGCCACAACAGCTGCATTTAGTGCCACGATTTTATTCTCAGGGAAGCTATGGTGCCGTCGAAACCTGTAGAAGGGAAAAGTCCCACACCGGCTATTTTGGATGTCCATTCGGTCTATTTTGGATCCAGTTTCATTTTGAGCCTTGATTTTGCGCGCGTGCAGCTTATAGTATCGGTTGGAACCCGATGTGGTGCAAAGTTTCACACTGACTCCAATCGAATCCAAATCCTTGCCAAAATGAGCTAGGGTGCAGATATTGTCCACTCGAGGTGTTTTGCACTTAGTTGCATTTAGTGCCACGATTTCATTCTCACGGAGGCTATGATGCCGTCGAAACCTGTAGAAGGGGAAAGTCCCACACCGGCTCGGATAGATTCGAAACGTGTACCAAAATGAGCTAAGCCGCATACGAACTACATTTGGGTTGTTTAGCTCCCAATTTCAATTGGTGACTCAATTTTGTCTACATGGTGTTTGTAATGTCGTCGATACCTAATGTTAACGAAAGTTTCATACGGACTCAGACGGATTCGGAGTACATGTCACAACGAGCCTGGGGCGCATATGAAGTCCAATCAAGGTGGTGCACTCTGTTTCACTTCATGACTCGATTTCATGCGCATGGAGTTAACGATGCCGTCGGAACCCGTTGCGGAGGAATGTTTCACGCCGACTCGGGCAGATCCGAAATCTACGCTGAAATGAGCTATGGTGCATGTGTAGTCCATCCGAGGTGTTTGGCACTCAGTTTAATTTTCTACCTCGATTTCGTGCTCCTAGATGTCACGGTTCCGTAGGAACACGCTGTGGATGAAAGTCTCACGTTGACTCAGACGGATTTGAAATCCGTGCTGAACTCAGCGAGGGTGCATATGATATCCGCTCGTTGTGTTGGGCACTAAGTTTTATTTCGTGCCTTGATTTCTTACGAATCGAGCTTATCGTACCTGTTGGAACAGTTTTGGGGGAAAGTTTTGCGCCGACTCAGATGGATCTGAAAATCGTGCCGATGTGAGCAAGGGTGAACGTGACGTCGATTCAGTGCGTTTGGCACCCACATTCGTTTCGAGCCTTGATTTGTATGCACGGAATTTATTGTACCTGTTGGAACCCGTTGTGGAGGAAATTTCCACACCAGCTCGAATGGATTCTAAATCGGTGCCGAAATGAGCTAGGGTGCATACGTAGTCCATTCGAGGTGTTCGCACTTAGTTTCGTCGTGTTCCTTGATTTCATCATTACAAAGGCTGTGACGTTATCAGAACACACGGATGGAAAGTCTCACACCGACTTGGACGGATTTGAAATGTGTACCAAAATGAGCTACACCGTATATGAAGTACATTTGAGTTGTTTTGCTCCCATTGTCATTTGGTGACTCGATTTTGTCCGCATGATGTTTGTAATATCGTCGGCACCTGACGTCGAGGAAATTCTCATACGGACTCGAACGGATTCGGAATACACGTGGTAATGTGCCACAGGATGCATACGAAGTCCAATCGGGGTGTTGTACTCAGTTTCATTTCGTGACTTGATTTCATATGCATGGAGTTTACGATGCCGTCGGAGCCTGTTGTGGAGGAAATTTTCGCACCGACTCAGACCGATCCGAAAACGATGTTGATGTGAGCAAGGGCATGGCAGATGTCCATTCGGTCTATTTTGGATCCAGTTTCATTTTGAGCCTTGATTTTGCGCGCGTGCAGCTTATTGTATCGGTTGGAACCCGATGTGGTGCAAAGTTTCACACTGACTCCAATTGAATCCAAATCCTTGCCAAAATGAGCTAGGGTGCAGATGTTGTCCACTCGAGGTGTTTTGCACTTAGTTGCATTTAGTGCCACGATTTCATTCTTACGGAGGCTATGGTGCCGTCGAAACCTGTAGAAGGGGAAAGTCCCGCAACGGCTCGGATAGATTCGAAACGTGTACCAATATGAGCTAAGCCGCATACGAAGTACATTTGGGTTGTTTAGCTCCCAATTTCAATTGGGGACTCAATTTTGTCTACATGGTGTTTGTAATGTCGTCCGTACCTGATGTTAACGAAAGTTTCATACAGACTCAGACGGATTCGGAGTACATGTCACAACGAGCCTGGGGCGCATATGAAGTCCAATCAAGGTGGTGCACTCTGTTTCACTTCATGACTCGATTTCATGCGCATGGAGTTAACGATGCCGTCGGAACCCGTTGCGGAGGAATGTTTCACGCCGACTCGGGCAGATCCTAAATCTATGCTGAAATGAGCTATGGTGCATGTGTAGTCCATCCGAGGTGTTTGGCACTCAGTTTAATTTTCTAGCTCGATTTCGTGCTCCTAGATGTCACGGTTCCGTAGGAACACGCTGTGGATGAAATTCTCACGTTGACTCATACGGATTTGAAATCCGTGCTGAACTCAGCGAGGGTGCATATGATGTCCACTCGTTGTGTTGCGCTCTAAGTTTTATTTCGTGCATTGATTTCGTACGAATCGAGCTTATCGTACCTGTTGGAACAGCTGTGGGGTAAAGTTTTGCGCCGACTCAGATGGATCTGAAAATTGTGCCGATGTGAGCAAGGTGAACGTGACATCGATTTAGTGCGTTTGGCACCCACACTCGTTTCGAGCCTTGATTTGTATGCACGGAATTTATTGTACCTGTTGGAACCCATTGTGGAGGAAATTTCGGCACCAACTCGAATGGATTCTAAATCGGTGCCGAAATGAGCTAGGGTGCATATGTAGTCCATTCGAGGTGTTCGCCCTTAGTTTCATCTTGTTCCTTGATTTCATCATTACAAAGGCTGTGACGTTGTCAGAACACATGGATGGAATGTCTCACACCGACTTGGACGGATTTGAAATGTGTACCAAAATGAGCTACGCCGTATATGAAGTCCATTTGAGTTGTTTTGCGCCCATTGTCATTTGGTGACTCGATTTTGTCCGCGTGGTGTTTGTAATATCGTCGGCACCTGACGTCGAGGAAATTTTCATACGGACTCGAACGGATTCGGAATACACGTCGTAATGTGCCAGAGGATGCAAACGAAGTCCAATCGGGGTGTTGTACTCAGTTTCATTTCGTGACTTGATTTCATATGCATGGAGTTTACGATGCCATCGGAGCCTGTTGTGGAGGAAATTTTCGCACCGACTCACACCGGTACGAAAACCATGTTGATGTGAGCAAGGGCATGGCAGATGTCCATTCGGTCTATTTTGGATCCAGTTTCATTTTGAGTCTTGATTTTGTGCGTGTGCAGCTTATAGTATCTGTTGGAACCCGATGTGGTGCAAAGTTTCACACTGACTCCAATCGAATCCAAATCCTTGCCAAAATGAGCTAGGGTGCAGATGTTGTCCACTCGAGGTGTTTTGCACTTAGTTGCATTTAGTGCCACGATTTCATTCTCACGGAGGCTATGGTGCCGTCGAATCCTGTAGAAGGGGAAAGTCCCGCACCGGCTCGGATAGATTCGAAACGTGTACCAAAATGAGCTAAGCCGCATGCGAAGTACATTTGGGTTGTTTAGCTCCCAATTTCAATTGGTGACTCAATTTTGTCTACATGGTGTTTGTAATGTCGTCGTTACCTGATGTTAACGAAAGTTTCATACGGACTCAGACGGATTCGGAGTACATGTCACAACGAGCCTGGGGCGCATATGAAGTCCAATCAAGGTGGTGCACTCTGTTTCACTTCATGACTCGATTTCATGCGCATGGAGTTAACGATGCCGTCGGAACCCGTTGCGGAGAAATGTTTCACGCCGACTCGGGCAGATCCGAAATCTACGCTGAAATGAGCTATGGTGCATGTGTAGTCCATCCGAGGTGTTTGGCACTCAGTTTAATTTTCTACCTCGATTTCGTGCTCCGAGATGTCACGGTTCCGTAGGAACACGCTGTGGATGAAAGTCTCACGTTGACTCAGACGGATTTGAAATTCGTGCTGAACTCAGCGAGGGTGCATATGATGTCCACTCGTTGTGTTGGGCACTAAGTTTTATTTCATGCCTTGATTTCGTACGAATCGAGCTTATCGTACCTGTTGGAACAGTTGTGGGGGAAAGTTTTGCGCCGACTCTGATGGATCTAAAAATCGTGCCGATGTGAGCAAGGGTGAACGTGACGTCGATTCAGTGCGTTTGGCACCCACATTCGTTTTGAGCCATGATTTGTATGCACGGAATTTATGGTACCTGTTGGAACCCGTTGTGGAGGAAATTTCCACACCAACTCGAATGGATTCTAAATCGGTGCGGAAATGAGCTAGGGTGCATATGTAGTCCATTCGAGGTGTTCGCACTTAGTTTCGTCTTGTTCCTTGATTTCATCATTACAAAGGCTGTGACGTTATCAGAACACATGGATGGAAAGTCTCACACCGACTTGGACGGATTTGAAATGTGTACCAAAATGAGCTACACCGTATATGAAGTCCATTTGAGTTGTTTTGCTCCCATTGTCATTTGGTGACTCGATTTTGTCCACGTGATGTTTGTAATATCGTCGGCACCTGACGTCGAGGAAATTTTCATACGGACTCGAACGGATTCGGATACACGTCGTAATGTGCCAGAGGATGCATACGAACTCCAATCGGGGTGTCGTATGCAGTTTCATTTCGTGACTTGATTTCATATGCATGGAGTTTACGATGCCGTCGGAGCCTGTTGTGGAGGAAAGTTTCGCACCGACTCAGACCGATCCGAAAACCATGTTGATGTGAGCAAGGGCATGGCAGATGTTCATTCGGTCTATTTTGGATCCTGTTTCATTTTGAGCCTTGATTTTGCGCGCGTGCAGCTTATAGTATCGGTTGGAACCCGATGTGGTGCAAAGTTTCACACTGACTCCAATCGAATCCAAATCCTTGCCAAAATGAGCTAGGGTACAGATGTTGTCCACTCGAGGTGTTTTGCACTTAGTTGCATTTAGTGCCACGATTTCATTCTCACGGAGGCTATGGAGCCGTTGAAACCTGTAGAAGGGGAAAGTCCCACACCGGCTCGGATAGATTCAAAACGTGTACCAAAATGACCTAAGCCGCATACGAAGTACATTTGGGTTGTTTAGCTCCCAATTTCAATTGGTGACTCAATTTTGTCTACATGGTGTTCGTAATGTCGTCGATACCTGATGTTAACGAAAGTTTCATACGGACTCAGACGGATTCGGAGTACATGTCACAAAGAGCCAGGGCGCATATGAAGTCCAATCAAGGTGGTGCACTCTGTTTCACTTCATGACTCGATTTCATGCGCATGGAGTTTACGATGTCGTCGGAACCCGTTGCGGAGGAATGTTTCACGTCGACTCGGGCAGATCCGAAATCTATGCTGAAATGAGCTATGGTGCATGTAGGGATGGCAACGGGTTGGATATCTCTGGGTTCTCCTCTTCCCCCCCCCCCGAATCCAAAACTCGAAAGTACTATCCAAACCCGCACCCGAAATAACTTTCGGGGTGAATAGGTGCCCCGCACCCGAAACCCGCGGATACCCGATATCCAATAGATATCCAAAAACAGGACAAAAATCAACTAAACAAGCATTCAAGCAGGCAATTAAGCAATTGGTACATCACAATACCAAACTGTAGCACAAGTATTCTTATTACAGCCTTACAGGACATAGCACATACTACTCATCAAAGTTTGAAGTTCACATCACAACTTAAAGTCTTAGATAAAGTACATCAGGGCATACATAAGTGACAACATCAAGCATACATAATGTCTCCATTTGCTCATCTCATGCATCTCTGTCTCCATTTGCAAGCACTTATGTATCAGTGACAACGGAGTCATCATGCTAGAAATGAAAAGCATAAGAATTAAAGTGCAAGTCAAAAATTGATTAATGGACATACAAAACTGAAATGTGTACCATAGCTTCTTCTTCAACCTGCATCCAACCTTCATAAGCAAAGAAGTTGGAATTGATGTCTCCTATTATTATAGAGTAATAATCAGTTAGTTTGGAAAAGTGATTAGAACATAAGTGCATAAACAAAATACAAGATTAGAGCAGTAAATTACCTAACATGTCTGCACGAGACCAAGCTTGCATGCACATAAGGGCTTCAGCCATTTTTGGTGCAAGTCGGCTACGGCGTGGACTAAGAATTCGCCCACTAGTACTGAAGGCTGATTCAGATGCAACAGTTGTTATAGGGATAGCCAAAATATCATGACCAATCTTTTGTAGAGTTGGATACTTAATCCCTCCAAACTTCCACCAATTAATGATGTCAAGCCCTTGTGTTCTAGGCAAGGGAGGCTCATCTAAGTACAAGTCTAATTCTGTATGCACATTAGAAGTACAAAGAGCTGGCTGTGATGACATATACTGATCAAAGATGTCAAAAACTTCATCTTGACACTGGTTTTGGGCTGCAGAGTTAGAAACTTGTGATGTACCAACCCCCTCAGGAGCATCTTGATATTCCACCAACAACTCATACATTAATTTCCTAATTTTTGTAACTTCAGAATGTGCATGCTCTACTCCATAAAGGGACCCAAAAAGAACCTGAAGCATGTGAAGTTTGTACCTTGGATCTAGGGCAGTTGCTACAGCCACGAGACCATGGACATCATTCCAATATTTCTCAAACTTTTGCATCATTGCTTCAGACATCTCTTCTATAATTTGAATATTGCTAGATTGCCATTTTGGCAATTGCTAAGCGTATGCCACAGATTTTGGGAAAGAACAGGTTGGCTGTAACATATCTAGTGCCCGAAAATAACTCTGCTAAATCATAGAACATCTTTAGCCTATCACAAACCTCCTTAGCAAAAACCTAATCCTCTGTTTCAGGACAAGTAAATCCTGTTTCACGTAGTGCTAGACGATCAAAAACATCTTTGTATTGTATTGCAATGCTTAGCATTATGTATGTTGAATTCCATCTAGTTTTGCAATCAAGAGACAGCCTTCTAGTACACTCAACGTTCATAAGACGACACATCTTATCGAACCTCTCATGTCTTTTGGGCGTGGCCGACCAAAATGCAACACTATCTCGAATCCTTTCAATACGCTTTTCTAGAATATCTAGACCATCTTTCACAATCAGATTCAATATATGTGCACAAGAACACATATGTAAGTAGGAACCTTGAGACATAAGAGAATTTTTGTCCAACTTATCTTTCAAAAGACCGACAAGATTGTCATTGGTGGAGCAATTGTCCAAAGTCAATGTGGATATCTTCCTCTCAACGAGCCAATCAACAAGACATTCATATAGAGCATCACATATAACTGCACCTGTGTGTGGAGTTGGCACATAAATGAACCTGAAATGGCAAGAGAGCCAATCAGCCATGTAGAGCTAATCAGATGGACAATAATCAAATAAAAAATGGTATTACCTCAAAAGGATGCTCTTTAGGTTCCAAGAAGCATCAATAAAATGTCCAGTCACTGCCATGTACCCTCTCTTTTGATAGCCAGCAGTCCACATGTCTGTAGTGATTGCAACTCGGTTTGAGAAATTTGCAAAGTATTTTACCATCATGTTCTTTTGTACTTCATACATGTCCAAGATATCCTTTCTAATAGTATTTCTTGACACCACCTTAAACATTGGCTGTAATGCAGAACAACATCTTCGAAAACCAATATGGGCTACCATGGTTAAAGGGTACTCATCAACACAAATCATTAAAGCAAGTTCTTTCCTAGCAACTTCCTGGTCAAAAACATAATTCTCAAAATTAACCTTCCCATCCTCACTACTTGTCAATCTCAACTTGGACTGTTTTGGACCAATTGGTGCATGTCGAGCTGCACAAGTTTTCAAGTGAGAACATAAGTGCGAAGTTCCATGTTTTGACTCCCCCACAAGTTTGTATTTGCACCACATACACTCAGCTTCCAATCACCCCCTATTTTTATCAGTTTAAATTCATTCCAAACAGCAGATCTAAGTTTTCCCTTAGAACCAGCATGTGCAGGCTCAACATCTACCTCTTCCTCTACTGCTATTGGTTCAGACTCGGTACCTTGTGATAATAGTTGTTCAGCTGTGTTTGGTGCCACAATGGAATTTGGTCCTGCCTGTGATGAACTGTTGCCCGGAGTAGACATCCCACTGGAGCAACGATTGTTTTGCCTGTGTAAAAAAAATCAACGGTAAAAAATCACCAAATGAATGTCCAAAATCTTGACCAAATGGAAGACAAAAATCACCTTCGTGAACCAACGGTTGGTGAGGACGGACGCCGCGTGGGGATGGCCGGCAGTGCGCCGCCGGCAGTGGGGAAGGCCGGCAGTGCGCGCGTCCAGGCCGAGCTCGGATCTCCGCAGCCTGATGCAAACTGGGAGCAGAATCGCCGATTCGCGCCGCAATGGGGCTGATCCGGCGAGGCAGGGAGTAATTTTCTGGGAATTTGGGGATCTTCAGAGGGGTTTGCGTGGAGGGGTTTGTGGCGACTGGGGACCTGGGGCTGGGTGGGTGGGATTGGGTGGGTTAGGGTTTCACTCACCCCTATTTTTACTTATATAGTAGGTGGAAGGGCCCACATGTCATACACACTTCGGGTATCCATGGATATCCGTGGGTAGGGTTTGCCCTCCAAATCCAACCCGAACTATTTTCGGGTTGGATACCCACGGATACTCGGCTCCACGGATAATTTTGCCATCCCTAGGTGCATGTGTAGTCCATCCGAGGTGTTTGGCACTCAGTTTAATTTTCTACCTCGATTTCGTGCTCCTAGATGTTACAGTTCTGTAGGAACACGCTGTGGATGAAAGTCTCACTTTGACTCAGACGGATTTGAAATCCGTGCTGAACTCAGCGAGGGTGCATATGATATCCACTCGGTGTGTTGGGCACTAAGTTTTATTTCGCGCCTTGCTTTCGTACGAATCGAGCTTATCGTACCGATTGGAACAGCTGTGGGGGAAAGTTTTGCGCCGACTCAGATGGATCTGAAAATCGTGCCGATGTAAGCAAGGGTGAACGTGACGTCGATTAAGTGCGTTTGGCACCACATTCATTTCGAGCCTTGATTTTGTATGCACGGAATTTATTGTACCTGTTGGAACCCGTTGTGGAGGAAATTTTCACACCAACTCGAATGGATTCTAAATCGGTGCCGAAATGAGCTAGGGTGCAGATGTAGTCCATTCGAGGTGTTCGCACTTAGTTTCGTCTTGTGCCTTGATTTCATCATTACGAAGGCTGTGACGTTGTCGGAACCCATGGGTGAGGAAAGTCTCACACCGACTTGGACGGATTTGAAATGCGTACCAAAATGAGCTACGCCGTATATGAAGTCCTTTTGAGTTGTTTTGCTCCCATTGTCATTTGGTGACGCGATTTTGTCCGCGTGGTGTTTGTAATATCGTCGGCACCTAACGTCGAGGAAATTTTCATACGGACTGGAACGGATTCGGAATACACGTCGTAATGTGCCAGAGGATGCATACGAAGTCCAATCGGGGTGTTGTACTCAGTTTCATTTCGTGACTTGATTTCATATGCATGGAGTTTACGATGCCGTCGGAGCCTGTTGTGGAGGAAAGTTTCGCACCGACTCAGACCGATCCGAAAACCATGTTGATATGAGCAAAGGGCATGGCAGATGTCCATTCGGTCTATTTTGGATCTAGTTTCATTTTGAGCCCTGATTTTGCGCGCGTGCAGCTTATAGTATCGGTTGGAACCCGATGTGGTGCAAAGTTTCACACTGACTCCAATCGAATCCAAATCCTTGCCAAAATGAGCTAGGTTGCAGATGTTGTCCACTCGAGGTGTATTGCACTTAGTTGCATTTAGTGCCACGATTTCATTCTCATGGAGGATATGGTGCCATCGAAACCTGTAGACGGGGAAAGTCCCACACCGGCTCGAACAGATTCGAAACGTTCACCAAAATGAGCTAAGCCGCATACGAAGTACATTTGGGTTGTTTAGCTCCCAATTTCAATTGGTGACTCAATTTTGTCTACATGGTGTTTGTAATGTCGTCGATACCTGATGTTAACGAAAGTTTCATATGGACTCAGACGGATTCGGAGTACATGTCGCAATGAGCCAGGGCGCATACGAAGTCCAATCAAGGTGGTGCACTCGGTTTCACTTCGTGACTCGATTTCATGCGCATGGAGTTTACGATGCCGTCGGAACCCGTTGCGGAGGAATGTTTCACGCCGACTCGGGCAGATCCGAAATATACGCTGAAATGAGCTATGGTGCGTGTGTAGTCCATCCAAGGTGTTTGGCACTCAGTTTAACTTTCTACGTCGATTTCGTGCTCCTAGATGTTACGGTTCCATAGGAACACGCTGTGGATGAAAGTCTCACGTTGACTCAGACGGATTTGAAATCCGTGCTGAACTCTGCGAGGGTGCATATGATGTCCCTTCGGTGTGTTGGGCACTAAGTTTTATTTCGCGCCTTGATTTCGTACGAATTGAGCTTATCGTACCTGTTGGAACAGCTGTGGGGGAAAGTTTTGCGCCGAGTCAGATGGATCTGAAAATCGTGCCGATGTGAGCAAAGGTGAACGCGAGTCGATTCAGTGCGTTTGGCACCCACATTCATTTCGAGCGTTGATTTTGTATGCACGGAATTTATTGTACCTGTTGGAACCCGTTGTGGAGGAGATTTTCACACCAACTCAAGTGGATTCTAAATCGGTGCCGAAATGAGCTAGGGTGCATATGTAGTCCATTCGAGGTGTTCGCACTTAGTTTCATCTTGTGCCTTGATTTCATCATTTCGAAGGCTGTGACGTTGTCGGAACCCATGGGTGAGGAATGTCTCACACCGACTTGGACGGATTTCAAATGTGTACCAAAATGAGCTACGCCGTATATGAAGTCCATTTGAGTTGTTTTGCTCGCATTGTCATTTGGTGACTCGATTTTGTCCGCGTGGTGTTTGTAATATGGTCGGCACCTGACGTCGAGGAAAATTTCATACGGACTCGAACGGATTCGGAATACACGTCGTAATGTGCCAGAGGATGCATACGAAGTCCAATCGGGGTGTTGTGCTCAGTTTCATTTCGTGACTTGATTTCACGTGCATGGAGTTTACGATGCCGTCGGAGCCTGTTGTGGAGGAAAGTTTCGCACCGACTCAGACCGATCCGAAAACCGTGTTGATGTGAGCAAGGGCACGGCAGATGTCCATTCGTTCCATTTTGGATCCAGTTTCATTTTGAGCCTTGATTTTGCGCGCGTGCAGCTTGTAGTATCGGTTGGAACGCGATGTGGTGCAAAGTTTCACCCTGACTCCAATCGAATCCAAATCCTTGCCAAAATGAGCTAGGGTGCAGATGTTGTCCACTCGAGGTGTTTTGCACTTAGTTGCGTTTAGTGCCACGATTTCATTCTCACGGAGGCTATGGTGCCGTTGAAACCTGTAGAAGGGGAATGTCCCACACCGGCTCGGACAGATTCGAAACGTGCACCAAAATGAGCTAAGCCGCGTACGAAGTACATTTGGGTTGTTTAGCTCCCAATTTCAATTGGTGACTCGATTTTGTCCACATGGTGTTTGTAATGTCGTCGATACCTGATGTTAACGAATGTTTCATACGGACTCAGACGGATTCGGAGTACAAGCGGAATGAGCCAGGGCGCGTATGAAGTCCAATCAAGGTGGTGCATTCTGTTTCACTTCGTGACTCGATTTCGTGCGCATGGAGTTCACGATGCCGTCGGAACCCGTTGCGGAGGAATGTTTCACGCCGACTCAGGCAGATCGAAAATATACGCTGAAATAAGCTATGGTGCATGTGTAGTCCATTCAAGGTGTTTGGCACTCAGTTTAATTTTCTACCTCGATTTCGCGCTCCTAGATGTTACGGTTCCGTAGGAACACGCTGTGGATGAAAGTCTCACGTTGACTCAGACGGATTTGAAATCCGTGCTGAACTCGGCGAGGGTGCATATGATGTCCGCTCGGTGTGTTGGGCACTAAGTTTTACTTCGCGCCTTGATTTCGTACGAATCGAGCTTATCGTACCTGTTGGAACAGCTGTGGGGGAAAGTTTCGCGCCGACTCAGATGGATCTGAAAATCGTGCCGATGTGAGCAAGGGTGAACGTGACGTCGATTCAGTGCGTTTGGAACCCACATTCGTTTCGAGCCTTGATTTTGTATGCACGGAATTTATTGTACCTGTTGGAACCCGTTGTGGAGGAAATTTTCACACCAACTCGAGTGGATTCTAAATCAGTGCCGAAATGAGCTAGGGTGCATATGTAGTCCATTCGTGGTGTTCGCACTTAGTTTCGTCTTGTGCCTTGATTTCATCATTACGAAGGCTGTGACGTTATCGGAACCCATGGGTGAGGAAAGTCTCACACCGACTTGGACGGATTTCAAATGTGTACCAAAATGAGCTACGCCGTATATGAAGTCCATTTGAGTTGTTTTGCTCCCATTGTCATTTGGTGACTCGATTTTGTCCGCGTGGTGTTTGTAATATCGTCGGCACCTGACGTCGAGGAAAATTTCATACGGACTCGAACGGATTCGGAATACACATCGTAATGTGCCAGAGGATGCATACGAAGTCCAATCGGGGTGTTGTGCTCAGTTTCATCTCGTGACTTGATTTCACGTGCATGGAGTTTACGATGCCGTCGGAGCCTGTTGTGGAGGAAAGTTTCGCACCGACTCAAACCGATCCGAAAACCATGTTGATGTGAGCAAGGGCACGGTAGATGTCCATTCGTTCCATTTTGGATCCAGTTTCATTTTGAGCCTTGATTTTGCGCGCGTGCAGCTTGTAGTATCGGTTGGAACGCGGTGTGGTGCAAAGTTTCACCCTGACTCCAATCGAATCCAAATCCTTGCCAAAATGAGCTAGGGTGCAGATGTTGTCCACTCGAGGTGTTTTGCACTTAGTTGCATTTAGTGCCACGATTTCATTCTCACGGAGGCTATGGTGCCGTCGAAACCTGTAGAAGCGGAATGTCCCACACCGGCTCGGACAGATTCGAAACGTGCACCAAAATGAGCTAAGCCGCGTACGAAGTACATTTGGGTTGTTTAGCTCCCAATTTCAATTGGTGACTCGATTTTGTCCACATGGTGTTTGTAATGTCGTCGATACCTGATGTTAACGAAAGTTTCATACGGACTCAGACGGATTCGGAGTACATGCGCAATGAGCCAGGGCATGTATGAAGTCCAATCAAGGTGGTGCACTCTGTTTCACTTCGTGACTCGATTTCGTGCGCATGGAGTTTACGATGCCGTCGGAACCCGTTGCGGAGGAATGTTTCACGCCGACTCGGGCAGATCCGAAATATACGCTGAAATGAGCTATGGTGCATGTGTAGTCCATCCGAGGTGTTTGGCACTCAGTTTAATTTTCTACCTCGATTCGTGCTCCTAGATGTTACGGTTCCGTAGGAACACGCTGTGGATGAAAGTCTCACGTTGACTCAGACGGATTTAAAATCCGTGCTGAACTCAGCGAGGGTGCATATGATGTCCGCTCGGTGTGTTGCGCACTAAGTTTTATTTCGCGCATTGATTTCGTACGAATCTAGCTTATCGTACCTGTTGGAACAGCTGTGGGGGAAAGTTTTGCGCCGACTCAGATGGATCTGAAAATCGTGCCGATGTGAGCAAGGGTGAACGTGACGTCGATTCAGTGCGTTTAGCACCCACATTCGTTTCGAGCCATGATTTGTATGCACGGAATTTATTGTACCTGTTGGAACCCGTTGTGGAGGATATTTTCACACCAACTCGAGTGGATTCTAAATCGGTGCCGAAATAAGCTAGGGTGCATATGTAGTCCATTCGAGGTGTTCGCACTTAGTTTCGTCTTGTGCCTTGATTTCATCATTACGAAGGCTGTGACGTTGTCGGAAACCATGGGTGAGGAAAGTCTCAGACCGACTTGGACGGATTTGAAATGTGTACAAAATGAGCTACGCCGTATGTGAAGTCCATTTGAGTTGTTTTGCTCCCATTGTCATTTGGTGACTCGATTTTGTCCGCGTGGTGTTTGTAATATCGTCGGCACCTGACGTCAAGGAACTTTTCACACGGACTCGAACGGATTCGGAATACACGTCGTAATGTGCCAGAGGATGCATACGAAGTCCAATCGGGGTGTTGTACTCAGTTTCATTTCGTGACTTGATTTCATGTGCATGGAGTTTACGATACCGTCGGAGCCTATTGTGGAGGAAAGTTTCGCACCGACTCAGACCGATCCGAAAACCATGTTGATGTGAGCAAGGGCATGGCAGGTGTCCATTCGGTCTATTTTGGATCCAGTTTGATAAGAACATGAACCCTATGGATACAACCATATTTGCTCTACTTGTTGTTACAATTACAAGAGCTCCTACGCATCACTTAAATTATGAGGTGAGCTCGTTTCAAAGAGATTTTACTTTATTTGATAAAGAACTTATGATATTACATAATGAGAGTTTGTTGCGTTTGTTATCATACACCAAGATTTATGATCAAGATCATGCAATACGTGACACTACACATATGTTAAAACCGAGGACGGTTTTCCATCAAGAAGGGGAGGATGATGTGACCACGCCACCAACACGTACGACCATAGCGGCCAATATCAAGAATGAACTAAAGGTGAATTCGTTTCTTCAACTTCAACATATTTTAAATGAGAATATGATGCTACCTAATGATGAATATATATATATTTGTAGCACCACATCACTTTGGAACCAATTGAAGCAAGGGTTCAAGTTGGACAGGTTTTGGAATCCAATTCGGCCTCCAGATCAATTCGGATTCAGCTTGACAAGCCAACTTCAAACGGCCATAACTTTTGATCCAGAAGGCTTCTCGGGGCCCGTGAGTACTCATTGGCAAGATCTTGGAGTCTACTTTCAGATGGATCTAGTCTCATCTCCAAACTCCACTCGAGCAGATCAGAAACTGCGAAACAATCCACATCACTTTTCCAGTCCAACTCAAAGTGGGCCGAGGGCCTTGTAACTTGGGCTATTTGGGCCGGTACTGTTCACGTGAACAGTACCACGCGCGTGAACAGTAACTAGGAATAGTACCACATCCCTTTTCATTAGATAAGTGTGGCTTCCCCCTCCCCTATTTAAGGAGGCCACACCCCTTTAGTTTTCCTCGGGTTTTTCTTAAGAGTTTATTCTGCTTAGCAGTTTCGCCGCATGTTCGGTTTGAGGAACCCCAACTTGTGAACTTAAACATTATTCGCAATTTCAGATTGCATCTTTTACTCTCTTGCTTGTGTTCTCGATTCGCTTGCAGGAGATAGCCTTCTTGGCGAGGTCAGTCGTGTTCGGCACGGTTGATAACCAACGGAGCAGTGGTGTAGTGATTGCGAGGGGTTCGATCTGTTTTGGTCGGAGCCTTTGGATCATCAACGTCGAGATCTCCACAATCGACTTATCAGTACCTCTCGGAAGATCGGGCCATCGTCACATCAGTTGGTATCAGAGCAACGGTTGCCCGTGAGGTAATTCTTGTATCCCTAGTTAGTAGATTGGTTTTTTATTTCCTATAGTCCAGAAAAAAAAAATTGCCCCACAAAAAGAGTTAATTTCCGCTGTCCAAACCCCGTTGTGCCTTTCAATCTGTTAGTTTTGGTTTGCTAAATTGAATTTGTGTTCGTCATAGTATTGTCTAGTTGCTGGTCATATCTTTGTTCCATTGAAAATCAAAACAAAAAAAAAATTCCCCACCCCAAACCCTAATTTCCAATTTCGGCTGATTTTTCCTTCCTCTGCAGCCGCCACCAAAAACATCATATCTTTTGATTCCGAGATTATTTTTGAGTGGGACCACCGCCATTAGATTCAAAAATTCCTTATCCATCTATCTGTAAAATTTCACGTCATTCCAGCCAGGCAGTTAAGAGATATGTGCGGTGAAAGTTGACCCAATTATCTGTTCTGAATCTGCAACAGTCAGCAGTTGTGATTTTTGTGCGAATTTCTGTGTTGGGATTCAGAAGTTGGCCCCAAAACAAAATCTGTAGAAAAAGCCGTCAGAAAACAGTAAAAAAAAATCAGTGAAAAAGAGGCATCTGACAAAAAGTTACGGCCGAATTACCAACGTGCTGTCCAGTGGACAGAAATCTGAAGTTTTCAGTTTTGGGTCAATCCTTGTGTTCTTCAATTCCAGATTGAATTGGATTGAATTATCTTGTATTTACCACTCCTACACTTTGCCATACACTTATTCTTAGCCTTCTTCCATCCTTGGTTGATCAGCAACATAGGCTAAGTGCTAGATACGAACTATAATTCAATTCTATGCAATTCTGAAATGAACTGATTGTTCTCCATTGCTACCATATTGTGCCTTCCAAGCTACACCTACTCTTGATCAGAACAGTTTCCCTCTTGCAATCGTACCCACGCTCGACACGGTGTCACGAACCAGCCACCGGTTGTACCACCTGCTACATTGGTAAGAACACTTGTAAGAGTGTGATAAGACGCTTGAGAGTGTGTGATTCTACTTCTCGCCACCTAGTAGTTGATAGGGATAATACCTTTGTGTTGTCTTTTGTTTGCTACTAACCATGGCAGGTGAGACGTCTGATGCGCAAGAGTGTGTTTTAAAGGGAGAGCTCATGACGCTTTTGGATGAACAACGCGCTGCCATTACTGATGACATCGATAGGAAGATGGATACAATGCAACTTTCCATCAATGAGAGCATTGCAACACTCACTACACGCCTTGAAAGAATGGTGAATCGGCCACCAAACAATGGAGGCCAAGATCATGAGGAGGGAGATGATAATGAGAGACAAAACCGTGACGCCGGTGCTGCACGGCCACGACACCATCCTCATCAGAACCGTCATGGTATGGGAGGTAACAATAATTTTCAGTATCACAATGCTCATGTTCATGATGACCCGTTTGCTAAAGTTAAATTTTCCATACCATCTTTTGCGGGTACCTATGATGCTGAAACTTATCTAGATTGGGAGATGACAGTTGAACAAAAATTTAATGCCCATCTAGTTCCTGAAGTGCATAGAGTCAGACAAGCTACTAGTGAATTTAAAGATTTTGCTATCATTTGGTGGACTCAAGTAGTTAATTCTGGCTTAGCCCCTGATACATGGGATAGATTGAAGGTAGCTATGCGTGCTAGATTTGTTCCTCCTGCTTTTAAACGTGAAATGCGTAAGAAATTGCAGCGCTTATACCAAGGTAATAGATCTGTTGAGGAATATTATCAAGAACTGCAAATAGGCATGCTGCGTTGTAATGTTGAAGAGGATGAGGAAGATAAGATGGCTCGTTTTTATGGGGGATTAAGGCGTGAAATTCAGGACATAATTGATTACAAAGAGTATAATGATATCAATAGATTGTTCCAGCTTGCTTGTTTGGCAGAGAAAGAATTGCAGGGTAGACAACAAAGGACAAGGAGCAATTTTGGAGGTACGTCTACATCGAGACCAACACAGGAGCAACCCAAGACAGCCCCACCTCCTGTTTTTCGAGCTGCTGCCCCCTCTGTGAGTAGGGCGCGTTCAGTAGCACTGCCACCACCATCACGAGCACCCGAGGCGAGCAAATCTACTAGTGTGCAAGCACCAGCAAAGAGCTCTTCATCGGTTGCTTCCACGGGCCGTACAACGGGCATTGTGTGCCACCGTTGTAAAGGGATGGGCCACGTCATGAGAGATTGCACAAGTCAGTGGGCGTATATTGTGACAAAAGATGGTGGTTATGTAAGTGCTAGTGATGTTGAGGATGAATATGCTCTTGCAGCTAACCTTGCAGGTAATGGTGATGATCATGAGAACAAACCTGTGTTTGTGCCCTTTTCTGTGACTAACAACTTGCAGGTAGTTGAGAACCATGCCGAAGAGGAGCATGAGCTGATGGAATCGTTGACCCCATTGGTTGAGAATGAAGATAAGGAGATGGATGCCCTTACATCATCTGAGGAGAGCCAAAAAGGTAAATAACATGGAGCTATCATCGCTCACGGTACTGATTTGGTGCTACAACAAGACATAGAGCAACCTTGTGAGTATATACCTGCTGTAGTGCAATCTTTTGATATTCCTTGTGTTGACTTAAATGAACCATGTGCTAATCTAAATTCTCATAATTTTGCACATGTCGAATTAATAACACATAAAGAAGTTTTGACTAGAATTTCTCCTGCTAATTCATTGTGTTACATCATGTTGGATCTACCTATGAAATTGTCACATGCTATGGAGAAAGTTTCTGAACTTGCATGTTCGAAATTCTTGTTAAGTGCCTATACCCCTGGATATAAGTTTAATTTGATTGGAGATTATGATGTGGGAACTCAATTTCTTGTATATCGAATATGCATAACTTGCGATCACATGGATGAATTGAAACTTGCTATTTGGAACAACAATTCTTGTATGCTGAATCATGTTCAAAGTGAGAGGGAAGTAAAATTTAGTACTCAACCAATGCCTATGTATTCAACTCTTTTTACACCATCTAGTATAGACAATCTGAATAAAGATGATGAATTATGGCAGAACATACAAATCTTTTCACCCTGGCTAGATGAATTTGCTATTGTTCGATTGAGATATGATTATATAGCTGGATTGTTCCTCACTTACATTTGCAAAACAAGTTGCAACAATTATTGTGTGACAAATTTTGAATTGCTCATTAACTTATATGATTACTCTTGGGTTAATAATACAATTAGCTTTTATGATTGCTGCTGTTTTATAACCTTAATTGTGCAACAACGAAGAACTGTTAAAATGGATGACATATACATATACCATGCATACACCTTGGCTTCTTTGTTATCATATTTTCAGCTTATCAAGAGCCGAGGACGGCTTTGTTTGCAAGAAGGGGAGGATGATAAGAACATGAACCCTATGGATACAACCATATTTGCTCTACTTGTTGTTACAATTACAAGAGCTCCTACGCATCACTTAAATTATGAGGTGAGCTCGTTTCAAAGAGATTTTACTTTATTTGATAAAGAACTTATGATATTACATAATGAGAGTTTGTTGCGTTTGTTATCATACACCAAGATTTATGATCAAGATCATGCAATACGTGACACTACACATATGTTAAAACCGAGGACGGTTTTCCATCAAGAAGGGGAGGATGATGTGACCACGCCACCAACACGTACGACCATAGCGGCCAATATCAAGAATGAACTAAAGGTGAATTCGTTTCTTCAACTTCAACATATTTTAAATGAGAATATGATGCTACCTAATGATGAAAATATATATATTTGTAGCACCACATCACTTTGGAACCAATTGAAGCAAGGGTTCAAGATGGACAGGTTTTGGAATCCAATTCGGCCTCTAGATCAATTCGGATTCAGCTTGACAAGCCAACTTCAAACGGCCATAACTTTTGATCCAGAAGGCTTCTCGGGGCTCGTGAGTACTCATTGGAAAGATCTTGGAGTCTACTTTCAGATGGATCTGGTCTCATCTCCAAACTCCACTCGAGCAGATCAGAAACTGCGAAACAATCCACATCACTTTTCCAGTCCAACTCAAAGTGGGCCGAGGGCCTTGTAACTTGGGCTATTTGGGCCGGTACTGTTCATGTGAACAGTACCACATACGTGAACAGTAACTAGAAATAGTACCACATCCCTTTTCATTAGATAAGTGTGGCTTCCCCCTCCCCTATTTAAGGAGGCCACACCCCTTTAGTTTTCCTCGGGTTTTTCTTAAGAGTTTATTCTGCTTAGCAGTTTCGCCGCATGTTCGGTTTGAGGAACCCCAACTTGTGAACTTAAACATTATTCGCAATTTCAGATTGCGTCTTTTACTCTCTTGCTTGTGTTCTCGATTCGCTTGCAGGAGATAGCCTTCTTGGCGAGGTCAATCGTGTTCGGCACGGTTGATAACCAACGGAGCAGTGGTGTAGTGATTGCGAGGAGTTCGATCTGTTTTGGTCGGAGCCTTTGGATCATCAACGTCGAGATCTCCACAATCGACTTATCAGTACCTCTCGGAAGATCGGGCCATCGTCACATCACAGTTTCATTTTGAGCCTTGATTTTGCGCGCGTGTAGCTTGTAGTATCGGTTGGAACCCGATGTGGTGCAAAGTTTCACACTGACTCCAATCGAATCCAAATCCTTGCCAAAATGAGCTAGGGTGCAAATTTTGTCCACTCGGGGTGTTTTGCACTTAGTTGCATTTAGTGCCACGATTTCATTCTCACAGAGGCTATGGTGCCATCGAAACCTGTAGAAGGGGAAAGTCCCACACCGGCTCGGACAGATTCGAAATGTGCACCAAAATGAGCTAAGCCTTATATGAAGTACATTTGGGTTGTTTAGTGATAGCACTAGGGGTCCTGATCTTTCGATGAGAGTGGTAGATTCGATTGGGGAAAAAGATGACGTTGACGACCCGACTACAACCATCAAAGGACGTTGCGCCTTAGCGATCGATACACCAACTCCAGAGATTGTTCGTGACCTTGTCGGCGCGCGATCAACCTAACCACGAGGGTTCTTGTTCCTGCAAGCAATCGAAGAACAAGCAAGAACAAGATGAACAGCAACTCAATTTCAAATAACTATGTAAGATTCAATCGAAAACAGAAAAACGGTGGGGTTCCGAAGACAAGTATTCGTGCGGTCTAGCCGACACGCGCGAGTATAAGGCAAAGTAGCAAAAGCTAACTTAGTCTAAACAAAACCCAAACCCTAGAAGAGGGTGCGGCTGCCTATTTAAGGGACACAGAAGCTGGAGGGTCGGCCAAAACACAAGGAAGCCGAATAGGACTCGAATTACAAGGCCCAAGGCCCACTTTGACTTGGACTGGAAAAGTGACATGACTTGTTTTGCATTTTCTGACCTCCTCGTATGGAATTTGGAGGTGAGGCCGGATCCATCTGAAAGTAGACTTCAAGAGCTTTCCAACGAGTACTCACGGGCCCTGAGAAACCTTCTGGATCAAAAGTTATGGCCATTTGAAGTAGACGTTGTCAACAAGGCCGAATCCGAGTCAAACTCGTGAACAGGACTTGGTTTGCGCTTGATGGTTCCACTTCTATACTTGAGCTCATGTGGTTCTTCCCCATGGTTCCTAAGGAAAATTAAATCATCACAAGAATTAAGTAGTATTCCATTCTTTGAAACATTTGTATGCAAACTTAGGAACGCATTCACCTGATGGTTAAGTTGACGTGCTCGCGCTCTAGTCATTGGTCCTTGTATCATAGTTTCAGTTTGATGTGGAGTCGGCATGGTTGTATGCATGGAAAGGATGTCCTCATCATCCTCCCCTTCTTGCATTTGAGTCATCCGCGACTCAAGCTCATCATCTTCTCCCAAGTATGGCTTCAAATCTGCAATGTTAAAGGTGGGACTAACCCCAAAATCTGCAGGCAACTCAAGTTTATATGCATTGTCATTAATCGTTTCCAACGCTTTGAAAGGACCATCAGCTCTAGGCATCAACTTAGACCTCCTCAATTCAGGAAATCTTTCTTTTCTCAAATGCAACCAAACTAAATCACCCGGTTGAAAAGTTAAATGCCTCCTTCCTTTACTACCAGCAAGTTTATATTTAGCATTCATACGTTCAATATTTTCTTTGGTTGTCTCATGCAGTTTCAACATCAAGTCAGCACGCTGTTTAGCATCAAAATTTAACTTCTCCGAAGATGGAAGTGGTAGCAAATCAATAGGAGCACGAGGCACAAAGCCATAGACAATCTCAAAAGGGCACAACTTTGTAGTAGAATGCAGCGAACGATTATAAGCAAATTCAATATGAGGCAAGCATTCTTCCCACGTTTTAATGTTCTTTTTCAAAACAGTCCTAAGCATGGTAGATAACGTTCTATTCACAACTTCAGTTTGCCCATCAGTTTGGGAATGACATGTAGTCGAAAATAACAGCTTAGTCCCCAATTTAGCCCATAAAGTTCTCCAAAAATGGCTAAGGAATTTAGTGTCACGATCGGAAACTATTGTATTTGGCACACCATGCAAACGAACAACTTCACGAAAGAACAAATCAGCAATATTGGTAGCATCATCACTTTTATGACATGGTATGAAGTGGGCCATCTTAGAAAATCTATCCACAACAACAAATATGCTATCCCTCCCCTTCTTTGTCCTAGGCAGTCCTAAAACAAAGTCCATAGAAATATCTTCCCAAGGCACACTAGGAACAGGTAGAGGCATATACAAACCGTGAGGATTAAGTCGTGACTTAGCCTTTTGACACGTAGTGCAGCGAGCAACAAAACGTTCCGCATCACGTCTCATCTTTGGCCAAAAGAAATGACTAGCAAGTATGTCTTCCGTCTTCTTCGCTCCAAAATGCCCCATCAGCCCACCTCAATGCGCTTCCTGTAACAACAACAAACGAACGGAGCTAACTGGAATGCATAGTTTGTTAGCTCTAAACACAAATCCATCATTTAGAACAAATTTATTCCACATTTTTCCCTCTTTGCAATTCAGCAACACGTCTTTAAAATCATCATCATGAACATAATGCTCCTTAATTGTTTCCAATCCAAAAATTCTGAAGTTAAGTTGTGAGAGCATGGTATATCTCCTAGACAATGCATCAGCAATAACATTCTCCTTTCCCTTTTTGTGTTTTATGACATAAGGAAAAGACTCTATGAATTCAACCCACTTTGCATGCCTACGGTTCAATTTTGCTTGACTTCTAATATGCTTTACTGACTCATGATCAGAATGAATGACAAATTCTTTGGGCCATAAATAATGTTGCCATGTCTCTAAAGTTCGAACTAGAGCATATAATTCCTTATCATAAGTAGAATAGTTCAAACTTGGCCCACTCAATTTTTCACTAAAGTATGCCACAGGTTTACCTTCTTGCAACAGCACACCACCCAATCCAATTCCACTAGCATCACATTCTAGCTCAAAAGTCTTACTAAAATCTGGAAGTTGGAGTAATGGTGCATGTGTTAACTTATCTTTCAATGTGTTGAAGGCGTCTTCCTGTGCATTTCCCCAAGTAAACGGCACCCCCTTTTTAGTGAGCTCATTCAATGGTGTAGCGATGGTGCAGAAAACCTTCACAAAACGGCGATAGAATCCAGCAAGTCCTAGAAAACTTCGCACCTGCGTGACCGTTTTAGGAGTCGGCCAACTCTGTATTGCCTCAACCTTGGCTTGATCAACTTCAATGCCCTGTGGAGTAACAACATAGCCAAGAAAAGAGACTCGATCCGTGCAAAATGTGCACTTCTCAACGTTACCAAATAAACGTGCATTATGTAAAGCATCAAAAACATCACGTAAATGGCAAAGGTGTTCCTCTAGTGATCTGCTATATATCAACATATCATCAAAATAGACCACTACAAATTTACCAATGAAAGCACGCAAAACCTCGTTCATTAATCTCATGAATGTGCTAGGTGCATTAGTTAAACCAAATGGCATCACTAACCACTCATACAAACCGAACTTAGTTTTAAATGCTGTTTTCCATTCATCTCCCAATTTCATGCGAATTTGGTGGTACTCACAACGCAAATCAACTTTAGAGAAGACAATAGAGCCACTTAATTCATCAAGCATATCATCTAACCTAGGAATAGGGTGACGATATCTAATGGTAATGTTATTGATCGCTCTACAGTCCACACACATACGCCATGATCCATCTTTCTTAGGCACTAAAATTACCGGAACAGCACAAGGACTAAGAGACTCACGCACATAGCCTTTATCAAGCAATTCTTGAACTTGACGCTGAATCTCCTTAGTTTCTTCCGGATTGGTCCTGTATGGCGCACGATTGGGCAAAGATGCCCCGGGAATCAAATCAATCTAGTGCTCAATCCCTCGCACTGGTGGTAGCCCTGGTGGCACGTCCTTTGGAAAGACATCCATGTACTCCTGCAAAAGATTAGTGATAGCAGGAGGCACAGAAGAAGGTACCTCCTCGAATGAAAATAAAGCTTGTTTGCAAAGTAAGGCATAGCAAATAGAAGTACTAGCATCTAGCTCAGTCACATCAGACTTAGTAGCAAGAAAACATGCACCTTTCAATTTAATCTCATTTTTCATGTCATGAACAGATTTAGAGTTTTTCTTTTTATGTTGCTCAAGTTCGCTTGCAACAATCTGATTTTCACTCCTATTATGCTCCTGATTTTTCTCTCTACTAGCTCTAGCAATCTCATCTTTGAAAATAGCTTCAGGAGACATAGGATGTAACACAATTTTCTTGTCATGATGCACAAAAGAATATTGGTTTGTCTTACCATGATGCAGTGAATCTTTATCATATTGCCACGGTCTACCTAACAGCATAGAGCATGCTTGCATAGGTACAACATCGCATTCTACAACATCGTGATAAGAACCAATAGCAAAATTTACTCTCACCAATCGTGTTACCTTCACCTTGCCGCTGTTATTGAACCATTGAATGTAGTAAGGTTGTGGGTGAGGTTTGGTGTTCAACACAAGCTTCTCCACCATATCGGAGCTCACCAAGTTATTGCAGCTCCCTCCATCAATTATCACTCGGCATGAGCGTTCCTTCACGACGCACTTTGTTTGGAAAAGGATGTGCCGCTGATTTTGCTCCGCCCTCTCCATTTGTGCACTCAACACACGCTGCACAATGAGGCTCTCATAGCGCTCTGCATCTTCAGCACCAATGTGCTCTTCTTCTTGCTCCTTCCCACTACCTGCATGGTCAGCTGCAAGCATAGCATATGTATCCTCATCCAAATCACTAGCAGAAGAATACTCACCATCATCTCTCGCAATCAGAACACGCTTGGTTGGGCACTAACTCCTCACATGGCCATACCCCTTGCATTGATGACATTGGATATCCCTCGTTCGTCCCGTAGATGCAACGGATGAAGAGCTCTTCGCATGTGCTTGGGCTGTCCCCTTTATTTCTTCGGATGCCCGAGATGCCGAATTTGATGATGAAAATCGTGGCTTGCTGTTGGAGGAAGATGGTGCAGGGGGTTGGCTTGATGGTGCGGCAGATGCACGTTGAGACCAAATGTTTGCACGACCTGCAGAAACGTTAGTCCTAGTGCTCGCGTGTCGTCCCTGTAATTCTCTTTCAGCTTTACAAGCAAGATGAAATAAATGAGTGATAGAGTTATATTCCTTGTAAGCTAAGATATCCTGAATTTCCCGATTCAAACCACCCATAAACCTAGCCATAGCGGCTTCCTCAGTTTCCTCTAAGTCACAACGCAGCATGCCTGTTTGCAATTCTTGAAAATATTCCTCTACGCTTTTACTACCTTGCCTCAATTGTTGCAACTTATGTAACAAATCACGTGCATAATATGAGGGAACAAATCTAGCTCGCATGATTCTTTTTAATGCATCCCAAGTTGGCGGTATGGTGAAAGGATTTTTTCTTACAATATTCACTCCACCAAATAGACGCAAAATCAGTAAACTCACTAGTAGCAGCCCTAACCCTTTTGTTTTCAGGGAATGCATGACAAGCAAATTTCTGATCAACAGCCAATTCCCAAGTGATATAAGCATCAGGGTTATATTTTCCATCAAAAGGTGGCATAGTGAACTTAATCTTACCAAGCGATTCATCATTCTCACGTACCTCATTCCGGCGTGGTTGACGATGACGGTGAGCGTCCTCATCATCATCAATCTCAGCGTCAGCCGCATATTGGTCTCCACCATTTTCGTCCACCCTGCTGCCCAAGACACCAATATTGGCACGAGTACGCTGAGTTGGTGCAGCGGGAGATGCACGGCCCCTCTCATCAAGACGTCTCAAAATCTCAGCAAGTGAAGTGTTGACGGTGCCAACAGAAGCCTCCAATGTTGCAAGCGTAGTGTTGGTGTCGATCTGCGCGGCCTCCAATTGGCCAAGGCGTTCGTTGGTGACCCTTACATCCTCATCAAGTCCCTCAGTGTGCAGCTTCATTTGGCGCTCAAAGTGTTGTATGATGCCCCTAGTCCGAGGGGAATGTGGCGCTGCCCGCAGGTCCACTGGTTCTTCTGACATTGTTAGAAGACAAGAACAAACCAAGAAGAGAAAAAAATAATAAAACTGCAGGTTATGCCCTGACAACTACTGAGATGTGGTTAAATCAAGTCGCACACTCTCAACCTGTTCTGTCAAGCTCTTACAAGTTCTTACCACAGCAAGCAGGAGGTGATTGCAGCCGACAAGACAAGACAATATCTCCTGGAAATTGGGTGTATCGCTGCCTCGGTCGCTAGTCCCTGTGAGGTGGTAGCCAAATCTGTGGAGCTATGGGTGGGCTGAGAGTGAACAAAGGATAACTAGAACCACATTAGTCAAAGCAAGTTGAATAATCGCTCAACGACGACACCGTGCTGGTCCTAGGCTAGACCGTACTAGAGACGCGAGCCTAGAACACAAACGAAGACACACCGTGCAGAAAGAAACTAGATGGCGTTGCACACGGAGTTCTGGAGCTCGAAAAAGGGTGCCGTCTTCACAGGGGACCTTAGAATCACGTGCAGAAGGGCTCTATAAATTTTGAACAAATTCTTAGGAACTTGATTTTTCCTCGGTTTGCGGGCCCGTTTTGAGGCCCTAAACGACGTTTTTTGGGTCGAATTTGCCACGTGTGTGCCTGGTGGCTTACGCGGATCTGAAATCTCCTGTTTTTCGCTCTATCTTCCGATTTCCTTTCCAACGGATCAAGAATCGCCTCAATCGGAGGTCGTATGCAAAAGTTAGGTTTTTCTCTCTCTTCTGTTTTTTTTTTCTTCGTTTTTTTATGCCGCGGCTCTTCTAGATGCGGCTGCCTGTTCCTTCTTGTCTCACTTTTTTTTTCTCTCTCTTTTTTTCCCTTTTTTTCACACGCGATGCAGTTGAATCCGAATTCGTGTCCTACTCCAAGACCAATTAGGGCAAAGTCTCCCTAGCAACCGAGTCCTCCTCCTTTTCTACCCTCCTATGACAGTTCGGATCTAACTGCAACGGTGAGTCCAAAACATGAACAGAACTCGAAACTCTAAAGGAACTAGACACTAAGACCAGCAAAGGACGCGACGATGCAATCGAAGACTCAACAAACAAAGACTATGCAGCAATAGCGTAAGGCTCAAATTGTTTCGGATTATGGGGAATAGATCTGATCTGCTATTTTTTTTGGGTTTCTGGACTGTAGGTAAAATTTGCAAAGACTAGATAAGATCTCTCACCGATCAACCTTGAGCTCTGATACCAACTGATAGCACTAGGGGTCCCGATCTTTCGATGAGAGTGGTGGATTCGATTGGGGAAAAAGATGACGTTGACGACCCGACTACAACCATCAAAGGACGTTGCGCCTTAGCGATCGATACACCAACTCCAGAGATTGTTCGTGACCTTGTCGGCGCGCGATCAACCTAACCACGAGGGTTCTTGTTCCTGCAAGCAATCGAAGAACAAGCAAGAACAAGATGAACAGCAACTCAATTGCAAATAACGATGTAAGATTCAATCGAAAACAGAAAAACGGTGGGGTTTCGAAGACAAGTATTCGGGCGGTCTAGCCGACACGCGCGAGTACAAGGCAAAGTAGCAAAAGCTAATTTAGTCTAAACAAAACCCAAACCCTAAAAGAGGCTGCGGCTGCCTATTTAAGGGACACGGAAGGTGGAGGGTCGGCCAAAACACAAGGAAGCCAAATAGGACTCGAATTACAAGGCCCAAGGCCCACTTTGACTCGGACTGGAAAAGTGATGTGACTTGTTTTGCAGTTTCTGACCGACTCGGATGGAATTTGGAGGTGAGGCTGGATCCATCTGAAAGTAGACTTCAGGAGCTTTCCAACGAGTACTCACGGGCCCCGAGAAACCTTCTGGATCAAACGTTATGGCCGTTTGAAGTAGACGTTGTCAACAAGGCCGAATCCGAGTCAAACTCGTGAACAGGACTTGGTTTGCGCTTGATGGTTCCACTTCTATACTTGAGCTCATGTGGTTCTTCCCCATGGTTCCTAAGGACAATTAAATCATCACAAGAATTAAGTAGTATTCCATTCTTTGAAATATTTGTATGCAAACTTAGGAACGCATTCACCTGATGGTTAAGTTGACGTGCTCGCGCTCTAGTCATTGGTCCTTGTATCATAGTTTCAGTTTGATGTGGAGTCGGCATGGTTGTATGCATGGAAAGGATGTCCTCATCATGGTGTTTGTAATGTCGTCTGTTGTGGCTACAGGCCAAACAGAGAGAGAGGTGGTAGTGGAGAGTGATGGAGATGAGTATCATGGCTTGCCCCCTCCCCATGGCCTGTATTCATATATATATACACACATGAGGAGTGCTTTTACAGTTATACCCTTACATCTAGTTATCCCCTCTGGGGGCAGTTATGTTATTACACATGGCCTATTCTGGGCCTTATAATCTCCTACCAGGCCTGCTGGGTTTAGGTGGGGGCTACCCCTACGACAGGAGCCTCTCATGGTAAAGGGCTACACGGGGCCGAAGCCATGTTGCCGAGTCCTTTGGCCCCCTCCGTCCCCGCGGCCTGTGAGCTTTTCCAAACTTGACCCGGGGCTGCGCTGCAGCCGAAGCAGACGCGCGCGCTCCGTCCCTCACCCTTCAAACAGGCGACGGCGGAGGTGGCCCTAGCCGAAGTAGACGCGCGTCGGGGGCGTTGCACTGGCACAGGTCAGCGTAGCGGGCCCCTGAGTCGCCGCATGAGCCTTAAGTGATAAGGGACGTGCTGCGACGCTCGGTCTTCCGGCCGTCCACGTGGTGAAGCGTGCTTGGCGTGGTGCGGGCGTTTGAGGCGTCGTGACCATTAATATTACGGCGGACTCCCGGCAGTTGGACTTCTGCCGATTGGCCTTCCGCCGGTTGGCTCCCCTGCTGATGGGGTATATATATGGCGCTGGTGCGGCGTTGCTCCTGCGTATATTGTGATAGAAGCTGCTCCCCTAAAATGGGCCACTGCCGTGCATCAACATTCCTGGGTGACGCTGAACGGCTTGGGGAATGTTGATGCACAGAAGGAGGTCCATTTTTTTGGGAGCTTGGTCAGCGCCGGTTACCGACAGCCAGCCGCGCTTCCTACCCCCACACCACGCTTTCGTAGGCGACAGCAAGGTCTGCCCTCTTTTTCTTAACAGGCCTACCTACAGTCGGCGTTCCTGATGGAGCCCACCGGCATTACCATTTATGTTGATGCACTGTAGGTGGCCTGTTAAGGATAACGAGGCAGACTTTGCGGGACAAGACCCCCGCCTTTGCGGTGCCCCGCCGAAGTAGGCGCACGCGCTCCGTCCCCCACCCTTCGGACGGGTGGCGGCGGAGCTGGCGCCCAGCTGAAGTAGACGCGCGCGCTCCGTCCCCTACCCTTCGAACGGGTGGCAGCGGAGCTGGCGCCCAGCCAAAGTAGACGCGTGCGCTCCGTCCCCGCCCTTCGAACGGGTGGCAGCGGAGCTGCCGCTCAGCCGAAGTAGACGCGCACGCTCCGTCCCCTACCCTTGGAACGGGTGGCAGCGGAGCTGGCGCCCAGCTGAAGTAGACGCGCGCGCTCCGTCCCCGCCCTTCGAACGGGTGGCGGCGGAGCTGGCGCTCAGCCGAAGTAGATGCGTGCGCTCTGTCCCCTACCCTTCGAACGGGTGGCAGCGGAGCTGGCGCCCAGCCGAAGTAGACGCGCGCGCTCCGACCCCGCCCTTCGAACGGGTGGCAGCCGAGCTGGCACCCAGCCGAAGTAGACGCGCGCGCTCCGTCCCCTACCCTTTGAACGGGTGGCAGCGGAGCTGGCGCCCAGCCGAAGTAGACACGCGCGCTCCGTCCCCGCCCTTCGAACGGGTGGCAGCGGAGCTGGTGCCCAGCCGAAGTAGACGCGCGCGCTCCGTCCCCTACCCTTCGAACGGGTGGCAGCGGAGCTGGCGCGCAGCCGAAGTAGACGCGCGCGCTCCGTCCCCGCCCTTCGAACGGGTGGCAGTGGAGCTGGCGCCCAGCCAAAGTAGACGCGCGCGCTCCGTCCCCTACCCTTCGAATGGGTGGCAGCGAAGCTGGCGCCCAGCCGAAGTAGACGCGCGCGCTCCGTCCCCGCCCTTCGAATGAGTGGCAGCGGAGCTGGCGCGCAGCCGAAGTAGACGCGCGCGCTCCATCCCCCTCCCTTCGAACGGGTGGCAGCGGAGCTGGCGCTCAGTCGAAGTAGACGCGCGCGCTCCATCTCCTTCCCTTCGAACGGGTGGGAGCGGAGTTGGCGCCCAGCCGAAGTAGACGCGCGTGCTCCGTCCCCGCCCTTCGAACTGGTGGCAGCGGAGCTGGCGCTCAGCCGAAGTAGACGCGCGCGCTCCGTCCCCTACCCTTGGAACGGGTGGCAGCGGAGCTGGCGCCTAGCCGAAGTAGACGCGCGCGCTCCGTCCCCGCCCTTCGAACGGGTGGCAGCGGAGCTGGTGCTCAGCCGAAGTAGACGCGCGCGCTCCGTCCCCTGCCCTTCAAACGGGTGGCAGCGGGGCTGGCGCCCAGCCGAAGTAGACGCGCACGCTCCGTCCCCTACCCTTCGAACGGGTGGCAGCGGAGCTGGCGATCTTGGGTCGCGAACATCGCCACGCGTGCGGTGACTTGAGATCTCGCGATGCGGTCTTGCGCTGTAAAGGTGCCTATACCGTGCGACCCGCCTCGGCGCGCATGGGGCACGTGGCGGCTTATGACTGGTGCGCGGCGGGATGTGGACGGTTGCGTGCTCGCGGCCGCTCGCCTCTTCCCTAGGCAAGGGGGACACGGGGCGGGCGACAAATGCCGCAGCGCCGATGCTATTGTGATCCCCTGGCCCATTAGTCCGCCTTTAATAGCGGCTAGGGAGCGTCGTGCTGTGACGACCCTTGGCGCTCGTGGTCGTGGCCTTTCAGCTTTGGGTATGGGGAACAGCGCTGGACAGGCGTTTGTACGACTGCGGTTGCGTCCCGCACGTGGGCCGTCGCGACGCTTCGGTACTGGGGCGAGGTGGCTTAAAGTAGCCCCCGCCACCGCGCCCCCGCAGTTGTACGCCCCCTTCTTGCTTGCGCCGCCTTCCATACTCACGTAGTATTTTTTGCCGCTGGCCTCCTTCCCGGAGAAGCAATGGCGTCTGATGGCAAGCGTGGTCAGGCGGGTGGTGTCTGCGGCATTCGCCGACGGTCTTCGCTGTTGGAGGTGAAATACACGCTCCAAGAGCGCGACCCGGCGGCGGCGGACAAGGAGTGGTTGGTGGGGGAGGAGGAAGGCACGTTCTCCGGTGAGCTAGGACCCTCGCTCATGACCGAGAAGACGATCCAAGGGCTTCTGCGCGCGGGGAAGTTGTCCGAGCGCCAGGAGGTGCGATTGCCCGCCGCCGATGAGACGGAACCGCATCCCGAGAGGTCGGAGGCGGTCGTGTTTGTTGCCTTTTTCGACGCGGGGCTCCGCATCCCCGCGGCGGATATCGTGGGCGACATGCTGCGGACCTTCGGGCTGGAGCTGGCGCAACTGACTCCGAACGCCGTGGCCCGGCTTGCGGTGTATAGCTGGGCCTTGCGCTCGGGGGCGTGTTGGCCCAGCGCCTCGCTGTTCGCCTATCTTCACGAGGCACGGTGCCAGCCCAAGGACTGGAAGGACGGGACGCTGTCGAGCTTCAATAGCGTCACCTTTATTCTTCGTCCGTCGTGCAAGAAGCTCTTCCCTGCGAACTCAACTCGCCGGAAGTGGGAGTCTTACTCGATGAAGCGGTGGTTCTACCACCGTGTGGAGAGCGGGAGCGGCCTTGAGTGAACAGGCCGACCGATCGCGTTCAAGCCCTCGCCCGGCTGGACGCTCGGTGACGAGGACAGGTGGAGGGCTCAGTGGCTCATAGGCGTGGCTGCCCGCCTCAACATGCGCGACCTCGCCGAAGAGTACGTGATGTACGGCGTGGCCCCGCTTGCCCGCGACTGGTGTCTTGCCGCCGAGAGGCGTCGAGACGACAATGTTTCGACATCGATCTGCTTGCTACCGGCACCCTCCAGTCTTCGTAAGCCTCGACCGCGTCTCTCCTTTGTTCACGCGAAATGCGTTATATGCTGATGCTATCTCCGTTGCTTCAGGGATTTGCTTGGAGGAGGCGGAGCAAGCCGCGCGCGTATTCCTAGGGCCGTACACCGGTAGGAAGCACGAGCAGCGCGCGTCTGCTATCGCCGAGGTGGGGCTGGGGCGAATAAACCGCGTGTGCGAGGCCCTAGGCCTTGCCGTGCCGGACCGTGTCTCTCTAGACGACGGTGCGGCGAAGAAGAAGAAGGCGCCGTCTCGGAAGAGGGGCCGCAGCGGGGCGCCTGCCGCGCTTGGCGCGGCAGCTGCTATTGCTGCTGCTAGTGCTCCCGAGGGCGCGGCGGACACGGAGTCGAACTCGGTGAGGTATGCCGATTCAGGCTTGGGTGGCGCGGACGCCGAAGGCGAGGTATCTTCGGCGAGCACCCCGAACGGCAGGTTTGCTGTGAGCAGCCGGAGGGGGGAAGTCTTGCCGCCCACCGAAGTCGCCGAGGCGGAACCCGTGCGAACCGGCGATGCTGAGGTGGAGCCTCCGGCCGTGGCCGCTGTGGTGCCGGAGGCGCCCTGCACGGGGGCGCACAGAGCCATGCTGCCTTTACCGACAGCGACAGAAACCAAGGTGCCCCCTGCGACAATTGCCACCGCGGAACCTTCGCCCCCGGGCTCTGCGACCTCGGGGGCTTCCCCAGCCGCGACTGCGGGGGCAGTATCGCTGCTGGCTGCCCCGGCTAAACGGCTGTGTGTGCGGCCGGAGCTCCACCGGACACCGCGGGGATTCGTCGTGGCCACGGGCGTCAGAAGCTTGTGGGACTCCAGTGCAAATGCCGGAGACCCTGCGGCATATGCGCCCTCCGCCCCTCTGGCCACGCCGCCTGTCGCGCAGGGACAGCCGTCACCTGCCCCGAACGCGGAGGCTTCTGCCCGCGGCGGCACCATTCCTTCTGCGGGGGCTTACGCCACCGCCGCCTTCTGCTACCGAAGGTAGGGTGGCTTAGCTTACTCTGGTGTATTCTTTCATGCCTTGCGGTGCTCACCTGCAGCCTTGTTTGCAGCGCTGCTCATTCCGGAGGGGGAGCACTTGGCGGACCACGGGACCTCCGCGCGCGTAAGCCCCGCGGACTTCGTGCCGCCCCCGGAGACGCTGAGGGCGTGGCGCGGGATTGTGAATGACGCGGCCACCAGCGTCGACCCGCAAGTGCTGCAGGCCTATGGGGCAGGGCGCCTCGAAGACGCCTTCGAGGTGTCTGGGGTGAGGGTAAGTACTCATGCGACAACGCCTTTGTTGGCTGATCTTGCTAATTCTTTCCCTTCTGCAGACACTTGTACTGGGGCAGGCCTTGCAAACGGCCTATGCTCGTGGCCGAAAGGCGCTCGAGGATAGGCTGCGGGCCGCCGAGGAGGAGCTACGTGAAGCTTCTAGAGCCCGCTCTGCCCAGGACGCCCGTATCCGCCAGCTGGAAACGGAATGCGCCGAAGCGAGGGCACATGCTTGCGGCGGAGCGCGACGGCCTCCTGGAACAGGTCGCCTCGCTAGAGAAGGAAAAAGGCGAGCTTGCCTTGACTCTAGCGGAGCGTAACCAGACGCTTGGCGAAGTAGAGTGGTTGCGTGGGACGCCCTGCAAATGCTGGAAGTCCACCTCCAGAGGCTTGTGGCTGAAGTGCCGGGCCACGCCTTCGGCCCGGAGGAGTTGCCGCGGGCCCTTCGCTGGATCCATGACGCCACCGACGTTGCGCGCGGGGCTGCGACGACCTTTGGTGATCACTGTGCCTATGTGGCGTCGTGCCTGGTGTGCGCCCTCCTTCGGCACCGTGGTTGCACGCACATCGCCGAGCTGGAGAACCCTCAGCTGGAGATGCCCGGCGGGGCCGGAGTGATGTCCGGTGAAGTCCGTGCCGTTCGCGGCCCCGTCAAATTCTTCTACGAGCGCATCTGGGACTACACCGGGATAGTCGCCACGGAGGTCGAGATTCGGAAGTCCCTTCGTGGTGGGGGGAGCCTCGGCCAATTTCTGGATGAAGTCCCGCGGCGCGACGAGGGCGGCGCTGAGGTCCCGCGGCGCGACGAGGGTGTCGTGGAGGCCTCCGAAGATGCCGAAGGCTCACAGGTGCGGCGCCCACGTGGCTAGGTGTGGGCGTGCATTGTAGCGTCTGCCCCTTAATTGAATGAATAAAGTGCGTGTTTGCTTCACGAACTGATTACTTGCCTTCATCCCGGGCAGCTTCCTTGCTGGGGGCGACTGCTCGCGTCTGGCCTTGCGACCCGGTGGCGCCTTCGACGCTGGCAAAGGGCCGAGGAGTCGTTGAAATTTTGGGCAAGCCGGCCTTCTTCGAGCGAGGCCCCAGCTTTAGCGCGCGTTAAGGACGAGCCCACGGGATAGCGGCTTAGAACGGCAAGGATGCTGCCAGACCTTTGTACTTGTGTGATTTTTCCGATATGCAAATTTTTTGTCATCTTAAGATATGCGATGTGTGTTGATGCCGCTTCGGGTTCACCGGTACGCCACATGCTGCGCGGGGACAGGCTCTCCACGCTCGACGCGCGCCGTTGGCGAAGTAGTCGCGCAAGGGTTCCTTAGAACGGCGCTTGCGGGGGCAGTCCTTGGCGCCTCACCTTTTTACCGTCCATAGACGGGCGGGTGCGGAGGCGGACCTCGACGCTTCGCCTTTTTATAGTCCGTAGACTGGCGTGTGCGGAGGCGGACCTCGACGCTTCGCCTTTTTATAGTCCGTAGACTGGCGTGTGCGGAGGCGGACCTCGACGCTTCGCCTTTTTATAGTCCATAGACTGGCGTGTGCGGAGGTGGACCTCGACGCTTCGCCTTTTTATAGTCCGTAGACTGGCGTGTGCGGAGGCGGACCTCGGCACTTCGCCTTTTTATAGTCCGTGGACAGGCGTGTGCGGAGGCGGACCTCGACGCTTCGCCTTTTTATAGTCCTTAGACTGGCGCGGGCGAGGGTGGAAGTGCACGCACGTTCCGTTCCTCTTGCTCCTCATGGCGGGGGTAGCCTCTGGCGCGCTGTGTCTTTGTCAACGCGCCCTGCGCTCACCTCCCGCAGTACGCGAGGGTGAGCCTCGCTCCGCTGCGATCAATACTCGTGTCCTCCGCCCGTGTTGCAAAACGCGTGGGGGGCCTTCGTAGCCTTATTTATGCTCCGCAGAGTATGCACAGGGACGAGGTTCCCGGCATGCGCGGAATCCGCATCTTGTTTAGACTCCGTAGATTGCGCAGGGAGAACATCCGCGTCTTATTTAGAGTCCATGGACTAGTGCGTGCGGAGGCGGACCTCGACGCTACGACTTCCTTTATAGTTCGGAGACTCGCGCGTGCGGAGGCAGACCTCGACGCTACGTCTTATTTAGAGTCTGTGGACTAGGGCGTGCGGAGGCGGACCTCGACGCTACGACTTCCTTTATAGTCCGGAGACTCGCGCGTGCGGAGGTAGACCTCGACGCTATGTCTTATTTAGAGTCCGTGGACTAGCGCGTGCAGAGGCGGACCTCGACGCTATGACTTCCTTTATAGTCCGGAGACTCGCGCGTGCGGAGGCAGACCTCGACGCTACGTCTTATTTAGAGTCCGTGGACTACGCGTGCGGAGGCGGACCTCGACGCTACGACTTCCTTTATAGTCCGGAGACTCGCGCGTGCGGAGGCAGCCCTCGACGCTACGTCTTATTTAGAGTCCGTGGACTGGTGCGTGCGGAGGCGGACCTCGACGCTACGACTTCCTTTATAGTCCAGAGACTCCCGCGTGCGGAGGCAGACCTCGACGCTACGTCTTTTTTAGAGTCCGTGGACTGGTGCGTGCGAAGGCGGACCTCGATGCTACGACTTCCTTTATAGTACGGAGACTCGCGCATGCGGAGGTAGACCTCGACGCTACGTCTTATTTAGTGTCCGTGGACTGGTGTGCGCGAGGGCGTCCCCCGTTGCGTCTTTTGTTTATACTCAGGCCCGTCACCCTTGGCTACGGCGATTGCACACGCGGACGTGCACTTCGATTTATACTCAGTCCCGTACCCCTGGCTACGGCGAGTGCACACGCGAACGTGCGTCTTTGTTTATACTCAAGCCCGTCACCTTTGGCTACGGCGAGTGCACACGCGAACGTGCGACTTCGATTTATACTCAGTCCCGTACCCCTGGCTACGGCGAGTGCACACACGAACGTGCATCTTTGTTTATACTCAGGCCCGTCACCTTTGGCTACGGCGAGTGCACACGCGAACGTGCGACTTCGATTTATACTCACTCCCGTACCCCTGGCTACGGCGAGTGCACACGCGAACGTGCGTCTTTGTTTATACTCAGGCCCGTCACCTTTGGCTACGGCGAGTGCACACGCTAACGTGCGACTTCGATTTATACTCAGTCCCGTACCGCTGGCTACGGCGAGTGCACACGCGAACGTGCATGTTTGTTTATACTCAGGCCCGTCATCTTTGGCTACGACGAGTGCACACGCGAACGTGCGACTTCGATTTATACTCAGTCCCGTACCCCTGGCTACGGCGAGTGCACACGCGAATGTGCGTCTTTGTTTATACTCAGGCCCGTCACCTTTGGCTACGGCGAGTGCACACGCGAACGTGCGACTTCGATTTATACCAAGCCTGCGCGCGCCTCCGCCGCGTACTTGTGCGTGATGAAGAAAGATTGTTGGCAAACGGCGATCTTCATTACATCCCCGTTTGCGCGGGTAAGCAATTACAGGGGGTGGATATACTAACCGTTTGTCCTTGGTGCGGCCGAAGCCTCTAGTCGCTAGACATCTGCAGGGCCCGCCAAGGCGCCTCTGAATGGCCCCGCGGACCCCCGCGCTAGGACGCCAGCTCTAAGAGGGCCGCTGGGCTTCGCGACGCAGGTACCTGGTATCTGGCTCGATGCGCCGGGCCATATCCTGGTCGCCTCGGATGGTGATGATGGTCCGGGGACCCGGGATCTTCATGCATAGATAGCCGTGATGTGGTACCGCGCCGAAGGAGTTGAGGACTGGGCGCCCTAATATGGCATTGTAGGGGTATGGAAGGTCGACCACGTCGAAGGTGGCATCTTCGGCCCGCACATTGTTATCTTGGCCGAAGGAGACTTGAAGACCTATTTGGCCCAGCGCCCGCAGGGGCTGTCCCCCGAAGCCCTGCAGTGGGATTCCTGAGGGCCCTAGGCGGCTTCGAGGGATCCCCATCTGGTCGAAGGCCACCGCAAACAATATGTTCGCGGAGCTACCGCCGTCCACCAAGGCATGCCCCACGTCGCATCCCGCGATAGTGACCCGGATGACCAGGGGGTCCTGATGAGGGAAGTCCACGCCTTGGGCGTCGTCGGGCGTGAATGTGACTTCGTGCTGCGCCCAGTCCGGCGGTGCTTGCGCTGGGTATGCCGCCACGTGATGTAGTCTTCGCGCATAGGCCTTCTGCTGGCGTGCTGAGGCAAATTCCAGCGCAGAGCCTCCGGATATGACGTTAATGACCCTGCGGTGGGTTGCCTCCGGGGCCTACAGCGACAGGAGGCCCTCCCGAGGCTGCTGTACGTGAGCTTGGATCCGTAAGGGGCCTTCCTGGGGTTGCATCCCTTGCGCCTGTACCTGCATGGGGGCCTCGTACGGGAATTGGGCATGGGCCACCGCAGGCAGACGTGTCTCCGGGTTCCTGTCCCTAGCGACGCTATCACGGAGCGCCGCGATGGAGGTGCAGGTGCGGGTATCGTGGTTGCCGCGGCCATGGACTACGCACCAGAGTCCCTGGTGCTGGTCGTCGTAATTTCCACGACTTTTATCGTCGCAGCCCCGGCCACGGCCGCGCCCCCGGCCACGGCGCCCCCGTCCACCTCGGCCCGCGGGAGCGCCCTCGTCTGAACCGCCTTCAATGTCGAGGATGTACGATTTCGCCTCGACCTCTGCTGGCTGCGCTTGGGCCGATCGGACGACTCCTTGTGCGAGGCGTCCCTGCGGTCGGGCGTATCCCTGGACGACTCCTGCTTACGTTTTCCCTTTGAAGAACCGTCCTTCGGCGGATCTTCGACTTTTGCCGAGGCTCCAGCCTGGTTGGTGTCAGAGTCATCACCTTGCCTTCGACGCGCGTCCTCTTCCGCCCTGGCGTATTCCTCCATTTTGTCGAAGAGCTTCGCCACCGTCTTGATTGGCTTTCGCGCATTGTACTCGGCCATCGGGCCCGGACGAAGGCCCTGTATGGCTGCATTAACGATGGTGGTTTCATTAACGTCCTTCACTTGGCATCGAATCTTGGCGAAGCGTTTGAAGTAGTCCCGGAGCTTCTCCGAGGGTTTTTGCTTCACAGCGAAGAGTTGGTCCGCGTCGACTTGCTCGACATAGTTTGCTTGGAAGTTGTTGTGAAGGCGGTCGCGAAGCTGCTCCCACGCGTAGATGGAGCCTGGCTCTATGGTAAAGAACCAAGAGAGCGCCACTCCTTGCAGCGCGAGAGGGAGTCTGTTCGCCTTCGTGGTGTCGTCTCCGCCTGCGGCTTCGATCGCGGTTTCGTACACACGCACGAACTCGCGAGGGTCCGTGTCGCCTTTGTACGGGTCGATGGCGCTAGGAAACTGGAAGTCTTCAGGCCATGCCGCCTGCTGCAGCCCTGCCGAAAGCGGGGACTCCAGATCTACGTGCCGCAGCGGCGCACGGCTAGACGTGGGGGCTTCGCGACTGTCCGCCCTCTCCGGCGTGGGCTCGGGCGCGATTACTGGCGCGGCCTGCTGGCTCCGAGCCTCTTGCATATCGCGGACGGCTCCGCGAAGGTCCCCTAGCTCCCGCTGGAACGCGTTGAGGGCTGCTAGTATGGCGCTTTCCACCGCAGGCGCTGTCGGGGCCGCCGGAACACCCAGCGGACGGGTCGGTGCAGGGACCATCGCTTCACGATCTCCAGATCCGCCGGATGCTTCATTACGGCTACCCCCGGCCGCCTGATCCGCGCTGCCGGCGAGGGTGGCGGTCGTTGCAGTGCCAGCGACGGGGTTGGGTGTCATTGTAGCGGCGCTGGCGGGGTCGGTCGCTGTGGTGCCAGCGACGGGGTTGGGTGTTGTTGTAGCGGCGCTGGCGGGGTCGGTTGCTATAGTGCGAGCGTCGACGTCCACGACCACTGCGCCTACGCCGCCGCCAGCTCCTTCGGCGGCCGATGCCGAAGCCCTGGTATTCACGCGCCGCTCCGACCCAGCCGTCTTCTTTCCCTTCGCCGCCGCTGATGAAGCTTTTTTCGGTGCCATCCTTCTTCTTCGGTCTTCGGGCTTGTCCTTGTCCTCCCCACGGACGGCGCCAACTGTTGTGGCTACAGGCCAAACAGAGAGAGAGGTGGTAGTGGAGAGTGATGGAGATGAGTATCATGGCTTGCCCCCTCCCCATGGCCTGTATTCATATATATATACACATGAGGAGTGCTTTTACAGTTATACCCTTACATCTGGTTATCCCCTCTGGGGGCAGTTATGTCTTTACACATGGCCTATTCTGGGCCTTATAATCTCCTACCAGGCATGCTGGGTTTAGGTGGGGGCCACCCCTACGACATCGTCCATACCTGATGTTAACGAAAGTTTCATACGGACTCAGACGGATTCGGAGTACATGCGCAATGAGCCAGAGCGCATATGAAGTCCAATCAAGGTGGTGCACCCTGTTTCACTTCGTGACTCAATTTTGTGCGCATGGAGTTTACGATGCCGTCGGAACCCGTTGCGGAGGAATGTTTCACGCCGACTCGGGCAGATCCGAAATATACGCTGAAATGAGCTATGGTGCATGTGTAGTCCATCCGAGGTGTTTGGCACACAGTTTAATTTTCTACCTCGATTTCGTGCTCCTAGATGTTACGGTTCCGTAGGAACACGTTGTGGATGAAAGTCTCACGTTGACTCAGACGGATTTGAAATCCGTGCTGAACTCAGCGAGGGTGCATATGATGTCCGCTCGGTGTGTTGGGCACTAAGTTTTATTTCGCGCCTCGATTTCGTACGAATCGAGCTTATCGTACCTGTTGGAACAGCTGTGGGGAATGTTTTGCGCCGACTCAGATGGATCTAAAAATCGTGCCGATGTGTGCAAGGGTGAACGTGACGTCGATTCAGTGCGTTTGGCACCCACATTCATTTCGAGCCTTGATTTTGTATGTACGGAATTTATTGTACCTGTTGGAACCCGTTGTGGAGGAAATTTTCACACCAACTCGAGTGGATTCTAAATCAGGGCCGAAATGAGCTAGGGTGCATATGTAGTCCATTCGAGGTGTTCGCACTTAGTTTCGTCTTGTGCCTTGATTTCATCATTACGAAGGCTGTGACGTTGTCGAAACCCATGGGTGAGGAAAGTCTCGCACCGACTTGGACGGATTTGAAATGTGTACCAAAATGAGCTACGCCGTATATGAAGTCCATTTGAGTTGTTTTGCTCCCATTGTCATTTGGTGACTCGATTTTGTCCGCGTGGTGTTTGTAATATCGTCGGCACCTGACGTCGAGGAAGTTTTCATACGGACTCGAACGGATTCGGAATACACGTCGTAATGTGCCAGAGGATGCATATGAAGTCCAATCGGGGTGTTGTACTCAGTTTCATTTCGTGACTTGACTTCATGTGCATGGAGTTTACGATGCCGTTCGAGCCTGTTGTGGAGGAATGTTTCGCACCGACTCAAACCAATCCGAAAACCATGTTGATGTGAGCAAGGGCATGGCAGATGTCCATTCGGTCTACTTTGGATCCAGTTTCATTTTGAACCCAGATTTTGCGCGCGTGTAGCTTGTAGTATCGGTTGGAAGCCGATGTGGTGCAATGTTTCACACTGACTCCAATCGAATCCAAATCCTTGCCAAAATGAGCTAGGGTGCAGATGTTGTCCACTCGAGGTGTTTTGCACTTAGTTGCATTTAGTGCCACGATTTCATTCTCACGGAGGCTATGGTGCCGTCGAAACCTGTAGAAGGGGAAAGTCCCACACCGGCTCGGACAGATTCGAAACGTGCACCAAAATGAGCTAAGCCGCATACGAAGTACATTTGGGTTGTCCAGCTCCCAATTTCAATTGTTGACTCGATTTTGTCTACATGGTGTTTGTAATGTCGTCGATACCTGATATTAACGAAAGTTTCATACGGACTCAGACGGATTCGGAGTAAATGCACAATGAGCCAGGGCGCATATGAAGTCCAATCAAGGTGGTGCACCCTGTTTCACTTCGTGAGTCAATTTCGTGCGCATGGAGTTTACGATGCCGTCGGAACCCGTTGCGGAGGAATGTTTCACGCCGTCTCGGGCAGATCCGAAATACACGCTGAAATGAGCTATGGTGCATGTGTAGTCCATCCGTGGTGTTTGGCACTCAGTTTAATTTTCTACCTCGATTTCGTGCTCCTAGATGTTACGGTTCCGTAGGAACACGCTGTGGATGAAAGTCTCACGTTGACTCAGACGGATTTGAAATCCGTGCTGAACTCAGCGAGGGTGCGTATGATGTCCGCGCGGTGTGTTGGGCACTAAGTTTTATTTCGCGCCTTGATTTCGTACGAATCGAGCTTATCGTACCTGTTGGAACACCTGTGGGGGAAAGTTTTGCGCCGACTCAGATGGATCTGAAAATCGTGCGGATGTGAGCAAGGGTGAACGTGACGTCGATTCAGTGCGTTTGGCACCCACATTCGTTTCGAGCCATGAATTTGTATGCACGGAATTTATTGTACCTGTTGGAACCCGTTGTGGAGGAAATTTTCACACCAACTCGAGTGGATTCTAAATCGGTGCCGAAATGAGCTAGGGTGCATATGTGGTCCATTCGAGGTGTTCGCACTTAGTTTCGTCTTGTGCCTTGATTTCATCATTACGAAGGCTGTGACGTTGTCGGAACCCATGGGTGAGGAAAGTCTCACACCGACTTGGACGGATTTGAAATGCGTACCAAAATGAGCTACGCCGTATATGAAGTCCATTTGAGTTGTTTTGCGCCCATTTTCATTTGGTGACTCGATTTTGTCCGCGTGGTGTTTGTAATATCGTCGGCATCTCACGTCGAGGAAATTTTCATACGGACTCGAACGGATTCGGAATACACGTCGTAATGTGCAAGAGGATGCATACGAAGTCCTATCGGGGTGTTGTACTCAGTTTCATTTCGTGACTTGATTTCATGTGCATGGAGTTGACGATGCCGTCGGAGCCTGTTGCGGAGGAAAGTTTCGCACCGACTCAGACCGATCCGAAAACCATGTTGATGTGAGCAAGGGAGTGGCAGATGTCCATTCGGTCTACTTTGGATCCAGTTTCATTTTGTGCCCTGATTTTGCGCGCGTGCAGCTTGTAGTATCGGTTGGAACCCGATGTGGTGCAAAGTTTCACACTGACTCCAATCGAATCCAAATCCATGCCAAAATGAGCTTGGGTGCAGATGTTGTCCACTCGAGGTGTTTTGCACTTAGTTGCGTTTAGTGCCACGATTTCATTCTCACGGAGGCTACGGTGCCGTCGAAACCTGTAGAAGGGGAAAGTCCCACACCGGCTCGGACAGATTCGAAACGTGCACCAAAATGAGCTAAGCCACATACGAAGTACATTTGGGATGTTTAGCTCCCAATTTCAATTGGTGACTCGATTTTGCCCACATGGTGTATGTAATGTCGTAGATACCTGATGTTCACGAAAGTTTCATACGGACTCAGACGGATTCTGAGTACATGCGCAATGAGCCAAGGCGCATATGATGTCCAATCAAGGTGGTGCGCTCTGTTTAACTTCGTGACTCTATTTCGTGCGCATGGAGTTTACGATGCCGTCGGAACCCGTTGCGGAGGAATGTTTCACGCCGACTTGGGCAGATCCGAAATATACGCAGAAATGAGCTATGCTGCATGTGTAGTCCATCCGTGGTGTTTGGCACTCAGTTTAATTTTCTACCTCGATTTCGTGCTCCTAGATGTTACGGTTCCGTAGGAACACGCTGTGGATGAAAGTCTCACGTTGACTCAGACGGATTTGAAATCCGTGCTGAACTCAGCGAGGGTGCGTATGATGTCCGCGCGGTGTGTTGGGCACTAAGTTTTATTTCGCGCCTTGATTCGTACGAATCGAGCTTATCGTACCTGTTGGAACACCTGTGGGGGAAAGTTTTGCGCCGACTCAGATGGATCTGAAAATCGTGCGGATGTGAGCAAGGGTGAACGTGACGTCGATTCAGTGCGTTTGGCACCCACATTCGTTTCGAGCCATGAATTTGTATGCACGGAATTTATTGTACCTGTTGGAACCCGTTGTGGAGGAAATTTTCACACCAACTCGAGTGGATTCTAAATCGGTGCCGAAATGAGCTAGGGTGCATATGTGGTCCATTCGAGGTGTTCGCACTTAGTTTCGTCTTGTGCCTTGATTTCATCATTACGAAGGCTGTGACGTTGTCGGAACCCATGGGTGAGGAAAGTCTCACACCGACTTGGACGGATTTGAAATGCGTACCAAAATGAGCTACGCCGTATATGAAGTCCATTTGAGTTGTTTTGCGCCCATTTTCATTTGGTGACTCGATTTTGTCCGCGTGGTGTTTGTAATATCGTCGGCATCTCACGTCGAGGAAATTTTCATACGGACTCGAACGGATTCGGAATACACGTCGTAATGTGCAAGAGGATGCATACGAAGTCCTATCGGGGTCTTGTACTCAGTTTCATTTCGTGACTTGATTTCATGTGCATGGAGATGACGATGCCGTCGGAGCCTGTTGCGGAGGAAAGTTTCGCACCGACTCAGACCGATCCGAAAACCATGTTGATGTGAGCAAGGGAGTGGCAGATGTCCATTCGGTCTACTTTGGATCCAGTTTCATTTTGTGCCCTAATTTTGCGCGCGTGCAGCTTGTAGTATCGGTTGGAACCCGATGTGGTGCAAAGTTTCACACTGACTCCAATCGAATCCAAATCCATGCCAAAATGAGCTTGGGTGCAGATGTTGTCCACTCGAGGTGTTTTGCACTTAGTTGCGTTTAGTGCCACGATTTCATTCTCACGGAGGCTACGGTGCCGTCGAAACCTGTAGAAGGGGAAAGTCCCACACCGGCTCGGACAGATTCGAAACGTGCACCAAAATGAGCTAAGCCTCATACGAAGTACATTTGGGATGTTCAGCTCCCAATTTCAATTGGTGACTCGATTTTATCCACATGGTGTATGTAATGTCGTCGATACCTGATGTTAACGAAAGTTTCATACGGACTCAGACGGATTCTGAGTACATGCGCAATGAGCCAGGGCGCATATGAAGTCCAATCAATGTGGTGCGCTCTGTTTCACTTCGTGACTCGATTTCGTGCGCATGGAGTTTACGATGCCGTCCGAACCCGTTGCGGAGGAATGTTTCACGCCGGCTCGGGCAGATCCGAAATATACGCTGAAATGAGCTATGATGCATGTTTAGTCCATCCGTGGTGTTTGGCACTCAGTTTAATTTTCTACCTCGATTTCGTGCTCCTAGATGTTACGGTTCCGTAGGAACACGCTGTGGATGAAAGTCTCACGTTGACTCAGACGGATTTGAAATCCGTGCTGAACTCAGCGAGGGTGCGTATGATGTCCGCTCGGTGTGTTGGGCACTAAGTTTTATTTCGCGCCTTGATTTCGTACGAATCGAGCTTATCGTACCTGTTGGAACACCTGTGGGGGAAAGTTTTGCGCCGACTCAGATGGATCTGAAAATCGTGCCGATGTGAGCAAGGGTGACGTGTGCGTTTGGCACCCACATTCATTTCGAGCTTTGATTTTGTATGCACGGAATTTATTGTACCTGTTGGAACCCGTTGTGGAGGAAATTTTCACACCAACTCGAATGGATTCTAAATCGGTGCCGAAATGAGCTAGGTTGCATATGTGGTCCGTTCGAGGTGTTCGCACTTAGTTTCGTCTTGTGCCTTGATTTCATCATTACGAAGGTTATGGCGTTGCCGGAACCCATGGATGAGGAAAGTCTCACACCGACTTGTACGGAATTGAAATGTGTACCAAAATGAGCTACGCCGTATATGAAGTCCATTTGAGTTGTTTTGCTCCAATTGTCATTTGTTGACTCGATTTTGTCCGCGTGGTGTTTGTAATATCGTCGGCACCTGACGTCGAGGAAATTTTCATACCGACTCGAACGGATTCGGAATACACGATGTAATGTGCCAGAGGATGTATACGAAGTCCAATCGGGATGTTGTACTCAGTTTCATTTCGTGACATGATTTCACATGCATGGAGTTTACGATGCCATCGGAGCCTGTTGTGGGGGAAAGTTTCACACCGACTCAGACCGATCCGAAAACCATGTTGATGTGAGCAAGGGAATGGCAGATGTCCATTCGGTCTGTTTTGGATCCAGTTTCATTTTGAGCCCTGATTTTGCACGCGTGCAGCTTATAGTATCGGTTGGAACCCGATGTGGTGCAAAGTTTCACACTGACTCCAATCGAATCCAAATCCTTGCCAAAATGAGCTAGGGTGCAGATGTTGTCCACTCGAGGTGTTTTGCACTTAGTTGCATTTAGTGGCACGATTTCATTCTCACGGAGGCTATGGTGCCGTCGAAACCTGTAGAAGGGGGAAGTCCCACACCGGCTCGGATAGATTCGAAACGTGTACCAAAATGAGCTAAGCCGCATACGAAATATATTTGGGTTGTTTAGCTCCCAATTTCAATTGGTGACTCGATTTTGTCTACATGGAGTTTGTAATGTCGTCGATACCTGATCTTAACGAAAGTTTCATACGGACTCTGACGGATTCGGAGTACATGTCACAATGAGCCAGGGCGCATATGAAGTCCAATCAAGGTGTTGCACTCTCTTTCATTTCGTGATTTGATTTCATGCGCATGGAGTTTACGATGCCGTCGGAACCCGTTGCGGAGGAATGTTTCACACCAACTCGGGCAGATCCGAAATCTACGCTGAAAC